>CM043319.1:20863050-23263050 GCA_023736055.1 Quercus glauca | reverse complement strand
ATTTTTTCTTGATATATCCATATAGTTGGGGATGGGAGAATTGAACCTTGGATGTTCTTGTTGAAAATACCAAGAAGTAACAGTTAAACTACAAGACTCTTGCATGTATATTGATAGTTGAGATGACATTATAAATGGGGCAAAAGTTAGTTGTATAGGAAAATGTAATATTTCTATAAATATAAGAGAGACACAAGATTAAACAGTTAAGTCTTATAAGTTTGGCTAATTACAGGATAAATTTATCTGTATTATTGGCTTCAAATTTCATTGTTTCAATATATATTTTTGTGGGAAATCAGTAATATATATTTTTGTGGGCTTTTAAAAGTATTGGGCTTGAGGTTTGAGGTGGTCCTAGCGCAAAAGAGGAAGCTTGCTGAATTTTTTTTCGCACCTACGAATGGTATGAAGCAAAGATGGTACGAAAATCAAGTTTGAAAAGTTGTTGATAAGTGAGCTTGTACGCAGCTCACCTCATGCTCATACCTACGAACTATAGGTGTAGCCCCATCCAGGCAGAAGCAAGCGCAATCCTTTGGGCTGTCAATCTGGCCTCTCGTGAAGGATGGAATCAAGTGATCATTGAGAGTGATTCAAAGGTGTGCATGGACTCCCTGTCTGACAAACCATCTGTGCCTAACTGGACCATCAGCAATGTTATTTTTAATATTCTCAACTCTGCTTTGTCTTTCCTTTGTTGCTCTTTTGTTTGGGCCCGTAGGTCTTGTAATGTTGCAGCCCATACTGCTGCAAAGTTAGCTTTAACTCTAGCTGCACCTTTATGTTTCAATAAGGAGAATCTACCTGAGGTTATCCTCTCTGCTTGTGTGGTAGACTCCTCCAATGTAGTTTCTTCTTTTTCTGTTGAATGACATGGAAGCGTAGCAAAAAAAAAAAAAAGGAACTCTTTGGTACTGTCGAGAATTTTGCTACAAATTCTCTGTTTTACCAACCCTTTTGCCTACCTATATAAGACCCATTTTCCATAAAACTGCAACCCTAATTCTCACCTAAAAATGGCTCATTTTCGCTGGTGAGGCCGCGTAAAGGTTTTTCTGCTCAGTTCTCAACTTATTCTCTTCGATATTGGGTGTTATCTTTGTGGTATTGTGTATTAATTTGCTGTGGTTGTGTTGATTATATTGTTTATCCATGCTTACTAATGTAATTGGCTAATCTTTTTTTGAGAAACAATGTAATTGGCTAATCATGTACACAATTGGGCTATAAATTAGTAAATTAACTTAAAATTTACATTAGCGGTCATTGTAACTAGGGTCTAAATCATTACCATAGTTAATTTGGTAGTTTCAGAAACATCTATGAACTCCTAACTAAAGCATTAGCATTTTGGCCGCCGCCGGGGGGGGGGGGGGGGGGGGGGGGGGGGGAGGGGGGGGGTGGTGGTTGTGGTGGTGTTGGTGTGAAAAACTCCCCAAATAAATATATATATTTTATACTTTGTGTGGCCCAAAATATGCAACACCCCAAGGTTATATATCTAATAAATTATACAATCCAGTTACAGTAAGTTGCTAGATTCACAACCTACCGTTCACCCGGTTGCAAACTTAAAATCAATTATTTTATTCGCGCATCTCTCTCTTTCTCTTCCCTTCTATGTTTCTTTTATAATATTTTATGTCGTAGTTATATTATTTTATTGTATTAATTTAATTATATTATTTTATTGTGTTGTATGAAAAATTAAAACTAAAATGTTGGGTGTATTATAGAGTTAGAGATAGGTTTAAGTTACACCTGGTGTAACTTCACAAGAGTTACACATTTTTTAGATCGTAAATTTCTTTTAGATCTAACGGTGATAAATCACTACTTTTCATACCATTAATATAGAGTCATTAATGCTAGATTTTAGATTTTAGAGGATATCCTAGTATTAATAATTGTCTGTCAAATTTTTTCATTTCTTCTTGTGTTCTTCTTCTTTTCTTTCTATTGTTTTCATTTTTCTTTTTCTTTTTCTTTTTTTCTTTTTTTGTTTTCGGATAAACACACTTGTGAACCTGGATATTTTCATCAATATCTGGGTTTCTATGAAATAAAACACTATCTTAGGATTAGATTTATCATTCTCTCGAAAATTAAAGGATCAATGTTTATCCTCAATTTATATTAAACACAAACAACGATTACTAAAATTAAAGGATCAGAATTTACTTTTGTGCCTATTAGTGCCAAAATTAATTACTAAAATAAAACAAATCATGCCTCTTCCAAACTCCATTATTTCATATTCCTAAATATAAAAATTAGTCATATATCAAATAACTTGATTTGATGGAAATTTAGACCCCTTAAACCAACTAGATTAACCTGGTTAATTAGCCAAGTGATTAACTTAGTCAATTTATGCAAATCTAGGTTATCACAATCACACAATCATATCAAGAATATATATAGCAGCGGAAAATAAAAGAACACAAGATATGATGACCCAGGAAACCACACGGTAAAAACCTGGGGAGGATTTGACCTAGCTATCCTCAAGATAAACCTGAATCCACTATGAAAGAATCGAAGTTCATACAAAGGACTTACAAGCTCCCCGCTTGATTTCCTAATGCTACCCACCAGTAGAACTTACTAACACGACTACGTGCAAGCTCCGAATCCACAGACTCCTTCTTTCTTGGATTCTTCAATTAGCTACAAGCTCCCCGCTTGTTTATCTTTAAGCTCCAATGGTAGCAACCGAGTTGATCATCAAGATGTTGAAATAATCTCTACCTTGAAAACCCTAAGCTTTGTGTAAAGGAAAGCTCCTCTAGATCTCACAAGAGATTTACACAAAACAGAATAATATGAGCAATAATACAACAGGAACAACTCTAAAAAACGTGGCTAGGGTTTTGCTTAAATACCTAGGGCAAAAACATAAAACCTTAAACGTTTAATGAGGCATGGCTGAATTGGAAATTCTGCAGAAAAAACAATCTAGCCAACTTTCGATGGATCGAGTCTATTCTTCGATTGATCGAGCCAAGCCGAAAGTCACAAAGACTTCTGCAGCCACTCGATTCCAACTTTACAATAATTAATCAACTTTGAGCAAGCCTAAACAAAACTAAACATATTGTTTTGATCATGGTTTGCCAACATTACACATTAGAGTTCTAAATACATTAAATTCTAAGTCTTTAGAACCTAACAAACTCCCCCTTTGGCAATCCGTGACAAAACACAAACTAAAAGCTCAAAGTGTACAAATAAAAAGCCCTTTACAAAAAGTAATGCTCATAAAACACAATTCAATCCTAACTACTATCCATTAGTTGCAAGTGTAGACAGCAGTCAAATCAAATCAACCTGTATATTCCTGAAACACTCAACAAACACATAAACACATGTGTGATAGAAAAACAGTAAATCAACAGATATGTAAACTAACTCTCCCCATAAGTTAGATACAGCCAAAAATAAAAACATTCTTAAAAGTTCACACAACACATAATAAAGACATAAATCAATGAATAACTCATAAATATAAATCAATAAACAGTGAACATAGAATCAAGAATCATATAACAAAAAATGTATTTCCCAACAAGAATAGCCCAAAAAATCAAAAAGAAAATATACACAGTGAAGCACCTAGATACAATCTAATATCAAATATCTCCACTAGCTCCGCAAAAACAAAGGAAAACTCTCCCTAACTACAAAAACTCCTCTACAAGTCTCTAAACTCTACTCCGCTTTTTGTGACGAAATGTCAAAGGACAATCACATGCCATCATCAAAAGGAGGTGGTGAGGGTGAACGAAGATGCGCCAAGTCAGCTCTCAAAGTACGAATCTCATCAAGCAAGTCCACCAAAATCTGACCATGAGCCACCTGAACGGTCATGACAGTCTCTAAGGTACGACGTACATCGAAGTCATCTGAAGGAGGTGGAGGAACAGCAGCACCAGTAGGATCAAGAACAGCCTCACGAGCAAGACCTGTAGAAGAAGAAGGATGGGGTGCAGTACCAGAAGTCTCAGACCTAGAGTATTTAGAGCCAGCTTGAAGATGAGCAACCCTCTGTCTAAGAAAAGACGCACTTAT
Source organism: Quercus glauca (assembly GCA_023736055.1). Taxonomy (NCBI): domain Eukaryota; kingdom Viridiplantae; phylum Streptophyta; class Magnoliopsida; order Fagales; family Fagaceae; genus Quercus; species Quercus glauca. Next base: position 23,258,976 of record CM043319.1, on the reverse strand, counting down.
GGGAGCAATCACATGGACGGGCTCAGAAGAAAGGAAATCATCTAGACCAAGATGAAGCAAAATCCTATGAATGAAGATAGGATGGACAAGAGCATGAGCGGTAGATGAACTCCTATAAACTTTGTTCAAAAAACAAAAAAACAAGTGAGGAAAACTGATAGGAGCATCAGTGACAAGAGCATACAAAAATACACACCGCTCGAGAGGAATGGTGTGAAGATGAGAAATAGGCCAAAAAGGATGACACGCTATCCTAAAGAAAAGATAGATAGTCTCAGGAAGCTCAGCAGTGGTGATCCGAGGATCAGAACCCCACTAGATAGAAGACCAAGTGATGTAAGACATGACATCACTCAACAAAGGAGACTCATCATAAGGGTAAACAAGGTGCTGGACCAAAGGTACCCCTAGAGCATTAGCCACTACCGTAGGAGTAATGACATACTCTACGCCTCCTATCCAACTCTTAACTAGAGTGTTGGAATCATAGACGTGGATAGAGATGTTCGAAAAGAACTCTCTAATTAGGGTAGCGGGAGGAAGAGGATTAGAAATATCCAACAAAGGTAACCAGCCCCGACGCTCAAAATTAGCCCTAATGGCAGGATCAACCTCATCTAAGATAACAGAACGCTCAGCCCAAATTTTTCTCTGAAGGTTCAGCTTCTAAAAAATCTCTTGGTTTTTCTCACTCAGAAACCTCTCACGGTCAAAAGAAGGTGGGAGAGGAGAAGGAAAGGGAACAGACCTACAGGCTCTAATCTTCCTAAGCATGATGCTAAGGAAAGGACAGAGACATAAAGTAGAACCAAAAGAACAAAACAAAAAAAATCCAAGGGCAGACTGCAAATTAGCACTAAAATAGAATAAAAAAAATCTATATGATGCATGAACAATTAAAATGTCATGATGCATGTTCTAATGTAGTAAAAAATTAAGTTCAATTAAAGGTTAGATTAACAAAATTGGCTTGAACATAGGGTTTCTAACAAAAAAAAAAAACCCCCAAAAATTGAAATACCACTTGTTGAAATTTTTAAAACAAATTGATAAATTGAGCATCACAGAACACAACACACAGATTATAATGCTCAATTACATCAAGACAACAAGCCAATTTCATTAATTTTAACCTAATTGAACAAAATCCCCAATTCGGATTCAATACAAGCCCTAGAATTTTCAATTTTCACAAATCCCAAAATTGATCAAATTAAACCATCAATATAATGTTTATATCATGTCCCCACAAAAACCCATTGATCAATTATACAAAATAGGACTTGAATCAACAAAAATCCCAAAAAGAAAGGGTCTGAAAATTTGAGTGGAAAATGCATGAAAAATGCATGAGAAATGAAAATAAACTCAAATAGGAAGGGCAAAAGAGACTTACCAACTTGAGGAAAAAGAATCTTTGCAAAAAATTCGGAGGAAAATGACAAAAAATTGACTGTAGAGCCTTGCCTAGTCGGAGAGAGAAGAAAAGTTTGAAAAAAACTTTTGAAAAAGTGTTTGAATCAGTCAAGAACGGTGTTTTTAAAAAACCTGATTCGCGATATTCGATTGATCGAAAAACAGATTCGATCGATCGAATCAATCCGAGACTCTTAAAAGCATTTTAAGTATTTTCGATCGATCGAAAAACAGGCTGGATCGATTGAAACAGGCAGCGGCTCACAACATTTTGAGAAAAATTACAGTTTTGAAAAACTCAAACCACTTTTTTGAAAATAACTCCTCAAAGCATTAAAATCAATGAAACAATAATGCGTGAGTATGAGATGTAATGGAATGCTTTTTCAAAAAAAAAATTTAATCCCAATTTCAATCATAGACTTCATGTGGTATATTATAAAATAATAAGGTCATGCTAAAGAAGGTCTGCAACTCAGAAAGTTAGTAATAGCGCTTGTGCAAGGTTAGAGATAAATTAATTAGAGAGAGAGAGAGAGAGAAACAGAAAATAGAAAAAAATAGTAATATAATATTCTCTACCATTAATTTGGTTAGTTAGTGTGACAAGTAATAAATGTTTAACAATGACATCGACATTTGAACTTTTTTAACCGTTAGATCTAATAGAAATTTACGGTCTAAAAATAGTGTAAGTCTAGTGAAGTTACACCATGTGTAACTTGAACCCATCTCATAGAGTTAGTTTTTTTTTTTTTTTTTTTTTTTTTTTTTTTTTGAGAAACCAGACCAACAGCCTGGGCAATTTATTCAAAATAAATTAATGAACATCTCTAAACACAAATGGGGCAATGTCTTCCGGTAAGTCTTCTAAACAAACCTGAAGCCCTACACCAGACCTAGCTTTCTTGGCCAATGCATCAGCAACAGAGTTACATGCACAGCTAGTATATGAAAATTCAATATATTGAAAACAAGTTGATTGGAACTGAATATCATCAAGGATGTTCCCATAGCTGGCAAACTGACCCGTGCCATTCTTAAGCGCCTCAATGACAATCACAGAGTCCCCTTCGATCTCATAGAGTTAAATAGTATAATTAATAAATAAAATAATTTTTAAGGTTGTAAAATAACAACTTTTATACAGCCCCCCATGCGAATGCTAACACAATAAATACATTCTCTTGTTACAGATACTCCATTTATTAGACTTTAATTGACCGGTTGGCCTCCTGGAAAATTAACGGAGGACTGGCATTCATTGCCAATGCAATAAAGAGTAAAGACAAAGGCTGATTAATACGACTACCATGCTTCTCAGTTTTTAGAGGCCAATTGCGTGGTTTCTTCGTTTTTTAGGCCTTGCGTGTTGGATTGTTTGCCCTCTGTAGAAATAAGACTTGTGATTCTCGTATCAAAAAAAAAAAAAAAGACTAGTGATTCTATCCCAAAAAAAAAAAGACTCGTGAGCTATCCTTACCAAAATTGTGAAGAATAAAAAGCAAGAGAGCGTGTTTTTTTTTAATTAGTAGTAATGTGTTTTTTTTTCTAATAAATCTTTAAAAAATAAAATAAATTATAATAATGTGTAAATTTTTAAGGCTTGCAAAGTTAATGTGTCAAAATTTTAAAAGGTCAACAAAAGGGCAAAGACTTCAGTTTTATATTATACTAGTCGCTTACCCGTGCGATGCACGAGAATAGGCATAGGATGAGTTTCAAGGAAAAAAAAAACATTATTTTTAAGTTGGAGTAGTAAGTAAAAATGCATGAAATTAAAAAAAAATGATATTAAAAGAAATAGCACAAAGTTTTATTAGTTATGCAGAAGAAAGCAATGTTGTTTTATTTATTAGTTTTTTGTGAGAATGAATAAGAGACAAAATATTAAGTCTCTAGTTTAATTTGTGTTGTATATATAGGTATATACAGGATATGTTGTAATGTATATACCAGAAGGTAATTATTGAAAGGTTATAACATTTCAAATTGGATATACCCAAAGGTGCCTATTGAAAGGTCATAATCATTCATATTGAATATATCAAAAGGTGCCTATTGAAAGGTCATAACATTTCATACCAAAATATGCCTATTGAAAGGTCATAACCCTTCATATTGGATATACCAAAGATGTGCCTATTAAAAAATCATAAACCTTCATACCAAAAGGTGCCTATTGAAAGGTCATAACCATTCATATTGGATATACCAAAATGTACCTATTGAAAAGTCATAATCCTTCATATTAGATATATATTACATGTGCAAATTGAATGAAAATGTGTCTATTGACCGAAAATGTGTATATTGAATGAAAATGTGTCTATCAAAGGGTCATGATCCTTTGGCTATAAATATTGGTTCATATTTATTTAGTAACTTCTTTTCAACTTCTTCTCTTTCCATCTTTCTTAGAAACACAAAAAATCTGTCTTCTTCAAAATTGCTATTTGTAAAACCTAGTAAACTTGATTGTATCTTGAGATCTTGTAGGTTTTCTTGATTTTGGGTATTTAGACTAATCTCACATAACTCATAATATGTTTTTTTCTTCTTATTGTAATTGATCCTATCCTGATTCCAACTCTACCTTTGCATCATACCCTGCATGTTACTTGATCATGGCAGTGAAGCGAATTTAAATGGTGGAAGAGCTCGGCAAAAAGTTGTTCTTCAAACCTTAATGACAACATCTATTCACTACAATGTTGTTTCTGTTGTAGTTGAAAATTATGTTAAGTGACTGGATCTTAAATCCCATTCAAGCACGATGGATTTTTCATATATTACTAGTTGTCAATTCAATTTCTTTTTTTAAAACGAAAGGTATTACATACAAGTGGATTAAATGCTTGTTCTTTTTTAAATTTATCTCTTATTTAAATTTATCTCTTATTTTTGCAATATCGTTAAGAGTAGTATTGATATTGCTCGATTTGGTTGTTAGTAAAAGAGAGTGTTTTTTCACATATGAATGAACAAAATTATTATCTCAAATATGTTCAGTAAAATATTCTTGAATGTGAAATATGAAAGATTTGAAATTGGAAATCTATTTCCTCTTAATTTCCTTTCTATTCTATACTATTGATGCATGAAGTATATGTGTATTTGATCATAAAGATTGTTGCAAAGTATAATCTGCTTGTTGAGAAATCGTGGAGTTTCTTGGAGGATTTTCAATATTTGCAAGCCCTTGTTCTTTAATGACTTACCTAGAGTTACATCCTAAATCCAAAATGAAAAAAATAAAATAAAAGACATTTATATTCGAACATCACGTTGCAACTTGCAACTAAAGCAATTGTATGTTGTTGTAGGAATTCTTCTTATTTCTCGTATCATTTTTGGGCATAGAGTTGAGACTTGATGTCTTTGGCATACAATCCAAGTGACAAATTATCTTTGGCATAATTGAGAGCCCCACCCCCGAAAGAAATTTTCAGTGGTACAGATTAGTAGGTAAATTCACAATAGAGAGAAGCAGACAACTTTCAGTCAGAATTGTAGCAGTGACTTCCCCGCTCCCACCACCACAGGTCCACAGGTTCTTTGTGCCCACTGAATGAAAACGTCCTTATTGAATAAAAAAATGTCTATTGATTGAAAAGTGTCTATCGAATAAAAAAGTGTCAATTAAAAAAATAAAAAGACACAATTGTTCAATGTTTTTAAAATGTATACTTGGCATTAATTTGTGTAGTCACATGGCATAATGAGAAGCAAGCAACAAAAAGTCAAACGTTTCGACTATTAGTTATTATATAGATATAGATATAGATATATAGATTAAAGTCAATGCTGAAAGAAAATTTCATTAGATTCTAAATTATATTCCAATTATTGTCTAATTTTCACGGGTCCTATTTAAGTTTTTTTTTTTTTTTTTTTAATTTTTGCTCTAAGTGACTTAATGTTGTGCAAAAGACAAAGAATCTAATATAAACTAGTCGCTAACCCGTGCGATGCACGGGTTTAGGATTTATCTCTTCTTTGAGTAGTTTCTGCTAAGAAATATGGAAATTCAAGCATATAGAACACGTTTTTAGCATCCATAAAATTGCCACTAAAAAACATTACATATCTGAAACACACTGGCATGTAATGTGGTTCGAGCTAATTAATACAAAGTTAGAATATCTGTGTTTATAGATTATTCATGAACAAATAATTAGAAAGCTAGTATTACATTTTGAACATAAGATGATAGTAGTACATTTTTATCTTGTAAATTAACACAAATCAAACAATTAGAAAACATAAAATCATCTTTCAAAGATAGTCACATATTTGAATCATTTACTGAGTAGATAACTTGAAACTTTCTCACATCTTAATCCATGTGTGCAGTACATTGCAACTCATTGAGGTAATTTCTCTATGTTCTCCACAGGGTTTTGGTGCTTCCATTTGAACCATTCACTTTCCCCCTTTGATTGCTCATCATCCAAATTAAATGCTCCAATTGATATAAATAAAACTACCTTTTCATATACAGAGAAGACCTTGACGGTACATAAAACTATAATTCCATTAACTTTTGGGCTAAGCATCAACTGCATTGTTAATATTGTTGTCATTATTAGAAAGATCCAAATGTCAAAGAAGTCACGATAATTTGAATTTTTATTCAGCATAGATAAGGTATATTCAAAAAAATTTAACTAAAGAATCGATTTTGACTAATTAGGAAATTTCAAAATGTCTTTTCAACTTAATTTGATTAATGACTTGTGCATAGAAAAATTAAGGACTACAATATTCAACACTAGTCGCTAACCCGTGCGATGCACGGAATATATTTCACTTTACTTAAAATAAAATTTAAAATGAAAAAACATCATAACTTATCAAAATAAACATAAAATATACAATATTCATCGCAAAATAATTTTAGAACTTGTCAAGATATATAACCACAAACCAAAAATTTTAAGAACCAAAAGGGGATTATCATAAGAAATAAATGTGCCTTAGTTTGTATATGAATTTAATTTGTGGAAAATTTATAGCCACATACCAAAAGATTTAAGAACCAAAGGGGGATTATCATAAGAATTAATTGTGCTTCAGAATTTGTATAAATTTATTGGAAATTCAACGGTGATTTATGAATAGCACACTTGATTATCAAAAGCAAGTTCCTAACTTCAAATTAAAGGGTTGCATGTTCTCTAACTCAAATTTCTATATCACAACTGCAAATAATAATTATATAAAACTGATACAAACCATGCACAGACAATCAATAGGCTTTGTTGCTGGTCTTAAGCACTAAGATTTGAATCGCATTGTAATTTTAACTGCATAATACATAATTAAATGTCAAGGCTTTCTAGGGCTTCACATATACTTCTTTAGGATCCTCTACAACACTTGTAGCAATGCAAAAGTTAAAAATAAAAAATAAAAATAAAAAGTAGTAGAGATTGCAAACAGAGAAGAGAGAGTACCAAGTTTTTGTTGGGTTTTATGCTTCCACACCTTGGGCTGGAAGACATAGGTTGCAGCTTTGATTTTTCTCCAAAAAATAGAGATTCTTTATCTGCCATATACAATATAAAATAGTTATTAGAATTTTAACTCAAAAACCAAACCCATAAAAACATTATCAAAATATAGAGATTAACCCAAATACTTATAAGAAAATCAATTCTAAACATAATAAAACAATAAGATAGAATGAAAATTTCAGGCACATATGAAAGCAAATAAAAAAAGACAAAACCTACGCTTTGAGTTTAGGGTTTTGAGATGGTAATTGCTAGGGTTTTAAGGAGAGAAGAGATTTTGGTATTTTTATGCAAAAAACGTTATTTTAGGTCTAGGTGATTTATTTCCTTATTTTTGGGCTCTTTTAATGTTTTTTTAGGTCATATTTGGTTCATATAATGGTTAGGTATTAATTAGGGCTTATTTTAGAATATATTTTCTTGTCCATCAAGTTTTATGGAGCCCTTAAATAGGCCTCCAAGTTTGTATACGTTTTTCAATATTATTGTTATAAGATATAAAACCTAAAATAAAAAGAATCAAAAATAAAAAGAAAAAGAAAATAGTGATGATATGGAAAATTGTGAGAGTTTCAAAAGTTTCAGTTTTATATATATATATAGATTAGTTACATCAAAATAATCAAGAAAAAGTAAGCCATAGAGTCATAATTTTTAAGGAATCCACATAAAACCCAAAAGCTTCACTATTTTCTTTTCCTAGAGCAAGATAAAGGAATATAAGAACCAATCAATGACGGAGATTGAGCAAGCAATAATGGCAAAATAAAAAGAAGGGATGAATATAAAATCTTAACATTGCTTTACTAATCTTTTCCTCCTCAAGTGTTGTATCCAAACAAATCCAATCTTTTTTGAACTCCATCAGATCAAAGGTCAAATCCTTTCTTGTACAATTAAGATACTCAAAAACTTTTTTAGGTTGTAAATTTTCCAACATGAAGCAAATTCTAATTTAGCACCAAACAAATAAGATAAAGTAATGGAAATTTCTTTGCATTTCCATTCTTTTCATGCTTCTTGATTCTAAGCAAATCAAAGTATCCATACGACTCTGATTAAATTAAACATGAAAGATCTAATTTCTTCCAATTAACTGTGCTTTCACCAAAAAAAAAAAAAAAAAAAAGATTAAAAAATTGGTTGTTTGTGGCAGAACAAAATATATTCTACTAAAGTATCAATTGAACCACTAAACTCCTTCATCTCACCAGGAAGCTTCTTTTCTTTTTTTGATAAGTAAACTATGAAAGCTAATAACATTTATTATTCAAATATTTGTAGTTATGAATTTTCACACAAAAAATAAGAAAAACTTAACAATAATGCCAGTGGTCAGACAGTTCATTACATCTCACTCACTGGCTATGATAGTTCATTATTGTCTGATTTAAAGGTATGCGAGCACTTGAGGTCAACTACACATCCAATTTCTATTGAAAATATCAACTACATCTTACATGAAATTCACCTCATGGAATTCACTTAAACTAAAAGCAGCCAAAACACCAAAAATTCTACAAAATCTTGTAAAGTACCTACAAAGAACAAAAATTAGGAGCTAATTAATACTGGAACCTTCACTTACTAACCCAACAGCTTTTGAGTGTAAATATGCTTATTAACAGAAACAAAGTAATACTAAAAAGCAACAGAAACAAAGCCCCAAAAACAAAATTTCACCTCCTGGAATTCACTTGAACTAAAAGCAGCCAAAACACCAAAAATTCTACAAAATCCTGTTAAGTACCTACAAAGAACAAAAATACGGAGCTAATTAATACTGGAACCTTCGCTTACTAACCCAACAGCTTTTGACTGTAAATATACTTATTAACGGAAACAAAGCAATACTAAAAAGCAACAGAAACAAAGCCCCATAAACACAATTAGAAATTTTCTGAAAACTCCTATTTATCGGTGGCAAACCAAATCCTAACCACGCAGCCAAAGAAACCCATAGCCACAAACCAACAAAATTCTATGAACAATTGAAGAGGAGAGAGAGAGCAATATATAGAAAATAATATTAAAGCAAATTAAGGAGCGAGGGGATTCTTACCTTGATTTGAGAGATGTGATGGTGAGAACTGAGAAACAATTCAAAGAGGTTTCCTGCTTTGAATTGCAGAACAAAAAGGATTTGTTGCTGAAGATCAGAGAGGCCAATGAACTCCTTCAGGGCATCCCTTATAAGTTGTTTTGAAGGTAGATCGGCGACTACAAAGAGTAAATATCATCTATAAGACAGAATATTGTTCAGATTTATGCATTTTGCAGCAAAACGTTGCATTGTTTTTCTTCAAATCCAGCCTAAAGACCCATAAAAAAAAAAATCAAAAAAAAAAAAGAGAAAAGAAAAAAGAGGAAATACCTTCAAATTAGTAGAGATTTAGAACCTAAAACTTGATAGCTTACCATTGCTAGGGAAGAGATTGTCTCAAATGGGAGTGGAGACAAAGGAGAAGGATATGCGGCTAGCAAAACGTTGCATTGTTTTTCTTCAAATCCAGCCTAAAGACCCATAAAAAAAAATAAAGAAAAGAAAAAGAGGAAATACCTTCAAATTAGTAGAGATTTAGAATTTAAAACTTGATAGCTTACCGTTGCTGGGGAAGAGATTGTCTCAGATGGGAGTGGAGACAAAGGAGAAGGATATGCGGCTAGGGTTTTTAGTTTTGGGTTTCCTGCGTATGAATGTTTTTAATTTTTTTTTTTTTTTAATATTGTGCTGGGTTGCCCCGAATGGGTGTTTTTAATTTTATTTTTTAAATATTGTTTAAATATTGTGCTGACGTGGAAAATTGTGAAAGCTTCAAAAGTTTCGGTTTTATATATATATATATATATATATATAGATAAACCATCAAAATCCCAATTAAAAAAAAAAAAAAAAAAAAAAAAGAAAGAGTAAACTCGTGCATATATTAAAAAAAATTAAAATTAATAATTAAAAGAGAGAGAGAGAGAGAGAGAGAGAGAGTAATCTATGACTTGAAAATTTTCTAACTCTTACACTAGGTATAATTTGAACTCATATATGTGTATAATTGTAAATGTTTTTAATTGTATTGTACATATGCATGGGTTATATGTTAGTTAGCTATCAATAACTGAGAAGTCTATTTTTTCTTGGCTTAATTCAATGAAAAGTTTGTTTGTTTTTTGTTTTCCTTTTAATGTATTTTTCCTAGACATGGCAAAACGGGTCAGAATTTTCTGACCCGATCCGTTTGACCCGCAACTCGTTTGACCCGTTAATGACTCGTTTTGACCCGCGACCCGAACCCGATCTGACCCGCCCGTTTTGCCACGTCTACTAACGTTGAGTAGATTAAGATTGAGGTGTAATTCTTATAAGATATTTACTTATTCTTCTTCACTTAATATGTTATGTACTCCATTATAGTTTGTCATTCTTTACTTGTCACCTTCATTTTCTCTTCTTACTTTAAACAGATCGAAGATTATACCAAGATTAGCTTCTAGAAAGCTGGAACAAGAGTTGCACCAAATTTAGGTATCAAGTGTTTAGTGGTAATTGGTAAGTAGTAACGGTATCACCAATGAGAATCTAATCACAGTTAAAGAACTCATAAACAATTGACAAATTGCATCTATTTAAAAAAAAAAAAAAAAAAAAAAAAAAAAAAAAAAAAAAAAAAAAACTTGTTTGAAAAATACGGGTCAACTCGACCCATCCTGCGACCCGACTTGACCCGCGACCCGTTTGACCCGCAACCCATTTGACCCATTTAAAAATGATCCGTTTTGACCTGTGACCCGTTTTGACCTACGACCCGATTGACCCGACCCGAACCCGACTCGACCCGCCCGTTTTGCCACGTCTAATTTTTCCAGGACTTAATTGTATTTGGGGTAGATGAACTTGAGCCTCTCCCTTAACTTTGGAAAGCTACATGAATCAGAGATATCTCGACTTAGAGGCAACTTAGCTAGCCCGCGACATCCACATGGCAAGTGGTCTGAATGAGAGTGTTGACTATGTACCTTGCAATCACCACACAACCTTAGGGTGAGTCCAGTTTGTGAGTTGCACAATCTTTGTACTATGCTTCTTGGACTACACCTGACCAATGTATTTCTACTAGTACACACATAGTCGTGAGGCGTGTAAGGGCTACTAATAAGGGCTAAGCAAACCCTAGAAATCATAGGAGAGATATCCAAGAAAAACCACATTGAGTGTAAGAAAAGAGAGAACTTTTGTTTTGAGAAAAACACATTTCATCATCTCTTTTCCATCTCTTTCAATATTTGATTGAGATTTTGTAATCCCTTTCTTTATCCATAAACACAGACCTAGTGAGTGAGAGAAAGCTCATGGAAACCTGAGAAGCCACATTCAAATCCAATCTCTATTGGTGGTGTTTCCATTTTGTGCTTCAATGAAGGTGTAGACGACTAATAAGTCGAGAATTTTCCCTCTCTACAGAAGGTTTTCCAGTAAGCTAGATGAAGAAAAGAATTGGTGAAGTTGGTTGCTAGCTAGAGCTTAGAGGGCTCAATTACGCAGGGCGAAATAGACTTGGAGGGTTTATGTTCATCCATGTATTGCAATTATTCATTCTAATGGAGATTTCCGACAGGTGGTGGAGGGAGAAATTTTTAAGCCCAGTACTCAGGCAGTTAGGGGAGATTCCCAACTATTCATTCTTCTTTTTTCTTTTTTTTTCTTTTTCTTTTTTATTATTTTTATTTTTATTTTTATCAAAGATAGAATTCTGTTCTAACCTAGTCTAAGAGTATGTGTTTGAAGATCTCTTTTGAATCCCGATCCTCACCCCTCCACACCCACAAGTACTTATATTTATAGAGTGACTATCACACCCAAAATGCACGGTGGTAGAAAGCAAAAGCCCGAAGAGAAAAACTTTTTTTTTTTGGGTGATAATTCCATAGTTGAAGGGGATGTGGACATACTGCGATTGCAAATAACCAGTACCAGTAAGTTGGGTACTACATTAAGTTCTCATAGACTATGTGAACATTGTTATTGCCGACGGTCCATGGTGGGCAAGAGATACCCTTGATTCCTTGAAGTTAAGGGTATTATTCATAAGCAGCAGCTATTACCTAATAGAAGTACATCAGGGATCACTCATTTAAAAAAACACACAACACACATCTAAAATCAGGGCTTTCAGTTTGAGGAAATTTTGGGCCTTTGTCTGAGACCTATGGATAAGGCCCCCTCATGTGAGAGGGAGTACTGAGTCCATCTGATGGATCAAATAATTTGTAATTGGGCCTTTGTGTGAGACTTATCGGTATGAGAGGGAGGACGAGTCCATATTTGATGGACCTAGTAATTTCTGCTGGACTTAAAATGAAAACATTACAAACAATATGAACAATCTCTTCTACTTATTGATGAAACTGGACTTTAAAAAACATGACATCAGATTTGTGGAAAAAAAAAATAATTATGATATGAACCTTTTCCTTGTTTTAATTAAGAGGATCCTTATTGAGGGAAAGGAGGAACATGATAGGGAATTAATTTGCTTTTATTCCACTATCTGTAACTACTGAAATGTGAAATATTACAAAATGGTATAATTCAATAAGCAAAGAGGCATCACCATCCAAAAACATAAGTACGAAATACAGTCACATGGAACTTCAGGCAGAGTGCACTTGATCTATGATTTTCTAGCCAGATAGATCATGCATTGGACTCGCACCATTGCTGTAATGTTGGGGTCACAACTCCGATATTTTTCATGTCAAAAATGTTGGCTGGTTCATTAGATGTAGTCCATGTCAGTTGGGGGTACTGTATTAGAAAGCTAAAATCTTTGCAGGTAAGTATATTTAAATGAGAAATGAAAGTGCGAGAAATTTCTATATTAAAAATAAGTAACATCAGTATATCACATGCTGCATCTGCCTGCCAGACCAAATACAACAGTCATCAAGCAAGTGGTAACATCTGTACCAAATATATCTAAAAGCGCAGAAAGTAAAAACTTCACGAGAACTGATGGCCCACTACAGCACTACCATCATGCTAAAAGGGGGTCCTAAATAAGTGTCTACGCCAACATTAACCAAGAGAACTTCATATCTTGTTCAAGATCTTTCGGATCAACTTCTCTACAAATTGTTCCTTGTCTTCAGTAATCATCTATAGAATAATGGTCAAGAATATCATGTTGCTAGACATGGAACAAGTGCTACAACCTACAAGTTTATGTAGGAGAAATTTTATAGCGCTAAAACTGCTTCATAGGGTTTGTCCTTTTGACACTGTTAGCATTTGGAATCTTTTGGTCTTGTTTCTAGAATATGTTGGTAATCTTAGCTAATAAAGATCCCAATTTGAACATACATTGTAAACTCTGTATTGAACAGGATCCAGTTTTAAAATCGCTCTAGCCTGTCAATTTGATGTTCCCTTTATTTCATTGAAACCATCCAATTCAACTTTTACAATTTTCTCCTACCACACCCCTCCACCAACCTTCTTCCTTTTCTTGTTCTCTCTCTATCAAACGGTTGACATGAAAGATCTGTAGTTTTCAATTGGCAATCTCTTGAAATTTTTCTCTCAAAATAGGATACTGAAACATATAACACGATTAGTTTTGCTTTTCTTCTGCAACACATATTTGTGCATGCCTTGATCACTTCTACTTACCATTAGAGATTTAGACTTCACTACCTGGCTTCAGTTTCCATTTTACAGCTTCCTGCTTGCCTTTCTCTTTGACAGAGAATTCACATTCTCTCAAAGCCTCACAGGTGAAAGTTAGGTGATGTTAGCTGCTTAGAGCTTCAATCCAGACCTTCACATTAGTAATCACTAATTGCGAACCCACTGATCTACAAGGCCCTTCTACATTTTGGGCAGCTAAATACATGATAAAGCTCTCTTAGTTACACATCAATACCTCACATGATGTCTATACAGTATTGGATATATCTGTACATCATGCTCCAAGTTTTATATGGAATAGCACATTATTTAAATGCATAGCTCTCTGCATGTTAGTGTCTTATGCTAAGCAGGTGTCCATAATTTCAAGAAATTGCACAAATGACAATGTGTTGAAAGCTTTCAAACAATGTGTTGATATTTTCCCATCATTTCTCTGTATTTCTATGAGATCATAGAAGTTCAATACATCATTTATACTCCAGTTAAGTCAAGTATCAATGGACAACTTTCTTCACACAAACATACTGCAAAAAAGTGAATCGTTACATCAAGAAAGGTTAGTTTGTCCCTAGGAGACATGCTTGAATGGTAATCCTCCGAGTGGTTCTCTTTCACCTGATGTGGAGCATAGCATAAACAAGTGGCCAAACACAAGTAGCCAGATCTTATTGCTTTTTTCAAAGCTCTACCTATTACAGTATAAACATATTCTGATGCTACTTAGGAACCATACTAATGGTTCAAAACCAAAAAACAATATCAAGGGAGCAGTGCCTATTTCTTGAATTCATTCTAAAACCGTTCTATACATCTTGCAGCAAAGGTTTCATATATAATAATATTAGCCACATACCAGCAGAATATACAGTACAACCAACTTAACCCTCTAGTGCAGGTAGTCTGGATTTTATATATCAGTAAATCATAAAATAGCTTTCCTTCTACTGCTATGGTTTGTCCCTCGTTGGGCTTTGTGGAGCCTAGTTTATGTTTGATCCGGTTGACGACCCGACCCGACCCAACCCGAATAATGTTGCGTGGTTTTTAATAGGAGATTTACTGAGGCTTAGTCCATGGAGCGGAGGTTGGGCCATTGCCCTCGGGAAAAAAAAAAAATTTGCCCGTTTTTAGCCCATTGTGTATCTTGTGTGCAGAAGGTAGATGAACGCAACCTGATGATTAGGGTTTTCTTGTTGTTATTGTCGTTTTGAGAGAGAGAAAAAACTTTGTAGCCGCAATTTGTACTTTTTCCTGATAATAGTGAAATCCCTGTAACTCTGTGGACGTAGGCAAATTGCCGAACCACGTAAATAATGTCTTGTGCGTAGGATTGTTTTCTTTGGCGTGTGTTTTCTCTATTTTTTGTTTCTCACAGGTTGGGATTTCAGGTTAAATTCCCTACGTCCCTTGGGAGCTTCAACAAACGAGAGCTGATGGGGGAATCCTATTAGCCATAGTCCAAATCTCAATAAATTCATTCTTTAAAAAAAGGTGAGAGAAAGATTTCTATATCAAAGAAAAGAAAGATTGGTTTTACAAGATCATATAAGTTCATAGGAAGAAGACAAAAAAACACTTAAATAATAATCAATATTTCTACATTACAATGTTTTGTTAATTACCTATTGCAGTTAAAATCATCTTCTAAGATAGGAAACCAAAATATAAGTTTCTGCAAATTCAATAAATGAAAGAACATATTTCAATATTTGACTACTTACCAGCATGTATGTCAGGTGTAGCAGCAGCTGTGGCATCAAAAATAACAGTAACGGATTGATAATCCAATTCTACAGCGTCAAAGACAGTCTGCCTGATGCAATTTGGAGTTTGAACACCTGTAAACAGAGGTTCAAACTAGAAGCTGTAAATACAAACTAAACATGCAGCAGTATAGAACATCTTCAAATAGGTTCTCAAGATTCTAATAGATACAAACCAGTGATAATTAAATTATTAATCCCAGCTCCCTGAAGTAAAGAATGAAGGTGTGTAGCAAAGAAAGCACTAAAGCGAGTCTTCACCAATTTATAATCCCCTTCTTTAATCACCAGACCATCAACCAGATCCGCACCCACACTTCCCTTAACAGTTGGACCCACTTTCCCAGTATTATACAAGTGTTGGCGGAAGAGTTCAACATCTCTCCCTAGTGGGTCATGCTCACGAACAACCTAATGGCATTGAGATTTTTAGGAGGGACAATATATATATATATATATATATATATATATAAAGAAACATTCACCATCACAAACGTTTTTCCTAGTTCAATAAATTAAAATAGCTAATTTAAGTACTCTACAATTAAGGTTACTTTTCCCAAGGTTAAAATAATGATAAAAGATGGCTAAAAATAAATAAAATAATGATACAAGGAAACCATAATCCCCTATTATTGTAGCAACAATTTCTATATTATTGAACTCATCAAAAATTTAAAACTGGAAATTTTCTCAATTGATAAAAGATGAGGAAGAGTTTCTTGAGATGGTTTGATCATGTCCAGAGAAGAGTGTTTAATGCACTGGTAAGAAAGAGTGAGTTGATTCATGTCTAGGGGAACAAAAAAAGGTAGAGAAAGACCAAACATATAATTAGTAGAAGTAGTAAAAAAGGACATGTCAATGAAGGAAATAACATAGAGTATGACTTTGGATAAAATACAATGGTGAAAAAGAACAAATGTGACCAACCTTGACCAATCTGTTGAAGATCCATATTCAACCCTAAAATTTGGGACTATGGCTTCTTGTTGTTGCTTCTTTGGAATTTGTTCGTTTCACACCAAGTAATGTGTTTTTCAAATATTGCCAGGCCTCTTATGAAATTTAAAGGGGGTAGAGGTGATTCTAATTTTCTTTGGTTTTATTATTGGCATATAGATGGGCCTTTGTATCAGAAGCATGAGCATAGAGTGGTGAATGATACTGGCAGCAAGTTAAATGCTAAGTTGACTGCATGATTCAAAATGGGCAATGGGCTCTGACCTTCAGCAAGGTCAGAGCAGCTTGTTAAAAATTCAAAGTAGCTTATTTAAAATCCAAATTTATGATGAGAATAATCAATTGATAGGGTTGCCTACTACAACTAATAGAAAGTTTAATTGCTTTGAGACATGGGAAGCTATTAGGATGAATTGCACTGTTGTTGATTCGTGGAAAGGTATTTGGTTCTCTGATCACATTCCAAAGCATTCCTTTATCTCATGGATAGCCATCAAGGACAGATTGAACACAAGGTATAGAATGGCTAAATGGGGTTATAAGGGTGAAATGTTTTGTATCTTTTGTAGAAGCAGGATGGAATTGAAAAATTGTATCTATAGTTCGATTGCTCTATCACCAGGAGAATTTTGGAAGGAAATTTGACCAAGTGTCACTGTGATATGAAGGTTGGAAGTTGGGAGTCATGAAGTGAACTGGTTATCTATTCTGAAGCCTGGTATATTTGGAGAGATGAATGCAAGAATTTACAATGGGTGACTGAGTTGGAAGTGATTAAAGCAATTGTACAGGATGTTTAAGGAAGAGTTAAAGTCAAGAAGAAATTCATAAACTCAATTCCGAATAGAACTTTTTTCTGTATTTGGAGAATTCCTTTGAATGTGATTGTCAAGTACTGCTGTTGCTTAGTTCTGTGGGAGTTTGAACTTTGAATACTAGTTTGTAGGTAGGAGAGTTACAATTGTTTTTGTTGTTGTTTGTCAAGATTTCTTTCATAGAAATCTTATTAATCAAAAGAAAAGGAAAAAAAAAATGAAGATTCCTATATAATTGGTCTTGTACTCTAATTCTTACCAATTCTTTAGTTTCCAAAAGATGAAAAATCCAACTCATTTAAACCCAAAAAAATAGTTATTTTAGGCTTTTTGTTCATAAAAAAGGTCTAGAGTTTCTCAATTCACAAGCAATGATTGAACATAAATTTTTAATCTGTTCAATACCCTTTTCACTACATTTTCTTAGCAAACAAACAAACAGAGCTATGCCTATGCCTCAAATCAATCATTTACTTGTTAACAGTAGAATTTGAACTTATATATAATTTCCAAGGAAACAAACAAAACCCATAACTCATAAAAGCAAAATAAGCAAACAGTAACAGAGAAAAGAAATGTATACAAACCCAAATAACGAGAATGCCACGCTGCCTAGCAACTTCAACGGCCTTGATTACATTAGGGACTATGGCTCTCCCTCCATTCACTAGCATCTGACCATCCTCATGTATAAAATCTTTCTACCAATAATTAAAAAACAAACAAATAAATATATAAATATAAAATCAAATTCAGAATTTTTTTTTTTTTTTTTTTTTTGAGAGAGAGAGAGAGAGGACCCCACCTGCATGTCAATAACAAGTAGAGCAGTGTGTTTCCATTTATCTGCCATGTTCCAAAATCCAAAAACACAACAAAAAGGCTCAAAATTTTTTCTTTCCAAAGCCAAACAAAATTTGGAAGGAGAAAGTGGAAGATAGATAGGCTTTGCTTATTGGGGTTGCTTTGCTTAGTTTAAAAATATGTAGTTTGTGTTGCAATTTGTTTTATTTGCTTGAGTTTTGTGTCAGGTTCAGGCATGTTCGTATTTTTCTGAGTTCTGATATTGGGACCCTTTTTTTTTGGTTTAATCAAACACTGACTACATCGACGAATACGATCATCAAACTACTACACAGACAGAGACAGAACAGAACAGAACAAGCCCACATGTGAGATAGTGGGACCCATATTTTGATGTGTGTTAGAATTATGATTAGCAAAGTTTGCGGGGGCAGTGGATGGACGGTCAGGATGGATATGATTCATTTCTTCAGTTTTTATTATGGCAACACAATTTTGCGTGACGTAACTGAAGGGCTGCGTTAATGAAGATCTTATTGCGGCGGATGTTGTAGTTAATTGTTTTTGCAATTTTTTATAAAAATTAAGTGACAGATAGTTTATTAGAGCAACCACGTCAACTTCTTACAAAAATAAATATGCATTTTTGCATCACAAAAACAGCAAAAATTTCTATCTTAAAAAAATAAAGAAAAAAAGAAAAAGAAAAAGAAAAAGAAAGATATATCACTAACCACCCTCATGTCTAGGGTCTAAAATGAGTATTTGCATGATATATGTATAATAGAAAAATGTGTCTAATTTACATATTCAAGTCTCCAAATCACACATATCAGTCGATTTAAAAAAAAAAAAAAATCACCCATATAAGTCAAGTTAAAATATGTAAATTTACAAAGTTATTACAGTAACCATGTAAATATACACCATTACTGTAACTATATATATCATTATTTTTAAATATTTTTCTCATCTCTTGTCTCATCAAATTCCTCTATCTCTTTCTCTCTCCCTCTCTCTTTCTCTCTCTCTCTCTCTCTCTCTCTCTGAAAATAATAGTAAACAAAGAATAAAAATTGATTATTTATATAAAATAGAATGAAGAATAGATAATTTGATGTGAGTGTTTTTAAAATGTGATAGTATAAATTAGAAAAAAAATAGGTTGTTATGCTAAAATAAATAAGAATTTTTGCACAAACTGATGTGAATTCTTAGGAAGCCCAAATTTTAGTTTTTTACTCCTAAATTTACTTAAGGTTTTTAAAAAATACATGGCTAGCCCCCAAACTTCCTAATTATTATATTTTTCCCTTAAATTTACTTTTAAGTTTTCAAAGGATATGAAGTTGGCCCATCTAAACTCTTCTTATTTCTTGTATGATACTTCTAAATTAGTTTAATTTTTATATTTACTATTATTTTTGCCCCTCCCCATTCTCAAAATTCTGGTTTCACCCCTACTTACAACACATTTTACATCTAATTCTTTATTTTGCATTCCCAACCCATTAAAATAATATCAGCCACTACTAAAACTAGAGAAAGAGAGAGTAAATAAAAAATCGAATTTTAATGTTTGCATGATGCTATAGTAACATCTATTTTTAGATGTTACTATAACATCCTTTTTTGTTAGCTACAGTGATGCTTGTAGAGTTTTTTGTTTTTGTTTTTATTTTTGAGCTACAGGACATTGCATCGTCCAATAGGAATGCTCTTATGATTAGCGCATAATAAAAATTGAAACCAATGATTGAGTCAACTGAAAACGATGTTACTTTAATCATAAAAGACCATATCAACAATTGTAAAAAATATTGTATCCTTAATATTACTCTTAACACAATTGCTATTGGGAGGATAAGTAAGAGATAGAGAGGAAAGGAATTTAAAAAAAAAAAAAAAAAAAAAAAAGAGTACATATCACTCTTTTTTATTTGATTTTTTTTTAAATGGGGTAAAATCATCTTTCTTAACTATATAATTTAGAAGCATAACAAATTAAACTCTATAAATTTCAAACTGACAAATTAGGGCAAGACTTAGATATAGTACTTAAGTGCTGTTCAGTGGTGGCTCCAGGAATTTTGTAAAGGGTGTTCCTTAGGAAGTATAAATTACACAATCTTATTTCTTTTTAGCATTTAGGTAATTAGATTTGATTCAATGTTATTAATTTCATTACATTCCGGCCGTAACAGTCAGAAAATACCATGCCGGTAAACAAACTAGAATAGTAATCCACCCTATTCCATTTCGGAAAAAATTTCAAGTCATTCCGATCTATTTTCGGGTGTTTCAGGGTGTTCCGGCGAAATTCAAAATTCGGCCAACATGAAGTTTGTGCTTTAAAAAAAAAAAATTGTTCTTAAAACCAAAATAAATTTGCATTCTGTAAACCAAAAAATCTCAAAAGGAAAAAAAAAATGAAAAGAAAAGAAATGAATAAAGGTACTTGTACAGTTAAAAAAAATCGTATTGAGAAATTTGAGACTCAAAACTTGAGAAGAAGCATTGCTGCACTGGTACTGGTAGAAGACACAGAAGTTACGAACAAGAAAGAAGGCAAAACGTAGATGTAAAAGTATAGATGAAGATGTGATAAAATTTAAAAGTATGAAGTGTAAAAATCAAGGAGACAGAAGATATGTGTGGTTAAGAATAAATACGAAAAATTAATTAAAAATGAGAAGTAAGTAATATATGTTTGGTGAGGAAAAATAATACTGTAATAAAAAATAATAAAATGTTGAAAATTGTGTTGTATTGGGCAGTGTGTTTAGTCGAAGGAATCAAGTCACTGCCCAGCCTATAGTAGTTTTATTATTATTATTATTATTATTATTTTCAGATTTTAGTTCAAATTTTTTTTTTTTAGTTTTTCCTTTTTGATTGAAAGACCCCAATATATTGTTAAGTTGCTCAAATTATGGACCAAAATTTAATTTTCTTGGCAAAAAAAATTCAAGGTGGTCCCAAATTTTTTTTTAAAGGTAAATAAATATAAAATTTTAAATTATTATATATAAAAAATTCTTTTTCTAGGTCAGGGTGGTCCTGGCCACCCTAGCCATAAGGTGGCACCGCCACTGGTGCTGTTCCTTAAGTTTCTTTTTTAAAATTCTGTCACGTTGATTTTTTCTCCTGAATCTTAAGAGGAGGGAATCTAAAAAACAACATTTAAGGTATTGTACTTAAGCTTTGTCAAACAAATTAAATCTTAAGGTTTGAAAAGGTAACATATTATGTAACGCCCCAAAATCATAAGCAATAAAAGTCTATTTAATCTGAATACTCCATAAAACAATATTAAATAAAAGAAACCAGCAACCTAAAATCTCATCACAAATGTTAGAGCTCTAATCCACCAAAGACAAAACATCTTCAAAATAATTCTCCAATACAATGTTTAATGCCATAAAAATCATAATAAAATCCTCAGTTCTACAAAATAATTCATAATTGTTGTCTTCCAAGAGTCTCTACTCCAATAATTCCTTTAATGTATCTGTAAGGGGAAATAAAAGGGGGGTGAGATAACTCAATAAGTGGAATTCATTAACATTGGGGTGTGGGAACAAACCTTTCAAATAAATAATTCTTTCAACAAATTCATAACTTGTAACTCATCAATATTTTGTCATCAAATATTTCACATAAAAAAAAAAATCTTTATATTGTGAGCCATCATAATATATATATATATACACACTATCATATAAACAATTTCCTAGACTTTTCTCGTGGTCAACGTTTACGCCTCGTTGACAAGGTTGTGCTGTCCCCTTTTAGGACTAGAACCTTCTTTTCATCCCTTTTTCTTAAGGATGGCTCCTTTGGAACCTAAAGGTGCACTCCCTTCCTAATGAGCTTCCTTTTTGGATCCTCAATGGTATACTCTCTTGCTAAGGAGCTATCAAATGTGCACTGTCCCCTTTTCTGGGACCGTCCCTTACTAAGGACTAGCTGCAGTATGATGGTCCCTTACTAAGGACTAAATACAATACTGAGTTTTTAATCACGACTTGCCATAGGTTTTCAAAACATATTCAATATGTTCACAAAAATAACTCATTCATAATTCTCAACAATATAAAGGTATATTCACACATACAAGTTTAAATAAGTTTAGGTTGTCCCACAAGTTTTTCATAAAACGAATGGTCAATGTGCACATCAAACATTTATAGAATATCAATATATTTATAGAATATCAACATATTTTTTTGATATAGAATTGTTTAATAATCAGCAATGTTTTGGGAAAACCCCAAAAATTAGTAAACATTACTTACCTCTTAGTTGCAAAAATAAAGGAAATCAACCAATCCCATCACTAGATCCATCACCAAGAATCTCAAAACCTAGAAACATAAGGAACAAGCCTATTAATAACAAGACCTATCGCAAAGTCTATCATCACATTTGTCTCCAAAATCGAATAGGATCCCCTAAAACAAATCAAATGCACTAAAGCCTAGCTTGCCCAACCTAAGACAAGTACCCATTCCCAAACAGGAACCAAACAAGCATACAAACTCATAGTGTCATAGCACAAAACCAAAACATTTTAATTCTCCACTACAAGCAATGTGCACATAAAAACATAACATAAAACATATCAATTCATAATAGGGGTAGCATATCTCATAAGTTTCCCTTTAGAGCACTAAATGACTAAACCAAACCATTATTAGACTTAACTAAGTAAAATACATGTCGAAGAAAGCACAATAATTTACAAACCAATCCATTCAACAAAGATTTGAAGTAATTTCCACAAAATCCCAACATTTTCATCGAACTTTAATACACAACAGGTCAGCCATTTTGTAAAAAATGTTTGGTCTACAAAACGTTATCTAATTAACTTGAAATTAAATAGGGTTAAGCTCTTATATGTGTAGTATGTACCATCAAAACTTCAGCCCAAAAAGATTTTTCTGTAATTTATTAAAAATCATGTATTGCAGCTAACTCAAATCTGTCAGGGACAGATTTGCAATTCCAAAATATAATTACTATAGTCTTAATATTATGCCAAAAACTTTCACACTTGATTAACCTCAAAGTTACATGTTTTAGCACATGATAACAACTATGAATGCAACCAATAACCTCATATAATAGTCATCACAACACGAGTCAAGAAATTCAATCCTCTAACTCATATAAGCAATTTACCAAACACTTGACATGCAACAAGTACATGCCCACATCACATATGTCAAAGCCAATTAAATGCGAAGGAAACACTTTGGAATCAACTCATGCAACAACAAAACCCATATAGCTGCTCTAGGAAATCAAACCTCAAATACACATTAGCAAAATAGACAACCAAAACACCCCATCAAAGCAAACACCCCCAAATAGTTTGAAATTTTCGGATTTAATAAAAACTCTTGCTGCCCAAATCCTCATGACCCTCTAAACTTCCAATACTCACCAAACCCATCAATTATATACCATAAACATCATAAACTAACAAAGCCCAAAGGATTTCATAGAAGAAAATGACAGGAAACTTAGATTTATACTTCATCTATTGAATTAACCAAACTTAGAGGGATGGTCTTTCAAATGGGTCAGCCAAAATAGCCACTAGAACTCTTGGTGGTTGATTTTGACCATGAGTCAGCCAAGATAGAAATTTAAGAGGCAAAAGTGAATAAACTTCACATGAGGATGAGAGAGAGGATTTTCGGCCATGGGGAATGGGAACACTGGAGGAAAGAGGGAAAGGTGATGGGAGGCGGCACTTTAGAAAAATAGAGGAAGCCAACGTGGGTTACATATAAGGCTAGGGCTAGGCTTGGGTCTTATCATAAAAATGCCCCCACTTAAATAATTTCCAAAATAACCCTTTTATTTGTTTATTTATTTTGTAAAGGTTAGGGTGTTACATATTAAACTCTTAACCCATACTAAACCCCCAAAGCAACATCATTTCTTTTTAATGGGCTAAAATTGTGTTACTCAGGTGCTCGTTGATCTAGTTAGTTAAAGTTTGGTGTCAACCTATCACTCGAACTAACCATAGGAGTCTCATTCATTAATTTAAGAGGTTGAGTGGATTTTGATTATGAGCCTTTACTATGATTTTTGCAAGTCTCTTAATTATTCATCATCAACATTGTCATTATCATAGATTGGCATAATTGACCAGGTTGGCGTATTGGCTACCTTGAATTTTTTCACTAAACGCACTTAACAATTTGACTCAAAATATCATAATCCATAAATTGAAAAACCACTGCACACCTTTGGTGCGGTGGTCACTCCACAAGAATAAATGTTTGTGAGGTGTGGGGGGCAAGGGCTAGAGTTCAAGTCTCCAGGAGGGAATTTTACACACATATACACTTAGATTAAGATAGAGTAGAAATTCTATCTTGTATAAAAAAAAATTGAAAAAATTAATATTTATTAAAATAATGTCCATAATTGCATAATAGCTATTAGGAAGTCTCACTCATCAATTGAAGAGATTGAGTGTTAGTTTGGATAGCAACGCTTTTCATTTGTATTGGCGGCTGGGTTTTTTGGCTGGGTCCCGTGAACAGGGCTGGGTCCCGTGCGCTGTTCACGGGACCCGTAAGTATGGAATAATGTAAATCTAACTTTAAAATTGGGTCTCACATCACTGTTCACATATTTAAAAATTATTTTGTTACAGTATTTTCAGTTTTCAATTTTCATTAATAAGTGGTATCCAAACAAACCTAGAGTAGATTTTCATTATGAGCCTTTACTTGGAGGTCTCTCAATTCTTCATCATCACCATTGTCATTATCTTAGGTCGGCACAATTGCCCAAATTTGGGTATTGGCTACCTTAAAGTTTTTTCACCAAATGTCCTTAAAAATTTAACTAGAAATAACAGAATTTAGAAATTGAAAAAAAATTAAGATTTATTGAAATAAACTGTGTTTTTCCCAATTCTATAAACAAACAAACACATCTTTAAAGATTCATATAAGGTGACCACACCCCACTCTATTTCAAACACCGAGTAAGATGTGTAAACTCGCTTCAAAATCAATAAATTTTACTAGACATTTTTTCAATAAATATTATTGATTATGTACGTATTATATATTTATGTTATTATTTATATAATATAAAATTATTCATTAATATATTTATAATATCATTGGTTTTACTCTATAGTCGGACTAAAATTGGTCTAGAGAACCGAAATCGATCCCTTTTCAGTTCTCAGTCCAATTTTTAAAGCCTTGATAGTGAGGAGGACAAAAGAATAAAAAATCTCATGAGGGAGATTTAGAAAGAAAACAAGAGTATAGAGAGGAGATGGGATGGATGTGGGTCCCGTGAAAGAACAAAGTTGCCTAGGCTCCCAAAGAATGGGCCAATGAATTGGGCATAACAAAAATCCCGATTCATATTTTTCTCATTGTTTGGGTTAATAAACATTCACTTTCATTAATTTAAGTTTTGAAAAGTAATCATCAGACGTCACAAGTTGAAATAAATTCCTAACTAGGTGTAATTATAGTAATACTCTAACTATTCTCGAGTGAGACCCAATACTCTTATTCCATGTTGAGATAGAATATAAAGTACCGCAATACACTGCTAGCGGTGATACTCAAAAACCCAAGACTAGAGTCTTGTTGGCCTGGAGGTTGCCTCTAGGCTACTAACGCGTTGGCACTTGGCACTTCTTTATTTTTGAAGGAGTGCTAAATTTTTTTTTTTTTTTTGAGGGTCAAGGAGTGCTAAAATTTAGTTAGGCATGAGAGATAGTGGGACTCATTTTTTTTTTTTTAACAACTTTTGCAGGGCCGGCGGTGGATATGATTCATTTTATTTCTTCAGTTTTATTATGGCAACACAATTTTCCGTAATTGAAGGACTGCGTTTAGGAAAGATGTTATTGCGGCGGATGTTGTACTTAATTGTTTTTGCAATTTTTTTATAAAAATTAGAGGACAAAGTTTAACTACAAAATTAATTGTAACCTTTAACTATAACCTTACTCAATAAAATAAAAATTACTATATATTTAGAAATCTCATTGTTGAATTTCATGGCTTTTATGTTCTTAATACACATGTCAAATTTTGTGTCAATCGGATATTATTTACTATGAACAAAACTTAGGTATAGTATCTTAGGCTGTGTTTGGTTCCCATAAAATATTTTCTGGAAAATAAATATTTTCCAGAAATGCTATTTTCAGGAAAGGAAAATATTTTCAAGTGTTTGGTTGTATTATGAAAATTGTTCTAGAAAATATTTTCATGTGTTTGGTAACATTCTGAAAATGTTATTTTCCACCACTACCCACACAAAACCCACCACCACACAATAGGGAAACCACCAAAACACCACCACCCACACCACTACAACAACAACAAAAATCAAAATCACACAAAAATCAAAATCACACAAAGAGAGAGATCGATTCGTGGGTCGAAGGCTCTGGGTCGAAGATCGGTGGGTCGAAGGCTCTGGCTCTGGGTCGAAGGCTCTGAGTTCGTGGCATGATCTGGACTCTGGGTTCGCTGGCGAAGTTGAAAATTGGTTCGTGGCACCGGTGATGGGCTCTGGGTTGAAGGCTCTAGGTTCGTCGTGCTTGTGGGTCGCCGGCAATGGGCTCTCTCTCTCTCTCTCTCTTTGCGCACGAGCGCGATCTCACTCTCACTCTCTCTCTCTCTCTCTTTACTTTCCGGAAAATGAGATTTGAAAGTAAAATAAAAACGGAAATGATTTTACACCCAACACACGGTCAACTAAAAAGGATTTCCGGAAAATTTATTTTCCATGCGTAACCAAACACCCGCATTTATGGAAAAGCATTTCTGTAAGTGATTTTCACCCGAAACAAACACAGTCTTAGGTACTATTCCTTAGGTTTTCTTCTTAAGATTTAGCCATATGACTAATTAATTAAAAAAAATACACTTCTATACCATGAAAAAAAATTCACATGGCAGAACCTTAAGAGATGAACCTAAATAGCAGCACCTAAGTACTGTATCTAAGTCTTACGCATTTACTATATAATCTATAATCTTATATTTTATACATAATTTTAAACTACAAAAACTTGTAATTTAAACAATTTATTGATAATGTAGCTTGATGATGTCAAGGAATCAGTGGGCTAAAATTTCCGAGCGCTGACGATCTACAAGAGAAATCCTGAAAGTAAGAAACAATAAGTCAGAGGAGACCGGTGGAGACCGGCCAAAAGTCCTCCAATGACAAAGTTAGTGGATTTGTTCTTCTTAGTTTTAAAGAGAAAGTTCTTTATTCAAAGTTTCTCCGTATCCATACCTTTGTGTAGAGGAGTCTTTATATAGTGCTGATTTTGGCCGTTATTTTTCCAATCGTCGTAGTGTTTGGAGAACTCAGAGGACAACTTCCATAACTGTTATTGGAGTTACCTCATCAGAACCGGTGCCCAATAATAGTTAGGTGATTTGATACAAACAACACAACGTTTGGTTGTTTGGAAGAGTATCATGGCTCTTGGTGAGATAACCTCGTCCTTCACTGTAGACGGACGAGGTTCACTACTCGTCCATTCCCCTTTGGACGAACGAACGTTGATCGAGTGTGAGGGGATGGCAAGTGAAGGACGAGCGTAGCAGCACACAGTGTATGTAAAGGACGGACGACCACATGGACGAGAAATCAACTTGGCATTTTTTATACCCTATCATAGCTATTAATATTTAATTTTCTATAAATTTTGTAAGCATGAAGGATATAAGAAGAAGATATAATCTAATAGTAGATTTGTCAAAATTTACTTCCAATAAAAAAATATTGAGTAAGGTTGTAGCCTTAAGTTACAACTAATTTTGTAACTAAATTTTATCCAAAATTAATTGACAGGAAATTTATTACTATTAGAGCATTCACATCAATATCTTACAAAAATAAAAATGCATTTTGCATCACCAAACAGCAAAACTAACTTTATTTATTTTACATAACCACCCTCACAACTAAGGGCTAAAACTTAGAGTATTTGCATCAGTATGTATATAGTAGAAAAATGTTTCTAATTTACATATTCAAGCCTCAAAATCACCTACATCAGTTAACCTAAAATATGTAAATTTATAAAATTGTTAAATTAACCATGTAAATATAAACCGTTACTGTAGCTATGTATATCATTATTTAAAGTTTTTTTTTTTCTCACCTCTTGTCTCATCAAATTCATCTCTCTCTCTCTCTCTTTGTCTCCCCTCTCTCTCTCTCTCTAAAAATAATAATAAACAAAGAATAAAAATTGATTATTTATATAAAATAGAATGTAGAGAGTAGATAATCTGATGTTAGTATTTTTGAAAATCGGTTGTGTAAAATAGAAAAAATAGGTTGTTATGCTAAAATAAACAAGAATTTCTGCACAAACTAATGCGAATTCTTAGGAGGCCCAAATATCAGTTTTTTACTCCTAAATTTACTTAAGGTTTTCACAAAATACTTGGCCAGCCCCCAAACTTCCTAAATATTATATTTTCCCCCTAAATTGACTTTAAGTTTTCAAAAGATATGAAATTGGTCCCCCTAAACTTTTCTTATTTCTTGTATTATACTTCTAAATTAGTTTAATTTTTTATAGTTACTATTTTTTTTGCCCCTCCCCATTCTCAAAATTCTAGTTTCATCCCTACTTCCAACACAGTTTACATCTCATTCTTTATTTTGCATTCCCAACTCATTAAAATAATAGTAGCCACTACTAAAACTAGAGAAAGAGAGAGTAATAAAAAATCAAATTATAATGTTTGCATGCAGTGGCAGCTCCAAAAAGTTTGGGGTAGTCATTAAAAACATTTAACTTTAAAAAATTTATAAATAATAAGACTTGAATATATTAACATCACAGAATAAAAAATATTCAAATACATAAAGTTTTAAAATTTTCTTTCATAAGCTTTCTGTAGGGACTCAAAATGTAATGGACCCTAGACAATAAAATTTGTAGAGAATGGGTAGGAAGGACTAGGCATATAGCAGGCAAACAACGAATTTTAGAGCGGATCACTCTAAACGAACTGGACTTAGAAGTTTTTGTAGGAAAGATCCACACTTTGGCTAAATCTTTCAGATCGCCTTCGTTGCCATTTTGGCCAAGTGTTTGTAAGGCTTATTGATCCTCGGCTCTAGCCGAGGATCTCATTTTCTTCCCCCTTTCACATGTTTAGAATCTTGCTAGTTATATAGTCTTATTTTTGTTGATCTTGATCATCCACTTGTCAGTTATCTGATCGTCGTGTACAGGAGTTTGTCACATCAACTGTAGTTTACAGGCTTTATGTTAGTTCTCAGCCGCCTTTACAGACTTTCTATTAGTTGAGGTAATCGAGGCGACTGGGTCCGCTGGTCATGTCTTCATTAAGACGGCCAAAATGTTGGTGGGATATTTTTCCTTTGATGAAGTCGGTGCGCCGAGGACAGATCATCCTCGGCGCGGGCTTCGGACGTTCTGGGTTCTTTCCCATTGTCCTTGGCCTGAGCACTGTCCTCGGCGCGGGCCTTGGGCCGCGTGTAGTGGGCTAGCGTGGTAAGCGCGATAGGGCCCCACAATAGCCCCTCAAAATTCTGCTGCACGTCCCCTTGGGCGGGGAGGAGGATTTTGATTTCCTCGGCGCCTTTTCTCGGCCTGTTTGGGTTTTGTTATACTAATAGTATTATTGCTATTTCGGCTGTTTTTGCAGCTTTCTTTTTGCGCGAAGTGTCGCTCGAGGATGGTTAGGCTTGGGTCGTTTATGCCATAGCACTTAATTTCTCATGGTTTTCGTCCCTGATGGGACTCGTTTATTTGGCGCCTGAAAGGGAGTTGGCTTTGCCTCAGTTTTTAGCTCATGACCCGTACAAGAGCCCTGGTTTCGATCAACGTTTGCATGGCTTCGTAATGACTGATTCCCATAGAGGTTTAGGTCTGAAATTTATACAAGACCTCGATTTTTCTTAGCATATATTTTTTTACGGGGAGATTTTCTTCTCGCTGACCTGAGGTCTTTAACCATGCAATGCGTTTAAGCTTTACTTAGTGCTCGGTTTTCTCATTTTATGCTTGGTTTTCCCTGGACTTGGGTCCGAGGACCATACAATGCCTCGGTTCTGTCCAGTACCTAGTTTTCTCTTTTTAATCATCTGAAGTATCTGGTTTCCCCATGATGCCTGGGTCCGAGGACCATGCAGTGCCTTGGTTCTGTCCAGTACCTAGTTTTCTCTTTTTAATCATCTGAAGTATCTGGTTTCCCCATGAGGCCTGGGTCCGAGGACCATGCAGTGCCTTGGTTCTGTCCAGTACCTAGTTTTCTCTTTTTAATCATCTGAAGTATCTGGTTTCCCCATGAGGCCTGGGTCCGAGGACCATGCAGTGCCTTGGTTCTGTCCAGTACCTAGTTTTCTCTTTTAGTAATCATCTATTTTATCTATGTATCCGTGGCCGTTTTAATTCTTGCCGCTTTTTACAATAAGCATTAAATAATTACAATTTTCAAGCAGAATAATAATAATAGTAAATGCTGAAGTTGGTAGAGGATAAGACCTTGCCGTGTTTTGCCTCTTCGTTTGGTGGGATTCTTCAGATAACGAGGCGTCTTTTGGGCTGTCCGGGTGAGGCGTTCTGACGCTTCGGTGTCTTCCTGTTTAATGAGGCGTCTCCTCATTAATACTGACCATGGATTGATAAGGATCTAACGGTTGGCAAGCCCCTTGGAAATTGGGGCGGCATCATTGTCTCCGGAAATCTCTCCCTGGGATTTAATGTGGATTGGCCCTCATCAATGCTCCTCCCACTATAAAAGGCGTTCCTAGGGCGAACCTCCCCTTTACACTTGACAAACACTCGTTCTGAAACTCCCTAAAAACACATCGCCAAAAATTCTTCAAGGCGCAATCATTTGAGCCCCTTCGCATGAACTGGCCCTGGAAAAGGGCGCTCCAGAGAATGCACAGCCCCCACTAGGAGCCGAGGATGGCACTCCAACTCTGGCCGCCACGCTGGTGTGGAGGTAGAGGAGATCCGAAGATTCTCCTTCTTTTCAACCTAACCGGGGACACAGCCCTCCTTACCACCTGGAGGAGGATCCGGACAGAACGTAACTTCCCTCTCTTGGGTATGGGTCTTTGACCCCCCAAGCAGGCTACAGTGGGGGTCGGAGAGAAACCAGGCGGAACCCAAAAGCGCAACCGTTAGGTTCCGCGGCCTCTTCCACCCCTTAATGTAGCTTTCCTATCTTCCCCAGTCTTCTCTCTTCTCACTTCTTCTCTCTTCTCACTTCCGCTTTCTTCTTTCCTCCTCTTGTCCTTCACTTCTTTTTCTGATATTTGTTCTTCATCTCTTCTTTTCTTCATCTCTTCCTCTATTCTCCTTTTCTATCTTCTGTTCTTCTGCCATTGTTGCTCTCCACCCTTTGTTCCTCTGTCGGCTTCGTCATGTGTCTGCCTTTGTAGTTAGCTTTAGAACAAGCCCCCTGGGCATTACTTGTAAGAGATGTAATCTTTTTTTTTATGTATGAATAAAAGAAGTATACTTATTTCATGTATTGCATATATTTTTTTGTTTTTTTTTTTTTGCACTTGTTTCTTGTTGTTGTAAACTGCCGAATGAATATTGTTGCTAAGAACTGTATGGATCTGCATCTTTTCTCGATTGATTTGTCGTTTTGTTTTCTTTACGTTGTGCCGCTAACGCACAAGTCCGCCCCACAGTGGGCGCCAATTGTAGGGACTCAAAATGTAATGGACCCTAGACAATAAAATTTGTAGAGAATGGGTAGGAAGGACTAGGCATATAGCAGGCAAACAACGAATTTTAGAGCGGATCACTCTAAACGAACTGGACTTAGAAGTTTTTGTAGGAAAGATCCACACTTTGGCTAAATCTTTCAGATCGCCTCCGTTGCCATTTTGGCCAAGTGTTTGTAAGGCTTATTGATCCTCGGCTCTAGCCGAGGATCTCATTTTCTTCCCCCTTTCACATGTTTAGAATCTTGCTAGTTATATAGTCTTATTTTTGTTGATCTTGATCATCCACTTGTCAGTTATCTGATCGTCGTGTACAGGAGTTTGTCACATCAACTGTAGTTTACAGGCTTTATGTTAGTTCTCAGCCGCCTTTACAGACTTTCTATTAGTTGAGGTAATCGAGGCGACTGGGTCCGCTGGTCATGTCTTCATTAAGACGGCCAAAATGTTGGTGGGATATTTTTCCTTTGATGAAGTCGGTGCGCCGAGGACAGATCATCCTCGGCGCGGGCTTCGGACGTTCTGGGTTCTTTCCCATTGTCCTTGGCCTGAGCACTGTCCTCGGCGCGAGCCTTGGGCCGCGTGTAGTGGGCCAGCGTGGTAAGCGCGATAGGGCCCCACACTTTCATATTTTAAAATTGCTGTGTAATATGATAGTTTTACTATTAATATTATTAGGTACATCTTTTTTAATATATACAACCAAGCAATTATTAAGCCACTGATCTCCTATTCAATTACTAACATATTGCTTAAATAAGTACTAATATAAAAAAAATACATTATCTTTTTGAAAAAATATATCACATAAACCCAACAAATTCGGCTAAAGACTAAAGCAAATACTAACAGACTAGCTATTTGAAAAGTATGCATTTTTTTATATAATAAAATAACAATTTTAAAATATGCCAATTGAAACACAGTTTAAAAAATCACAATTAAACATTTGATTCAAGATTTTAGGCTAATATGTTTGTTTGAGCAATTTTTGAGAAGTATTATGTCCACAACATTTTTGTAACACTTAAAAGGGTGAAATCTAAGAAATAGCACTTAAGGTATTTATGGGTGCTCGAGGACCGAGGATGAAGTTGAAGAGTTGCAATATTGGTATGGGGATGCCACGGGCCCAAGGAGGAAGGTCACTCGAGGAGAGGAAGGGATGAGTCATAGGACTCTGAAGCGTTCCAGGTTAAAATATGGATATAAAGAGAGAGAATCTGCGATCATAGGGAAGTTTCTAGTTTGGAGTAGCCTGTTGCCTTCGCATTAAATGGTGGCAACAGCTTTATCAGCTACATTGATGAGGAAGTGACTTAAACAGTGCAAGTCACAGCTAAGGAAATTCCTTCCGCCACCTTCTTTAGATACAAAAAGAAACAAGTGTCATGATAGGAAGTATGTTAGGTAAGGATGGATGGTTGAGATATGAAAGAATGAAAGGTATATAAGAAAAAAGGGGTTTATAGAGAAAAAGGGGTCAAACACAAGTATTAAGATAGAGAGAAGAAACAAGAAGAACACTGAGAAAAAAAAGAGTGAACAATAACGTTTCTTATGTAAATGTGGCCTCCTTGGGCCAGCTTGTATGGAGAAAATGGTTTATCCATTTAATAAGATCTGCATTTTCTTCCTTATTTTTCTCCTTGAGCAAAGTCCCCCTTTTGTTGTTTGTTTCCCTCTCTTACAAATTCATTGTTTTGGGCCACAGTTAGATTGATCCAGCCACTATTCTAAGTGGGCTTGGGCTGCCAGTTTTGCAGATCCCTACAATTGGCGCCGTCTGTAGGAAGCAACAAGGTATTGTGGATTCATCCTAAGAATTTATGGCTAACACTGGCCAGGATAGGAAGGAATTGGTTAGCTCACAAAGGGAGAACCAGTTTTTTAACTTGGAGTGAATAAGGGATAGGCAACATACCCCAAGCGTTATGGTGGAGTCTTACCACACTAAGCGTACTAAGCGGAGTCACTCAAGGACTAGGAGTCATGTCTCACATGATCAAGAGACACGGAAGTTGTAGCAGGAAATAGATCGTCTGCGCAGGAAGTTGAGGTGCAGGGAACGTGATAGAAGAAGTCCATCCTCCCCACCAAGTGATGGTTCCAGGGGAAGTAGGGACTGTTTCTATCGTCGCAGGTCTAGAACTCCATCTAGCGAGTCTTATTCAGCCTCTTTGCACCAGGATAAATGGGAGAAGAGCAGTAATAAGCATGAGAAAAGGTCTTCCTATTGTAGCATGGGGAATGATGCAATGAGTAAGGCCCTACGACAGATTTCTAAGTCTCCCTTTGTCAGGAGGATTAACAAGGCCAAACTTCCTCATCAGTTTTCTTAGCCGGCGTTTGCAGTTTACAATGGAAGGACTGATCCCGTGGAGCACATTAGCCAATTTAATCAGAAGATAGCAATCCGTGCCAACAATGAGGCCCTTATGTGCAAAGTGTTACCCTCCAGCCTTGGACTCATGGCTATACGTTGGTTTGACGCCTTGGAGAAAGGATCAGTGGGGTCTTTCGAAGAGCTAATGAGGGCATTCAGAGCTAGATTCATAACATGCAGTAGGGTCCTCAAGCAAGTAGACTCTTTGCTGTCTATGGTGATAAGGGAAGGAAAGACCCTCAAGACCTACTCAGATAGATATTGGGAAACATATAATGAGATTAGTGGAAACTTTGAAGATATAGCCGTGAGGACTTTTAAGGTTGGGCTCCCTGCCAAGTACAAGTTGAGGAAGTCGTTGACGATGAAGTTCGCCTCGAGCATGCACCAACTTATGGATCGCATAGATAAGTATAAGCGGATAAAAAAGGACCAAATACAGGGAAAAGGCAAGACCAAGATGTTCCCAGAGAAGAGTGACCCTCGGGGAGGAGGATACCAGGGTAATTGACCCCAGAGGGTGTTTTCTAATCAAACATCATCTGCGAGAGCTCAATTGGTCAACTCATTGTTTAAAGAGCCAGTGTATCAAATAATAGAAAAAATTAAGAATAAGCCTTATTTTAAGTAGCCCAATAAGATGGGCAGGGACTCATCCAGGAGAAACCAAAACCTTTATTGCCACTATCATCAGGACAGAGGACATACTACGGAGGATTATAGAACCTTGCGAGATCACCTGAGCCAATTGGTGAAGGCCGGGAAGCTCAATCGATTTTTGCATTAGCCTACAGGACATTTCGATCACTCAGGAACTGAGTTTCACAAGGATAGCACTCCTCGGTTAGCATTGGGTACTATCAATGTGATCTTTGCCAAGCTAGGGAATGGTGGGGGCTTCGGTACTAAGGTCATGTCCGTGGGTGGAGGTTGTGACCTGGAGGCCGATGATCAGGCTCTTAAAAGAGCTAGGGTGATGGTCAACGCTACCCTGGGTTTCTTTGAGGAGGATAAGGAGGGAGCTCTCCAACCACATGATGACGCTCTAGTGGTTACCATTAGGATTAGGGGTTATGATGTAAAGAGGGTACTAGTTGATCAGGGAAGTGAAGCAGAGATCATGTACCCTGATTTGTACAAATGGCTAAACTTGAAGCCCAAGGACCTAGAAAGGTGTGATTCACCGTTGATGGGCTTTGATGGTAGGATGGTGGTCCCTCGAGGGATGATAAGGTTACCCGTACAGGCGGGGGATGAGGAGGTACAAGTTAACTTCATCGTAGTAGAAGCATTTTCCCCTTACATAGCTATCCTGGCTAGGCCCTAGCTTCACGCTATAGGTGCCATATCCTCAACCTCATATCTGAAGGTTAAATATCCTACTCAGGGGAGAGTGGGAAAGTTGGTGGGTAGCCAGGCCATGGCTAGGCAGTGCTTGGTGTTAACAATTACATGGCAGCCTTCAGATCCTGCTGTAATGATTAAAGATCCAATCTCATAGCAACCAAAGGGCCCTGTAGAGGGGCAGTAGACCGGGGCATCCGAAGAACTGTCCAAGGAGCTGGAGAGAGTGGTAGTAAGACAGGATCAGGAGCAATATTTCCAAGTAGGATCCCAATTGCCACCTTTGGAAAAAGCAGAGTTGGTGAAGTTTTTAAAGGCCAATATCGATGTCTTTGCATGAAGTACTTATGATGTTCCAGGGATTGACCTTAGGTTTATATGTCACTAACTGAATGTTAATCTCGAGGCTATGCCACGTAAATAGCCTCCTCGGCGATCATCCAAAGATCACTTCGAGGTAGTAAGGATAGAGGTAAACAAGTTGAAGCAAGTTGGAGCCATTAAGGAGATCTTCTATCCCGAGTGGTTGGCCAACACTGTAATGGTTAAGAAGAAGAATGGGAAGTGGCGAGTCTGTGTAGACTTCATTGATTAGAATAAAGTTTGCCCAAAAGACCCCTTCCCCATTCTTAGAATTGACCAGCTGGTGGATGCCATAGTAGGACACCCTTGGATGAGTTTCTTGGACACCTTTCGGGGTTACCATTAAATACCCCTGTCATTACCTGATCAAGATAAGATGGCCTTTTGTGCTCCTAATAGGAACTATCATTATCGAGTGATACCCTTCGGCCTCAAGAATGCAGGATATAGGTATCAGAGAATGGTGACGTGAATGTTTGAGTCACAAATTGGAAAGGATATAGAGGCATACATTGATGACATGGTAATAAAGAGCAGGCAGGTAGCAAAGCATTTGGCCGATTTTGGGGAAACATTCTTGGTTATGAGAGAGCATAAGTTGCGCCTGAACGCTTGTAAGTGTTCCTTTGGGGTCAGCTTGGACAAATTTTTTGGCTACATGGTTATTCACCGTGGGATTAAGGTCAACCTCGAGCAGATTAAGGCTATTAATCGTTTGCATCCTCCTCAGAATCACAAAGAGGTGCAAAAATTGACTGGAATGGCAGTAGCCTTAAATAGGTTTATCTCTCGATCTGCGGACAGGTGTCATCCTTTTTTTCAGCTTCTTCATAAGTGGAAGGACTTTTGGTGGACCGAGGAACGTGTAACTGCTTTTGAAGATCTCAAGTGGTATTTGTCAAGTCCTCCAATACTCTCTAAACCCAAGAAGGAGGAAGTGTTGTATGCATACCTAGCAGTCACGGACTATGCTGTTAGTCTTGTCTTGGTCAAAAATGAGGATGGGATCTAGAGGCTTGTCTACTATATCAGTAAGTCCTTACAGGAGGCTGAGACATGCTATCTACCTTTGGAGAAGGCATTGTTGGCTATAGTGCATGCCACGAGGAAGCTCCCCTATTACTTTTAGGCTCACACCATGGTGGTGCTCACCCAGCTCCCTTTGCAAGCTCTTTTAAGGAAATTGAACTATACGAGCAGAATTGCTAAATGAGGAACCATACTTGGAGCTTATGGTGTCAAGTACATGCCTCGGACTACCATAAAAGGGAAAATCCTAGCAGACTTTGTGGTGGAGTTCACCGAGGGCACAATAGAGGAGGAAGAAAAAGCATTGGGGGTAATGGTCACGTCAGCCATCGTTGTCCTCCCTTGGGAGGTTTATATAGACGGAGCATCTAATCAAAAGGGAACAAGGATAGGGATTGTGCTAATTACTCCCGAGAAGCTGATAATGAAGAAATCATTACGATTGGGTTTTCTAGCTACCAACAACGAGGTCGAGTACGAGGCTCTGTTAGTAGGAATAGCTATGGTCAGACAGTTAGGTAGACAAAGGGTGGAGTTGTATTCTGATTCTAGGTTGGTGGTGGACCAGGTTAATGGAGAGTTTGAAGCTCGGGATGAGAGGATGCAGGGGTATCTTGCCAAGGTATAACATGCCTGGGCTAAGTTTAAGAGTTTTGTTTTGAAGCAAATCCCTAGGGGGCAGAACTCTCATGCAAATTCTTTGGCAATGCTAACCACTTCTCTTGAGTTAAGTCTTTCTAGGGTTGTTATTGTTAAAGATATGGATAGCTCTAGTCTCACAGGGGTATCCTTGGTCAGGGTATATAGTCTCCATGTGGGGGCGAGCTAAATGGACCTTACAGTAACCTTTCTGAAGCAGGGAATGTTGCCCGAGGACAAGTGTGAGGCAGAGAAGGTGCGTAGAAGTGCTCCTCGCTATTGGCTATCTAAAGAGCAGAAGTTGTACAAGCGTTTTTGCTCAGGACCATATTTATTGTACGTACATCCAGAAGCAGTGGAGCCTTTGTTGGAAGAATTACATGAATGCATATATGGAAGTCACACAGGGGGTAGGTCTTTGGCGCATAGAGCCCTCACCTAGGGATATTGGTGGCCTAGCATGCGAAGAACCTCCCAAGATTATGCAAGAAAGTGTGTCCAATGTCAGAGGTATGCCCCAAATATTCATCAGCTAAGGGGAGTCCTAAATCCATTATCTAGCCCTTGGTCATTCACTTAGTGGGGCTTGGATATAGTGGGACCATTTCCCCAAGTTATAGGGAATCGAAGATGGCTCATCGTCGGCACAGACTACTTTACCAAGTGGGTGCAAGCTGAGCTACTTACTAATATCAGGGACGTGGATATTAGGAGGTTCATTTGGAGAAATATTGTCACAAGGTTTGGTGTTCCCCGCACACTAATCTCGGATAATGGTCTTCCATTTGATAGTAAATCCTTCCGAAGATATTGTGGGGAGTTAGTGATTAGGAACAGGTATTCTACGCTTACCTACCCTCAGGGGAATGGACAGGCCGAGGCCACCAATAAGGTCATAGTATCTGGGCCGAAGAAAAGGTTAGACGACGCTAAAGGAAAATGGGTGGATGAACTGCCCCATGTATTGTGGACCTATCGTACCACACCCCGAAGATCAATAGGGGAGACTAATTTTTCAATGACTTATGGTGCAGAGGCAGTAATCTGAGTCTGGATTCCCAACTTTGAGAACTGATCAGTTCAATGTTGAAAAGAACAACTCTCTACTCTTAGACAGCCTGGATATGGCCGAGGAAAGGAAAGAGGTGGCAACGGTAAAGA
Source organism: Quercus glauca (assembly GCA_023736055.1). Lineage (NCBI taxonomy): Eukaryota > Viridiplantae > Streptophyta > Magnoliopsida > Fagales > Fagaceae > Quercus > Quercus glauca. The sequence goes on along the minus strand of CM043319.1, from coordinate 23,220,334 downwards.
TTGCATAATACCAACAGAAACTTAAGCAAGGGTATGATAAGGGGGTGAAGTTGAGGCCATTAGCTCCAAGAGACCTAGTCTTGAGGAAAGTGGTGGGGACAGCAAAGAACCCTACCTGGGGAAAACTGGGCCCTAACTGTGAAGGGCCATATAGGATCACTTCCATTACTAGCGATGGGGCTTATTACTTAGAAGATTTGGATGAAAATGAAATTCCTCGCCCTTAGAATGTAAACAATCTACGACGTTATTATTATTAATTTTATAATTTCCTTTACCACTCATATCTTGATCAGCTGTGTCTTATTGTTGGTGGATTTGCTGAAGTAATTAGTCTGTGAAAAATTCTAAGTGTTAAACAGAATCTAGGCCTTGTTCGACTTCTCAGGTCACAAGCCTAGGGTAAATTAACATTATATGAAAAACTATTAGTGTTAAACAGAACCTAGACCTTGTTCGGCTCCTCAAGTCACAAGGCTAGGGTAAATTAACATTGCATGAAGAATTCTAAGTGTTAAACAGAACCTCGGCCTTGTTCGACTCCTCAGGTCATAAGTCTAGGGTAAATTAACATTGCATGAAAATTTCTAAGTGTGAAACAGAACCTAGGCCTTGTTCGACTCCTCGGATCAGGGTAAATTAACATTGCATGAAGAATTCTAAGTGTTAAACAGAACCTAGGCCTTGTTCGACTCCTCAGGTCACAAGCCTAGGGTAAATTAGCATTTAATGAAATATTCTAAGTGTTAAATAGAACCTAGACCTTGTTCAATTCCTAAGATCACAAGCCTAGGGTAAATTAACATTATGTGAGAAATCCTAAGTATTGGCTAGAATGTAGGCCTGACGTGCCTTCTTGGATCACAAATGAGGAATAAAATGATCATTGTAATAGATTGCTTAAATATACAGTGAAGAAAATCACCTTGAGTATCTCCTCGGGTTTTAGGATCATTGCCAATGGATTTGCTTTGAGATTCCAAGTCCAATTTAAGGTAAGTGTTGGTGGGAATTTTTCCAGAGTTCAATGAGTCAGTCTATTAATTGTAGTTAAGTTATAGGTTAGTATGATGAAATTGTTATAAAGAAAGGACATGAGTGTAAGACATAAACTGACAAGTGTAAGTTAAGTAGTTAAAGAAGCATAAGTTAAGTAGTTAAAGAAGCACAAGATAAGTTGTGAAGTCTTTTTCATTAATGTTTGAGAAACGAGGTACAATGAAAAGAAAAAGAAGGTGCCAATTACTTTTGAGCCTAATTACAAAAATGACTATCTAACTATCTCTTAGTCCGAGGGGAGCAATGCTGAAGCATTTTGCTATTTCTCATAACCTTTGAGGGCAGACTCAGCATTCCTCTGAGCCTTCTCCACCTCGGATAGCTGGACAAGAGTTTCCTTAAGCTTCTTGTCCGCCTCTATGTGGGCCCTTTCAACAACCTCCATTTTGTTCTCGGCCTTCCTCGCTAAGTCAAAGGAGTGGTCCACCCATTCCTTTGCCATAAAGGCAGCTTGGACAAACTACCAAAAAAAAAATCATAAGTGTTAGGTAAAGCTTATACAATTTAATGTTTTAGACTAAGGAAAGTAGTCACATACCTTGGCTAAGTCTTGTTTGAGAGATAGGAAGACCTCACGCTTCCTAAAGGACCTCAGTTTTGCCATGTCTTCAGGCAGGCACAAGGCCTTCTTCAGGCACTCTGCCACTGGGCCTGAGCTACCCTTTTGGGGGTCCCTTAGGTTAGCGTCATCCAGCAATAGATTGCCAGAGCTGAGGGTGAACATGGGCTTTTAGATGGAGGGTTTCTTAGGCTGGTCTCCTCCATCCTTAGCAGTCCCTGCTGAAATGGTCTTCTTTTATTCCCTCTTCCCTGTCTGAGCTTCTTTGGCTAGGGGCTAGTCGGAGGACTAGGTGACCTCTCCCTCCTCAGCACCTCTGGTGCCTTTACCTCCTTGTGCCCTTTTCCGTTCCTTATTTACTGCCTCCACAGAAAAGGTGTGTGTTAGGGCAGAGGTGGGTGGTTGAGTCACCACTACCACAGTTGGAGAGGAGCTCCCATCATAGGCAGTGAGTAAAGCGAGCAAGTCTGGGGTTTTCTCTTCAAATCCCATACTTTTTGGGATGTTGGTTGCCTCTTGGTCGACGCTAGCTTGTGCAGGGCGCAGACAATGGTGAGAAGTACCGGGAGCATCTTCAGGGTCTTCTTGTTAATAGAAGACCTCAAAGTCCTTGTTTATGATTTCTTGGTGAGTAGGCTCGGGTATGGACTCCTTGGCTTTGTCGTCCGAGGGGATGAGTGGTTTTTGAGAGTAGAGGAGCCTAACTGCTAAGGGGGCAGGAAACTGGGCGTCCTGAGTTCCCTCTAGAGGAGGTTCGGGCAACAGGAATCCTAGAACGGCCATGTCAATTAAAGCCAACCGGGAGTCCCTGGCTTTAATGACGTTCTTTGGACTTTGGAAACGTTCGATGGAGGGCTTGTATCCGAGGATGACGTGAGCAGCTCAGAGTTGACCGTCCTTGTGTAGGAAGATCTCTGAACTGAGGATCTGGTTCATGTCCTTGAAGTTCATTAGATGCTTGGCTGGGGCGGTGTGGTATTTGTCTGCCAAGGAAAACAACAAAAATCATGAGTTAAAGAAAAAAAGGGGGAGAGAAAGAAAAATTTTCACATTGATAAAGTCAAGTAACATCTTATGTGCATCTATGGTCCTCAGGAACCCTACCTGATTCCCCTTCTTGGGTGGGACAATGTAGTCCATCGTGCCAGTCTCCCAAGACGATGAGGAAGTCCTTGTCCATACATTTGCTTGAGTCAGGTAGGCAGGAGATTAACCTAACAGCGGTGACTCTACATTTAATGTAATATTTAGTTTTTTTTTTCCCCCTTTTTTGGTAATTATATACCCAGTTTACGTCGTGCCAGGTAAGGTTGGTCCCCATTTTCCTATTTAACATATCTACACACTTGAGGACCCTAAAGACATTTGGGGAGCATTGGGTGGGGACTAGCCTATAGTTTTTTAGATAGTCCCTAGTAACCCTTCCCACGGGAAGTTTCATCCCGCCTTCAATAAAGGCAATCATAGGAATGACCATGGATTCAGCAGGTCTGTTCAAGACCAGCCATTGACTGTATTCACAATGTTGGATTTCAACACCGTTCGGAATCTTATATTGTGCCCTAAAGATAGCCCTAGCCTCGAGAGTATCCACTAACTTAGTGTATCTACCTATGGAGTTTTATGGCACGAAAGAATAAACTTGTGCAAAGAAAAAAAAGGAAATGTGAGGATGAACACACCTACGAGTAAAGGGAAAAGTTCTCCTCGGGAGGTTGCTTCAACTCAAATTGCTAGAATACGTAAATGAACTTCAACTAGTCCCAAACTCTCCTTATATAGAGGTAAAAAGTGAGCGGTAATTTTCCCGCTTATACCTGAGGGAAAATAGGAACAGTAGTATCTTGATCGAGCTGTAGAAAGTGGGGAGACAAGCAACTGCCTGGCGCCATAAATGTGAGATTGTGGATTCCAAAGCATCAAGAGCGTGCTGGAGATAGGTGAAAGGATGGTAACACGTGGGAATGCGCTTGGCACATATATAGTCCGCTTGTATAACTAAAACTTCGCTTTTATCTCAAGGTTAATAGCAAAAATTTTAGGGGCTATTGTGGGTGCCTGAGTACTAAGGATGAAGTTGAAGAGTTGCAGTATTGGTGTGGGGATGCCACGGACCATGGGCCCGAGGAGGAAGGTCACCCAAGGAGAGGAAGGGATGAGTCATAGGACTCTGAAGTGTTTCAGGTTAAAAGAAGGATATGAAGAGAGAGAATCTATGATCATAGGGGAAGTTTCTAGTTTGGAGAAGCATGTTGCCTCCGCATTAAATGGTGGGCAACAGTTTTATCAGTTGCATTGATGAGGAAGTGACTTGAACAGTACAAGTCACAACTAAGCAAATTCCTTCCGCCACTTTCTTCAAATATAGAAAGAAACAAGTGTCATGATAGGAAGTATGTTAGATAAAGATGGATGGTTGAGATATGAAAAAAGGAAAGGTATATAAGAAAAAGGGGGTCAGACACAAGTATCAAGATAGAGAGAAGAAACAAGAAGAACACTGAGAAAAAAGAGAGTGAACAGTAACGTTTCTTATGTAAATGTGGCCTCTTCGGGCCAGCTTGTATGGAGAAAGTGGTTTATCCATTTAATAAGATCTGCCTTTTCGACTTTATTTTTCTCCTCAAGCAGAGTCCCCCTTTTGTTGTTTGTTTCTCTCTCATTCATTGTTTTGGGCCACGGTTGGAATAATCCAGCCACTATTCTAAGTGGGCTTGGGCTGCCAATTTTTCAGGTCCCTACACTATTGTACCTAAATTTTTTCCAACAAATTACATCCTAACGTTTGAAAATGTAACATATTAAACTCTTAACCCATACTAAACCCCCAAAGCAACATCATTTCTTTTTAATGGGCTAAATTTGTGTTAGGTGCTCGTTGAAAAAAATTTGGTGTGAACCTATGACTCGAACTAACCATAGAAGTCTCACTCATTAATTGAAGATGTTGAGTGGATTTTTTTTTTTTTTTTTTTTTTCTTTTTAGAGGAGGAGGTTGAGTGGATTTTGATTATGAGCCTTTACTATGATTTTTGCAAGGCTCTTAATTATTCATCGTCAATATTGTCATTATCATAGATTGGCATAATTTACCAGGTTGGCGTATTGGCTACCTTGAAGTTTTTCACTAAATATACTTAAAAATTTGACTCAAAATATCATAATCCAGAAATTGAAAAAATTAATATTTTTTTAAAATAACGTCTATAATTGCCTAATAGCTATTAGGAAGTCTCACTCATTATTATTTTTTTTTTCCGAATAAAGTCCCATTCATTAATTGAAGATACTTTTTTTTTTTTTTTTTGAGAAATCATTAATTGAAGAGACTAATTAGATTTTCTTTATGAGCCTTTACTCGCAGGTCTCTCAACTCATCATCACTATTATCATTATCATAGGTCGGCACAATTGCCCAGATTTGGGTATTGGCTACCTTAAAGTTTTTCACTAAATGTCCTTAAAAATTTAACTAGAAATAACGGAATCTAGAAATTGAAAAAAAAAAATTTTTAAGATTTATTAAAATAAACTGTGTTTTTCCCAATTCTATAAACAAACAAACACATCTTTAAAGATTCATTTAAGGTGAACACACCCCACTCTCTATTTCAAACACCGAGTAAGATGTGTAAACTCGTTTCAAAATCATTAAATTTTACTAGACATTTTTTCGATAAATATTATTGATTAAAAATTTATTATATATTTTATGTTATTATTTTTATAATATAAAATTATTGATTAATATATTTATAATATCATTGATTTGATCATTGGTTTTACCCTATAGTCGGACTAAAATTGGACTAGAGAACCGAAATCCATCCCTTTTTTCAATTCTCGGTCCAATTTTTAAAGCCTTGATAGTGAGGAAGACAAAAGAATGAAAAACCTCAAGTCACGAGGGAGATTTAGAAAGAAAACAAGGGCATAGAGAGGAGATGGGATGGATGCGGGCCCCGTGAAAGAACAATGCTGCCGAGGCAGCCAAAGAATGGGCCAACGAATTGGGCATAACAAAAATCCCAATTCATATCTATCTCATTGTTTGTGCTTTTATTTAGGTCTGTTGAGATACTAATTATTATTAAAAATTAAAAACTAAAAATACTATTGTAAAATAATTTTTAAATATGTAAATAATGTCGTGAGACTCACTTTTAAAGTTATTTTTATAAAAAGAAGTACTTGCGGGTCCTATGAATAGTGCACAGAACTCACAAAAAAATGCAGATGCAAATGTAAGTGAGTGTTTCAGCTAAATCCAAACGTTCACTTAATTTAAGTTTTTAAAACTAATCATCAGAAACAGACGCTATAAGTTAAAACCAATTCCTAATTAGGTGTAATTATAAGTTGATACTAATTAAACCAAAGAGTAAGACTAGAGTCTTGTTGGGTGGTGGTTGCCTCTAGCCTACTAACATGTTGGCACTTGGCACTTCTTTATTTTTGAAGGAGTACTAAAATTTAGTTAGGCATGAGAGATTTTGGTTAAAGAACGATACTACTTGCTACTTCACTATCCAGTATCCCCAACCACCATGTCAAGTTGACGAAATTTAGGCCAGTCGCGATCTCAGTTCTGCCCTCTGCTATGAATACTGCCTTAGAGATGGTCTCAGCCCAAAGCTTGATGTATCGATCTTATATATATATATATATATATATATATATTTGGTGAATAAAATTGACTATTATCAAGTAAAAAAAAGTTAATGGGATTCATAGGATTCATTTTTTAAAACCGACCAGAAAAAGCAGGTTTAAAAGTACTTGCAAGTTGCAACATTAATTTATATAATTTGAAATTTGAATAACTCTTATATCTTTTTAACATAATATATTGTAATCATGATTTTATCTAATCATTTCAGCTAAGATTAAACTTTGTTTGAGTCAAGAATTATGTATATGTATATGTATATATATATATATATATATCTTCATCTTTTGTTAACTCTAACATCATTTTCTACATACTTATCCTCTCTTCAAATTATTTCTCGCCACTCGCACCACTCAGAGAGTCAGAGTGGATAAACTAATCTCTTAATTATAAGTATGAACCAACTTTTCACATAAACCTAACCAAATCCTATCATAACTATTAAACTAGAGATATAAAAAGGGTGATTGGAAATTTTTATTGGAAGAGGTTAGGACTTAGGAGTGCGACACCTTTGCGGTATACAAATTAAAAAAACTAGATTCAATGGAACCACGCAACTCATCAAAATGGTAACTCAACTCCTAAAAAGAAGTGTGTGATAGCAACTCTTGTAAAATAAAAGGGTTTTAATAATCTAATGAAGAAACAAATATTTATGTTCCCATTTCCAAATAATCCTTACACCCTTTTTTAAAAATTATTATTAATATAACTAGGACTTCTATTCTAACTAAGAAAGCAATAATAAATAGATAAATGTTCTGTTTAGATACCGCTTATTGCTGAAAACTGAAAACATTGTAGTAAAATAATTTTTAAATGTGTGAATAGTGCTGTGGGATTCCAATTTTTTTTTTTAAATTGCTGAAATCCGTGGGTCCCATGAACAGTGCACATGACCCATAGAAAAATTACAAACGCGCATGTGGAATCCAAACCCAGCCAAAGTAGTAGGAGAGAAAATATATAATGCACATGGTTGATCAGACCATAATTTATAATATTGTATTATTTGTATATAATTTTTTGGACTTCAAAAGGTTGTTATTTTCTAAATTTTAGGTATTTTTAATTCTTTTCTAGTTAACTTAGAGTCCACGCCAAACATGTTAATCATCAGTAGGGGCGGCAAATGGGCGGGTTGGGTCGTAAATGGGTTGGGTCATTAATGGGTTGGGTTTGTAATTACCCATTTATCCATTTATGACCTGTTTATATATAAATTAATTACTCATTACCTGCCCAACCCATTTAATTAGTAACCCGTCTATTTAACCCAATAAATAAATAAATAACTTGTTATTAGATTTTCCAAGTTAGCAACTACAAAATTTCTCATAAACCAAACAGGACCCTTGAAAATCGAATTAAGATCTTTTAGCTTTATTAGATTTTTTTTTTCATTCTCAAAAAAAAAAAAAAAAATACCACTTCATTTTCATTTATTTTCCCAAACTTTCTCACAAACCAAACAGAACTTCTCCTCAAACCCACAACCAACCACCATCATGCTCCGACCGGCTATCCTCCACAACCCCACACTCACCACACCTCCACAAACCCACGCTCCGGCCATCCTTTCTCGGCAGCCATTGTTCCGACCATCTTCATCTCATTTGATTTTTGCTCAGACCCAAACCCAAAATCTCAAGGTTTTCCTTATACCCAAACTTCATTTCTTTTGATTTATGCTCAAACCCAAACCCAAAATCTCAAGGTTTTCCTCTTGGGGTGAAAGAAAAAAGTGAAAGAAAGCAAGCCGATGAAAGAAAAAGAGGAGAAGAAAATGAGATCGGTGAAACCCACTGAACCAGACCACCAAAACCCACGAATTCCTACAATTGGTGCCCACGCAGAATGCAACCATGCCTTGTTGCGCCATCGTCTTAGCATTTGGCGGAGTGAGACCAAGATCAAAGAGAGAGGGAGAGTCAAAAAGAGGAGACAGATCGTGTCTGAGTAGCAAGAGAGATGAAGATCAAAGAGAAAGGGAGAGAAGATAGAAGAGACTATTAAGATCTTTTAGCTTTATAACACTACCTCTAGTGAACTCTGATTCCCGTTCTCTCTCTAGAATTTCCTTTTGTTTGATTATTGAGAAAATCTGAGAGAAAGTGTTTGGGTTTAGAAATTTAGAGGTTAAAGTGATTGGTTACTGAGAAAATCTGATTGAGAGTGAGCCTGAGTTCATACAGTTTATTTAAGTTTTAGATTTTAGAAGGGTTATTGGAAATTGCTGGGTTTATGTAATTTTAAATTTTAGATAGGTTTAGTGGGTATTAGTGGATTTACCCATTTAGACCCATCTAATTAAATAACTAAATGAGTCTTTATTCATTTAACTCAAATACTCAAATGGGTTGGGTTAAGACTTATCCAAATAAGGTGGGTAATGGGCGGATTCATGGATATGGATAAAAATTGCCACCCCTAATCATCAGTTAGTTTAGTATAGAGCAAGGCTATGTTTCTACCATGGTATAAAGAGAAGCATGTGGGGAAGACACGTTTCCATTGATGATTTGCATGAATACAATGAGGTTTGATGCAATGCACAACTAGAGGCGCTCATTTAGTGGATAAAGGAATAATTATATATGCTTTGAAAGTAGCATACCACATCAGCCATTGTTAATCGGCCTCAAAATTGTCATCCAAAACCGCATATATGGAGGAGGGAAATCGTTCGATGTTGATGAGGAGGATAAACACATTGATTTGTTGATTTGGATTTGCCACCGATCTGCGATGATTACTCCGAAATTATGAATTTATGTTGAAGGTAAGTTATTTGTGTAATCTAAGAACCATACAAGAGGGTTATGTAAACCAAATGTTTGATGAAAATCTTAAGAGTGTTTTTATGGACATAAAAAATTCAAACGCATTATATATAACTTGAATAACACCATACGGAGTATTTTTTTGGGTGAAATTACAAAGAGATTAATTTTGGCGAAGTTGATAAGAGTAAGTTGTTATCAATAAAAGTTATTACCAAGAGGTTTTCTTTATTCTTTTTGTTGGCTAAGCCTAGAGTTCTTGTAGAAGTTAGGTTTTGTGGAAGAGTTATAGTTCTTTGTGTTATGGATTCTGTTTGTACACGCGCGCTCAAACTGAATCTCTATATCAATTAAGAACCCTAAGTTAAATGAGAAACTAACAATGAAACAAAAAATAAGAATAAAATAAACTAAGACTTAATCTTAATATAGATTGGCATATTAATTTTTCTCTGTGATATTTTCTACCATTAATTGCTATTGTCTTCTAAACATTGCTTAATCCCAAAATATCGTTACCATTGAATTTGCTATATTGGAACATCAAAGACAAAATTAATAGCACTATTGTTTAACATGTACTTGGTTAACACCCGAACTTCTAAGTCAGTCTCTACCAAATATCAGTTACTATATTAGTCAAAATGAACTTATCTAGTGCATGAAAAATTATTAGGCATTTTTGAAGTATAGCTACGTTATATTGTCCCCACTTTCATGAATGGTATTATACCACAAGTTTAATTAGTGAAATTCAGTGTTAGGTACGAAAATAGACTATTGCATATTGAATAATTACATGGATTTTACATTTTTCTTCTTTGGTTTAAAAGAAAATGATTACGTCAATTGTCAAAGAACAATGAATTATACAATAGAATAGAAGTAACTTATTGAGAAAATTTTCTCGACGAGCAACACCAAACCATGAAGTCATTCTCACTGCTTATGAGTTGCACCTAAAACAAATGAAGTTTAAAAGCCTGTACTTAAAATAGTGCAATTTCAAACAGTTGTAACAAGCAATCCAACTTGTTAATTCTAATGGCCATCATTGACGTGAATACGTTGAAACGTACTTGTTAATCAACACCACAATGGCAATTAAACGTGAAACAGAAGTGTAATTAATTGAACTTACTTTTTAAAAGAAATTATGGATAATTAAGCAAGTGGGATTCAGTTAACTCAAATAGTGAAATCTCTTGTTGTCGAATAAGAAATCTTAGATTCAAACTCCATTTGCATGTACCAACAATCGATTGGTGTTTTAGTCTATTTATAAGAATAATTGTTAAGTTTTGACACCTGAAAACACAGTTTGTTTAACCTAATATATTAGCCAAATTGTTACTTAGGTTAATTATTCAAATTTAGATTAAACATTCATCACATGAAATAAACACAGTAGAGAAGTAAATAATACAAGATGTAATAACCTAAGAAAACCAATGAAATAACTCGTTTCAAGGTAAAAACTTGGAAGGGGGGGTGGGGGGAACTATCCCAAGAGAACAATCTGCTATATGAAGTTGAGATTTACAGTCAAGAATACCAATTCGTAGTAAATCTAACACAATTATGGGTGCAAGCGGCCGCGATTGGTTTTGGGTTTCCCCAAATCCGTGAGAAGTACACTTTGGCCTAAGGTGGACCATAGCGGAGGGTGTAAATGGAGTAGCCACCTAAATTAAGTTTAGGAACCATAAATATAGTGCCTTTGTGGAAGGAATGATATTTACTAGAGCATATGTCTAGAGTTTAGGTATGGAGATGAGAAGGTGTTAGGCACCCAACCCCATCCAACCCATAGGTCGGCCTCTATTCATTATGTTCCAAATTCTAATCCCATCAAAAGGTCTTCTAATATGTTATTTTAAACTCCCACACACTAGCATGCATCTAACATCCAAACATGGCAAATGTCCCACACTCATCCACAGCATAAAAACCCAACCATTCATCTAACACATATATATCCAAGGATAGCAAGTATATCACAAGGCAAAAATATCAACAAGACATTAATCATCAACCATATTCATCAAGTTCATCAATCAATCATATCATGCTCATCATCAAAATCAAAATGCATGTTTATGTAATTATGCATGACTTACCTCACTTACCTTGTTGCACCACAGCACCTATGCATCAATGCATGTTCAAGTGGTTCATTAGAGCATAAATCCTAATTATCAATCTATCAATCCAAGCAAGTGAAATAAGTTATTCTACTAACCCTAATGCTAAACATGTGAAAACTAGACTCAACATAACCTAAACATGTGATTAAAACTAATAAAAACAAACAAAATAGTAAGAACCCTAAATTTGAGTTTCTGGGCACGAGTATGCGTGCGCATACACAAAGAATGCGTATGCATGCCTTGAGTATGCGCATGCATATGTGCCCAGAAACACAATTTTAAATCACAACCAAACAACAATCAAACATAACCTATCATGCTTCTAATATTTAATTCAACCCTTCATTCAAAACATTGTGAGACACAACAAAACAAAATCAAACAAAGCAAAACATATTTCTAAGCATGTATAACAAATAAATCAAATTAAGACCAACAAAAACACAAGTTATAAAAATCCAAATTAAGGAAGAGCCATGAAGACAAGACCACCTTGCTTATGAAACACAACTTGGTTGATAATTAACCGGCTCCTCAGTGTCTACAAAATAAGATTGAATGATAATCAAGGGAATCAAAGTATTCAATAGTTTATAGGTAATCACAACTCAAAAATAAAAAGATGTTCTTGATAAACTTTTGAAAGAATCTTTGAAAAACATTTCTTAGAATGAGATAGATAGTTTCTCCACTAATGAGTAATTAATGAGAGGTTTTGAGGAACCAAAAAACGTGCATAATCTGTGAGTGCAAAAGATTCAAGGTTAGAGCAACAACATCAGTGGTTGCAAAATAGAAAAAGTAGTTCATTTTACACATTTTGATTAAAAAAAAAAACCACATTAGTGGGTGTAAAATTGTGCATAAATGCACAAGTGCTACAGTAACCGTGCATGTCATGACCCAAATCCATGGAACATGAATTTAGATGCATGACTAACTTGCTGAACTTATATAACTTAATAAACATGATTAATCAAAAATAAATTAAAACTCCAAAGAAACAATACTCTTAAAAAAAACCTCTTACAAAAATCTAAACTCCACAAATTGGAAATAATCTCCACTATATAAAACATGAATTACAAAATAAATGTAACTAAAATTCTATAAGTCTTCAAGTAATACTGAAGTCATCTACAACTTCCACGCTCTACCTTGCACTTTACAAAGCGATCCAAAGGTTCTATATTCTCAACTACACTTTAATCTGAAAACAGTAATTGATGGGTTGAGCCACACTTCTAGTAAGTAATTGTACATAATACACAATGGAATAGAGTCAAGCAAAATACGAGTATTTTGATTTTTTACAAACTCATTCAAAAATATCAAAAATAATTATTCCAGAACATATAATAAATCACTTAATACATATGTAATCACATCTTAAAATCCTTAAAAAACACATACATATAATTGATCAAAGCATAGTGTCACATATACACATCACATATTCTCACATACAATCCTGTGAGCGGATTTACACATATATCTGATCAATTCTAAAAACACTCATTTTGAGTCACATATCACAAAACAAAATATATACAAAATAGAATAATTTTCTTAATATTAACAATTATTCTAGCAATAAAGGCATATCGAATATCACAACATCAAATTGAAACATAAATCAAAAGATGCTTGACTCTCTTAGGGAACGAATAAGAACTGAGGAGTTTATATAAATATTTTAAAATTCTTGAGTAAGTTTGAAAACCCAATTTGCTAAAAGAAACGTCTTATATACCATTTGAAAAATAAGAACATGACTTTGAAATTACTTGGTTTTAAACAAACTTAAAGAACAAGAACCTTTTTAGAAAACTTACTTTGAAACTCAATTATTTTCTGAAAATAGTTTAGTTTAGAAATCATCTTTTAATTGAGATTTGGACATTTAAAATGTTATTTAAAATTCAAAGTTTCTCTTTCAATGATATAAAAATGTTTTCAATAAACTTTAGAAAACGTAAGCTTAAAAATATGACTTTTGAAAACCTTTGATATCTAAGAACCTATATGACAAAACTTGTGCATATTATGCATAATTACTTACAGCACTTGAATCACTCTGAAATTTCAGTCGAAACAACTCCCAAAAGTCTCATTACACTCTTATATAGGACCTATAATCAACCATGAGAATTACTTAATACCTCCCACAAAATATATGGCTTATCGAATTATACAAACTGACTCACTAAGATTATACTTTACAGAACTAATACACTTTTAACACAAATAAAGTTTATCTAACCAATAATATTCTGACCAATAATGTTTCCTTGCATTTATCAAAACTCAGAGGCAGCAACTAATACTTTAGGATTTAAGTTAATATACATAACCCTAAAAGTTAAAGGCACCTAATATATACAAATCCAAAAGAAGACCTAATGGCAACATTCACTTGTTCTAGGGATCCACAGAGGACACGTAAGAGCCATAACCATAGAAGCCAATTCCAAGATTTAATATATAACCTGAATGGGTTTAACAGCATAACCTCAATGAAACGGTGGGCAATATGTCTCCCAATGGCAATGAAAACGGTGGCAAAATCATTGACTTATTATATATATATATATATATATATATATATATATATCCCAATGAAAACGTAATACGCACACATGAGTTAAGATTTGATCTAGGACTTTGTTCATGGATACACGCAGTGAGCAAATCTAATTGTAAAAGTAAAAGTAAAATTTTAGGACCAAATCTAACCTTTTGAACAATCTAACATCACAAACCGATTCCAAGATAAAATTATAACCTTTTAATTCTTTATTTCTAATTGTGAGAAATCATACCTTGAACAATTTGATTGCCTCTTCAATTGTATGTGTTCCAACTTCTAAACTCCAAGGGAAAAAAACACACTTCCTAGCCTCCTTAGTGATGAAACCCTACTTATGAAAACCCTAATTTATCTTTTCCTCCACCTTATATTTTAACACATTAGAGATGTGGGCTTGGTGGGGTAGTGGGCTGGAGTTTAAAACCCACTTGAGCTTATCACTTTAGTCTCCAATAAACCCATAAAACATCTTCCTATTTTATTTAATTATCCATTATTTTAATTGCTGCACCAAATTGTATGCACTAAAACTTTAATTTTCTCACTTATTTGTAGCACCACAAAATTGTCTACTCCCATATTACTGTGCACACATTTATAGTACCTCAACTCTATATTAATAATGACAATGACGGTGATGATCATAAAATCAAATCGGGGTATATGCACATTTATTGTAACTTTTGCATTTAATATTTTACTATTTTTTCCTCTCTCCTTCACCTCACTCTCTCTTTTTCTCTCTAGTGCTTCTCATTTCACCTCTCTCTCTTTTTATCTCTGGTCCCTCACTCTCACTCACTGATCTCCGAAGCAAGCTCCCACTAATGATCTCTGAAGCAAGTCACCACTAATGAATGAAGAAGTAAGCCGCTGAAGAAGCAAGTTGTGCCACCTTTGCTCTTGTCATGCCACCGCAATCGTCGCCGAAGCTCACTTGCTGAAGAAGCAAACTGCGATCGCAGCCAAAGAAGCAAGCTGTGCCACCTTTGCTCTTGCCATGTCGTTGCGATCGCCATCGAAGCTCACTCACCGAAAAACAAACCGCGATTGCCACCGAAGAAGCAAGCCGTGCCACCTTTGCTCTCACCAATTTTCTGTTTGATCAGTGGGTTTTGGGGTTTTGATCTTTTTAATTCTTTGTTTGATCAGTGGGTTTTGGGGTGATGGTGCTTGATGATGGTGGCTGATGATGGTGTCTGATGCTGATGCTTGATGATGGTGGGTGTGAATTGATCATTGATGGTGGGTGAAGATGAATATTTTATTTGAATAAATGTGTATAATAGACAAATTGATGTGGGTGTTTTGTAAAAATGATGGTGCAAAATAGAAAAATTAGGTTTTTTTTGCAAAATTTTTGCATCCACTGATGCGGATGCTCTTAGAAAAGAGTTTTGGAAGAATTTAGGTAAAAAATCAACTCTCTCTAGCTAGGGTTTGATTTTGGAGGCATAAGGTTATATTTATATGTTTAAATTAGGGTTTTCAAACTCATTTAGAGGGTTTTGGACGTTCCAAAGGGTCTAGGGGCCAGGGTCCATCAAAGAGGGAGGCTTTGGACCCTAAAAAAATGAAGTTTTGGGCTTCTAGAAATGGCCTTGTGTACGCATATTCCCTAAAAAACCCTAATTTTGACTACTCAGATGACCCGACTTCAAACAGCCATAACTCACTCCATATAAATTCAAATTAAGAAAAATTTATATTCAAATTGAAGTACAGGATGTCTACTTTCCAATAAAACAAATCTCATTCAAAAATTCGTTGTGAATAAAAGTTATAGTCAAAACAATGAGTAAAGGTCATTTTTCAGCATCATTTTCAAAGTGATTTGAGCACTTTGGAGTTGTGATTACTTCCAAACTATCAAAATAACTTCAATTATCTTTTGTAGACATGTCAAGCTCATCATTGGGACCGGGGACTAAAGTTTGTTAACTGAGTACAAAACGAGATGTCTACAACAGTTACAAACTGGGCTGAAGGCTTGCCAGCAACTTTACTCCACCAATACTAGCAATATGGATTTGATCTCCAGTAGATGCTTGTAGATTTAAAAGGTACAGAATCTCACAGATCTCACAGGAGTACCTCTTAAGACTTGAAAAATGTGTATTAGGATTTTCCTTCTGTACCTAGCAGTGTTGGACTCAAACCCTAAACGTTTCGCGGGTTGTTAGGCTTCAATTAAAATTCTGCAGATTGCAATTCAATCGATCAAAGCTTTCTCTCGATTGGAAAAAAAACTCTCTCTCGATCGATTGAAGCTCTCACTTGATTGTCGAGCTTGACAGCTTTTCAATTCTTCTTTCTGCAGCTTTTACGTTCTTGAATCTTGACTTGTATTAACTTAAGCAATGTCTAAAACAGTTCAAAGACCCTAAGATCTAATCCTAAACAAGTTTTTGATCTTGATTTGCCAACATACAACATATTTAGAATCTAAACATTTATGACTAAATATTTAAAACCTAACAATAATTATCATAGAATGAAGACCATGTATTAAAAATTTAAGGGTCATGCTAACGAATGCCCTTAAGGTATTGGTTAACAATCTATTTTAGGAAAATTTTGACATCGCTTTTATTGGAAATGAAAAAAGCTGTCAAAACATTAATGATTTTTTTTTCTTTCTCCATAAATTTTTTTTTTAAATGAATTGTTAACCAATACCTTAAGAGCATTTGTTAGCATTTTTCAAAACTTAAAATTCTATAATATCTTTAAAATAAATTATGGAGAAGCAAACTATAGGCATGCACACATATTAATGGGTAGGAAATCATTTTGGAGGAAGAAATAATATTATGGGATCTGATGCAATAAAGAACGTCACGATTACGATTGGAACACCAACCTAGTTCATTGGAGCGTGTGAGAGTGGGGCACATATCACACTTGAGTGCAATCTACGAAGTGATCCAGAAAGAATGGGGTCCATAACCCACATGAGTCTCTGGCATGAGTTGCTCATTTTTTTTGCTAACTTTCCAGTTAGAAATGGCCAAGGGACTAGCATGGATTGCTATAATCATGAGTGCTTGTATAGGAAGTTCCCCTTCAGAAAGAAATTATTGTTGTAAGAAAAATTTTGAATATAAATTTTTACCTTACAAAAAGGCATAGGTACATTGTTTTATTCATGCAGCCTTTAGTGGATTAATGATGCAATATTCATATATACTTGCTTTCTCTTTGAAAATATCATGGATAGTAATGATAATAACAAGACGCTCTTTCCCCGAATATCAAAGACCAGTCATAGCATGCTGATTAAGAATTTTTTTTATGAAATTCAATTTTTATATATATATATATATATATATTTATTTATTTATTTATTTAAATCAATTACATGACTGAAGTGAACAGTACAAAAAATATGATTTCAACATTTATCAAATTCAGAGATTTATATTTTCAAATATAAGAGAGAGTTTAGTTCAATTTTGACCCAAAGTTTAGGGAGTATTTATGTATATTTCTCTTTAAATAATTGCAGAAATTGAAAGGGGGAAAATTATTAGGTACTCCCGGAGTACCATAAATGCGTGCTCCCTCCTCTCACATGAATGGTGGGTCCCACCATGAATTTAATTAGTGGGACCCACCATTCATGTGAGAGGAGGGAGCACGCATTTATGGTACTCCGGGAGTACACAATAATTTCCCTTGAAAGGGTGGGTGGATGCATCCAGAAATGGAGATAATAAACCCTATTCACTAGTGATGTTCAAACCAACTTAATTTAGAGGGCATAATAGATGCGGGCAGCTAATTCTTGGAATATAATAAACTTAAAACAGTTTTAGAGCATTAAAGAAATAAGGGGTTTGGGTTGCAATTCTTTCCTCAATTTATTTCCTTTATTATATTTTATTAACTTCACCATTGAAAATCCATTTATAATTCAAATGAAGAAAATTAAACTCCATGAGAGATTTCCGAAAAAGAAGCATATAGATTTTGTGAGTTACAAACAAGCACCACCAACTTTGTGAGAGAAATTAAGTATTTAGCACTATTGTTAAGGCTGTGTATAAATGTTTAGAATTTATTTTGACAATATATATTATTAAAAAGGACAACGTTTTACTATAGAATTGGTTGTATATTTCTCTTTAAATAATTGTAACCTTAGGCTACAACCAATTTTATAATTAAACTTTGACCTATTAAAAATTAATTATGTTAAATGAAATTGTGCTTAGTTTAAAGAAGTGTATACTTTCTTTTAACATTAAATCTTTTTATTAGGATGACTATAATAAATAAATAAAACTAATTGTTTCTTATAAATAAACTGCAAATTTTAAATCACAAGCCTTTTCTATTTTCCTTCGTTCTTTCTTTCCCCAACAATCCTCCCCCATCCTTTCTTTTGATAAATACATGCCTAATCAATACATCTTAACTTCGGTTCTTTTTTGAAGTTGATTCTCCACAAGAACATATCCTCAGTAAATCAGGCATACATAATGAAAAGTTGTTTTGAGTTAGTCGATATTGGAACATGCCATATTGAGTTCTCATATAAATAATTTTCACTATTATTATTCCAAATAAATAGTATCAGGTCATGGTTCAATAGGATAAATGGGACAATGACAAAACTATATATGTTTGGCTCCTATGTGAGCTTAATACTTAAAAAAAAAAAAAAAAAACTGCATATTTGATGTAAGTCAATAGAATGAAGTAATTCACACGTTAGTTGCTAATTATATTACGAATAATAATATATATTTTGCAAATGAATCAAACTCAAACCCAAACCAAGTTTAAATAAACTGAGTTTAAGTTCGACTATTAAACAAAAAGAGTTTAAATATAATAATATATTTGTGAAATAAGTTTTTATATTAAAAAAAAACTTATATAAACTTGATATTAAATTGAGTAAGTTTGTAATTAATTTTCAAATTTTCTCAAAAAAAAAATTCCAAATTATTATTAATTATAACCTATTAGTAATGTAAATAGTCAAGTTGTAATACAAATTATATATAGTTTTTAACAATATAAATTCAACAAATTGAATTTTTATAAATTTATAAATAAAATAATTCTATCAAATTAACTCAAATAATATCATTTCTTTTATAATTTAATTATAAATTATTAGCATAGATTTGCAAAAGTTAAAAATTTACAAGAAAAAAGTATCAATCAAGTAACTCTTGATCAACAGGCTCAAACTTATTAGACATGACAATTATCAAGTTGGACTCATGGTTCAAAATAAAATAAAATGAATAATTAATAATTTTTAATTCTTGGTTTGGATCATTTACAGTTTTACATGTTATCGACCAAGTGATTGAGTGGCTAAGTCCCTATTAACTATTAGTTTTAAAAGTGAGTAATGTAAAATTGATGTCACTATATTAACTAATTTAAGCTTTTGGGTTAAGCGTATTCAAAAATATTATTTCAAGTTTTCAATAAGAAAATACATGTTTGCTCAAATGAAGTATATGGTACTACAAATGGCAGGAAAAATGAAGGGGGAGAAAAATGAAATCCACATAGGCACTTCCCAACTAAAAAGCAAAGTTCCCAAAATGTTATATCAAGTTTTGGCTTATAAAAACTTCTAATTCTGTACTCAGATGAATTCGCTGGTACTATAATTAATGACAGAAAATTGATAAGAAAAATTAAAAAATAAGTGAAAAGAACAAAGGCACTTCACAATCTTTTTTTTTTTTTGTTGAGAAAGTCCACTTCACAAGTTGAAAGCAAAGTTCCTATCAGTATTAAACTAGTGTAGTGGGACTGTGGGAGCTCTAAGATCGCATCATTGAAATAAGTACAATCTAATAAAAAAGAAAAAGGAATTGTATGCTGATGGAGGCTTAAGAAATCCATACTGTTTATTTTTCTTTCAAATACTACTACTATACTATATAAGCATCCTTAGTTTTAGAATAAAACTTGAATAATGCTAAGTTCAATTATTATTATTATTATTTTTTATCAATTTAAGTATTTGGTACAAGTAGGTCTAGATTTCTTTATCTAAAGACATAAATTTAATTGGTGAGAGAAAGGGAGAGAGAGACTATAATAAATAATTTTTTTGTTCATCATTCAATGATTATAATTTTGTTGGCACGCTAGCTCACAAAATAATGATTACTTCTTATAGACTAGCTAGAGTGAAAAAAAAAAAAAAAAAAAAAAAAAAAAAAAAAAAAAAAAAAAAAAAAAAACCTTTATTTTAATTCTTTTCCTTATCAATAGTTGTGGAATTAAATTAATTTTTTTCCTATGCTATTTATCCACAAAACTTAGCAAAATTATTCCAGCAAAGGATGAGTTATGAAAGAAAGAAAAAAGAAGAAGAAATTGAAAGAAAGAATCTAATTAGCAAAAAATAAAACTGAGAGAGAGATACAAGCTTTGTATCATATATATGGCCCATTCTTCCTACAATATTCTAATTGAGAACTTCCCATACATGAAGCATTGTATCATATATAGCTCAAAGGAAAAATTAATAAGATACAAGCTTGATTATCTAAAATTAGATAGCACTGGAACAGTTAATACTTGGAATTGAGAATGCATAGCATCATGAGCAATCAGCCTTAGATTTTAGCAGATTGACTGCTTATGATGTTATTATCATTCCATGTAAACTCCAGCCAAATTAATTCTAGCTGCTTGTCAAAACCCGCCGCCGTAGGCCGGAGCCCAAAAATCAGCTCCATTGTCATTTCCTACAAGCTGAGTGCAAGACACTGGAACCAAGCACAACCCTCTACTCTTTAAGTCCCTTGGCTTATCCTGTGTATCCTGATCATATCATCCAAAATAAGAATCTTGGAAACCCTGATTCCTTCTATACAACCATCCAATTCTATTTTTCTAATATGTTTCATTTCAAAAAGTATTCTATTTTGCAAAAAAAAAAAAAAATTAAAGAGACAATTAACTAGATTATCTTTGTAACTATTGTATGTGAAACTTCTGTGGAACTAAGATGATGTATACTTTTGTGTATCTTGTATAATACTTGCAATGACGGAGATGACACTAATGATTACTATGCTAAATAAACATTTAATAAGCAAGTAAGTCAATTGAAGGAGAAAAACTGAACCAGCTTTTGTATATATAAAAGATAGAGTACCTGGTTAGGAGCTTCCTTTCTTTTCAGGCAGGCGTCATTCAACAACTAGATGGGCAAAAAAGGGAAAAGTATTAGTATTTTCAATCTTTTTCAACTCTTTCATGATTCCAAAGTAATTAGGCAGTCACAAATTATACTTTTCTTTAACCTTTATTAATAAAAAAAGTTTTATAAAGCTGAGAACCTTGTTCTTTCAATGCTTTTCCATATATGAATATTTTAGTTTATAAGATGCTTTCCATTGCAAAGGCTCCTCTACTAATTGGCTTTAAGGAGGTGATGGATCCAATAAAGCATACCTGTCCGGGGTCTTCAGGAAATACACCATTTCTTTCTCCTTGAACCTAAAACAATTTCTTTCTAGTCAATTTTAAATTTTTATACCAATAAGTTTAGTAATACTATATTTGTTACAATTTTTTTCATAATGGCTGACATATCTTATTGTAATTAGTGTATAATAAAAAATAATTTCAACAATGGACCCAAGTGTAAAAATAATGTTAAATCATCACAAGATTCACAACAAGCTATATCAACAATTACAAAAAAATTGTCAAATATATTGTTATCCTAACATTACTCATTTTATATAGAGAAACATGTGGTCCCAACTTTTGTGCGACGGTTCTTACCACAACTTTGATATAATCTACTACGTATAGTGTAAAAAAATAATAATAAATTAACGATTAAAGTGATTGTTAATCATTTTAATAAAGAGTAATATTAACAGATACCCTTAGAGTAATTGTTAATAAACCATAATAAAAAAATTTTGACAATAGAAATATAATAAATTATCAACAATATTTATTATTTTATTATTTTTTCAATAAAATATTTTTAAAAATAGTTTATTAATTAATAAATCTTACAAAAGTTGTGGCAGAAATTATTTATATACAGCACACATGCTGTAGAAACATGTGGCCTACTTTTTTGGTTGAGAGAGAGAATTTTTGTTAGGCTTTGGGAAATGGGAAATGGTATATATGGGTACTTACAGACTGCTGGCTCCTCATGTTTTTGGATGCATTACCAAAGTAAGGAGAGCTAAGGGCCTGCATTATTCAAGGGGGGGAAAAAGAACAAAATTTATAACTTTCATAACTAAAGGATGTTTAGAAAACGCATGAATTATTGAAACTTTAACTGCATGCTCTCACTGACATAATTGCAGAGAGTATAATATGTAGAAGGTACATCACCTCAATTTGACCTTGAAGGAATCTGATATACCCAATGGCTTCTAACAAGACAGAAGCAGTGTCAGTCTGCAAAAGTGAAACACACCACAACACCCCACTCATCTTTTTCATTTTCTTTAATGTTAAAAGGGAAAACCATCTATAAATAAAGATAAAGAACTAATAAGAGCTTCGAAATGCGTATGAAAAATAAATAAATAAAAAATCTTTTCATGGGTTCTACTGTAGAGTTGAACTATTAATTTTACAAAAGAAGAAGAAGAAGAAAGGAAAAGAAGAAAACCACTTTGTTTCATTTTCTGGTGCAGGGTTTGGTTTATACCTTTCCAAATGGGGAAACTAGCTGGTGAAGGGATGTTATTCTATCACCAAGCTTCTCCTTTCTCACCTGCTTCACAAATAAACATGTATATAAGGAAAATCAGAATATATATCACTTTGTTTTATTTGTTAATAAAGTATATATAGCCTGTCAAAATCAAATGGCTTGTAGATTATCATACCGTTTTGTTTTCTTTCGTTCCTTTATTTTTGTTTTTTTTGTTTTTTTTTGTTTTTTTTTTTTTTCCCTTTCTGCTATTGTGTAGTTACTACTTACTAACAAAAGAATAAAACATGCTTAAAGAAATGACAATCATGAGAGACACACATACAAGCCACAAACACAATCACAGCAGAGAGAGAGAGAGAGATTCTAATTATGTCACCTTTAAAGGTGGTTGGCTTGAAGTTGAAGAGGGCTGAACCCTAGCTTTCTTATATGCCCCACCAGTGGCTGAGCTAGTACTCTTGTGAAAGGAGCCAAAATAAAAAAGAACAAAATAAAAATCACATGTTTAGGAAATTTGTAGTCTTTGTTGAAGAAAATAATAATTTTTGCAAAAAAGAAAATTGAAAAAAAAAATGTAACAATTTCTCTCTCTCTCTCTCTTACCTCAGATGAATGATCTAAATTTTGATTGCTCCCATCCATCTTCTTATAAGAGAAGTCCAAGATGTTATTATTACTTAAGCTGGTGACACAAGACCTAGAAGAAGAAACTGGCATGATTTGCTGTGACCAAGCAGCTGGTCTAGGAAGCGCTTGAAATTCTTCATGATCTTCAAGACCGTACAAGTTACTGTTTTGGGAAATCTCTTGTTTTATTACATCAACATTAACGGGAAGTACTCTTTGAGATTGATTCAAGATTTGGTCCTCCCAATTTTCTAACTTTTTAGGTTGAAAATGACTCAGACGAAAGCTTTCTTCATCGCTTGCAGACAATCCACCTCTGGAAAATAATCACCAAACATGAAACCCCAAAAGCGTGTCATTAATTACTGAAATCAAAACCCAAGTCAGGTTAACCAAATCCAAACAATAATAAGCAGAGAAAGAGAGAGAGAGAGAGAGGAGCTAAGATCAAAACCCCATGAGACATAAAAGTTAATATAGTACATAACAAAGACTTGAAAACACAACGATTTACACATAAACAAAGGCCAGGGAAGCATGTGAAAGCCAGTATAAAGAGATGTATATGTAAGAATCAAGCTGAACTAATAGAGAGAGAGAGAGAGAGAGAGAGAGAGAGAGAGAGAAGAGTTGGTGTGTATGTTACAATAGTAGTTGGCTCCATGACTGTGGAAGCTCCTGGTTTTCTGCTGCCAAAGGATTGAAAGGAAGTGAAGAAGATCCAAGTGCATATTGAGGAGGCAAGAGAGATGGTGGAGGCATGCTCCACCAGTTAGGGTTTCCAGCCATCATTTGTTGCACTAAAAAATGACTCTGCAAAACACTTCAAAAATTCCTTCCCTTTCCTTTCTTCTTAAACTTTCTCTCTTCACTTTGTCATATGTCCTTGTATGCGCACCCAAACAAGCCTTTGCAAAAGCATTGACAGTTCTGTTTTTGCTTTCTTTCTCGGATGAGGTTGAAGAAACTTAACACTATGACCTTAAAAGAATTTTATAGAGGGTGGGGTTCAGAAACTTTGCATATGTTTCTTTTCTTTACCTTGTTGTTTCATTTATTTAGTATTCTTTTTTATTCTTGCTTTTGCTTTATTATAAAGTGGGGCAGAAAAAGCTGGTGGGCTGTGTTTTCAGCCATAAACTAATGGTATAAATGTAGGAGCTTACTTCCTTAATTTGGGGTTGTACCTTGGGATTGTCTTGGGGTTATGGTTGGAGTAGGGGTAGGAAATATAATAGTATTGAGATCAATAGAATATGCTTTCTTTATTTGATACTGGTGCAATAATTATCTTAAAGAAACAAAAATACAAAATCCAAGTGGCTGAATAAAGTAGACACAAGACAATGTTCCCAAAATTTTCTTATATACGCTGCTAGTACTTTGTATAAATTAAGTAATTGTGCACATTAGTTTGGAAAATAAGGTATAGATATCACAATTTAAGGCCAAGAACTTACACTTGAATTTCCCCTCCACACTTATTTTAAGGAAAAAAGAAAGGACATCACAATTTCAAGTAAATCTTAGTCACAGCAGTCAAACTTATAAGTCTAGCTCCCCTCAATGAGTAGAATCTAATACATGAAAATGAATTTTTAAATAAGCGGTAGAAATAAAAAAATTAGGTTTGAAGCTCAAACTCTGATCATGTGCTCTAATAAAATTGGATAAAATTTAGTTATTCTTGTATTGACATGTAATGAATATATGTACACACACGCATGAGACCTCTTGATTGTTGGGTTGCTATACAAAGGAAAGAATAATATTACAGCAATAAATAGTTACACAATTCAAATTCAAAATAACATTTCTTCGAGTTCATCTATAGCACCTCCAATGTTTTTGGACGTATGATAGTCATCATGAAGTTATTAACCCAGGTGATGTAAATTACTAGCAAATGTAACAAAGTTACTATAATGCTTGACCCAGTTGTTGCCTATCCAAATCACATAAAATGATTTTTTTTTTTTTTTTTTGAAGACACATAAAATGAATTTTTAAAAAAAGAAAAAAAGAAGCATGAGTTATCATGTGATGTGGTATAATCTAATATTGGATTTGTGGTAAATGCTGACTCTATCATAGTTTAACTTGTAAAAAAAATTAGGGTAAAATACTATTTTGGTTTAACTTTACAAAAAGTTTGTTTTTGATCCCTAAACTTTAAAAAATTCTTTTTTCATCCCTAAACTTTGTAAAAAGTTTTTTCAATAGTTTAGAGATAAAAATAGGGATGAAAAAAGAACTTTTTTAATAGTTTAGGAATAAAAAACAAACTTTTGGTAAAGTTTAAGGACATGTATAAAACATTTTCAATAGTTTAAGGATGAAAGATGAACTTTTCAATAGTTTAGGGACAAAAAAAGAAATTCTTAAAGTTTAGGAATGAAATATAAATTTTTGATAAAGTTTAGAGATCAAAATAGAATTTTACTCAAAAAATTACTAAGGAGTTTTGTGTAATATTACATTAGTTATTAATGAATGTGAAAAAAATCACTGTTATTTACAACTCTATTACTAATGAAGGTACCATAAAGAAAGTGTGAGTATTGTTTTATTTCCCACATAATTTAAGGCATAATATATATATATATATATATATTTGAATTTGCAATTATAAGTTGTTCATATTCAATTCATATTGAATATGTCTAAAAATACTTCAGGTTCAACTCTTAAAAATTAACAAATAAATGAAATTTTAGAGTTAGTTTGGCATCCTATATTTTTCGTTAGTACTTTATTTGTTGAAATAAGTTAGCTCCTTTATAAATAAAAAAATAAAAAACAAAACAAAAGGCTAGTTTATTTGTTTATTTGCTAAAAGGTGAGACGAAATGTGAATTTAAACAAATGACCTGGCTAAACAATAGACTACTAAATGAGCAGTTGATGCTAGATATAGAGATACGAACAAGCGTCCTGCTCCAACTCCTTTGAATGAACTACCATGAAAGGATAAAGTTTTTTTTCTAAATTGTGTTAGAGATTAATTCTCTTCCGACCTGCTATGTGTTCAGAGGAAGAGTGAGATTGGATCATAGGTGTTTGCGCAAGATAGGTCTAGGTTAGGGTGGAATGAGACATTTGGTAATCTCTTAATGGGGGAGACCAAAATTGTTGAGAGTGAGAGACAGTTATAAGTGGTGATAGTGAAAAATAAAATAGAAAAAACGAGTGTTTTAGGATGGAAATATGGTGTATATATATATAAAAGACAAGATGGGTAAAATCTGTCCCTAGCTCATCCCCTATTTGGAGCAAGAAAAACCCATGTGGGAAGCTAGGTGGGGAATTTTTTTTCTTATCTAATAAAAATGTTTTCATTCGTGATTTCGATTTGGAACAATATATAAGAGATTAAAATCATAAATTGATGTGGTGGAGTTACTACGGGGTTTGGAGGGAAAGGGTCGGAGGTCAAGTTTTCAGGAAGGAACTTCACACACGTATACACTTAAATTAAGATAGAGTAGAAATTCTATTTTGTATAACGATAAATCTCTCCGCGACTTCATACCGAGGCTGTATTACAAAAAAACTTCCTCGAATTAACAATGGTTTAGCGACCCAACAAGTAAATAAAGGAATAAAATAATGGTCTTACTGAGACAGCACCATTGGAATCATTATATATGGTTGGATGAATTGGTTGGTGTTAACTGTTGTCCACAAGAAAAATGCAAGAAAACACAAAGGCGGCGAGTGGCTATGGATTTAAGTAGGTCAAAATGTAAGCACAAGCATATACGTATATGGAGTCTCCACCACATGAAATGTATAAATGGGCAATCATTAAATCTCCCTATCCTTGCATTCTGACCACATATATTTCTGAGAATATGTATAGATTCCCACTTTAAAAAAGAAGAAAATGATAACATACTAGGAAGGAAGGAACTGGCTTAATTAGTGTACGGAATGGATCAAGGGAAGACAAGTTTTTTCAAAAGGGTCAAATTTATGAGAATCTCAAACCCTACCCCCCTTCACTTTTGTTTTTTTCAAGAATAGGGAATAGCTCTACCAAAATATACTATCTCTTTTTTTTTCAATAACATTATAACCCAAATAAAAAAAAATTTTCTAAATCAAGCCTACAAATATAATCTAATTGCATATTAGGAAAAACTGACCCCAGAAGACATTAGATTCCACCACATTTTGCCACATTAGATTAGACTTTTGTTTTACCAAATTAAAAAACAAGAAAAAGACATTTGTTTTTCCTCGTATCATCCTTGATTTAGATACGTGTATTGTGAGAAGAAAAATGCATACATGAAATAAATCATTACTTATTTTTGGTGCCTATTTATCACTATATTAGATAGATCTTTAGGTGGAATTTAATCTAAACATACATTTGTGACATTGTAATTAATATGTTGAGCATCTATAGTCAACTCCAAAATTTTGAGACTAAGAGTTGATAGTTATTGTTGTCGTCGTTGTTTAAGGTAAAACTTAATTTTAGCATTGTTAGATGGCTTAGGATGGTTTAATTTTTCTCAACCTTCCCAAAATTTATTTAAATTTTTCATTATTTGAATTACTAATTTAAAACTTTCAACCCAAAAAAAAAAAAAAAAAAAAAAAAAATAGAAGATTCATTATTTATATTTAATTATGGTTACTGTAGGGCCCTTGAGAACTGAAGAGGATGGAGCATGAAGTATCGCATGGTTCCACCCACAAAAGTGTATCCGACCCGAGGACTTCATTGACCCGAGAAGGGAGGAAGATGCGAGATAACACTTTGGGAGAACCCATTTCAAGAAAGAAGGATCATGGAAAGGGCCAAGACGGTGGAATGAAGCTTCCTATAAGGGGTATACCTTCCCCTTTCGCATTGAATGCATTGCAACAACCTTATCAGCTGTATTGACGAGGAAATGACACCTGAACAGTAGTTTCATAGCTAGTAGCCCCTTCTACCACCTTCAGCAGAACTCTGATGGGACAAGTGACCTAAGAAAAGCCCTGAAGCATATAAGTGGAGGGCTAGGATGCAAAGAGGAAGGATATATAAGAGAGGGGAACCTCCTAGTTAAAGGGGGGGTTATTCTCTAAGGATGAAACAAACAAAAAAGTGAACAATGAATTATTTGGTATAGATTTTGTGTCATTCGTATATAAGAACTAGTCCTCGGACTCACCCAAGGACTACAATATCCTCAGTTGTTACTTAAATTGTCTTTCTTCATTACTTCAGATTCCTCGACTTTAGACCTGAACTTAGTCTCAAATTTACGCTAGAACTATTTTCCCACTCTCTATAAAAATACTATTGTGTAGACTTGGTTTGAGAGAAAGGCATCACTATTCTTAATGAGCTTGAGCCATCAATTTCCAAGTACTTACATTTACTTTTATGTTAAACATCTTCTATTAATTAAGTCACGCAAAATATCAAAATTTTTATGGACTAGTGGGCTAACTTTAACCCGTTTCACTGTTCAAAAATTTTATTGAAAACTAGGGTATAATATGTATGTGTTTAAGTATAGAAACACTTAACAATAGTGATGATAAGATAATTTTACCTTGGTAAGTAAAATGGTCATCTTAGCTTTCACATTTTTTTTAATATAGGAATCTTAGCTTTCACGTTGATTATAATGAATGAGTCAGAGTACCAAACTTAAGAAAAATAAATTGACATGTGGTACAAAATTAAACAACAATTAAAACCTAATTTAGATTCACTTTAAATTCTAATTGTGCTTCAAGTTTAATATAATATATACGATAGGATAGGATAAATTATATTTGAAACCTCATATTTAGGGGTAGTTTTAAATTAACCCTATGATTTCAAAAATTTTAAATAAAACACTAAAGTTTAATACTTTTACAAATTAAATCTTATAGTTTTCCTAGTTTCAAATCAAATGTTAGATTTTAAGTCATATCAATTTAAACCCTGTAATTTTTGGGTTTGATTATTAAATTAATACTATTTTAAAAGTACATGGCTCGATTTGAAATTAACATAATATATTATTTAATTTGTAACAGTCTTAAAACTTCAAGATTTTATTTGAAACTTTAAAAACTATAAATTTTAATTTGAAACCAACTCTAAAATACAGATTTTAAAATGTAACTTTCCCTTAAATTATATTATTATTTTAGTTAAATTAAGATGTCACACTTTAATTGGTCTCCCCCTAAATTACGCCCTCCTGGAATTTGCTTTTTTATTTATTTATTTATCATTTTTTTAAGATAGATATAGTAAAATTTAAATTTATGGCATCCACTTCATGATAATTGTTTTTATCATCAGGCTAAGACACCGATTGGTTTTTGGTGTAGATGAGATTTGAACTCTAAATCTATTTTTTTGATAATAAGAGACTTAACAAGTTGAGCTAATTGGAACTCACTATTTATTTATAATTCACCCATCTAGAATTTGCTATAGAAACCAATTGGATTCTCCTAAAATACTTGCAATTTGAAAAGTCTATCAGAAAAAAGAAAAAAAAAATCCCTTTAAAAAAAGAGTAGGAGGCCAGAATTTTGAAACCTAGACTGTTCAAATAAGCGAAAAATGAAAAAATTCAAGATTTTTAAGGTTGGACCAAGGTTCAACTAAGGTCAAACCATGACAAAATAAAAAATTATAATTCAATTATAAAAAATAAATATAATAGTTTGTGACATAAAGACTTAAGAAGCCAACTTGCCTTAATGGTTAGCAAGTCAGACAACATTTCATATGTGAAAGACCTTGTTTGAACATAACAACACTTGCTGAGCTGCAAGAACTATACTCCAAGTTGAAGCCTTGAACCTCAAAACTTAAACACAAAATTATATTATTTTTAATATAAACATTATAAATTTTCAATCATGGCATTCGGTTTGTTATCATGGTTGCTCTTTATCATTAAGCTAAGAATAAAATTTTTTAGTGCATGCAGAGTTTGAATCCCAAATATTTTATTCAATGATAGTACAATTGAACTAATTGGCACCTACATTAACAATTAATTCAAGCTGTCTAAAAATGGCATATAATATTATGTTTTATGTTCATAAACTATGCTCTGAAAATAACTAAGTACTTTCATATGATTTATAGCACGGTGATAAGGAGGTTATAGACTTATAGCTGCTGTCAGCAAAGATCACGGTATCGGGATTCAATTCTTATCAATTAAATAAGAATCATAGCTATAGCCTAGAATTGTCGTTTAATGGTATAAAGGAGAATAAATATATGATCACTGGTTAAAATAGTGAAAATTTGACTTTAGTGAAAGGAGCTTTGTTTATATGTGCTTGGTATAATTTACTTCAAATTTATTAACTAATCAACACAGGCTTAGGACCATAGACGTGAACTTGTTATCAAAAAATAATGGCCTTGAATATTCAACTCATTAATTTGCTTATGTTTAGGTTTATTGTTTCAATTGGAAGTACCATATGATGTAAAGTTACTAATTTTGATAGAGATGACGAGGTTGGGCATCTAACAATTTTCCATTTTTATGATCAAGTTAAAGAAGACAGAACAAGAAGAAACCAGACAAACAAAAAGAAACAAAAATAAAGCACTAAGGAACCTGAATCAAGTGCCATGAAGCACATTCTGCTTTGAAATAAGAAGCCCATGAACATATCAGAAGCCAGAGCTGTTAAACATGATCCACTAAAATAATTACAAACCCACCTGATTACAATTGGAGTACAATCGACAATAAAATAGGTAGAATTATTATTAATCTATCAACATGAAAGTGATAAAACGGATCAATTACAGTGTTTCATACTTTCAATGTTATATACTATCCTGAACTGTCTTTTTCTCAACAAAAAAAAAAAAAAAAATGTTATATACTATGCCGTGTCACACAAACTGACTCCATTCACTGAGAGAAACATAGAATGACAAAGAAAGTACCAAGAAGAAGGGAAAAAAAAGTTTAGCAAGATATACTCTTTGGCATTCCTGAAAGGTCACTTGCTTTTTGTTTCTAATTGAGGCTAGGAGCGACTGACCCACTTCGACTATTCAGATGCTTGGAGAAATATGAATCAGAAAGAAAACAATGGGATATTTGAATAATAACAATACTGGAAAGATGACAAAGAATGAAGCCCCCCACTCGCTAGTGGAATAATGCTTTTACAGGGAATTGATTCCTTGTTAAAAAAAAAATTGGGAGGGGGAAAAAAAGGTAGTTCTACTTTCAGCCATGTTCTTTAATACATTGCTGTACTAATAATAATGCTTTAATTTATTTCCTTCGCCCTTTGTAAAAAATAATAATTATTGTTTTGGGTCTAAATTGTTCACACCACTATGCCGCTGCATGGCGGTGACCGGCTCACTGCACCTGGAACATCTGAATGATGGAGTTGCAGCACATCTTGTCCTTAGACAATAATAACAGTATCTGCAAGCAAGAAAAATTACACTTTTTTTAAGCTTTTCTTTTCTTTATTGAAGACCAAATGAATGTCAAACGATGTTTAGCTTTAAATGGGTAGCCTTACCTAAAAGACCATTCAACCATTTACATTGATGGATAAATCCGCATAGGATGAAACTAGGGTATAGTTCCTTAGATGCAGAGTGCAATACATTAGGTTCTCTAATTAAATTCACATACATGGTTGCATTGACCAATAAAGTACAAACAACGTTATTTTTTTAAAAGAAAATTATATTCAATGTAACTATGTATTTGAATTTAATTGGAAAACCTAATGTACTGTATTTAATAAACTAACCCATAAGCATATATCTTGGTGATCAAGTTGGCTTGCTTTTTGGCCCATCACTTGGGCCAAAATGCTCTAATAATAATTAGGGCGAAGTGAGCTTGAGACTTTGGGTCAGTGCATTGTTTATTTTTTTGGTGGTGTTAATTTTTGGTGTGGGGAGGGGTTGGGGAATGAGGGACACCCTCTTAGGATGTCAGTCAAAAGTAATTTTAAGGAAAACCAACCTGGGGGGATGTCTGTAAGTATGTACCTGTGCTGACAAGGAAGCGCCAGAAATGGAATGGTTGGACTAGCCAGACAAATGGGGCAAGCAGTATCATCCTCTGCCGAACTTGAAGCTTTATCTTTAGAAAATGGGCTAAGAAGGTTTCTTATGGATGATGAATTAAGAAGAGGAAGAAGTAACAAAAGCATCTCCTGCAATTGGTCAAGATCCAAAAGAGTTAGTTCCAAATATATCATATCCACAAATAACAATAGCTCAACTATGCAATTCAAGAAGCTAGCAGAGGAAAAAACTCACAATATTTATAATATTTCCTTGACTTGGATAACAGAAACATAATAAATCATAAAATAAATGAAAATATAGAAATCCAGATAAAAGAAAGAACAGCGTACAAAATAGTGGATGAAAAAGGTGACTCAATTAAGCTAAATGTGAGAATTTACAGTGTGTTTCCTTCCAGTTATCTTCATAACTCT
Organism: Quercus glauca; assembly: GCA_023736055.1. Classification (NCBI taxonomy): domain Eukaryota; kingdom Viridiplantae; phylum Streptophyta; class Magnoliopsida; order Fagales; family Fagaceae; genus Quercus; species Quercus glauca. The sequence continues at coordinate 23,187,743 of CM043319.1, read as the reverse complement.
GAAAACAGGCATGCATGTATGACCCCAATGTAATGATGATCACTTCATAGATTCCAGAATCCGGATATTTTATTTGCATTAAAAAGTCTAAAATGCTCAGAAAATACAAACTACTCATGTTTTCTTTATATTTGTCAGGAAAAACCATGACACTTTGGATAAAGTCAGTGGATTTATCTCAGAAATTCCTCTATTTTCCCTTCTATATTAAAAGAAAGTCTCAAGCTATTTAGCAAAACAATGAAACAAGTAATGTGCAAGAAAGTCTAAAGCATATTTACCAATGAGATAAGAGAGATTGGCATTTTGCATGCACACATGAAATAAGTTCTTATTATACCAAGTGGATTCAAACCCATGCAAACACATACTAAATATGCATGCAAGTATAGCATGTAAGGGATGAGATCAAATGCAAAAAAATGCAACATGTGACTCAAGAAAAGTGACAGAGAAGGCTGTGTTGACTATACTAACAGGGGACTTAAAGAAAGAAAAGGAATGCCTTGTAGTCTGTTTCCAATGCTTCTTGTGAGATTATGTCTAACAATTGGTTTCTCTATAAACCAAAATTTTACCAAAGATAAAAATAAAATAAAGACTCTCCACTTATATGGGAGAGGATTCAATGTAAATTCAAAAAACCAGGAGCAGGAATTGCTTGTTTTTATGATGGCAATGATCATATAGCAATTCTTAACTTTAATAGGTGAGGATGGAATTTTTTAGAACAAAAGTTTTGGCATCTCATCTAAAAGAGTTCCATTTGACTGTTCATAAGTGTTAAAAGTATCAAAAGCATCAAGAACAAAACAGAGCAAAATGCCTTCCACCTTGAGCTCACAAAAACAGCCTGTACTGAAAACCATTTCTGAGAAATTTAAAGTACTACAATTTACATGTGAGTGATGTTCAGTAGGTGCCATGAGAGCATCGGTAAATGCCCCCAAAGATAAGTGCCCAAAATCAAAACTATCAAGAATTTCCAATAATTTTAACTTTCTTGATGCCAATCAATGGAAAATTTCACAGCCTAAAAACTGATCAACAATACCTCAAAATGAAGTAATGATTAAAATTTCTCCAAATCCTCTACTTTTAGACATCCTAATTGGTTGCCTAGGAGGTATAAGAAATCACAGACAATTCCAACAGATTAATTTCATTCTCTCTTTTCTTTTTCTTTTTCTTTTTCTTTTTAACATATGTAGACAACTAGCTGTCCATAATTCATGGATCCACCCATAATGGTAGATTGGTAGTGGAACTCTGTGCAAAATTCCCCCTATGATATGAGTTACTACCCCATGATCACTCATACTGAAGAATGACTTCAATTTTTTTTTTTTTTTGAAATAACCAAGTTCACAACCATGAGAGAAATGTAAAACATGCATGACACCTTAGCAAAAGTTCTACATTTGCGTGAAAACATTTTGGAGGCTTATAGCATGACTCAAAGTCCACCAACAACTCAAAAAAAATTAAAATAACACCAGAAGCTCCAATACCAAAAAAAAAAAGAAAAGGAAAAGAAAAAACCTTTAGAAAGGTATATATAGGTCTCATGCTTTGGGCAATTTCTACAATGTAACATGAACACTGGGAAATCTTGTAACCATAAAAAAGGGTACAACTTTGACAGCAAAAATCGACCCTTTTGAGTCTCCAGTAAAAAAAAAAATTCTTTTTTGTCTTTTTTCCCCTCTTTTGGTTCTTTTTTAATTTAGTGGATATTGGCTCTAATAGTTTTTTTCTTTTTTAAATAAAAAGCTGGGCATGCTACATGCTGCACAATGACATAGTTCATGGAAGAAAGTGCATGCATCTCTTTCTCTTTCTTTTTCTTTTTTTTTTTTCTTTTTTTTTTTATTATTATCATTTCTTAATTAAAATAAGAGTGCCACCCTAATAATTCATCAATTAAAGGCAAAGAGATTTATAGGTAAACAATGAACAAATTTTATGCACATAATCAATTAACTCAGGAACAGAAAGGAAGGGGGTCATTCAGAGCTTTCTACAACTTTTGTATCAATCACATATTATGTATCACATATAAATGATTTAAAACAGTAACAGATACTCCAAAAATTGAAACATCAAAATTGAAATCAATGATAGCAAGGAACAAGGCCTTTCTAAATTTACGCACAATTTGGAGTAAGACACGGATCAAGGTTTTACTGATCAAAAAAGGTTTTGTCTGCCTAGGGCTAGGAAGGAAAATTCCTCACACTTATAATAATAATAATAATAATAATAATAATAATAATAAAGGGACAATTCCTCAGACCAAGTGAAGTGAATGAAAGAAAGCCTCCAAATTTAAATTAGTGCTTTGAATTCACCGCTACTCTTAATTGTAAGTGAATAAAGAGAATTTTATTTTTCTAGAATCAAACTTCTAAACTCAAGAAAGAAGGGTAAAAATTACCGAGAATTCATTCCACACTAACTGGCGGTTCATGTACTCAAAGCTAACAGCTCGATTCATATTGGGGCTCCCATAGACAAGCCTGGCTTTTAAAGCTCTTTCAATAAGATTCCTGAACCTGCATCACAAAAGCACGATTTAATTTCTTTAATAAGTAACAGCACAACATGAGATAAGTGAGAGTTGCAAGTTGTTCAATGGATAATTATCATTATCATAAATCATGATTATTTTCAATTGGTAACCAATTGGTTTCAGGTTACCAATATAACCATGATTCACATCACATTTACTTTTCAGGTAGTTGAATTTGATCTCATCTATGCTAATATTACGTTGATCATTTATTATGTATGCAGTACAGAAATATTTTTCAATTTTCTAAGCAATTATAAATAGTGTTGGTAAAAGCATCAAACGCACTTAATCATATAAGTCTTTTGGAGCCTAGGTGCAAAGAGCAAGCGTGTGCCTAATTGAAGCAAAACACATATTTCTCAAATACAATATATAATAATCTCTAATAAAAATAATTATAGCATAAGATAAAATAATAATAATAATAAATTACAATACCAATATGTTTTTTCTATTAGATAAGTACAATTGTATAAAGTTTGTAAGTTCATATTTTACATAAGTTCTTTCATTTTCTTAAAATTTTTAGAAAGTAAATTTGAAAACAATTATCAATTGAAAATATAATAATAATCAAGTCATAGAAAGTATAACATAACATTTTATATAATCCTCTTGTAAACGTAACAAACATAACTGTGATAGACATGATCAATAGATATGGTTCAATCAAAATATATCCAAAAGGTAGACCTAAAAGCAAAAGAAAAAAAATTATCATGGTTTTTGTCTTCTGATATGTAAACAAATTTCTTTTTGGGTGTAATTTAGCACCTTAAGATCAGTGCTGATTGATCCGCATTACTAAGGCTTGGAGAGTGGACTTGATAAGACGATATTTCTCATCAGTTGATGCATCAGCTATTTTAAGCATCCCTTTAAGCTCTAGACTACCCGCGGACCATCTGGTGTGGGCTTATAACCCCAAGGGGCTGTTCATGGTAAAGAGTGCGTACAAAGTGGCTCTTGCTACAAATCTTGTAAAGCATCAAGCAACCAGAATAACAAACTCTTTTGAATAACAATCGGGAGGGTTAATGTTCCAAACAAAATCAAGTCCTTTCTGTGGCGAGCAAGCAAGAATATATTACCAACAAAAGTCAATTTGTGTAGTAGAAAAGACATTAATGACCCAATCTACGAAGCATGTGGGGAGGGAGCTGTAGTGGGCATATTTTCTGGGAGAGTGTTACGGCTCGTGAGGTTTGGCAACTTACTGATATTTCTTTTCCTGCACACAGTATGGTTTTTCCGAGTTTTGCTGATTTCCTATGGCACTTGAAGTTTGGCCTCTGTTTGGGCAATGAGTTGCTGGAACTAGTGGCTATGGTGGCGCGGAGTATGTGGTTTAGTCGAAATGAGGCTAGGCAGGGTAAGGCAAGGCAACAAGCTTCAGCAATAGGGCAGAAAGCTAGGCTACTGCTGGAAGAATTTCACACAGCCAATCTCAAGATACCTCAATCCAAAGCTGAGAATGAAGTCCACTGGGTTCCACCCGAAGCACCCTGGTACAAGCTCAACGCCGATGGAGCTACTATTGCTAACATACATGCTGCTGGTGTTGAGGTAGTGATCCGTGACAGTACTGGTAGGGTAGAGCCAGCCTTGAGCAAGAAACTTCCAACCCCACTGGGTCCTCTAGAGACTGAAGCCAAGGCTTTGGAGGAGGGTGTTCTTTTTGGTTTGGATGTCGGTATCTGTGAAGTTATTTTGGAATGTGATTCCAAGATTGTTTCAGGCCGTGAACGGTTCAAATGTCCCTCCAGTGTCAATCACCAACATCATCGAAGGGATTCATCTAAAATTGAGGGAGGAGTTTATAAAGGAACAAGTGTCTCATGTTAAACGACAAGGCAATCGCCATGCTCATCTCTTGGTTCAGCATGCTAATGGAATTTGTGGTTACGTAGCTTGGATAGAGGAAAATCCTATTACGATTGAGTCAGCTTTGACTCAAGATGTAATGTTTTTATCTTTTTCTTAATAAAATTATGAGGTTTTTCATCCAAAAAAAAAAAAAACAACAGTGTTCTATAATATTTTAAGGGTCCATGTCAATCCTTCAAGATCAAGCAATTAATTTTAGTAATGCATATATTTTTTAACAAAAAAATAAAATAAAATAAAAAGCACATTTAGGCATGCTTTGTGTTTCTTCAAAAATCGCCAAAAAAGTGTGCCTAAAATGCGCTTCATTAATGAGCTTCGCTTTGTCCAAGCAAAGCGCTTAGACCTTGGGACTTTGAGCTTCAAGTGCACTTAAGCACACTTTTGACAACACTTTATTTAGTTTTCATGCTCCCAAACATGCACTTTACTTCACTTAGGCTAATGGCACTCTTTTGCAGTTTGCACTAGAAGGCTGTAGGGCTTAGGTTCACTCTGAGGTTTTCATCACATTGGTATATAATACATATGGACATAGTTGTATTAGAACATAAAAGGACATAATACATTAGCAGCAAACCAATAGGATGATAGTTTATCAAAAAACCAATAGGATGATGAAAAGTGTCTGAGCATCAGTCCATGTGGAATTTTATTTTATGTACAAGTGACAGTCACCTAGACCGATGGACTCATAGATAGTTCCACAATGTATAGAAAATGGTCCATAGTCCATTAAATAAAGTTAATGCCTTTTCATTGGATAATAGACTATTTTTTTAGAATTTCGATAACTATTCTAACATCACTCGGTAAAAATAATATTTATTTAAGGTTAAGAGCTAAGTGATTATGTTTAAAATAAAAGTAATGAGATATTCGATTAAGATGTAACTATCAGAACAATCAAGAATAATCAGCTACTTTAGACTTAGCTTCCATATTTAACTTATTAGATTCATGCAGTATTCTCTTTGTAATGGATTTCAGGATTAACAGTGATTTCATTTCAGGATTAACAATACTTCTTTGTACTAGGTTCAAGAAAAAAAATCCAGTAAGAGAATGGCTTGATGCTTGAGATCATACCTTCCTGTATAAAGAAATATGACAAGATTGACAAATGAGGCAGCTTTATATAATCCTTCTATACGTTGTATCAACATCCATGCTCGCCGTGCCAATGGCCTCTGACAGAAATGCACTTACAAATCAGTGCCAGTTCAATCCACCTTTAATTCCGAAAATCTAGAGGTACAGTGGGGGGAGATTGAGCAAAGAGGTCAAAGGAAACCATACCTGCTCAGAATCACCCCATCTACGAAAAGCAGAGAATGACTGTAAACGAGCCCACATGTATTGGCCACCAACAGTGGCAACGCAATACCAAATCTTCTGAGCCACAGTAAGTCCAGGTCCTTCTAGACCAGTTCTGACTGTATGGAAAATGACATGCAAAACACATAAGTACAACATATAAGTCATACATATCACATATGGGTAGATAAGGCTGAATAATTGGTAATGGTAAACCAAAAAAAATATGGACGGTAGTAATCTTAGATCTAGATTTTTTCCTTCTAGTGTTGCTCATGCATACTATCCATGTAATTGGTATGCCCTCTAATTTCTTTCAATAAAGCTTCATTACTTACAAAAAATAATAGGGTACGCTATTTTTTGAGAGAGAGAGAGAGAGAGAGAGAGAGAGAGAGAACTAGACCAAACCAAAGTTTAAACAGCTACTAGAAAAACCATAACAGTGTTCTGATCAGTCAGTAATGGAACACTAGAACAGTCTGATCTCCACATAAGACCTACTACTAGGAGCTTCAATCATGTTCTTTTTTTATAGAAAAGTGTTGAACATGCTTGTTTGACCAAAGTTCTATATACACGTCCATTTACATTGTCATATAAATATATAGAACATTAGTACCATACTGAGGAACGAAGTAAACCTTTTGTAGAACTCCACAAATACTAATAGTTATTTGACAGCCGAATATAAATTATGATTTGTATTCCTATGATAAGCTTTATAACTAAGAAATGGATAAAGAGTTTAAAGAAAGACAACTCCTTTTGTGTCAAAGCTCATTAACAAGAATATTAATCAGATTCATTTCAAACCACAACAAATAAGTTAGTGCTGCAAACCGAGAGGCAGTGTTTACAGGAGATGTTCAGACCATCTTACCTTTTCCTCTTGGCTCCACTGCACGTTCATCTCTGTACCTCAAATTCATGAGAGCAATCCCGGGAGTAGGCTTATCTACCCAAATTGAGAACCGCCAAATAAGAAACTCAAGGAAAGCATCGAGCTCTGCTTCGTATTGAAATAACATTCCTGGCTAATCCCAATAAAATGAAGCAAACGTTTTAAATACTCCCCAAGCAATTTCATAACCATATAACAAAATCACCTTAATTTATATCAATACCAATGGATATTTTACCAATTTACTTCATGAATATTGCAATAAGTTACAAGATATACCTTCATCAAAGAGAAGACTTTAACCAACTGTTCTTTTAACATGGCTGACATTTCAACGTCCAGTCTTGCTGCATCGACTTGATTTACTCTCGAGATTGAAATTGGGATTGTTGACTGCAAAAATTAAAAAAAAAATAAAAAAAGAAATCCACAAATAAAGAGCCGAGGAAAAAAACACACAATTAAATAGATAAATAAATTTTAAAAATTTAACAAAACCCACCATGGGATTTGTTAACTTCAATAGAATTCCATAGAGATCAATAAAACATTCGAATAATTCTCTCTTTTTTTCGAAATAACCAAAACAAGGTTATGAATTATACGTATAAATGTTAAATTCACATAAGCAAGATTTAAATTTTTTCGAGACATACAATAAGTTATCAAGTTAAAGGTTTATTTATTCCAACCAATATTTCTATTGCAAAATATATCTCTATACACAATTCCTTATTCTTATTGGCTCCATTTATTTCAATATAAGTTCCTTACACTAGAAAAAAAAAAGGGCCTCCATTATTTCAATAGAAAATTAATTCTAATAGTTGGGGTGAGAATACTAAGTATTTCCAATTATCTTTACCAGTAATTATTTCTGCAAAAACCTAAACGTTACGTAAATTCTTTCTCCGGAAAAAGTTTTCCTCCAAAAAAAAATTATATTTCTCTCAAAACAAACAGAACCCTAAATTTGCAAAAGAGAAATAATAATTGAATTGATGTAAGGGCAAAACAGAGAGAATTAAAAAAAGAAAAAAGAACCTGATAAGATTGAGAGAGAGATTGGGATTGGGATTGCCAATGAGGAAGCAATTTGTGATAAGTGTGAATCCAAGCATCTTCTTCTGGCGGTTGTGGCGGTGAGAGATTTGTGTTACTCATTGAAGCTGTTGTTCAAGATTGTTAGATTCAAATAGAGTTGCTTCTTCCTAGGTTTGCTTTTATCCACACCATGTGAGAAGAGAAGAGAAGAGAAGAAAAGAGAGAGATTTTGGGATTTTGGGATTTTTGGGATTGCTCAAACTCTGTGGCCTCTGCTGCGGTGTGTGTGTATGTGTGTGCGTCACTCACTGACTCACAGTTCACAAGAAAGAAATAACAGGCGGTTTCGAATTGGTTCTTGCAGTTGGAAGGAATGACTGAGCAAAGGCAAAGCAAGCCAAAGCCTGAGGGTAAAGTGGCCTTGCAATTTGCATTTTGCTAATGCAATGTACCAGTGAAATTTAAATATTAATCGCTCTGTAACTTTTTCTTTTCTTTGTTTTTTTCCCTTAACGGTTTAAATGGGACACAGGTGTGCATGGGTAAGGTTAGGAGTTTTTTCAACTCAACCCATCAATCCATCACGGTGGATTAAAAAAAAAAAAAAATCTAACCCATGATAGGGGTCCAATCTAATCTAACTCAACTTGATCCACGTGAATTAGGTTGGATCGAGTTGAATCCATGGGTTGGAAAATATTTTTTTAATTACTATTATTATTATTAATTTGAGCATTAGAACAACACTACTACAAATAAGAACAAAGTTATAATCAAATAATCATGAGCATAATACTAAACAAACACAAACTCTATGAGGAGAATTTAGGGTTTGGGTTTTATTTAGTAAGAAGGGCAAAAAAGTAAATAACAAAATTGTGTAATATATTTTTTTTTTAATTTTAAATATATATTAAATATAGGTGGGTCAAATTGGGTTAGATAGATTTGTGAATCTTATGACCCGAACCCAACCCAACCCACTATTAAAAAAAGTTTCATAACCCAACCCAACCCACTAACCTTTAAAAACTAATCAAACCCAATAGATTTGGTTGGATCAGGTCGGTTTTGGCGGATTAGCAGGTTCACTACACATCCCTAAGGGTCTGGCTTTGAATATGAAGTGGGTTTTGATCTATTGGTTATTACCCAAAAAATATATAGTTTCATTTTTTGGGAAATTAAAAAAAAAATCATAGAATTTACTTTCCTTCTTTTCTTTTCTTTTTTGGCATAAAATTTACCTCTATTATAAATATATATATATATATATATATATATATTTTTTTTGAGAAACCAGCTTTTTTTATTTTTATTTTTTTGATAACCTACAAACTTCATTAAATCAAACAAATACATCTATAATAACGCGATCAAACTCGCACAAACATCCAAGATGACTTTAGGGGCTTCATGCTTATTACATCGTAAATGGCTTTTGTGAGGACGAGGATCCTTAATCCTATTTAAATGGACTACTAAGGTTATTTACAAGGATACACCTCGGACCTCAGGGACAAGCATTGGTTAACCATGAGGACGAACACCAGCTAACCTTGGGGATGAGCATCAACCATGGGAGGCGCATAAAGTTAAAATATCACAGAGGGAAGAAAGCTGACTTGGCATAGGTTACGAGGAGGATGAAGGGAGAAGGGTGTAGAAGCCATCCCCTCCACATTAAATGCAAGACACCCACTCCTATGGTCACATTAATGAGAAAATGATCATGAACAGTGGTGGCACAGCTCAGATTGCAGGGTAGATGCTTACTAGTATGTTCCAGATAAGACAGAAGTCCTGTGAATGCAATCTCAGCCCTCCAAGTGTAGGACTAAGATAATCTATGTGTAAAGATAAAAGAAAAATGAAGTCCTTATGCATAGAGAGAGAGAAAAAAAGGAAAGGGGAACTTGGTAACCAAGAGCTGACATATTTGTTCAAGGGAGAAAGAAACACATATATATAAAACATACATTCCTCAGGCATGACTGAGGATCCTTTTTTCTTCATGATTTGTAGTCTTAGTCATTTCATTGATGTCTTATCTCATTGTGATTAAATTTAACTTGTTAAGTGATCCATATCCAACCCATTCTCTAACAAATCTATTGTAGCGGATTTATTGGGCCACTGTCTAAGTCATCCTTGGGTCATGGATCAATTTGCGCCCTTACAATTGGCGCAGTATGTGGGAAATATTAAGCATACCTGAGTTAGTTTAGTCATGGTGGGTTTAAAGGAGTTAGTGGGATCGCAACGTCAAGATCATTTTCTAAATCTTGAACAAAGAAGAGATCGTGAGGTTAGTGTTCATACAACTCATACCAGTAGGAGTCATTCTAGGAGTGGGAGTCATGTGTCTCATGGGGAGGATACCAAAAACATGCAGCAGGAGATAGATAATTTACATAGGAAGTTACTTCAGAAACAGAGGAAAGGGTCACAGTCAAGCACAGAATCTCTGTCTAATGATGATGATAGTTACAGACCCCGATCAAGGACTCCCCCTAGTGAGTCCTTCTCTTATAAAGAAGAGCACCATCATAGGTAAAGGAGCAAAGGCCCGACCTATAAAGGCTTGGGAAATGATGCTATGAGCAAGGCTTTGCGCCAAATCTCAAAGTCTCCATTTACTTAAAGGATTGATAGGGCAAACCTTCCTCGACGGTTCACACAACCCACGTTTACCATATATAATGGTAGAACAGACCTAGTAGAGCATTTTAGTCATTTTAACCAAAGAATGACTGTACACTCGACGAATAAGGTCTTGCTGTGCAAGATGTTTCCTTCTAGCTTGGGACCAAACACAATGAGGTGGACAGAAGAAGAGGTTAGATGAGGCAAAAGGAAGATGGGTAGAAGAGCTACCCTACGTCCTTTGGATATATCAGACTACTCCTCGACGGTCAATAGGCGAAACACCTTTTTGAATGACCTATGGATCCAAAGTTATGATCCCTCTAGGATCTAGGTTCCCAACATTAAGGACGAGCTTGTTCACCCCAAATGGTAATGATCAGCTATTGGAGAAAGTTTAGACTTGATTGATGAACGGAGGGAAACAGCCATGGTTCAATTAGCGTATTACCAGCAGAAACTTAAGCAGGGGTATGATATTAGTGTGAGGGTAAGGCCATTAGCCCCAGGAGACTTAGTGCTGAGAAAAGTGGTGAGCATTGCAAAGAATCCATCATGGGGAAATTTAGGGCTCAATTGGGAAAGGCCATATTGCATCACCTCGGTGGCTGGGGCAGGTGCCTACTTTTTGGAAGATCTAGATGAAAATGTTGTACCATGTTCATGGAATATAAATAACCTACGAAGTTATTATTATTAATGAAAGGCAGTTATGCCATTTTCTGTTTCAATCGTTGTGTATTATATCTCCATTATTCGTTTAAGTGTTAAACAGAATTTCGGTCATGCTTGGTTTCTCAGACCACATACCTTGGGTAAATTAATATTCTCCATTATTCGTTTAAGTGTTAAACAGAATCTCGATCATGCTTGGTTCCTCGGACCACATACCTTGGGTAAATTAATGCTCTCCATTATTCGTTAAAGTGTTAAACTGAACCTCGATCATGCTTGGTTCCTTGGACCACATACCTTGAGTAAATTAATGCTTTCCATTATTCGTTTAAGTGTTAAACAGAATCTCGGTCATGGTTGGTTCCTTGGACCACAAACCTCGGGTAAATTAACAGAAAGGTTGTTCTAAATGTTAAACAGAACCTTGGTTAGATTCAACTCCTTAGGTTATCTGCCTTGGGTAAATTAACACTAAGATCTTTTTTTATGTTAAACAGAACCTTGGTTAGATTCAACTCTTTGGGTTATTTGCCTTGGGTAAATTAACACTAAGATTTTTTTTTCTATGTTAAACAGAACCTTGGTTAGATTCAACTCCTTAGGTTATCTGCCTTGGGTAAATTAACACTAAGATCTTTTTCACTGTTAAACAAAACCTTGGTTAGATTCAACTCCTTGGGCTATCTACCTCTGGTAAATTAACACTAGGGCCATTTTCTGTGTTAAACAAAACCTTGGTTAGATTCAACTCCTTGGGTTATCTGCCTTGGATAAATTAACACTAAGATCTTTTTCTATGTTAAACAGAACCTTGGTTAGATTCAACTCTTTGGGTTATCCGACTTGGGTAAATTAACACTAAGATCTTTTTCTATGTTAAACAGAACCTTGGTTAGATTCAACTCCTTGGGTTATCTGCCTTGAGAAAATTAACACTAGGGCCATTTTCTGTGTTAAACAAAACCTTAGTTAGATTGAACTCCTTGGGTTATCTGCCTTGGATAAAATAACACAAAGATCATTTTTATGATTAAGTGAGACTTTGGCTAGGTTCAACTCCATGGGTTACCTGCCTTGGGTAAGTTAATACTTGGTTTGTTTTTATGTATTAAACAAAACCTTAATTAGGCTAAATTCCTTAAGTCCTATGCCTTAAGCAAATTAATACTTGAATTATGTTTGTGGTATTCAATATAACCCTTGTTATGTTCTATTTTCTGTGTCACTTGCCTCAGGAGATTAAAACCTCAATACAAACACTTCCTCATATATGAGTATAGTAAGCAAAGGTTACATTATAGGAATATAAGTGCAAAGTTAAGACGACTAAACTTTAATAAGAATTTTTCATTAATCCAAGTTCAAAAGGTACATATGACAAAGAAGGGAAGTAAATACAAAATGCCTTCTATTTAAAAAAAAAAAAAGATAGTATGGGGACCCACTGCCGCATTCTTTAAGGTTGGGAGGTCTTCTGTGCCTCTAACCCCGTACTGGGTTGCACTTCAGCAGTTAAAGTTGGGGCAGAATGAGCCACTATGGTCGGTGGGGCACTTGTAGAGGAATCTCCTGCTGTTGGAGGTGCCTTGGTTACCAACTCAGTGCTTTGGGCGATAACTGTACTAGGCTTGGAAATGGCCAGCTCGGTCTGCTTGTGTAACACCCTGACCCAATTTTATAGTTAACCTGTGTTTAAGTGGTTAATTAATATTTTAAGCCACTTTCTTTTTATAATTAATAGAAGAGTATTTAATAAAAATATTATTTTATAATGCCATTGAATAAGAATTGTAATGATTATAAATAATTTAATGACTAATTGTATTACGTATCTATATTAAGTAAGTATGTACAAAATTATATTAAGCAGTTTAAGTTATTAAATATATAGTTGTTGGTGTTTAATTAAGTGGTTAAGTTATGTGAGATATATATATATATATATAGTTGTTGGACTATATTAAGTGGTTAAGTTATGATATATATATATATATATATATATATATATATGGTTGCAGGTGTTTTAATTAAGCAGGATGCATGGGATAGTATAGTAGAATTTCACCTACATGCAACCAATTGAAATCTAACACATGGAAAGCTAAAGTGCCTTGCATGTTGACTCATGATATCCTCTCAAACCCAAAGACTTCTTGGCCGGCCATGCAATCACCATGCTCCATCTCATCCCTTCCTTGACTTTTCAAAGTAACTAGAGCTTCCAAGAAGCTCCCTTTCTCTCATTTCTACGGGTCACACAAAAATCTGAATTCTCATCACACTATGCTCTCTTTTCTCTTAAGGAAAGAGCTAGAAACTCTTAAGTCTTCTCTTAAGTCCACCGGTTCACACACACTCAAAAGGAAGACAAAAGTCTTCTCCTTATCCTATTTTCTTGGCTGCATCAGACCAGAAAGTCCAGCCCTCTTTCCCTACTCTTTTCCTTGTTCTTTGTTTCTTTCTTCTCCCCTTTATACATGGCAGCCCTCTCTCTCTCACCAAAACAAAATATCCCTCTCTAAAGAAGAAATTAAAGGGTTAACACTAAAATTTCAGCTTCGAATTGTTGGGGGTAAGTAATCAAAACTTCATTTGTTTATTTCTACTTCTTTAACCTCTATCCTGATTTTATAGGCTGAATTATGATTTTGTTTTAGTGATTTGAAGGTTTGATGATATTATGGTTTATTGAATGTTTAATAACATATTTTAGTATGTTTATTATATGTATAAAAATACCCAAATGAAATTAAGGCCTATTGCTATTTGTTGATGATTTTGTAAGAATATGTACTGACGCTGTCTCTGTGACAGATTTGATGTTTACAATAAGAAAAATATGTATTAAATCATATTCTGTGAATTAGGATGTTAGGAGTATTTTTTATGAATTCTAAGACACACGTGGTTGTTATGGAAGTGGTCTCACAGAATTTGGATGAACATAAAAATAATGATTTAATTTGTAAGTTGCATGAGTTTCTGCCAGGACAGATTGGAATACGTTGGCTTGTATGATTTTTAATAAATCATGATTTTATGCTTTGACTACTAAATTTTTATGGTATATACTGGACATACAAGGGAATTGCTCTGTAAAATTTCATGAGGTTTGGATGTGAATTGGTAGTCCATTTATATTTTATAAGTAAAGTATAAGCTGCTGGAATGAAACAGTGAACAGTAAGGGACATGCCTAACTTTGAGGATTTAATTCTAAAGTTAGGGTGAATGATTTTAGCTATAAATTATTATGCTCATCATTTGGTATGTCTGGATCATAGCTAAATTTTGTATAACTTGGTTCAAGGTTTAGTACTCTATAGGAGGGGTTCTAAACCATTCGAGGGTTGTATTTATGAAGTTGTTTGTTCAGCATGTGTTATGTTGCCTTATGAATGTATATGATTATATGACCATGCTTAAAAGAGTTCATGTTTTATGCATGCATTATTGCCTTAAGCTCAAAGTACCTTTTGAAATGAAGTTGTCTCTTCTAGAGATATGCTATTAATGTAAGAATGTTGGTTTCTCTATGATTGGAACATAATGACGTTTGATGAATGTATTTTGTGTTTGTGGGAACCTCTTTGAAGTGGGATTAGGATTTCTTTGATTATAAGAGATAGGCTTTGAGATGAATGTGTAAGTTTATGTTAAGGAATAATGGATAGTAACAAGCCTTGATTTTTGGTTTAGGTGTTACTAGTCGTCAAGTCTAAGCTCCTTCGACTTTAGGCTATCGGTTCCTCTGCTTTCAGGTAATGGATAAGTTATATGGGCATTTGGTAAGTCATGAGGTTATTTAAAGTATATTATGCATTAAAATGTTTTTGATTAGAGATATGGCATGTAAGCATTATCAAACCAAGTTATGTTCGTGAGCTTTTTCGAAACTTTATGTATATGGTTTAAGCATATTGATGCTATTATTAATTCCACGAACATGATGAAGAAAACAATGGAAATGCTTTTATTATGAAATGTTATGCAAAATAAGAAAATTCAATATGATGAATAAGTATGAAATGTTTTCGAGTTATGTCCTCTGGTGATCTGAACTCGGTCAGTAGGGGTTAATTACTGGCTTTTCATGGAAAAATGTTATCTGTTTGGCCATTTAAAATAGAGGAAATAGGGCTGCCGTAACTCTAGGCCATTTAAAGTAGAAGAAATGGGGTTGCCCGTAACTCTAATCTGAATAAGGCCTTCTCTCCAATGTGTACGGACAGCGGGGAGGGACAAAACCTTGAGGGGATGTGCCAGCAGGCCTCCCAAAGTGGACAATATCATGCACATGAGGTCACTCAAATGTGATGAGGCCTTCTCTGTACAGACTTATCAAATATGGACTAACCAATAAGTTATGTATAAACAATTATATTATGCTATTAATCATGAGAGAATTATTTTGTTAAATGCATTGTAGAAAGTTAAAAACTCTCATGAAAAGAAGAAGTTTCTGATGAAAAGAAAGCTGTTCATTAAAGATAAAAGTTTCTGAAATTCTGTTGTACTATAAAGATAAAGCTTCTGATGAAAGTATAAGTTTATGTTAAGAAGTTATCAGATATCTGTTTTCTTTATGAAACGTTAAGTTTTATGATTATAGAAGTTATAATATTTTACGAGAAGAAGTTTATAAAGGAAAGTTTTATTATTCTGTAAGATGCTTTCAGTTTAAGACAAAGTTACCGATTATTTGATTTAAGTTAAAATGGTTATTTTGTAATGAAAATATATAAATGGTGACTTTGTAAGAAATGAAAAAAAATTCAATCTGAAAGGTTTTGGTAAAATTATTCTGATAAGAAAAGGGAGAACAATTATTTCTTGCGAAGAACGTATCAGTTATTATTATAAATAATATAAAGTACTATGCATGAAAAAATGTTCTCCTATCCGAATATTTATAAAATGAAATGAATTGATTTACATGCATCCTTATTAAATTCTCATATATCTTACCTTTACTGGGCTTCGCAGCTCACCCTATTATTTTTCAGTTAGCAGGTTTTATTTTGGAGCAGAGAGAGCCTTAATCAAGTTTTGGAAAGAGCTGGTTTTAGTTTTAAAAGTATAGATCCCAAATTAACAATTTAATGTTTAGCTTTGTAGTATTGTGAAATTTAGGATCTAAAGAAAGTGGTGTTCCTCAAAGTATTCAGAGATGTATTATGTGAAATTTAGAATTTGAGTAATTGGTGGATTATATTATTTTTTAGTATAGTGTAGATGCTCTGAATGTCAAGTGAAAAGTTATATAAAGAAGAAAAGAGACAAGAATGAAAAGAAAGAGAAAAGCTTTTGTAAAAGTTTTGTAAAAGTTAAGTTGGTTCTTATTAATATCAGGTTTAGGCTTGATATTAGTATGCCAGTCATGGTCACAAATCCGAGTATCAGGTTTGGGGCGTGACAGCTTGGGCTTGGCAGGAGCAATGGAGATGGGCTGCTACTCAGTGGATTTGGCTTTGGCATGAGTAGTAGTTTTGGGTTGCTGCTTAATAGATTTGGCTTGGGCAAGAGCAGCAGTGTTGGATTTGGGTTGAGAGTTCTCAGTAGAACCTACAGGAGTTGAGGCAAGGGTGCTGATAAAAGGCTGGTTGGCAGGACGAGCTTTGATAGTTTGAGGGTAGAAGGCCTTCTCCGGATTCCTCAGCTCGAAATTAGAGTCTACCCCAAAAGCATTCAGAGCCTCAATCCAAGTCTGGAGGCAAAAGCTGTGACACATAACAGGGAGTTGAGATTTGGGTAGGCCTCGGTCTCTTTCTACCCCTGGTTGTATGCAGTTTGCTCAACCCTTTCTATTTCCTTGTCTTTTTTGCCAAGTTCCTTCTTCAGCTTGGTGATGGTTGTCCAAGTAATGGAAAATTGGCTCTCAGCCTCCCTTAATTGCACAAGCTACTCCCGAGCTTGCCTCTTTGAGCTTTCAATGGAAGCCTCAACACTTTTTCTGGCCTTATCGCACTTAGCCAGCTTGAGGAGGGCTCCTTCAGTTTTTTATTAGTCGTGGCTTAAGATTTTTGCACAGCAAAGTGCTTGGATTCCTACTCCTTCAAGTCTCGGAAGGCTTGGTCAACCCACTCCTCTGTTACATGCGCTGCTTGGTTAGCCTGTGTGTGAACCGTTAACATAAAAATTAATGGGAAAGCATGCGTGGAAGGGTTAAAAAAATAAAAAATAAAAAAGAGGAAAGAAAAGAATGTGGAGAAATCTTACCAGAGCTAAGTCCCTTTTCATGGACAGGAAGAGCTCAATAACTCATTTGCCTCCTTTTTTGTCCATTTTCCACTTTTTATCAGTTGGTTTAGTTTGTATGGGGGCAGGAGGAATAGGAGTTAGAGGTCTGGGAATTATGGGGACCTCGGGGGTTGATGTCCCAGCATGAAACTCTAGCAGAGAGAGCAGAGCTGGCAACCTTTTCTCCATCACCATCCCTTTAGGTATTCCGGTATCCTCTTGGTCTTCGCTAACTAGGGCAGCGGTTAGTTGGGGGCTAAGTCCTTCCTCCTCGGACGCGTGTGTGTGGTAGAGGATTTCAAAATCCTCGTCTCAGACAAGATTTTCAGTGTCTTCCTCCAAAGCGATGTCCTCTGATTCTATCTCCTCTTCTTTGTTTGAGGATGTGATCTCCTCTATGACAGGTTAGGGATTCTTAGGAGCAGGAAGTTCAACGGGTTTAGGATCCTTGAAAGTTGGAAGCTCGACTAATTGCATTCCCTTTGAAGGAGGTTTGCCTATAAAGCCTTCAATGGCCACGTTAACCAGAGCGAGGCGGGAGTCTCGGGCTTTGATCACATGCTTGGATGTTTGGAAGCGTTGGATATGGGGGTGAAGCCTAGGATTACGTGAACTACGCGGAGCTGACCGTCTCTATGAAGGAATATCTCGGACCTCAAAACTCTGTTCAATAATTCGAAGTTCACCAAACTTTGTCTCTTGGTAGTGGCTCTTTTCTTTGAAAAAGAAAAATTAAAAGGTATGATTAGTTTTCAGGTCAGACAAGCCTAGATCCGAGAAAGTAAAAGACAAATGAACATACATAAAGGTAAAATGATAGGAAGGCTGTTTATAGTTTCCTAAGCTAAACATTGATTTTTGTCAAGTGTCCCTAAGCCATCCTAATTGGGGTTTCATTCTTGGTAGGGCAATGGAGTTCGTCGTGCCACTCCCCCGAAACGATGAGAAAGTCCTCATCCATGCCTTTGTTCATTTCAGGGAGACAGGAGATAAGCCTAACGGCAAGAACCCTAGTTTTTAAATAATAACCTCCCCTATCGGCACCTTTCTGACAACTATATACCCAATTCACATCGTGATGGGTAAGTTGTATGCCCAACTTCTCATTTAGTGCATCTACACTACCTAATATTCTAAATATATTGGGAACGCACTGGGTAGGACACAACCTAAAAAGATTTAAAAAGTCTCTAGTGACTCTACCTATAGGAATCCTCATACCTCCTTCAATGAAGGCAATCATAGGAATTACGACAGCACCAGTAGGCTTCCTCTCATGCCATTCACCTGGGTTGTAGTGTGCACATTGCTAGGAATCCGATAATACCTCTTAAATTCCTCTCAGTTTTGAGGAGTATTAACCAAACTAAAAAATCTACCCATTTGGGAAAAAGAAAAAATCAACTAGTCTAAAGGAATAAGGGAAGAACTCTAGTTAACAAAAATACACACTTACGAGTTCAGGGAAGAAAAAAAATCCTCAGGAGAGGTTATCAAGTGAAAGGAGCGTGTTTGAATTCTTTTCTGCTTCTAGGGAGACAAAATGGAGAGAAGGGTTTCACATCTCTCTATATATAGGCTAGAAAAAGAAGGAGCGGTAATCTTCCCACCCCTTCCTATGGCAAATTCTGAGCCATTCGATCAAGATCTCACCGTAGAACGTGGGCAAGCCGCCAGTTGCATTTATTGCGGAGTTGGGGATTTCGAAGCATCAAGAGCGAGTCACAATCAGTTGAAAAGACGTGTTCGTAGGGGGACCTATTTACGAACATACCCTTGTCAATGAGTTTATTGGCCAAAACCTCATCTTTCTTGATCGAGAGTGAAAAATGAGGTTCTGGGGGGTTATTGTGAGGACGAGGATCCCTAATCCTATTTAAATGGATTGTTAAGGTTATTTCCAAGGATACATCTCGGACCTTAGGGACGAGCATTGGTTAACCACGAGGACGAGCACCAGTTCTTCTCTGGCCGCATTAATGAGAAAATGACCATGAATAGTGGTGGCATAACTCAGATTGTAGGGTAAATGCTTACTAGTATATTCTGGATGAGACAAAAGTCTTGGGAATGCAATCTCAGCTCTCCAAGTGTAGGACTAAGATAATCTATGTTTAAAGATAAAAGAAAAATGAAGTCCTTATGCATAGAGAGAGAAAGAAAGAGGAAGGGGGAACTTGGTAACCAAGAGCTGACATATTTGTTCAAGGGAGAAAGAAACACACATATATAAAACATACATTCCTCAGGCATGACCAAGGATCCTTTTTTCTTCATGATTTGTAGTCTTTGTCATTTCGTTGGTGTCTTATCTCATTGTGATTAAATTTAACTTGTTAAGTGATCTATATCCAACCCATTCTCTAACAAATCTATTGTAGTGGGCTTATTAGGCTACTATCTGGGTCATTCTTGGGTCGTGGATCAATCTGCGCCCTTACAGCTTTTGAAACCAGCTTTATTTTAAATTAGGTTTTAGTATTTTTAATTTTATCAAATAAAATCCTTATGTTTTCATTTTAAGCCAGATTTGGCTGGAAGAATCTCATTCCTTTCTGTAATGGTTAATGCGGAATGTGCATTGAGTTAAAAATAGTTTATATATACTCAGAGTTGCGGTGTGAGGGCCTTTATTTGGGCATCATTTTAATGGGCAAAACGCAAAAGGTGTTTGATGATGAAAATTGAAAGTCATGATGAGTGGGGTAGGTTGACTCGCATGTGATTTGTAAACGTTGTAAAAGTGAGTTGCAAGTGTTTAGATAGGGCCTTAAGTTCATAGTCTTCTCCAGTGGTTCCCAATTGTACGGAAGTCTTTGTGCCCTCCTGTGCAAAGGACTCTTTTTTGGCCTTTTAAGTTACAAAAAATGTAATCGATTTGGGCAATCCATAAAATTGTCAATTTACTTAAAATCAATTGGTGTCTTAGTATGATAGTAAAAGTTTTCGTTATGAACGAACAACACAATTTTATCTTATCATAACTATTAAAGAAAAAAAGTTTTGTGAAGAGTGCACAGTTAGTGAAGCCTCTTATCATGAAAAAAGGAACGTGAATTTGAATTTCTTTTACACCAAAACTCAATTGGTGTCTTAAGTTTAAACTTGATAATAAGAACAATCATTATGAAAGGACACCATAATTTCAAATCCTATAGTAACTATTAAAATAATTATAAATTGGTGACTAAATAAAGAACATGAGGTTGAACACGTTAAATCAAAAACTAGTTGGTGTCAATAGCGAAGCCATATGGTACCCCCCAAAAATGTTAACAATTTGTAAATACTCATTAGAGTTTAGCAAGAAGATAAAGGGTCCGTTTGGATAGCACTTATTTTGCTGAAAACTGAAAACTGAAAACACTGTAATAAAATAATTTTTAAATATGTGAATAGTACCGTGTGATCCATTTTTAATATTTTTTTAATGCATGAACAGTGCTGCTACACTGAAAATTGTCTCCTGCACAGTGCATCCATGTGATGGTACTGCTCATACGTTAAAAAAAAAAAAAAAAAAAAAAAAAAAAAAGAAGCAAAACGCAAACGCCAAACACCAAATTAATCTTTATCCAAACAGGCAAAAAGTCTTTTTTAATAAGTAATATTTGTGTATGTGTGTACCAGCAAGTGTGCATGTGCGTTTTGAATTTATCTTATCTAGTTTATCAATACCATAATTTTTCATCCCCAGCAAATATTTATGGATGCCACTAGTTTTTTTTTTTTTTTTTTTTTAATTTATACAACAGACATCATATATTCAAATCATGTTGTTACTATTAAAAAAAATCATGTAAATCACTTGAATTGATTGTTAGAAGAAATATATGATTAAAACTCCACGTTGAATATGTTGGAAATGTTTAAAATTTTTTATAACCTTTAAAGCCCAATTGTTTGCTTGACTAAGCCCAAGCCCATGACAAAACAAAGTCAGCCATCATGTGGACCTAGCTGAAACAAATCCCTTTCTTTCCTCCTTTCCTTAACAAATCTGTCTAGCCTCTTTTCCCTTTGCAGAAATTTCAAAGTAACTTGCGGCATCTATGGAAGGAAATTTTCCTCAAATCTTGTCTTTCTCTTTTCACCTCAATCACTCATGATTAGTCCTATATTTCAGAGCTTGAGACTATGAAATCCTCTACATATTACCGTTGCAGTCAAGGATTTTTCCATAGAGAGTTTATCGTGATTTTTGCTGCAAAAATTGTAAGTATGGTCCTTTTGTACATGAGAATTTTATATACTAGTCGCTAACCCGTGCGATGCATGGGATAGTTAAATAAAAGGACAATTAACCAACATCACGTTAAGGTAAAAGAATTAGTAAGAGACTGATTTGCCCACCAAGAATTTAAAAGAAAAAAAGATTGATATAATAAAATCTAAGAAATTTAGAAATAGAAAATTGGGTTAATAATATGCATATTATAGACATTTTGCTAGTTAGCGTTTAAAAAAAAAATGGATCTGTCATAATTAAATAAAATACAATGGGAATAAATATTTAACTTCTATGCTTTTCATTAGTTTAGAAGTGTTGTCTAATGTAAAATGTTATTGGGTTGTAAGAAAGATTTTTATAAAATGTTAATACCATATATATATGCTTATATTGTCAATGTCTCACTGCAGGTACATAGTTACTGAAACCTACAAAGTAATTTACAATTCTTAAATTAATAAAGCAAAATTCCCAAAAGTTATATATATACTAATACTCAAAACTGATATAAACTACAAAGATAAAAACAAATATTATTTAGTCGTATTAATAACAATATAAACAATTCAAAACATGAAACATTATCAAATTTATAACACATAATTCTATTATCTTTTACGTTGAATCCAAACAAATAATTAATTGAAATTAATCCAAAAAAATAATTAATCAACCAAAAATCAAAACTTTAATTAAGAAAATAAAAAATCACATGAACCCAAAATAAAAATTCTCAATAAAGAAAAAACATATAAGGTAAAGAATTAAGATCAACTTACTAAGATGCAAATATCAAAAACTCCAAAACTTAAACCTTCCAAATTTTATAGAATCCCCAAATTCTACTTCAAAACCAAACAAAACCCTTCAAAATCAAAAAATTCATATATAATATACCAAATAAAAATTTATCACACCTTAGGTTGGAAGACATAGATTGCAGTTTTGATTTTTCTCCAAAAAATAAAGATGCTTCTTTTGCTATATACAATATAAAATAATTATTAGAAATTTCAACCCAAAAACCAAACCCACAAAAACACTATCAAAATATAGAGATTAACCCAAATACTTAGAAGAAAATAAATTCTAAACATAACAAAATAATAAGATAGAATGAAAATTTCATGCACATGTGAAAGCAAATAAAAAAAGACAAAACCTATGTTTTTTTTTTTTTTTACGTGAGTCTCTCTCCTTCTTATTTTTTTAATCTTAAAGTGAAGTTGAGTTTAGGGTTTTGAGATGGTAATTGCCAGGGTTTTAAGGAGAGAAGAGATTTTGGTATTTTTATGCAAAAAACGTTATTTTAGATCTAGGTAATTTATTTCCTTATTTTTAGGCTCTTTTAATGTTTTTTTAGGTCAAATGTGGTTCCTATTATGGTTAGGTATTAATTAGAGCTTATTTTAGAATATATTTTTTTGTCCATCAAGTTTTATGGAGCCCTTAAATAGGCCTCCAAGTTTGTATACGTTTTTCAATATTATTGTTATAAGATATAAAACCTAAAATAAAAATAATCAAAAATAAAAAGAAAAAGAAAATAGTGATGATGTGGAAAATTGTGAGAGTTTCAAAAGTTTCAGTTTTATATATATATATATATATATATAGATAAGATCAGTATCAAAAGATGTATAAAATATATCTCTAAAATATTTTTCCCTCTCTGTAATACTGAAATTTTCAAATTGGGTATCCTGTGATGAGTTCAAAAATCTGTTTGTGAGTGCACACTAACAGGATCATCATTATAATCTGGAAAGCGACCGTTTAAGCCATTTGTACCAAAGGTCTTAACAATGGGGGCAAAATCGTTTCTTAAGGACAACGGATTCAGATATGTGCCTTGGCTATCAATAAGTTTCTATTTTCCTGCATTCTTATTTCATAGCATTGATATTATATTTGACTTATACTTGTGTTAATTAATTTGAGCAATTTTCAGAATATATTTCCAACAGAATATCATCAAAACAGTTGACGTTCTATTGATACCAAGTCAACGATATATATGCTTTTAAAAAATAATAAAAATAAAAAGTATTTGGTACAGGCACACAAGTTTTTTTTTTTTTTTGAAAGAGTTTCAATTTGTGGTGTCTGCTTTTTATCATAACTATTTATTATAAAACTAAAACACTAATCAGTTTTTTAGAGCCACACAAGTTTATGATATATATATATATATAACAGTTAATGATATGTAAAAATCCAGATTCCACCCCTATTTACTTACTTAGGAAGTGGGGAAAAACAACTCTTGACATCAAAGCATTTAGCCTTTGGTAACAGAAAAGTGCACAAACCTAATAATCAATTTTGTGTCAAGCAAGTGATATAGGGCTTTAAGTAGCTAAATTAAGTTTATAGCCTATGGTGTCAAGTAGCTCGATTAATGGGCATTTCTTGATGTTTCCAATCAAAATATCTAAAGTTTAAATCACTTCTCCATCATTATAATTATAAAACTATCAAAAATAATAAATAAATTAAGTTTACAACCTATCTATCTATATATATTTATCTATAATATATTATAAAAGTTAGATCCCACAACTGGTAGTTGTGACACAATCTTCTATCTATTTAATCCTACAACACATGGCAAATAGCAATTTGTCCATAACATACCACATATAACAAGTGTCAATATATTTAATCCTAATTAATGGTACATTACAAATATTTTGTATATAATACTTTTAAAGGTGATGATGCATGTATATATTATTTAATTATATATATATATATATATATTGCTATTTACTATGCACATTTGACCATTTGAGAATGAACAATGTAATTAGAAAATAAAATCTATAAAATTGAAGATGAATGATTTTTAATTTACATAATATACTTTTGAATCATCATAATTTTACCCATCATAAGTTTAATATATGTTTTTTAATTGAGTTTAAATGATATTATGTATTTAAATCCTCCATTAGAATCTTGTAATATTAAAATAAAAAATAATTAATAACTACAATAATAATTAAATTTCATATTTGGAGAAAAAAATAAAAGAGGGGAAAAATCATATTTTGTTGTACTTTCCCTTACATTGCAAGTGGTAATAACTAGTCTAAAAACTACAATATAATATATCTAATAGGGTAATTCTACCCCCGAAAAAGGGGGTACAATACCCACTAATAGGTAACCTGCTATATACCAAGTTATATTTTTCTCATATTTGATGGTTTTATGCTCACATTGTGCAGTTTCAATTTCACATGTGACAGTTCTTTTGTTACACTCGGTGGTTCCCTTACTTTTTTCTCATATTTGACAGTTCCATCCTCACATTGTGCAGTTCCAACATCACATGTGACAGTTCTTTTGTCACATTTGGTAGTTCTCTTTTTTTTTTTTCTAACATTTGACAGTTCCATCCTCACATTATGCAGTTCGAACATCACATGTGACAGTTCTTTTGTCACATTTAGTGGTTTCCTTATTTTTTCTCACATTTGACGATTTCATCTTCACATTGTGTAGTTCCAACATCACATGTGACTGTTTTTTTGTCACATTTGGTGGTTCCCTTTTTTTTTTTTTTTTTTTCTCACATTTGATGGTTCCATTATCATATTAGGCAGTACCAACATCACATCTGTCTATACTTTTGTCACATTTAGTGGTATTTTTCTTCTCATATTTGACAATTCAATTATCACACTATGCAGTACCAACATCACTTTTGGCCGTACTTTTGTCACATTCGGTGGTACCCTAATTTTTTTCTCATATTTGACAGTTCCATCTTCACATTGGGCAGTACTAATATCACATATGACCGTACTTTTGTCACATTCAATGGTTCTCTTTGTTTTTTTTACTCACATTTGACAGTTCTATTGTCACATTAAGTCGTACCAACATTACATATAGGCATAGCCAACCCAACCCAACCCCATCGAATTACCTAATAATTGACGAATATATATAACAAAAATACACCTAAAGTCTCTAAAATTCAGAAATACCTTAAATATAGTAAAATTACCAAAATGCATTCTAACAATTAAAAATTACCAAAATAACCTTGAAACTCTCAAAAATTATTGGGATATCCTTAAAGCCTAAAAAATGACCGAAATGACCCTAAAATCTAAAAAATGACTGAAATACCCTCTAAACCTGAAAAATAATCGAAATAACCTTAAATACTATATAAAAAAAGAAAAGAAAAAAAAAAGACCTAAATGACCATGAAACCTAAAAAATGACTGAAATGACTTTGTAACTTAAAAAGTGACAATAATGCCCTTAGAACCTAAAAAATGACTATAATGCACTTTAAATCTAAAAAATTACCAAAATACTCATAGAACATTGAAAATTACCGAAATGACCCTGAAACCTTAAAAAATTTTGAAATACCATTGAAACCTATAAAATGACCAAAATACCTCCTTAAACTTGAAAATGACCAATATACCCCCGAAACCCTCAATAATTACCAGAATACCTTAGAACTAAAAAATGATCAAAATACCTTTAGAACCTAAAAAATGACCAAATGACCCTAAAACCTAAAAAATGTCTGAAATTACCCTAAAACATTAAAAAAATGATCAAAATAACCCAAAAACCTAAAACAGTAGCCAAAAATACCCTTTACACTTGAAAATGATCAAAATACCTTTGAAACGCAGGGATTGCACAAGGACTCATACTTTCATGAACAAATCCCTTTCTAAGTAGTTCTTCTACTTGCTTTTGCAGCTTGGCATGCTCTATAGGGTTCATCCTATAGTGAGGCAAGTTTGGTAGGGTCGCTCTAGGCACAAAATCTATGGCATGTTGTATGTCACGCATGGGTGGTAAATGATTAGGGAGTTCCTCAGGGAACACATCTTTAAATTCCCGGAGCACTAACTTCACTTCTTTAGGTTGCTTCTCACGAGCCTCCCCATGAAGTTCCCTGGCAACCAAGGAAAACACAACTAATTCTTGGACCGCTACCCTTTCAAATGCCTTTGAGCTTATGATGTTCAAACCTTTCGCCTTTGGTAATTCTTTCTTTTTGCTCATGTCGATTGGCTTGGGTTTCAAAGGATTGAGCACAATTTTCTTACCTTTAAACACGAATGAACAAGAATTGGATCGCCTATGAAGGGTGACATCCAAATCATAAAGCCAAGGTCTACCTAAGATAATATGCCCTACATCTATGGGAATCACGTCACACCATATTTCAGCCTTGTAGGTGAGGAATTGAAGTGGGACAACACATTTTTCTTTTATGACTATGGAGGAGGTATCTACCCAAGACACTTTATATGGGTTAAGGTGTGGGATCAATTTCAAGCCTAGGTGGGAAACAATATTAGAGGACATTGCATTAATACAACTCCCACTATCTATAATATCCTTACAAGTTTGGAAGATGGTAGTCCTTCGCCAATTATCAGTATCTCTCTGTCCTGCCAATGCACACCTTACCACATTCAATTTAGGGACACCAAAGATGTCCTTGAAATCATCAACTTGGGGAAAGATGGCTTTAATGCACGCGAGGTAGCTAGGATCATCTTCCCATTCTGCTTCAACATCTTGGATCTATTCAACATTTGGGTCATACACAAGCTCCTCAACATCTTCTACCTTCTCATCATCCTCTTGAATGACAAGGGTTCTAGAGGGCCATTTAGCTGCAATATGTCCAATCCCATTGCATTTGAAACATTGGAGACGAGAGCCTAATCTTGAAGGCTTATTGACCACACCTTTTCCCTTGTCCTCTTTTCCTATTGGGCTGCTATTAGGGCTAACCTTAGAAGGGGGTAAGGCAAGTCTAGATTTGCTACCAAAAGGTTAAGGGTTGGTGGGGATACTTCAGAGCTTAGAACGTCGCCAAAAGATAGATTTGGATGCTAATTCACAATTCCTAGCAAGGTCATATGATTGGTCTAAGGCAGTGGCTCCTCGAGTGATAATATCATCTAGTAGGTTAGCATTTAAACCTTTCTTGAACCTATTGAGCGTGACAACCTCTTCCTCGACTATTCGAATTCACCTCTTGAATTCCTTAAATTTCTCTATATATTCAGCCATAGGAGTAGTGCCTTGCTTTAGGCGATCCCATTCCTTAAGGAGGGAGCTCTTATAAGTTGGAGGAAGATAATTCCTCAAGAGTGCATCCTTCATCTCAACCTAATCAATAATGGGGGTTAACGTCGTCACCTAAAGGTATCCTCAAGGTCCTCCCAGAAAAGGTCGGCTCTTCCAATTAACTTCATCCTGGCATACCTCACTTTCTTATCCTTAGCCTAATGGTAATAGTCAAAGAATTTCTCCATCTGGCATAACAAATCAGTGAAAACCTATGGGTCTAAGCAACCATCAAAGGTGGGTGCTTCTATCTTTTCCTTGGACATCTTATCATCATAATCCTTGGAGCCATTGTGATTATAGTGATCATGTTCAAAGTTTGGAGCCCTATTAAAGTAACCATGATGATTTTGTCTAAGCATGTTATCTCCTTTATGGTTAATAGTCTCTTTTTGAGATGCTTCAACTCACTTTACCCTCTCCAGTAAAGCATGGACGGTTTTGCTAGGCTTTCCATGGTTTGCTCTAAGGAAGACTTAGGCTCATAAATGGATTGATGTTCAAGTTTTGACATGATGCGGCCACTACGTAGATGCATACACCACTACATTTATGAAATGCAGTTGAGATTCCCAAAAATTTGAATAACCAATTCTCAATGTAAAATCAAGGTTAAGCAAGAGTGCATGTAGAGACTAGATCAATGAATCAAATGAATAAATTGCAGTCAAGTAGTGATAGTGTTCATAATATTGAGAGACAGCCCAAATAAAATTCAAATTCCAATAAGCTCCACAATTAATAATGAGAATCAGTACTTAAAAGAAATTGGTTTATGTTTTTTTTTTTTTTTTTTTTTTTGAATTTTAGAACGGATATTGAAAGAAAGAACAAATAATAAAACAGCTAACTTGGGCACAAAATGAGTAGGCCAATGGAGTATGGTGGGATATGCACATAAAAAATATGAAGATAATATATTTTTTTAATGAGACAAAATTGAACCCACCAAAAAGAGAGTAAGAATTGTACCATTTTCAGTGGCCAACTTACTGCACTAGATAGTCATGGGCTTGGCTCCTTAAGTGAGTGGGTCTATTTGGACAAAGTGGACTTGTAGATAAGCAACTTATGGGCCCAATACATGCAATGGGCTGTCACAGCAACAACACTTTCTATCTTTTCCTTCCTTTTGATTTTTTTTTTAATGAAAAATAGCAAAATACAAGAGTCAAACACGATAAACTTAAAGGGACAATAGAAACTCAAAACTAACTAACAAAACTCAAAACAATTTAAAAGGTTGTCTCTGCAATGAGAGTCTTCGGCCGGTGTAGGGGACCTACACTTGGTGGCGGCACGAAGGAGGCATGGACAGTGGCAGTGCGAAACATGGAAGACCAATGGCTGCTTGTCTCGGGTCTTGGCAACAACAGTGGTTCATCAACCTCAACAGCGGTGGGTCGAGGTTAACGATGGGTCGAGATGGTTGGTGGGCCGATGGGTCTTGTGTGGGTCACTTTTTTTTTTTTTTTTTTTTTTTTTTTTTGTGGTTTGTAGTTTGTGGGTTCTGTGATCAAAGGCGGGCACAGATAATGGTCACTGGCTTGGAAGGGGTCATTGGCTTCTCTGTTGATTTGGGGATGAAAAACTCATGTGGCCAAAGAGGGTGTATATGGACTGCAGGGACTAGTTAGGGCTTATTCAAGATCTCATAGGGTAAAAACTTGAAAGGTAATATTATATTTGGTTGGCTTTCTCTTTGATGGTTTTGCTTCTTCAAGTGGTTGTCTACGGTTGTGTTGCATGGACCGGAAGTCTGCCCTGATACCAAAATTAACGTAGGACAACCACACTATTTCAATAGAACAATTAAACAATAATAGAAGGAAGAATAAACCCTAGGAGTCAACACCTAAGGGTTGCTTGGAGTCGTCAGCAAGCAAAACTAAAGTCGGCACCAGTGTAAAAGAAACACACATTTTTATAATTCTTAAAAGCTATGTTACAATAATCAGAAAAAGTGCTTAAATAGCAAACGATAAGATGCATAAAAAAACCCTAATTATTAAGGGTCTCTTTGGGAACTGCTTATTTTGCTGAAACTGAAAACTTTTTGCTGAAAGTACTGTAAATAAAAGTAAAAGTTAGTTAAAATAGTACAGTGAGACCCATGAATAGTATTAAAAAGTGCAATGGGGCCTATGAATAATAACAAAAATAAGCTGAATAGTAAAATAATTTTCATTTTTCATTTCAATCCAAACGGAGGCTAAATGCTCAGACTTGCTTAATCTTCAAGCCCAATTACTAGCAAGCTCCATCCATAAGGTCACAGGTTAAGCCGTCTTCTTTTTGCTCTTCCTCCCATACGTGCGTATAATTGGAGGTTTGTACCTTGTGTCTGCACCACTCCTCCAACACAAATTCCATGCAAATAAAGCACCACAACAAAGCTTGCACATCCAAAGATTCTCATATAATAATTTTAATTTTTTCAGCTGCTTTTTTTGGTTCACAACTTGCACATCCAAAGCTTCCCATATAATAATTTGTCAAATACTAATTTTATTTTTGACTGATAGAAAATTAGTCTCCCTTTCAAAAAAAAAAAAATTCTTTAAATGCTAAAGATAAACATTCAATCTCTCATTCATTAAAAATAAAAACAATTCACTAAATCATAAACAATATCTCAATCATCAATTTATACAAATCACTGTCATTTTAGTGACCGAACATAATCTTGTAGAGGAATTTTTCTAGCATTTTCTATTATTTTGGAACGTTGTTCATTTTCCTTTGAAAACACTAGATTTAATGCCAACTTGTATCGAAAATGTTCCGAGAGACACTATTGATGAAGAAGCAGCTTAAGCAAATTATGTGAAAACTGTAAAATATACTTCCAATAAATATATTACCAAAAAGGTTAGATTCTCTTTGATAGTTTTTATATGCATGTGTTTAATAACATACATGCTGCAGTCATACTTGAAATATGAACACAGTTCAACATTAATAATTTTAAAGATTCCCACAATAGTTATATGTATGTGCAAATGCTAATTTAGTACATACCCATTATTTTGTATAGGATTCGACCGGGGTGATTTCAATGAAAATTTGGTAATACTATCAGTATAGTTGTCTTTCTCCAAATAACTTAGTAACTTATCAAGGCCTGCTTCCTATCACAAAGTGAACTTAAAAGCAATTATTAAGTACAAGACCTAACAAAATGTGTGCATGCCTGCCAATATGGCAGATTATGTGTCACATGTCAATATGATCTGTAACAAACTTAAAAATGTGGCCATGCCAAAAAGAGGAAAAATATGAAATAAAAATGCTGGCAAATGAGGATTGGCAACAGGCCACTTGTTTCCAATTGGATTAGCGCACATCAAATACCAAATTAGTACAGAAACACTTAAAACAGTTTGAAGCAAAGGGTAGCAATCCTTATGATGGATAGTAACCCAATGAATACCACTGGGGAGAGGGGAAAAAAAAAGACAAAACATCTCTTTTGAACAAATAACATTATGGGCCGTCTTGAAAAGAGAGAGAGGTTTGTGTTACATTAGACTAAGGGTACATGGGGACTTTTAGACCAAGGGTTCGAAAGTAGAATTAAGGTTGTAAAGGAAGTTTGATGGTGCAGTGGAACGAGTCATAATAAAAATAAGACAGTGAAAAAACAAAACAAAACCAAAAAAAAAAACTTAAGAAGCAGAAGTAAAAAGAGACTATGAAGCCATGGCAAAAAAAAAAAAAAAAAACATATATTTTACTGTAGGGTTTGTTTGGATACCACTTATTTTGCTGAAACTGAAAACTTATTGCTAAAAATACTTTAGATAAAGGTAAAAGTTAGTTGAAATAGTACAGCGAGACCCATGAATAGTACCAAAAAATGCAGTGGGGCCCATCAATAATAGCAAAAATAAGTTGAATAGTAAAATAATTTTAATTTTTTATTGATATCCAAACACACACTAAATCAACTATTATTTTGTCCATTTATCCAAAAGGGAAAAACTATAAATTTTTTCCCCTTTTGGATATGATGATCTCATTTTTAACACTACAAGACTTTATAAGCATACAAAAGCAATCCATAGACAAAATTAATTAGTATGACTAAAATAGTGCTGACTCAAAAAATATCTAAATCTAATAGACTAGAATGAGACCTACAAAAAGTTAAACACATTTTTTGAAATTTTGACAAATATTCATACCAAGCTTGATTGCAGAAGTACAATTAAAGACATGGTTTTGAAACTCGGACCGTTCATTGAACCGTAAAAGGAGAGATTCAAGATTTTTGAGGTCCAACTGAGGTTGAGCTAAGGTCGAACTGTGATGATATCATAATTAATTTAATAATTAATTAAAGCCTAAATATAGATATTAAATTTATAAAACTAGAAAAATTGACTAATATATCTATATATGTGAGGGAAATTTAATGATTTTCAAGCATATATTTAATAATTAAATAAGAAAGTTAATAAAATAAAATAATAACCATGAAAACATTAAAATTTATGATTAATTTTTGAAGTAAAGTTGAATATCTTTGAAAGATTTTAATTATAATTTTTTTTATTTTTTGTAAGAGATGGATAATTTAATTAAGTAGAATAGAATTAAGTTAAGTTATTTTTATTAAAAAAAAATTGCGTTAAGTTTACTTCAAGTAAATTTTTTTTTTTTTTTTTTTTTTTTTTTGTTAAGCATCAACTTGCAAGCTTGGCTGAGTGGTTAGGCTCCAGCTGGTTCTCTATGCTTAAAAAATTGGATTTCAGTCCAGTTCCCGTTAACCCGGTCGGACCATGATTAAAGAGGGAAAAAACTAAAAGTAAATTTATGTACAAGATTTCTTCTGTTTGTCACTGTCACAGAATAAAGAAAGCTTCAGACCTCATTATTTTAATTTTTTCATATAAGTAAATTTTACACCTCCTAAACTAATTGCTCAGACTTTGAAATTCCTTGAGAGACAAAATTTGAAAATACATGCCGCCACCCGAACTAGATTAGTGAAAGGAAATTTCATACCAATCCTAAACCTGACATTAAAACGCACTAACTAAACTTGACCCAATATTAATACAAACATGACCGGCATATTAATACCAATCCTATTGGCTGAGTTTAAAGCAGACGAGAAAACAAAAGCCTAAACCCAGAAAACCTCAAACTTGGGTACTCAGAACACCTATTCCAAGAATAGAACTTTTTTGTTCCATAACCAAGGATAACCTAACACTCATGTAAGTGATGTAACCCAAGAAACTCTTTACTTTTTACTTTTTTACTACTTAGACTTCTTGGATTCATTGAACTTTTGATAGTTTTTCTGGTATTTTACTTCTTTTTTGTTTCTTTAGGGGTTTCACCACCTTTTTTGCGCTTTTTAATTAAATACTATTTGTAAGGACCAAAAGAAAAGAGTTAAAGCCCAAGCCCACTTAGAATAGTGAGATGTTCCCCTCAAGCTTGGTTCAAATCAATGAAATTTGTAAGAGATGAGAAAGAATAACAACAAGGAGCTTTGCCCGAAGACACCAATAATCAGAGATCTCACTTATGTTCAAGAAATAAGTAAGCATCAAGCTTTACACAAAGGCTCCTGAGGAAGTAGGATTTCAATGGAGAATAACTCTGTTTCCATTTCTTCTCCAACCCCTTTTCTGATGCTTTTTCCTTTCCTTATATAGCCCCCTTCCATCGCATCTACACCGTTCATCTCTATCTAATCCCCCCCTCTTTCCAACACTTGTTACCTTTCACATTTGAGAAGATGGTGGCAGGAACCTGTTTAACTGTGGCCTATACTGCTCAGGTCACCTCCTCATTAATGTGACTGATAAAGCTGTTGGCCCTAATTAATGCGAATGCAAAGGCTAAACCAGGCCTACAACTTCCTTATTGCTCACTGTCATCCACTCTTCTTCAGATCCTAACCTCCCTCCTCAGGCGGTTTCTTCCCTTAGGCCCGTGACCTACAGTACCCTCGCGTTATTACTGTGGCCCATCAACTTCCCTTTCGGTCCTCGGGCTAATATTGCAACCCTTTAGCTCCTTCCTCGGTCCTCAGGTACCCACACTATTAATTAAAAAAGGCATTTTTTTCTTTTATGTACTAAACCAAAAAAAAAAAAAAAAATTCAAGACACAATAAATTCAACCTAGTAAAGTACATGCCAAACAATACTTGCATAAAATTACAATTCAATCCAATCAGCTAGTGGCAGCTCCATAAATTTTTCTCAAGATGTTCCTTAAGAAGCATAAATTATACAATCTAATAAAAAGAGAAATTCATATATTGATAACAACAACAATAAAAAAACACACAAATACTTAAAATTTACAATTGTCTTCTACGAGTTTTCATATTTTGAAATTGTTGCATGACAGTCTCATTATCAATGCTACAATCTACATCTCTTTCAATGTACACAACCAAACAATTATTCATCCACTGAATGTAGAACAAATTATGGAGCAAAATTTAATTTTATTGGCATAAAAAATATAAAAAATAAAAAAAAAAACTAAGAGTGTTCCCATTTTTTTGAATGGTAGACAAATAAAATTTTTTAAATTATTATTATTATTATTATTATTATTATTATTATATATAAATTCAGGTCAGGGTGGTCCTGGGACCACCCTAGCCTTAAGGTGGCCCCCCTTAAGGTTTCTTCTCTAATGTAGGGACCAAAATGAAAAAAGTACAAAATGTAGGAATTAAAAGTGCATTTACGCCTAAAAACTAAAAACATAAAAACTATAAAAACTTGTAAAAGTTCTCCCCCTCAAGTTAAGGCCCTCCCTCAATAGTTACTCCATACTACTCCCCCTTTTTGACTAGAATGGCCAAAGGCTAAGGTTGGTTCGTGAAGCTATCAAGCTTGGTTGTGAGTAAGTTGATTAGGTCTTGAATAGTGGTTAGCCTGTGGGAGTGCTCAGTTTGGAAGCACTGATGAAGACGATGAAGCTCCGCTCCTTCCATGACCACCACCTCTTCGTGAAGAAGATGGTTGTCCTTCCGCTTTAGTCTTGGTGTCCATAGGATGTTCTTGTACAAGTTCATCCATTTCCTCATCACCCGAAAGACGAACTCTACTTCTTATGATTGTTTGAGAGTTGATAGCAGAAGGTATACTCATGAGGCTTATGTCCTGTAGAGTCTCCACACCTTTTTCATGGAGTATCCTCATGATTAGACTAAGGAGAACAAGCTTTGGCCTTGAGGTTATCCTTGTTTCTTTGGAAATGATGGAGAATACATGAACATCGATGTCAATGTAGGTTCTCTCTCGAAGCTCCATGAGGAAGATGACTCTAGCATTGTTGATGGTGGTCATCTTCGTTACCAGATAGAGGTTAAACAATATGATGTAGGTAAGGCATCTTAAATCCGGAGGGAAGTTTTTGTGTTGAGGCATTTCCCTTCCTAGCACCACCAATATGAGATTGAACCGTCTCTATAGAGAGCATCCTACCCTTGAAAGGAGTGGAGTCTTCATGATCTAAGTCTCCATGTCCAAGAACACGATCAATGTCCCCCACTTCAAGAGTGAATTCATTGCCTCTAACCCAACAATCGATGTAATCGTTTCGGAGTATGGCATTGGCATAGAATTCCCTAATCAGTGGTTCATAAACCCTAGGGAGATCACTAAGAAGCTTTTCCCAACCTCTTTTTGCAAAACAACTTGGGATGAAGTAGTCATTAAGATCGACAAGATCCATAAATCGCTCCTGAATGATTGGAACCTTCTCAAAGTGCTAGTTGTATTGCTCAAAGTGTTGGATGGAGC
Organism: Quercus glauca; assembly: GCA_023736055.1. NCBI lineage: Eukaryota > Viridiplantae > Streptophyta > Magnoliopsida > Fagales > Fagaceae > Quercus > Quercus glauca. The sequence continues at coordinate 23,152,311 of CM043319.1, read as the reverse complement.
GAAATCGGGTCTTATCCATGCGTTTCCTCTTGTCATCATGCTGAGCAGTGGTTTTTCCTCTTGCCATCTGTAGAATAGAGCAACAAATACCACAAAACATAGCACAAAATACGACAACAAACTTGATTAGTAACAAGTTATTACCAACACAATGAACTTTGAATTAAAACCCTAAAACTGAATTTAAAGTGTAATTCAAAAAGCAAATGACATGTGAAGACATAAAACATCAAAACATGATATAATCATGGCATTAAGCACTCAACATGTCAAAGTGTGCATGTGTGTGCATCATATGCAAAAGTGTGCATCTATGGCAAAGTGTAAAAACACGTAATCATTTGATATTTCAAAATCAAAGAAACATGATTATTCCTACAATCTTTGTATTCAATGGAATTCAAAGAAACACACAAAAACATCTACGAGACATTTTTCATGAACATGGTATGCACAACACAACACAAAACATAGTACAATGCATAAAAATGAAGAACAAACATGTAAAACATGTAGAATAAGTATTATACCAACAAAACCAACAAAACCCATATATCAAACTCATCAAAACATCAACAAAACCATATTCAATAACCATATTTTCATATCTCAACATATATACAAAATCCAAGAAAACTAGGGCTAGAAACTTGAAATACATAGAACATAAGAGAAAACCCATACCTTTTCTTGAAGATTGATGAAGAAAATGGAGGTTTTGTGAGTGAAAATGGAGATTTTGGGAGAGGGAGAGGCGGACAAAACAGGTGTGTGCACGTGATGCGAGGGAAAACTAAAAAGTTTTTGAAAACCGTTTGAGATTTAACCATATTTGTGCAAAACACATGATTTTCGTGACTCAATTGACCCGTTAGCAAGTCGCGAAAATAAGTCGCCAAAAACCCTTGAACAAAATTTTGAAAAATTTTGTCTAAGTCTTTTTCGCGACTAGAAGGTCCACCCACGAGTGAGTCGCGAAACCTTCTGTGTAAGCTCACGACTGGAGCTTCCACTCGTGACCAAGTCGTGAAAATGACTAGCAAAAATGGAAAAAACCCAGAAATTTTGAAAAAATTTCTAAGTGTTTTTCGCGGTTGGGGGACTTACTTGCCAGGGAGTTGCAAGAGCTTCTGAGTAAGCTTGCGACTAGCATGACCAACAAATGAGTCGCCAAAAACAAAATTGTAAAATTTTTGGATTTTCTGAAAATTTTCAAAATAAAACACTTTTAAAAAACAACTAAAAATACTCAAAAATCTTTTTGTGTTTGATTAACATATGATTGAGTATGTACAACACATTTAATCAAGTACTATCACACAAATGAATAAAGCATTCATTAAACATAGACATGTGTGATGTGTGTGGGTACCAAATGTGAGATAGTTCTTAGTCTAATATGAAACTTCAATGATCAATTCAACCAAGACATACATAATTAGCACCAAATAAAGTGACCAATCTCAATTATAGAAATATGCATATATGACTTCCTACAAAACTTGATTACATAACATTGAAGCATTTCTTTTGGCTTCTTACATAACATTAGATCATTTAAGAACAAAACATCTCATTTTGAGATTGAAGCCTGAAATTTTTGATATTTCAATTTTGAGAGTAAGCCTTTGGTTTTTTGGGCATCATACATTTTCATTATAAGTCACTTTCCCTTTTTCCTAGTTAAATATTAGTATGTACAACAACTTTTGCAGCTCATTATCTCTTTTTGAGATTTGACATTTGTTGTGCTATAAGCAAAAACATAAAGAAGTGAGAAGATATATAGGCACAAGTCTATGCATGTCTCAAGATTAATAAAACTATTAGCTAATCATTCATGATAAGTTTGAAGATCTATTTTCACGTCTAAGTGCATTGTCATTTTTTGGGTACTGTTGAAGCTTTTTTAATTAAGAACCAAAAGAAATTACTAATATATAAAATAAATAAAAAACATTATTTAATCCAAATGGATTTCTTCATTTGTATGTAACCCATGTGAATGATTTTTTTGGGGATTTCAATGGTGGTGTTTATATCATTTAGCAAAATTTTAGACATTTTAATATATATTAACTAAGTCATCTATATATTAATTTAAAAATATTTTATATATATTAACTAAGTCATCTATATATTATTTAAAAAATATTTTATCATTAAATTTAAAAAAAAAATATTAATAGTATATTAATACATAGTATGCAATTTTTTTTTATATCAACTTTTTAACAGCTTTTCTATTTAAATAATTATTTAATGCTTAACTATATGTATATATATATACACACTCGAAAGTTTCATTAAAAGGAAAATTTTCAACATTTTCATGTGCCATTATAGGTATAATTTGCACTTATCTTATTAAGATTATAAGATGGGATATGATATAGATAATTGGATAGTTTAGGTATGATTTTTCATAATAACTCATGAAAAATCAAATCTGAATTATATAAAATTTCTCCACCCTTATCCAATTCATTTCAATAGTTCTACGAATAAGTTTTCAATTTGGCTTATATTTTTTTTTTTTCCTTTGTTGTTGTAAGTTTGTAACATTTGTGAGAGGCTCATTTATCAAAAATGGGCTTTTCAAAATTTCTTTTATTGATCAATGCTTTCTAAATATTTAGTTTGCCCTCATTTACTATTGATCTTGCATATGATGGAAGATCACTGTGTATCTATCTATCTATATAACAAAATTTGGTTTTGATAATTGATTTATAATTAACCTTTTATTAACAAATTTCTAGTACACGACTTTTGTTTGATCAATTATGTTTATGACCAAAAGCATGATACTTCAATTAGTGGTAATAGAAAAATCCATGCGTGACAATCAATTTTGTCTCAAACATGGGCGTATGCGTTTCTAGTTGACTACAATTAGCCTACAACTTATGATAGAATCATTAAAAATAAGTTTTTAAAAAAAATTAAGAAAAAAATTGGCGCTCGCTTCTGATAACTGTGTTTTTTATCATTAAACTAAAATATCAATCGATTTTTAGTGTAAGCAAAAATTGAACTCCAGATCGTCCGCTTCTAATGACTATGCTTTTTATGATCAAACCAAAACATCAATTAGTGTTTGGTAGGCAAGAATTAAAACAATTGAAATAACTGAAACTCACACAAGTTTATATATATATATATATATATATTTCTTTTCCTTTCTTTTCTTTGAGATTAACCCACAACTACAAGTTCAACTTATTTATTAAAGTAATTAAACAAAGATTAATATAATTAGTTCCTAATATTATTACAAATTGGAAGCAAAATTGTACATAAAATATTGTCTACACTCTCAATTTCTCCAAATTGCTCCTAGAGAGCCCCTTAACCTCAACAGCCAAACTCTCTTCCCCAAGCCTCCTCAACCCTTTACTCAAAACCTTAACCACATACTCATCCGCCTCAAAAGTGGACCCCCACCCACTCCTCTTCATCATCTCGTAAATCCTGACCGTCGATTCCCTCCTATCAGCACCAATCACGGCCTTGATCAACCTGATGAGCCCCTTGTCGTCACACTGGATCCCACCCCCGCCACAATCTGTCTCCAAGTCACAGATCAGACGGTCGAGATCTTCGACCATTCTGTTCCTGGCGAGAGCGGTGGCCACGTCGGCGTAGAGGGACAAGTCCGGGTTGTGGTATTCAGATCGGACGGCGGAGAAGGCGTGGAGAGCGAGGGCGCAGTGGTCTTGGCGTAGGAGCTCGCGTAGGGTAGCGAGGAGATCGGATTTGAGGAGGCGGGAGAGGAGAGGGGAGTAATCGGGTGTGGTGGTGGAGGAGGAGGAGGAGGACTTGTGAGCTCGCTTGAGGGTTTGGATGGCGTTGATGGCTTCGATGCTTAGGATGCGGCCTTTCATGAGGGGCCCACGGTTGGAGCGTGGGCCGCAGCGTATGGCAACGTAGGCGGTAGTGGTTGTGGCTCTTGTGGGTCTGGTGGTGTAAATTGGGTTAACGGGTTTGAGGAGGAAGGCGAGGTTTTGGTGGAGAGTGGAAGAAGCCATGAGTTGAGTTCACTGGAATGGAGTCTCGGGGAGTGACACCTTGGATGGGATAAGAAATAAGTGGGTAAACCTGGCCAAACGGACGGGTCGGGTCAATTAATTTTGGGTCAAAAATATGCTAGGATAAAAACAGGTAATTTTATAAGGGGATTATAAAAAGGGTTTTGATCAACTGGGTTGTGTTGGGTCGAGTCGTATTTTTTCATATGATTTTTTAAATAAATAAAGAAAAACATAGATTTGTCATTTAGTAAGTCATGCTCTAAATTAATTATTATGAAATGCATTATTTTGAAGCCATCGCTCTCGTTAAAAAAAAATACAGGTTTCACTTTTTCACAATATTAACATTTTAAAACATAAAACAAAATTATAAATGCATAATTAAATGGTTAATTTGACAAAGAATAAAAACATATAAAAAATTTGTAATCTTGAAAAATAATTTCATAATCTAATATCTTGAAAAATAATCTAATAGTTGTGCTTAATTATAAATGTATTTTGGTTGACACTATGTTTCAATTTGGGTATATACATCAATTTGGTATATTTATATATGATTTTTTTTATTTATACATATCATGTCATTGTTAAGTAATACACACTTTAAGAAATATCATCTTTCATTTTGAAAATTATTTTCAAAAGTCTTTTATTTTGGCTAGGTAATGTTGAAAAATAGGCCTAAGCATCTATAATTTATGCCAATTTGATTAATACACTTCGACTTCACTCTTTTCATATTTATGAATGCTTTTCATACATGTTTTTAATTTCAAATATAGTTTTTTTTTTTTTTTTTAATTTCAACTTATAACGTTCGCTTTTGATGATTGTACTATTTATCATCAAACTAAGACACCAATTGGTTTTTGAAGTAGACCAAATATACTTTATATATATATATATATATATATAGTTTCAACTTATAGGGTCCGCTTTTGATGATTGTACTCTTTATCATCAGATTAAAATATCAATTAGTTTTTGGAGTATGTGGGGATTGAAACCCAGATCTTTTATTTAACCATTAGAGATTTTACCAGTTGAACTAATTAGAACTCATATACGTTTTTAAATCTATTGCAACCAATTTATCTTAGCATGTACTTTGTCATTGGATATTTAAAAATGTTTACTTTTTGCGCTATTCAAGTAAGAAGAATGCCTTAATCATTCATCTTTCAATTCGTTTGCATGCAACCAGATAAATGTCTCATGGGATTTTTTTTTTTTTTTTAAATAATAATAACTGGCATTATATTTGTCAATTGAGTTTGAGTTATGCACTGTAAAACCCACAACAAACAAGTAAATCAACCATGTCTTAATTTTCTTATTTTTTAGCATATATTTTTTTAAAAAGGGTTAGGTAATGCGTTAGCCCGGTCGAGTCAGGTTAATGCACAAAAAAATGGGTTAGGTAACAAGCCAATCCATTTTTGCTTTGGGTCAAAAAATTCGGGTTTAGGCCAGGTTAGCAAATCCCAACATGTTTTCCAAGGTATACATAAGATTGGGTGAGTAAATAATATATATATATATATATATATATATGCAAGCATTTTTAAAATATTAGTGAGGGAATAATTACAAACATGGTTTTTAGACCCGGACCGAACCATACGGTTTGACCTGGGTAACCGGGAACCTCTCACTAACACGGTTCTTTTAACCACTGAACCGTTCTATGCCCAAAAAGCACAAAACTGTTTGAACCACAGTCGAACCGCCTGAATTTGACAACCGTGAACGATTCTCATGATTCAGATTAACGCTTTTTTTAATTTAAAAAAAAAAAAAAAATTAGAAGCTCACAACACCTTATCACCATGGTTGAAACTTCAACCATTGTGAGATGCTATCAAACATTGAAAATATTGAGATCTCATCATCTCTATCTCGCTAGCTCTGTCTCTCATTTGTTATCTGTTTAGAACTTTTCTTCTTAATCTTCTTCTCTCTCTCTCTTTGTCTTGTTTTCCTATCTCTACTCTTAAGACGTTGCGTAAACTGGTTTAAGAAAACTTAGGAAATGTTAAAAAAAAAAAAAAAAAAAGAAAAAAAAAAGGTGTGAACAATAGGAGTGACGGAAGAAACAAAGGAAACTTAAGAAGATGACAGAAGAAAAAGATAGGAAGAAGACTAGGCATTGGTTTGGATAGCATTTGCATTTTCCCATGGCTAGTGTTTGGCACTGTTCACGAGACTTACAAGTTCTTATTTTAGCAAATTTTTCTTTAAAACTGGGTTTCACAGTACTATTCACACATTTAAAAATTATTTTGCTACAATGTTTTCAGTTTTCAGTAATAAACAGTATTCAAACGGACCCTAGAAGTAAAAATGGCTGACTTATTGTAAAGATTGTTTTAAAAGGGGTGGTGCAGATTAAACTTTGGGAAATGGAAGCCTTGGGGAAATAAAAATAAAAATGAGTGAAGTTGATGTCTTGATGAGACCAGACATGATGTTGGCAGGTGAATGAAGGGAATAAAAAGAAAAAAGTTTTAAATTTGTATTGGGTTAGAAATTAAGATATCTTTACACAATATTTTTATAATATTTTTACAATAAATTCTTGTATTGGATTAATATTTAAAATAACATTAATTCTATAATAAATTCACCATAAATCTTAAATTGAAAATGTTTATTTTGCAAAATAAATTTCTACATTTATTTGAACTATTTTAGTTAAATTTTCAATTTTTACTAATTTATTATATTTATTTATATTTTAAATAATTATTAAATTAATTATGACATAATCACGGTTCAACCTTGATTTGACCTTAAAAATCTTGAACCTCTTGCTTGTACAGTTCTTTGAATAGTCCGGGTTTCAAAACCATGATTACAGATAGCCAACTTAAGGTTTGGATGTTTTTACATTGACTACCCATGGTTCAAAATTTGACAATTTATCCACCTAAGGTAAGTTTTATTAGACTCTCCTAACCTACCTATGGCTTTTCTATTAGAAAAAACATAACATAAAACATATTAAAAAGCTAGGGTTTAAAATTTTGCATAAATGGATGAGATGAAATTTTAAATAAATATTTTGAAATTTCAACAAGAAGATTCAATAAAAGAAAACTTGTATCGGATTAAAAAACTTCATACGAATCATTAAAAAGTCTAAACAAATAAAACCCAAGTGAGACAATACAGAGAGAAAGTGCATTGCATTCAAATATCAGACTATTCCTTACTTATCCATTCTATCTCAAATGTTTTTAATATTGTTTTGGACCTGTTCCGATATTTTACATTGGAACATAACATTTCAGTACCAACTTATTTTGATGTACCACTAAAGTTTTATATATTACAAAATTTATATACCAAAGTCTACATAACATAATATTATATAATATCAAATTATTAATTCAAAATCAAATAATATACATTGTTAATATCATCATTATATATAATATAATATTGAGTAAAATATTATATATTTTGTTCTTTAAACTTTGCTAAAAATTCGATTTTCATCCTTTAACTTTACAAAAGTTCTAAAATTTAAAGAATCTTGTTAAAATCCATAAAAATCTTATTAATATTTAAAAATCTTGTTGAAATTCATAAAAATGTATCATAAAAATTTAAAGAACATGCAGATTTTACATTTTTTTTTTTCCTGATAAGTGCAGAAACTACTCATTTGTTGTCCTTGTATGAAGAAAATATATCAAATGGGGTAATATTGTCATTTAATGACTCACACAAGTAACGTCTCAAAAGAAAATGTTAGGGTGTGTTTGGTTGGGATGAAAACAGGGAGGATGGAAAATAGAGAGAGGAAAATAAGGTAGAAAATGTTGTTTTTCACTGTTTAGTTGGGGAAGGAAAATAGGAAAGACAGAAAATCCGGGAGAAAGTTTTCCCTCATGGGCCCACTTTTTTTATCCTCCCAAATTGGGAGGAAAATGTGGAGAGAAAAGTGTCGTGAAAGCACTTTTACACAAATACCCTCTCTCACCTACCCCTCATTCATGACCTGATGACTTTTGCCCACAAATCATCCTTATCACTTTTGCCTCTTCTCATCCTTACCTTCACAGCACACCAACGTCTAGGTTCTCTTCTCTCTCACTCTTTTTTTTTTTTTTTTTTTTTTGAATGGTGTGTTGCCCAGGTGCATTCATGTTTGCCCAGTTGCTGACCACGTTGAATGGTTACAAAATCTTTTGCTCACAAAAGTTTGCTAAATTCCTCTTTGCTAACCACATTTTTGTGGGCTAAATGTAGTTTTTACATTTGCCTAGGTGCGTTCATGTCATGACCTCTCGCTGGTTACAAAATCTTTTGCCCAATTAAATTTATATGTACATTATTGTAATTTTTACATTATAATAATAAAAATAATAATATAAATTTATATATATGATGTGATAAATTTTATATTATTTAATGAGTACAAATAAATCTATTTCTTACTTATTATGTAACAAAGGTATAATAATCAATTTATATAAATTACATTTTTCATCATTCCCTTTTTCTCTCCAATCAAACAAAAGAGTTTTCCACCCTCTCATTTTTCCACCTCTCCAACAAAACACACAAGAGGGAAAACCAAATATTTTCTATCTTCCCATTTTTCCATCCTTCCATAATTTTTCATTCTCCCACTTTTCCACTCCTCCTACCAAACGAATCCTTAAAGTTACAAATTATTTCACAACATTTTTTTATAAACTGTTGATGAGGTAAATGATTATAGGTAAGTGAAAAAAAAAAGATATTAATAATAGGCCTTAATGAAAACTAATAAGAATTAATTACAAAAACAGTTTGTAAAAATATTATTAAATAATTTATGACGGTAGCATTATTCAAATTCAAAATACCCTTGGCCAGGTTGCTATAGTATGGGACTTCAGAAACAAAGTGGGAAAGGTTGGGACATTTTCTCAAAGATGTGTCTAATACGGGGAAACAAAGGAATCCCCACAGTAACTTAGGTAGAATCGGGTTGATGATATGTACCCCCAATTGGAATTCATACATGAACCTGGCCTTATAACTTGTTATACTGTATACCTACAAAGGAGACAATTTTTGTGCTGATTGACTCATAAATCAGAGCATGAACCATGATTTCGATATAGAACTCCCCATTGACATATTTAAATTTTTATCTGTTTTGATTTTTCAGGAGTTGTTTAGAAATATAGAATTTTGCAGTCTGTGTCTGACTGTCTGAGAGCTTTGCCAAAGAGAAAAAGGAAAGTTGATTAAAAAGTGAAAAAAGAGCAAACAAAAAAGATTAGAAAGAAAAACCTAAATGCGTCGACAGCAGGATTCGAACCTGCGCAGGCAAAGCCCAACAGATTTCGAGTCTGTCTCCTTAACCACTCGGACATATCGACAACTTTTGTAGAGTTTTCTCAGTATATATATTTAACCTGTGCTACAGAACTACTTCAATATTTTAAAATTATAATTTCGGGGCCTACGTTATTTTAATACATACTATACTGCTACTACAGTGCTACCCTTATACCCGTGAATTGGGCTTTGAATAAATATAAAATCAAAAGTGGGCTTCTAATTAAAAAAGTAGACAATTCATGAATGCTCCAATATGGGTATAGTTCTTTTATGGATCTTATGACATAGTAACTATGCCATGCAGCCTTGTAAATTCTAGTACAATAGGGCCCAATTATTTACGACCCCCAAAGTTGTGAGCCAACTGGCTTTCCTTTCACACAAGGCATGCTAGCTTGTTAATACTCTTGCCACTTTATCTTTTCAAGCAGGGTCATGATATTTGCTGCTGAGGAGTGAACACACCTTAGTCTTTAGAACATAAGCTAGAATGGTGTAATAATACCCACATGTTTACTGCTTAAAGATTCTATGTGACATTATTGATTAGATGACAAAATATTCAAATACATGGTATCTGTTACCTTAATTTCTCGAGCAGGGAGGAGTGACAGTTGGACTTGGAGGTGTGCTACTATTTTTAGTCCAAGGCTATTTGTCATACTACTTATTGTATAGTTATAATGTTAAAGTCTTTCAAAACAAGAGGAACTATTAGCTATTAAAGCAATGTCCATTAGTCCTCTCATGTTCTAATACATAGCACTAGCAACAATGTATTCCCTGTAATTGGTAGCTCATATTCAATGAATTGGATTGATCTTTGATTGATCTTATTATGAAAATTTTATCTTGATTGGCCTCAATAACTTCCACCAAGTAATTTTTCACTTGTAGTTGAGTAGGGGCATCTCAGATTCCATCTTATTGTTTGTAGAAACATGATAAGGACCATATCAATCTCTTCCTCTTGTGATGTAAAAGCGATAAGGATGGTTGCATACAGGAACAACGATGGTTGTCAACCTTCTCCTATGCTGTTTACTGGAGAGGGGTAAGAAATAAAATAAATAGAGCTGCCCTCATGTTGGACAACTTGGTGTTAGCTAAGAGTACACTATCTGATTTTCCCTCAATTTTATGCGTTTTTTGAGGCCAAAATGGCAGACAACAACATGGAACTTGGGCAATAGAGTGTTCATGTGTCAATGTATGCTGTGGCTTAAAACAAGCAGCAGCAGCAGCTAGCATGTGATGACTTGAGGGAAAATTAGCCAATTGTATATATGAGCAAAATCAAATGAAGTTTGTCTACATGCTGCAATTCAACATTGATGCCGCCTGTTTAATTTCTGAGATTAGTTAGCAGTATACTTAATGACCTGTTGAAGGAAGGAGCCAAAAGGTTTCAAGTTGCAATTAATCAATTAGCACCACTTGTAAATATATTTCAAGTGTGCTATTTGGATATGAGTTCTCAGCTTGATCAACAGTGCAACCATGATATGTGGTTTAAATTCAGGGCTCATACATGCCATAACTTGCTTTCTCAATGTGCTATGATTCTTTTCACATCATATCTGTTAAGCATTAAGGAATACACATGATATCTCATACAAATTCTGACCACTTCACATGTTTCTTGTAGGTAGTCTTTTTGTATGATTATGCTGCAATACTTGATTGGTAAAACAATCAATAAGAAATCTATAACTGATTTCAATGTTCTTTCACATCGCCTAATCTCCTAAATTTGTGGCAAGGTGTATATCCTACGCATTATGACAAAAACTTTAGATGCCATATTTTAAGGTTAATCTCCATTATTATTGCTAGTTGTAAACTTGTAATGCAGCATTGAGGTAATGCTCCAAGTATGATGCTTTTGTCAAAGAAATACTTTCTTCAATAGCATCATTGCTATTTATACATAATATTCCGTATGCAATACTTTCTCGAATACCATCAATGCTATTTATACTTAATATTTCGTATTCAATCTTAATTCCAATTGTGTTCAGCAATACCAAGCACTTCCATTATTCATCAAAGTGAAAAGCCTACTTCTTTAAAGTGATTGGCAGCTCAATGCCCAACATTATTTGTATTGACAATCAATCGATTATATTGGGAAAATTCTGTACTCATGAACATCTTATTCTATGGAATCATTTTTCTTTTTGACACTCTTAATTTGCAACAAAAGATTCGAAAACTATCTCTGTTGAGCATTTTCACAATTACTTGATAGAAGGGGAATAGGTTTTTTTCTTTTAAGATAAAGAATCAAAGCTGCTTTTGAAGGATTCACTCAACAAAGCTAGCTCCTAGCCATGTTTGTTCCTTTCTTTTTGACAGGGAAACTAGCTTTTAGTCAAGCCAATTTAGCTGAATAATATTATTCAATAACTTTTAATACGTGTCACCTAATCGACGAAGGTTAGGAAGGAGTGTGCTTTTATGAAAAAGATCTCCCTGACATACCATGCAAAATACCAAATTCTGTTTCTATTCACAGTTCTTACATATCATTTTGCAGATATTTCTGAAAAAAGTTAAACCTTTAAACCCAAATGGTATTTTATAAAAGTATTTTTATTTGCTGCAAAACTTAGTACAGTTCTTTAGCTAGCTGTTGCAAATTGAATGCTCTAAAGAACTGTAGCTAAAGAACTGTAGCTATGAGAAAAAGTACATGTAGGTTCCCATATATTAATCAAGCGCACGATAAAATTCAGGATAGACCAGCTCAATTTGCTTAGTTTAATTTGGTCCTTTTTCTTTTTGCATGACACATTGGAAACCATAGTGCTGACTCCTTGAATGAGAGTCTCAAGTCATGTCTACCTTTGATAACCATAGAAGAGGGACAAGAACAAATTGAAGGTAATCCTAATCTAATTTCTTAAACACAACATCTGATTTGGATCAATCCATATATCCATCAATACTCTGAAAAATTCAAATGTCAAAAGTCTGTCTATTTCAGGGCAAATGACTAACCATACAACAAAAAATTAGGAGATAATTGACAAGAATGAACTAGAAATTATTTTTTGCAACACTTCATCAATTGTAACTAAAGATCCATCCAAATTTTAAGCCTTGCAAAGGATTTAGGTATTTCCTTACTTATTTCTAATAAGTATTTTGCACAAAAAAATAAAAAAACAACAAAAAACAAAAAGCAAAAAACAAAAAACAAAAAACAAAAAAAAAAAAAAAAAAAAAAAAAGAAGAAGAAGAAGAAGAAGGAAAAAGATTGATTATTGTTCTGATTCATAACTCTTCTATAAAGTTCATCACTATCCAAGCTCATTAGTTTACCCCTCCTCTATCTATAATGATTGGCCTCAACTCACAGGAACAAATCCTAGGCTTCACCACCTAGAATCTGCCTGCAAACTCTAGGCTTCACCACCTAGGGGTGTTTGGCATCACCACCAAATAAAGTGAACAAAGGAGGAGACATATTCTCAACTCATCATAAAATTATTCTTATTCCAACTGTACTACTTTTCACCAATACAAGAGTATAGTTAAATAGGTTTTAGGGATTATGCTAACATGGAAAACATCTAATCAAATTCCTTAAAACCACCCTCAACATTAAAATCAAATTCAAAATTTAAAAACAAAAATAATTTTACATTCAAAAATAAAATCTTACATGATTTTAATGCTCCCTGCATCAGTATAGTGATGTACTAATATGTTATTGAATCATTGTAATGTTAAAGCTATATCAATTTATTAAATAGCCTGTCATACAGATAAACAAACAATCAGAATGTAGTCCGACCTACTGACATGTACATGCCAGTTTGTGGTTTAGCCTGCTTGATATGCTTGGCCATGATTTTCATCCTTAATTTGTTGCAACATTATTAGGTTTCCATCATTATCAGAGAAGCATTACTTAATGAATAAACATGTCATTTTAATCACACTGTGGCTTGTGCTTTGAGGAATGTTTTTCTTTATCTTTTTGCTCATTGATTGATCACATCAGATGAGCAAGATACTCTTTATCTTTCAACAAGGGCAACTAAATATGAAATGCATGACAATATAATATGAATTGTACAGCAGTGCTTATTATCTATAAACTATAGGTCTTCTTTTGGACCCTACTGAGAACTGCCTACCATCATGTTGTTTAGCTACTGGCCAAAAGACCCCCCCAAAAAAAATATCAGGCCAAGTCCAGCTAATGATCTGTGTTGGAGTGTTTCAATGTCAAGGATTCTACACAGTTTGGTATCTCCCAATAATTCATGTTCTCCAATACAAAGCAAAACCACATGAAATATATATATATATATATATGATCAATCAATCCTGTGGATTACATTGATGTTGTTAATTAGGACTCCAAATGGCTAGGTGGAAAATTTCCATTTTGGGTTTGGTAAGGATGTGGCCCTCATGTCCAAGTTCATAATCTCAATGAAAGGCGGGCACACAGAATTTGTATAATTACTCATTGACTTGATAAATATATTTATATAAAACTTCAAATATGGTGTGCTGCTGCATACATTGCACCCTTGTTCTTACTAGCTCCTCAAAGTTTGGGTTCAAGCTTGACTTTACCATCAAATATTTGTTATATTATAATCGGGAAAGCTCTCTTAACTCTCAAATTGCAATCAAGCAAGAAATTTTTCTTGATAAAGTTACTAATTAGTCAAATTCTAAAGTGACATAGATATCATCGTATAAGCAACAAACCCATAAATGTTTGAGAACCGCCGACTAAAAAAACTATAGAAGAAGTTGTACTATTTTTTTTTTTTTTAATTTAAAAAATGAGTTCCATGTGATTTGAAACCAAATGGGATTTCAATATTGACCATGAATTAAACCACTTCAAAACTATAATCCCCCATGTTAATATAATTGTGGTTGATATGATATACACATCTTAATGGAATAGAAGCACCTTATCCAACGGTGTGGATCAGGATTAATTGGTTCATCAAAGTTTGGTGGACCATACATCTTTAATCTTTAGGGAAAAGTGATAGTAGAATGTTGAAGTCGAACACCATGACAAAATAGAATTGGATATTGAGGAGCAAGTCGTATCCCTTTCTTATCAGGTTGCTGCAACTTGTGCTCACTGTAGCAATGGTGCGCGGCAAGTGGGACCCTTTTACTAAGTATCACACACCCTCAAAGCATGTGATCAAGATGAATATTGATGTGACTTGACCATGAGCAAAATGGTGAAACAAAAAAGAGAATAAAGAGAATTTTGTTTTGGTAGAGAAAAGTTTAGGTGGGGGAGACTGCATTATACTAAAACTAGGGTAAGACGCAGGATTTAGAGATGACTTACATTAAACTTATAAATTGCCCACCAAAGAAGATGACTGACAATAAAACTCGAACTTAAACCTTTTTAGCAAAGCGTTCGACTCTTATCAACAAAACTTACTTCTGTAGGAAATAAAGAGAATTTTTTTAGCATTGTATATAGACTATAGAGCCCTCTTTTTTCTTTTTTCTCTTTTTCCCTAGGTTTTGAGTGGGATTGGTTCCACTGATGGGCACTGCGTGACAACTCTAGTTGAGGCCTTTTTGGGACCCACCAACCGTCCATCTATTGGCAAGTACTTTGTCAATTGGACCAACTTCATAGATGGCCCCTCACTTCCTTGCCTATGCTCATAGTCAAATAAAACTGCAATGTTTTCCATTAAAAAAAATAGAAAAAATAAAGATAAAAATGGGTAAAATACATTGAGATTTGGGAGTTATGGCTAAACATGTTCAAAATATTTTAAAAATAATATATTTGGTCCCTAAACGGTATGCTTTTGGAAATGAAATTGGTATAATTACTATTTACTATTTAGCATATGGTTTAAAAACTAAATTAATTATTTTTTAAATGTTTTGAACTTGCTTAGCATTAGCCCAAACTCTATGAGTGCTTATCAAATTTTACCAAAAAAAAAAAAAAAACATAAATGGAAAAAATTCATCTTTAATTTTAATTAAAGAGTAATTTTAGTCCCACAAATTCTTTCTTATTTCAAAATTTCTTTTCCTATAATTTTTAACTTTTTTTGTGTGGATAAGTCGATAGTTAGAAGAAGGGGATTCAAACCCTAAATATTTTCATTGAAAATACAAAAATGTATTAATTAAATTACAAGACTCTTAGCTCATAATTGATAACCAAATAAATTATAATATGAACAACATATTTCATATGGGTATATAATATATCTACAAGTATTAATATGAGATTCTACTATGTGTTAGATACTTTGGGAATTCTTCCATTTACTCTTCTACCTCGTATGAGTCATATTTTAATTAGCATTATGTGTTACTCTTCTTTAACAGGAAAATATGTAACATAAGTTTAACTGGAACCTCTTCCATTTATAAATTTTAGATAGAGGGTGTCGTTGTGGGTTTAAAAATCATTGGGTACGTGTGTAACTTATCAATAAAATAAAATTTTTTAAAAAAGAAAGAAGATTATTCATTTAACCATCCACGTAAGCAAAAGTTTTAATGAAAGTAAAGGTTTCAATAAATTATAATATTTGTTTATGTTTAATAATAAATAATTTTTTTTTCCTCAAACATATTTAAATTTTAAAATTTGGGCAACTACACACACACATATATATATATATATATATAACCATATATAATAGCTTGTCATCATGTAAATGCCAAGCATGTAAGCTAATGTGTTGACCAATAAATCTTTAAATTAAAAGGTGTCCAATTAATTAATATTATCCAACCTTCCCAGCTAATAATTTTGTACCACAAGTTTTATTTTAAGTTGCAATATTCTAAGGTTTTGCCATGTGACATAATTCTAAGGTTTTGCCATGTGACATATTCCTTGAGAAGGTAATAGAATAAGTTTTATTTCATTCATACTTTGGGTGGATTTTTTTATTTTTAAATTGAATAATTTCTTAAGAAAGATTGGCATGGTGTTGCATATATACCAACTTTAAGGGATGAGTACTATTTATACAAACCTTTAAGGAAATTGGTGTATTTTAATAAAAATGAGAGGGGGGTGGGGGTGTGTTAAAATCCATTGCAAAAATTTAGTATGTGTGCAAAATTTAGACCAAAGAAAAGTGTAAACCTAGATAGCCTCCAATAGTTGCTACAAGTAGATTATATTACCTATCCCCTAAATAAGTAAAAACTAAAAAGAAGACTGGTGCAATAAATCTATATTCTATATATTACTAAAAGCTGAAGTATAGTATTTTTTGTTACTACACTCTTGTTGAGCCACATCAATAGCCACGTCATTCATTTATTTTTTATATTTTCTTTTCTCTATTCAAACTTTTCTTTCCACTACTTAAAAAAAAAAAAAAAAAAAAAACTTCGCTTCTCCCTATTAGTTCACGGGTAATTATTAAGTACTTCCGAAGTAACATATATGCGTACTTCTCCCTCTCATATGACTGTGTATCTCACTAATTAAATTTATAGTAGGATCTACAATTCATGTAGAGGGGGGAGTACGCATTTATGGTACTCCCGGAGTATTCAATAATTTTCCTTAATTTACACACCTACTATTACACTTCTTCTAACCTTTATCTTTCCTTTTTGTCTCTTTATCTCTCCACTACTTTACTGTTACATTTCCTTACTCTTTTTTATAATTTGACTCTTCTTCTACCTTTACACCCACTGTTACACTTCTTCCAACTTTTTCCTTTCTTTTTGCCTCTTTATCTTCCCACTACTTTATTGTTATACTTCCTTCTTCTTTTTTATAATTTGTCTCTTCTTCTACCCATTTTATTTTTATATAAATTTGATAATATTTTCCCATTCAATCCATATTTTTCCCACACAAAATGGAAGTTCTCTCTCTCTCTCTCTCTCTCGGTGAATTTTTATTCTTTCTTATAATTCTAATTAAGGTTGATGGGTTTTTTTTTTTTTTTTTTTTAATATGTGTTTTGGTATTGTGTTTTTTTTTTTTTTTTTTTTTTTTTTTTTTAAATATCCCATCAGAAAGTCTTCTCTTTCCCTTTTAAAACTTTGGGTTAATACTTAGGTTTTTGGGAAACATGAATTTGAATATGCCTACCAATTGTTTGAGTAATAAATTATTATAAAGCCTATTATTTATTCCTTTAGTTTCATTTTAATTTTGGTTAAAATAACATTGTAATTTTGTAATGAGTTTTGATTATTATGATAATTTTCTTATTCCTTAAGAGATGAGAAATTTTAATAATAAAGTTGAAACTTATAAAGTTTAGTTGTATATTAAGCAAATATAATACACTACAATAGAAGTTAGAAGAATATGGTTCACCTTAAAAAAAAAAAAAATCAATCAAACATAAAATAATAATAATAATAATAATAATAATAATAATAATAATAATAAAATGATATATTTGTAGAGATAAAAAGATTAAAAAAAAATACTTGTAGAAATCTTTCTTTTTAATAGACAATACTTGAAATAATGGTTTATTTATATATTACACCTCATTACATAATATTTATATTCTCACACATCGTATGGGTCTGCGGCTAGTATATTATTAAAACAAGTGTCTCAAACAAGTAGTTTTGCTAGTGAAATTCTTCACGTGAATACACATATAATGAAAGAAATATCTGACTTATCAAAGTGGTAGTGAGTATTTATTTCCCTCAAAAGTTTAAATTCTTAATTATCTTTTTTTTTTTAAAAAAAATTATTTGCTCAAAAAAATGAATTTTCTTAATTGTAGTTTGATGTTCATTCTTTTATTAAAATTATTGAGCAACTGGGATTAGTAGGTCATTGGTGCATATTTTAGTTTGGTTGTTGAGAAATAGAAAAGGAGAGAATTATAGGAGAATCTAAATGCTAGAATTAATTAGTTCTAGCTTTCTCTTTTTCTCTATATCCTCAAGTTCTATATAGTCATCAGCTGCACCAAAAAAAGCATATAATTTGGGAACCAATCAATTAATGATCGAGTACAACATGAAGCAAAATACTCAAATGAAGAAGGTGAATCTTCTTGAAGGACTGTGTATTTAGGGACTGATGAATTTTTTCTCTCTAATAGAGAAGTCTTATCTATTAAAAAAATAATAATAATAGAAAATTTTATCTATTAAGAAATTTATATGGGAGAAGAGAAAGTTAACTCTATTTTATAATCTTAATAATATGAAAAATCATCTTCCAACTTGGTCCAAAAAGGCATACCGAAACAAAGTTGTCATTAATTTGTCAATAATGAATTTTCAAAATAAGATACATTGTGTACCAAGGAAAGAAAAAAATAATAATAAAAATGAAACAGATAAGAAGGACATTTGCATTTTTATTTATCAAAATGATATTTGTATTCTTGAGTATGCATGAAACATGTCTATTTACCCCGGTCACTATATCATGCAATTTTCAAATTTGTAAATTATATAGTATAATCAAATCACTACACCTTTCTTATGAATCTTATCACCTTTCTATTTTGTCTATAAAATATAACACTTACAAATTTTAACAAGGAAAATTACTGAGATACCGGAGGAAACTAATAACAAATTAGTAATATTTTTTTTTCATGAATAAGAAATTTTCATTAAAACAACAAAAAAAATTACAATAAGGTCTAGCAACTCTAAACAAATAGCAAATAAAAGCTGCAAACGTTTCTAGCACATAATTACACAACAAGTTACCTGAATAATCAGTAATAACAGTTTGTAAACCAGAGCACAAATAAAGGTGATTAAGTAACAAACATGCTCTGAAATAGCTAAGCTACAACACAACATACACAATACACACAACACAATTCCCTATAGATACCTTGCCATCCATTTAATTTCATTCCCATTGCCAGCTAAAAAATCTGCAATTATTTCTCTATCTCCAGATATGATACACAACAGTTGAACAATAGATGCGATAATTAAGTATTCTTAATATTAGTGTTAAGTATTTTCAGTTATTTGTGTTATTCTGATAAATGGGTTTGAAAAGACGTTGATAATGATTTGATATATATAAAATTGTGGGTGCCTTGAACTAGATTTCCCTTGTTTGTTACTCGAAGGTGTGTTTAGAAACGTGTTAAAGTCCACATTTTAAATCTGACTTAGCTTTGCAATGTCAAAGTACAGAGCAGCAGTTAATTATAGATGATAGGCTTGAGGTATTTAAGGAGGTGTTGGTGTCCTTATTTCCTTGCCTCACTCTTCTATTCTGAATAGTATTTTAGTCCCATTATAGTACATATATTATTCCCTCTTCTTCCCATCTCTTTTATATTGAAGTTTACGTAATTAAGGTACTTTTTTGTTCTCTCAGAATAAAAGTTCAAAGAACCCTTTTTGTAAGAGCTATGCTGGTGCCACAACTTGTGTCACCAGCATTAGTCTTTTTGTAAATGACACTTGTTTAAGGTTTGGTCGAATGCTTTATTATTCTTATTTTTTCTGAGTGTTTGCTGCAGAATTTTTCTTTTTCTTCTTGTTAGTGAGTCTGGTAATTAAAGTTTTGGTCTTGTTTAATGTGAATTGCTATCTAAAAAAAAGTATTCTTAATATTGCAATGACAACAAGTATATCAAATCAAGGTTTGCTTTGAGCATAGACGGAGCTTTTCTTGGACAATCTTGAAGAAAATGATTAGAGAAAGCATAGACAAAAATGAGACTGTGAGGAACATGGAAATATAAGAGTGCTTAGGTTTAATTGTTATATTTCAATACAAAAGTTTCACAGTTGTCATTAATTTGCAGGTTATAAAAATAAAATAAAAAAATGTTGTGTGGGTAATACATTATTTTATTGATTAGTTGTTACTTTTAAGTTAAAATTCAATTTAATCCCTTAACTTTACTTCCATTATCAAATTAATCCTTAATATTTAACTATTATCAATTTAGTTCCCCACTGTCAAAATGAGCCAATTTGATCCTTTTGCTCATACATTCTAACAAATGAAATCATTTAAACATTTTTTTTTTAAAGTTAAAAATAAATACGCAAAATTTTCTATTAAATGATGTCTCTCATATTCTCATTAATGTTCTTAGTTAATTTTTTAATAATTTTTTTAAAAAAATTTTGTTTATCAAATTTTTTTTTTAATGTTCTCATTATTTTTTTTTTATCAATTTTTTAAAAAAAAATTTTAAATGGCGTTATCAAACAAACATTGTTTGATAACGTATTTGAACAAAAAGAATAGACTGATTCATTTTCATAAAATAATGACTAAATTGACAAAAATTAAATTACAGGAACTAATTTGACAATTGAAGTGAAAATCAAGGGATAAATTGAATCTTAGCCTAATTTTTATCAGCATCATGCCATCATCATGACACAACCTCATTAATTGTGACAAATATTACGTATCTAGACTTATTGTTAGTTAATTATATGGCTATGTGTGATTAATTTGTTAGAGGAGATATAATAATCTCTTCTCTTTGTTTTTTTACCAAAACTCAAAAGAAGCTAGTAAATAATATGTATAAGCAATGGCGGGTTCAAGTGTTACCTCAATGCTAATAACATATTTTGTAGTACTTCATTTCTCTAGCTAGTTTGAATCTCAGCTTCCTTTGTCAGCTATATTTACTTATCCAAAAAAAAACAAAAAACAAAACAAAGAAGCTGGCTATCAATCATTGGTGGGCCATCACTGAAGAGGGCTATATGTCATGATTTTAGGACGAGGAAATGTGCCACTCAACGCCATTTGAACAGTGTACGTATCTCATAAAAATTCGATATACATAATACATAGTACTACCTTATGTCCTTCATCCTCTCAAAAAAAAAAAAAAAAAAAACTTTATGTCCTTCAAAGTATAAGGTTAGATGAACAGGTTGTTGATTTAGTAGTATTCTTCCCAATTGGGCTCTATGTTCTCTATCTGAATTTTGAATATATGAGAGGCCTAATCAGTTATGCGTAGTCTCATCAAACAGTGTTATATTTTCCTATCACAAAGTGTCTACAAGAATTCTTTAGATTGAATTATTGGCAAGATGAACTCGAATGTATGGATATTCATATCAATGAACTTAATTAAACACAAGCCACAACAAAAGAAAATCAAGACGCATAGTGTTAATAATTACTACTATTGTATGCAACAAACATGTTGATACTTTTGTCTTAAAAAAGTAATGCCAGAAGAATAATGAAATCATCTGTAATTATTTAGGGAAAAAAAGTGTTATTCTTCGTAAAAGATGCCACAACAAAATTAGTCCTTGATGCTGTTCTCAAATGATTTCCGTCAAAAGAGCATCAAATTCCATCACTAAATTAGTGATTGGTGTTGGTGTTGTATCAAGTTTAATTAAATAATTCTCTATATATATATTGCTCTTTGTAGTACCACATATATATGAATTATGAGAGACCATGCATTAATGATGGCCTTGATTGCTCTCATTGTGGTCCTAATATCAAGGTTATCTCGAGGGCCCTTTCAGTTTAGTTGAAGGCAAACATCCTTTAGCAGCTTCTTGTGTTAATGCATCGAACACTAGTTACTTTCACATATGTTTTTGACCTGCTTTATATGAGTGCATGTTTTAATCGATTGATGAATTCTTTTTTTTTTTTTTTTAATTTAAAAAAAAATTTAAGCTAACAAAAAGAAACGGAGGAGTCGAATATATATATATATATATATAGGTTCTCCTCATGTGAAGAATCGAATAGTGTTAATGATATGAAAAGACAATCTCTAAGCTTTGAAGGAAACAAGAGGTTTCCTAGGGTTTCTAGTTTTTGGATTTAGGAGGTAAATGCTTATAAATATGAATTTATAGAATGATATTATTGCATGTGTAAGAAAGCTGGTTTCGAGCTTTACTCTTTCAACAAACTTTTATTCAATTTTCAGTTAATGTGCATGCCAAAAGTCCGTGTTACAATAAAGTTATCAAATAAATTCTTCGAGAATGTATTAATAGATATACATACAAACATACTATATATATTTTGCATGGCATAAATTATGTACAACACAACTTAAAATGATACCAAATGGTACAATATTATTGCTCTGGTTTGATAGGACTGATGCCCGGTGACCAAGTAATGATAAAATGAACTTTTTTTCTTCTTTGGTTTAATGCAATACCATGTGAGATCTAAGTGGCAAAATAACTTTACCAAAACCATTTATTTAATATGATTTGAAATACTATAATCTTCCAGCCACAAATGAAGTTATGAGCATGAACTAGGTTAATCTTTTTTCCTTTTCTTTTTTTAGCTTTGCTTTGCCTCCTTTATCCAACCAAAAGGTTTTTAGATGGGATCAATTGCGTATGAATTGCACTAGTACCAATCAGTAGTAGTTATCCATGGAGGGACCATGCTCTTTTATATTTACTAATTGATTTGTGCTTTGTGCTACATAGTCATATACATACCCTCCCCAAATTCCAATCCTTTGCAAGCACCTTTAACATTGGCGTGGGGAGCAACTGGGACACCACGACCCATGCTCAGTCAATTAAGTTGTTGAAACCCTTTCATAATTTTATCGTCAAAAAGCATCATTAAAAAGAAACCGATGAAACCAGCGACACATCCAAAGCAACTGATTGGAACTTAGCATGAGTGAAAGGAAAAAAAAACATTGCTGTTATTGAATGTGTGTTAGTACTCATCATGAATTAGTACATCACAAAAAATTATGGGTTATGCAAGATGGTGACATCATAATCAAGAGAATTTGAGGTGAATAATATACCTATGGAATCATTGATCCCTCTTCATTTCAAACGAAATAAAGAGAGTTCATGTCACGGTTCCAAAAAAAAAAAAAAATTATATAAAAATGACATGGTGCTTAATATACTTTTAGATTTATGGTATTTAGTAATTTGAATCATGAAATAGAGAGGATTTTAGTAAAAGAGTAAGAACATATTGCTCATAAAAATAAAATAAAAAGAGTAATAACATACAAATTGACAAATGTTTGAAAGAGCATTGATAAATTTTCCATTTAATTTTGAGTCAATTCAAACCTTATTAGTATGTAGAGACTATTATAGTCAAATTCAGGTAGGTTTTCTATGGCTGCATCCAACCCCCCCTCCCCCCTTCTTTTTCTTTTCGTGCCTAAAGGAAAGAAAACAAAAACAATGCTGTAACTCATTACAAATGTTCTTTAAAAAGTGACGTGATAGCACTTTTTGTTATGACCGTATAAAATGTACTGGATTACGACAATTGTTGTGACATGTATAAAATGTACTTTGATTACGACAATTTTTAAGTGTGAGATATAGCCATAAGTTTGTATTAAAAGAAATTGGAAGTATTTTGTTTCTATATATTTCTTTCAACCAAAGACACTTTTTTGATGATGTGAAATCTCCCAGCTGGGTCCTTTGAACCCATCTCCGGAGAGTAAACCACAAATACACAACCTTACTATACCTGCTAGAACTGTGTATTAGGTAGTCTAGAAAAAACTCTTTTGTGGGCCTCAAACCCTAGATATATGAGTCTAGAGCTCACCTCTAAGCCTTCAAACATTAAATCTACACCTATCTTTTAATCAAAGACACTCTAGGTGGATATATGTAACTTTATCAAAAAATTTAGATGTTTTTTTTTTTAAAAAAATATATCTTTTTTTTCCACCCCCCCCCCCCCCAAAAAAAAAAAAAGTCCTGCATAAGTGGCCGGATATGTAATTTTGTCAAGACACAATAACAATGCTAGAAGATAGTGTGATCAAAGAAAATCCGGACAAAATTGCTTTTTGCCCTTTTCAAAAAAAAATCCAGCATTTTCCCCTTTTTCTCAAATTAATTAAGAAAATGCTCATATTTTGAAAATCGAGTTTCTTAAAATCGATTTAGGCCCTATAGCGGCGTTTTTAAGGAGCCTATAGTGGCGTTTTAAAGACTTATACTGACGTTTTGTAACTCGATATACATGAAATCGAATTATAGGTAAAAAAAAAAAAAAATTGCATGTAACTCGACTTTATGAAAATCGAGTTACAAAACGTCACTATAGACTCCTTAAAAATGCCGCTATAGAGCCTAAATTGATTTTCAAAAAAATGGCATTTCCCTAATTAGTTTGAGAAAGATGGCAAAATGCTGGATTTTTTTTTTTTTTTGAAATGGGCATTTGCCCATTTTCTCCAAGAAAATCCTAAGGGGTGTTAAAGTTAACAACAACAAATGGAACATATAGAATTCACTTTGATAATTGACGACTTGAGTACTTGTTTATTATAGAGCTTTCAAACAATAATATGATGCTGATGTACGATACAAGGAACGTTAACGTGCAGCAAGAGAAAATCCACAACTTCCCTGGCAAAAGAGATTCGTAAATTCAAGTTAACAACTTTCTTGCAGGTCAAATGCAGCCCTTAAAATTAACTAAGGGTCATCAAGAAAAGAACAATATCGGAGATCTTGTGCGGAGCTGATTGAATAGAACATCGTGTTCATCAATATACTGAGAATGTTAGTGGCACATTGTTTTGTATTGTGCATGGTACAAGAGGGGGTGAAAAAACACAGAAGGATTGTTGTAAGGTCATGAGGTGATAAGAAGATTAACGTACACAGTTTAAGCCTCAGTCTGTCATAATTATAATATTAGAGAAGTAATTATTTCCAAAAGTAGTAGAATATATTATAAATAATTAAATTTACCATTTTTCTTTTATTAAGTTTTGAGAACAGTGATAATTTATTTAAAAAAATTACTTTGTTTTTTTCCCAAACAAAGGTACCTAGAGTTTTTCATGTACCTAATAAGTACTATTCCTCTAGGTGTGTAATTAAAAGAAAATTACACTTCTTCACGCTAAGCTTTTGCCCCATTTATAATATCTTTCCAAATTATCAATTTGCACAAATTGACACTCCAATTTGAACCGTTTTATTTGGGGGTTAAATGAGATATAATAGCAAAATTACACCAACTAATTGTGATGAAAAACCACCATTTCTGTCTCATCTAACACTTGGTTTAGATGGCAGGGTACATTGATTCAATTCTCTTAAAATAAGGTATCAATGAAGTAAATTGATAGATTGGAGAGGAGACATTAAAAATGAGGTTAAAGTTTAAGGTGATGAAAAAAATATAATATATCCTTAAAAAATAAATATTAAATGATTTTTGCTTGTCTAATACATGTTCATGGGTGTCGTAGAGAGTTGGATGATTTATCAAAACTCGAGCCAGTTTGTGGCCAAAGCCAATATGAACAGTTGTGTGAAAGGTCTAATTGAGCAGTTGAGCTTGGTTCTAATTCAAAGATGGAACAACCCGACCATGCATATCAATAACTTTGTTCGTCTGAGGCCTTTTAACCCTTTTACTTATAATCCCAGCCATTACATCAACTTTTTAGCTATACACTAAAACCCTACAAGGCTCGAATAGGCTCATCCAAAGTCCCATTACTGAATAAAGAAATCAAGGTTCTTATATAGGCATGCTTAGCATGGGATTTAATTCCACTGGTCCCTTCTACTTTTAGTCTTTTATACCCCAAAAATGACAGTTTTCCTCTTTAGAGATTTGATACTGAAAAACTTTGGCTTCCGTAATAGTCTCTCATTTAAAGTTACTTGAATGATATTGGCTCGTTTAAAGTCTTGTATGGAGATAAGAAATCAAGGATAGAGGCATATAATCATAGCTCAACATGGAATTTTCTTTCTTAATTGGTTGTTATGATCTCACTTTTTCTCATTTGTGGATGCGACAGAATCTTGTATGTGGAGATTATACGCGGTGTGCACACGTTAAAATACTAGCAAAAACTTTTAAGATGTTGATTTTTGAAATGATTAGTATATATTAGAAATTCAACTAAAAGATTATGATAGTGAAGAAGCAGCCCCTAAAGATTTTTTAAAATATATATAGAGGAATCAACAATAATAATGCGACCTACCAATGGATGTATAGTTTTATTGAGGGTATGGGTGGACTACTTTGCAAGCGGTTCAATGTATTGATCCACCAATTATTAATTAAAATATCCCATGACTACTTTTTGTTGATTTCTTACAAGATTTAGGAGAGAAAGAATGTTATAGAGAGGGGGAGAGAGAGAGAGTGAGAAAAGAAGGTTTTCTTTTCTTTTTCTTTTTCTTTTTCTTTTTTGGAACAAGAAAGAAGAAGTTATCATGAGGGTTTTCTCTTCAATTTATTTCTTTAAGTGCTTTCTTTGTGTAGTTTAATTCCATCACAAAGAACAAGGACTGTGTCTATCAACACGTATGGATCTATATGTGGCCTCTACTAACATAAGAAAGTCTTCTTACAGAATTAAGAGTATAGTCTCCAAACACAAATTTTGATTGTTTTTGGGGTTATATTAAGAAACGGATTTAGAGTTGATATAGTTTTTGATAAGTGAAAACAAATTAAATCAAATGAATAAATGGTTTGCAATGTGATGTGCATCAAACCACTCTTAAAAAAAGAAAAAAAAATTAGAACCGATATATAATAAATATGAAGCTGGCTTTATTCTAAGTAATGATAAAAATAATAAGATATTATTATGTGATTGGTAATATGAGTTACATATCAAACCCTATGTTATACGTACGTCGCATAAATAAGTGAGACACAAAGGATGCGTCATAACACCACAACAACCCATCCCACTGCGAACTAAAACAAACAGAAATTTGTAGCCAATTTAAGAAGCCATCTATACCATTTAAATATGTCAACAAAAAAATGACAGTTAAAACTTAAAATCTAATTTTATCTTATATAATGGCCATGCATGGAAATAATATTGTGTATGCTAGGGAATGAAGCCGTGAACAACACTTCTAATTGTTTAGAAGTAATTCAACTTTGGCCAAATTTCTCATCACATATATATATATATATATATATATATTTACAGAATTTAGTGATTAAAAAAAAAAAAAAAAAACAAAACAAAGCAAAAATTGTTTTGAACAATAGGTCACCAAATTTCCCCCAATAAATATAGTACATACATATATATTTGATATTAGGATTGCAACTTATTGCACACCTTTTATCATAATTTATCATGTGATAAGTTATGAGTGATGAAGAAAATGTGATGGGTTCATGTGAATCTACTTTTCCACAACTCACAATTTGTCACATTGCAAGTTGTGACAAATGTTATTCAATAAGTTGTGATCCTAGCATTACTATTTTTTGTTTGTCCATCATTTTTTATATAAACTCGTCATTTATATAATCAATTACTCCGTAGTTTACTAAATTGTACAATTATGTGTAAAAATTAGGTGTGTTGGTTACCCCTTCCCAATTTTATTTTATTTTTAAAGTATTAAAAATGAAAAAAAAAGAATAAAATACAATTAATACTTCTGAGAGTTGAGTTAATGCTAATCAAGTTCAAGACATTTCATAACTAATTAACTTGGTCTCAAAACCGTTATTTTTTTTTTTTTTTTGCTTTTTGTTACCGTGATTAGGAACCAGAATGATTAATTTTAAAATGTTTAATATGTCTAGCACTAATCCAAACCTGAGTATTGATTGAATTTTACCAACAAAAAAAAAAAAAGAAGTTTGGAAGAATTTCAACAAAGAAAATCAAAGGTTTTGGAGAACTTTAGAAGACCTATGGGTCTTGGGGTAAACGGTCACGAATTCCGGTATTAACTGGAGCAGTCAACATAGGTCAGTCTGTCTGAGTCAGTGACCCAATCATAATCATCGCGTTTACTTCCGTCAACGCCCACAACTTGGACGCCGTTATGTCCCCTAACCACCACACTTAATGACGTGGGCGAATCTAAACCGTTCTATTCCAGCACTCTCGCTGGACCGTTGGATCTCTGTCCGCACGCGTTCCCACTTTTGGATTACACAATTATTATGCACAGATATGGGCGTGGTGAAAACGAAGATTCACCCGACAAAGCACCCAGCTTCAGACAGTAAAAAAATAATATTGAGTAAAAAGTAATTAAGGTGCTGGACTCTTATTCACATCATCTGATCTCATTTAAGTACTACTTTTTTTTTTTTTTTTTTTTTTTTTTTTTTTTTTTTTTTTTGTGTCTAGGTGAGTTAAAGAATCAATCATATTCATATCAAATCACTCTTTATGTTTCTATAACTTTTTATATTAGGCTACTATTTATGGCCTATGTTTTGCAAGTTTATGGATTTTGTTCTATTTTTCTTGATATATTTTTTTATTATTTATTTTTAATC
This sequence comes from Quercus glauca, assembly GCA_023736055.1. Taxonomy (NCBI): domain Eukaryota; kingdom Viridiplantae; phylum Streptophyta; class Magnoliopsida; order Fagales; family Fagaceae; genus Quercus; species Quercus glauca. The sequence goes on along the minus strand of CM043319.1, from coordinate 23,123,691 downwards.
TCCACTTTAGTGCTCATCTATTATTGTTAAAGAAGAATCTATTCTCCTTTTTTTCAAAATAAATTTGGAGTATATTTTGGCTTGATTTGTCAACTTGGGGAAAAAAAAAACACTTGTTTTGAGCTCAAGATAATGATATACATAGTTTAATTAAGAATGGCTTGATAAGCATATCAAATGTTTGATTCAGGCCTTTGCACATGTAATTACAAAAGATTAAAAATACTAATTATCTCATACAATCAACGTGTCATCTTTTCATTATATGTATGCCTCATAACTATATGTATATCCTTGATTCTCAAAAGGAAAATTCATAAGATATATATTTTTTAAGTGAAGGCTTATTTATGACTAATATAAAAATTTTAAGCCTTTTTATTCATTTAGAAAATAAAAATTGATATTTGTGCCCACAAATTCAATAAATAGTTCACCCCAATTAAGGAGTATGGAGTCCTTGAATACTAAATTCAACTATTTTACTCTTTTGTTTTTGTTCCCAAGTCAAGAAAAAACAGATTCTTTTTATAAGAAAATAGAAAAATATTACAAAATTACAAGACTTTTTACGGGAATTGACCACATACTTTATTTACAAATTTATCAACTAGCCTAATCTAAATTATGTAATTTGAGTTTAATCCAGGTGAGACTGATGGTAATCAAAACTTTCTCTCTCAAAAACAAAAAATAATAAGTCTAAAGTTTTGTTCAAACTTAACTGATTAATATATTAATGAATTTAAGTAAGTCTCAAAATTAATGGATAATGAGTTTTCCTTTTTCGATTGAGATTTGGCAATGAGTTCGTACATTAAATAATGTTACCAAATTTATCTATGTATATAATTACAAAAACTCAAGTTGTAGGTAACCTGAGCTTCTGCAGGGTTATACTTTTGAGGAGATATAAAATACATGGGCCTCAATGCACCATGGCATGGCACAACCTAATTTCAAAAATTTAAAATATTTTCTTTAACACCAATTAAATGATTAATAACAACATTAACTTAGTATGTGTAAAGACCACTTTACTTTGCTATTATTAACTCTTTAAATTTTGTTCCCAATTCATCTTATTAATCTCAGAATCTTTTCATATAATGTTCACTTCATAGTTAAATTCTAAAGTATTGTCTAGGGTCATTTGATTTCCTTCAGTTGTAAGATTCTTCACCTTTCTTAATTAAGATTTTGAAACAGTGTTTATAATAGACAAATTATTGCCTGTAAATTATTTTCAATGTATGACTATATCCTACTTGAACCTTTAGCAGATTATTAGCCAATTAATTTTAATGAATAAAGATTTCCTCCATTATTTCAAGATACTATTCATGATACGAATTTAACATGTGGTGATCATTAAACATGTGTCATATAAGTGTCATATCTGATGAATTAATTAATTTAAATAAATAAGGCTTCCGTTCATTATTTTTAGATACTATTCAAGATACAGATTTAACACGTAATGATCATTAAACGTGTATCATATCAATGTCGTATCGGAAGAACTAAAACATGAAGGTAGGTGAAAACTAGCATAAATAGTGCTGCCAAGAATATCACTCTCTACTCGTACACCATGTACCAATATTCCAAACTTTCCTTCAATTTTTCAAAATTATCAGGCATTTTTTTGGGGTTTTTTTTTTTTTTAGGAGGAGGAAAATCTTCAAAGGGGGATATGATCACAGATTTGGAATTTTGTCCCCAAGTTGAACTTACAATAAGGACAGTTGTGCATTTTCGTCCAATCACTTTCTGGTTATGTTGCACTTTTTTTTTTCCCTCTCTCCTTTCTCTTTCTCCCATTCTGTGCTAAATTTACTTTTGCCTTAAAACTTGTACAAATGCAAAGTGTGGGTATTTTTATAGTCTATTTTTAGGGGTGGTGGGTACAAAAAAAGTAATGGACCAATTGGCATAATATAGGAACAGTTTCTAAAAGGTTGCCGGGAATACTCAGCGAGCTGTCGGTGCTATTGCCGGGTACATACCGCAGAAAATAAAAAGAAGAAAAGAAAAAGGTTCTCATACCAATATATTATATATATATATAAAAGCAAAGTAAGAAACTCTTCTGGTCCATCATGTTCTTTCTTACACTCTTATTTTATTTTATTTTTATTCTTTTTTGCTATTTGTAGATTGTGTGATTCTCCATTACACAAACTTTGTTTGTCCACTTTTTTCTATATATATATATGAAAGCTTTGTTTGTCCACTATTAATATTGCCAATTGACTCTCGAATATTCTTGCAAAAAATAAAAAAAGATATTAATCATTAGATTATAAAATTATTTTGTCTTGAAAATTAGTTCAAATTATTATTATTATTATTTTTTAGTTCAATTGGTTTAACTATTTTCTGTCAATTGAGTCTGAAAATTTTTTATTTTAAAGAACAAGAGATACCTTTAAATAGTCAATAGTCAATAGTACAAATTGCATTATTGTACCAAAACATAAGATAAGATTTTACACAAGATGTTTTGTACTTTATTAAATGGTGAAAGATGTACATATATGGTTATTTTGAATTGTCAAACTTAATAGATATCTTCTTCTTTTTATGTTTATTCCACTTTTGGGGGTAAAATTTTATCACTCAAAAGCATATTTTGGTATATATTTTTATTGAAAAATGTGTTATTTAAAAAGATTTTTTAGGATTTCTGTTTTCTAGTAGTTGGTTGTTTTTTTTTTTTTTTAAGTGCTCAGAAAATCACTGTCTAACATTCGTTTTTTGTTTTTTTGGTAAACAAATAAAATGATTAGGAGAGGGTGACTAGCATAGCTTTTTTATCTAGGTGTAATCATAGTATCCCCAAACTGCTTTTAAGTTAATCATACCTATTTACATTGCCAATTGATTCTCAAATATTCTTGCAAAAAATAAAGAAGATATTAATAATTAGATTATAAAATTATTTTGTCTTGAAAATTAGTTCAAATTACTATTTATTTTTTTAGTTCAATTGGTTTAACTATTTTCTGTCAATTGAGTCTCAATTTTTTATTTTATTTTAAAGAACAAGAGATACCATTAAATAGTCAATAGTCAATAGTACAAATTGCATTATTGTACCAAAACATAAGATAAGATTTTACACAAAATGTTTTGTACTTTATTAAATGATGAAAGATATACATATATGGTTATTTTGAATTGTCAAACTTCATAGATATCTTCTTCTTTTTATGTTTTTCCCACTGTTGGGTGTAAAACTTTATCACTGAAAGTATGTTTTGGTATAAATTTTTATCAAAAAATGTGTTATCTAAAAATATTTTTTAGGATTTTTTTTTTCTAGTAGTTGGTTGTGTTTTTTTTTTAAGTGCTCAGAAAATCACCATCTAACATTTGTTTTTTGTTTTTTGGAAAACAAATAAAATGATTAAGAGAGGGTGACTAGCATAGCTTCATTATCTAGGTGTAATTATAGTATCCCCTAACTGCTCTTAAGTTAAGACCTAATTTTAGTAAAGTATAAGGAATACCAACACATCATTAACGGGACCAGGATGACTCAAACCTAAAACACCTCGCATGGGAGAGTCTTATTGGCCCAAGACCTCGGCCACTAGGTCACCAATAGCATTAATACTTTATGATATTTCAATCATATGGATATCACAATTTCCTATATATAATAGTAGAACAAGTTTAATTCATTGCTTTAAAAATATCAATTCAATACATCAATCTAAAATATTATTATTATTTATATAATCCATTTAAGTTTCAATAACTTCTCATTCTCAAAAAAAAAAAAAAAGTTTCAATAACTTCTGATCAAATTTTTTGTTATCCATCTATACTATTTTTTAGGCTAAGAATAATTTTTTTTATTAATAGAAACAAAGATACAAAGGAAGTATAATCCTTAATTACATCCAAAACAGAATAAGGAGTTGAACTGGAATCAAAGAAGCTAAAAAAAATCTATTATAGAAGGACCAATAGCTGTGAACATGACTAGCATTATTAGTCTTCCTAGGAACCCAATTAAAGGGAGGAGTTAAACTTTCTAAATACTTCATTTCCAACAAAAAAAATTCTCCATGGAATAGAATCATTAAAGGAATCCAGACCTTAGATGCAAACCTAACAGTAACTTTCAAAACTTACATTGACAAATTTGTGCTTCAGGGCAATGCCTGAGTGCCTCAGTCTCAGCTTGGACGGGAACATTGGTGTACACTTCGATGGACACAAGCAAACACTAAATTCTCTCTTTAATATCTAGCAATTATGGCAATAGTTGAGTCAATTTTTCCCACAACAGCATTGCAATGAATCCTAATTCTCTCCCTTGTTGGATTACTCCAACGAGTGACTTAAACTAGGGAGGGAGGAAGGTAGTTTGTCTCTCAACAGATCTTTGGGTAAATTAACAAAAAAAATTAACTAACTGACGTGGAGTAGAAGCTTTTAGCCCCCAATAGCTCTGAAACCACAACAACTGTGCTGCTTGACACCTTTGAAATAGATGTTTTTTATTTATTTTAATTTTATTATTATTATTCAGGTTCACAATCACAGTAACGAATAGGCAATGGTGGCGGTGGTTATGTTGTGTAGATAGGGGTAACGGTGGGTGGATATTGATTGGTGTTGTGGTAGACTATCTATGAGGGGGTTATTATGGGGAAATTATTGTGTACTCCCGGAGTACCATAAATGCGTGCTCCCTTCTCTCACATGAATGGTGGGTCCCACTAATTAAATTCATGGTGGGACCCACCATTCATATGAGAGGAGGGAGCACGCATTTATGATACTCCGGAAGTACCTAATAATTTTCCGTTATTATGTTGTTTTTTGAAGGTTTTTTTTTTTTTTTTTTTTTAATTTTAAAATTTTTTTTATGGTATTGTTTTTTGAAGTATTGAAGTTATTTTTGGTATTGAAGTTATTATGTGTAATGTTGTTTAAATACTAAAAACTGTTGTTTAAATCACAATAACAAATAGGTCCTAAACTACTCGAAAGTTCTGAAAAATATTTTATATAAAAAGAAATAAGAGTAAATGATGAAAATTATATATATATATATATATATAAAACGATAGTAATATCCCTTAATATACATCATATAAAATTGGAACATTAAATAAGTTATTTCATTTAAAGTTAAGGTTAATGGTTTCTCGTGGATTTTTTCTTTCTTTTGCTGATTAAAAAAGGTAGAGCAACCAGTCCTATAGATTTGAGTGAACCTACGACATACTTCAAAGAATATGAATTAAGATGTAGAATGCCATCAAATTACATGAGAGTAGTTTTGTCACTAAGATCTCATTTAAAATAATATTTTTAACACTATAATATTCTGCACACACTTTCCAACCATAAAAGAGCATCATCAAGTTACCCAACGGAAACAAAAAAAAAAAAAAAACCCTCTCAAAGTTTATTTAATTTTCCCTATTTTAAGCTCATATATATTTATTTATTGATATTGATAAGTAGATTCACAATACATTATTATCTTTTTTTTTATTGAAACAATACATTATTATCTATACTCATACAATTAGCCAATTAAATATTTTGGAGCATAAATTTTCTATTTGAATTGACAGGGCTCTCACAGGAGCTCTGATAGAGAGTCATCATACCATCTCCATTTAAAATCATCTCACCTTTGCAGCAAGAGAAAAAAAGGGTTAGAATTCCAAAACATAAAAGAAAAAAAGAAAAGAAAAAGGTGGTATTTCTTTTTATATATAGAAAAAAAGTATTAAAAAAAAAAAAAAAAAGTAGCTACAGAAAGGCCAAAGAAGCTTCTTTTCTGCATCAACAAAACCAGACCAGCAGAGCTAAACCAGAGTGTTTATCCCACAGCCTCTCTCTCTTACTCCCTCTCTCTCTCTCTCTCTCTACCCTTTGTTCAAAGTAGTTTTATCAAACAAGCTATCTCCTTCTTCTTCTTATTCATACACTTCTTGAGGCTCGTCTATTTGAGTTTCTTGCATTGTGTAACTTTCATGTCTATACCACTGGAACATGATTACATAGGCTTAACAGAGACTTCTTCAATGGAAAGAAGCTCTGAAAAGCTTTCATCTTCTACTTCCTCTACTCTCTCCACTGAGGATGTGAAGAGTTCTGCTCTCAACCTCAAGGAGACTGAGCTCAGACTTGGCTTACCTGGGTCTGAGTCTCCAGAGAGAAAAGTATCTCTTTTTGGCAAGGACTTAGAGGATAAGCATAATGGGTATTCTCTAAGCCCTCTCAAGAACCTTGTGTCTGGAGCTAAAAGGGGTTTCTCCGATGCCATTGATGGGTCTTCTGGGAAGTGGGCTTTCTCTATGAGTAATGGATCTGAAGTTGATTTAGTTAAAGGTGCTGTCTTGTTCTCTCCTAGAGGTGGAAATGGTAGTGGGAAAGCTCTGGGTGTTTTGGAAGGTAAAAGCAATACCCAACAGTCCTCTGTGTCTGCAACACCAACTTTGAAAGAGGCTGGTTGTGTTCCTCAATCTGCAAAGCCAGTTCAGGACAAGAAGCCTCAGGTTCCTGCTGCAAATGAACATAGTAGTGCTCCTGCTGCAAAGTAAGCTTACCTTTCTAAGCATTTGATTATTTTTTTCTTCTTCTCCTTGTTGAGTTATGCTATTGTTAGTCCAAAATTGTTTACTGAAAAATTTGAGGAAAAGTCATTGAAACTGAATTTTAGTTTTATGTTGTATTGGTTTTTCCATAAGAAAGTGAACACCTCACCCTTCTTTTTTTTTTTTTTGGTGTTATGGAGATTGAAATTTTTTAATTAAGGCTTCAAATAGAGCATTAATACTTGCTGATACTAGGTTCAGCTTTGGTATTTATTTGCTCATTTCCTTTTTCTTTTTTCCTTATTGTTTGCCTTTTCTTTGTTGTGTTCTATTGGTTCTTATTGACTTGTAGTTGTTATTTTTCTTTCTTCATTTAATTAGAGGCTCTCTGTTTTGGCATGCACTTGGTAGATTCATGTATTGTTCCTAACGTACACAGTATGTGTTCAGCTTGGATGCATAGATTTTGTGGATTGTACTAATTACTTAAAACGTTTAGTCTGTATTATAGGTAATACGTTTGGAAAATTGTGTTCAGCTATATAATCTCTTTAAAAAAAATTAGGCTTTTGTAAGGGTGATAGCTTTCGTGGGCTATTAATATCTTCTGTTTTAATCTTATTATTCTTTCTTTCTTTTACAGTGTAAGGTTTTCACTTTTTTGTTGTTCTATCGTTATAAATTTAACTCTTATTTGTTGGACTTTTAAATATGTACTACTACTTGATGGTGAATCATTGAGCATAATTTTTTTGCAACAGAACACAGGTGGTAGGATGGCCACCAATTCGATCATTCCGAAAGAACACCATGGCTTCCAATCTTGTGAAAAATAGTGATGATGCAGATGGGAAGACTGGATTTGGATGTCTTTATATAAAAGTTAGCATGGATGGTGCTCCATATTTAAGGAAAATTGATCTCAAAACCTATAACAACTATGCGGAACTCTCAGCAGCTCTTGAGAAGATGTTCAGCTGCTTCACTATTGGTACTCTCTCTCTCTCTCTCTCTCTCTCTCTCTCTCTCTCTCTCTCACACACGATAACACGAGGTTAATGAGTATGTGGCTATTATTTTCTTGTATAACAAATCCCTTCATTCTGTTTAGTCCCAAAAATAGGAAAAAAAATGTGTAACCTATATTAAAATCCTTAAAATGCACCCTTTCATTTTGACAAGTAATAAATGGATATTTCAGATTTAATAAAACATGGTTGAGAACCCTCTTGCCATATAAAGAAAGCCTGCAAAGGTGCTAGTGCTTACCGCTACTAATGATTTTTATACTTTTTTTCCCTTGTGAATTGTGATTCTTATATCATATTATATTATAATAAATAATTTAATATATTATATTATATTATATATATATATATATAATTTCTATTATATACTTGCTGAGTTTTGTGGTAGGTGTGCTTGAATTTAGGAAATTTAGACTGCTGCTTTTAAGATATATTAAAAAGAGTGTTTTCTCAAGTTTGCAACAAAATTGCGTGATGAGATAATTACACCTGTTACATTAGAAACTATGGTAAGAAGGGTCTTTACTCAAGTTCATGAATGGCTGTGATTCAGGGCAGTGCAGCTCTCATGGGCTTCGAGGGCAAGATGGCCTGAACGAAAGTCGTCTGAAAGATCTTCTCAATGGTTCTGAATATGTGTTGACTTATGAAGACAAAGATGGGGATTGGATGCTTGTCGGTGATGTCCCCTGGGAGTAAGTGCTATCCTTATAAATGTGACATCTGTTTCTTTTGTTTTCTTTTTTTCATTTTCTAGTCATGCATATATGCGATTTCAAATGTTTTGATAAAAATCCTAGATATTTCTTAATGTGATGTGGCTTGTCTTACTGAATTGCATGGTTTCTGTTATAAACTCTGAGTCCAGGTGATTGAATTGACTTAAATCTTGTATCACAATTATCTATAGTGGGGTAAACACTAAAGGAAAGCGTTGATTGATATTGATCCCTCATAATTCTGATTCAAAGTTGATATGATTTGACCGTCCATCACAGTTTGAAAACTAACTACTCAGAATTTTCTAGACATCTGGCTTGGCATTGAATTCTCTACTTTTATTTAGATATTGCCAACTTGATCTAGATGTTCTGATATGATATCTTGCTTTGGATTATTGAAGATTTGTCATTTTCAGCCATGAAAATATTCCCTTATTGTTTTGTTGATTGTTTTCACAGAATGTTCACCGACTCCTGTAGGAGGCTAAGGATCATGAAGGGCTCAGAGGCAATTGGGCTAGGTATGTGTTATCATAATATGTTCAGTGTGATAATTTGTCAGCTTAATATAAAGTGTGATTGAAGCTGAACATCATGGACTTTTTGTCAGCTTAATCGTCGATTCGTCGATTTTTGTCTCTGTAGTACAAATGTAAGTACATTCAAAATGATCTAAGAAATATGCTTGATTGCAGCTCCAAGGGCCGTGGAGAAGTGTAAGAACCGTAACTAAAGTGGAAGTATGAACAAAGACCAAAGGGAGGTGTTTACTGGGTATCAAAAGATTTGAAAGAATTTGAAGTTTGGTATTCTATTTTAGAAACCTATATGTGTTTTTGATATGTATTAGCTTTTGTGTAGTTAAGAGACTGGAAAATTTTCATGTAAGGTAGAAGATTTTAACTGGAGACATGGATTATTATATAATTTCTTTTGTTTTTCTATATGTATCTCTGAACTCAAAAGTGATGTGTAAATGGATTGCTTGATGTTTGTAATTCCTCTGCCTCTATAACTCTATTTTTGGTAAATAACAGAAATTTGTGTACTCACTCTATGATTTTAATTTTGAAGAAAAATGATGAACAAAGGTTGGGATGCCATAAGCCATAACAATTCCGATTCCCTCAAACCAAAAAAGCGTCGAAATTGGACAAAGGGCAAGAAAATCAGGGATGCCATAAGAGGAATGGGAAAAAGGGAAAAGAACAATAGCACTATTTATGACAAAACGGAGGGAAAAGGAAGAGAAATGAGGAGAATAGTTTTCCTTAGTCGTATTTGATTTGCAAGATAAAAAAAAGAAGGGAAAGAGATGGATTCCATGTATAATTCTCTCTTTCTTTCTCATTTATTTCCAATTTCAAAGGAAAGAAAAATGGTAGGTTTCATGGAAATCAATTTTCTCAATTTTCTTCTCCTTATTTTCTCTCATACTAGGAATCAAACCAAACATTGTTTAAACCAGTAGCCCAGGCTACATATGAAAAATGTACTTACCAAAATATATATAGAGTTGGGATCAATTAATTTATATAAGTTATTATATAAGTATAAATAACTTTATAACAAGTACACATTTTTTAAGCCGTAAATTTTAATGGGATCAAATGGTGAATAAGACTTTACTTGCCATGTCTTCAATATTATTAATTACTACTTGCCTTCAAGACATTTATATCTCCATTTTCCAAAATGCCACACTGGCACGGTAATGGCTTCCCTTTCTCTTTTAAAAGCTCACCTCCTCTTCCCCTCATAAACCAAGTTCGCCACTTTTTTCAACTGTCTAGTTGAACCGAGGCACACTAAAGAAGAGAATCGAGAGAATGGCATAATTGGAGTCAATTATCAAAGACGAGTAGACAATCCTGTTGCCACTGGCATTTCTGCATTTGGACTTATAGTTGACCATGTAGAGATACTAGATGAACTAGTTTTTATTACCAGCAAAAATAACCATTGAAGTTTTGACACGCACCAACACAGACAATCTTACATTTGCATCTCAATTGACTGGTAGCATCTTGTATAAAAAATATTAGGTAAGGTTTCTGAGCTTATACTAAGCAAGTTGGACATTACGTGAAAAACACGTTGCTGTGGCACAGTTATGTACCACGCACTTTTGACATGTGACAAAATTGTAGAGGGCCACAGATAAGATAAATGAGGGCACTAATAATAGTCCACAGAGAACTGAAAAAACTGATGGCCGGTCATTATGCTTAACAGTTAACATACACTAGTCTTTTTGGTGAGTACACAAAAAAGTTGTCACTATCAGGGATTCTGAAAATTGATAAAGAAAAAAAAAAATATCTAAAAAAAGTGAATGAAAACACAAAAACTACCAAGAAAAAATTCATGCATAATATAAACAGGTATGGGAAACTAAACAATGCATTCTCATCAAGACTGCTCTAAGATTCTTGTTCAGATATGTGAAGATAAACCATCTGAGTATACCCATTAAATACAGATGTCTCAAGTCCGGTCAAACCAAGACGCTGGAATAAGCGATACCGACCGTCTTCAACAATGGGGCTGGGTGCACGAGCTGGGTCATATCTTGTTTGATGAGTGAGAGAAGGCCCAGCCACAGGAGGGAGTTCCCAATAAACATCAAGAACTGATTCCAGAAAACGGCTGTTCTGAAAGTGGTCTGCATATGAGATTGGCTGATTACTGTGGTTGAAGTCATCTCGCATGTACCCTCTAACACCCCACCATGCTTCATCTGGACCACAAAGTTCTTCTATATCGACTGCTTTCTGCCAGAATTTCCTCCTTTTCGATCTAATCCTAGCTTCATCACTGTCTTTAAAACAGCTATGGCCACCTCCTAAATTAACAAAATAACCAATTGACTATGAGTGCTTCTTGAGGCAGTAACCCAGTACCCAAAAGCCCCAAACCAACAGAACAAAAATCCTATAGAAGAAAAACTCCACATGGGAAAATGCAAATACAACAGCCAAACCTATAATACAAGTCTGGCTACAATCTGATGGCTCGAATCATCAGAAGACTAGAAGATTTACATTTTTTGAAAATGAGATTCACTTTTTTCTTCTTAAAATCCTGTTGTACTTGAACAGAATATTGCTAGGTGTTGGGCATTAATGTGAGAGTTCTAAACACCTAAAATTAGATCATCCAAATTCTAAGACATAAATGCCAAAAAAAAAAAAAACATTCAGGCCAGCTGAAAGAAGACCAGATGTCTCATCAATTACCAATTAATACCGCCACCAATAAAGGATCATAGCAGGGAATGACATAAGTATAGATATATCTTTCGCCTACCCAAATACTTAAGAGAAGATTTTATTTACTAAAATTTCGGGGTGCCAGCTAGAGTAAGACTGATGGATGCACTTGAACCTTCTTGGCAGAAAGGCATACCCAACTTATTTACCAGTAAGCCATCAATACTGTAATCAACATGAATATCTCTCTCTTTTTTTTCTTACCAAAAAAAAAAAAAAATGGTTAAGTTACATGGGCACCTGCTGGGTCATGAACCCAAAACTTCATCCTCCGCCTTGCTCTTACAAAGGAAGGAAGTGCCACTCAAGCTAAAATAAACTTTTCAAAATAACAGATAGACCACAATTCTCAGTTAATTCAAGGCAAAATCAATGTACATATAAATGAAAGGTAAAAGAGAGAGAGAGCAAGCACCTCTTATATAAAATTGATCACATATCTGCCTTACAGAATAATGATCTCCGGTTCCAGTGTCATAGTTATCCTCAAAAACAAGATGTTGGAAGCCCGCTTTCAGAGCCTGCTTTATTCTGCTCATGAAGGCATACAAAAGGAAAAAAATTGGCAAAACAATCCCAACCTAGATCAATAATAAATGAATGGAAAAGTGTTCCTTGAGAAATGGTGATTACCTTTTCAATTCATTCTGATGGTCATCGAAAAAAATAAGAACCCGACTGAGATCAGTAATCTCATGTTTCTTCATTACACTTCCCCAATCAACACTTCCAAAATCAACAAAATCTTTTCCAGCAAAGTATGTGCAGTTTCCATCAACATAAGCTGGCCCCTTCTTCAGATATTTCTCAGGATGCCGTGGTGAAAGCGACACAATTGGCGTGTCTGGCATTGCTTGTCGCAAAACCCAAGTTGAATGTCCCTTAAATGCACCACTCTCAATCATCAAATCTGGCTTCAGCCATCGAGCAATGAACCAAAGGCCAAAACTGTGGTCAAAACCCATCCCATACATATTGTTTTTAATTGGCCGGGTTTCATATATAGGTACAAACTCTTCCAAGCCTTTGATTAAATCCTTAGATGTCCATTCGACTGTTTTTCCATGTTTCGATCTGCCTTTTGCCAAAAATAAGAACATAAGAATCAAAAAATTATTGGAAAATAAAACTTAATGATTTCACATTCAAACCAAGGAATTCAAACAGAACATAAGGATTAAAATCCCCTCATGTTCATCTTATGAACAGCATGACTTGTGTTAATGAAATCTCAGCCATACCCAATTAAATGTATTGCCATAATCTTACAGAACTATAGTAATGGGACCAATTTGCACTCAGGTTGGTATCATTTTGTACCAGCAGGATCACAAGTTCACAGTCAATAACAACTTATGGTTGAAATTTCACCAACACAGGGCATGCTTTACCACCATGAAAATGACAGAATCTATATTCCTGCACTCTATATTGTCTCCGGGAGTGTATGAAATGAAAGGGAAAGGAATGGAACTGAATTGTAGACCCCACCATTCCACTGTATGATAATAGACATTCCCATCAAATAAGTAGGGGAAATAAATAACTCTTTTGCTCTTATTTGAAAAGCCTACGAATAAAATATAAGTGGTATAATATAGTAAACTTACAATACATCTTTCATTTCCTTTCCATTTCTTTTTTTATAAACTCCTAAAAAAAAAATCCACTTAGCCAAGGTTCAAATCCCCCCTCCCCCTATTGTACATTGCATCTTAAATTCACTCCATCCTCAGTATTTCTTTCCTTTTATAAACAAACTTCAAAATCTGACTTCCATTTTTTACTTGGACCCCATTAAAGACCATAAATTTCCAAAAGGTTCAGCAATTTTCTAAAATAAGCAACGCAAAAGAAAACCCATCTCCCCCATTAATTATTTCCTTCACTTATGTTTCTTAAGCAACCAAACAAAGTCTTTTAACTTATCAAAGTTAAAAAATTTCTCGCCAAGAGCCTTGTATCTCAATTGGTTGACATCTCTTGGTATTTACGAGACATCCAGGATTCAAATCCTCCCTCCCCATTGTTGCAACTATTTTTTCTTTATGTTTTATATATTATAAATTAAACATTTCTCACTTCCTTAACAACCCCAAAACACCAAATTTAGACATCCCAAATTCTATTCCATTTCCTCCAAATTCCCAGTACTTCATTTTCCAGGTAAGGTAATTCTCAGCAACCAAACACAGTCTCCAAGTAGTAATACTCTAGATCCTAATCAAACATTCACAACCCATAATCTAATGCATCAATGCCTCACTATACACCAAAACCAAAATATACAAACTTTAATAATAACAATTATAAAATTAATTACATTTTACACTAAAATCATAAATTGAATCGGATCCGGGTATTGAAAAAAGAGCAAAGGGCTTACACCAAGGGACGCCGAGAGATCCGAAATCGGATTCGAGCCCATCCAACCCGAAGAATCCGGAGCGGGTAACCGGATCGTAACTGGAGACGCAAACGAAGGAGCGAGAATGGAAAAGGTACAAGGAGAGAATGGAGAGGAAAGCAAGGGAGAGGAAGACGAGGCAGAGCCCGAAAGGCCCCATCCGGGTCAAGTAGTTCGCGGCGGCCCGGGTCACAATCCGGATCTGCTGGTGCTGCTGCTTCTTGGTCTTCTCATCGTCGTCGGCGTCCGCCGTCGCTTCGTCGTTGTCGTTTTCGAACTCTACCAGTGACGTGGCGTCGCTGCGAGGCGAAACGGCACGGCGCACAGAGAGAACTCGCTCCAGCATTTTCGTGGGCATTTATTGATTAATTTTTTTTATTAATTTTTTTTGGTTTCGGTTTTGGTTTTGTTATAAACTGTGAGAGTCTGTGGGAGTTGTGAAATTGTGAGAGTGTAATGTGAAGAGGAGAGATTAGGAACTCAAAAGAAGAAAAAAGTAATGTCGTGTCTCTCTCTAGAAGGGTATAAAGATTTTTTATTTTTTTTTGGAAAGATTTATTTTTAATTGTTGTTCAATAAATTTAGCATTTATTGATGAGCTTATATATATATATATATATATATATATATATATATATATATATTTTTTTTTTTTTTTTGAGAATGAATGATGAGCTTAAATATGATTTTGCAAAGTATTAGGAATTTAGGATAAGTCCCATTCTTCTTCTTAGTTTAATTCTCATCCTTTAGTAAGAATATTTAAATATAGTTTTTGGTTTTGTAATCCATAAAATAGTGGGTTTCACACTTTTTTTATTTTTAATTTTTTTTATAGAGAGTTTCAACTTATGGCGTCCGTCCTTGATGATAGCTCTTTGTCATTAGACCAAGACACCAATTAGTTTTTGGCAAAAATGCAAAACTGACCCTCTAACTTTCAACGATTTTCATTTCAGTCCTCTAACTTTCAGTTTTGTCATTTCAGTTCTCTAACTTTCAATTTTTGTCAATCCAAGCTTCTGTTAGAACTCAGTTAAGGCTGCTGTTAAACTCATTGGGAAATGATAGTTTTGCCCTTTTTTTTTTTAATTTCGGAATTAAAAGAAAACGAAGAACCCAACTCTGTGACCTTTGCATTCACTCTGAGACCTGCTCTCACTCTGTGACCTTTCCATTCACGATGAACATGTAGAACTTGAAGAACCCAACTCTTTTTCTTCCTATCCAGACTTTCCTTCATGCCCAGACTTGTTCGAGTTCTCCTCCGCCAACCCAACAATCAAAAATGACATCGTAATCTTCTGCGGTAGAGTCATACACCAGAAACACCAAGAAGAAGAAGAAGAAGAAGATCCCAGACGAAGAGCTCTATGGGGATCAGAGTCTTTCAACAAGTCCCAAAAATTCCACTCCGCTAGGTTCACCGGCAACACCCGGTTAAGCTCGCTACGTGTACCGATGACAAGGAGTTTCCAGTACCAGAAGTGCGAGTCAAAGAAGCATAAGGTGATAATTGGGCTAGCAAAGATTTAGCCCCAGATGGAGCTGAGTGAGATAAGGAAGAGACAGGCTTGGCGGGGCCCAGTACCCTTTATGTGTCTTTGTTTTGTTGTTCCACTTAAAATGTTTTTTTTTTTTTTTTTTTTATACAGATTTTTTTTTTTCTTTTAATTCCGAAATTAAAAAAAGAAGAAGGGTAAAACGGTCTTTTCTTAGTGAGTTTAACAGCAGCTTTAACGGAGTTCTAACGGAAACCTGGATTGACAAAAATTGAAAGTTAGAGGACTGAAATGACAAAACTGAAAGTTAGAAGACTGAAATGAAAAACGTTGAAAGTTAGAGGGTCAGTTTTGCATTTTTGCCTTAGTTTTTTGTGAGTTTCACACTTAAGTTTATTGTTTGGCTAATATTTTCTAAATACAGTTTTTAATTAACAGTATCCTATTTTCTAGTTTAGAGTAGGATTTTGAAAATGGCTAAAGGTGTTTTTTTTTTTTTTTTTTTTTTTTTTTTTGAGAAACAAACACACACACACAAGAGAGAGGGAAATGAGTTCTAACACAAAAGCACACCATAACTCCACTCAAAAGTTATGTATTTTCAAGATACAGAAAATGTTTTTAATAATATAGTTGTAAATAAATTGAAAACAGTAGACTCCACATATTTGTCCAAACTTTTTTATCTCTTAAAATAAGGAACTTATCTTTATCACAAAAAGAATTTCCACACTTCAAATTTGAAACTTATCATTAAAAAAAAAAAAAGTACGTGAGTTCTATTCTCTTATCATTATCCACAAAAAAAAAAGTAATCTACTGACTTTTTGTAAATTCTTTTAAAAAAAATCTCAAAAATAGAAATGATCACCCAAACAATTATCTTGTGTTTTTAGTATTTTGATAATTTTTCTTAAAAGTGGGAGTAAACATGTATAATATAAAAATCATTATCTAAAAGCTAGTTTCAAGTTTAATTTTTTGAAAATTGCTTTTATATTGTTTTGAAAACAAAAACAAAAATCCTTCTAGCAATCAAGCCCATATAGATAGATATTTACTTTATTTAGGTGCCACTTAATTACAAGGAATTATTAAGTCTATCAGGAGAACTGCTGACGTGGTCCTCCCTAACCTCATAACTAATAAAATGCTGTTATTTATGCAAATATGACATTACCTAATAATTTTTTATTCCTTGTCCTTATTAGGAAGCTCACTTATACATTTATATAGATGCCATCATTTCATTGATTGGGAGGACCACATCAGTAGTCCTCAAGATATACCTAATAATTAATTAGTTGATAGCAATAGAAAAAGTTATTTTAGGAACACAAACCTTGCCGTACCGTTTGAATTTGGTGAGTCTATGTGAAAGTAACAAGTAACTGTCTAACTGATTCTGGTTAGCCATATATGAGATTTGTGAGGAAAAAGTGTGGAAAAAAAAAGTGTAGTATAAATTTGTAAAAGTAATACTTAATTGTGACTTGAGCCATCATTAGCATTTGAGAAAGCAGTCAATTTGTAGCACTTGAGGAAGCAGTCAATTTGTAGCAAATTATTCATTACATCCAGTATAGCATACTCTCCTCTCACATAAATATGGCTATATATGCGAGATCTACGTGTAGGAGATGTATGAATGTATCTTTATATGAAAAAAAGAGGATGTAGAACATTAAAGTGCCCTCAATAATTTCTACAGCTTCATTACAGCTCAAGAGTCAAGAGCCACCTGCTTTCTAGCAATATTGCTTCTGGACATTCCACCTAGCCAAGTTGCTTAATTAGTCACCGCCAACACATATGGATTTTCCAACGTGGTGAGAGAGAGGAGTTAGCCCCTGAGCGCTTTTAAGGTGACATGAATACACGTATTCCATGAGTTAATTAGATGATGACAAAGTTAATATTGAAATGTGTTGGAGAAAAATGAGGACTGAATTGACATTAAAAATTTGTTGAGTAAAAAAATAAAACTGGCTCTTAAAATTGGTAACCAAAAACATATTTAAGAACAAAAGTAATGCTTATCTCACATTAGTTGTGTGTATCTAATGTCTGCTGTTTATAACCAAAATCTACAATTACAAATGTTACTTTTTGTAGTTGTACTCTGGTTATGTAATGTATTATAAACTCGGTTTAAAAACACTAGTATTTCTATTTTCCAATGTGTTCTAATAAGTATTACTATTTACTTAAAAAAAACATATTTAAGAATTATTTATTTTATAAATTTTTAAGTCTTAAATGGAAAAAATCTATTTCAAAATACTTTAATCCAAGATCTCAGTCTCAACCAATATATAAATATTTTATTAATTTGATATTTCAAATATATTTTTCAACCTTATTCAAGATTTTGAAAAAAATAAATAAATCGAGATTTCAACCAATATACAATTATATTGGATTGATAATTCTTAGATTTTCCATATTTTTCATTGATATACAGTAAATATTTCCGATATCTCAGTCAACATATTTCTCATCTATAATACAAGATAACCGTTTCAATTTTTATAATCAAACCTAGATCTCACAAAAATATGTACGTGAAAATGTTTGGTAAAGAAACATGTGTGAAGAGATTTTCTTTTCAATATGAAATTGTCTAATCATACATTGGAAAACCTGTGCTTTCTTTAAACAAAATTAACAAACTGTTCATTTTAATTTTATAAAAAATTAAACATTAATTTAGGAAATTTTGATAGAGAATATTATGAATAAAAAGTAGATAAAATACTTCTTGATATTTCGTTTAATGCACTGCATAATGTTTGCTTGTTATGATTACTTCTTTTTAGTGGAAGCCCAAAAATATATAGAAAAATTCAAGAATGGAAATAAAAGAGAGGAATATGCAAGTGCTTTTTGGTGTCTTTGTTGACAACTTGGTGTTCGTGGGGAGAGAGACAAATGGTAGTAATAGAAAATGTTTGTTGAAATTATTGGTTAAAATCTTAATTAAGTACTGGACTTTTGTCATAACTGAACTTTGAGATTATTATTGTTATGGGAATAGAGATAAAGAATCCAAAGATGATCGAAACTTTTTGTGTCATTTTTGTGCCATGCATGCAATATTTTTCAAATAAATTTGATGAGTCATATAATGAGAGATAGCCCTTGGATTCTTACATTTTTTTTTTTCATTCTTTGATGAAAAATTGCAAGTATACAATTCCCCAAATTAAAGGGTAGAAGGAAAAAACTGCAACCAATTCTGCATTAGTGCATTTATATACTTCTCCTACCAAAATCAATACACATTATGCATCACAATTTGTAGGAGAGCTATATATAATGCATTTAAACACAATATTACCCCACCAAAAGGAAAACCATTACACCATATGCACCACCACCACACCAGTCCTCTCCTTTGCATTGAGAGATAGAAATGGCCTCACTAGACGACTCCAATTCCCCTCCAAACCCATCTTTTGCAATAAGAGGAACAGCCGCACAGAACAAGTTCTTAAGAAGCATTTCAACCAAAGAGCCTTCCTTTTCACATTTTCCTTACACCCCACCAAGGCTAAGCTCCCCTAGTCTCTCCCAAAGTCTCCACACTTCACCACTCTCTTCACCTCTTCACCCTCTCTCTCCTTCCAAGCTTAATGACCTTCACTCCACCTATAGGTGTGTCTCTTCTGTGCTAAAAAAAGATGGCCAAATCTTGTCCATTGCTGTGTCCAATAGCTTAGTCTACACTGGCTCTGATTCCAATGTTATAAGGATTTGGAAACTGCCCGATTTCAGTGAGTGTGGACAGCTCAAGACCAAGGCTTGCATGGTGGTTGCATTGAAAGTGTCCAATGAAAGAGTGTATGCAGCTTATGGTGATGGCAAGATTAGAGTGTGGCGCAAAACATGGGATGGGTCTTTGAAACACATTCGATTAGCAACAATCCCAAAATCTGGAAGTTATGTTCGGAGCTACATTGGTGGGAAAGACAAAATGGTAAAGTTTTTGATGGGTTTGATTTGCATTTATGTCTTGTATTAATTTTGTTGTTGTTACTTGTTAGTGTACAACTGCATGTTATTGTGTGGTTCATTGTGTATTTGTTTTGTGTGGAAATATCGTTGGGAGGTGAGTGTTGTGTGTGTGCACTTAGAGGTTCTTTAGGGTGTGCTGAATAAGTAGCATGCATTCATAGGTCGGACTTGGGAGAGAAATATTCTAGTAGTCCTCTTTCACAGGTTCATGTGGTCTAGAATGATTTACTTGGTGGTGGCACTATGGAACTTGAATTAACAGGCCCAACTTTCAAGTTTTGAGCTGTTGGATTAGTAAAAATATTGAGCAACCCAATCCTAGGCTACTAATAGAAGATAAAGCTTGGGCTCAAAACTAAAAAGAAGGAAATGATTTGGAAGGTTAACTAGCCCCATTTTGGTGGGTTTCATCAAAATTTTGTTGAAAATTTACACTAGATATAAGTTGTATTCAGTGCACAAAATTCTCAATTTTGTTTTAAGAGGTTGATTCCTGGATTCAAACTAGTGATCAATCACTTTTGGTGCAAAGCACTTTTATTTGTTCCTTTTGTTTTCTTTCGTTTGGTGTGTTTGTATGAAATTTGGTCTTGATTAAAGCATTGTTTTTTTACTGCTAATGTTTTAAATATCGTTGCTAATGTGAGATGGGTAAACTACATAGGATGTAAGAGGCATAGAATGTTAAGGAAAATTATTACACGTCAAGAGAGGTATAGAATGTCTAAATTCTGAAGTATGTGAGATGGGAAAACCCTCCTTATGTAATCCCCATTATATTAAGTGATATAAATCCCCTTCTATGGAAGAATCTACCACGTTGTACAACAAATTTTCCCCCATTTGAAGGTATAATTTCAAGATTAGGGATAACTCTAGTATTGGCACATTGGTACTATAGTCAGTCACTAGGAATATGTCTTGGTGAGACATACATACCTACTTTAATGAACCCATAGATATTGGTGTTGCTCATTATTAAAATGAAAATATGGAGCTGCAAATTAATTTAGCCTCAGAAGTGTTGGAAGAAGAACCTTGACTAAAATTAGATTTGGTGCAGTAATAATAGCTTCAATATATACTATGTCTACTTTTTGGTATTCCAGACTCAACGGCATGCATAGCTTTACTAACTCTTCCATTATATATGAGCAGAATCTTATGCTCTTTAATGTATATAGGCACACAACAACCGACATTACTTCAAATTTTCTTTCTATATAAATGTCAGGAAAGAATCAGCTGGAAGTTATTTCCTAAGAGCATCCAAATTAAAAAGCATTGCATGAATAAGGTGTTTGGTGAACATTTTTGCTCAGCGATTACTTCCTTTTCACTGTTTTTCTGGTGAACTGAGTTAAAGTTGGTAGACATATTTATAACAATAATAACAAACATATAATTATATTCAATCTATTAGCAGAAATATAGGTTATATTTATATTGAAATTGGCGCCTGGTTCTGCCTTTTACAGAACATTAGGTAGGATAACATTTTGAGCATGCAGTGTAGTACTGAACTTTTTATGATTGTTTCTTTTTCTGAAACTAAAACAATGTACCTTGTTATTAATATTATTGTTTGTGATTAACAAGAAAATAATTTCATCATTCATGTTCAATCAATCTAGCAGATGAAGCATACTGGACCTATAACATCACTAGCAATGAATGCATCAGACGACATCATATATTCGGCTTCCCTTGATAGAACAGTGAAAGTATGGCGAATTTCTGACCTGAAATGCATTGAGACCATTCAAGCTCATTCTGGGCCTGTCAATGATATTATAGCCACTGATGACGGGTTACTTTTCACAGCCTCAGATGATGCCACTGTCAAAGTGTGGCGTTGCAACTTTTTTAGAGGGAATCGGTCTCACTCACTCACTGTGACACTCCCTGCCAAGTCCTCACCTGTAAAGACCTTAACACTAAACCAAGAAGGTGGAGTATTATATGGTGGGTGCACAGATGGTTACATACACTATTGGTTTAAGGGTTGGTACTCAGGCCAATTACAATATGGTGGTGCACTACAGGGTCACACACATGCAGTAATGTGCATTGCTAGTGTATCAAATTATGTTGTTAGTGGATCAGCTGACTCAACAAGCAGGGTTTGGGTTAGAGAACAAGATGGGCATCACACATGTCTAGCAGTCTTGATAGGTCACAGAGGGCCTATTAGGTGTGTCACTGCATTTTCTGGGTCCTTAGGTGAAGAGAGTGAGGATGGTTGCACAATTTGTACTGGGAGTCTTGACGGAGTCTTAAAGGTGTGGCATGTGACATGCAAGAACAAATCAAGCCAGAGTTCTGCACAAAATGTGTGCGAGTATTTTGAGCTTTAGAAAGGACTTTAGGGAATCTAATTTGGGTAGCAAGGGTACATATTTCTAGTCTATGTTCTGGCTCACTTTGTTGTCAACTATGAAGCGATGACAAGCTTGAGCTTGTAATTTTGAAGTGATAGGTAATCATGTACTAGATTAACAAGCGCTATATATGGACGGGTACTCTCTAACCTTTCAATATGCAGTTTATCTACTTTGTTGGTACATCTTTAACCAATAATTCTTTTGAAGTAGACCATTTAATAAGATTGGTCATCTTTCAAATGTTCCTATATGCAAAGGAATAAAAAATAACAAATTTGGTCTGATTATTTCTTTATATTGCAAAATGTTCCTTTGTGCTATGGCCTTATGTGCCAATTTAACCAGAAACTAAGATGATTATATTTATACATAGCGGTATGTTCTCATTCATAGAATGGTTTGATGTGTCAAGCTAAGATTAATATTCTACAACTTATGATAGTAGCTACACATTTTATACAAGTCAACTAAATAGCAATTTTTTCCTTTAGGACAATACAAGAATGTTAACAAGAAATTTAATTGAAATAAATGAAGGAAATCATAAGAACCTGAACAGCCACTAATTAGTAATTATGGTTGGCCTAAGATGAAATACGCCGAGTTATGAATGATGCATGACCCTCTCTTTTTAATATCAGAAACTTGCTTTCTGGCAATGCTCTCCTTAGAGAAATCAGATATGCATGGGGTGTACTTATCTCTGACTGCATTTCCAACCCATCGTTTGAATGTTCCTCACTGTTAGGGTGCTCCCTCTTTAACAACCTATAAATGATGCGACAAAGAATACGCAAGCCACAAAGAATGGCTATGATTACTAAAGCAGATAGAATGTAAGCTTTGATGGAATGTGATCTTTTGCATCCAAGCAGAAATCCTAGACACACCATGGCTAAGGCTATAAGTATGAAAGGTCTTAGAAGGTTAAGTATTAGAGGAGAGCATATATACTTTGCTTGGGGTTCCTTCCTTGTTCAAAATGTAGAGAATTTTTGGTGTATGCCGTATAATACAAGGTTAATTTCTGGGTGTATTCTTGCCTTCAATGTCAATGGACACTGTTTGCCAACTTCTGTTTCAAGGATAGAATGTGTAAACAAACCTTTGCATAAAAATTACTATGGGAATCTCCTCCTTTTGAGCTATTCCTAGATCCACATTTGCCTTTCTTTCTAGTGTTGCTTTCTACCTCGGCCCAACTTGAAATTATCATTTCTTTTTTATTATTTTTTTAAGTTCTCTTTTCACTACAATTATGACATGTATTCACACTTTGACATAAATCCATTTACATTAAACACTAACACACAAAAATCTATGTTGTGTTTGCAAGTCATGTCAAATATTGTCACCCCTAAATCATAGCCTAAAATTTTTTTATACAAATTCAAACAAATAAAATTTCAAATATAATAATGATACAATTTCCTCCTTATTAGAAGTGTTGGATCAAACAGGTAAGCCGAGACTAAGTACTTTATATTCTAATCTCATAATAATTTAAACTACCCTTTCATGCAAATGGTGTTCACAATCTAATTTTAATTGAATCTCATTATTATTATTGCAAGAGTTGGCAATGTATCTGATGATGTCAAGAATTTCACCAGTGAGCCACACGATACCTACGCGCGCAAATATGAACCTACACAACAAAGAGAAGAGGAAATCTTGCGAAGAGCACCGGTGTGGTGCCGGCCGAATACCCTCCGAAGATTAAGTCAGAAATATTCTCACAGCTCTAGAGTGCTAGAGAGGGTAAATTATGCGTACCTTGATTGTGGGGGTATTGGGGCTTTTATAGTAGTAGGGGGTTCACCTTTATTACTTGGAGTAGAAGTCTTTTCCATATAGGAATCCTTTCCTTGTAGAACTCTTCTTCATGGAAACCTCGGCTTGGTGGACAAGGCTTTTCCTTATGAAGAGAACTCGATAATGGGTATAGCCCATAAAATCTTTATTGGTGCCGATATTCCATTTATGGGCTTTTCCAACTCAATTGGACCAACCATACCCAACCCACAAGATATGGTCCTGTCAGAGTTCAGGTCCGTCAGGAATAGAGGCCGTTATGCTTACGCAAGTTTTTTCCCTCATCAGTTGCCCCCTCACACCGTGAATCCGTCGTAATTATAGGGTTCACGGGGTGATAAGAGATGACTAAACCATCACGGCCAATAATCATGACGGGCAAGAGGTATGACGGGTAAGTATGACGGGTAAGTATACTTCTTTGGTCGTTGACATCGCCTTAACATAATTTCAATTAATGATTATTGACACGCGTCACCATGTAGTTGGGCGTTGTCTCGGATTGAGGCGTCGTTTCGTCTCCCGTACAAATCTCTTTATAAATACCTTGCTTTCGCTTCTTACTTCCTACTTTTGCTCAAAAAATATTCTGTCAGAGCTCAGTCCGTCAACTTTGTCAGACTTTCAGAATAGTAATCTGCATCCGTCATCATCAAATCCTCTCCGTTCACATTATTCTGACGGGTAAGTTCTTTTTATCATTCAGCTAATCCGTCAGATTTTTTATACTTCAAATCATACACCCGTCACTGTTTATAGAGGAGTCAGTCTTGAGTTTAGGCAATGTCTAGCGCGTCGAGTAATCAGTCGTTTGTCCGCGATGGGGAGGGCTATGAGGATATATACCTATCAGGTCATAAAGACCCAGGCAGTCCTAGTGATGATAGGAGTCCGTCAGCCTCTTCTCCGTCCTCAACAAACGAGGATATGGAGTTAGTTGAAGTAGATTCTGACGGTAATGAGGATCAACAACTAGAACAAGTTGTAGGAGCTGATGGGCCAAGGGAGTTCATTATGCTCCAGGAGTGGACGGTTAATGATTTTACATCAACCATTAAAGAGAACCACTTCAAGACCCTCAGAGATAATTACCAGATTCCTGATCATATTCCAATCCGTCTTCCTTTCAAATCAGAGAAGTGTTATTATGAAGGGGTGGACGGTGTAGGAATTTATGAGCAAATGTTGAAAGCCGGACTCAGATTTCCACTGAGCTTACTTCACCGTGAGTTGTTAAAGTATCTGGGTTTGGCCGTCAATCAAATCTCACCTAATGCCTGGAGGGTCTTCATCGCGATGGAGATTCTGTACGGGGCCATGTCCGACGGGGCTAGGAGGTTGACGGTGAGAGAGTTTTTGCATTGCTACCGTCCAGACGAAATCGATAAATCTAGGGGTATCTACAGTTTTGTACCTAGGAGCTCGTTGCTAAAGGTTATATACGAAACCCCAGACTCCAACCGAGACTGGAAGAGTCGTTATTTTTTCTTAGAGGGTGACGGATGGATGTGCCGTCCAGGGGAGACGGACCACATACCTGTCGATACAACTTGGGGCATTTTATCTGAGAATGGTATGAGTCCGTCCTAGTTGTGAGGATCCTTTGTTCTATCCGTTTAAAATATTTCGAACTTTTCTAACCGTCCTATTTATATGCAGTCCGACGGCGCCCTCAAGTTACAGTCGAGGAGTTCAGTTTCCTTGAAAAAATTTTCAACAAGACCAAGCCGGAGGAAAGGACTTGGGCTAAATTAGTAAATCTTGATACTATTTGTTGGTACTGCGACGGGCCCGTACCTTCACCACAAGCAGTTAAATACGAAAAAAGAATCCGTCAGCGTACGTCCGTCGCTTTCTTTGTTTGAATATTAGGTTATGTTTTAATAAGCTAACTTTTATCCGTTCATGTTTACAGAAATGGATATTGCCAAGAGAAGGGCACTAATACGGTCCAACGCCGCGAAGAATCGAGCGGCCAATGCTTCCGAACCGAAGGAGACGACGGTTCCAGTAAAGAGAAAACAGCCGTCTAAGGGAGACCGTCTTCCAAAGAAGCCTAAGGTCTCCTTGGAGCCCGTCGTGGGGCTTATGGCAGAGGGTGCCAAGACGGTCACCCCAATAAAGCATGGGGCTGGTAAAGGATTAATGAAGGGTCCGTCATCAGACCTTAAGAAGCCGCCTCCCCTTCTCCGTGACGACGCTGGGTACGCTCTGGAAAAGTTATCCTCCCTTCTTACTTCCGAGGATTACGAAGATCTTGGTAATCACTCGACGAAGGCCATGGGTGAAACAAGCCTTTTTAGTATTGCTCAGGTAAGCCCCGTCTATGTTATGTATACTTGTCCTTTATCCGTCGTACAATTTTTGATTTCTTTTAATTTTTCAACATTTCAGACCATGGTCATGGTGAAGGGACTTATGGGACGGTGCCTTCACCATGAGACTACCTTGGACTGTCTTCGGGATAAGGGCAAGAAGACGAAGGAAGAGCTTCAGGAGCTTAAGACGTGGAGGGTTGCTCAGGAGAAGAAGTTCAAATTGCTTGAGACGGACAGAAATGAGCTGTTCACGCTGACGGAAGAACTGAGAGTAATTATTCAAGACAAGGAGAAAGAAATAAGTCAAGCGAAGGAAACAGCCGTCCAGGAATACCGTGACTCAGACGCCCTGCTGTCCGAGCTCGGAGATTCTTTTAATGAAGGCTTTGACGAGGCGATCCGTCAAGTGAAGGCGTTATATCCTGATCTTGACGTTTCGTCCGTCAATGTCAATGCTAATGAACTTATATCTACCCGTCCTGCCAATTCCGAGAATACGGACGAACTCTTTGAAGAGAACCCGCCCGTCAGTGCTCCTGGAGAAAAACAGATTCAAGCTGATGCTGCGGACGGTAAAGATGCCGGTGTCGATCAACCAGATGATGAGAGTGATCCAAAGCAAGGCTAGGTCCGTCGTGGTTATAGGAGCAAAGTGACCGTCTTTAAATTTTCCTTTTATTTTAAATTTGGGTATGTAAAAAATATTTGGAAAACAATTTATGGCTCCGTTCATTTTGTTGTACAAACATTTCCCTCTAAGGGGTATTTTGTCCGTCAGTAATTGTAAGTTTTGCATTTTTACTTTGTTGCTTCATCTTTTTACTTGCTTTGATTAATGAATGGCTTATTGAAACCGTCGGCCTAAGGAATATCCGTCCTTTTTAAGCATTGGCCATGCTAAAGTAACCCGTCTACTTTGTGGACTCTATCCGTCTATTTTTGAGAATTTGATAAATTTAAACCATTCTTGGGGGTATCCGTCCACTTTGTGGGCTTGTCCGTCCGTTTTATGGACTTACAAAGTTGTAACCCTTATGGGGTTTCGTCCGTCTATGTTGTGGACTTAAATTTCTATCCCTTAT
Source organism: Quercus glauca (assembly GCA_023736055.1). Classification (NCBI taxonomy): domain Eukaryota; kingdom Viridiplantae; phylum Streptophyta; class Magnoliopsida; order Fagales; family Fagaceae; genus Quercus; species Quercus glauca. The sequence goes on along the minus strand of CM043319.1, from coordinate 23,096,572 downwards.
GGGGGTATCCGTCCACATTGTGGGTTTCTCCGTCCACTTTGTGGACTTAAAATTGTAACCCCTATGGGGTTTTGTCCGTCTTGGTTGCGGACTTAAGATTCTATCCCTTATGGGGATATCCGTCCACATTGCGGGTTTCTCCGTCCACTTTGTGGACTTAAAATTGTAACCCCTATGGGGTTTCGTCCGTCTTGGTTGCGGACTTAAGATTCTATCCCTTATGGGGATATCCGTCCACATTGTGGGTTTCTCCGTCCACTTTGTGGACTTAAAATTGTAACCCCTATGGGGTTTCGTCCGTCTTGGTTGCGGACTTAAGATTCTATCCCTTATGGGGATATCCGTCCACATTGTGGGTTTCTCCGTCCACTTTGTGGACTTAAAATTGTAACCTCTATGGGGTTTCGTTCGTCTTGGTTGCGGACTTAAGATTCTATCCCTTATGGGGATGTCCGTCCACATTGTGGGTTTCTCCGTCCACTTTGTGGACTTGTATAAACTTTGTAACCCTTATGGGGTTTCGTCCGTCTATGTTGCGGACTTAAATTTCTATCCCTCATGGGGATATCCGTCCACTTTGTGGACCATCCACTTTGTGGACTTTAAGATTCCATCCCCCTTGGGGATATCCGTCCACTTTGTGTGCTTTATAAGATTTTAACCCTCTTGGGATTTTTATCTGTCTAATTTGCGGATTTTAAGATTTTGAATAGTACATGTAGATAAAAGTAGTTGATTGTCCATAAAAATCATGCATTTGTAGGAAAGTACTTGCCCCCTTGGGCTTAAAACATATTGTAGCAAAACCAAAGAAAAAAACGTGCCCATTGGGCTTATTGTAGCGGAATCTTAAAAGCAATCAATAAATCTAGGAGTTAAAAGATTGTTGTTGTTTTGTCAAGTCGCCATCTCTACTGGTAGTATCTCCGTAGGTGCTCAGTGTTCCACGGGTGCTGTAGCTTCTGTCCGTCCAGGGTTTCAAGGTGGTAGGTCCCTTTCTTATGCCATGAAGAGATCCTGTATGGTCCTTCCCAGTTGGGACCGAGCTTTCCTTGAGAGGGGTCTCTGGCAGCTCCCATTACTTTTCTCAACACAAGGTCACCGATCTGAAAGTCTCTCTGTCTGACACTGGAGTTGTAGTATTTTGCCATCAGGTTCTGGTATCATGCTAACCTCTGTTCTGCCGTAGCACGGACTTCGTCCACCAAATCCAGCTGTAGTCGCATGGCTTCGTCATTGATGTCCTCACTGTAATTTTCCACGCGATAGCTTGTAAGCCCTATCTCTGCAGGTATGACCGCGTCAGTTCCATATGCTAGTCGAAATGGCGTTTCACCTGTAGGTACCCTTACGGTTGTACGATACGCCCACAAGACACTTGGTAGTTCATCAGGCCGGATGCCCTTTGCCCCCTCGAGCCGTGCCTTGATAATCTTGAGCAAGGTTCGGTTCGTAACTTCCACTTGTCCATTGGCCTGTGGGTGCGCGGGGGAGGAATAATGGTTCTTGATACCCAGCTCCGAACAGAAGTTCCTGAATGCGCTATTGTCGAACTGCTTTCCGTTGTCGGAGATGAGCACTCTTGGTATCCCGTACCTGCAGATAATATTTTTCCAAACAAAACTTCTAATGTTTTTCTCCGTGATGGTGGCTAGGGCCTCTGCTTCCACCCACTTCGTGAAGTAGTCGATACCGACCACCAGAAATTTTAGTTGCTTTGCCGCTGTCGGGAAGGGTCCCATGATGTCCAGTCCCCATTGGGCGAATGGCCAGGGGGCCGTGATAGGTGTCAGCTCTTCGGTTGGTTGCCTTATTAGGTTGCTGAATCTTTGGCATTTGTCACATTTCTTGACAAAGCTTTGTGCGTCCTTCTCCATTGTGGGCCAGTAGTATCCCGCTCGGATAAGTTTGTGCGCTAGTGATCGTGCACCTGAATGGTTTCCACATTTACCCTCATGGACTTCTCTCATTACGTAGAGGGCCTCATCGTGATTTAAGCATCTCAAATGTGGACGGGAGAATCCCCTTTTGTACAAGATGTCTTTGATTAGCACAAACCGCGATGCTTGGACCCTTAGTTTCCTGGCTGCTTCCCTTCCGTCGGGCAGGGTGCCATTTCTCAGGTAGGCCAAAAGTGGAGCGGTCCAATCGTTCTCCAAACCAACCTCTTGCACTTCCAGTCCGTTGTCAATAATTGAGGATGCTTGGATGAACGTCAATACTTGATCAGGGGCTATCATGGTCTCTGCTGAGGCTGCTTTTGCCAGTCGGTCGGCGCATTCATTCTCCTCCCTCGGGATTTGAATGAAGCGCACTTTGAGGCCGTTGATCCGATTCTTTACCTTTTCTAGGTACTTCTTCGTCCTTTCATTTTTGCATTCGTAAATGCCGTTAATTTGACTTGTTATCACCTGGGAGTCACAATGTATGACCATGACCTCAGCACCTGCCGCTACCGCGAGGTCCAGTCCTGCTATTAACGCCTCATACTCGGCCTCGTTGTTTGTGGTTGTATAATCTAATTGGATCATGCATTGGATTTTGTCTCCGTCCGGGGTTTTAATGATCACTCCAACTCCTCCAGCTTGCCTGTTTGAAGATCCGTCCATGTGGATACTCCATTCCCTGAATGTGTCTGCCCCCTTGTGTTCTAGCGGGGTATACTCGGCGATGAAGTCTGCCACGGCTTGACCCTTTATTGCAGTTCGCGGGCGATACTGTATATCAAACTCGCTTAATTCTACCGCCCACAAAGCCATTCGTCCAGCAGCCTCAGGGCTGCTCATTGCTCTTTTTAGTGGTTGCTCCGTCAAGACCACGATGGTATGTGCCTGGAAATAAGGCTTGAGCTTTCGGGCTGCAGTTACTAGTGCGAAGGTCAGCTTCTCCATCTGGGGGTATCTTTCTTCTACCCCCCGAAAACCCCGGCTTATGAAATAAACAGGTAGCTGAGTTCCTCGTTCTTCCCTTATTAAGGCCGCGCTGACTGCTGCTTGTGAGACTGCTAAGTATAGGTAGAGCACTTCCCCTGGTTCGGCTGGACTGAGGAGAGGGGGAGAGGCGAGGTACCTCTTCAGTTGCTCAAACGCTTTTTGACATTCGTCCGTCCATTCGAAAGCCTTTCTCAAGGTGCGGAAGAATGGTAGACATTTGTCCGTCGCTTTGGAGACGAATCTGTTCAAGGCCGCAATTTTTCCGTTCAAGCTTTGCATCTCCTTCAATGTTTTCGGCGGTTTTAGCTCCATGATGGCCCGTACCTTCTCTGGGTTAACCTCAATTCCTCTGTGGGATACCATGAATCCCAAGAATTTCCCCGCCGTCACTCCGAACACGCACTTATTCGGATTCAACTTCATATTGTATTTCCTGAGTGTGTCGAACGTCTCTTGCAGGTCTCTAAGATGGTCCTGTTCCAGAAGGCTCTTCACGAGCATGTCGTCGACGTACACCTGTACGTTCCTCCCAATTTGGTGTGCGAACATCTTGTTCATTAGTCTTTGGTATGTTGCTCCTGCATTCTTGAGCCCAAACGGCATCACGTTGTAGCAAAAAAGTCCTTGGCTCGTGACAAAGGACGTCTTCTCCTGATCAGCTTCGTCCATTTTAATCTGATTATAGCCCGAGAAGGCATCCATGAAGCTTAGGAGTTGATGTTTTGCTGTTGAGTCCACCAAAGTATCTATCCGAGGTAACGGATAGCTGTCTTTTGGGCATGCCCTGTTGAGGTCCGTGAAGTCGACGCACATTCGCCATTTTCCGTTTGCCTTTTTGACCATCACAACGTTTGCCAACCAGTCGGGGTAATATACCTCTCGGATGAAGTCCGCTTCGAGCAGCTTTTTTACTTCTTCTGCTATTACCTTGTCCCGTTCTTGAGCGAAGACTCGTTTTTTCTGTCTTACGGGCGAAAACTCAGGATTCACATTCAGCTTGTGGACCATGACCGAGCGGCTGATCCCGGGCATATCTTCGTGGCTCCAAGCGAAAACGTCCTGATTCATCCTGAGGAATGCTCTGAGGGCCTGCTGCACGGGTTGACTAGCCGAGGTTCCTATCTTAGTCGTTCTTTCAGGCTTTGATTCGTCAAGTGCAACTTCTTCCAGCTCCTCGACGGGTTCGGCTGTTAGTCGCTTTTCTTCTATGCACATTGCCTGCTGCTGGTCATCCATCTCTAACATGGCCAAGTAGCATTCACGGGCAGCCACCTGATTTCCTCGTAATTCCCCTACCCCATACTCCGTGGGGAACTTAATCATCAGGTGATATGTTGAGGTTGCCGCCTTCCATGCGTTGAGAGTTGGTCGTCCGAGGATGGCGTTGTATGCGGACGAGCAGTCAACTACGAGGAATGTTACGTCTCGAGTGATCTGCTGGGGGTAATCTCCTACCGTCACTGAAAGCGTGATTGCTCCTAGCGGGAATACTCTTGTTCCTCCAAACCCCACTAGTGGGGCGTTTGTTGGTATCAGTCGTTCCTTATTAATCATCATCTGTTGGAATGCGGGATAGTATAGGATATCCGCTGAGCTGCCGTTGTCGACCAACACTCTGTGCATGTTATACTCCTCGACTCGTAGGGTGACGACCAGGGCGTCGTCATGTGGATGATGAAGTCGTCGTGCATCTTCATTCGAGAACCCGATAATTGGGCTGTCCCTACGGGCCATCTTTTGAACCGAGCCCGTCAGCTGGACGTTCTGAATCATTCGGAGGTAAGTTTTTCGGGCCTTCTTGGATGAACCTGCTGTTGTAGTTCCACCCACTATCATCCTTATGTCTCCGACTGGGGGTCTAGGGCGCTCGTTCTCCCTTCGGGGGTGCTGTTCTTGAGGTGGGGGATCCGTCTTCTCCTTTCTTATAAACTTTTGCAATTTTCCTTGTCTGATAAGGGCTTCTATCTGCTGTTTCAAATCGTAGCAATCAGACGTATCATGACCGTGGTCGCGGTGGAAACGGCAATACCTGTCTCTGGACCTCTTGCTCGGATCACTCTTGAGCTTTCCCGGAAAGGTTAGAGCTTCTTCGTCATTAATCTGCATTAGGACTTGGTCTACTGGGGTATTTAGCGGGGTGAAGCTCGTAAATTTTCTTCCTTGGGGCTTGGATCGTCGGTCGTCCTTTCGGTCCCCAGTTTTGAATCTCTTCCGCTCTTGGTCCTGCCGGGTGTCTTCCTGTCGTTCTCTCTTCCTCAGCTTATCCTCCCTTGCCGATAATGCGTCTTCCGCATTCATGTATTTTGTTGCCCTGTAGAGGACCTCTGTCATGGTCTTCGGGTCATTCTTGTATATAGAGAACAAAAATTTTCCCTTTCGCAGCCCATTTGTGAAGGCTGCCACCAGTATCTTATCGTCGGCTTCGTCGATTGAGAGTGCCTCTTTATTGAAACGGGTTATGTAGGATCTAAGCGTCTCGTCCTCCCGCTGCCTGATGCTCATTAGGCACGCTGTTGATTTCTTGTACCTATGTCCTCCGATGAAGTGGGACGTGAACTGGGCGCTTAGTTCCTTGAATGTGCTGATGGTGTTTGGTATCAACCGACTGAACCAGATCCTGGCAGCTCCTTTCAGCGTGGTAGGGAAGGCCTTGCACATTATTTCATCCGCGACCCCTTGAAGATGCATCAATGTTTTGAAAGTCTCTTGATGATCCAGAGGGTCTTTCAGTCCGTCATAACTGTCGATATTCGGCATCCGAAACTTGTGGGGTAGGGGGAAGGAATTCACGGCCGCCGTGAAGGGTGAATCAGTGCGATTAACTAGATCGTCAAGGTCACTAGAAACTCGCCCTTTGAGCGCGTTCATCATAACCTCCATCTGTTCTCTCATTGCTTGCATCTCTGCGACGATGTGTGGAGGAGTCGCATCCGTGAGGGATGGCATGCTTACGTTCTGTCTCCGCGTCCCTGTTGGGGCGTGGCTAGTTTCAACTCTCTCCTGATTTTTTCTTGCAGCACTGGTCCCTTCTTGGTCCTCCCGTGAGTCGTTCGGTGCTGCGTTCTTCTGGCGCAGCTGTTCTTCCAGGTCATTGTTTTGCTTAGTGAGGCGCTCCACGGCCGCAGCAAGAGTTCGAACTTGTCTGTCCAGGGCAGTCGTGGGGGGTTCTGCTCCTTGAGCGTCGTTGGTGGTCATGGGGGGTTCTTCTCCTTGAACGTTGTTGGTGGTTGCCATCGAGCGAGTGAGTACCATGCAACCCTATAGTCCGGGAAACAATAGTATGGTTGATTAAGTCTTCCCACAGACGGCGCCAACTGATGATGTCAAGAATTTCACCAGTGAGCCACACGATACCTACGCGCGCAAATATGAACCTACACAACAAAGAGAAGAGGAAATCTTGCGAAGAGCACCGGTGTGGTGCCGGCCGAATACCCTCCGAAGATTAAGTCAGAAATATTCTCACAGCTCTAGAGTGCTAGAGAGGGTAAATTATGCGTACCTTGATTGTGGGGGTATTGGGGCTTTTATAGTAGTAGGGGGTTCACCTTTATTACTTGGAGTAGAAGTCTTTTCCATATAGGAATCCTTTCCTTGTAGAACTCTTCTTCATGGAAACCTAGGCTTGGTGGACAAGGCTTTTCCTTATGAAGAGAACTCGATAATGGGTATAGCCCATAAAATCTTTATTGGTGCCGATATTCCATTTATGGGCTTTTCCAACTCAATTGGACCAACCATACCCAACCCACAAGATATGGTCCCGTCAGAGTTCAGGTCCGTCAGGAATAGAGGCCGTTATGCTTACGCAAGTTTTTTCCCTCATCAGTATCTAACAAAGTTTTGCTATCAAGATGCTTCCCCCATATTCAATCCCAAGCAAGACTCCCAATCTTTGCACCATTTAAAAGATGCCACCAATATTTGTGATAAAAAAAAAAAAAAAAAAACAAGTGTGGATCCTCTCTACTGTAGTACTACCCAATACCTGCTCCCTCAGGATTGCCCTCTAAAGTCTAAACTGATGTTTATATTATTCTAATAAAGTTCTTTCCCTTCTTATAAAAATAAAAAATAAAAAATAAATAAAAATACTGAACGACATTTAAATTTTTATGGTGCGGATTTGACTAAACAAGACTCTATCAATGACTACTAGGAACAAAACCACCATAAGTAGGTACCAAATTACCAATTGAGCAGCGAGTAAAAGAAGGATGAATAATTTTTAAATCAAATCAGATTCAAAATCTTACCAGATTAAACTATAAAACATTTGATATAAAAAATGAAAGAAAAGTCAATTCTTGAGAGAGAGAGAGAGAGAGAGAGAGAGAGAGAGAGAGAACATTTTTGGCACATGCAAAAGAGAACAGTTGGTGTTTGTCCTTGTTTTGGGTAGAATGGTGAAAGTGAATTTTTCACCATGGTTAGAAAGTTAGGATTTTAGAGTTTGGTGGAAAAATTTATCAATATAAGTATATAACCATTATTGATCGTGTTAAATTCACAATTCAAATGTAAATTGGATAAAAAAAACATCTACCTATATGTGTTATATGATTTTTCTAATTACGGGTCATGTTAACATTGTCATCCCTAGTTTTTAAAAAAATAATACTAATTTTTGATAAGTAAAAGAAAATTAGAAAAATTCAATCAAAAAGTAAGGATGATACAATGTCTTAATTAGAAGTGTTGGAACACACAGGTAATCCAAAATACGACAAGCATTAATCTCACATGACCATTTTACTTCATATTCTAATCTCATAGTAATAACTAATAACTTAAGCCACCCCTCCATGTAATTGGTATTCCCAAGCCAATCTAAATTGAATCTCGAAACCTTTTGGAAGGGTGGGCAATGTATCTGCCAAAGTTTGGCTATTATCAAGAAGCCTCCCATCTTCAATCCCAGCAAGACTCCCACCTTTTAAATGCTGCCGCCAACATTTGTGATCAAAAGCACAACAGTTGCATGGATCTTCTCTACACAATAGCTACTCACATAGCACCTAGAGTTCAAGTAAAATTAGAGCTGAAATAATTAGTTCCAGCAAGAGTAAATTTTCTTAAGACAAATTTGATATATTCTTAATTTCAAGTAATTCTATCTACTTTTGTATTAACAAGACATCAAAAGTATGTCAAAACTTCAGCAGAGGAATATATTAGGGTACAAATCATTTAAAAAAAATTATTAGTATTAATTTAGATTTTTCATCCTATGTGTGCAATACCAAACCACTGCTTAGCCATAATAGCTTATTGCCTTCTACTCAAATACCAAAAAAGGAAAAAGAAAGAGAAAAGAGACTATATTTCACTTGGAACTTGCAAACTCTAATGGGGGTGTAGAAATCATGCAAACTATTATCAAGCACTTCACTTCAGTAACTTTCATTTCCCCCATATTTTAATCACCAAGACTTAAATTACATAATTGTATATGTTCATCACCTGACATGCAATACAACTCTATCAACCAAGGTTAAAATGCATTAAATAACAAACAGCTCAAATCTAATTAACTTGTCAAATACAAATTAATCTGATAGAGACAATCTAAAATATTGTAAAAGAACAATCATACCATTATGTACTTCTCCTGGAACTCCAAACCTGTTGACAAAGAAATAACCTTTGGATGACAACTCCAAAGAAAGCCATCCATAAAACTTCCATAATCTATTGGCAGTGTTCTGTTGCATAAATTTAGTGTTCTGCTGCGTACATTTAGACTCGAAAGTTCCAGTTCAAATGGTGGAGAAAGGGTCATTTCTCTCAATTCTTCGAAATTATATGTAACCTTCATAATTCAAGCAAAGTAAAAAAAGATCTCACCAAACAAAAAGTGAAATTGCAAAAATAAAAAGACATTAAAGAGAAAACTTGGTGAAAATTGATAAGTTGTGTTAATGGACAAACCTTTGACAAATGATTGTTAGCCTCAAAACTTTTCTTCAATTTGAACTTAATAGAAATTCCCTCAATTTAAGGAACCAAAGAGTGTCCATTAGATGATTGGTATAAAATGTAAGATCAAGTTCAAAAGAACATGGAGAATTCTTTAAAAATATCATAGGAAATTCATTGCTGAAGCCATGGTATTGGATTGGCGATAGATTCGGAGCATCAATTTCAACCTCTAGACTATGGCATTTATCAATTGTTAACATCCTAAGCCCCTGGGCAGAAATCTTGACACTTCTTAAATTATTACAGCTAATGAGCTGCAAAGTTTCAAGGTGGGGAAATCTAGAGATAATGAAGTGAAGATCCTGATCTGTAATGCTCACACCTATTAAGTATAATATTTTCAAATTATGACAGGCAGCGATGTCCAGATGTTTCAGTCCCTGACATCTTATAAGAGCAGAATTGGAGTTAAAAGGGTAAGTACAGAAGATATCTTGGAGAGTCTCTTCACTCACATAAATATCCTTAAGCCACGGCTTTTGTAGGGAATTTAACTTCACAGCACTCCTATAGAATGGTTGCTCATACTTGCAACCACTAGTTGAATTTGTAACAAGTATTGTTCCAGGAAAAGTATACCATGTATCCCCTTTTGTTTTAATCTTAAGGTCAATCTCTTTGGCATTATGTTGCAAGGCCAACTGTATTTATTTATCAACTACTGAAGCCCACTTCAAGTCAACAAGGGTCATGTGAAGTTTAAATTTCTGTATCAGCAACTTATGCTCATGAAATCTACTTAAAGACTTGTCCACAATTTTGATGAACTCTGTTGAATATATTATTAGCAACGCAATGTGTTATATCATGTTGTATATGTTAGAGTGGATGCGTAAGGAAAAGTATAGAATAGGAACATTAAGAACACGAGGGTTATGTGGTTCAGCATTGTCGGCCTATATCCACGAAGGAATCCCTTAAGGGTTACGTCTTTATTATGTAAGAGTGTAGTATAATAACCTGTGTTACAATGAACCCTAATATGAGTATATATAGGCGACTAAACCTTAGATTACTAGTACAAGTAGGACTAGGCTTGGACCTTTTACTTTGGGCTAATATGTCTAATATATCTCTGACAAACTCTTCAATTCTATGTGTATTTCAAAAAAAAAAACAATCAAAATCAAGGGAACAATTCCATTTCTTAGACAAGAGACTAGTTTTAGCTGCATCTTTTCAGGGTAGGAAGGACAATGTGTGATGCATGATCATTTCAGGCAAATCAGATATTTGATCCATGGCATCAATTTTTTCATCCATCATGTGTCTTTCTATGCTGGTCTTCTGTGTCATTGTCAAAAATAAAATGTAATAAAAAAGAAATCCAAGGGAACAAATTGAAGCAAAAAGTTGATATATCCTCTAAAATAGAAGCTGGTAAAAGAAACACATCTTCTTCATTCTAATCATAAAAAATTGGCAAAAATGCAAATTGCATCCTTTAAGTTTGGCTGAAATTCATTTCAGTCTTCTAACTTTATTTTTGTTCAATTGAGTTGTCTAAATTTTAAATTTATTCAATTCATATATTTTGTCCAATTCCTTTACAATTAACTAATGAAAAAAGAACTTTGAAAAACAAATTCTCGCATGAAAAATCTATAAAATATTTTTTTTAATGGAAAATTTTTAACAAAATTGGATGGAATGTCTAAAATGAATAAATTTGAAATTTAGAAAACTTAATAGTACAAAAGTAAAGTTGGAGGGTGCAATTTACATTTTAACCCTAAAAGAATCTATAAAATAAAATAAAACTTAAAAAAACTTACTGCACAGCATCTCAACTCTAGTCAGGAGAGAAAGTGTACTTAAGACTTTGGAGACTGGGAGTATGAGGCAAAATTTGGTAAATAGTACATTTTTAGGAAAAAATTTAATGACTAGCATGCATTTGAACTAAGGAAGTCAATACCGTATCGAAAGCTAAACCGGTTTGGCCAGCGATACAATATATTTCAGATACTGTCAATACCGGTTTACCATTTCAAGTTTACCACTATTTTTTATTATTTTATAGAATATACAAAGTTATATTTCTAATAACTCAATATATCAGTTTGACAACTTTCTATATTTTTTGATAGAGTTAGAGCATTAGCGGCAGTGAAGCTAAATAGTTATATAACTATTTTTAACTATTTTAGTTTCACCAAAATACAAAGATGCATGTTACAATAGCGGAGCCATAGCTAAAATAGAAAATTTGAACCTTTAAAAAAATTGAAATGATTTACGTTAAATGATAATTTTTTTATTATTTGAAATGCTTAGAGTTTCCAAGTCCTACTGCTACACCCACCCTGTCAACTACTGAAAGTCCTAACTCATTAGGATTTAAAAAAATTTTTTTTTTTCACCTCCACACATCTTGCTTACAATTGTAGCCCATTAGTCTTTCATTATAAGTTTATTTATTTATTTAATTTTTTCATTCTTTTTTTCACCTCCGCACGTTTTGCTTTGAAGTCTTGTCACTTGCTTCTTGATTGACTACTCAGTTTCTACTTTCAGGTGAGTGTACCAAAATAAAAAGAGAGACAGACACAAGTTCAGAAATAAATGAAGAAGATGAAAGGGCTGTAGAAACAGAGGCCGGCGAAACAAAGGAAAAGAAGAAGATATGCGTAGCAGAGACAAATACGAAGAGGAGGAGGAAAAACCGAGGTAAAAGTGAGGAGGTGGATCTTGAAATTTGGGGGATTTTCTGAGTTTTTTTTTTTTTTTTTTTGTTTTTTTTTTTTTGTTTTTGTTTCACCCGGTATCTATTTTTTGGCCGAAACCCAGTATTTATCTCGGTATGCCGGAAACGGCTCCAGTACAGTTGGTATTTAAACTGAAACCAAACAAGAGCATTTTTGTACAAGCCTAAGCACCGGTATGGCAAATTTCGGCGATTTCGGCCGATACAATACGAAATTAACTTCCTTGGTTTGAACTTATTTAGTTAGTTAGACTATTTTTGGAACTTGACTCAAGTTTGGCAAACTCGAGTTCCAACCCAAAATCGACTTTACTACACTCGAGGTCCAACTAGCATAACTCTAACGTGGAAATAAAATTAAAAAAAAAAAAAAAAACACGTGGAACTCGAGTTTAGTAAACTTGAGTTCCATGCGATTAAAAAAATTTACCTAGATGGAACTCGAGTGTACTAAACTCAAGTTCCAATTTTTTTTTTTTTTTAATGGAAACCGAGTGTAGTAAACTCAAGTTCCAAGGCAGTATACATCTCGCGATTTTTTTATTTTTCCTAGTCATAGCGTCCTCTCTCTCTCTCTCTCTCTCACCTACACACACACACAATACAGTGTCTTCCTTAGTCCCTCGTTTCAATACACCGGCATCTTCCTCACATTCGTGACCTTGGTCATGCCTGCAAGACATGTCTCATTCTCACTTCTCTATTTTTCTTATCTGTGATTTTTTTTTCTTTACTTTTTAGTGTTATTGGCTTGTTTGCTGTGTCTTCAAATATTCTAGATCGTTTCAAATGGTCAAGAAAACAAAACCCATTACTATTGCTACTTTTTTTTTTTCTTTTCTTTTGGGAGTTAAATTTATTTACTTTTGTTAGGGTTGCTGAGAAAATGTACGCAAGTCCTGGAAAGAAAGTTTAGATCTTTTTGTTTTTTTTACCATGCTTCCTTTTTGATTTTATAGAAAAGAATGTGAGAAATGGTTGTATTAGGTTCACTGCAGTATTTCTTTTGCTAGAATCAAACTTTTTGCATAGATATAAAAAATAGAATTTCTCCTATTTTTGGTTTTGAGGTCTTCAGATTGTTTATTCCTTTTCTATTTATTTGCTACTATAAATTGCAATTGACCATGTTCATGATCTTTTTCTTATGTGATATCTAGACTATGATCAATTTTATTTATTTTTGTGGTGACCACCTAAAACATGAATTATACTTATTAAAAAAAACAAAAACAAAAATGATGCTTACAATTCTAATTAAAAGTGTCATTATCTAGCATCACTTATAGTAGTTATAGAGGACCTACTACATAAGTATCATTAGAATAACCCAAATTAGATAATGTGACAAAAAATCATACAACACTAGAGAATAAGTCTAGGATTTTAGCTTATAGACTTGTGGGGATCTTGTACTTCATCTTCCATTTCTTTTTTTTTCTTTTTTTTTTTTGGGTCGACTATGGATCCTTAAAAGATTATGTAATGTCAGCCATATGCATTTATTATTATTATTATTACTTTGATTATTGAATGTTGTAAATTTAAAAGATTTTAGTCGATATTTTATATTGTATGGTCTAAACTACGCCCTATGTCTTCTCTTTTTTTTTTTCATACTTGGCTCATTTATGCATATATCTTGTGTCTTTTCATTTTCCTCTCTTTTATTTCTATTTGATATGACATAAAATTTTTTTGCAGCATGACGATAGATCCTGGACCCATTGATCATAGCGTTTTGACGGAATAAGTGAATCATCAATATAAGTTACTTTGGAACCCTGGAGGCCAGGTAAAAATTTTCGCATAATGGTATTTGGTGATTTAATAACTTTTTTTTTTTGAAGTGATAGAAGAGACCTAAAATTGATTCAAAAATAAACTTATAGATTATATTATTGCTTTTGGATGTTGAGTTGTTCTTTAATGGCATATTACGTACTTGATCAAAGTGTAAGATATTTATCTATTGTTATAACATTTACATGATCCTCCTGGCACACTAAATTGTTGATGTCGCCATGAAGATTTGACACGTCGAGATCCTATGGTAGATGAGCGTGTGATTGCCATAGTGAGGTTGCTTGGTTTAGAGCGTCTGCACTTGGTCCCATCCATAAAGCTTGGTTATGCATTGATCACTGCATTTGTAGAGTGATGGCACCTAGAGACCCATTCTTTCCACCTTCCACATGGTGAGATGAGAATCACACGGCAAGATATAGAAGTTATAATGGGTGTGAGAGATTGCAAAAGGGGTGCTCTCAAAAAAAGAGATTTGGGTGCTTGTAAGGGCACCTCTCTTTTGGGTAGTGGAGTGGAGTCGCCACTTATTTTTTTTATACAAAAAAAGAAAAGAAAAAATAAATACAAGTTACATGTTCAATATACTTCGAATTTCATTGATTGAATAAAGAAAAATACAATCATGGTAAATTAACCTTATAAGGCTTTGGGTCCTAGTTACAATCTATGCAATTAAATACAAAGCATTGGTCCTAGTTACAATCTACCAAAACTAAAAGACAAAACACTAATCTATCTATCCAAAAAGCCTAAGCTCGGGAGCTAAGTTATGGAATGGGATGGTGTTAGACACCCATTCTGCCCAGACAGAGTCTGGTCTTCTAGACTCTAATGGCCAATATACCTTTTTTTTGCATGATGTTGAATGATATGTTGTAACATACATGACAAAAACTCAAAACTTAATTTGTAATAACTTTGCCTTATGCATATGTCCTCTATTTTTTTTTTTTTTTTTAAGAAATTCAGATCTATTTTGAAAATTTTAAAAAGTAAAACTTGGTTTGAAAAAAAAAGTCAGATATGTTTTTATGTAACAGAAATAATAAGATTTTGTTAAAAAGAATTAGATCTATTTTTCAACTTTTATTAAGAAAAATCAGATTTGTGTTGGACACAAGTAAAAAAAAAATAAAAAAATAAAAGACTTTTGAAGAGGATCCACATTCATGAGACAAATTTATTATGCATGCATCAAATATTAAAAAAAAAAAAAAAAAAACTTGAACCTAACTTTCAATCCCTTCTTTTGAATTTCAAAATCTGCAATTTTATGACAAAGAAAACTTTTCAGAAAAAAATCAGATCTGTATTTAATGAAAATACAAATCAGTTTAGAAAAAAAATAAAATTTGTATTTAATGAAAATACAGATCAATTTTGGAATCTTCATAAAAAAGTTTTGATAGTCACTGCAGATCTTGAAGTCAAAGAGAAAGAATTGAAATAAATAATCATCTAAATTATCTAAGCATGAAAATTATATATTAAGAACAAGACATAATAAAACATACTAAACACATTCATGCATCAAACAAAAACATACTAATTAAGGGAAGAAGAAAGGAAAGAAGAAAAACAGAATACTTCTTGCATGAGCGTGCTGTTCTAATGAAAGAATATTTTAGAAATCAAAGAAATTTGTTCACCTCTTTGAAGTCTAAAATACTTTACTTACAAAAAAGAAGTTCCTAAAGCAAAAGCCTCTAAAATGTCTTTAACATAAGGGGAGCAGAAAAGTCAGAAAAGAAGAGCCCCTAATTCTTATTTGTTTCCTCTATTTATAGAGGTTGGGATGCTTCAAAAAATAAGCTGAATGAGATTAGATACAAATTGGAACGCGTCCTTATTTTTAAAAAGTCGAAAAAGATAGGCTTTATCTCAATTAAGGAGTCCCCGAGTCGGGAATTGTACCTAGATGCATTTTTAATCCATATTCTAAAAATTAATCCCTTTTTTATGATATTCAGGTCTTTAAAGTGATAATTCTCTTGTATATAAATATTCCAAAAAGACTTGATTATCCACAACTTCTTTGTTATCTGATTATCCACTTTATTCTCATGCAAGCAAGTCTATTTTTGACACTAACCAACAACCAATCACAAAATTATTTAATTAATTTTAATTATCTAACCAATAAAAATTAATTTAAATTAATCATGTGTGATCGGTTCCACCCAAACAAAATGCATGCAGACCGTGAAAACTTGATCATGTGATATCTTTCAGTTCGATGGTCCGATTTGGAAATTGGACATACCATCGTGACCGTTAGACCCTTAATATCATTTTTATGATATGAAATGAATGAATTAATGCATGCATGTAATGCAACTCTAAATTTTGGGTATATGAATGGTCACTCTAGCCATCTTCCATGATTAAATTATGGGTGCAAAAATGAGTGTCTACGATAGGGAGTCTATCGAGGGTGAGGCAATGGTTGGGTTCACTAAAAGAACATGGAAAATTGTGTGTGATGAAATGCTTGGAATTCAAATTCCAAGTGAAAATAAAACCGTGCTAGATGGTCAAAGGATTCCAATAAAAGCACACGTAAAGAACATGGAAAATTGTGTGTGATGAAATGCTTGGAATTCAAATTCCAAGTGAAAATAAAACCGTGCTAGATGGTCAAAGGATTCCAATAAAAGCACATGTTGACCGAATTGCACAACTGTTGCCTTCAGATGCCAATGAGTTGTAGGTTCATCGGTATGCTTGCTGCTATGTACTAGCCCTACTAGGGGATATGGTATTTGTTGACAAGTCCAGAGATAGGGTCCACCTCATGTGGTTGGAGTTCATGGAGAACCTTCATAATCCAACCAAGTATAATTAGGGTAGTGCAGCCCTATCATGGTTGTATAGACAATTGTGCAAGGCAACCAAAAAGATGACAAAGAAAATTGGTGGAGCATTGATTTTGGTCTAATTGTGGATATATAATATGCCGGGTTCCCACATATATCCCCACAGAAGGTGCCCCCACTAGAGGGTGTTTATGGTCCACCACCACCACCAACTCCTCTTGCCATGAAGTAAGTATATACTGCATAATTACTATGCTGTTAGACGTATTATGCTATAATCATTTTATTATTCAAGTTTTACATAAACGACTAATGATCATGCTATGTTATGTGCTTGTAGGTGGGCAGGGGCTAAGCGTACAAAGAATGCTTCTACACACGTGCTTTTCGCATATCGCAATCAAATTGCCACGACATGGCCCAACGAAGTATAATACATATTTTTATACAACGTTTATATCAATTTATGTCTTTGAAATTACACCCATCATAATCAAAATCATAAAAAAGTATTTCATTGCCCACTATTGAATTAGTTATGCAAATTATGAGAAAATTGCTTAATGTGGTTGCTTTTGTTAGTGGCTACTATAGGTTAAGTGGGAGCCATATGCAGTTGAATTAAGCTGACTTTCTCCTAATTTTTGCATCGAGGGAAGTAATGTGTGGAGGTCGAAAATTCCACTTATATGTTTTTGGCTTGTAGAGTTCCACCTACCTGATCATGTCCTTTGACAATTTGGGCTAAAGTAGGAACAACCTAAAGATTTTGATACCGATCGCAAATTGCATAAAGTAGATGTGAGCGTCAAGGTAGAAAAAAATTGGAGGGTTGCAATCCATATTCAGAAATGGAATGATCATTCTGAGTACGTTTGTCATGCAGAGAGGATAAATGAGGGGATGTCATGTCATCATCCATATATGGTGTGGTATCGTTGGATCACTCAACTGTATATCGACCGTGACAGCGCTAAAATGGAAATTTTGGTAATGTGCACAAATTTATTTTGTTTTGCAAGTTGTGTTTGATGTCATGTCTGTGTCCTACTTAATAATGCCTATGATTTAACAACAAATTGCGAACCAACTGGCTGTCCTTAGTTGGTTTAATGAAGACTCTGAAGAATACAAGTTCATCAAAAAAGCCCTTGAGGATGTGGATGAGGTTGATCGCATTGATGTGCTAGCTAGTGATGAAGCAGCAAACCACACTAAAACATTAGATGTAAGGCCCAGTACGAGCTCAACTGTTTTAGTGCATACACGTCGTCGACATGCCCCCACTCCTCATCATGCCACTAAGACCCCTAATCCACCCTTGTCCACCGTTCATGACACAACTGGGCCCCCCATTCCACCCATCCCTCCTATCGACATTAGATCGCCCTTGTTGTTTACCCATACTGAATTTGAGTCCTCCCCACACACCACCATCATTGACCACAACTCGCCTATTGCCCAATCCTATAGCTCCCCCTAAACAATTATACCCACCCCTAGCCTTTAAACACCCCAAGTTGAGCTCATGTCTACCAACCCGAGTCATACACAATTGCCTCTTACCTCATCTTTTCCCTTGATACATGTTGCACAAGTGATGCAACTACATGATGGACACGTTGAGTACGGGCAACGTGATCAATCTGAGCAGCCACACGATGTAAACAATCATGCTCCACCTAAACGGAAATCAACTCACACCATCCAACCAAAGAGATGCGGCATAGGTTCCTACTTGGTATTCCAAGTGCTTTATTATTATTTTAATTTCATCTATTTTTCATGGTTCTATGTGCATGAATTTGTTCATTTGTATAAGCTTACAAATAGTTTTATGAGTAGGTTACAGCTCCAAATGAGTCATTAAAGCAGGTTGCAGCTCCATGTCTAATGCAATATCGATGATATACCGGTACATAATCATGGGGCCACTGTGTAAGGGAAGATACGATAGCTCTATGTTGGTTAGATATTATGCAAATGCCGGAATCGGGTACCACATGTTGTAACACAGTCTACAGGTAAGATAAAAACCATCCCAACTGGCCCTTGTCTCATCATCCACAACTACAAAGGCAAGCGAAAAAAATCTCATTGTTAGCATCAGTAGCCATTGCAATCAACTTTCCTTTATATTTCTGTAAAGATGAGTTCCATCAATACTAATTACTAGTCTACAATGTGCGAATCCAGCAATGAAAGGAGCAAAAGCCCAGAACACATACTTGAATATAATAGTACCTAGTATGTCCCCATTGATCGATCGATAAGACACTTGTGTATCTAGATCGCTGTCCTTATATGCTAACAACAACTTGTGCAACTTTTGGTATGACTCTTCCCAATTCCCATGTATGTTTGCGATGGCCTTTTGTTTCGCATCCCATATCTTGTAGTATGATATTTTGTGCTCAAACCTTTCCTTCATCAGCTTTTGGAGATCCTTTATTTTGCAAGTGTGATCCTTAAGTACATATTTACAAAGTTCTTGGGCAAGAAATTTGAATCCATCATTCTACCCTCTTTGTTCACCCCAAATAATAGACAAGTGTAAGGACTGCTGTATACTGTGATGGTCCATTGTCCGTTAAGTTTCCGTTGTAAGAATGCTTAGACTTTTCATGCACATGACTCGTTCACCCACTTCACATGCAATCTCTGCTAGACCCCTCAGTTATATAACTCTTGTTGTTATCCATAGAGTACACTATTAATGCCTGCCTCATTGCCTCTTTATTAGGAAAAATCAACCCTTTGCTAAAATTCATTCCCCACACCCAAGTTGATGAAAATGGTATCTTAACATTTGAAGAATCAACTATATTATCCCAAGTGTTTGCATGGAATGACGGGTTATGAGCTTCGTAGGTAGGGACTATATTCGTAACATGTTGCACACCTATATGATTGCCTATATCATCATGAAACTCCGTAGCATCATCATCCTGATCATCCACAACATCATTATGAGCATTGTCAGCATTTTCATAGTGATCAATGTACTTGTGGAAGTCATCTCTCCCAGTTATCTCTTCATACTCATCTCTACCATGATCAACATCGCCTTCATGTTCCCCCTTAGAGATTGAATACATTCTTGTTGATAACTAGATCTGTAAACCTCCATTGGAGTTGGTGTCTAATGACATGGTAGTGTATAACCCCCAATTGTTGTGCAAGGAGTAAGAGTTGGATGACCATCAGCATGTAATGATTGTAATTCTTCACTTCCACCCCCCTCCAAAGTTGTTTGTTGCACATCTTCACCACCAACTTCTGTATGAGGCTCCACACATAATCTTAACATGTTTATCTCCTTTTATTTCAATAGGCATGAAGACAATGCGATCACTGAAAACTGCATTCGGAGCACGATATATAATTGTTATGTCATGGAACCAACGGTCCAAATCTAGCTCTTTCATAATTTTCTTTTTCAGCTTCGTCAAACTGATCTCCCGCCATTTTTTTAGCTGAATAATCTCTAACATTTACTAGGCCCTTCATATGTCACTCCATGAATCACATCACTGCAGGGCTCCTTACCATAATATAGATATAAATCAATTGAACTCATTACAAGCCTATTCAAAGTCAAATGAGTTTACTGAAAGTTAGTGACAAGTATAACACTTTTATTTGATATGAATTATAAAATATTATCTCCAAGCAAATATAAAGATAACATTGTATGGTCCACCGAACAATTATAAACAATTGAAATTTTATTATCTCCAAGCAAATATAAAATATAACATTGTATGGTTTGCCAAGTAAAAATAACATGGTATGGTCCACCAAAATATAACATTGGAGATAATATTTTTGAGATTTCCATGCAAATTTTTATTAAAGATAATATTGTATGATTAACCAAACACATATAAAATACTGTCTCCAATCAAATACAAATATTTGAATTTTTATTCTCAAACAAATTTTTATATGGCCACTAACCTTTAAAAATTAAAAATCGTTACGCCTTACAAATAACAACCCATTACAAATAGCAACACATTGCAAATAATAACACGTTACTCATACACATTACAAATAACAACCCATTTGACAGAAAAACCTACTACACATTGCAAAGAACAACCCATTACAAAGAACAAACAACAACCAAGTACAAATACATTTAAAAAAAAAAAAAAACACATTACAAAGAACAAATAACACATTACTCATAAACACTATAAAAGTGATATGTGTATATATATCTACCAAATGAAAACTTAATTAACTAGGTCTAACAAAAAAAAAAAAAAAAAAATTGAAAAAGGTTTAGATATTTACCTACAAATTGAGGAAGAATGAAGATATTAATTTTGTAGAGTGATCAATGAAAGTTGCTGGGTTTGAAGTAAAAAAAGAGAGTTTGGGCATGGGAGAGAGCTGTGAAAGTTGTGATCTGTTACACATTGCAACCCATTTCACAGAAAAACCTATTACACATTGCAAAGAACAACCCATTACAAAGAACAAACAACAACCAAGTACAAATACATTAAAAACACACACACACACACACACACACACACACACACACATTACAAAGAACAAATAACACATTACTCATAAACAATATAAAAGTGGTATGTGTATATATATCTACCAAATGAAAACTTAATTAACTAGGTCTAACAAAAAAAAAAAAAAAATTTTGAAAAAGGTTTAGATATTTACCTACAAATTGAAGAAGAATGAAGATATTAATTTTGTAGAGTGATCAATGAAAGTTGCTGGGTTTGAAGTAAAAAAAGAGAGTTTGGGCGTGGGAGAGAGCTATGAAAGTTGTGATCTATATGCTTAATTTGATATATTTGTGAGTTATGAAAATTAAAACAGTTGGGGTGGTTGGTGAAATTAATTGGAACTCGAGTTTGGCAAACTCTAGTTCCATTTGGAAAAAAAAAAAAAAAAAAAAATTTACTTCCCAAGAACTTGAGTTTACTAATCTCGAGTTCCAAGCGGGTAAAAAATTTACCCACCAAGAAATCGAGTTTACTAAACTCAAGTTCCAAGCGGGTATTTACCAGACAAAAACTCAAGTTTAGAAAACTAAAGTTCCACGTGTTTTAAAAAAAATATATCCACGTTAGACAACTACACCAAGAGAAAATCGAGTTTGATAAACTTGATTTTGGGTTGGAACTCGAGTTCCAAAAATAGTCCAACTTACTAAATAAGTTTAACTGCATGCTATTCATCTAATATTTTCCTGAAAAGGTGTTGTTCAACAAATTTTGCTGGGAGTATGAAGAGCTTGTAGTGTTGGCGTTACTCCAATCTCTAGTATGTAAGGGTAAAGGTTTAGATGACAAAGAAAAGTTTACTTATAAATATATATATATATATATATATATATATATATATATATACGGGTTGGGTTCAAGTTACACCTAGTGTGTGTGTGTATATATATATATATATATATATATATATGGGTTGGGTTCAAGTTACACCTAGTGTAACTCTAACCAATGTCACACCACCCAATAAAATGTTATAGAATTCATATTTTGAAAATCACACCGTTGAATTACATGTTCTATATGTTCTTAATAATCATGCCAATTTTCATGTTAATTGGATATTATTTATCATTTGATCCACAAACTCACCTTTTATGCATTATTTTAAACTACAAAAACTTGAATTTAAAAAATTGATCGATGAGATGGCTATTAATCTTTGACCACCTTGAAATTTTGCAGGAATGGAGAGTATATGATGATAATGTAATCTAACGGTAGATTTGTCAAAATTTGCATCAAATTGAAAAATATTGAGTGGTGTAACATTACTTAGAACCCAAGACAACTTCAATGATTCCCAAGCACCAAACAACAATAAAGAACTTTGAAGGTCTCTGTGTATGTTCTAGATTTAATCTCCTTTCATGGAATTTATCAATTGGAGAGGGACAATGTAGAGAGAACAAATGGGATTTAGGTTGTTAAAGCCTGAATCTCATGGGTTAGAACAATATATGAGAGAGATTTAAGGGATGGGTACAATAGAGGATGAAAATAACTAATTTTTCTTAAATTTGCTAAACTCACTCAATTAAGTTATTGCCAAGTGTTTGTTGAGATTGTTGTTCCAACAGCTTTTCAAGAAACACCTGTGAAAGGTGTCTAGTTACAAGAACTAAAGGGCACTCACGCAAAGTCTCTATACACAAAAAGTCTCATACATATTTACAGAATATAAACAATGGACAATCATTAAACGTTTCCAAAAGGCTAGTTTGCATCCTCCCCTTCTTCGTGAGGCCATTTGCTATAGAGTTTGCTACATGTTATATGTGGTGTAGATGGACCACCCATTCCCTGCTGAGGAGCATCTTGTAATCAGAAATTATGGGAAACAATTTTGGAGCCAAGTTCCCAGCAAAAGTTAGACATGTAAGAACAAAAGTGGAATCAACATTAGCATTTAAAAATTTAACATCCATGTCCCAAGTAGTAATTAAACCCTGTCTAACATCCCACAATTCAGCCTTATTATTAAACGCAATCTCAACGTGACAAGAAAAACCTACCACCCATTTTCCCAAGTGATCACAGATAACACTCCCCCTCCTGCGATACTAGGGTTCCTTATTGAGCTGCCATCTATGTTTAGTGATGCAAAAGGGAAAAGAGGGGTTGCCATGCAATATATTTCACACATATAGATGTTTTAATTTTTCCTGGAGATATGATGTGGAAGAACTCTGAAGAAAGATTTAATGTTTGGTGGAGAAAATGGTTAAGAGAATCCGAAGGAGGAGCAAAAATTCTCTTATTTTGAGCAAGCCATAATTGCCAAATGCCTTGTGCAAAAATAAAAAACCACGGGATTGAGGAGGGGTTAGAGAGTTGGTGATTAGTAAGTTTAACCCCAAGCCATGCTTGAAGATCCAAAGAGAAAAATTCAAGAGATCTAGTTTTAGGAAGAGACAACTAAAATTCTTTAGCCCATGGGCAATGGCAAATGATATGTAAAGTTGTTTCAAGAGAGAGACACCGTGGCCAAGAGTTAGAAAAGCCCAGAATGATGCCAGATTAAAAGGATTTTGTGGGGGACGGTTGAGAAAGCATTACAATACGAAAATTCTTATCTTTGGGGGACATGCAGTCTTTCAAATCCAATTCCAGTAAGCTGCATTTGATTCCACTGCCTCACAGATAAACAAAAATTTTTGTAGCTTGCTTAACTGTGCTATGTCCTGTACAGGACATTGCACAGTTAAGCAAGCTACAAAATTTTTGGATGTCCTAATGTGTGTTCTTGTAAGTCCAAAGGTAAGTGCATAGGTATAGTTTGGAAGTTCCATCTACCAGAGGAGAAAATGGAGTCAATAGACCGGTCTTCTTCACCTTGAGGTAGAGGGCCTTCAATTTTATCTGTTATAGGTCCATTTGGAAGCCAATGATCCGTCCAAAATTTAGCATGTAGGCCATTATCAATCTGCTATCTCATTTCCCGAAATAACCAATTTTTTCCAAAATATATAGCTTTCCAGATATTGGAAATAAGGATTGCAACTTATTCTATATTTTTTAGAGTGATCTGCCATCATATCATTTGCAAGAGGATGTGCGTAGGTAATGATCTAAATTTAATTTCATTTGTATCATAATTAATTGCATTAAATCATGATCTTTGATGATATGAGTTGATTGACATGTTTATGCATGTAAAAGTATGACCATGCATATTAAGATTAAATTTTAATTTATGTAATTTCACATGATGAGCATATTTAATTTATTGCTATTCATAACATGATTAGAATAGCGCATAACATGATATGACTATTAGTTTCGTAAAGACCAATTTTTGGGTGGAACGAAATGAGTGCCTAACACCTTCCATTCCATTACCAAGCCACTAAACTTATATCTTGGGTTTGTGGAATAATTCTTCATTGATGTAATTTTGCTTCTTCTTCTTCTTCTTTTTCCTCTATATTGTAACTAAGAAATAAAGCATTGTATTTTTATTTTTTTTAAGATTATATCTAGGACCAAAATAATGTAATTTTTTTATTTCTAGGATTTTATTTAGGATCAAAGCCATGTAATTTTACTTGTTTTATTATTCCAATTATCTAATTTCAAAATTAATCAACAAAGAGGTATTCATGAAGGTTTACTTATTTTTTTTCTTATAAAAATAAGTGACAACTCTATTATAAAACTGTCCATTTATGCACTAACACATATCTAGGTGAGTAATCACTACACACACAAGAACAGTTTTACCCGTTTTAGTTTTTAGTTTTTTTTTTTTCTTTTCCTTTTGTTTTGACATGTTATGTTATGTTATACTTGTTTGTTTAATGTGATGATGACGTGCATAGTTCACGTGCCATTTTCCTACTATTATTTTTTGATCAATTTCATCTAGTTGGTTATCCCATTGCATGACATCATCTGCTAGATGAAACCTGTTAGAAATAAAGAAGAGAAAATACCTGACTTTTCCTTGGAAATTACACAATTTGATTTTTCCAAAAGAGGTGGCGAAGATGAGGCGTAGACAAGTCACTGTCTTGAGATAAATCATGCCGTCTACAGTTTATCCGATGTAGTTAGACAAAATATTTCTACACGTTGTCCCCAGGATATAACAATCCATCCACCTTTGCTGATTATCCTTGCGAGCTTACACTGCTCGTAGGATATAAGATCTCTATGGTACTTTCTTTTCCCATAAAATTTAGTAAAAGATAAAATATTTTTGTGAATAGCAAGAAGCAATAGATGGTAAGTGTTTAGAACAATAATAAAAATTGTTTTTGAAAGTCTGTAGCTTTGTAATTCAAAATAATGTATTTCTTGAAACTTTTTTTTCTTTCCATATGTATAGAGCTGGACATGTAACTTGTCCTTAGCCAAAGAATCAAAAATGTTTGATATCAATTAAATGGTTGTAAACACAAAATTTCCCAATTGCAGAAAATCAAACAATTGAAAAGAAATATGGTTTGCAAATATAAATTTGTATTGATGTATAATGAGTACAATCTCTATTTTGATTCTTTTACAAAAGAATGCCATCTGATTCTATCTTCATTGAATTTGACTCGAACAAGAAATCTTCTTGACTTTAATTGGAAGATGGATTGACCGGTCTTCATAATAAATCTCTAGCTTCGAGCTTATTAGGGATTTATTGTCCTTCAAGTTCTTCAAGCCTTTTGAATGTTCTTCAAGTTATTCGAATGTACTTCAAGTTCTTCAAAGATTCTTCAAGTTTTTCAAAGTTTCTTGAGACGGAGTTTCTCCAGAGCTTGGGCCTCTTGAAAACTTGGTGTCGAAAATGAGAGGGGATGTCCTCTATTTATAGTGACTTTAGAGGATAAGCTCTACTTCGAATTGATATACTTGAAAGTATGTAGTAGACGTTTGATTGGCCCAAATTCTTCTTAGAGATAATTATCTCTATTTATCTATTTTGATATATACCATATTTTGATAAAGATAATAATCAATAAAGATAAATAATTATCTCTATTTAATTTATTTTAACAAAGATAATTATCTATCAATTTTGAATAGAAAATTTATCTTTATTTTATTTATTTATAAAGATAATTATCCATAAATTTTGAATAGGAAATTTATCTTTATCTTGTGGGCCAAATGACACATGGCAAATTTTGATATGCCAATGCGATGTCAATTTGGATGACATATGTCATCATTTAATTTAATTAATTTAATTACATATTAATTTAGAATTTGCTACTAAACTTTGACGTGGCATTTTGTAATTGGCTTGATAACGTTTTGCCTCCTACAAATGCCCCCTTGAGATTTGACCATGTCCACAATTTTGAGTGTGGAAAATGGGCAAAGTCTCGACTTGCATGGTGTTAAATTTTGTGTACACCATTCTATCAGTTTCAAGATCCAAACTTTCCCATTGTGAATCCAGACCATTATATATATATATATATATATTTTTTTTTTTTTTAAATGTCCAGCTCATAGTTTTGGTTCTTCTTGAAGTACCCCCAGACATGTTTTACAAAGCATAGGAAACTTGCTATGATGTATATAATGCTTTGACTGATGCATATCCAAATCTTCATGTGATATACATGGGAAACTTCTAGTCATTCAGATCTTCTTCCCAATAGTTCCACGTGCACATAATTTCCTAATTGTTCTACGTGAATATGGATATTGGACCATACGGGACCCGAGGTGGACTTCGTACTTTCCTAGTCGAAGTAGTCTTGCGAAGATAACTTCAATTAGGAGAATTCGTATCCTACTTAAAGTAATATTGGCCATAGTACACCTGATATCGACAGCCAACGTCCTATAAGAATTGAAACTCTATCCTACTTAAAGTCCTTATGAGTTTAATTCCAATTAGAACAAAGGAACTCGTAATGTCTTATCCCTTCCAAGAATCCTTCTTTATTTTGACTTCTTTTCCTGGCCAATCTAGTCTTGACTAGATGAGTTTTAGTTGCAATTAAACTCTCTCTGACTAGCACTATAAAAGGGTAGCCTCAGCTGCACACAATTCACTTTTTTTTTTTTAGTGCTTAAGTTTGGAAATCTCCAAGGAAATAATTCTTTAAAGGGGGCACCAGTTTTTTTTTTTTTTTCTTTTTTTTTAATCAGGTAACAGGATAATTTTCTTTTCTCATGATTTTACCTTCTTGTTTACATCTTTGTAAACCGTCTCTTTTCTTTGTATGCTTTCAAATATATTGACTCATGTTTGCTGGTGCAGATTTGATCTCAACTTCACAACAATTAACACCACTAGCATTAATTACTAGCCTCTCTCCCTCGGGTATAACAACCTTCTTTAAATTTATTTTGTTTTCTATGAACAAAGTTCTTCTTGTATGCTATGCGAATTTTTATCCTCTTCTTGACTCACGTCCATGCATGGTTGCCTCAAAGATGCAATCGTATTATTGATCATGATCATGTTTTTTTGTGAGTAAGATATGAACTGTCCCTGCTCTTGGTATAGCTTGCTTACTAGCAGTATGCCAAATAAGTCGACTTATATGATTGGATGACCTTGCCCCTTTTTTTATTTTTTTATTTTTTTTTGGTAGATAAATAACTCTTCCTTTGACAATTTCTTTTGCATGCATAAGCTGGTCCATCATTGAAGAATTCGGCTTCAAGTTTTTGCAGGAGTTCGATTATACACAAATTAATCTTTGGAGGTACATTCTTGTACAAAACTTTTCTTACTTGTGAATTTCTCTTCCTGCATGTCTATTTTTGTTTTTGTATTGTTCCATCTCCATTTAGAATAGGTAATATGATGACTTAGTGGCACTACGAAGAGCTTGCAAGAGTTTATTTTGTTCTTCAAGCCAAGTAGTCCTTAAGCCAAGTAGCTGCCAAGACAATGACCTCGACGACAATCTTGAAAATGAAGACAATGTTGACAATGAAGTCTATCTGTGATACGAAGACTTTCTTGAAGACGAAGACAATCTTGACAATCTTGAAAACGAAGTCTATCTGTGATTCGAAAACTTCCTTGAAGATGAAGACAAACTAGTCTATCTTGGATATAAAGACTTCCTAGAAGATGAAGACAATCTTGACAACGAAGTCTATCTATGATATGAAGACTTCCTTGAAGATGAAGACAATCTTGACAACGAAGTCTATCTTGGATATGAAGACTTCCTTGAAGACGAAGACAATCTTGACAATGAAGTCTATCTGTGATTCGAAGACTTCCTTGAAGACGAACACAATCTTGACAACGAAGTCTATCTTGGATACGAAGACTTCCTTGAAGATGAAGACAAACTAGTCTATCTTGGATACGAAGACTTCCTTAAAGATGAAGACAATCTTGACAACGAAGTCTATCTGTGATATGAAGATTTCCTTGAAGATGAAGACAATCTTGACAACAAAGTCTATCTTGGATACGAAGACTTCCTTGAAGACGAAGACATTCTTGACAACAAAGTCTATCTATGATATGAAGACTTCCTTGAAAATGAAGACAATCTTGACAACAAAGTGCATACGAAGATTTCCTTGAAGATGAAGACAAACTTGACAACAAAGTCTATCTTGGATACGAAGACTTCCTTGAAGAAGCACTCTTTCATGTCATTGATGCCAAGACCACTTACAAACTGCTTATTGGAAGACCATGGTTGCATAAGTATGGTGTTGTGCTATCTATGTATCACCAATGCCTTAAATATTTCCAAGATGGACAAGTCAAGAAGATAGTAGCTGATGACAAGCCCTTTACCGTAGCTGAGTCACACTTTGCTGATGCAAAATTCTACTTGGAAGATGATACAATTGAAGAAACCCAAGTCATGGCTTCACCATCTAGCAAAGAAGAAAAGCCCCACTCCAAAGCTCCAAGGATTGATTTTCCAATTGTGGAGAAGTAAACCAAGCAAACCGAGACTTCTATGGAAGAGAAGAGGCATCATACTTCAAAAGTAACTAGAGTAGCCCCTGTGCTACACTATGTTCCAATGGCCAAAAGAAAAGAAGGCCAATCCCCATTTTTAGGAGATGAGGAGTCAATATTACAGGATTTGCAAGGAATAAACTTGCCAGTTACTAAAATCACAAAACCAAGACCCTCAAGTCAACCGTTGAAATAGTTTACAAGACCATCCCAAGGACCAATTGTTGAACATGGGACTTTGCCCATCAAAAGAATCGAAGAGGGTTTTGACCCCAATGCGTATAGACTCATGGCTAAAGCTGGTTATAACCATAAGAAGCCAAGTGGTTTGGGTAAGCTCATCCCTGAAGCCTTTGGAAAAGAAGGACAAAAGACATTGAAAGTCAAGGGTGTTGGGCAACAAGTTCTAAGGCTGGAGTTGGATACATTCCACCAACTCCCATTCATATCCCCATTTGGAAAGCTAGTATTTTGACGATTTCAACAGATGATAAAGAAGAAGAACAACCCTCAAGCCATCAAAGAAACTATCTATTTTTGATCGCATCGGCCAACCCATTCCCCACATCTCAGTCTTCGACAGGTTGGGGACACAAGAAGATGATAACTTTGTTAATGGCACTCGAAGCTTTGTTCTTACAAGGCTCGGTCGTTCAACTTCTTCTCAACTCTCAAAGGATGAGAAGTTAAGACAAAAGCAAAATAAGATGTTAAATTTCCTTCATAAAGATGTTAACGACACACTCCTCATGGATCAAGATTCAAACAAGGTTCGAAGCTCCATTCCATCTCACATGAAGCGTAGAAGTATTTGGGAAGTAAATACTAGAGAAGCCTTGACTGCAAAAAAAATGTACAATGGTGTCCATAAAACAGAAGGTGGAAGATGAGGTTGTTGCTTTAGTAAATCATATAACAATCACTGAAGTCGCAAAGGAGGAGTCCCCTATTGAAGATGATGCTGAAGATGCTCCATTCACATTTGAAGAAGGCGTATAGGCTACAGTTAATGAATTAAAGGAAGTTAACTTTGGCACTACCAAAGACCCTAGGCCAGTCTTTATAAATGCAAATTTGTCCCTAGAGGAAGAAGATGCTTATGTTGAACTCCTCAAAGAGTATAGGGATGTTTTTTCTTGGACATACAAAAAAATGCTAGGTCTAGATCCAAAGGTTGTTGTTCAGCACTTATTAGTAAAGCATGGGGTGCGACAAATGAAGCAAGCACAACGTAGGTTCCGACCTAAGTTAATCCCCCAGATTGAAGTTGAGGTCAACAAACTTATTGAAGCTGGCTTTATTCGTGAAGTCAAGTATCCCACATGGATATCAAACATTGTCCCTGTAAGAAAGAAGAATGAGCAAATTCGTGTTTGCGTCGACTTTCGTGACCTTAACAGGGCATGTCCAAAAGACGAATTTCCTCTTCCTTTAACAGAAATTATGGTGGATGCTACAATAGGCCATGAAGCTCTTTCATTTTTGGATGGGTTCTCTGGTTACAATCAAAGTCGCATGGCTCCAAAAGATGAAGAGCTCACTGCTTTTTGTACTCCAAAAGGAATATACTGCTATAAAGTTATGCCTTTTGGATTAAAGAATGCGTCGCCACTTATCAAAGGGCAATGCAAAGAATATTTGATGACATACTTCACAAGAATGTAGAGTGCTATGTTGATGATCTGGTTGTGAAGTCGAAGAAGAGAATGGAACATCTGCAAGACCTTTGTCAAGTCTTTGAGCGACTTCGTAGGTGTCAACTTAAAATAAATCCTATGAAGTGTGCATTTGGAGTTACATCCGGAAAATTCCTAGGATTCATAGTTTGACACCGAGGAATTGAAATTGATAGATCAAAGATTGATGCTATTCAAAAAATGCCAGAACCTCGAAATATTCATGAGCTCAAAAGTCTTCAAGGAAAGCTTGCCCACATTAGGATGTTCATATCTAACTTGGTCGGATGTTGTCAACCCTTCAGTCGCCTTATGAAGAAAGATGTCCCATTCAAGTGGGATGAGGCATGTAGAAATACTTTTGAGAGCATCAAAACATACTTGTTGAATCCCCCTGTTCTATGAGCACCCATACAGAGGTGGCCATTTATTCTTTACATAGTAGCACAAGAACGATCTTTAGGAGTGCTTTTGGCTCAAGAAAATGAAGAAGGAAAGGAGAATGCTCTTTATTACTTGAGTA
The DNA here is from genome assembly GCA_023736055.1 of Quercus glauca. Taxonomy (NCBI): domain Eukaryota; kingdom Viridiplantae; phylum Streptophyta; class Magnoliopsida; order Fagales; family Fagaceae; genus Quercus; species Quercus glauca. The sequence goes on along the minus strand of CM043319.1, from coordinate 23,065,691 downwards.
GAACCCTAAATGGTGCTGAATTCAATTATTCACCAATTGAAAAGACATGTTTAGCTTTAATGTTTGCCACTCAAAAGCTAAGACATTACCTACATGCCCATTCAATACGACTCATCTCACGAGTAGACCCCATCAAATACATCATGACTAAGCCAGTTCTTTCGGGAAGGTTAGCAAAATGGGCTCTCTTACTCCAAGAGTTTGAGATAATATATGTTCAACAAAAGGCAATGAAAGGACAAGCTTTGGCCGACTTCCTTGCCGACCATCCTATTCCTGATGATTGGGAGCTGTCTGATGACCTCCTGATGAAGAAGTAATGGTCGTTGAAATTTCACAACCTTGGAAGATGTTCTTTGATGGAGCTACTCAACGTTGTGGTGCTAGTGTTGGTGTAGTGTTTGTAACTCCAGAAGGGGATATACTCCCGTATTCATTTACTCTTACAGAATGTTGTTCAAAAAATGTTGCTGAATATCAAGCACTAATCCTAGGTCTGGAAATGGAAATGGATGCAAAAACAACTCGTTTGGAAGTCTTTGGTGATTCAAAGTTAATCATAAACCAAGTGCTTCTACACTATGATATGAAGAAGCCAGAATTGATTCCTTATTGCAAATACGCCAAGAGGCTTCTAGGATGGTTTGACCATATTAGTATTACACATATCCCAAGAAATGAGAATAAACAAGCTGATGCCTTGGCAAAATTAGCAACAACTCTTGCTATACCAAATCCTGAGATAAAAATTCCAATATGCCAAACATGGGTAATACCTCCAAACTTTGATGAGGATGAAATAGAAGAAGAAGTTAATGCAATTTCAGTTTTTGAAATAGAAAGAGAAGATTGGCGGCAACCTATCATTGATTATATAGAACATGAAAAATTGCCCAATGACCCTCGACACAGAACAGAAATTCAGCAACGAACTCCATGTTTTGTTTATTACAAGAATACTTTATATCGTTGTTCTTTCGATGGTCTTCTCCTTCGTTGCTTGGATGACGAGGAAGCTGCCAAAGCACTTGAAGAAGCTCACTCAGGGATTTGTGGTGCTCACCAGTCAGGTCCTAAACTTCATTTTCAAATTAAACGGATGGGTTATTACTGGCCCACTATGGTCAAGGACTGTATGGAGTATGCGAAAAGATGCTCAGCATGTCAATTCCATGCAAACTTCATTCATCAACCTCCAGAACCGCTACATCCGACTATGGCTTCATGACCATTTGATGCTTGGGGATTAGATGTGGTTGGGCCATTGACACCAAAATCCTCTGATGGACACTCATATATCTTGGCTGCGACAGATTATTTCTCCAAATGGGCTGAAGCTGCTATATTTTGTGAAGTGAAGAAAGAAATTGTCGTGAACTTCATAAAAAGGAATATCATCTTTAGGTATGGTGTACCCCGTTACATCATCACTGATAATGGGAAGGAATTCTACAACAAGTTGATGGACAAACTTTGCAATGACTTTGGTTTTAAGCAGCATAATTCCTCCATGTATAATGCTCCAGCCAATGGTCTCGTAGAAGCCTTTAACAAAACTCTACGCAATTTGCTCAAGAAAGTTGTAGGGAAGTCAAAAAGATATTGGCATGAAAGGGTTGAGGAAGCTTTGTGGGCGTATCGTACAACATATCAAACACCTACCCAAGCCACCCCCTATTCTCTTGTTTATGGGATAAAAGCTATTCTACCACTTGAACGCCAAATTCCTTCATTAAGGATTGCCATTCAAGAAGGTCTTTCTAATGAAGATAATGTGCGATCTATGACTTGAAGAATTAGAAGCTTTGGATGAAAAAAGGCTGGAGGCACAACAACGCCTTGAGTGTTATCAAGCTCATATTTCTAGGACTTTTAACAAGAAGGTTCATCCTCTATCTTTCCAAGTTGGAGATTTGGTTCTTGCTGTACGAAGACCCATCATTGTCACTCATCACACTAAGAACAAGTTTGTTTCAAAATGGGATGGACCATATGTTGTTCAAGAAGCTTATACAAATGGAGCATACAAGTTGGTTGCTGAAGATGGTTTGAGAATTGGCCCTATCAACGGCAAATTCTTGAAACATTATTATGCCTAAAGATTGAAGCACTCCTTGGTAAGAGCCTAAACTGCCTACCTCAACACTCAAAGGGTACATGATGTTTTCCCATTACTCTTGAAAGTGTTCTAAAAAACAAAAAAAAAAAAAAAAAAAAAAACCCTTTTGAACTACGTGTTGACTTGATCCCCTTTCGGGTATGTAGGCTACTTGGTATCATTTACTAAGTTCAGTCACATCCTCAAAAAAAAAAAAAAAAAAAAAAAAATCCCCTTTTGAACTATGTGTTGACTTGATCCCCTTTCGGGTACGTAGGCAACTTGGTATCATTTACTAAGTTCAGTCACATCCTCAAAAAATATCCCCTTTTGAACTATGTGTTGACTTGATCCCCTTTCAGGTACATAGGCAGCTTGACCTTTTATGCTAAGTTCAGTCACATGTCCAAAAAAGAATATATATATATATATATATATATATTTAACAACCATTGAAGCAAGAGCTAGAGAAATAAACAATCCATTAAAAAAAATTGACATAATGGAATTCCTTTATTGTTCATAAAAAATAAAAAAATAAAAAAAAGAAGAAGGAAAAGAGAAAAGAAGAAGATAGTTATAACAATTATCTATTACAAGTCAATATTTCCAATTGTAATTCTCCAATTCATCACGGGTGGTCCTTAATTCTTGTTCTAACAACTCCAAGGATTCAATGTCTTCATTGCTTAAAGTATGAGAAGTCTTTACAGAAGAAATCTCTTCTTGGATGTTTGAAATGATTGCTTTCTGGCTAGACAGCTTTTCATCATTTTCAAGGATAGAAGCTTCAAATTCTTTCTTGTGTGTGAATAATCATTTTAGTTCTTCTTGGAGCTCTGTTATTTTAGTATTGGTGTTCACTAATCCATCCTTAAGTGCCTCACCATTTGCTAATAATTCGCCCTCTACCTTTAGTTGATCATCAAGTTGAATTTTATATTCTGTCAACTTTTTGTCATGTTGCTCAAGCGTCATACTTAAGGAAAAGGAAGATTGTAGAGATGTAAAAGTATTGGCCTTATCAAAATATTCTGCAACCAATGTTTCTAATGGTGAAGGATCATAGCTTGATTGGCTATTATGGCATCAAAAATTCTTTTAGCCCCATCAAGGAGTAGATACGTCTTGTTGAATGGAGTTCTAACAATCTTTTGTTGGAGACTTTTCCAAAGATTTCAATGCAAGATCAATACGGCCTTTCAAAATTTCATCATTAGGATTATATTCAGAAACTTCAGGAGCGCAAGACTTGGTTCTTTGAGGAGATCTTGCAACATTCTTCCTAGAATTAGTATTAGCCACCTCACTTATGCTCCTTGGCAATGCAGTAGAAGACCGTGGGCTGGAAATTGAACTTTCACTACCATTTGAGGCCACATCATTATCAATGTCCAGTTGCAAGGTTTGCTGATCAGACTAAAAAAAAAAAGTAATAATAACACATAGTTCAAAAGGAGTAAAAAAAAAAAAAAAAAAAAAAGAGGAAGAAGAAGAGAAGCAAGAAGAGTTAAAGACTAATCATGAATACCTGAACTTTGTTTCTTGGTGACATAGTGGGAGATTGTGGATTGGAATTATTCTCAAAAGCCGCCTCATTGTCAACCTCCATGTTCAAATTTGTTGACCAAACTGCAATCAGATACACATTGGTCATGTAAGATATACTTTGCATGAACAAAAGGAAAGTTTCTTTTAAAAAGAAAAATGAAGAAAAAAAAAAGAAAAAAAGAAAAGAAAAGGGAGACCTGATCCTTTGCACCCTCAAGGTTTTCAGAAGCACTTGTAATGCCTCTAAGGGAATTTGGGTTGCTAGGTATTGTCAATTTGGGCCTTTTAGTCCGATTCCAATGATGATCACTATCGTTGTCATCACTCATTTCTTCAAGGACTAGATTTGTTCGTCCTTCAAATGCATCATGTACTTCTAAGGGTCCTTCAATAGATGGGGCCCTTAGAGGAGGCTTCTTCAATTTAGTTGTGACACCTTGAGACTCCTTGGATTGAATATTGTGATTCACAAATTTTGAGATGGTGTTTGCCACATGAACTTTGGGTAATTGAATATCCTTATTATTGTTGCTCTTGGCATGGATAGGCTGAACTACCTTACTCTTGGGAGGAGGAGGATGTGCACTTGCAATCAAAGCATTTACACCATCATCAAGATACTTCCCATGAATATGATTCCACCACTTTTTGTAGCCACTCATAGTATGAAGTTTGAAATTAGATAGGGTAGGAGGCACTGGGAAGAATGCTTTGCAACTAATCTTGTAAAGAGTATGTAATCTCCAAAACTCCACAATTTTATCCAAAGTCCCTTGACGAATGTCCTCTTTAATGGTACCTTGAATGTCTTGGCAAAGTCCAAATTGACGGCTAGTCCGAAAAGGACTATAAGGTTCCACTATGAGTTGACCATCTTGACGCATAGACAAGTAGGAGGAACGAATACTTATAAAATATGACAATGAATTACGAGAAAGTCCTCCACCATCAAGAAAAGTTTCCTCCGTATTCCTGACGTACAAATTTGCGTCCCATTGCATAGAAGTACCTTGTATCAACTTCCTTGCTTTGTGTTCATCAAAATGCTTGGCCCCTCCTTCCCCAGAATATACAACCATCTTGGGTCCCGGGACATCAATCTTATAATGAGTTCTAAAATAAAGACCTAACCAGCCATAAATATAATGAACAGGGAAGCAGGCACCCGAACGACTAATCATTGGAGAAGTATATGCAATCTTGTTTAGTCCTCGGTAGAGTCTAGCTAGAACTGGTATTGCTAGACTAATAGGGCGACCTGTTGCCATGAAGCTTGCAATCTTGAAGGTTCTAGGGCAAATTGTATTGAGATCTTCACTTGGCAAAACAAAGGTGCAAAGCCAACAAAAGAGTAATGTGGCTAAGTAGGTCTCTTCCCATAGCCCATCTTCAAGCTTGAGCTCAATAAAAGGGTTTTTCCCACATTTGGACCAACCTTGAAGTTTATTAAACGAACCGTCACGATTATGAGTCTTGATAGGACGACTTAACTTCTTTGTCCTTCGACTAAATGGTTTTGAATATTTCATTCCATGTCTACACCAAAAGCTGACCCAATCGCTCGCCAAAACACGCGGGTCTTCTCCTTCCTTTTAGAATTAAGGTGATGAAAGGCTGCAAATAGGTGCTCAAAACTCTTTGGGATGAACCTCTCTATCTCGTCACTTCTTGTCAATTCCTCGTAGCTAGGGATGGCTTCATCATAAAGACGACCAAAGATAGGGAGCCCACGAAGTCGATACAAATCCCAAAGTGAGATAGACAGCTCTCCAAGTGATGTGTGAAGGGTGTTGGTTTGTGGACACCATCCCTCGCAAAATGCTCGCATTACATTAGCATTTCGATCATATGTGTAGAGAGATACTAAAACTGTGTCATAAATATAGGCCTTATTGAGAGTCTTCTTGCTTATAAAAAGAACATCTTCAAGCCATTCCTAATATAGAGGTATGTAACTCCATTCTCCATTAATTTTGAAAAGAGTGCCCCAACATGTTCCGCCTGAAATTATGCGACGGCCAACAGTCACTAGATAATGAGACTCTGTAGTGTTCTTGTGAAGAGAACTACGCAAATACCACGCTTTAGAGGGGGAACCAAAATTCTGAGAGACATCATAGGTCCACTCAACAATGTCTCTTGAGTCTTTAAGTTCAGGCCATCTTTCCATAAATCGACCAGTAATCGGCCTTTCAACAAGCAATGATATGTCTACTTCCTTAGCGTCATTCGATTCTTTAGTAACAACAAGATACCTCTTGTCGAATGAAGAGAAGTCTTTAAAGAGCACCATGATGATAGGGCGAACCTACAAAAAATGTACAAATGAATATAAACTACGGTGCAAAGAAGGCTAAAAATAAAAAGAAGGGGGCATGGACATGCAATAAAAAGAGGAAAAACATAAAGTTATTATATCCTCATATGCAAGCATTGCTCCACCGCAAGATATTAATGGACACACATCCTTGCATAGACAATTTTCATCCTCAAAGTAGCCTTCTTCTTCAAAGCAATCTTCGTCTTCAAGGAAGTCTTCATATCCAAGATAGACTTCGTTGTCAAGTTTGTCTTCGTCTTCAAGGAAGTCTTCGTATCCAAGATAGACTTCGTTGTCAAGACTGTCTTCGTCTTCAAGGAAGTCTTTGTATCGCAGACAGACTTCGTTGTCAAGATTGTCTTCATCTTCAAGGAAGTCTTCGTATCCAAGTTAGACTTTGTTGTCAAGTTTGCCTTCATCTTCAAGGAAGTCTTCGTATCTAAGATAGACTTCGTTGTCAAGATTGTCTTCGTCTTCAAGGAAGTCTTCGTATCCAAGATAGACTTCGTTGTCAAGATTGTCAAGATTGTCTTCGTCTTCAAGGAAGTCTTCGTATCATAGATAGACTTTGTTGTCAAGATTGTCTTCGTCTTCAAGATTGTCGTCGAGGTTGTTGTCTTGGTAGCTACTTGGCTTGAGGAACAAAATAAAATCTTGCAAGTTCTTCGTAGTGCCACTAAGTCATCATATTACCTATTCTAAATGGAGATGGAACAATACAAAAACAAAAATAGACATGCAGGAAGAGAAATTCACTAGTAAGAAAAGTTTTGTACAAGAATGTACCTCCAAAGATTAATTTGTGTATAATCGAACTCCTGCAAAAACTTGACGCCAAATTCTTCAATGATGGACCAGCTTATGCATGCAAAAGAAATTGTCAAAGGAAGAGTTATTTATGTACCAAAAAAAATAAAAAAATAAATAAAGGGGCAAGGTCATCCAATCATATAAGTCGACTTATTTGGCATACTGCTAGTAAGCAAGCTATACCAAGCGTAGGGACAGTTCATATCTTACTCACAAAAAAACATGATCATGATCAATAATACGATTGCATCTTTGAGGCAACCATGCATGGCGTGAGTCAAGAAGAGGATAAAAATTCGCATAGCATACAAGAAGAACTTTGTTCATAGAAAACAAAATAAATTTAAAGAAGGTTGTTATACCCGAGGGAGAGAGGCTAGTAATTAATGCTAGTGGTGTTAATTGTTGTGAAGTTGAGATCAAATCTGCACCAGCAAACATGAGTCAATATATATTTGAAAGCATACAAAGAAAAGAGACGATTTACAAAGATGTAAACATGAAGGTAAAATCATGAGAAAAGAAAATTATTCTGTTACCTGATTAAAAAAAAAAAGTCCGGTGCCCCCTTCAAAGAATTATTTCCTTGGAGATATCCGAACTTACGCACTAAAAAAAAAAAAGTGAATTGTGTGCAGCTGAGGCTACCCTTTTATAGTGCTGGTCAGAGAGAGATTAATTGCAACTAAAACTCATCTAGTCAAGACTAGATTGGCCAGTAAAAGAAGTCAAAATAAAGAAGGATTCTTGTAAGGGATAAAACATTGCGAGTTCCTTTGTTCTAATTGGAATTAAACTCATAAGGACTTTAAGTAGGATAGAGTTTCAATTCTTATAGGATGTTGGCTATTGATATCAGGTGTACTTTGGCCAATATTACTTTAAGTAGGATACGAATTCTCCTTATTGAAGTTATCTTCGCAAGACTACTTCGACTAGGAAACGAAGTCCACCTCAGGTCCCATATGGTCCAATATCCATATTCACGTAGAGCAATTGGGAAATTATGTGCGCGTGGAACTATTGGGAAGAAGATCTGAATCACTAGAAGTTTCCCATGTATATCACATGAAGATTTGGACATGCATAAGTCAAAGCATTATATAAATCATAGCAAGTTTCCTATGCTTTGTAAAACATGTCTGGGGGTACTTCAAGAAGAACCAAAACTACAAGCTGGACATTTAAAAAAAAAAAAAAAATATATATATATATATATATAATGGTCTGGATTCACAGTGGGAAAGTTTGGATCCTGAAACTGAGAGAATGGTGTACACAAAATTTAACACCATGCCAGTCGAGACTTCGCCCATTTTCCACACTCAAAATTGTGGACATGGTCAAGTCTAAAAGGGGCATTTGTAGGAGGCAAAAAGTTATCAAGCCTATTACAAAATGCCACGTCAAAGTTTAGTGGCAAATTCTAAATTAATATATCATTAAATTAAATGATGACATGTGTCATCCAAATTGACATCACATTGGCATATCAAAATTTGCCATATGTCATTTGGCCCACAAGATAAAGATAAATTTCCTATTCAAAATTTATGGATAATTATCTTTATAAATAAATAAAATAAAGATAAATTTTCTATTCAAAATTGATAAATAGTTATCTTTATTAAAATAAATTAAATAGAGATAATTAATTATCTTTATTGATTATTATCTTTATCAAAATATGGTATTTATCAAAATAGATAAATAGAGATAATTATCTCTAAGAAGAATTTGGGCCATTCAAAAGTCTACTACATACTTTCAAGTATATCAATTCAAAGTGGAGCTTATCCTCTAAAGTCACTATAAATAGAGGACATCCCCTCTCATTTTCGACATCAAGTTTTCAAGAGGCTTAAGTTCTGGAGAAATTCCGTCTCAAGAAACTTTGAAGAACTTGAAGAATCTTTGAAGAACTTGAAGAGCATTCGAAAAACTTGAAGAACATTCAAAGGGCTTGAAGAACTTGAAGGACAATAAATCCCTAATAAGCTCAAAGCTAGAGATTTATTGTGAAGACCGATCAATCCATCTTCCAATTAAAGTCAAGAAGATTTCTTGTTCGAGTCAAATTCAATGAAGATAGAATAAGAGGTCATTCTTTTGTAAAAGAATCGAAATAGAGATTGTACTCATTATACATCAATATAAATTTATATTTGCAAACCATATTTCTTTTCAATTGTTTGATTTTCTGCAATTGGGAAATTTTGTGTTTACAACCATTTAATTGATATCAAACATTTTTGATTCTTTGGCTAAGGACAAGTTACATGTCCAGCTCTATACATATGGAAAGAAATAAAAGTTTCAAGATACACATTATTTTGAATTACAAAGCTATAGACTTTCAAAAACAATTTTTATTATGGTTCTTAACACTTACCATCTATTGCTTCTTGCTATTCACAAAAATATTTTATCTTTTACTAAATTTTATGGGAAAAGAAAGTACCATAGAGATCTTATATCCTATGAGCAGTGTAGGCTCGCAAGGATAATCAGCAAAGGTGGATGGATTGTTGTATCTCAGGGACAACATGTACAAATATTTTGCCTAACTACATCGGATAAACTGTAGATGACATGATTTTTCTCAAGACAGTGACTTGGTCTACGCCTCATCTTTGCCACCTCTTTTGGAAAAATCAAATTGTGTAATTTCTAAGGAAAAGTCAAGTATTTTCTCTTCTTTATTTCCAACAGGTTTCATCTAGCAGATGATGTCGTGCAATGGGATAACCAACTAGATGAAATTGATCAAAAAATAATAGTAGGAAAATGGCACGTGAACTATGCACGTCATCATCACATTAAACAAACAAGCATAACATAACATAACATGTCAAAACAAAAGGAAAGGAAAAAAAAAAAAACTAAAAACTAAAATGGGTAAAACTGTTCTTGTGTGTGTAGTGATTACTCACCTAGATATGTGTTAGCGCATAAATGGACAGTTTTATAATAGAGTAGTCACTTATTTTTATAAGAAAAAAAATAAGTAAACCTTCATGAATACCTCTTTGTTCGTTAATTTTGAAATTAAATAATTGGAATCATAAAACAAGAAAAATTACATGGCTTTGATCCTAAATAAAATCCTAGAAATAAAAAAATTACATTATTTTGGTCCTAGATATAATCTTAAAAAAAATAAAAAATACAATGCTTTATTTCTTAGTTACAATATAGTGGAAAAAGAAGAAGAAGAAGCAAAATTACATCAATAAAGAATTAGTCCACAAGCCCAAGATATAAGTTTAGTGGCTTGGTAATGGAATGGAAGGTGTTAGGCACTCATTTCATTCCACCCAAAAATTGGTCTTTACGAAACTAATAGTCATATCATGTTATGCGCTATTCTAATCATGTTATGAATTGCAATTAATTAAATATGCATGGTTGAAAGAAGGGGATAGCAATAGGAGGTACTTTCACTGCAGAGCCAACCAAAGGAATCGGCATAACCTTGTCTTGGGCATTGAAGATGAAGCTGGAACTTGGGTAGAGAGATATTTTAAGACAATGTTTACCATCTCAAACCCTTCGGGTTTTGAAGACATTATTAATGGCGTTCGTCTTACGACTTTGGATGATGAGAAGGCAAATTTGGGTGGTGATTTCCAAGCTTTTAAGGTCTACCAAGCTCTCAAGCAAATGGCCTCGCTCACAGCAACGGGACCCGATGGTATGTCTCCAATCTTTTATAAGTCTTTTTGGCATATAATTGGTGAAGATGTTACTGAAGTTGTGCTTCAAGCCCTTAACTCAAGTACTGTTCCTGTTGAGATTAATTCCACGTTTATTGCCCTCATTCCTAAGATAAAGTACCCAAAAAAAGTGTTTGATTTTTGACCCATTAGCTTGTATAATGTCATTTACAAGCTTATTTCTAAAGTCGTGGTTAATCGGTTGAAGAAGTTTTTGGCTAGATTAATTCTTGATTCACAAAGTGCCTTCCTATTTGGGTTTCTTATCACATATAACATCCTAGTTGCTTTTGAGACCCTCCATTATCTCAAAAGAAAAACCAAAGGAAAATTAGGGTACATGGCACTAAAACTAGATATGTGCAAGGCTTATGATAATGTGGAGAGAGACTTTTTGGAGAAAATCATAATCCATTTGGGTATTGAAGGGAGAATGGTAAAAATTATTATGTCTTGTCTGAAATCTGTCTCATACTCAGTCTTGCTCAATGGCCAACCAGTGGGTAATATCAAGCCTTCAAGAGGCCTTTGCCAAGGTGATCCCCTATCTCCTTATTTGTTTCTATTATGTGCTCTGGGCATGCAAAGTTTGTTGCAACAAGTAGAGGTGGATGGGTCTATTAAAGGGGTATCCATAAGCCGGAATGGGCCTTAGGTCTCTCATTTATTCTTTGCAGATGATAGTGTGTTGTTTTGCTGAGCAACGGAATCAGAATGTCAAAAAAATTTAGATATTTTGGCTATCTACGAAAGAGGCTCAGGGAAAAAAATAAATCGACACAAAAACAACATCTTCTTTAGCTCCAATACCCAACAAGTTCTTGAGGCTCGGATTCAACATTTGCTGGGGTCCCGATCATTCGAAAATATGAAAAATACTTGGGGTTGCCAGCATTAGTTGGGCGTGCGAAAAACAAAGCTTCATTTATCTTAAGGAAAGGGTGTGGAAGAGGCTGCAAGGTTGGAAGGAAAAGTTGCTCTCATAGGCTGGCAGGGAAATACTCGTTAAATCAGTGATACAAGCCATATCGACTTATACCATAAGCTGTTTCAAACTCCCAAAAGGGCTGATTAAAGAATTGGAAATGTTGATTTGAAAGTTTTGGTGGGGTTACAGTGGCGATAGTAGGAAGGTTCATTGGGTAAAATAGGAGAAGTTGTGTGAGGCCAAAGATAGAGGTGGTATGGGGTTTAAAGATATTGAAAAGTTCAATGATACTCTTTTGGCCAAGCAAGTGTGGCTTATGATTAACAATCCAGACTCTCTTTGCCATAGAGTTGTCAAAGCAAGATTTTTCCCGAATTGCTCCATTCTTGAAGCTAAAGACTCGACCATTGGTTCTTCTACCTGGAAAAGTATCATTAGTGCTAGAGACGTGATTAAAAAAGGAATGGTATGGTGCATTGGCAATGGATCCTCAATCCAAATCAAGGAGGATAAATGGATGCCTGTGAAGGATAGTAGCTCCATCATCTCTCCCCTCCCATTGGTTTCTACAGATACAACAGTCCAAACTTTGGTTAATTCAGACCTGGGGGTGTGGAAGCAGGACTTGGTTCAGCAACTATTTTTACCTTATGAAGCTACTGTAATCTTGGGAATTCTGCTCAGCAACAGGAACCCCCCTGATCGAGCTACCTAGGCTCACACTCCATCTGGCCTGTTTACCACTAGCAGCGCCTATAAGCTCTTGGTGGCTAATGCTGAAACCGATCATGCAAACAGCTCAAATCTGGGTCCTCAACAATAGTTTTGGAAGGGCATTTGGCAGCTGCGTACTCCAAATAAAATCAAGCATTTTATTTGGTGAGCCTGTAACAACGCAGTGCCAACCATATGCAACTTATACCATCAGCATATTAATCCTTTAGACACTTGTGAACTGTGTAAAACTTGTCCTGAAGATGTGGTGCACGCACTCTAGCTCTGCAAGGAGGTGGAAAGTGCTTGGAGTTTGTTCATCAATCTCCACCAAGCAAAGTTCCCCCCTCCACATGATTTTTGTGAACTAACTAATCGATTTTTGCAGGTCTATGATGACTACAGGAAGGAAATTTTTGCTATTTCGGCTTGGTTTCTGTGGAACAGGAGGAATGCCCTTCACTTTGGTCGACCAATTCAACCTATTGCAAACATCAGTACTGTGGCAGGAAACTTACTGTAGGAATTCCTTGCTACTCAGGAAGCAGAAACGAAGACCAGTCAAAAAGCTGATGTTTAATACTGGCACCCTCCGTCTTCAACGCCTCCAATGTAGCTGGAATAGGAGTTATTGTTTGTGACTGGCGTGGGGAGACCATTGCTTGTTTGTCCCAACCTATCCTAGCCTGTCATTCAGTTGCAGATATGAAGGCCCTGGCGTGTAGAAGAGCTATTGAGTTTTCCGCGAAAATTGGGCTTCGCAGAGTAGTTTTTGACGGGGACTCGGCTTTGGTGATCAATGCTATAACTCAGGGAGGAGCTGAATTTTCTACCTATGGGCACATCATTGAAGACATCCACTGCCTTGCTGCAGAATTTTAGTTTGTCTATTTCAATTATGTTAGTTGTGTATGCAGTTGTGTTGTTGATACTTTACCTAAAAAAGCTAAAACAGTATGGGGCTTCAAGTGTGGATGGAAGATCCACCCATTGACATTATCCCCCTCCTTTTTCTTTTTCTTTTTTTTTTTTTTTTTTTTTTTTTTTTTTTTTTTTTTTTTAATGTTTATTAAGTTTGTCTTTCAATAAAGCCCCAGGTCGCCAGTCTGGTGGGAAAGAAAGAAGAAAGTATATATTTGTAATAAAAAATAAAAATAAAAAACCAAATATGCTGACAATGATGGTATTAATATCACGTTAATTAATGTTCAGAGATTTCCTAATTAAGAACCATTGACAATAGCTATTCAAATTCTAAACTATATTTGAATTTCAAAATTTAGCAATCAATGTATTTGTCATTAAGGGATAATTAATGTCCCTAATTCACATAAATAAGCATTAAAATAAATTTAATATTTTTATAAAAATATCCAACAAAAATATCCAACACTACACGTGGTGTCATTGCAAGTGGGCTCGACTCTAAACTCAAGATACTATAATTGACACATTGTTTCACACATTTTTTACATAATTTTTTCTAAAGATTTTCAACTAATACCTCAATTTCTTATATCCCTTTTGTTGAATATATTATTAACGTGATGTGTTATACCATGTTGTTGTTAGGATATGTGCTCTTAAATCCTATTGTATAATGCTATGTATGACATTATGTTGTGATTAATAAAGTTGTTTTATTATTATCTAAAATAATGGTAACATGAATATTTGGACATTATCATATAATCCATGAGATGCATAATATGTGATTTATGTGATTTAGTCACAAAAAATATAAATCACAAGTTCTTTGTAAACTCATAATTTTAGTTCATAGTCGGTGATGAAATTGGGCATTTCATTTGCAAAGACTATAACATATCAACTAAGATGATTTGTCTTGATCATGGAAGTGAAGACTTCTAGTTGATATGTTGATATATTTTAAGAGTTAAGACATATTGAACTGGACTGCTGTGAGATTTATTATTCTACTAACGATTGTCAAGTGAATAATAAATCTCATGACTTCTATTTACATCAACTCTTAATCCTGAGAGAATAATGAACACAATCATGAAGTATAGGTTACTTTGATATATCAGAAGCGAGATCCAAAGTAACGATCAAAACCTCAGTATGTTGGGCAGCCACATTTAGTGTTATGGGAAAATATTTTCTCAAGATGGAATTCATAATCTCTTAACAGAGATATGAAATATTCTCTTGAGATAAGTTTAATGAGTTTGGTTATTCAGAGTGTTAGACCTAACTACTTTTAGTAAGGAGTCAAAAAGTATAAATTTATGAAATTGGATTTCATAAATATATGATGAATAACTTAAAGGATTAAACCGGGTACTCAAGGATTAAGATGTAGTAATCTTCAAAGTGGCGGTCAACATTCATGATTTTGTATTACTACGAATATTTTATGAAGGGGTTGAATGTATAATAAAGTCTTGTGATATAATTTATTAATAAGGTCTAGAGTGTAACTATATTTATATAGTGATATTAAATATAGTTAATGGTAATTTTGGGCTTGTCAAGAATTGATAGAAAAGCCCAAAACCCATTAGAGCTAGTGTTTTATTTGTCCCTTTTGGTCCCACTCAAAGCCACATACTAAAGCCCAATTGGAATAGCCCAAAAGACTAGTCCAATTAGATATTAGTTATGTATAAGGAGAGAAACATACAGAATTTTGTATGAAACTGCAAGGTCTATGAAATGGTGTGTATGTGAGTGTAAGCCACTCTCTTATTCTCCCTTGAATTGATTGAGAGACCACACTTCTTGGGTATAAGTGGAATTGGAGTGAAGATTAAAACTGTTCACAAGTACTTCTAATCTTTGGTTTTGAATTTCACCGCACCAAGGTACGCTCTCTTGTTCTTAAATTCTAAAATCTACATAGACATGTTATCAATTGCGAATGAAATAGATTCGTTAATTTTCCGCTGTGTATGCTTTATATGAGATGCAAGCCATGTTTTTCCAATAATTGTATATGCTAAAGTGGATGCAGAAGGGGAAGTACAAAATAGGAACACTAAGAACATGAAGGTTACATGATTCAGTCTTGTCGGCCTACATCTACGGAGGAATCCCTTAAGGGCTACATCTTTAATATGTAAGAGTGTAGTACAATAACCTGTGTTACAATGAACCCTAACATGAGTATATATAGGTGACTAAACCCTAGACTACTAGTACAAGTAGTAGTGGGCTTGAGCCTATTACATTGGGCTAACATGTCTAATATATCTCTAACACCCTCCCTTAAACTCAAGGCAGAAGCTCGATAAAAGCTTGCAGTTGGATAAGCATGAGATGATCACTTAGAGATGCCTTAAAGAATGCCTTTGAAGAAATCACAATAAATAATGTGCCAATTGACCAATTTCAGAGGTTCAAATGAAGAAATGGAGTCCAAAATCAAAATTTACGTGAAAAACTAAGCAAGATATGCCCTTTCAAAAATTTTAACTTTTGGTCAAAGGTTAACGCAAAAAATCAAAGTCAACGGTCTAGTCAAAGTAAACAAGCTATACAGTCCGGGTCGAATCCGGGTTTTCGGGTCGGGTCATAGATCGGACAACAGAGTAGCTAACGTCATATGATGACGTGTCAATGACATGGACTAGGGCTGACATGGACATGCTTGCATGGCTGCTGACGTGGAATGATGATGTCATCCGGTGATGTTAGATGACATCAGCAGGAGTTTGGCAAATAAATGGTGCGTGATTGTGTCCACCGACGCGTGGTGGCGAGACAAAAAACTTGGAAGCGCGTACTTTGTCGGATGACTACTAGATTTCTCCAAATGGTAGATCGGCGGTCAACAAGGCTTATATGATGGCGCGTGTGACTTGTGGATGAGCTGTATATGAGAAAATTGTGGCGGTGCGTGGGAGAAGTTGCCTGAGACTCTGTCTGTGCATGAAGGTGCGTTGAGAATCAGATGGTGGCCGGACTTCTGGGTTTTTCTCGCGAGTGTCTGTGGAGCACGTCTATGGTGTTGGTTTCATTAAGTGAAGGCTTGATGTGCACAAATATGAGAAGGTAAGTCACAGTTTCGTTGGTTGTTGGATTTTGACACAGCACTGAGCCATGGTGGTTGCATGATGCCATGGAGTCTAGATCCATCAGACAAACATGTGTAACTTCAGACAATGATGTGCATGTGAGAATCTTATTTACTTGCTAAAGATGTTTGTTTGATGCCAAGAATGAAGTTTGGCTCTGATACCATGTTGAATATATTATTAACGCGATGTATTATACCATGTTATATTTGCTAGAGTGGATGTGGGAGGGGAAGCATAAAATAGAAACACTAAGAACATGAAAGTTACATGGTTCAACCTTGTCAGCCTATATCCACAGAGGAATCTCTTAAGGGCTACATCTTTAGTATGTAAGAGTGTAGTACAATAACTTGTGTTACAATAAACCCTAACATGAGTATATATAGGCGACTAAACCTTAGACTATTAGTACAAGTAGGAGTGGGCTTGGACTTATTATATTGGGCTAATATGTCTAATATATCTCTAACACCTTTCATTTCTTATACAAACAATACGTGATATTGGAAAGCGTATGAGATGTATATTTAGTCATGTAGTATGTTTCCAAAACTAACTAAATTATTTCGTGCCAAAAAAGTTATAATGTTTTGGGTATATAAAAATACGGTTTGATTTTTTTTTTTTTTTAATATCTTAAAACCGCACAAACAATGACTATGAAATTTAAAAGCATGTTTTTTATTTTATTATTTGCAATATAAATAAATTTTATAGCCTAAGCCAATTTGACACAACTAGAGGGTCTCAAGAAACAAATTCCGTTTAGTTCAAGAAAATAATCATTGAATCCACAAAAGAGAAATCTAGAGTTCACCAAGAAAAACTCTTTGAAATTTTATTAAATGAAATTTTGAATTGCCTTGGATGCTATAATACATATAAATAGGAAAAGAAATCACCAGGCGGCCAGGAAATCCACCCAAAATAAGTTATAAGGTGATTAGGAGACCCCAAAAAACCTTAATTCACATTAAGTACAAAATTAAGAAAACTGCTAAAAAGGCAAATTGGGAAAATTACAGACTCAAATCATAAGAACTCTAAGAGATGTCCAAAAACATACATGATCTTATTCCAGTTTTAAAGTTATAAAAAAAATTACCATAATAATAATAATAAAATTGATTAAACAAAAGAATTTAATAGAAAGGATTCAGATCCTCTAGAGTTCCTAGGGTACTCTACCAATAGATTTCCTTAAATCCTAACTGTTCTTTAATAATTTAATGGTCTAGATTTTACCATGTTAACATTCTACTAACAATACTTTTAAAATAATATAATAATGTTGAAAACAAAACAATTAAGATTATTATTAATGGAATGCTGACATGGCAAAATTTAGACTATTAAATCATTAAAGAACGGTTAAGATTTAAGAAAATCTACTTGGTAGATTACCTCAGGAACTCTAGAGGATCTGAATCCTAATAGAAAAGCGATGCAGGTCAAGGTCTTAAGACATTGAGATTTGATCCTTGAGATTATTTACTTTAGGTCACCAATTTTCATGCAATTTTGTTGTTTATTCCATTGATTTTTGCGGTACTTTTTTGCTTTCCGGATTTCTTGTGTGTTAATTTTTGACGGTGACTTTTTTAAAAAATATACATTTAATTTTTTATGAATATAACATTTTTTTTAGAATCATTATGATTATAACATTTTTTTTGACTGAAAAAAGGGTAGAATTATGATTATAACATTGAATGTGAGATTATAATATTTCCAAATTTAAGATATGCTTGTCAACATATATTTTTTAAATTTAAAACATATCTTAAATTTGGCAACATTATAAATCCCAACATTTCTTAAATTTGGCAACATTATAATTCCACATTTAATGTTAACACAACTTAAGATATGTTTGACAGTTTTTTATTAAATTTGGCAACATAATAAATCGTCATTCAATGTTAATTAATACAACTTAAGGTATGATATTTCTATTGCAAACCATATTCAAAGGTTTTTTTTTTTTTTTTTTTTTTTTTTTTTTTTTTTTTTTTTTTGGAGAAAGAAACTTGACTTTAACATTGAATGTGGCATGTTTCACCCACACAAAAAAAAAAAAAAAAAAAAAAAAAAAACATTTAATGTGGGATTATATTTGGTCCTATAAAATGATACATATGTAAAACATCAATGTACCCATCAGACACAACGTTCAAGAATACAATATGAGTTTTTTCAGTAGAATTGTATTGTTCTTAATATTACTTATTTTATCTATGACTAGTTTTCATAGCGTTGGAGGATTTAGCTTTTTAAGGCACAGAGTATTTGTAAAAATCTTCAATGATTTAGGGCAGGGCTTGGATCTAACTCTTCATTGTAAATCTGATGATGATGATCTTGGTGTCCAATTACTCAAGTATCCAGATGGCCTCTTTCAATTCAACTTTCGACCAAATGCTAACGGCACTACCCTATTCTATTGTAAATTTTTTTGGTCAAATGAGTTCCATTGGTTTGATATCTCTGTATTTGATAGAGACCATCCTCAATGCAGTAACTGCTTTTGGAAGATTACGCCTGCTGGTCCATGTAAGTAAAATTACGCCAGCAGCCAATATGATCTTTGCTTTCCATGGAACTCAATGTCACTTTAACATTCGAAATCTCCCATAATATGATGCATAGTTATTAAATAATAATTTCCTTATTTGTTACAATTACAAAAAGAATTTTCCAAAAAATAATATGTTTGTCAAATCATTTTTGAAAAATGCTACATTCACAAACTATTTTACAACATTTTTATAAATTATTGATGTGACAAATTCTTATTAGTTCTAATATGGGTCCACTACTAACATCACATTTATGTTTACCAATAATTATTTGAAAATTACTAAAACTATATCAGCAGTTTGTAAAAATGTTGTAAAATAGTTTGTGTCTATAGCACTATTCATCATTTTTTGTGTCAAATCTTTTTGTTCTTAACGTGCACGTTAAATTTCATATCGATTAGATGTTATTAACTATTGTCAAAATTCACATTCAATAAAAAATATTGTGTAGAGTTGTAGCTATTAGCTACAACCAAGTTTGTAGCCAACATTTTTCCGTTAAATAAACTGTCAACATTAAATTTGTACTCTTTGATGTACTTGTAATTTGTAAATCTTAAAAGAAATAGTTGCTAATCTCTATTTTCTTTTGTTAAATTAAGAGTTTATACATTATTTATCAAATTTTAATAAAAAAAAACTATTAGTTGACCATAGATGTTTTGGATCAATGGTGAAAAAACAATCATCTTGGAGCGATTAATATGGATTGAAATGTTTTTTTTTTTTTTTTTTAATGAGAGTTTCAACCTAGGGCATCCGCTCCTAATGATAGCTCTTTATCTTCAGACCAAGACACCAATCGGTTTTTAGTGTAGGCAAGGATTGAACCCCAAATCTCTTATTCAACTATCATAAACTTTAACAATTGAGCTAACTAGAACCCACTATAAATTAAAACGTTATTTCTAGTTACTTAAGTCTTATAACTCAATTAATTGGCATATCCTGGTATTTCCATGACATCTAGGATTGAAATCCCTCCCCCAATTGTAATTATAAAATATAACATGAAAAATAATAATAACAAATTAATAATAAAGTTTTAATGTTGATCCACCTAGTTTGTGCCCTTTTTTTTTTTGTATACAAAATGTCTTTGTTATTCAATGGATAAAGTTTAGCTACAAACTTAATTGTAGCCTAAGGTTACAAATTCACTTACAAAATTAATATGGTTACATATTTTGAAAATTTAACTGATGAATTGCATGTTCTTTATGTTCTCAACACACATAAAATTTTGTGTCAATTCGATTTTATTTACTATTTGATCTATAAACTTTTTTTTATACATCATTTTGGACTACAAAAACTTGAGATTTTAACATTTGAATGATAACATAGCTATATATTTATTTTTGGTCATCTGAAAATTTTGCAAACATGGAAAATATATGAAGAAAATATAATTCAACGGTAGATTTGTCAAAATTCACATCCAATAAAAAGATATTGTGTGAATTTATAGCCATAGGCTACAACCAAGTTTATTGCCAAATTTGGCCTTATTAGTTTAGTGCTTTTGTTTGTTTTCTAAACGGAACTCAAAGAGTTATATATCACTATTCAATCTAAAATAAAAATGGACAAAGTTTGGTATCAAACTTAATAGGTTATAGCCTAAAGCTACAACTACATTCAATATCTTTTTATTATATTTGATTTTTGACAAATCCACACTAAGATTACATTTTCTTATTTTATCATCTATGATTGCAAAATTTCAAGAATATCAAAAATCAATAGTTATGTCATCAATCAAATATTTGAATTTTGAGTTTTGTGGTCTAAAATTATACATAAAAAGTATGTTTATGGATTAAATTATAAATAACATCTGATTAACAAGACATTTGACACGTGTATTAAGAACTTAAAGAATATACAATTCAATAGTTAGATTTTCAAAATATATAGTCATGTTAATTTTGTTAGTGGGAATTTTAGGCTTAAGCTAGAACTAAGTTTGTAGCCAAATTTTGCCTAATACAAAGTTCAAATTAGTATTAAAATTTTTAAATCAATTCAAAAGAAAAATTCACTTTCATATAGATTTCTGATGCTTATTGTCTCATTTCAAAAAACAATATCATTGCCTTGTTTAGAATAGTTTATCATGTGAGACAACTACAACTTAAGCTCTCAAAAACATATCAAACGTCAATATTCATCAAATCGATTTTTGAAGTTCAATTCCTACTCTCAATTAAAAGGCATAAATAATTCTTTAGTAAGTTTATAAATCAAAATTATAAATACAAAATTCAAATCTCCAAATCCAAACCATAAATTAGAATTTCATAGGAGGAGCAAAAATTCTCTTATTTTGAGCAAGCCATAATTGCCAAATGCCTTGTGCAAAAATAAAACGCCACAGGATCGAGGAGGTCTTAGAGAGTTTCTGTTTAGTGAGGTTAACCCCTAGCCATGCTTGAAGATCCAAATAGCAAAATAGAGATCTAGTTTTAGGAAGAGACAACCAAAATTCTTTAGCCCATGGGCAATCGCGAATGATATGTAAAGTTTTTTTAGGAGACACACCATGGGCAAGAGTTAGGAAAGCCTAGAATGATGCAAGGTAGAAAAGATCTTGTGGGGGACACGGTTGAAAAAGCATTTCCATATGAAAATTCTTATGTTTGGGGGACATGCAATTATCCAAATCCAATTCCAGTAAGCTGCATTTGATTCCACTCCCTCACAGATAAACTAAAATTTTGTAGCTTGCTTAACTGTGCAATGTCCTGTGGGGCCGGGCCATAAGAGTTGATGAGGATTTATTGGAAAATAAGGAATTGTATGTCCTAATATGTTTTCTTGTAAGTCCAAAGGTAAGTGCATTGGTATACTTTGGAAGTTTCATCTACCAGAGGAGAAAATGCAGTCAATAGACCAGTCTTTTTCACCTTGAGGTAGAGGGCCTTTAATTTTAGCTCTTTTAGGTCCATTTGGAAGCCAATGATCTGTCCGAAATTTAACATGTTTGCCATTATCAAACTGCTATCTCATTTCCCGAAATAACCAATTTTTTTCCAAAATTTATAGCTTATTTCCAGATATAGGAAAGAAGGATTGCAACTTATTCTATACTAGTTATAAGCCCGTGCGTTGCACGGTATTATGAAAAGCTTATGAAATAAATGTATAAATAATTATATATTTTAATAGATTCAATAAAGATAAAAGAAAAAATGATCAAATGTAGATAATTATCTCACTAAAATAAGGGGTAAGATTTCTTCCAAAAACTAAATTAAATTGATAATTCCAAATTGAATTTTAAATTGATATTTAGGCTTGCCTACTTTAGTTGGAAGGTCTAAATACCATACTTTCTCTTTTATTACAGATAGGGTGTGGAAAAAATTACAGGGGTGGAAGGGGATGATGCTTTCTAGAGCTGGAAAAGAAGTTCTCATCAAGGCAGTTGCTCAGGCTATTCCAACCTATACAATGAGTGTTTTTCAGCTTCCATCAAAATTATGTGAGGAGTTGGATGGTTTATGTGCTAGGTTTTGGTGGGGCCAAGTTGGGAATGAGAGGAAAATTCATTGGAAGAGTTGGGATAAACTGACTTTGTCAAAAAAGGATGGTGGTATGGGTTTTCGGGATATTAGAGCCTTTAATTTAGGCATGTTGGCTAAGCAAGGGTGGAGGCTATTAAAAGATAAAAATTCTCTTCTTTATCAATGTTTTAAAGCAAGATACTTCCCTAGAACTTCTGTGCTTGAGGCAAAAGTATCACCTAATTGTTCTTTTGTGTGGAGGAGTGTAGTGGCGGCATTACCTGTTTTAAGATTGGGATATTGTTGGAGAGTTGGTGATGGACGTTCTGTTAATGTCTATCGGGATAGGTGGATTCCAGAGTACCCTACAAATAAGCCTTTTTTGTCGGTAAGGGAGGATGAAGAGGAAGTATGGGTGTCAAGTTTGATTAATGAAGACCTTCAGGTATGGCGACGAGACCTTATTATGGCTCAATTCAATCGGGAAGAAGGGGAAGCTATATGTGATATACCTCTAAGTCGGAGGCAAGTCTCTGACTCTATTTATTGGAGGTATAATAAGGATGTTATTTTCACAGTGAAGTCGGCCTATAAGGTTGCAAGAGCTATATTGAAGAAGGGGGATTGGGCTGAATCATCTTTGGGTAGTGGGGGTAATAGGGTGTGGACTGTTATTTGGAAGCTACGGATTCCCAATAAGATCAAGGTTTTTGGGTGGAGAGCGAGTCATGATATTCTGCCAACTAGAAGGAACCTTAAGAAGAAACGGATTTTGATGGATGACTTATGTCCATTATGTGGTTTATTTCAAGAATCAACTATTCATGCTTTATGGGAATGCTCAGTAGTGCAGGATGTTTGGCATGGTAGTGTAAGGGCTTTACAAAAGTGTGGGACGGGTCAGATTGATTTTGTAGCTCTATTGGAGTATTTGTTGGATCGATTGGACAAAACAGAGGTGGAGATGTTTTTCATACAGGCTTGGCTGATTTGGAACCAGCGGAATAGAGTGGTGTATGAGGGCAAGTTACTGGAACCGGGTTGTCTGAATAGGCGTGCAGCTGAGTTGCTTGAGGAGTTTCAGCAGTCACAGGTCAGCTTACATGCGGATACGAGGGTGGGTGCGAGTCAGCAGGTAGTGCAAAATGATGGAACGTGTTGGATACCTCCTCCACAGGCTGTGTATAAGCTTAATTATGATGCTGCAATATTTGAGAATTCTGCTAGTTGTGGGTTCGGTGCTGTGATCAGAAACTCTACTGGAGAAGTTATGGCTGCAATGACAGTTAAGGGTCCAGCTGTTCAGGGAAGTGAAGTGGCTGAACTCCTTGCATGTCGTAAGGCGCTGGAATTTGCCATTGATGCTGGCTTCACGAAGCTTATAGTGGAAGGAGACAGCATTAATGCTACACGGTGTATTGCTTCAGGTGCGGACATCCAGTCAGCTATTGGGCATGTGGTTGATGATATTAGGCATCTGCTAGGAGCTTTGGAGTGGGCTTCTGTGAGTTGCACTAAAAGAAATGGTAATAGGGTGGCACATGTGCTTGCTAGATATGTTCAGAATGTTTATGATGATTTCTTTTGGATGGAAGAGGTTCCATCAGTTGCTGTTGAGTCTGTAAACTTTGATGCTTTATTGCTTTAATTGAAAGTTTGGTTCCAATTTCAAAAAAAAAAAAAAAAAAAAAAAAAAAAAAAAAAAACGTATTAAACAATTGATAAATCTAAAATTAATATAATCTTGATAATATTATAAATTAAAATTAAAGTTGATAATTCAAGAATACACGTGTAGAACATCGTGATAATTTGATGTAACATAAAAATCAAATAAGAAAATTGTTAAAATTAATCTATTAATTCTAAACATATTTAATCATTAATTCTAAGACCCTAACCCTAAGCATATAAATTAGATCAAAGCTAAGAAGATTAGTTTAAAAGGCAACCAATACACAAAACCTAATCAATTTAATAAAAACAAAGAAGGAGCCTTTAGAAACTTGACAATATTTTCGAATGTTTTGAATTCATTAATTAAAATCACATGAAGACAAAAAACCAATAACAACACTAAAGAAAATAAACAAAATGAAAATAATAATAATAAAAGAAGAAAGAATGCATACTTGCATTGTCATGGGATTTAGGCATTCACATACCGAAATAAGCTTCACTTCAAAAAGGATATATAGAGTTATATATATTGGTAGAGTTCCATTTAAAATATAATTCATTTAAATCTTATTGAAATTAAAGATATCTAATCAATGTGTTTGTTTCTATCCCATAAAAATTGGAATTAAAAAAAGGTCATATGAATAGAATGAAAAAAAAAAAAGAAAAAAGAAAAAAAAAAAGAGTTGATTCAACATAACATAACATATAAAAAATTTAAAATTAAAAAAAAAATTAAAAAAAAAGAGAGAGAAAGAGAACATGGTTGATAGTTATATGGAATTTTGATATATATATATATATATATATTTAAATGTCACCAACGTAGAAATTATCAAATTAATGGAGATATATACTGTTTTTTTTTTTTTGGAATAGATAAAAATTATCAAATTATTGAAGATATATACTATTTCTTGGGATAGATTTACTTATCCCTTAATAATCAAGTTTTGTAGCTTGATATTCTGATAAAATAATATTAATTTAATAATATTAAAATTTTGAAAATTTAGATAATAAATATTATCTAAATTAAATTTTTGTATGTTAAATATTATCCCCTAATTTAAGAAATATATCCTAACAAATAAAAAAATAATGTTAATTTGATGATAAATATTATCTAAATTAAATTTTTGTATGTCAAATATTATCCCTTAATTTAAGAAATATATCCTAACAAATAAAAAAATATTGTTAATTTTATTTTATTTAATGATAAGAATGAATTAGAGTCCTAATAGTATACTATTTCTTTTTAGATCTTTAAAAATCTAAAAATTTAATAAAATTTCTGCAATTTGATAAAGCCACGTAACGCAACCACGGCTTCTAAGCCCAACTTTTATTATATATAATATGATTTTTTAGAGTGATCTGCCATCATATCATTTGCAAGAGGATGTGCATAGGCAATGATCTAAATCTAATTTAATTTGTATCATAATTAATTGCATTAAATCATGATCTTTGATGATATGAGTTGATTAACATGTTTATGCATGTAAAAGTATGACCATGCATATTAAGATTAAATTTTAATTTATGTAATTTTACATGATGAGGATATTTAATTTATTACAATTCATAACGTGATTAGAATAGCGCATAAGAGCATCTCCAACAGGGCTAGCTATCTCCAAATTTTGGAGAGAAAAGCCACTATTCACACAAAACAAGGCCTCCAATAGCCTCTCTATCTCCAAATTCTTTTTTAGATTTGCTACAGTAGCTCTCCAGGCCTGGAGAGCACTATAGCAATCACTGTAGCTCATGCAAATAATATTTCCCCTTAAAATAATACCGGATGAATTAAAAAAAATACTTTTTTTTCTCCTTCCTCCCTTTCTCTCTCCTCTCACGGCTACAAACACAATGGCTACAAACACAATCATCTTTCTCTCAAACATCTTTAAACTCAGGCATAATCAAAATACAAACTCAAAAACATAATCTTAAAATTAATCAAATCATAACAATAAAAGCAAAATCCAATTCTTAAAATAAAGTTGAATTAGAACAAGCAAATATGAAAAAAGAAAAAAAAAGAAAAAGAACAAGCCGATCTAACTAGCCTGGTGGTGGGGAGGAGGACAAGCGGCGGCGGGGTGGCAGACGTGGTAGTGCTGCATGGTGAACGCCGATCTCCACTGGGTTTGTCCTTTTGGCGACCTTGATCTCCACCAATGGTGGGGCAGCGGACGATCTGACCCAGTCTTTCTCCATTGGCGGTGAGGTTGTTGGAATGTTCTTGAGGTTAAAAAGAAAATAAAAGAAGTTGGGCTGAACACTTGTGTGGAGGAGAAAAACAAGAAAAAGAAAAGAAAGAGAGAGCTTCGTGAATGCTGTAGAGTAGATGAAGAGAAGAAAAAAGAAAAAAGAAAAGTGGAAGAGAGCTTCAGTGGAGTAGAGGTAGAGAAGAAAAGAAAAAAAAGTGAAGTGAATGAGCACAGACGAAGTGCCAGAGAACAGAAGAAAAGAAAAAAGAAAAGTGAAGATAGAGATAAGGGAAAGGTGTGGAGGAGAAAAAAAAAGAGGACAAAAAAAAGAAGAAGAGAAATGTGTGGATGAAAAAAAAATAAGGGAAGAATAAAAAATTCTAATTGAAAAATATTACCACAATATTTTTACAATATTTTCAGAATAAATTTTAAGTAAGAGATTGTTATTAGTTAATATTGACAAGTAAAAAAATAATTTTAGTGGTGGGTTCAAATTAGTACTAGTAACAACTTTCCACATAAATTTTGTTCTGAAAGTATTGCGTACAATGTTGTGAACATAGCACTTCTTATTGAAAAATATAGTTGTTAAAAAAAGAATAAATGATGATTAAAAAAAGAATAAACAATGAATGAAGAAATAATATTTAAATGAGATAGAGAATGGAATAAAGAATCTGTTGGAAAGTGTATTTCAAAAAGTGGGTAGGTAAAAGCTAAATGTCACTGTTCATTTTCCAAACAGGTAAAAATTAGGCAAAAATTTAAAGAGGCTGCTAGAGATGCTCTAACAAGATATGACTATTAGTTTCATAGAGACCAACATAAAGCACTGTATTTTTATTTTTTTAAGATTATATCTAGGACCAAAATAATGTAATTTTTTTATTTCTAGGACATTATTTAGGATCAAAGCCATTTAATTTTTCTTGTTTTATTATTCCAGTTATTTAATTTCAAAATTAATCAAAAAAGAGGTATTCATGAAGGTTTACTTTTTTTCTTTCTTGTATAAATAAGTGACGACTTTGTTATAAAACTGTCCATTTATGCACTAACACATATCTAGGTGAGTAATCACTACACACACAAGAACAATTTTACCCATTTTAGTTTTTAGTTTTTTTTTCTCCTTTTGTTTTGATTTGTCATGTTATGTTATGCTTGTTTGTTTAATGTGATGACAATGTGCATAGTTCATGTGCCATTTTCCTACTACTATTTTCTAATCATTCTCATCTGGTTGGTTATCCCATTGAAGGACATCATTTGCTAGATGAAACATGTCGGAAATAAAGGAGAGATAATACCTGACTTTTCCTTGGAAATTACACAATTTGATTTTACCAAAAGTGGTGGCATAGATGAGGCGTGAGCCAAGTCACTGTCTTGAGACAAATCGTGTCATCTATGATATATCCAATGTAGTTAAACAAAATATTTCTGCACTCCCCAGGATACAACAGCCCAGTCACCTTTGCTGATTATCCTTGCGAGCCTACACTACTCGTAGGATATAAACTCTCTAAAGTACTTTCTTTTCCCACAAAATTTAGTAAAAGATAAAATATTTTTGTGAATAGTAAAAAGCAATAGATGTAAGTGTTTAGAACAATAATAAAAATTGTTTTTGAAAGTCTGTCGCTTTGTAAATCAAAATAATGTGTATCTTGAAACTTTTATTTCTTTCCATATATATAGAGCCGGACATGTACCTTGTCCTTAGCCAAAGAATCAAAAGGGTTTAATATCAATTAAATGGTCATAAAGTTCTTGAAATCAATATATATTATCAATAGCTTTCTCTCTCTCTCTCTCTCTCTCTCTCTATATATATATATATATAATATAAACTAGTCATCAAACATTGTCTTTGCCAAAATCTTAATATGTACGTTGGGAACAAAGAAAAAGTCATATTGCTATGAAATTAATGCCCCATAGATAATGTTGCTGAACATTATTACAATATCTTTTTGAAAGTTTCTGAATATATATTACATAGAATTACTAGCTGTTTTGATCACTTTCCATTAAACTACATAGTAAATACTTGTGTGTATATGGTAACTTATTATAACATAACATAATTCAGCAATAGCTGTACAATTAAGTGCTAATAAATCTTCCATATATGATGTTACTATGTCATACTCAAATAAGAATGTTTGAATACAAAACATTTAGAATGGAAAGTATGTGATTCTCAAAAAAAGAAAAAAAGAAAAAAGAAATAAAAAGAATGGAAAGTATGTATTTGTATAAAAAAAAAAAAAAAAAAAAAACCAAATATGCTGACAATGATGGTATTAATATCACGTTAATGTTCAAATATTTCCTAATTAAGAACCATTGACAATAGCTATTCAAATTCTTAATTATATTTGAATTTCAAAATTTAGCAATCAACGTATTTGTTATTAAGAGATAATTAATTTCTTCAATTCACATAAATGAGTATTGAAATAAATATAATATTTTTATAAAAATATCCAACAATCCCCCACTTATTTTTATAAAAATAAATAAATAGGTAAATATATATATATATATATATATAAGAAAATTTTTCTAGGTTAAGTAGAACATAATGCATAATGAGAGTGCCAATGGCTTGAACCCTCATTTAGTGTTTCAGCAAACATTGTTCCAAAGTTAATAGTGAGCTAAGTCTTGAACTATAACTTTTTGTATGGAAACAAAACATTACATCACACACATAATATTCCAATACTCTACTACAAGCTTCTAAGCTAGCACATTATGGCCTTGTGCTTAATCCCAGCATCCATGAGCTATTCAGAGAACTAGCCCCATTCTCAAAGGAAGCAGCCTCACTTCCATGCTCACTTAGGTGTGGCTATCAAGGATGTTCTTGTAACTCTAACATCCCACTCATAAGAGCTATAATCCACATTATGAGTTTTTTAATAAATAAAAACTCATCCTATATAACGGCACAAGATACATGCACGCACACCATAGGGAAGGACATGAGTATTATTACTCATACCTATGTTTAGTGCATGTTAATCAAACTACTCTTTGACTAGTTTTTCCTTTTGAATCTAGTTCTTGGAATCTCTAGTCCCTAGGTAGGGTATCCTCATAGATAGTATATTCTTCTTTGGGATTAAGTCACTTCCCCCTCAATGCTATCCAAATCTTTTCTCTAGCTAGAGCTTTAGTTAATGGATCCGCAATATTATCATTTGTATATAATCAACATTTATGGTACCATTGTTTATGTATTATCCCACAATACTGTGTTTTTTTGTAATAGATCTAGATTTACCATTATAGTATTTATTGCGCACTCTACCAATAGTGGCAGTACTATCACAATGAATTAAGACAAGTGAAATAGGTTTCTCCGACATGGGAATTTCAAATAATAAATCACGTAACCAACCCACTTCTTCACTAGCTGAAGATAAGGCAATTAATTCTACCTCCATGGTGGATTTAGCAATAATCTGTTGCTTTTTAGATTTCCAACATATTGCTCCACCACCTAACGTAAATACATAGCCAGTGGTAGACAAAGAATCACCTAATAAGGTGTTCCAACTAGCATCACTATATCCTTCAACAATAGTAGGATATCTTTGATATAGAAAACCATAGTGCACGGTTCTTTTTAAGTATCTCATTAATTGAGTCATGGCATTCCAATGCTCAAAATTAGGTTTGCTACTAAATCTTGCTAAAACTCCTACGACATAAGCAATATCAGGTCTAGTACAATCAATAGCATATCTAAGACTACCAATAATAATAGCACATTCGTTTTGATTGTAAATATCATTTTCATCATTAGTAGGAAATAGATGCACATTAGAATCAAAAGGAATACTTGTAGCTTTGCAATCATAGTAATTATATTTTTTCAAATTTTTTTCTATATAATGAGATTGATCTACAAATATGCCATTTGAAGTTCTAGAAATTTTCATGCCAATAATCACATTAGCTTCTCCTAAATTTTTATTATCTAAGTCATTTTTAAGAAGTGTTGGGTTAAAATGAATTGACTCCTTGCAAATTAATTAATTACCCAAGCTAATTAATTAGGTTCAATTACATGCAATAGTGTGGCAACACAAACAAATCACTAAATTATCTAAATGCAACGGAAAATAAATTTGACATAGGTGATTTATTTATGAGTGGGGAAAACCACCGAGACAAAACCCCATTGGGTGATTTTAAGATCACCAGTCCCAAGAATCCACTATTATCAATCATAAGCAGTTACAAGTATAAGGAATCTTACCAAACCCTTTGGCCTATCCCGAACTACCAACCTACAGTTGAAACCTTACCCTAATACCCAATTGGACTTATATTGTAGCAGCAATCTTTCCGTTCAATGCACGAATCCCATTACGTGACTAACTCCAGCAACTTGAAGAGGTTGTTAGTTGCAAAGTTCTTTAGTTCATCAACAATGAAGATTAGGAAGCTCCTTGATTACAAAACCCTTGGCGTAAAGATGCAGTAACTTCTTCAAAGAGAATAATGAACTTGGTCACTATCTGCATGCACAACAGCCTTTAAAATAATCCTTATATATGTCTAGGGTTGTAAGAAAAAAAAAACCTTATACGAATATACAATCATAGGCCGAAAATCTAATCTGGAATTTCTAATTTTGTAAGTCCCAACAAAACCAACTTGTGTCGAGCTTCAACTTTAAATCTCGATAGAAGTCTTTCTGTCATGATTGCTGTCGAGCTTTAATGAACAGCTCTTCTTCACTTGTTTCTTGGTTAGATTTTCATGGCTTTAACACTTGACTTGAACAACATGTTTCTTGAAGTCTTAAACCCATCCTAGATCTACTTAATTACAAGTAAAGTACATTTTTTTTAAAGATTAGCCAATTTCATAAAATATGTCCCTAACAAGAAGCATTTTGGTAGCATTTATAATTGTAGACACTCGATTTTGCACTCATAATTTAATCTTGAAAGATGGTTGGAATGACCGTTCATATACCCAAAATTTAGAGTTGCATTACATGCATTAATTCATTCATTGCATAACATAAAAATGATCTGGAGATTCTAACGATCACAATTATTTGTCTGATTTCCAAATCGGACCATTGGATTGAAAGATATCACATTATTAAGTTTGCACGGTCTGCATGCATTTTGTTTAGGTAGAACCGACCACGCATAATTAATTTAAATTAATCCTGATTGGTTAGACAATTAAAATTAATTAAATAATTTTGTGATTGGTTATTAGTTAGTGTTAAAAATAGACTTGCTTGCATAAGAATAAAGTAGATAATCATATAACAAAGAAATTGTGGATAATCAAGACTTTTTAGAATATTTATCTACAAGTTAATTATCACCTTAAAGACCTGAATATCCGAAAAAAGGGATCAATTTTTAGAATACAGATTAAAAATGCGTCTAAGTGCAACTCCCGGCTCAAAAATCCTCAAAAAGGCAGTCTTAATTGGACCAAACCTCAAACACGGACTCAACACCCAAGAGGGCCATTCAGCACTCTTGGAGAGTCGATTAGCCCAAAGTTGTGGCTTGGCCCGAGGACCCCCTGATTAAGATAAACCTTACATTTTTCAATTTTTTAGAGATAAGGATGCGTCCCAATTCGTATCTGATCTCATTGAAGCATCCCAACCTCTATAAACAAGGTAAACAAATCAGAATTAGGGGCTCTTCTCTTTTGACTTTTCAATTCCCCTTACGTTAAAGACGTTTTGGAGGCTTTTGCTTTAAGAACTTCTTTTTTGTAAGTAAAGTATTTTAGACTTCAAAAAGGTGAACAAACTTCCTTGAATTCTAAAATATTCTTTCGTTAAAAGAGCAAACTCATGCAAGAGGTATTCAGTTTTGCTTCTTTCTTTTCTTCTTCCATTAGTTTTTTGTTATTGTTTGATGCTTGAATATGTTTAGCATGTTTTATTATGTTTTTTTCTTAATATATAATTACCATGCTTAGATACTTTGCTAGAATTTTCTTTAACATGTTCTTAGATGATTGTTTATTGTAATTCTTTTTCTTAAATTTCAAAATCTGCTAATGACTACCAAAGATTATTTTAAAAACTCAAAAATAATATGCATTTTCATTAAATACAGATCTAATTTTTTAACCCAAAAACTGATCTATATTTTTCAGATCTAATTTTTTTAAAGACTCAAAACTGATTTGAATTTTCATTGAATACAGATATGATTTTTTCTATTCAAAAACTTATCTGTATTTTTTAAATCTGATATGATTTGATTTTTTAATCCAAAAACTGATCTGTATTTTTCAGACCTGATTGTTTTAAAGACTCAAAACTAATTTGTATTTTCATTAAATACAGATATGATTTTTTTAATTCAAAAACTGATCTGTATTTTCATCAAACACGGATTTGATATTTTTAATTCACAAATTGATCTGTATTTTTCAAATCTAATTTTTAAAAGACTCAAAACTGATCTATATTTTCATTAAATACAAATCTGATTTTTTTTAACTCAAAAACTAATTTGTATTTTTTAGATTTGATTTTTTTAAAGACACAAAACTGATCTGTATTTTCATTAAATACAGATCTAATTTTTTTCTAAACTCAAAATTGATCTGTATTTTCATTAAATACAGATCTAATTTTTTTCTAAAAAGTTTTCTTTGTTATAAAATTGCAAATTATGAAATTTAAAAGAAAGGATTGACAGTTAGGTTGAAGTTTTTTTTTAATATGTGATGCATGCATAATAAATTCATCTCATGAATGTGAATCCTCTTTCAAAAACTCCTTTTTTTTTTAGTTCTAAAAACAAATTTGACTTTTCTTTTACAAATCTAAAATTGTTTTTTATTACTTTTCAAAACAGAATAGTAAAAGATAAAATATTTTTGTGAATAGTAAGAAGTAATAGATGGTAAGTGATTAGAACAATAATAAAAATTGTTTTTGAAAGTTTGCAGCTTTGTAATTCAAAATAATGTGTATCTTGAAACTTTTATTTCTTTCCATGTATCTAGAGCCAGACATATAACCTGTCCTTAGCCAAATAATCAAAAGGGTTTGATATCAATTAAATTGTCAAAAAGTTATTGAAATCAATACATATTATCAATAGCTTTCTTTCTTTATCTCTTTCTATATATATATATATATATATATATATATATGTAAGGGCATAATTTGTAATGGACCCTTAACAATAAAATTTGTAGAGATGCGGGTAAACGGGCTGGGCATTAACAATACAGACAACGGATGATGCAAAATCAACACAATGATAACAAAGTAACCTTACTGGGTGTTTTCTATGGGGATCAGGACCATCCCTCCGATTAGGTGTTGGTAATGGGCCTTTATAATGGCTTTGGATAAGTATTTGTGAGGATTCTGATAATTTTGGTTAAGTGTTTGTGAAGCATATCCATCCTCGGCTTCGTCCAAGGATCTATTTTTCTTCTAGTTGATATATATGCCCTGTCCCTTATTTCTTTGCCCTGTCCCTTTTTTCTTCGGACCCCCTCCTGTTGGGAATCCTCTTTGTTATATATATTATTACTTTAGTTAATCCTCACCATCCACTTGTCAATTATCGGAGTTTCTATGTATAGGGGACTGTCCCATCATCTGTATTTGTAGGCTTTATGTTATTTCTCAGCCGCCTTTGCAGACTTTATAATAGTTGAAGTGACTGATGCTTTAGGATTTTCAGGTCACCTCACCATTAAGGCGGCCAGAATGTTGGTAACGTTCATTTATTGAACGAAGGATATTTTCCTTTTATCTAGGTTGGTTTGCCGAGGAGCCTATCGTCCTCGGTGAGGCCTTTGGACAACCTGGGCTCTTTCCTTATTATCCTCGGTCGTTACGTTATCCTCGGCGCGGGCCTTGGGCCGCATGTAGTGGGCCAGTGTGGTTAATACGATAGGGCCCCACAATAGCCCCTCAAAATTCTGCTGCACGTCCCCTTGGGCGGGGAGGAGGATTTTGACTTCCTCGGCCTTTTTTCGCTCCCTGTTGGGCTTTGCCTTTCTGTTAGTGTTACCGTTACTTCAACTGCTCTTGTAATCTCCTTTTGGCGCTAAGGGGCCATCTGAGGAGTCTTTTCCTTGTTTTTACAAGCTTTTCTTTTTCCGGAGTGTACTTTCTTGTCTGAGTTTCTTAATTATAGGTTTGAGTCGCTTGTGCTCAAGCGCTCAGTTTCTCATGGCTTTTGTCCTCGGTAGGACTCCTTATTTAGCGCCTGAGGGGGTTGGCTTTGCCATAGATTTGGACACGTGATCCATACAAGGACCCTGGTTTTTCTTAGCACATTGTATTCCTTGAGGGAGTGGTCTCCCTATTGGCTTGAGTCCTTGGACTACGTAGTGCCTAAGTTTATCCAACACTTGGTTTTTATTCTGAAGTATCTGGTTTCCCATGAGGCTTGGGTCCGAGGACCATGCAATGCCCTGGTTCTGTCCAGTACCTAGTTTTCTCATTTTATCATCTGAAGTATCTGGTTTCCCCATGAGGCTTGGGTCCGAGGATCATGCAATGCCTTGGTTCTGTCCAGTACCTAGTTTTCTCATTTTATCATCTGAAGTATCGGTTTCCCCATGAGGCTTGGGTCCGAGGACCATGCAATGCCTTGGTTCTGTCCAGTACCTAGTTTTCTCATTTTATCATCTGAAGTATCTGGTTTCCCCATGAGGCTTGGGTCCGAGGACCATGCAATGCCTTGGTTCTGTCCAGTACCTAGTTTTCTCATTTTATCATCTGGAGTATCTGGTTTTCCCATGAGGCTTGGGTCCGAGGACCATGCAATGCCTTGGTTCTGTCCAGTACCTAGTTTTCTCATTTTATCATCTGGAGTATCTGGTTTCCCCATGAGGCTTGGGTCCGAGGACCATGCAATGCCTTGGTTCTGTCCACTACCTAGTTTTCTCATTTTATCATCTGGAGTATCTGGTTTCCCCATGAGGCTTGGGTCCGAGGACCATGCAATGCCTTGGTTCTGTCCAGCACCTAGTTTTCTCATTTTATCATCTGGAGTATCTGGTTTCCCCATGAGGCTTGGGTCCGAGGACCATGCAATGCCTTGGTTCTGTCCAGCACCTAGTTTTCTCATTTTATCATCTGGAGTATCTGGTTTCCCCATGAGGCTTGGGTCCGAGGACCATGCAATGCCTTGGTTCTGTCCAGTACCTAGTTTTCTCATTTTATCATCTGAAGTATCTGGTTTCCCCATGAGGCTTGGGTCCGAGGACCATGCAATGCCTTGGTTCTGTCCAGTACCTAGTTTTCTTATTTTATCATCTGAAGTATCTGGTTTCCCCATGAGGCTTGGGTCCGAGGACCATGCAATGCCTTGGTTCTGTCCAGTACCTAGTTTTCTCATTTTATCATCTGAAGTATCTGGTTTCCCCATGAGACTTGGGTCCGAGGACCATGCAATGCCTTGGTTCTGTTCAGTACCTAGTTTTCTCATTTTATTCCTTACATTATCTATTCATCCGTGGCCATTTAATTCTACATTACTATAATTTACAATAAGCATTAAATAATTACACTTTCCAAGCAAAATAATAATAATGATAAATGCGGGCGGAGTTGGTGGAGGATAGGACCTTGCCGTGTTCTGCCTCTTCGTTTGATGGGACCCTTCTGATTACGAGGTGTCTCCTAGGCTGTCCGAGTAACGTGTTCTGACGCTTCGGTGCCTTCTCGTTTAATGAGGCGTCTCCTCATTAATACTAGCCATGGATCTACGAGGATCTAACGGTTGATAGGCCCCTTGGAACTCAGGGCGGAATTATTGCCTCCGGAAATCTCTCCCTGGGATTTATTGCGGATTGGCCCTCATCAATATTCCGCCTTCTATATAAGGTGTTTCTAAGGCAACCTTTTCCTTCACACTTGACAAACATCCATCTTATACTTCTCCCAAAAATATTACCCAAAAAGGTTCTACCAAACGTTGCCGCTTGAGCCCCTTTGAATGAGTTGGCCCTTGGAGAGGGCGACCTCGGGGATGCACAGCCCCTATCAGGAGTTGAGGATGACACTCCGACCCTGGACGTCACGCTGGGGTTGGGGTAGGAGAAATCCAAAGATTCTCCTTCTTTTCAACCTAACCAGAGGAGGAACCCTCCTCACCGCCTGGAGAAGGATCCAAGAAGAACGTAACCACCTTCCCTTGGGTATGGGTCATTGACCCTCCAAGCCGGCTGCAATGGGGGTGGGAGGGAAGCCAGGCGGAACCCAGAAGTGGAGCCGTCCTGTGCCGCAACCTCTTCCACCTCCTATGTAGCTCTTCTTCCCTATTTTCCCTTTTATCTCTTCTTTTTTTGCTCCTCAACGAGCCTTCCTCTTTTCTTTTCCTTTTCTCTTGGTTCTCATCCAGCCTTCTTTTCTATCTTTTGTTCCTCTGCCAACTTTCTTTCTCTTCTTTCCTCCTCCCTTCCTTCACTTCTTTTCTATCTTTTGTTCTTCAGCCAGCTTTGCTTTCTACCTTTTGTTCTTCATCTCTTCTTTCACTTCTTTTCTATCTTTTGTTCTTCAGCTAGCTTTACTTTCTACCTTTCGTTCCTCTGCCAGCTTTCTCAAGCGTCTGCCTTTGTAGTTAGCTTTAGAACAAGCCCTCTGGGCATCACTTGTAAGAGATGTAATTTTTCTTTATATATTAATAAAGAAGTAAACTTGCTTTATGTGTTGTCTCTTTTCTTTTTCGTATACTCTTATTTCTTGTTGTTGTAGACTTCTAGATGAATGTTGCTGCTGTAAACTGTGTAATTCTGTATTTGTACTTGGTCGAAAAAAAAAAAATTTTTTTTAACACCAGCCGTCGCACTGCTAGTACACAAGCCCGGCCCCACGGTGGGCGCCAATTGTAAGGGCATAATTTGTAATGGACCCTTAACAATAAAATTTGTAGAGATGTTGGTAAACGGGCTGGGCATTAACAATACAGACAACGGATGATGCAAAATCAACACAATGATAACAAAGTAACCTTACTAGGTGTTTTCTATGGGGATCAGGACCATCCCTCCGATTAGGTGTTGGTAATGGGCCTTTATAATGGCTTTGGATAAGTATTTGTGAGGATCCTGATAATTTTGGTTAAGTGTTTGTGAAGCATATCCATCCTCGGCTTCGTCCGAGGATCTATTTTTCTTCTAGTTGATATGTATGCCCTGTCCCTTTTTTCTTCGGACCCCCTCCTGTTGGAATCCTCTTTGTTATATATATTATTACTTTAGTTAATCCTCACCATCCACTTGTCAATTATCGGAGTTTCTATGTACAGGGGACTGTCCCATCATCTGTATTTGCGGGCTTTATGTTATTTCCCAGCCGCCTTTGCAGACTTTATAATAGTTGAAGTGACTGATGCTTTAGGGTTTTCAGGTCACCTCACCATTAAGGCGGCCAGAATGTTGGTAACATTCATTTATTGAACGAAGGATATTTTCCTTTTATCTAGGTTGGTTTACCGAGGAGCCTATCGTCCTCGGTGAGGCCTTTGGACAACCTGGGCTCTTTCCTTATTATCCTCGGTTGTTATGTTATCCTCGACGCAGGCCTTGGGCCGTATGTAGTGGGCCAGTGTGGTTAATACGATAGGGCCCCACAATATATATATAATATAAACCGAACATTAATTATTGTCTT
Source organism: Quercus glauca (assembly GCA_023736055.1). Classification (NCBI taxonomy): domain Eukaryota; kingdom Viridiplantae; phylum Streptophyta; class Magnoliopsida; order Fagales; family Fagaceae; genus Quercus; species Quercus glauca. The sequence goes on along the minus strand of CM043319.1, from coordinate 23,027,856 downwards.
TGCCAAAATCTCAATATGTACGTTGGGAACAAAGAAAAGGTCATAGCGCTATGAAGTTAATGCCCCATAGATAACGTTGTTGAACATTATTATATTATCTTTTTGAAAGTTTCTGAATATATATTACAAAAAGTTGCTAGCTGTTTTGACCACTTTCCATTAAACCAAATAGTAAATACTTGTGTATATATAGTAACTTATTATAACATAAAATAATTCAGCAATATTTGTAAACTTAAATGCTGAAAAATCTTCCAAATATGTTGACAATGATGGTATTAATATCACGTTAATGTTCAAAGATTTCCTAATTAAGACCCATTGACAATAACTATTCAAATTCTGAATTATATTTGAATTTCAAAATTTAGCAATCAGCATATCTGTCATTAAGGGATAATTAATTTCCTCAATTCACATAAATGAGTATTAAAATATCCAACAAAACCTTATGCACTACACGTGGTGTCGTTGCAAGTGGGCTCGACTCCAAACTCCAAATACTATAATAGACACATTGTTCCACACATTGTTTACAGAATTTTTTTCTAAAGATTTTCAACTAATACTACAATTCTTATATCCCTTTCATTTCTTATACAAACAATACATGATAATGGAAAGCTTATGAGATGTAGATTTAGTCATGTATTATGTTTTCAAAACTAACTAAATTATTTCGTGACAAAAAAACTTATAATGTTTTGGTTATATAAAAATATGTTTTGATTTTTTTATCTTAAAACCACACAAACAATGACTATGAAATTTAAAGGCATTTTTTTATTTTATTATTTGCAATATAAATAAATTTTATAGCCTAAGCCAATTCGACACAACTAGAGAGTCTCAAGAAACAAATTACGTTTAGTTCAAGAAAATAATCATTGAATCCACAAAAGAGAAATCTAGAGTTCACCAAGAAAAACTCTTTGAAATTTTATTATTAAATGAAATTTTGAATTGCCTTGGATGCTATAATACATATAAATAGGAAAACCTCGAGCGGCTAGGAAATCCACCCAAAATAAGTTATAAGGTGATTAGGAGACTCTAAAAAACCTTAATTCACATTAAGCACAAAATTAAGAAAACTGCTAAAAAGACAAATTGGGAAAATTACAGACTCAAATCATAAGAACTCTAAGAGATGTCCAAAAACATACGTGATCTTATTCTAGTTTTAAAGTTATAAAATAAAAAAAAATGACCATAAATAATAAGAAAAAATTTGATTAAACAAAAAAATTTTATCGAAAAGCGATGCAGGTCATAGTCGTAAGATGTTGAGATTTGATCCTTGAGATAATTTACTTTAGGTCACCAATTTTCATGCAATTTTGTTGTTTATTCCATTGATTTTTGCTGAACTTTTTTGCTTTCTGGATTTCTTGTGTGTTAATTACTAACGGTCACTTTAAAAAAAAATACACGTTTAATTTTCTATGATTATAACATTTTTTTTAAGAATCATTATGATTATAACGTTTTTTGACTGAAAAAAAGGTACAATTATGATTATAACATTGAATGTGAGATTATAATATTTCCAAATTTAAGATATGCTTATCAACATATATATTTTTTAAATGGATCATGCTAACGAGTGCTCTTAGGGCACTCATTAATAATCCATTTTAGGAAAGTTTTGATACCACTTTTATGGGAAATGAAAAAAACTGTCAAAATATTAATTACTATTTTTTCATTTCCTATAAAAACTTTCTTTAAATGGATTATCAACCAGTGCCCTAAAGACACTCGTTAGCATTTCCCTTCTTAAATTTAAAACATATCTTAAATTTGTCAACATTATAAATCCCAACATTCTTAAAGTTGGCAACATTATAATTCCACATTTAATGTTAACATAACTTAAGATATGTTCGAAAATTTTTTATTAAATTTGGCAACATTATAAATCGTCATTCAGTGTTAATTAAAACAACTTAAGATATGATATTTCTATTGCAAACCATAATCAAAGAAACTTTTTTTTTTTTTTTTTTGAGTAAGAAAATTAATGTTACAAATTTATGATTGTAACATTGAATGTGGGATGTTTCTCAAAAAAAAAAAAAACATTGAACGTGGGAATATTATATTTGGTCCTATAAAATGATACATATGTAAAACATCAATGTATCCATCAGACACAGCGTTCAAGAATACAATATGAGTTTTTTCAGTAGAATTGTATTGTTGTTAATGTTACTCATTTTATCTATGACTAGTTTTGATTGCGTTGGAGGATTTAGCTTTTTAAGGAAGAGAGCATTTATAAAGATCTTCAATGATTTAGGGCAGGGCTTGGATCTTGTCGCTCATTGTAAATCTCATGATAATGATATTGGTGCCCAATTAATCAAGTATCCAGATGGTGTCTTGCAATTCAACTTTCGACCAAATAATAAGGGCACTACCCTATTCTTCTGTAAATTTTATTGGTCAAATGTGTCCTTGTGGTTTGATATCTACGTATTTGATAGAGACCATCCTTATTGCAGTAAGTGCTTTTGGAAGATTAGGCCTGATGGTCCATGTCGGTTAGATTGGGCCAACGGCGAATATGATTTTTGCTTTCCATGGAACAAACCATCACTTTAACATTCGAAATCTCCCATCATATGATGTTGAGTTATTAAATAATAATAATAGCCACTGGCCTCAGTAGCCTATTGGCACCCAAGTACCTGTATGACCTGCTGCTCGGGGGTTCTAGCCCCTGCAATCACCTAGCAAAAAAAGAGTTATTAAATAATAATAATAAATTACTAATAAAGTTTTAATGTTGGTTCACCTAGTTTGTGCCCATTGCCTTTTCTTTTTTTTGTATACAAAATGTCTTTGTATTATTTAATGGATAAAGTTTAACTACAAATTTAATTGTTGTATAAGGCTACAAATTCACTTAAAAAATTGATATGGTTGCATATTTTGAAAATTTAACTATTGAATTGCATGTTCTTTATGTTCTCAATACACATAAAATTTTGTGCCAAACAAATTTTATTTACTATTTGATCTATAATCTTAATTTTTATACATCATTTTGAACTACAAAAACTTGAGATTTTATCATTTGAATGATAACATAGCTACATATTTATTTTTGATCTTCTGAAAATTTTGTAAACATGGAAAATATAAGAAGAAAATGTAATTCGACGGTAGATTTGTCAAAATTCACATCCAATAAAAAGATATTGTGTGAAGTTGTACAACCAAGTTTATTGCCAAATTTTGCCTTCATTAGTTCAATGCTTTAGTTTGTTTTCTAAATGGAACTCAAAGAATAATATATCACTGTTCAATCCAAAATAAAAATGGACAAAGTTTGGTATCAAACTTAATTAGTTATAACCTAAGTCTACAACTCCATTCAATATCTTTTTATTATATTTGATTTTTGACAAATCCACACTAAGATTACATTTTCTTATTATATTATCTATGCTTGCAAAATTTCAAGGATATCAAAAATCAATAGTTATGTCATTAATTAAATATTTGAATTTTGAGTTTTTATAGTCTAAAATTGTACATAAAAAGTAAGTTTATGGATCAAATTATAATAACATCCGATTAACAGGAAATTTGACATGTGTATTAAAAACTTAAAGAATATACAATTCAATAGTTAGATTTTCAAAATATATAGTCATGTTAATTTTGTTAGTGGGAATTTTAGGCTTAAGCTAGAACTAAGTTTGTAGCCAAATTTTGTCTAATACAAGGTTCTAATTGGTATTAAAATTTTTGAATCAATTAAAATGAAAAATTCACTCTCACAGAGATTTCTGATGCTTATTGTCTCATTTCAAAAAACAATATCATTGCCTTGTTTAGAATAGTTTATCATGTGAGACAACTACAACTTAAGCTCTCAAAAACATATCAAACGTCAATATTCATCAAATCGATTTTTGAAGTTCAATTCCTACTCTCAATTAAAAGGCATAAATAATTCTTTAGTAAGTTTATAAATCCAAATTATAAATACAAAGTTTAAATCTCCAAATCCAAACCATAAATTAGAATTTCATAGGAGGAGCAAAAATTCTCTTATTTTGAGCAAGCCATAATTGCCAAATGCCTTGTGCAAAAATAAAAGGCCACAGGATCGAGGAGGTCTTAGAGAGATTCTGTTTAGTGAGGTTAACCCCTAGCCAAGCTTGAAGATCCAAATAGAAAAATAGAGATCTAGTTTAGGAAGAGACAACCAAAATTCTTTAGCCCATGGGCAATCGCGAATGATATGTAAAGTTGTTTTAGGAGAGAGACACCATGGGCAAGAGTTAGGAAAGCCTGGAATGATGCAAGGTAAACAAGATCTTGTGGGGGAGACGGTTGAAAAATCATTTCCATATGAAAATTCTTATGTTTGGGGGACATGCAATTATCCAAATCCAATTCCAGTAAGCTGCATTTGATTCCACTCTCTCACAAATAAACAAAAATTTTAGCTATTGATTTTTGATCTTTTAAAAATTTTGCAAACATGGAGAATATAAGAAAAAAATGTAATTCAACGGTTGATTTGTCAAAATTCACATCTAATAAAAAGATATTATCTGAAGTTGTAGTCATAGGCTACAACCAAGTTTGATACCAAACTTTGTCCTTATTTAATTAGTTCAGTGTTTTAATTTGTTTTCTAAATGGAACTCAAAGAGCAATATATCACTGTTCAATCTAAAATAAAAGTGTATGAAGTTTGGTGTCAAAGTTGGTTATAGCCTAAGACTACAACTCCATTCAATATCTTTTTATTATATTTGATTTTTGAGAAATCCACACTGAGATTACATTTTCTTATTATATCCTCTACGCTTACAAAATTTCAAAGATGTCAAAAATCAATAGTTATGTCATCAATCAAATGTTTGAATTTTGAGTTTTTGTAGTCTAAAATTGTACATAAAAAGTAAGTTTATAGATTAAATAATAAATAACATCCGATTGACAGGACATTTGACATGTGCATTAAAACCTAAAGAATATACAATTCAATAGTTAGATTTTCAAAATATATCGTCATGTCAATTTTGCTAGTAGGAGTTTTAGACTCAAAATAAAATTAAGTTTGTAGCCAAATTAAGTTCGAATTTGTATTAAAATTTTTAATCAATTCAAAAGAAAAATTTGCTTTCACATAGATTTCTAATGCTTATTGATAAGGGTATTTTCGACATAACATATAAAGAAGCCAATGGCCTCTCAGGACCTGTCGGTCTCATATTAGCAAACGGGGTCAACGTAATGGTTCCACATGGCAGACGGACCCATAACGTCCGATGAGCATCTCCATAAAAGCTGACAGGAGATCTTCGGACAAGACAAGTGATCGACGGGTTGAAGAGGCCGATGGGTCCAGCCTAGCTTTGCGTGATTCCCACGAATGTTTATACATGGAAACGGCTTATGTCCAACGATCAACCCCAATCAAAGGAATCCCTACAAGGAAAGGATCCCGAAAAATACGTGTATTAATGAGGATCTTCCCTACAAGGAAAGACCCTTTCTGCCAAGAAACAAATGTTAGCTCTACTCCACTATAAGAACCCCAAAGCCCTCACAAACCAAGGTACGTATAATTTACCCTGGCTCTGGCACTCTAGAGTTGTGAGAATTCTCTAACTTAAACTTCGGAGAGTATTTGGCAGGTACCACACTGGTACTCTCAGTGAGGTCTTCTTTTTCTTTGTTGCGCAGATTTTATCTAGAGCACATGAGGACTGAGCAATTTACTGAAAATTTTTGGCATCATCAGTTGGCGCCATCTGTGGGAAACCGTAGCAACAACTTCATTGTGATAGAAGCTGTACTACCACTTTCCAGACAAAGAGTTGTATGGTATTCACTCCCTCGATGGCTACCACCAACAATCAAGGAGACGAACTGTGTACTACTACCCTCGAAAGACAAGTACAGTCCCTCGCCGTAGCCGTGGAACACCTCACCAAGCAAAACCATGACCTGGAGGAGCAATTGCGCCAAAGGAACATAGGACCCAACAACCATAGGGACGAGCAAGAAGGTACCAGCGCTAAAAGAAGGGGCCAAGAAGGACCCAAAGGAAGCAATGCCCCAAGAAGACAAGAGTGACAAGACACCAGCCGTCCATCCATCGTGGAAACGACACCACTGTACATGGTTGCAGAGATACAGATGATGAAGGAGAGGATGGACTTCATGATGAACACGCTCAGAGGACGGGTGACAAGTGACCTCGACGAGTTGGTCCACCAGACGAACTCGCCTTTACTACACCCGTCACTGCATTCCCTCTTCCACTAAAGTTCCATGTGCCATAGGTAGAAGCCTACGACGGATCAAAGGATCCCGTAGATCACCTGGAGTCATTCAAAAGCCTCATGCACTTGCAAGGCATGGCGGACGAGATCATGCGTCGAGCCTTGCCAACTACGCTAAAGGGTCTTGCAAAGGTATTGTTCAACAGGTTGATGCTCAACTCCATCAGTACCTTTAAGGAGCTGAGCACGCAGTTTGCCTCGCACTTTATTAAGGGGCACAGATACAAGACGTCCACTGCATGCCTGATGAGCGTTAAGCAACGAGAGGGCGAGACACTGAGGTCTTACAATATCCGCTTCAATAAGGAAGCCCTTTCGATAGACGAAGCTAATGACAAGATACTAGTTACTGCATTCACCAACGGAGCGCGAAAGGAGAAGTTTTTGTTCTCCCTATACAAAAACGACCCAAAGACCATGTCAGACGAGCTTTATCGAGCTACTAAGTACATGAACGTGGAAGACGCACTACTAGCTCGAGAGGAGAAACCCAAGAAGAGGGAAAGGCAAGAAGAGGCACGACAACCAGAACCAGAGATCGATAGGAGGATAAGCACTCCAAACCCCCCACTAGAAGGTTTGCAAACTTCACCCCACTAACTGCCCCGATCGATCAGGTCCTAATGCAAATCAAGGATGATGCAGCCTTAACGTGGCCCAGCAAGTTGAAAGGAGGTCTCAGTAGAGGTCCAAAGACAAGTATTACTGCTTTTGTCGAGACCACGGTCACGACATGTCTAAATATTATGACTTGAAGCAGCAAATTGAAGCCCTTATCAAATAGGGGAAACTACAACGATTTGTCAACAAAGAAAGAGCAGACCCACCGCAGGAGTAGGCTGCTAGAGGAGATAACGAGCACCCTAGGCCATCCATAAGGGACATAAGAATGATTGTAGAGGGCACCACAGCTTCTGGTTCATCTAAGAAGTTTCGTAAGACTTACCTTAGGATGGTTCAGAACATCTAGCTGACAAGTTTCGTTCTAAAGATGGCACGGGTTGACAACCCCATAATTGGATTCTCAAAGGAAGATGCTCGACGTCTCCACCACCCACACGATGATGCACTTGTTGTTAGCATACGGGTAGAGGACTATAGCACTCACCGGGTTCTAGTTGATAATGGAAACTCTGTTGATATCCTCTACTTCCCAGTGTTCTAGTAGATGAGGATCGAGAGAAAGCGACTTGTGCCAACTAATGCACCACTTGTAGGGTTCGAAGGAACGAGAGTATACCACCTTGGCGCGGTCACATTCCTGTGATAGTTGGTGACTACCCTCAACAAATTACTAAGGATGTTACATTCCTTCTTGTCAACTACTCATCTATTTCCAATGCCATACTGGGTCAACCTACCCTCAACTTATGGAAGGCCGTGACTTCAACCTATCGCTTGATGATCAAATTCCCCACTGAGTACGGAGTAGAAAAGGTACATGGGGACTAAGTGGCAGCACGCGAGTGCTACATAGCAATGTTATAGATAGATGACCACTTACAGACCATGACCATAGAAGATCAACGAACGGTTGCAAAGCCCGTCAAAGGGTTGGAAGAGATACTTCTCGATAACTCCAGGCATGGGCGAATGACTAGGATCGGCACCCTCACCAGTCCGCCAATCCGTTAAGCGCTCATGACATTCCTAAGAGAAAACTAGGATGTCTTCGCCTGGAGCCATGAAGACATGTCCGGGATCGACCTTTCAGTCATGGTGCGCAAGTTGAATGTATTACCCTCTGTTCCCTCTATTCGTCAAAAGAGGCGAGTGTTCGCCCTAGAGTGAGACAAGGCTATAACGGAAGAAGTCCATAAACTACAAGATGCAGAATTCTTCAGGGACGTATACTACCCCAACTGGCTGGCCAATGTAGTAATGGTCAAAAAAGCCAATGGAAAATGGAGGATGTGTGTAGACTTCACGAACTTGAACAAGGCATGCCCTAAAGATAGCTACCCCCTCCTACGGGTTGATGTCCTGGTAGATTTGATAGTAAGACAGCAGTTATTAAGCTTCATGGATGCGTTTTCTGGTTACAACCAGATCAAATTGGACGAAGCTAATCAATAGAAAACTTCATTTGTCACTGACCAAGGCTTCTTCTGCTACAAAGTGATATCATTCAGTCTCAGAACGCGGGCACAAATCAGAGGCTTATGAACAAAATGTTTGCACATTAGATTAGGAGAAATGTCCAAGATTACGTAGACAACATGCTAGTGAAAAGCCGAAAGGGGGACGACCACTTGGACAACCTCAAAAAACTTTTGATACCCTCCACTCTTACTACATGAAGCTCAATCCGAGCAAATGTGCATTTGGGGTGACGACTAGAAAATTCCTAGGGTTCATGGTGTCTCAGAGAGGTATTGAAGTCAACCTAGACAAAATTTGTGCCATAATGGAGATAGTGCCACCAAGGAATGTAAAAGAAGTACAAAGCCTTAACGGCAAGGTGGCTACGCTAAACAAGTTTATGTTAAGGGCAACGGATAAGTGCCTACCTTTCTTTCATACTATGAAGAAGTCTTTTAAGTGGACAGCTGAATGTCAACAAGCATTCCTGGATCTAAAGGCATACCTCTCTTCCTTACCGTTGCTAAACCCCTCCAAGCCGGGGGAAGAGCTGTTTCTCTATCTGGCCATCTCCTCAGCTACCATCAGCGCGGCCTTAGTCAAGGAAGAAGACAAAGTGTAGAAGCCTATAAACTACACTAGCTAAGCACTCCGAGGCGCAGAAGAAACGTACCCACCAATGGAGAAGCTCGCCTTCGCTTTGGTAACCGCAACTCGTAAGCTCAAACCGTACTTCCAGGCCCACACTGTGATCGTTCTAACAGACAAGCCTCTACAGCGAGCAATGTGTAATCCTAAAGCCACTAGATGGATGGTGCTATGGGTGATAGAGTTGAGCAAGTTCTGCAATACCGCCCACGTACTGCTATAAAGGGACAAGTGGTTGCTGACTTCATTATGGAATTCACCAATATGGAAGGCCAGGGGGCACAAGAGCATCCTCATAGACAAATCATCCACACGAACGAATCATCTAACAAGCAGGCCAAATAAGCGGGTATAGTGCTTCATTCTCCAAAAGGGGATGAGATCGAGTGCATAGTTCGTCTTGATTTCCCCATGACCAACAATGAAGCAGAGTACGAGGCTCTAGTAGTACGATTGGATCTCGCCAAAGCCACAGGGGCCACAAGTGTGGTTGTGTATTGTAACACTTAAGTGGTCACGAGTCAAGTGAACGGTGACTACAAATGCAAAGGGGAAAGGGTGAAGAAATACCTAGAGCAAGTAAGGAAATGGGTGGACGAGTTTCAAGCCAAGTTTGTTCAAATCCCCAGGGAAGAGAACGAGCAAGTCAACCATCTTGCCAAAGCCACATCAGCAGAACACATGCTCATCCCTAGTAAAATACTTTCTTTTGTTCAGCTTTCACCTTTGATAGATGGCGTCGGTGTACAAGAAATAGACTCAGGAAGCAACTGGACCACACCAATAGTTTCTTATTTGAAAGACGGCACACTACCTAAGGGTAAGGAAGCCGCATGAAAACTAAAGGTTCAGGCGACACGATTTGTCCTGATAAAGGATGTCTTATACAAAAGAGGCTTCTCTCGCCCGTACCTAAGATGCTTAATCCCTAAGGAAGCAAATTATGTCATGAGAGAAGTCCATGAAGGGATCTGCGGGAACCATTCAGGGTTGCGGTCGTTGGTGCACAAACTAATTCGGGCTGGATACTATTGGATTACCATGCAGAAGGATGCCCAAGCCTATGTTAAAGCTTGCGACAAATGTCAAAGGTTCAACAACATCATTAGACAGCCAACAGAAGAGCTCACTCCAATGACGGCTCCATGGCATTTTGCTCAATGGGGTTTGGACATCATGGGCCCATTCCCCATAGCGATAAGATAACTGAAGTTCCTAATGGTCAGCATATATTACTTTACCAAATAGGTGGAAGCAGAAGCCCTAGTAACTATCACAAAGAAAAACATAAGAAGCTTCGTTTGGAGGAACATCATCTACAGGTACGAGATCCCTAAAGTCTTGGTCTCAAATAATGGAAAAAAGTTCAACAATGACTCATTTAGAGATTTTTGCTTACAACTAGGAATCAAGAATCACTACTCCTCACCTGCCCAGTCTCAGGCCAACGGACAAGCTAAGGTCGCGAACCGATCCTTGCTCAAAATCATTAAGACTCGGCTTGAGAGGGTAAACGATATATGGTCAGAAAAGTTTCCAAGCATATTATGGGCGTACAGGACAACAGCCAGGACGCCTATAGAAGAGACGCTATTTCAAGTAGCCTACAAAAGTGAGGCCATCATCCCAACTGAGGTCAGACTTACAAGCTACAGAGTAGAGAACCATGATGAGAGTAGGAACGAGCAAGCCATGCACCTACAGCTTGACCTAGTAGACAAAGTCAGAGCAACAGCTGAAAAAAGGTTAGCACGATACCAGAATCTCATGGCCAAGCACTACAACTCCAAAGTTAGGCGCAAAGATTTCCAAGTCAGGGACCTCGTCCTAAGGAAGGTCACGAGTACCACAAGAGATCCCTCACAGGGAAAGCTGGGACCTAATTGGGAAGGGCTTTACAGAATCACTTCATGGCAAAGGAAAGGCACCTACCACCTGGAGACGCTAGACGGACAAAAGTTGCCATATCCATGGAACACCAAGTACCTGAAGAGATACTACCAATAGACGACGGCACAAACAACACCATTCCTCATTTCCAGTTTACTTCTTTTTAGCTAATTTTTACTATCTACGGTACCTTTTAAGCCCAAAGGCAGCTTTTCATTTTCTTTTTCAAGAACAATTTTTTATGCACGTATTTATCGCAATCAAAGGACTTATTCAGATATGTCATGTGTATGTCTACATCTCTACAAAACTACTTTTATTATTAAGTCCACAAGTGGACAAGTTCATCCCAAGGGATGCTTTGAAAATATCAAGTCCTTAAGTGGATGGGTTTATTATTGAGTCCATATGTGGATGAGTTCATTCCAAGGGATGCTTTGAAAATATCAAGTCCTTAAAAGGACGGGTTTCTTATTAAGTCCACAAGTGGATGAGTTCATCCTAAGGGATGCTTTGAAAATATCAAGTCCTTAAGTGGACGGGTTTATTATTGAGTCCTTAAGTGGACGGGTTCATCCCAAGGGATGCTTTTAAATTGTTAAGTAGTGGACGGGTTCATTACTAAATCCTTAAGTGGACGGACTTGTCCCAAGGATACCTTAGAAATTCTAAATTCAAGGTAGATGGGCACACCCAAATGGACGGGTCCATCCCCAAAACCCACTAGGTCCTCAAGGGGACGGGCACAGCCAAGTGGACAGGTTCATCCCTAAAATTCATTAAGTCCTCAAAAGGATAGGCACACCCAAATGGACGGGTGCATCCTGACATTTATTCTAGTCCCAAGGTGGACGGACAAACACGTATCTCAAAATAAGGAATCAACACATAACAAAAGCATACTCATAGCGACTAAAAGCAACTAATGTAATAACAAACTACTAAACAAAGGCCCATTAAAAAGGGGAAGTGTTTACAACAAAGCCCAAAAACAAGAGGGCACTTACTATTGTTTGAAAATAAGACGGAGTACAAAAACAGTTAAAAAAATTAAGACTAAGTTGAAGGGGCATCCATGGCAGACGGGTTCTGGGCTTCCTGAGCAGGAGGGTGTTCAGCAGACGGGACCAAGGTAGTGACATGGCCTTCAGGAACAGGTTGGGCAATAGCCACCCCATCGTCCTTAGGAATTTGCTCCTTTGTTTGAGCAGAGTCATCAGACTCTTCATCGATGGTGTCACCACCCGCAGGAGCCGTCAGCAATGGGTCATCAAGAAAGACCTTAGACAGATCAAGATCTGGGTAGACGGATCCAACTTGCTTTAGGCAATCCTCAAATCCGTCGCCATAGTAGACGGCGCATGCGTCAATGATAAACACAAAACATGAGAGACGAATTTCTAAGTTTCCAGTGATAAACAAAAAATGAAAAAAATATGAAGTTTGTGGTACTTTTTTGCTTTCTGGATTTCTTTTGTGTTAATTTTTGACAGTGACTTTTAAAAAAATATACATTTAATTTTCTATGATTATAACATTTTTTTTTAGAATCATTCTGATTATAAAATTTTTTGACAGAAAAAAGGTAGAATTATGATTATAACATTGAATGTGAGATTATAATATTTCCAAATTTAAGATATACTTGTCAACATATATTTCTTAAATTTAAAACATATCTTAAATTTGGCGACATTATAAATCCCAACATTTCTTAAATTTGCAAAATTATAATTCCACATTTAATGTTAACACAACTTAAGATATGTTTGACAATTTTTTATTAAATTTGGCAACATAATAAATCGTCATTCAATGTTAATTAACACAACTTAAGATATGATATTTCTATTGCAAACCATATTCAAAGAAACTTTTTTTTTTTTTTTTGAGAAAGAAACTTAATATTACAAATTTATGATTATAACATTGAATGTGGGATGTTTCACCCAAAAAAAAAAAAAAAAAAAAAATTTTGAATGTGGGATTATTTTTGGTCCTTTAAAATGATACATATGTAAAACATCAATGTACCCATTAGACACAATGTTCAAGAATACAATATGAGTTCTTTCAGAATTGTATTGTTGTTAATATTACTTATTTCATCTACGACTATTTTTGATAGTGTTGGAGGATTTATGGTATGTTTGGTAACTGTTTTTTCCCCTTATTTTCTGTTTTCAAAAACAACTTTCTATTTTTGAGACAAAAAACTTGTTTGGCAACTCAAAATGGGCAGAAAATAAAAACTGTTTTCAAACTCAATTTGTGAAGGAAACTAAAAACAAGCAAAAGACTGTTTTCAGTTTCTAATTTTCAAAAGTCAATGAAAACACGCATTTAGCTTTTTAAAGCATAGAGTATTTATAAAAATCTTCAATGATTTTGGGCAGGGCTTGGATCTTACCATTCATTGTAAATCTGATGATGATGATCTTGGTGTCCAATTACTCAAGTATCCAGATGACCTCTTTCAATTCAACTTTCGACCAAATGCTAACGGCACTACCCTATTCTATTGTAAATTTCATTGGTCAAATGAGTTCCATTGGTTTGATATCTATGTATTTGATAGAGACCATCCCCAATGCAGTAACTGCTTTTGGAAGATTAGGCCTGCTGGTCCTTGTAAGTTAAATTACGCCAGCAGCCAATATGATCTTTGCTTTCCATGGAACTCAATGTCACTTTAACATTTGAAATCTCCCACCATTAGGGATGGCAATGGGGCAGGGAGGGGCCGAAAGATGGGATCTTCACCCCTGCCTGGCATAGATTTTTCTTACCCCATCCCCGCCCCGTCCCGCTTGATGGGGAAAATTTCATACCACATCCCCGCCTCTTAAGGTCCTACGAAAACCTGCAAAGCCCCACCCTACACCGTAAAACTTTATTTCTTGTTAATTTTCCTCACAACTATTACCATTTTTTTCAAATAAAATGACATGTTTCAATAATAAAAATATACTTGAAATTATAAATAAATTTATCCTATCAAATCAAACTATTTTTTAGCAAAAACTAAATAATATTATCTAAATGTTCAACAAGACAATATCACAACAAAAATCTCATAGTATGACACAACAAAATAATCCAAACTCCTAATACATGATTGATGTCATCATATCGGCAATCAAACCAATAGGAAACATATTCCCCATCATCTCGTTCTTCATTCACCACCTCATATTTCTAACATGAAAATTCAAAAACAAAAACCCAGCTCGTAAAATAGATATGGATTTTGACAAGCATAAAGAAGCAGTGTTGTTATGCAAAGTGAAATCCCAATGGGAATTCCAAGTGTTAAGAGAAAAGGGGGTGTGTGACGGCGCACCTTATATTTTATAATAGCCAAATGCCCACACAAAATTACAAAAACAATGACATAGACAAATATTTAGAGCCTCAGACCCATACCTCATTAAAAAAAAAAAAAATTTATATTATGTTCACGATGAAAAGTAAGTTGAGAAAGACGTATGAATCATGAATGAAATCAATAATTCAATAGTATATAAATCTGTTTCTAATAAAGACAAAAAAAAAAAAAAAAAAAAAAAAAAAAAAAACGTTAAAATTAGTACCTTATTTCCAACTTTGCTAGAGAGAAAAAAGAGGTAGAGCCACGTTAAATAGAATAAAATAAGCTGATGATATTTTTGTTTAAATAGTAGGGTTTTAGGGTATGAAAAAATTACAATTTAACCCTTATAATGCGGGGCGGGACGAGGCAGGGATGGGGCGGGGCAGGGCGGGGTGAGTCTCAAAAGTGTAAACCCATCCCCGCCCCGCCCCGTGGTGCAAGTCTAAAATCTCGCCCATCCCCGCCCCACCACCTTTGCGGGGCGGGGAAAACCAGCATGGGGCGAAGCGGGGAAGGGCAGGTCAAGCGGGGCGGGACAAAATTGCCATCCCTACCCACAATATGATGCTTAGTTATTAAATAATAATTTCGTTATTTGTTACAATTACAAAAGGAATTTTCCAAAAAATAATATGTTTGTCAAATCTTTTTTTTTTTTTTGGTCAAATCTTTTTGTTCTTAACGTGCATGTTAAATTTCGCATCAATTAACTGTTATTTACTATTGTCAAAATTCACATTCAGTAAAAAAATATTGTGTAGAGTTGTAGCTATTAGCTACAACCAAGTTTGTAGCCAACATTTTTCCGTTAAAGAAACTGTCAACATCAAATTTGTACTCTTTGATGTACTTGTAATTTGTAAATCTTAAAGGAAAAAGTTGCTAATCTCTATTTTCTTTTGTTAAATTAAGAGTGTATTCATTATTTATCAAATTTTAATACAAAAACTATTAGTTGACCATAGATGTTTTGGATCAATGGTAAAATACAATCATCTTGGAGCGATTAATATGGATTGAAATGTTTTTTTTTTTTATGAGAGTTTCAACATAGGGCGTCCACTCCTAATGATAGCTCTTTATCTTCAGGCCAAAATACCAATCGGTTTTTAGTGTAGGCAGGAATTGAACCTCAGATTTCTTATTCAACTATCATAAACTTTACCAGTTGAGCTAACTAGAATCATGTATGAATTGAAATGTTATTTCTAGTTACTTAAGTCTTATCACTCAATTATTTGGCATATCCTGGTATTTCCATGACATCTAGGATTGAAATCTCTCCCCCCATTGTAATTATAAAATAAAATAATAATAATAATAATAAATTAATAATAAAGTTTTTAATGTTGATTCACCTAGTTTGTGCCCTTTTTCTGTATACAAAATGTCTTTGTGTTATTTAAATGGATAAAGTTTAGCTACAAACTTAATTGTAACGTAAGACTACAAATTCACTTAAAAAATTAATATGGTTACATATTTTGAAAATTTAACTGTTGGATTGTATGTTCTTTATGTTTTCAACACACATAAAATTTTGTGTCAATTAGATTTTATTAACTATTTGATCTATAAACTTATTTTTTATGCATCATTTTGGACTACAAAAACTTGAGATTTTAACATTTGAATGATAACATAGCTATATATTGATTTTTTATGTTCTGAAAATTTTGCAAACATGAAAAATATATGAAGAAAATGTATTTAAACGGTAAATTTGTCAAAATTCACATCCAATAAAAAGATATTGTGTGAAGTTGTAGCCACAAGCTATAACCAAGTTTATTGCAAAATTTTGTCCTTATTAGTTCAATGCTTTAGTTTGTTTTCTAAATGGAACTCAAAGAGTAATATATCACTGTTCAATCTAAAATAAAAATGGACAAATTTTGGTATCAAACTTAATAGGTTACTGCCTAAGGCTACAACTCCATTCAATATCTTTTTATTATATTTGATTTTTGACAAATCCACACTAAGATTACATTTTCTTATTATATCATCTATGCTTGCAAAATTTCAAAAATATCAAAAATCAATAGTTATGTCATCAATCAAATATTTGAATTTTGAGTTTTGTAGTCTAAAATTATATATAAAAAGTAAGTTTAAGAATCAAATTATAAATAACATCCGATTAACAGGACATTTGACATGTGTATTAAGAACTTAAAGAATATACAATTCAATAATTATATCTTCAAAATATATAACCATGTTAATTTTGTTAGTGGGAATTTTAGGCTTAAGCTAGAACTAAGTTTGTAGCCAAATTTTTTCTAATACAAAGTTCAAATTGGTATTAAAATTTTAAAATCAATTCAAAAGAAAAATTCACTTTCACATAGATTTCTGATGCTTATTGTCTCATTTCAAAAAACAATATCATTTCCTTACGTGTTTAGAATAGTTTATCATGTGAGACAACTACAACTTAAGCTCTCAAAAACATATCAAGAGTCAATATTCATCAAATCGATTTTTGAAGTTCAATTCCTACTCTCAATTAAAAGGCATAAATAATTCTTTAGTAAGTCTATAAATCCAAATTATAAATACAATGGGTAAATCTCCAAATCCAAACCATAAATTAGAATTTCATAGGAGGAGCGAAAATTCTCTTATTTTGAGCAAGCCATAATTGCCAAATGTCTTGCGCAAAAATAAAAGGCCACAGGATCGAGGAGGGGTTAGAGAGTTGCTATTTAGTGAGGTTAACCCCTAGCCATGCTTGAAGATCCAAATAGAAAAATAGAGATCTAGTTTTAGGAAGAGACAACCAAAATTCTTTAGCCCATGGGCAATCATGAATGATATGTAAAGTTGTTTTAGGAGAGAGACACCCTGGGCAAGAGTTAGGACAGCCCGGAACGATGCGAGATAAAAATGATCTTGTGGGGGGAGTCGGTTAAAAAAGCATTTCCATATGAAAATTCTTATGTTTGGGGGACATGCAATTATCCAAATCCAATTCCAGTAAGCTGCATTTGATTCCACTCCCTCACAGATAAACAAAAATTTTGTAGCTTGCTTAACTGTGCAATGTCCTGTGGGGCCGGGCCATAAGAGTTGATCAGGATTTATTGGAAAATAAGGAATTGGATGTCCTAATATGTGTTCTTGTAAGTCCAAAGGAAAGTGCATAGGTATGCTTTGGAAGTTCCATCTACCAGAGGAGAAAATGGAGTCAATAGACCAGTCTTTTTCACCTTGAGGAAGAAGGCCTTCAATTTTAGCTCTTTTAGGTCCATTTGGAAGCCAATGACCAGTCCAAAATTTAACATGTATGCCCTTATCAATCTGTTATCTCATTTCCCGAAATAACCAATTTTTTCCAAAATTTATAGCTTCCCAGATATAGGAAAGAAGAATTGCAACTTATTCTATACTTTTTAGAGTGATCTGCCATCATATCATTTGCGAGAGGATGTGCGTAGGTAATGATCTAAATTTAATTTAATTTGTATCATAATTAACTGCATTAAATCATGTTCTTTGATGATATGAGTTGATTAACATGTTTATGCGTGTAAAAGTATGACCATGCATATTAAGATTAAATTTTAATTCATGTAATTTTACATGATGAGGATATTTAATTTATTACAATTCATAACATGATTTGAATAGCGCATAACATGATATGACTATTAGTTTCATAAAAACCAAAATAAAGCATTGTATTTTTAGGAAAATTATTGTCTAGTCTGGGACTACAAGGTCAACCTGCTGACCTTGTAGTTCTAGCCAATAAATACATGACACCTCACCAAAAAAATGCTTACATAGACTTTCATGCCACGTCAACTCAATTACCCCTACCCATCTTAACATCTGTTAACTCCGTTTGAGTGCTTGCTTCCTTCAGGGCTGGACCTCCGATGGCTATGGCTCGGCTTGCTCAACTCTTCCTTGAAGCTTTCATCACCTCCATCCGGCAATCTATGTTATGAATGGCTTGTCACCTCGAGGAATTCGTCTTCCACTAGTTCGTTCTCGCACCTAATTATATATTATCCTTTCCACGCTCTGTCAGCTTGTCCTCTACCTTGACCAACAGTACCGCCAATTGTTTCCCATTTAGGATTTAACGATGTAGACTCTAAAAGAGATCACTTCTTTTTGTTTCGTGATTCACAATGAAAAAGAGCAAGAAAACCATCAATCAAAAAAAGTAACAATCATATATAAACACATATAAGACGAATCTGGTAAAATAAACATGAAAATTAGGATTTTGAGGAGAGAAAAAGCGGTAGGGACCTGGGGGCAGAGCTTTGAACGGTGTTGTCCTTGAAGATCTCTTCGACGGTGCAACGGTCGAAGCCATAATCACGGAGGGATCGGCCAAAATTTGGGTTGGATTTCACTCCCTGGAAGGCAATCACAAACAGGCTCTTGTATCTTAGACAGAGGTATTTTGAATCTTTGATGTAGAAGGAATATTTCAGGAAAATGAAAAATGAAAAATTTTAAGTTTTGAATTCTATACTGAAAAGTTTCACAGCCCCACTCATTCCCAATCCAAATTTTGAACTCAAATGGAGTTAACAGATGTTAAAATGGGTAGGGGTTATTGAGTTAATGTGGCATGAAAGTCTATGTAAGCATTTTTTTGGTGAGGTGTAATGTATTTATTGGCTGGGACTACACAATAATTTTTCGTATTTTTATTTTTTTAAGGTTATATCTAGGATCAAAATAATGTAATTTTTTTATTTCTAGGATTTTATTTAGGATCAATGCCATGTAATTTTTCTTGTTTTATTATTCCAATTATTTAATTTCAAAATTAATCAACAAAGAGGTATTCATGAAGTTTTACTCTTTTTTTTTTTTTTTCTTGTAAAAATAAGTGACAACTCTATTATAAAACTGTCCATTTATGCACTAACACATATCTACGTGAGTAATCACTACACACACAAGAACAGTTTTACCCATTTTAGTTTTTAGTTTTTTTTTTCCCCTTTTTGTTTTGATATGTCATGTTATGTTATGCTTGTTTGTTTAATGTGATGATGACGTGCATAGTTCATGTGCCATTTTCCTACTACAATTTTCTGATCAATTTCATCTAGTTGGTTATCCCATTGAAGGACATCATCTGCCAGATGAAACATGTCAGAAATAAAGGAGAGATAATACCTGACTTTTCCTTGGAAATTACACAATTTGATTTTACCAAAAGTGGTGGCGTAGATGAGGCGTGAGCCAAGTCATTGTCTTGAGACAAATCATGCCATCTATGATATATCCAATGTAGTTAGACAAAATGTTTCTGCACCCCCCAAGATACAACTGCCCTGCCACCTTTGCTGATTATCCTTGCGAGCCTACCATACTCGTAGGATATAAGCTCTTTAAAGTGCTTTCTTTTCCCAGAAAATTTAGTAAAAGATAAAATATTTTTGTGAATAGTAAGAAGCAATAGATGTAAGTGTTTAGAATAATAATAAAAATTGTTTTTGAAAGTCTATAGCTTTGTAAATCAGAATAATGTGTATCTTGAAACTTTTATTTCTTTCCATATATATAGAGCCGGACATGTAACTTGTCCTTAGCCAAAGAATCAAAAGGGTTTGATATCAATTAAATGGTCATAAAGTTATTAAAATCAATATATATTATCAATAGCTTTCTTTCTTTCTATATATATATATATATATATATATATGTATATAAAATATAAACTGGACATCAAATATTGTCTTTGCCAAAATCTTAATCTGTACGTTAGGAACAAAGAAAAGGTCATAATGCTATGAAATTAATGCCCCATGGATAACGTTGCTGAACATTATTACAATATCTTTATGAAAGTTTCTGAATATATATTACAAAAAATTACTAGCTGTTTTGACCACTTTCCATTAAACTACATAGTAAATACTAGTGTGTATATGGTAACTTATTAAAACATAAAATAATTCAGCAATAGCTATACAATTAAGTGCTGAAAAATCCTCCATTTATCACGTTATTATGTCATACTCAAATAAGAACGTTTGAATACAAAACGTTTAGAATAGAAAGTATATATTTGTAAAAAAATAACCAAATATGCTGACAATGATGGTATTAATATCACGTTAATGTTCAAAGATTTCCTAATTAAGAACCATTGACAATAGCTATTCAAATTCTGAATTATATTTGAATTTCAAAATTTAGCAATCAACGTATCTGTCAGTAATAGATAATAATTTCCTCATTTCACATAAATGAGTATTAAAATAAATATGATATTTTTATAAAAATATCCAACAATCCCCCACTTATTTTTATAAAAAAATAAATAGGTAAATATATATATAAGAAAAATTTTCTGGGTTAAGTAGAACATAATGCATAATGAGAGTGCCAATGGCTTGAACCCTCATTTAGTGTTTCAGCAACATTGTTCCAAAGTTAATAGTGAGCTAAGTTTTGAATTATAACTTTTTGTATGGAATCAAAGCATTACATCACACAAATAATATTCTAGTACTCTACTACATGCTTCTAAGCTAGCACATTACGGCCTTGTGCTTAATCCCAGCATCCATGAGCTAATACCTGACTTTTCCTTGGAAATTACACAATTTGATTTTACCAAAAGTGGAGTCCAAATCTTCTATCCCACTTTTCCTGCTCCACTTTATACTCCACCAATAAAAATTTACCACATGTTCACCTGATTAATTAAATACTACCATTATTGACTTATTAATACTACAATTATTAATTAATGGTAATATTTAATTTATCAGGTGAACATGTGGTAAGTTTTTATTGGTGGAGTATAGAGTGGAGCAAGAAAAGTGGGACAGAAGATTTGGACTCCCAAAAGTGGTGGCGTAGATGAGGCGTGAGCCAAGTCATTGTCTTGAGACAAATCATGCCATCTATGATATATCCACTGTAGTTAGACAAAATGTTTTTGCACCCCCCAGGATACAACTACCCAACCACCTTTGCTGATTATCCTTGCGAGCCTACCATTCTCAAAGGAAGCGGCCTCACTTCCATGCTCACTTAGGTGTGGCTTTCAAGGATGTTCTTGTAACTCTAACATCCCACTCATAAGAGCTATAACCCATATTAAGAATTTTTTAATAAATAAAAACTCATCCTATATAATGTTACAGGATACATGCACGTACACCATAGGGAAGGACATGAGTATTATTATTCATGCATATGTTTAGTGCATGTTAATCAAACTACTCTTTGATTAGTTTTTCCCTTTGAACCTAGTTCTTGGAATCTCTAGTCCCTAGGTAGGGTATCCTCATAGATAGTTTATTCTTCTTTGGGATTAAGTCTCATCCCCCTCGATGCTATCCAGATCTTTTCTCTAGCTAGTGCTTTCGTTAACGGATCCGCAATATTATCATTTGTATATAATCAACATTTATGGTACCATTTTTCATGTATGATCTCACAATACTATGTTTTTTTTCTAATAGATCTGGATTTACCATTATAGTGTTTATTGCACACTCTACCAATAGTGGCAGTACTATCACAATGAATTAAAACGGGTGAAATAGGTTTCTCTGACATTGGAATTTCAGATAATAAATCACGTAACCAACCCACTTCTTCACTAGCTAAAGATAAGGCCATTAATTCTACCTCCACGATGGATTTAGCAATAATCTGTTGTTTTTTAGATTTCCAACATATTGCTCCACCACCTAACATAAATACATAGCCAGTGGTAGACAAAGAATCACCTAACAAGGTGTGATAATGCCAAAAAAATCACCAATGAGCCACACGGTACTCGTACACTCTAAACAACACCTGCACAACAAAAAGGAGAAGACCTAACGAAGAGCACCGGTGTGGTGCCTGCCAAATACCCTCCGAAGGTCAAGTCAGAACTTTCTTAACTCTAGAGTGCTAGAGAGGGGTTAATTATGCGTAGCTCGATTTGTGAGGGCATTAGGGCTTTTATAGTAGCAGAGGGTCGACCTCTTTTCCTTGGAGAAGAAGTCTTTTCCTTATAGGAGTCTTTATGAGCGTAGATTGCGAAATCCTTTCCTTATAGGACTCTAACACTGAGCGTGGAATACAAGTAATTTTCTTATTACTAACGCGTGATGGCCAAGTCATGGTTTTATGTAGAACCGTCGGCCTCAGGGCCGTCAGCTTTCCTTATCCCCTTCAGCCACGTCGGCGTCAGTCCCATGCTTCATTCTACGGAATGCCCAAGAGCTTCCGAATAACTGTCCGTCATCCTTGAAACCTTCAGCTTCTTCCAATTGTTTAACCCCGTCAGCTTAGACTACAGGCTCTTTCGCACGTGTAAAGCTGACGGGTTAAAGCGTTGTTTATTTTTACGTATCAGTTGCCCCCAACTCCATATCTCCGTCATTTTAAACTGACGGGTTATGGAGTTACAGACTTACTTTAGTCAGGAGAGAACAATTCTATGCTCATCTCCTTGAACAGCCATTAATTTAATGCTTCAGACACGTGGCATGCCCTGATTGGCTCCGCTTCTGGACGAGGGCGTCGCTTCGTCTTCCGTGCCACTCCCCCATATATATAATCAGCTTCTCCTCCTCATTTTTGCTATTTTCATCTTTACTGATTCCAGAGAGAAGATCTATCGCCTTTCTTCCGTCAATCTTTCCGTTCCATCATCTACGTTCCTGCCGTCGCTCTTCGACCGTCAACCATTTTGAGAAACTTGTGAGTTCTCTATTTTTTCTTTTTATGTGCATTATTTCAATTGATTCCTCTAAAGTGAGGCCGTCATCTTAGGAACTTAGAATAAATCTGTCACTTGTAGGTAGTCAGATGTCAAGTGACGCGTCGAGTGGTCAGTCGTCAGTCCGCGATGGAGCGGGCTACGACGAGGTATTTGGTTCAGGGTCTGAGTCTGGGAGCTTTTCCTATTCGTCAGAGAGGGAAACATCCACCCAAACTCCTGACGAGGAAATAGAGAGTCATGGAGATGAAGGTTAGGAGGAGGTAGTAGATGATGAGGGCGAAGTTGAGGGGGACGGAGAAAGGGATAGCGACGGAGATGAGGGTGACGAGGAATCCTGTGAAGGAACTTCAAGAAGTCCTGGAGAGAGTCATCCCTTCATCCTTCTCGAAGATTGGGCCGTCAATAAGTTTTTACCAACAATGAGTGATAAGGTTTTTAAAGAGTTGCATGTCTGTTTCCAAATCCTAGATCATATTCCTATTCGTCTCCCCCGAGAAGATGAAAAGTGCTACACGGGGAGAACTGCAGACGTAGGTATGTATGATGCTATGTTTGCTGCAGGGCTGAGGTTACCCCTGACGGCTTTGCACCGTCAGCTTGCTGACTTCCTCGGTTTATCCATTAGTCAGATTACCCCCAACTCATGGAGAGTCTTTATTGGTGCTAAGGTCTTATGGGGTCGTCTGAGTGGAGGACACCGTCAGCTTTCCCTTGACGAATTCTTTTACTGTTATAGACCCCCGCACCTAACTTCCTCTAAAGGGATATACCACTTCGCCGTTAGGGAGAAGGAATTAAGATTAGTATCGGAGATGCCTGATTCAAATAGAAATTGGAAGGGTAGGTACTTTTTTGTTAAGGGGACGGACTGGGTATGCCGTTAGGAAGAATGGGAGACCATGCCTCGAGGTTATTTTGATAATACTTGGGGATATGTCAGGGATTCAGGTTCTAGCCGTCAGCCTTTGTACCCGTCAGTTATTATTTGTATTTGCTTACTTGCATTAACGTTGTTTGCTTGTTTTTCTTCCTTAGCTAACACTCGCCCTCTTATAACCGACGAGCAAAGAGATTTCATCCGTCAGGTTCTAGAACTCCCTTTGGAAGTGCGGTCGTGTCGAGATTTTATTACACTTGACACTCTTCACGCTTACTGTGGGGGGCTAGAACCGACGCCTGAAGCTCTCAAGTTGGAAGAGTTTTCTCATCGTCGTGAGTAATCTGTTCGTATAATTTTGTCACTTTACTTTTTGCCATCAGTTTTTTACCATACTTATCTGGTACCTTCGCAGAAATGGAGTCAGCCAAGCAACGGATCAAGGCTGCCGCGGCTCGCCAAAAGGAGGAGCAAAGGTCAAAGGGGGAGTTGGCATCTTCGTCAACTCCCAAGACCGTCACCAAAGGCGTGGCAAAAAGAAAAACTGACGGGAAGGACAGCCGTCCGTCAAAAAAGGTGGCCGTCACTCCTGAGAAAGAGCCTCGAGAGAAGTCAACTCCTACCTCAGGCCATGGGGCAGGGAAGGGGGTGATGACTTCTTCTGATCCCATCCTAGAAGGGCCCCATTGCCTTCTGACACACAAGGACTTTGCCGTCCAAGCGGTGGAATTGCTTATAAAGCCGACGGATATCGATCCTTGTAAGCTATTGGAGACGAAAGAGTTGGGGTCGTCAGCTTTGTTTGACCTCATGCGGGTAAGCTATCTCCCCTAGTTGGTTTTTTTCTTTCTTTTCTTCCTGTTCAATGACTGACAGCTGTATCCTTTTCTAGGCCCTGGTTCGTGTAAAGGCGCTCCAGGACCGATGCGTTGCCAAGGAAGGCATCGTCACTCATGTCAGTAAACATAATAAGAACATGCTAAATCAGCAGGCTCAATATAAGGAGGCCATGCGTTTATTGAACGTTGAGTTGAAAGGGACGAAGCAGAAGTTGGAGGAGGACGTCAGTCAGAAGGAGAAATTGGGACAAGAGCTAACAGTCCTTCGTAATCAGGTGGAGCAGGCTAAGGCTGACGCAATCCAGAGGTTCAAGGAGTCAGATTCCTTTGTTGATTCTTGTGGCGCCTACTACGGAACAGGGTTTGATGACTGCCTTAAGCAGGTTGCATCAGCCTTCCCTGAGTTGGACCTTTTAGGAATTACCTTGGATGATGCCGTGCCAATGACGCCTGCTAACAATGCCATCAACATTATAGGTGACGGACCTGGAGATGCACCTTCTAGTGGTGGTGACAGGGTTGTTTTGGCTCAGCCTGCTATGAACCCTGCAGTACCTTCTTCCAACCCTTCTGTGGAGATTTTGGATGCAGACAACCCTCCTATTCAGAAAAAGTAGATAAGGCTCTAAGTGACGCTTCTCTTCCTAGCAATAGCTTTATATATTTTTTCTTTTTGTAACAGTTATACTTTATTCCATCTGTAAACAATGTCTTTAAGTGCCCCCTTGGTTTTTTGGGGGCTTCTATTTGTACTTAGTTTATTTTTGCTACTCGTCGCTTTTTGATCATATATGTATGGCTATTTTGGTGTTGTGCCTCTCTTTTTTATTGCTATGGCCATCTCCCAGTCGTAGGTTGAACTCGTCAACCTATTTATAGGTTACGTTAGCAATGCCATCTGATTTAGTGACGCCATCAGCCAAAGTGGAACCATTGGCTTAATTAAGCCGTCAGTTTTAATTCTTTGAATAGACGGTCATT
Source organism: Quercus glauca (assembly GCA_023736055.1). Lineage (NCBI taxonomy): Eukaryota > Viridiplantae > Streptophyta > Magnoliopsida > Fagales > Fagaceae > Quercus > Quercus glauca. The sequence continues at coordinate 23,002,136 of CM043319.1, read as the reverse complement.
TTGGTGAGCCCGTCACTTTTAAGGACTTAAGTTTGTTTTATTAAGCGAGATTTGTCCACTTGTCTTTTTTCCATACTTTTTAATCTGTTGTTCCTAGGAGTTTTAACAACATATTTCCATGGGTTAAGGTCGTCCACCTTATGGACTTACCCAATTTCAATAATTTTATTTCTTTTTTCGAGATGAGGGTAGGACCGTCAGCTAATAGGCTTTGGTCAATTTGTCAGTCTTTTAGACCGTCAGCTTATAGCTTAGGTCGTTCATTAGGCCGTCAGTTGTACGGCTTTGTCCATCTTGTGGACTTGGTCAATTTGTCAGTCTTTTTGACCGTTAGCTTTTTAGCTGAGTTTTAGCTTAGGTCTTTTATTAGACCGTCAGCTTTATAGGTCTTTTATTAGACCGTCAGCTTTATAAGTCTTTAATTAGACCGTCAGTTTTATAACTGAGTTTTATCTTAGGTCTTTTATTAGACCGTCAGCTGTATGGCTTTGTCCGTCTTGTGGACTTTGGCCAATTTTCTTGTGGATCCACTTTTTGTGAATGTGAATTTGAAAGTAGAAATAGTAGTTCTAAATAAACTCCTCTTATTACTATGCATCTATATAAAAAGTAGTCTAAAAACAAAACCTGCCCATTTGGGCTTATAGTAGCAAAAACCAAAGTAAAAAACCTGCCCTTTGGGCTTATTGTAGCAAAAAAAAAAAAACATAACTAATAAATCTGAGGAGTAGGCTATGAATAAAAAGGGGGGTGTTGTTCTTTACGTCACCATCTCTACTGGTAGTATCTTCGAAGGTGTTCGGCATTCCAAGGATGTGGCAACTTCCGTCCGTCTAGTGTCTCTAGATGGTAGGTGTCTTTCCTTTGCCACACCGTGACTCGGTAAGGTCCTTCCCAGTTCGGGCCGAGCTTTCCTTGGGTTGGGTCTCTTGCTGCGCCCATGACTTTTCTCAAAACGAGGTCTCAAATCTGGAAGTCTCTGTGTCTGACCTGGGAGTTGTAGTGCTTGGCCATGCGGTCCTGATACTGTGTGAGCCTTTACTCTGCTGCTGCCCTGACTTCGTCCACTAAATTGAGCTGCAGACGTATGGCCTCGCCGTTCTTCTACTCTTCATGGTTGTGCACCTTGTAGCTTGTGAGACCGATTTCGGCTGGGATGACTGCTTCGATTCCATATGTTAATTGGAACGGTGTTTCTCCTGTTGGTGTCCTTTCTGTAGTCCTGTAGGCCTAAAGTATGCTTGGTAACTCTTCTGCCCATATGCCCTTTACCCCCTCGAGTCGAGTCTTGATGATCTTTAGCAAGGATCGGTTCGTGACTTCGACCTGTTCGTTGGCTTGAGGGTGGGCGGGGGAGGAGTAGTGGTTCCGTATCCCCAATTGCGAGTAGAAGTCTCGGAAGGAATCGTTGTCGAATTGCTTCCCGTTGTCTGAGACTAAGACTCTCGGGATGCCAAATCTGCATATGATACATCGCCAGACAAAACTCCGTACGTTCTTCTCCGTAATGGTAGCCAAGGCTTCAGCTTCCACCCACTTTGTAAAGTAGTCGATGCCTACTACCAGAAACTTCAGCTGTCGTATTGCCGTAGGGAATGGCCCCATGATGTCCAATCCCCATTGAGCAAACGGCCACGGTGCTGCCTTTCGGGTAAGTTATTCGGGCAGCTGTCTGATGACATTGCTGAACCTTTGGCATTTGTCGCAAGCTTTTACATAAGCCTCAGCATCCTTCTGCATGGTTGGCCAAAAGTACCCCGTTCGCACTAGCTTGTGCACTAATGATCTCGACCCTGAATGGTTTCCACAGATTCCCTCGTGTACTTATCTCATAACGTATTCTGCTTATCCTGGACCTAAGCATCTTAGGTAGGGGCGGGAGAAGTCCCTTTTGTATAAGACGTCCCTTATCAGAACGAACCTTGCCGCTCGGACCTTCGGCTTTCTTGCAGCTTCCTTTTCGCCTGGCAATACGCCGTTCTTCAAATAAGAGACTAATGGTGTGGCCCAATCGTTTTTGGAACCAAGCTATTGTACATCAATAGAATTTATAAGTGGAGAGAGTTGGACGAAGGAAAGTGCATTACCTAGTGTGGCCATATGTTCGGCTGAAGCGGCTTTAGCTAAGCGGTCAGCTTGCTCATTTTCTCCCTGAGGGATCTGTATAATTTCGGCCTTCAGCTCGTTTACCCTCTTCTTTGCAAGGTCCAGATACTTCTTCATTCTTTCGCCTTTACACTCGTAATCCCCGTTCATCTAGTTGGTCACGACTTGAGAGTCGCAATAAATGATCATGTTCTTGGCTCCTGCAGCCCTGGCGAGATCAAGCCCTGCTATTAAAGCTTCGTATTCTACCTCATTGTTAGTGGTGGGGAACTCAAGGTGGACCATACATTCGACCGTGTCTCCTTCGAGTGACTGTAGTACGATGCCGGCTCCCCCAGCCTGCCTGTTAGAGGATCCGTCTACATGTATGCTCCATCGAGGAGATTCTTCTACCTCGCCGTCTTCGCCATTTGTGAATTCAGCTATGAAGTCTACGACGACCTGCCCTTTAATGGCAGTCCATGGGCGGTATTGGACGTCAAACTCGCTTAATTCGATGGCCTATAGTGCCAGTCTTTCGGCGGCTTTAGGGTTGCTCATTGCCCGTCGCAAAGGCTTGTCGGTTAGGACGACCACTGTGTGGGCCTGAAAATATGGCTTGAGTTTTGCGTGCTGCCGTAACTAATGCGAATGCGAGTTTCTCCATTGGCGGATATCTTTCTTCGGCCCCGCAAAGCGCCCGGCTGGTGTAGTACACAGACCTTTGCACTTTCTCTTCTTCTCTGATCAGGGCGGAGCTAACAGCTGCTGAGGAGACAGCAAGATAAAGAAAAAGTTCCTTACCTGGCTGCGAGGGACTCAGCAATGGTGGGGAGGAGAGATAAGTTTTTAGTTCCTCGAATGCTTGCTGGCACTCAGCAGTCCACTCGAAAGATATCTTTAATGTGCGAAAGAAGGGTAGGCATTTGTTCGTTGCCCTTGAGACGAACCTATTCAGGGTTGCTATCATGCCATTGAGGCTTTGCACCTCCTTCACATTCCTTGGTGGTTCCATTTCCATTATAGCCCGGATTTTGTCTGGGTTAGCCTCGATGCCCCTCTGTGACACCATGAACCCCAGGAATTTTCCTGCCGTCACTCCGAAGGCGCATTTTCCTGGATTAAGCTTCATGTTGTAAGACCGAAGAGTGTCAAATTTCTCCCTGAGGTCTTCCAAGTGATCTTCCTCCCTTTGACTTTTACTAGCATGTCATCTACGTAGACTTGGACATTTCTTCCGATCTGCTATGCGAACATCTTGTTCATAAGCCTTTGATATGTTGCGCCTGCATTTTTTAAACCAAATAGCATTACCTTGTAACAAAAGAGGCCTTGGCTGGTTACGAATGAAGTTTTCTCTTGGTCGACTTCATGCATCCTGATTTGGTTGTAACCGGAGAAAGCGTCCATGAAACTTAGCAGCTGGTGTTGAGCTGTAGAGTCTACTAAGGTGTCAAGCCTTGAGAGGGGATAGCTGTCTTTGGGGCATGCTTTGTTTAGGTCAGTGAAGTCTACGCACATCCTCCACTTCCCACTAGCTTTCTTCACCATTACTACATTCGCCAGCCAGTCGGGGTAGTAGACTTCCCTAATAAAGTTTGCCTTCTCTAACTTACAAACTTCCTCGGCTATGGCCTGATCTCATTCTGGGGCAAACACCCGCTTCTTCTGCCGGACAGGTGGAAAGGAAGGTGACACATTCAGCCTATGCACCATGACTGAAGGGTCTATACCTGGCATGTCTTCGTGACTCTAGGTGAACACGTCCCGATTCTCTTTGAGAAAGGTTGTAAAGGTTTGTCGGATCGTGGGACTTGCGATGGTTCCGATCTTTGTTGTTCGGTCAAGCCTGGAGTCGTCAAGGGGTATTTCTTCAAGTTTTTCAATGGGCTCCGTCGTGCTCTGATGCTTTTCTATGCTCATGGTCTAAAGGTGATCATCCATTTCCATCATAGCCACGTAGCATTCTCGTACGGCCATCTGATTTCCGCATAGCTCTCCCACCCCGTATTCTGTAGGAAATTTAATCATTAAATGATAAGTTGAGGTTGCTGCCTTCCATGAATTGAGGGTGGGCTGCCCTAAGATAGCATTGTAGGTCGACGAATAGTCAACCACAAGGAACGTTACATCCTTCGTGATCTGTTGGGGATAGTCGCCTGCTGTTACAGACAACGTGATCGCGCCTAGGGGAAACATTCTGGTTCCTCCAAAACCAACGAGTGGGGAATCCGTCGGGATCAATCGTTCTCTGTCAATTCTCATCTGCTGGAATGTTGGGTAGTACATGATGTCTGCCGAGCTCCCATTGTCGACCAATACCTGGTGCAAGTTGTAGTCCCCTACTCTTAGGCTGACAACGAGCGCATCGTCGTGTGGATGGTGAAGACATCGCGCATCTTCTTCTGAGAACCCGAAGGTAGGGCCTTCTCTTCCTGCTATTTTCGGTACTGAGCCCGTTAGTTGGACGTTCTGGACCATCCTAAGGTATGTCTTCCGAGCCTTTTTGGATGACCCGGTAGTCGTTCCTCCTATAATTATCCTTATGTCGCCGATAGGAGGTCTCTAACGGTCATTGTCCCGTCAGGGGGGGGGGCTGTTCTTGAGGCTGTGGATCCGTTCTTTCTTTGCTTACAAACTTCTGCAATTTCCCTTTTCTTATGAGGGCCTCTATTTGTTGCTTTAAGTCATAACAATCTGCCGTGTCATGACCGTGGTCTCGGTGAAAGTGGCAATACTTGTCTTTGGAGCACTTGCTAGGATCCCCCTTCAGTTTTTCGGGAAAAGTAAGGGTTCCTTCGTCCTTAATTTTCATTAGGACTTGGTCTATCGGGGTGGTTGGCAGGGTGAAGCTTGTGAATCTTCCCCCTGGGGGTTTAGGGCGCCTTTCATCCCTTCTATCTCCTGTCCTGGGCTTCTTCCGCCCTTGGTCTTGTCGTGTGTCTTCCTGTCTCTCCCTTTTCCTTGGTTTTTCCTCCCAAGCCTACAGCGCGTCTTCAGCATTCATGTACTTGGTGGCCCTGTAGAGTACTTCCGACATGGTCTTTATGTCGTTTTTGTATAAGGAGAACAAAAATTTACCCTTCCGCAGCCCGTTTGTGAAGGCCGCTACTAAGATCTTGTCGTCGGCTTCATCAATCGAGAGCGCTTCTTTATTGAAGCGCGTTATGTAAGACCTCAGTGTCTTGTCCTCCCGTTGCCTAATACTCATTAAGCATGCCGTGGACTTTTTATACCTGTGTCCCCCGATAAAGTGTGTAGTGAACTAAGCACTTAACTCCCTGAAAATGCTGATGGAATTCGACGTCAGCCAGCTAAACCACACCCTCATGAGGCCTTTTAGTGTTGTAGGGAAGGCCCTACACATGATTTCGTCCACCACGCCTTCAAGATGCATTAAAGTCTTGAAGGTCTCTAGATGATCCAGAGGGTCCTTCACTCCATCGTAACTCTCTATATGGGGCATGCGAAACTTACGTGGTAGGGGGAAGGAATTGACAGCTGCATTGAATGGCAAGTCGGTACGATTTACCAGATCGTCGAGGTCGCTGGATACCCTTCCTTTAAGGGCGTTCATCATGATCTCCATCTGTTCCTTTATTGCCTGTATCTCTGTGGCAATGTGTGGTTGAGTCGCGTCTGTGAGGGAGGGCATGCTCAAGTTCGGTCGCTCCTGTCTACTTGGAGCGTTACTGCCTTCTGGCCCTTCTCGTTCTCTTCTTTCAGCACTAGTTCCTTCTTGGTCCTGCTCCTGAGTGTCGTGACCTACATTTTTCTGGCGCAATTGCTCCTCTAGATCAAGGTTCTGCCTAGTAAGGCGCTCTACGACGACGACCAAGGTCTGAACCTGCCTCTCAAGGGCAGTTGTGCGGGTTTCGTCTCCCTGAACATTGTTCGTTGTTGCCATTGAGCGAGTCAGCACCATGCAACTCTTTTTGTCTGAGAAGCGTTAGCTATGGCTTACAAACCAAAACTCAGTTTTGTGTTTCCCACAGATGGCGCCAACTGATGATGCCGAAAAAATCACCAGTGAGCCACACAGTACTCGTACACTCTAAACAACACGTGCACAACAAAAAGGAGAAGACCTAATGAAGAGCACCGATATGGTGCCGGCCAAATACCCTCCGAAGGTCAAGTCAGAACTTTCTTAACTCTAGAGCGCTAGAGGGGGGTTAATTATGTGTACCTCGATTTGTGAGGGCATTGGGGCTTTTATAGTAGCAGAGGGTTGACCTCTTTGCCTTGGAGAAGAAGTCTTTTCCTTATAGGAGTCTTTATGAGCGTAGATTGCGAAATCCTTTCCTTATAGGACTCTAACACTAAGTGTGGAATACAAGTAATTTCCTTATTACTAATGCGTGATGGCCAAGTCATGGCTTTATGTAGAACCGTCGGCCTCAGAGCCGTCAGCTTTCCTTATCCCCTTCAGCCATGTCGGCGTCAGTCTCATGCTTCATTCTACAGAATGCCCAAAAGCTTCCGAATTACTGTCCATCAGCCTTGAAACCTTCAGCTTCTTCTAGTTGTTTAACCCCGTCAGCTTAGACTACAGGCTCTTTCGCACGTGAAAAGCCAACGGGTTAAAGCGTTGTTTATTTTTACGTATCAAGGTGTTCCAACTAGCATCACTATATTCTTCAACAACAGCAGGATATCTTTGATATAGCAAACCATAGTGCACTGTTCTTTTTTAAGTATCTCATTAATTGAGTCATGGCATTCCAATGCTCAAAATTAGGTTTGCTACTAAATCTTGCTAGAACTCCTACGACATAAGCAATATCAGGTCTAGTACAATCAGTAGCATATCTAAGACTACCAATAACAATAGCACATTCCTTTTGATTGTAAATATCATTTTCATCTTTAGTAGGAAATAGATGCACATTATAATCAAAAGGAATACTTGTAGGTTTGCAATCATCGTAATTATATTTTTTCAAAATTTTTTCTATGTAATGAGATTGATCTACAAATATGCCATTTGAAGTTCTAGAAATTTTCATGCCAAGAATTACATTAGCTTCTCCTAAATCTTTCATATCAAAGTCATTTTTATGAAATGTTGGGTTAAAATGAATTGACCCCTTGCAAATTAATTAATTACCCAAGTTAATAAGCTAAGTTCAATTACATGCAATAGTGTGGCAACACAAACAAATAACCAAATTATCTAAATACAGCGGAAAATAAATTTGACACGGGTGATTTATTTAAAATTTAGAAAACCACCGAGACAAAATCCCATCGGGTGATTTTAAGATCACCACTCCCAGGAATCCACTATTATCAATCACAAGCAGTTACAAGTATAAGGAATCTTACCAAACCCTTTGGCCTATCCCAAAATACCAACTTACATTTGAACCCTTACCCCAATACCCAATTGGACTTGTATTGTAGTAGCAATCTTTCCATTCAATGCACGAATCCCAATACATAACTAACTCCAGCAACTTGAAGAGGTTGTTGGCTGCAAAGTTCTTCAGTTCATCAACAATGAAGATCAGGAAGCTCCTTGGTCACAAAACCCTTAGCGTAAAGACGCAATAGCTTTTTCAGAGAGAATAATGAACTCGATCACTATCTACATGCGCAACGACCTTTAAAATAATCCTTATATATGTCTAGAGTTGTAAGAAAAAAAAACCCTATATGAATATATAAGCATGGGCCAAAAATCAGATCTGGAATTTTTGATTTTGTAAGTCTCGACAAAACCAGCTTGTGTCGAGCTTTAACTTTAAATCTCGATAGAAGTCTTTCTGTCGAGATTGCTATCAAGCTTTAATGAACAGTTTTTCTTCACTTGTTTCTTGGTTAGATCTTCACAGTTTTAACACTTGACTTGAGCAACATGTTTCTTGAAGTCTTAAACCCATCCTAGATCTACCTAATTACAAGTAAAGTGCATTTTGTCAAAAGATTAGCCAATTACATAAAATATGTCCCTAACAAGAAGCATTTTGGCAGCATTTATAATTGTAGACACTCAATTTTAAACCCATAATTTAATCTTGAAAGATGGCTGGAATTACCGTTCATATACCCAAAATTTAGAGTTACATTACATGCATTAATTCATTCATTGCATATCATAAAAATGATCTGGAGATTCTAACGATCACAATGATATGTCCGATTTTCAAATCGGATCGTTGGATTGAAAGATATCACATTATTAAGTTTGCACAGTTTGCATGCATTTTGTTTGGGTAGAACGACCACGCATAATTAATTTAAATTAATCCTAATTGGTTAGACAATTAAAATTAATTAAATAATTTTTTGATTGGTTATCAGTTATTGTTAAAAATAGACTTGCTTGCATGAGAATAAAGTAGATAATCAGATAACAAAGAAATTGTGGATAATCAAGACTTTTTAGAATATTTATCTACAAGATAATTATCACTTTAAAAACCTGAATCTCCAGAAAAAGGGATCAATTTTTTAGAATACAGATTAAAAATGCGTCTAAGTGCAATTCCCGGCTCAAAAATCCTCAAAAAAGGAGTCTAAATTGGACCAAAACTCAAACGCGGATTTGACACCTAAGAGGGCCATTCGGTACTCTTGGAGTGCCGATTGGCCCAATGTTGTGGCTTGGCCCGGGGACCCCCTAATTAAGATAAACCTTACATTTTTCGATTTTTTAGAGATAAGGATGCGTCCCAATTCGTATCTGATCTCATTGAAGCATCCCAACCTCTATAAACAGAGTAAACAAATCAAAATTAGGGGCTTTTCTCTTCTAACTTTTCAATTCCCCTTACGTTAAAGACATTCTGGAGGCTTTTGCTTTAGGAACTTCTTTTTTGAATGTAAAGTATTTTAGACTTCAAAAAGGTGAACAAACTTCTTTGAATTCTAAAATATTCTTTAATTAGAAGAGCACACTCATGCAAGACGTATTCACTTTTGCTTCTTTCTTTTTTTTCTTCCATTAATTTTTTGTTATTGTTTGATGCTTGAATATGTTTAGCATGTTTTATTATGTTTTTTTTTTCTTGATATATAATTATCATGCTTAGATACTTTGCTAGAATTTTCTTTAACTTGTTCTTAGATGATTGTTTATTTTAATTCTTTTTCTTAAGTTTCAAAATCTGCTAATGACTACCAAAGATTATTTTAAAAACTCAAAAATAATATGTATTTTCATTAAATACAAATGTGATTTTTTAATCCAAAAACTGATCTGTATTCTTTAGATATAATATTTTTAAAGACTCAAAACTGATTTGTATTTTCATTTAATACAGATCTAATTTTTTCTATTCAAAAACTGATCTGTATTTTTTAGATCCGATCTGATCTGATTTTTTAATCCAAAAATTGATCTGTATTTTTTAGATCTGATTTTTTTAAAGACTCAAAACTGATCTGTATTTTCATTAAACACAGATTTGATATTTTTAATTCAAAAATTGATCTACATTTTTCAAATCTGGTTTTTGTAAACACTCAAAACTAATCTGTATTTTCATTAAATATAGTTCTAACTTTTTTTTAAACTCAAAATCTGATCTGTATTTTTTAGATCTGATTTTTTTAAAGACTCAAAACTGATATGTATTTTCATTAAACATAGATTTGATATTTTTAATTCAAAAATTGATTTGTATTTTTCAAATCTAGTTTTTTTAAAGACTCAAAAATGATCTGTATTTTCATTAAAAACATATTTGATTTTTTTAAAACTCAAAAATTGATCTGAATTTTTCAAATCTGATTTTTTTAAAGACACAAAACTTATCTGTATTTTCATTAAATACAGACCTGATTTTTTTCTAAAAAATTTTCTTTGTTATAAAATTGCAAATTATGAAATTTAAAAGAAAGGATTGAAAGTTAGGTTGAAGTTTTTTTTAATATATGATGCATGCATAATAAATCATCCCATGAATGTGAATCCTCTTTCAAAAAGTCCTTTTTTTTTCTAAAAACAAATTTGACTTTTCTTTTACAAATCTAAAATTATTTTTTATTACTTTTCAAAACAGAATAGTAAAAGATAAAATATTTTTGTAAATAGTAAGAAGTAACAGATGGTAAGTGTTTAGAACAATAATAAAAATTGTTTTTGAAAGTTTGCTGCTTTGTAATTCAAAATAATGTGTATCTTGAAACTTTTATTTCTTTCCATATATATAGAGCCGGACATATAACATGTCCTTAGCCAAAGAATCAAAAGGGTTTGATATCAATTAAATTGTCATAAAGTTGTTGAAATCAATATATATTATCAATAGCTTTCTTTCTTTCTTTCTTTCTTTCTATATATATATATATATATATATATATGTATGTATGTATGTATGTATGTATGTATAATAGAATATAATATAAACCGGGCATCAAATATTGTCTTTGGCAAAATCTCAATCTGTATGTTGAGAACAATGAAAAGGTCATAATGCTATGAAGTTAATGCCCCATAGATAACATTGTTGAACATTATTACAATGTCTTTTTGAAAGTTTCTGAATATATATTACAAAAAATTGCTAGCTGTTTTGACCATTTTCCATTAAACCAAATAGTAAATACTTGTGTATATATAGTAACTTATTATAACATAAAATAATTCAGCAATATCTGTACACTTAAATGCTGAAAAATCCTCCAAATATGCTGACAATGATGGTATTAATATCACGTTAATGTTCAAAGATTTCCTAATTAAGAACCATTGACAATAGCTATTCAAATTTTGAATTATATTTGAATTTCAAAATTTAGCAATCAGCGTATCTGTCATTAAGGGATAATTAATTTCCTCAATTCACATAAATGAGTATTAAAATAAATATGATATTTTTATTAAAATATCCAACCAAACCTTATGCACTACACATGGTGTCGTTGCAAGTGGGCTCGACTCTAAACTCCAGATACTATAATAGACACATTATTTCTCACATTGTTTACAGAATTTTTTTCTAAAGATTTTCAACTAATAGTTCAATTTCTTATATCCCTTTCATTTCGTATGCAAAAAAATACTTGATAATGGAAAGCTTATGAGATGTAGATTTAGTCAAGTAGTATGTATTCAAAACTAACTAAATTATTTCGTGACAAAAAAACTTATATTCTTTTGGGTATATAAAAATTTGGTTTGATTTTTTTATCTTAAAACTGCACAAACAATGACTATGAAATTTAAAAGCATGTTTTTTATTTTATTATTTGCAATATAAATAAATTTTATAGCCTAAGCCAATTCGACACAACTAGAGAGTCTCAAGAAACAAATTACGTTTAGTTCAAGAAAATAATCATTGAATCCACAAAAGAGAAATCTAGAGTTCACCAAGAAAAACTCTTTGAAATTTTATTATTAAATGAAATTTTGAATTGCCTTGGATGCTATAATACATATAAATAGGAAAACCTCGGTGGCTAGGATATCTACCCAAAATAAGTTATAAGGTGATTAGGAGACCCTAAAAAACCTTAATTCACATTAAGCAAAAAATTAAGAAAACTGCTAAAAAGGCAAATTGGAAAAATTACAAACTCAAATCATAAGAACTCTAAGAGATGTCCAAAAACATATGTGATCTTATTCTAGTTTTAAAGTTATAAAATAAAAAAAATGACCATGAATAATAATAAAAAATTGATTAAACAAAAGAATTTAATCGAAAAGCGATGCAGGTCATGCTCGTAAGACGTTGAGATTTGATCCTTGAGATAATTTAATTTAGGTCACCAATTTTCACGCAATTTTGTTGTTTATTCCATTGATTATTGCGGTACTTTTTAGCTTTCTGGATTTCTTGTGTGTTAATTTCTAATGGTCACTTTAAAAAAAATATACATGTTTAATTTTCTATGATTATAACGTTTTTTGACTGAAAAAAGGTAGAATTATGATTATAACATTGAATGCGAGATTATAATATTTCCAAATTTAAGATATGCATATCAACATATATTTCTTAAATTTAAAACATATCTTAAATTTGTCAACATTATAAATCCCAACATTCTTAAAGTTGGCAACATTATAATTCCACATTTAATGTTAACATAACTTAAGATATGTTCGAAATTTTTTTTATTAAATTTGGCAACATTATAAATCGTCATTCAGTGTTAATTAAAACAACTTAAGATGTGATATTTCTATTGCAAACCAAATTCAAAGAAACTTTTTTTTTTTTTTTTGAGTAAGAAAATTAATGTTACAAATTTATGATTGTAACATTAAATGTGGGATGTTTCTCAAAAAAAAAAACATTGAATGTGGGATTATATTTGGTCCTATAAAATGATACATATGTAAAACATCAATGTACCCATCAGACACAGCGTTCAAGAATACAATATGAGTTTTTTCAGTAGAATTGTATTGTTGTTAATGTTACTCATTTTATCTATGACTAGTTTTGATTGCGTTGGAGGATTTAGCTTTTTAAGGAAGAGAGCATTTATAAAGATCTACAATGATTTAGGGCAGGGCTTGGATCTTGTCGCTCATTGTAAATCTGATGATAATGATATTGGTGCCCATTTAATCAAGTATCCAGATGGCGTCTTGCCATTCAACTTTCGACCAAATGATAAGGGCACTACCCTATTCTTCTGTAAATTTTATTGGTCAAATGTGTCCTTGTGGTTTGATATCTACGTATTTGATAGAGACCATCCTTATTGCAGTAAGTGCTTTTGGAAGATTAGGCCTGATGGTCCATGTCGGTTAGATTGGGCCAACGGCGAATATGATTTTTGCTTTCCATGGAACAAACAATCACTTCAACATTCGAAATCTCCCATCATATGATGCTGAGTTATTAAATAATAATAATAGCCACTGGCCTCAGTAGCCTATTGGCACCCAGGCACTTGTATGACCTGTTGCTCGGGGGTTCTAGCCCCTGCAATCACCTAGCAAAAAAAAGAGTTATTAAATAATAATAATAAATTAATAATAAAGTTTTAATGTTGATTCACCTAGTTTGTGCCCATTGCCTTTTTTTTTTTTTTTTTTTGTATACAAAATGTCTTTGTATTATTTAATGGATAAAGTTTAACTACAAATTTAATTGTAGTATAAGGCTACAAATTCACTTAAAAAATTAATATGGATACATATTTTGAAAATTTAACTGTCAAATTGCATGTTCTTTATGTTTTTAATACACATAAAATTTTGTGCCAAACAAATTTTATTTACTATTTGATCTTTAAACTTATTTTTTATACATCATTTTGAACTACAAAAACTTGAGATTTTATCATTTGAATGATAACATAGCTATATATTTATTTTTGATCTTCTGAAAATTTTGTAAACATGGAAAATATAAGAAAAAAATGTAATTCAACGGTAGATTTGTCAAAATTCACACCCAATAAAAAGATATTGTATGAAGTTGTACAACCAAGTTTATTGCCAAATTTTGTCTTCATTACTTCAGTGCTTTAGTTTGTTTTCTAAATGGAACTCAAAGAATAATATATCACTGTTCAATCTAAAATAAAAATGGACAAAGTTTGGTATCTAACTTAATTAGTTATAACCTAAGTCTACAACTCCATTCAATATCTTTTTATTATATTTGATTTTTGACAAATCCACACTAAGATTACATTTTCTTATTATATTATCTATGCTTGCAAAATTTCAAGAATATCAAAAATCAATAGTTATGTCATTAATTAAATATTTGAATTTTGAGTTTTTATAGTCTAAAATTGTACATAAAAAGTAAGTTTATGGATCAAATTATAAATAGCATCTGATTAACAGGATATTTGACATGTGTATTAAGAACTTAAAGAATATACAATTCAATAGTTAGATTTTCAAAATATATAGTCATGTTAATTTTGTTAGTGGGAATTTTAGGCTTAAGCTAGAACTAAGTTTGTAGCCAAATTTTGTGTAATACAAAGTTCAAATTGGTATTAAAATTTTTAAATCAATTCAAAAGAAAAATTCACTCTCACATAGATTTCTGATGCTTATTGTCTCATTTCAAAAAACAATATCATTGCCTTGTTTAGAATAGTTTATCATGTGAGACAACTACAACTTAAGCTCTCAAAAACATATCAAACGTCAATATTCATCAAATCGATTTTTGAAGTTCAATTCCTACTCTCAATTAAAAGGCATAAATAATTCTTTAGTAAGTTTATAAATCCAAATTAAAATTACAAAGTTTAAATCTCCAAATCCAAACCATAAATTAGAATTTCATAGGAGGAGCAAAAATTCTCTTATTTTGAGCAAGCCATAATTGCCAAATGCCTTGTGCAAAAATAAAAGGCCACAGGATCGAGGAGGTCTTAGAGAGATTCTGTTTAGTGAGGTTAACCCCTAGCCATGCTTGAAGATCCAAATAGAAAAATAGAGATCTAGTTTTAGGAAGAGACAACCAAAATTCTTTAGCCCATGGGCAATCGCGAATGATATGTAAAGTTGTTTTAGGAGAGAGACACCATGGGCAAGAGTTAGGAAAGCCTGGAATGATGCAAGGTAAACAAGATCTTGTGGGGGAGACGGCTGAAAAAGCATTTCCATATGAAAATTCTTATGTTTGGGGGACATGCAATTATCCAAATCCAATTCCAGTAAGCTGCATTTGATTCCACTCCCTCACAGATAAACAAAAATTTTAGCTATTGATTTTTGATCTTCTAAAAATTTTGCAAACATGGAGAATATAAGAAAAAAAATGTAATTCAACGGTTGATTTGTCAAAATTCACATCTAATAAAAAGATATTATATGAAGTTGTAGTCATAGGCTACAACCAAGTTTGATGCCAAACTTTGTCCTTATTTAATTAGTTCAGTGTTTTAATTTGTTTTCTAAATGGAACTCAAAGAGCAATATATCACTGTTCAATCTAAAATAAAAGTGGATGAAGTTTGGTGTCAAAGTTGGTTATAGCCTAAGACTACAACTCCATTCAATATCTTTTTATTATATTTGATTTTTGACAAATCCACACTAAGATTACATTTTCTTATTATATCCTCTACGCTTACAAAATTTCAAGGATGTCAAAGATCAATAGTTATGTCATCAACCAAATGTTTATATTTTGAGTTTTTGTAGTCTAAAATTGTACATAAAAAGTAAGTTTATAGATCAAATAATAAATAGCATCCGATTGACAGGACATTTAACATGTGTATTAAAACCTAAAGAGTATACAATTCAATAGTTAGATTTTCAAAATATGTCGTCATGTTAATTTTGTTAGTAGGAGTTTTAGACTCAAAATAAAATTAAGTTTGTAGCCAAATTAAGTTCGAATTTGTATTAAAATTTTTAATCAATTCAAAAGGAAAATTTGCTTTCACATAGATTTCTAATGCTTATTGATAAGGGTATTTTTGACATAACATATAAAGAAGCCAATGGCCTCTCAGGACCTGTCGGTCTCATATTAGCAAACGGGGTCAACGTAATGGTTCCACATGGCAGATGGACCCACAACGTCTGACAAGCATCTCCATAAAAGCTAATTGGAGATCTTCGGACAAGACAAGTGATCGACAGGTTGAAGGGGCCGATGGGTCCAGCATGGCTTTGCGTGATTCCCACGAATGTTTATACATGGAAACGGCTTGTGTCCAACGATCAACCCCAATCAAAGGAATCCCTACAAGGAAAGGATCCCGTAAAATACATGTATTAATGAGGATCTTCCCTACAAGGAAAGACCCTTTCCGCCAAGTAACAAATGTTATCTCTACTCCACTATAAGAACCCCAAAGCCCTCACAAACCAAGGTACGCATAATTTACCCTGGCTCTGGCACTCTAGAGTTGTGAGAATTCTCAAACTTAAACTTCGGAGAGTATTTGGCAGGTACCACACTGGTACTCTCAGTGAGGTCTTCTTTTTCTTTGTTGCACTGGTTTTGTCTAGATCACATAAGGACTAAGCGACTTACTGAAGATTTTTGGCATCATTAGTTAGCGCCATCTGTGGGAAACCGTAGCAACAACTTCATTGTAATAGAAGCTGTACTACCACTTTCCAGACAAAGAGTTGTATGGTATTCACTTGCTCGATGGCTACCACCAACAATCAAGGAGACGAACCGTGTACTACTACCCTCGAAAGACAAGTACAGTCCCTCGTTGTAGCCGTGGAACACCTCACCAAGCAAAACCATGACTTGGAGGAGCAACTGCGCCAAAGGAACATAGGACCCAACAACCATACGGACGAATAAGAAGGTACCAGTGCTAAAAGAAGGGGCCAAGAAGGACCCAAAGGAAGCAATGCCCCAAGAAGACAAGAGTGACAAGACACCAGCCGTCCATTCGTCGTGGAAACGACACCACTGTACATGGTTGCAGAGATACAGATGATGAAGGAGAGGATGGACTTCATGATGATCGCCCTTAGAGGACTGGTGACAAGTGACCTCGACGAGTTGGTCCACCAAACAAACTCACCTTTACTACACTCGTCACTTCATTCCCTCTTCCACTAAAGTTCCATATGCCATAGGTAGAAGCCTACGACGGATCAAAGGATCCCTCATGCACTTGCAAGGCATGGTGGACGAGATCATGTGTCAAACCTTCCCAACTACACTAAAGGGTCCCACAAGGGTATCATTCAGCAGGTTGACACCCAACTCCATCAGTACCTTCAAGGAGCTGAACACGCAGTTTGCCTCGCACTTTATCGAGGGCACAAATACAAGAATTCCATTGCATGCCTGATGAGCATCAAACAACAAAAGGGCGAGACGCTGGGGTCTTACATAATCCAACTCAATAAGGAGGACCTTTCGATAGACGAAGTTAATGACAAGATACTAGTTGCTGCATTCACCAATGGAGTGCGGAAAGGGAAGTTTTTATTCTCCCTATACAAAAACGACCCAAAGTCTATGTCTGAATGCTCTGACTTGAAGCAGTAAATTGAAGCCCTTATCAGACAGGGGAAACTACAACGATTCGTCAACAAAGAAAGAGCAGACCCACCGCAGGAGTAGGCTGCTAGAAGGGATAACAAGCACCCCGGGCCACCCATAAGAGACATAAGAATAATTGTAGAGGGCACCACAGCTTCTGGTTCATCTAAGAAGTTCCATAAGACTTACCTTAGGATGGTTTAAAACGTCCAGCTAATAGGTTTTGTCCTAAAGATGGCACAGGTCGACAACCCCATAATTGGATTCTCGGAGGAAGATGCTCGACATCTCCACCACCCACACGATGATGCACTCGTTGTTAGCATATGGGTAGGGGACTATAGCACTCACCAGGTTCTAGTTGATAATGAAAACTTTGTTGATATCTTCTACTTCCCAGCGTTCTAGCAGATAAGGATCGAGAGATAGCGACTTGTACCAACCAATGCATCATTCGTAAGGTTTGGAGGAATGAGAGTATACCACCTCGGTGAGGTCACATTGCCTGTGACGGTTGGTGACTACCCTCATCAAATTACAAAGGATGTTACTTTCCTTCTTGTCGACTGCTTATCTGTTTACAATGCCATACTAGGTCAACCTACCCTCAACTCATGAAAGGCCGTGACTTCAACCTATCACTTGATCAAATTCTCCACTGAGTACGAAGTATGAGAGGTACGTGGGGACTAAATGGCAGCACGCAAGTGCCATAGCAATGTTAGAGATGGATGACCACTTACAGACCATGACCATGAAGAATAGTGACGGTTGCAGAGCCCGTCAAAGGTTTGGCGGAGATACTTCTTGATAACTCTAGGCCTGAGCAAACGACTGGGATCAGCACCCTCACTAGTCCGCCAATCCGTCAAGCACTCATGACATTCCTAAAAGAAAACCAGGTTGTCTTCGCTTTGTGCCATGAAGACATGTCCGGGATCGAACTTTCAGTCATGTGCACAGGTTGAATGTATCACCCTCTTTTCCCTCTATCCGTCAAAAGAAGCGAGTGTTCGCCCAAGAGTGAGACAAGGCTATAATGGAAGAAGTTTGCAAACTACAAGATGCAGAATTCATTAGGGAGGTATACTACCCCGACTGGCTGGCCAATGTAATGATGGTCAAAAAAGCCAACAGAAAATGAAGGATGTGTGTAAACTTCACGGACTAGAACAAGGCGTACCCTAAAGATAGCTAGCCCCTCCCGCGGCTTGACGTCCTGGTAGATTTGACAACAAGACACCAGTTATTAAGCTTCATGGATGCATTTTCTAGTTACAACCAAATCAAATTGGACGAAGTTGATCAGAAGAAAACTTCATTCATCACCAACCAAGGCCTCTTCTACTACAAAGTGATATTGTTCAGTCTCAAGAATGCAAGCGCAACGTATCAGATGCTCACGAATAAAATGTTTGCACATCAGATCAGGAGAAATGTCCAAGTTTACGTAGACGACATGCTAGTGAAAAGACGAAGGGAGGATGACCATTTGGGCGACCTCAAAGAAACTTTTGATACCCTTCGCTCTTATAACATGAAGCTTAATCCAAGCAAATGTGAATTTGGGGTGACGGCTGGAAAATTCCTAGGGTTCTTGGTGTCTCAGAGAGGTATTGAAGTCAACCCAGACAAAATCCGTGCCATAATGGAGATGGTGCCACCAAGAAACGTAAAAGAAGTACAAAGCCTCAACGGCAAGGTAACTGCGCTAAACAGGTTTGTATCGAGGGCAACGAACAAATGCCTACCTTTCTTACGCACTCTGAAGAAGTCTTTCAAGTGGATGGCTGAATGTCAATAAGCATTCAAGGATCTAAAGGCATACCTCTCTTCCCCACCGTTGCTAAGCCCCTCCAAGCTAGGGGAAGAGCTATTTCTCTATCTGGTCGTCTCCCCAACTACCGTCAATGCGGCCTTAGTCAGGGAAGAAGACAGAGCACAAAAGCCTGTATACTACACCAGCCAAGCACTCCGAGGCGCAGAAGAAAGATACCCACCAATGGAGAAGCTCATCTTCGCTTTGGTAATCGCAGCTCATAAGCCCAAACCGTACTTCCAGGCCCAAACTGTGATCATTCTAATAGATAAGCCTCTACAACAAGCAATGTGTAATCCTAAAGCCGCTGGATGGATGGCGCTGTGGGTGATAGAATTGAACGAGTTCGACATGCAATACTGCCCACGTACTGCCATAAAGGGACAAGTGGTCGCTGACTTCATAGTGGAATTCACCAATATGGAAGGCTAGGGGGCAGAAGAGCATCCTCAATAGAGCATCCACACTGACAGATCATCTAACAAGCAAGTCGGCAAAGCAGGTATAGTGCTTCATTCTCTAGAAGGGGACGAGATCGAGTGCATGGTTTGTCTCGATTTCCCCACGACCAACAATGAAGCAGAGTACAAGGTTTTAGTAGTAGGACTGGATCTCGCCAAAGCCGCAGGGGCCTTAAGTGTGGTTGTGTATTGCAACTCTCAAGTGGTCACAAGTCAAATGAACGATGATTATGAATGCAAAAGGGAAAGGATGAAGAAATACCTAGAGCAAGTAAGGAAATGGGTGGGCGAGTTTCAAGCCAAGTTTGTTCAAATCCCCAGGGAAGAGAACAAGCAAACTGACCATCTTACTAAAGCCGCATCAGTAGAACACATGCTCATCCCAAGTAAGGTACTTTCTTTTGTTCAGCTTTCACCTTTGATTGATGGTATCGGTGTACAGGATATAGACTCGGGAAGCAACTGGACCACACCTAGTTTCTTATTTGAAAGACGGCACACTACCTAACGGTATGGAGGCCGCATGAAAGCTAAAGGTTCAGGCAGCATGATTCGTCCTGATAAAGGATGTCTTGTACAAAAGAGGCTTCTCCCGCCCGTACCTAAGATGCTTAAGCCCCGAGGAAGCAGATTATGTCATGAGAGAAGTTCATGAAGAGATCTGCGAGAACCATTCAGGGTCATGGTCACTAGTGCACAAACTGATTCAGGCTAGTACTATTGGCTTACCATGCAAAAGGATGCCCAAGCCTATGTTAAAGCCTGCGACAAATATCAAAGGTTAAGCAACATCATTAGACAGCCAATAGAAGAGCTCACTCCAATGACGACTCCATGGCCTTTTGCTCAATTGGGGTTAGACATCATGGGCCCATTTCCCATAGCGATAAGAAAACTGAAGTTCCTAGTGGTCGGCATAGATTGCTTTACCAAATGGGTGGAAGTCTGGTCACCATAACAAAGAAAAACATATGAAGCTTCGTTTGGAGGAACATCATCTACAAATACGGGATCCCTAGAGTCTTGGTTTCAAATAACGGAAAGCAGTTCGACAACGACCCGTTCAGAGATTTTTGCTCACAACTGGAAATCAAGAATCACTACTCCTCACCTGCCCACCCTCAAGCCAACGGACAAGTTGAGGTCACGAACCGATCCTTACTCAAAATCATTAAGACTCGGCTCGAGAGGGCAAAGGGTATATGGCCAGAGAAGTTGCCAAGCATACTATGGGCGTACAGGACGACGGCCAAGATGCCTACAAGAGAGACGCTGTTTTGACTAGCTTACGGAAGCGAGGCCGTCATCCCAGCTGAGGTCGGACTCACAAGCTACAGAGTAGAGAACCATGATGAAAGTAGGAACGATGAAGCCATACGCCTACAACTTGACCTAGTAGACAAAGTCAGAGCAATAGTTGAACAAAGGTTATAACGATACCAGGATCTCATGGCCAAGCACTACAACTCCAAAGCCAGGCACAGAGATTTCCAAGTCAAGGACCTTGTCCTAAGGAAGGTCACGAGCACCACGAGAGATCCCTCCCAAGGAAAGCTGGGACCTAATTGGGAAGGGCCCTATAAAATCACTTCATGGCAAAGGAAATGCACCTATCATCTGGAGACGCTAGACGAACAAAAGTTACCCTATCCATGGAACACCGAGCACCTGAAGAGATACTACCAATAGATGACGGCATGAACAACACCACTCCTCATTTCCAGTTTACTTTTTTTAGCTAATTTTTACTATCTACAATACTTTTTAAACCCAAAGGGTAGCTTTTCATTTTCTTTTTCAAGAACAATTTTTTATGCACGTATTTAGCGCAATAAAAGGAGTTATTCAAATATGTCATGTGCATGTCTACATCTCTACAAAACTACTTTCATTATTAAGTCCACAAGTTAATAAGTTCATCCTAAGGGATGCTTTGAAAATATCAAGTCCTTAAGTGGATGAGTTTATTGTTAAGTCCATAAGTGGACGAGTTCATCCCAAGGGATGCTTTGAAAATATCAAGACCTTAAGTGGACAGGTTTATTATTAAGTCCACAAGTGGATGAGTTCATCCCAAGGGATACTTTGAAAATATCAAGTTCTTAAATTGACGAGTTTATTACTAAGTCCTTAAGTGGACAGGTTCAACCCAAGGGATGCTTTAAAATTGTTAAGTAGTGGACAGGTTCATTACTAAATCCTTAAGTGGACGGACTCGCCCCAAGGATAACTTAGAAATACTAAGTTCAAGGCAGACGGGCACACCCAAGTGGACGAGTCCATCCCGAAAATCCACTAGGTCCTCAAGAGGACGGGCACACCCAAATGGACAGGTTCAATCCTAAAATTCATTAAGTCCTCAAAAGGACAGACACACCCAAATGGATAGGTGCATCCTAACATGTATACTAGTCCTAAGGTGGACGAACAAACACGTATCTCAAAATAAGGAATCAACACATAACAAAAGCATACTTATAGCGACAAAAAGCAACTGATGTAATAACAAAATTCTAAACAAAGGCCCATAAAAAAGGGGAAATGTTTACAACAAAGCCCAAAAACAAGAGGGCACTTACTATTGTTTGAAAATAAGATGGAGTACAGAAAAAGTTAAAAAATTAAGACTAAGCTGAAAGGGCATCCAAGGCAAACGAATTCTAGGTGTCCGGAGCAAAAGGGTCTTCAACAGATGGGACCAAGGTAGCAACATGGCCTTCAAGAACAGGTTTGGCAATAACCACCCGTCATTTTTAGGAATCTGCTCCTCTGTATGAGCAGAGTCATCAGACTCTTCATCAATGGTGTCACCACCAGCGGGAGTCGTCGGCAATGGGTCGTCAAGAGAAACCTTAGACAGGTCAAGATCTGGGTAAATGGATCTAACTTGCTTCAGGAAATCCTCAAATTTGTCACCATAGTAGACAGCGCATGCGTTAATGAAAGGCTGGGAAGGCCTAAACTCAGCTATGACGTCGACCTTGGCCTTTTCCGTCTGCTTACGAAGGGTCGTCAGCTCCGTCACCAAATATGCCTTAGCTTTTTACGCTTCCTCTCAGAGACAGGATTCCTCCTATAGCTTCTTAGTGACAGTCGTCAACTCCTCATTAAGAGTACAGAGGGCCTCCTTGTACTAATCCCGTTCCTTGTTCTCGATCTCTGGACACTTCCGATACCGACAGATCACCCTCTCTTGGGCAACACACCTATCTTAAAGCGCCTTCATGCGCACCAACACCTGAAATCAAAACGACCATCAGCAAAAGAATAAACACAAGAATGGAACAAAGTCTGAGGAAGGAAGCATACCCTAGACAGGTTGAAGGGACCCGACGCCTCTAAGTCCTCAGTCATCTGCTCAGCACAAGGATCCAGATCCTTCTCCTTGATGATTGATTCAACTATCTTGACGGCATGTTCCTTATGCGTAAGCAAACGATGAACGACTCCCTAAGCAACAAGACCCTTCACCATCATCAACCCTTTACCAACTCCATGGCTGGGTTTAAGACGCGACAACTGCTTTGGCTACTTATCATCTACAGGAGTGCCTGATCCTTCTTATGAGGACGGTAATCCTTCCCTTGATTCTTCTACTTAGACGTCCCTTTGGCGACGACCTTGGAAGTCGAAGTCGAAGACCCTCCTTCTGTTGCTGCTTGCGCGCTACAGCTGATGCCTTCACCAAAGCCTTTTGCCTCCCTGCCTCCATTTCTGTAAAGGATAAAAGACAAACGTAAGAAAAGCAGACATTAGTATAAAATGGATGGAAGAAAAGTAGACCAAAAAAGTAAAAACTTACACTAATGAGAGTAAGCGTTCAGTCTACGGGCTGCAGACATCGATACAGGGCCACCACAGTAAGCATGCAGCGTGTCAAGGGCGACGAGGTCCTTCCACTTCCTTTCACCAAAAGGGATGTCAAGCCAACAACAGATGAAGGCCTCTTACTCGTCAGTTATTTGCAGATGAACGCTAGCTGAAAAAAGAAAGAAACAGACGACGTCAAATACATAACAAATAAATGAAGAAAAGGTGAGAATGTGGACAGTACTAAACTTGAATCCTTTACAATTCATTTTGTCGGCATACCCAGTTTGTCCCTTTGACAAAAAGGTACCTATTCTTCCAATTCCTATTTGAGTCAGGCATGTCCAACACCAACTTGAGCAACATCTTCCTTGCTGCAAAGTGGTAGATCCCTTTGGACAAGGAGATGTGTTGAGGTCTATGGCAATAAAAGAACTCGTCGAGAGTAAGTGAACTGTTCCCACCACTAAGACAACCCCAAAGTACGTCAGCTTCTACGAATATCCACCAAGCATTAGAAGCTATTTGGCTGACAGACAAACCTAGAAAATTGGCCAATTGATGGTATAGTTCCGTCAATGGCAATCTCAATCCCACTGCGAACATGGCATTATATATACCAACAGCCGTGGTCTTCCCGAAATAGCACCGTTTGAACTTCCTAGGCATAAGGATGGGGACGTTCTTAGGGATTTGGTAACGATCTTGAAGGTTCTTGAATATGTTATCCGTCATCATTGGATAAAAATCGTTAATAGTCCAAATTGCAGGAAGGATGAAAGGACGGGTTCCACCGTCCTCTTAACTTCTTGAACCTCCTCCCCTAGAGGGTGTTCCTTTGTCATCTTCACTCTCGTCCTCTTCATCCTCCCCTTCCATTCCGTCGCCTTCACCCTCATTATAGTCATCCTCTACATCACCCTCATCCTCTTCCTCATTCTCATCACTCAAGGACTAGGTAAATAGCTCCCTTTCTAGGGACCTAGGGAAATCTTCCTCAAGACAATGCCATGATGGAAAGACCTCATCGTAGCCCGCACCCTTACGTATTGACGATGACAATTCACTCGTCACTTCCTTATCTGACACCTATCCACCTACAAGTGATGGAGATATTGTCTAAAAGCCTATCTCAACGAGGTCTCAAGACATAAAAAGGGTGGGGGGGGGGAGGGGGAGAGATGCAAAAGTATAAATCAAAACAAGGAAAAGAAGACTTACGGTAAAAAGCAGATGGATTGAAAGTGATGATCCCTTCGAAGATTGACAACAATAAGGTGACGAGACGACATCTCTCTCTCTCTCTCTTATATGGTTCGCAAAGGTGAAATAAGGAAAAATGGGAGGAGCACAAGAAACGAAGAGACGCTTTTGTTCAGAAACAAGGCCAACCAGCCTGTGCCACGTGTCGTAGCATTTAATGAAAGCTGCTCCAAAGCCATTAATGACACCCCCTCTTTCAAAAAATGAAATAAATAATAATAAAAAAGCTACAAATTACACTCCATGACCCATCAGCTAAAGCTGACGAAGCCATGGAGTAGGGGGCAGCTGATAAAGGTATTTTTGACATAACATATAAAGAGGTCGACGACCTCTCAAGTCCGTCAGTCTCATATTAGTAGAAGGGATCAACGCAACGGTTCCACATGGAAAATGGACCCACGACGTCTGACGAGCATCTCCATAAAAGCTTACGGGAAATCTTCAGACAAGACGAGTGACCAACGGGTTGAAAAGGCCGACAGGTCCAGCGTGGCTTAACATGATCCCCACAAATGTTTATACATGGAAATGGCTTGTGTCCCACAATCAACCCTAATCAAAGGAATCCCTACAAGGAAAGGATCCCACAAAATACATGTATTAATGAGGATCTTTCCTACAAGGAAAGACCCTCTCTGCCAAGAAACAAATGTCAGCTCTACTCCACTATAAAAACCCCAAAACCCTCACAAACCAAGGTACACATAATTTACCCCAGCCCTGGCACTCTAGAGTTATGAGAGTTCTCTAACTTAAGGAGGGTATTTGGCCGGTATCACACCGGTACTTTCTGTGAGGTCTTCTTCTTCTTTGTTGCGTAGGTTTTGTCTAAAGCACGTGAGGACTGAGCGACTTACTAACGATTTTTGGCATCATCACTTATTGTCTCATTTCAAAAAACAATATCGTTGCCTTACAGGTTTAGAATAGTTTATCATGTGAGACAACTACAACTTAAGCTCTCAAAAACATATCAAGCAGCAATATTCAACAAATCAAATTTTGAAGTTCATTTCCTACTCTCAATTAAATAGCATAAATAATTATATAGTAAGTCTATAAATCCAAGCTATAAATATAAAGTGTACATCTCCAAATCCAAACCATAAATTAGAATTTCATAGGATAATTATAAGCCAAAAAATTCCAACAATAGGTAATCGGAAGTTAAAAGAGCTATCACATTATAAATGGTCTTATAGAACTTTAGATGAAAGCAGTTTAGTGTTGGAGACATTAAATTAATAAATAATTAGCTAAAAATCGAACAAGTAGAAAGTTAAAAATGTAATAATAAAATTAACAAAAAAAATCAACTTAAAAATATTAAAACCTTTTATAATAAAAATTTTATATATAGCTACAAGGCTCTAGTTATGCAAATATTATGCTCACAATATAACACAAATATACAATGACTCTGATCAAAATGAAAAGATCTACAACTCGATCGAATGAGTTGTATGCAAGGTGTGATCCTTTTTGAAATAAAAGTGGTGCAAATTTACAAAGCACAAATTGTGCTCATGTTTTCCATTAAAAAAAAAACACTTAAAATGGAGTTTTATAATAAAAAATACTTAATCATGCTTAGGTTTTCATTTAAATTAAAGCATGTGACAGTATTTTCTATGCAATAAAAAGCTACAATAGTAGAACACATCTACTTCAAGAAAATAACCTCGAATCCACGAGAGTTTTTCGAATCTACAAAGAGAGATAATCTGGAATCTACCAGAAAATATAGAGACAAAAGTTTGAATTTTTATTAAACTGAGTTCTAAATTTGAATAAACTTTTACAAACTTGGAAGCCAATTTAAAGGCTTTGGAAAACTTGTTTGAGAAGAAAATATAATCTAAAAAAATCATAATTGCTACCTAGCCATAATAGGACTCTAATTTGACTTAAAACGCATTTAATGCCCATAAAATCAAGGTCACACTCCTTTTGGCAAAAATTATTTTTTCCAACTTATTTTACTATTCAGTTTATTTTGCTACTATTCAATGGTCCTACTACACTTTTTGATACAGGTTCTACAGTACTATTTCAGCTAACTTTTACCTTTATCTACAGTACTTTCAGCAAAAAATTTTCAATTTCAACAAAATAAGCGAATTCCAAATAGACCCTTAAGCCAAAAACTAAATTTCTAAAAATTACAAAAAAATTAAAAAAATAATAATAAATAACAGAAGTATAATTGTAGATTTTGTCCAACATTAGATCCCATCACTTGGAAAAAACTTGCCTTGGGTTGATATTCGAGATCTAAAATCTTCCATGCCAATCAAACAAATACTTTGAATGCTTCATCTTCTATCTTGCCAAACTTGAAAGTCATCAACCGAGCAACTTGAGATTCTTTTTTCTTGGTTTTCATGCAATTAGCAAAATTCACCAAATAAGAGTCAATGATTGAATCAAAACTTTAGTTTGGTGCCTCCCACCAAAATAATAGGAGTTTGAGACTTACACTCATTTGATTTGATTTCACCGAGATCATTGACAATTTTGTCTTCAATTTCTTCCTTCCTAGTCTCTACAATCTCGATTTCAATATCTTTCTCTATAATAGGATTTTCATTAATCTCTTCCACAATTTCAATTTCAAGATCTTCTTTTATAACGAGGTTTTCATTAATTTCCCTAGAAAACCATATATTTTCTACAACATGCAATTCCTCCCTTAATGTGGAATATAGGGCTCTTCAAAATACTTTACCAAATATGAACTTTTTGGCTAGTAATCTTGTTTTGTACATGACAATATTCCATCATAAATCCAAGGATAAAATTTAAAAGAAATCATCTTTTTCATCCTAGGCCATGAATGAATTGTGTCTTTACCTTGTCGAATTCTATCAGACTATATGTATTCCTACCAACTTAAGGCATATCCATTAAGTTTATACAAAAAAAGTGTAACTTTTCTCTCATTAGGAGTATTCATATAGTCAAATAAATCTTGTAGATCAAGTAACCAATCAAATTTTAATTATTTTTTATGAAAAAAACCATTAAAGGTTGCTATTCTTTTGTAAGGCTTATTAAAATCCTGTTTACCAATAGGTTGCCCGGAGTAATGTCTCCATGATTATTATATTTATCCATATTGTTTCCATGCTCTAAAGACACTATTCTAACAAAGATAATTGTGAGTACTTGTTGTATGTATCATAATACTTGCTGGCTGTCACATTGATATTTGATGATTTTTGTCATTGGAATTGTTATCATCTCACACATTAGCCACAAGACCAGAATAAGTCAAGTATTTGATATCAACTAATGTGATGCAGAAGCCACAAGAAGCAAAATACGTCTACTTCAAAAAAATCCACAGGTGTTCCTAGTAGATAGCTTGGAATCCACTAGAAAAATATGAAGCAAAAGTATAAATTTGTGTTAAAATAAATTTTGAATATGAAAAAATGTTTATAAACTTCATTGATAAGAAAATATATTCTAAAATAAATCCAAATTTATGCCCTATCATAATAGGACTTTAATTTGACTAAAAAAAATTTTCTTTTGATAAGAAAGACTTAAAAAATATATAATGCACCTAAAAGCAAGAAAATGCTAAACCTAAACCTAAAATTTAGAAAAGTAAATAACAAAAGTCTAATCGTAGATTTTGTCGTACAATCAAATATAAAATATATTATTTTTCCTTTTTAGTGGTTGTAGGACAACAATTTTTTTTTTTTTTTTTGCCATAACTTTGACGTGGCAAATTATGAATAGTTGCCTATCTCTTTCATATGAGTCCAACATTTTATCTTTACCACTCATAATCTATTACATTAAAGTTGTAGCAAAAAAAAAAAAATATTATGTCCATAATATTTTCACAATACTTTCACAACAAAACATTAGTGACCAGTTGTTATTAGCTATGATGGGCAAAAAGTAATTTAAGTTGTAGATTTAAATTAAAATCGGTAATAACTTGCCACCTATAATTTGTTGTGAAAGTATTGTGAATATGTTGTTGTAACAGCCGTCTTACTTAAATTTAATTTAATTGCTTCTAGAGTGAAGTTGATGAATTATTTAATTTATTTTGAAAGTGATATTATTTTATTTTATGATATCTACAAAAATAAATAAATAAATAAAAAAGATGTAACGTGGAGAGTTATTTTTGTGAATTATTCATATTTACCTTTTTGTGTGGATTACCTATATAATATATATAGGGAAATTACACTTTATCCATCAGTGGTTTGTTCGAAAAACACTTTGCCTACCTGTAGTTTAAAAATTGGCACTTTACCCACTTGAGGTTAGCTTCATTTATCTTCAATTACCCACCTCTATTGAAAATATGGGTAAATTTGTATTTTTGTTATCATTTTATGTCTCTCTCCTCTTAAAACATAAAAAATAAAAAATAAAAAACTAAAAAAAAAAAATCAAAGGAAAAGAAGATCTAAAAGCTAGGTTTTGTAAAAATTAAAAACTAACTTTTACATCTTCTTTTCATGTATCAACTTTTAAATCTTTTATTTTAACATATTCCACTCTTTTTCTTCTTCTTTTTTCCCGCTTTTTTGTGGTTTTGATACTCAGGTACAATACAAAACTGACTACAAGAAAATTTAAGGAAGAATCCTTAACAACTCTAATGTTGTGTCTTCCGTTCAAGGCAATTGTCAAAAGCAAACTAAAGAAATTTGGTATAGAATGTAGAAGAGCTCTACAACTTCAACATAACTCGAGCGTTGTCAGAAAATATCTCTCAGATGCTTTCTGGACTGGAAAAATACAAAAAAATATGATCTGGTTTTAGCTGTTAAAAGAGAAAGTCCTTTCTTTTACAGGTATGATGAACTTTGTAACCCAATGCCATTGAGCAAAGAATAGAAAATGGATTCTGAATTTATAACTTCTGGCTTTGTTTATATGTGTGTTCCATAAAAAGAGGGGAATGTGTTAAAATAGAAGAACTAAAAGTTGATACATAAGAAGAAAATATAAAAGTTATGTTTTAATTTTTACAAAATTTAGCTTTTAGATCTTCTTTTCTCTTAGGGTACGTTTGGTACGCTGTAATAGCTCCTGTAATGGAATAGCTATTCATGTGTAATATCAATTCGGTCATTTGGTTGCATCTTAATTACATGGATTAATTATTACATTGGAATAACTATTCTTTAAATTGAAGAATAGCTATTCCTCTTTAAAATGGATGTAATAGCTATTCCTTAGTGTATATAATAGGTTTTAAAATTAATATATTTCCAAAAATGTAAAGTTTCCTTATACATCTTCTTTTACAAGTTTTTCATGTGTAACAACCAAACTTATGAATAGTAATACTTATTCCATTACAATGTCTTTTATTCCCAATAATAAAGATTACTATTCCTAATGTAATCTACATTCAGTGTACCAAACATACCCTTAGTTTTTTAATTTTTATGTTTTGAAAGGAGAGAGACATAAAAAGGTAACAAAAATACAAATTTACTCTTATTTTTAACAAAGATGGGTAATGGGAGACAAACGAAGTTAACTTTAGAGGGAGA
Source organism: Quercus glauca (assembly GCA_023736055.1). Taxonomy (NCBI): domain Eukaryota; kingdom Viridiplantae; phylum Streptophyta; class Magnoliopsida; order Fagales; family Fagaceae; genus Quercus; species Quercus glauca. Next base: position 22,972,249 of record CM043319.1, on the reverse strand, counting down.
GACGGAAGCACAGTAATGATATAGTGAAAGTAAATGTAAGCAAGTAATATAAGAACAATAATAAGGCGGTAGAACCAGCCAAGTAGTATATATCAAAATAATTGAAAGCAATTAATGAAAGCAATTTCGAACCGTCCAGTATGGCGGTAATCCGTCTAAGGTGGCGGTAGCAACAAGTAGTAAAAGGAACATTAACTGAAAATACTTCTTTATTGAAAGTAGGTAAACACTTACAGTAGTAGTCAATACAAGATCTCAACAGTTGAGGTTAACAGTTACAAAGCTTGAACTAGTCTTAGTTACAAGGTTTGTATGAACAAGGTTATGGTGAACAAGGTTGTGGTGAACAAGGTTGTAGTCAACAAGGTTGTAGTCAACAAGATAATAGGAGAACTCACTCAAGGAAGGTAAACTCTCTCTAGAGGAAGTTCTAACAAGAAAGTACTTGAAAACTCATTAAAAGTTCTGAGTTTTAACATAAGGGACAACCCCCCTTAAATAGGCAAATATCTGGATAAACAGTAACACTTGAATAGTAAAAGCAAATAGTGTTCAAAATATTCTTTGACCAAAGCATAGTGAAAGTGGTCTTGGAATAATTGAAAGTAGTCTTGGAAACATAAGGAATCTTCTTTTCAGTAGCATGAGCACTTTAGCATGGTAAGGAACAGTAGCAACTTGGCCGTTTGTGCTGGCCTGGCAAATAGGGTGAATCAATCAATCATCAATAGTATCTAACAGTAATCCAACAGTAACATCTTGGCCGTTTGTGCTGGCCTGGCAAATAGGGTGAATCAATCAATCATTAGCATAGGAAAGAACAATAGCATATTGGCCGGTTTGTGCTGGCCAGGCAAATAGGGTGAATCAGTCAATCTTTTACTAATTCATCAGCTTCATCTTCATCATGACCAAACCACTCCTCATTGTAGGGGTAGTAAGGATCTTTTGCAACAGAGGCTTCAGAGGATCGTTCATCATCAAGATCAGCCTTTTCCTTTTTTAACATTTCAATAAGAGCATTCAGTGCTTCAGGGTCCTTACGGATATCATCCAAAGGAGAACTCACATTTTTGGGTTTAACAGATGGCTTAGCAGATTTGGAAGAGGAAGCAGATGCATCAGTAGTGACAGGGGATCGGCTAAGTGAACAATTAGCAATGGGGAGTGTAGCAACAGAAGAAGATTCCCTGGAAACACTAGCAATAATCCTCGGAGTATGAGGGAATTTACCCCACCATTTCACATACCAATTTCTTTGGAGCACATCACCTTCTTTTTCATACTGCCATTTTAAAATCTAGGATATTTTATATCGTTTAACAAAATGGAGTAAAGGAGGGAACTTGGCACCATGAGCATCAACTTTATAGAACTTCTTGAAACATTCAAAAGCCTCAAGCAATGGTTCAGGAAGTATATCATTAATGAGGCCAAATTGAGTCCACCAACGGTTGAACCAAAGAGGCAGGGAGCCATGGAAATTGCTATCAAAGTTAACAAACCAAGAATGAGACATGTCTTCATTTTGGTAAAGCATAAATCTTGTCCAAGCAGTGATGTAATCATAGTAAGAATAGGGGATGGGGGATCCGGGCATTGTTTTGGTAAAACTAGGAGAAGGACCCCACTGTTCTTCAGTAATAACATTGACAATGTAAACACCATGGTAGATGATTTTGGAGGTATCAACTCTGTCATTAATGGTTTTAATAATAATAAATTTTTCATGACTCAAGAGACCAGAATAGTACTGTAACTTCTTTTCTCTATGCTCAGGAATCCAATGAAATAGTGGAGGAAAATAGCTTCTAGCAAGTGTGAGGGGGTCAGAAATGGAGGCTCTGTTGGGTTCAATATAAAACAGGCTTTGGAAATATTGTTTTTTTGCATATTGAGGAACATTAGGGTTTTTGGGATAAACAGTTTTGATTGGTCGGTTAACAGGGGTTATTGCATAAGGATCATATGATGAGGCAAGAACAGAAGAATAGTTGGGCTTGGGAATAGTACCTAGTGGGGTAAAACGGTTAACAATGTCCATAGAGGAAACAGGTTTAACAACTGGGTTAACAGTGGCAGGTGTCTTGTCTTTCGACCTTCTACTTGCCATTGGGACACTGCAAAAATTCACGGGTAAGGAAATCAGGGATGGAGTTTTGAGATCCTTTAATATATTCAATATCAAAATTAAAAACACTTAAAATAGCTTGCCATCTGGCAAAAATATGTTTTGAAGCAATATTTTCAACATCTTTTTCAATAACATATTTAGCACTTTTGCAATCAATACGTAATAAAAACTTTTGGTTTAACAAATCACTTTGAAATTTTGAAATGTATAATACTATAGATAAAATCTCCTTTTTAATAGTACTATAGTTTAGCTGTGCATTATTCCAAATCCCAGAATAGAAACGGACAATTTGTTCAGATGACTCAGGGGAAACTCTTTGTTTCAGAATACCACTATAACCAATGTCAGAGGCATCGGTTTCAACAATTTTGAACGCATCAACAGTGGGAATACCAAGACAGGGCAATGTCTTAACATGAGATTTGATTTGTTTAACAAGGGATGTATGAACATCAGACCAGGATGGAGGATTACTCTTTAACCGATCAAAAAGAGGTTTACAATGTTTCCTCATACCTTTGTAGAAATCAGCAACATAATTTAATGACCCAAGAAATCTTTGGAGCTGAGTTTTATCAGTGATAACATCAGGAAATTTATCAGCAAATTGAATGGCTCTATCAATAGGACGAATTTGTCCTTCAGAGATGTCATAGCCAAGGAAACGAACTTTTGTTTGAAACAGTTTAATTTTCTTAGCAGAGACAACAAGACCATTTCTTTTGATAGTTTCTAGAAACGAATACAAATGTTTCCAGTGTTCATCAATAGAGCTGGAGTAAACAAGAACATCATCAATATAAACAATGGTGAAGTGACTAAAGCAGTTGAAAATATCATTCATGATGTTTTGGAATTCACTAGGAGCATTCTTAAGACCAAAAGGCATCACATTCCACTCGTAATGACCAAAAGGAGTGGTAAAAGCAGTTTTGTACCTATCCTTTTCATTAATCTGGATTTTCCAGAACCCAGATTTCATATCAAACTTAGAAAACACTACAGCCTCACTCAACCTATGGACCAGGTCATTCTTATTGGGAATAGGGTTGGCCGGTGATAGTGTGTGTTGTGTTTCTCTGTGCCTTGTCCGTATCTGTCCGAACCTTTGGTGCTCCGTTGTTGTGTTCCCTTCTTGCCGTTATTGGCGCCACCCTAGGTGTAAAGTGAATTCCCAGAACCTGACTGTAAGGCCCGTTTGAGCCAGGAGGGCGTGTAGGGCATGTGTGTGGTATAGGGTTGCTTAGGGTATGTGTTACGAAATGCAACGGTTGTGAGAAAAACATGATAATTGAGTGTTAAAACTAGGATAATATGGATAAGTTGTGGAGATCCAACTCCTCTGTCAGCTCCAGGACTGGTTGTCCTCCTGATATTGTGAATGAAGAAGATCACACTGTTGAAGATAATGAGATCCCTGATTTCAGAAAATGGAACATTCCCAAAGTTGATACAAAAACTGTTTACAAAACTAGTTGGGCTGAGTCCACTTTTCATCCTGTTTACAAAGTTAGAACTGTTGAACAAATATTTTCCATTTCAAAAATTCATGAAAAATGTTGTTTGTTTTCCAGAAAAAATATTAATGATTTCATTGCTAAAAAACTCAGTTATTTGCATATTGGTTTGGTTCAAGTTGCTGTTAAACCACTCACCCGAAAGGGTATTAATGCTTCTATTCTCATGTGTTTACGAGATGCTAGATTTAAAGTTTTTAAAGATAGCATTCTTGGTATGATAACTGCTTCTTTGTATGATGGTCCTGTTTACTTTAACTGTTATCCTGATATTACTCTTGCTTTGGATGATCCTAATATTGTTAAAGCCTTGACTTTGAATATTGCTTCTTCTGGTTATGTTATGGATGAAGGTAGTAAACCTTTTGCTTTGATCTACCGTATTTATTACAGACTTTTGGGTACTCAGTTAAATCCTTGTTGTTTGAATCCTAGAGAACCCTCTGGTAAAACAATGTTAATCACATGTTCAACTCCTGATGCTAAAATTCAAGTTCCAAAAATGATTCAATGGCAAGATATTTAGCTTCCCACTGAATGGTTGTTGAATCAAGAATCCCCTGTTCCTAAACCTGTTTTTGATGAGCTAGATCTCACAAATATTCAACAATATCTTGATGGTACTGTTAAAATATGTTTTCAAAACAATCAACCCTTGAGGATCAACGAAGGAAGACATTCCTTTGCTGGATCTGAAAGTATTTCAAAAAGAGATCATGATGTTAATGAGTTTTTGCAAAAGAATGTTGAAAAACCTACTGATTTGAAGTTGAAAGGTGTTTCTAGTGACAAATCCCAAATCAGCTCTGTTTACTATTCTACTAAGTTTGAAGCTTCCTCTCCGTATGGCAAACCTGCTACTGAAGAAGAAGATGATGCTAATTCTGTTAATTCTGTTTGTCCATCTGATTCTGATTTCCCTCCTATTGAAAATCCTGTTGTTAACCATTTAAGAGTTTTGAATGTTTTGAGTGAAAATTTTACAGTTGACTTGGCTCCATTGTTTGATGAATTTATGCTTCCTAGAAATAGGACAAAAAGAAAAATTTACCAAAATGATTTTGCTCAGTCTGAGAAAAACCGTGTTAAAAGAAAATGGTTGGAAAAAATGAACCAGTTGAAAAGACATATTTTGTTCTTTGATTTTCTTGAAAACTATTATGTTTCAAAAGATGAAGTTTTCAAAAATTATTTGAATGTGATAAAGAAATCAAATTTTGTTAAAAATGACAAAACCATTGTCAGATCTAGTCATCCACCTCTTGAGACTATTCTGGTGACTACTGACAAAATTGATGTTAAAGCTACTCCTTTCAAAATAGCTGATGATCAAACTCCTGTTGTTAGCCTTATTGAACAAAACAATTTCACTAATGAGTCTTTGCATGTTATTGGTCAACAACTTGACCGTATTGAAGAAAAAATTGCTGAAAAAACTGTTTCTATTGACAAATCTGTTTCTGTTCAAAAACCTGTTTCTATCAAGACTGAGGAACCTTTGATTAATTTGCCCAGTCATGATAACAAATTCAAGTTTAGAACTTCTCAGTCTAAACTTCTTGAAACTGTTGACAAAATGCTTGTTGATTTGAAAATTAAAAATGAAGGTACTTCTTCAAGTACTCCTGTTGCTCGAACTATTTCAAAAAATGAAATTGTTTCTGATGATACAAATTCTGATACTTCTTCTTCTGTTTCTTCTGTTCCTGCCAAAAAGATTTTTGATGATTGTTTACCTGAAATTAAAAGATTTGCTGGAAATTCCAGACCCATGTTTCTTACTAGGAATTGGTATTCAAAACCTACTCTTCCTAATATGCAGTTTGAAGAAAGAGCTTTTCAAACTCAGTTTTCCGTTTCTACTGATAAAATTTATGAGTGGAATATTGATGGTTTTTCTGAACAAGAAATTATTAACAAAATGGGACATATGTCCATGGTTGCCACTGCTTACCAAAATAATCATGATTTTGAACAACCTGAAATTGTTGACCTTCTTACTACTGGCTTTTCTGGTACTCTTCGTGGATGGTGGGATTCATATCTCACAGAAGATTCTAGAGATTCTATTAAACATGCTGTTAAAAAGAATGATGAAGGCTTGCCTATTTTTGATGATCGTATTGGTCGAGGTGTTCCTGATGGTGTTAATACCTTGATTTATACTATTATCAAACATTTTGTTGGTACTCCATCTAATGTTTCATCTCGAATTTCTGATTTGTTGAATAATTTGAGATGCCCTACTATGTCTGATTATAGATGGTATCAAGATGTTTTCCTTTCCAGAGTGATGCAGCGAAAGGACTGTTTCAAGCCTTATTGGAAAGAAAAGTTTATTGACGGTCTGCCTCCTATCTTTGCTCATAAGGTAAAACAAGAATTAATTGGTAAAAATGATTCTATTGACTATGATAATTTAACTTATGGTGATATTTTAAGCACTATTAAAAAACTTGGAATTAATATGTGCAATGATGAAAAACTGTTAAAACACCAATTAAAAAACAAAAGAAAAGCTAAATATGAAATGGGTAATTTTTGTGAACAATATGGTTTGCCCTCTATTGCTCCTTCTAAGCAAAAGAGTAAAAAACATGATAAAAGTTACAAAAATTATAACCATAAAAAACATAAAACTGATTTTAATGATTTCTATGCTAAAAAGAAAAATGTTGCTAAAAAACATGTTAACCAGAGGTCAGGTAAAGGTAAATGTTTCAATTGTGGAAAACCTGGTCATTTTAGTAAAGATTGCAAACAAAAACCTGGTAAGTTAAAAAACAAGTTTAACATGTTGAAAATTGATGATAATGATCAAGAAGAATTATTCAGAATCCTTGAATCAAACAATTCGTCTGATTCTTTGGAAGATGATTTTTCTTCTTCTGATTCTTGCTACCATTCTGCTGATGATTCCTCTGATTCTCCTAATTTAAACTTGGTTGTAGAGATTCCTGTTGCAATGTTGTTAAAACTGTTAATGTTCTCACTAAAGGTGAAGAAAATGAAAGCTTGTTAATTAAGTTGATTGGTCAAATTGAGAATCCTGAATTACAAAAAGAATATTTGGATAAATTCAAGAAAAACTTGTTAAAAGATGAAACTAATAAAAAACTTAAATCAACAATAAGTTTTGAAGAAACTTTGGAAAGATTTAATAAGAAGAAATCCAAAGATTTAACTGTTAATGATCTCCAATGTGAAATTAATACTGTTAAACAAGAGATAAGTGAATTAAAACTTGAATTTAAAAATATTAAAAGTGATAATCATAATCTCAAACAAGAATTGTTAATGTTGAAAATTGATCAAAATAAGTCTGATAATGAACAAGATGAGCACAAGGATGGAGATGAATCCAGTCAACAGGCTCTTCTTTCTGATGAAGGTATTGCTGATGTTCAACCTAGTCTTGTTAGTATTAACCAAACTCTTCCCCCAAAATGGTTCACAAAAGTGAAGATTTCTGTTTCTCATGATTATCATTTCACTGTTATTGCTATGGTTGATTTTGGTGCTGATAAGAATTGTATTCAGGAAGGATTGATTCCTTCGAAATATTTTGAAAAATCAATTGAAAAATTGGTTTCTGCTACTGGTTCTCAAATGAAAATCAAATATGAATTGAATAATGCTCATATTTGCCATGATGGTGTCTGTTTCAAGATTCCTTCTGTTCTTGTTAAAAATATGACTGATAAAGTGATTCTTGGTTTGCCATTTATAAATGCTTTGTACCCTTTCCTTGTTGATAATGATGGTATTACTACTGATCCTTTTGGACAGAAAGTAAAATTTAAATTTGTTTCAAAACTTGAACTTGATATTAATGATGCTTTAGACTTGTCTTATGATTCTCCTGCTACATGCTTCACAGACAATTTTGAAGGTAATCCTAGTAGTTCCAGATTATCTACTATTACCAATGGCTCTAATATTCCTAATGATTCTTTGCAGGAATCGAGCACTGATGCAAGGATAAATACCACTACTAAGTGGGATAATATTAATATTTATACCACTAATAAGTGGATTATTATGGCTCCCTCATCTGAGAGGAAAAACAAGGGAAAAGCTCCTGCACAGGACTATTCCCTAAACAAAATGCATGAAGGCGCATCTTCTGGGGTAAAACCCAGTGGATCAACATCCCTTCAAGGGTATGTACCGGCAACGGTGCCATATTCCTGTGGTGATATAATAATTGCTTTGCAGGAAGTTTTGTCAAACAATTTGCAATTCCACAATGGAACTTACTCTGAACTTCCAAATTCTATCAAATTTATTCTTGATAACCTTCAAGCTGCTTTTATTAAAAACCACCATGATCTTTTTAAAAGCACTCTCAGAGCCCTTGAAATCCATCTTGTTAACCTTACTGCTCAAAATGAGGCTTATCTAAGCCACTATGTTAACCCTATTCCAGAAAATCCCCTTGCTTTGAAAAATGACCTTGCTTCAAATCTTGTTTCCGAAATTGGGGCTTTTAGAAGCCAACCTGTTAACCATCCAAACACTCCCCATATTAGTCAACTCTTTGGCAAAGAGGATATCCATTCAAAGGATAAAATGACTATAATGGGCACTGATTATTCTAGATTGAGCCTTAAGTCCCAATCTATGTTAAGAAGTGCTTTTGCCAACTTGCCATCAGATATACAATCACGTATACTGAGAAGCGAGGCTATGTTTAGGTCTTTTGGCCTATGGTTCGAATACTTCAAAACACTTGTTACAATTGCTGTTCCTGATCCTGCTAATTCAGATGATAATGGTGATATCCTTGAACAAACTGATTGGAAAAAACACTTTGGAATCAGTCTCAGAGTGTATGAAAAGAGACACCTATTTCCTGGTCTCTTAATTAATTATGATAGTTCATTTGTTACTGATGATCCAGAAGGAAATAATGATCGGAATCCTAACTGGCTTTCCCAAATGTTTGAGTATGGCTTTATCAGACTCATAAAATTAACCAGTCTTAACCAAGCCAGCCAACTTCCACAAATCATTCAGACTGCTATTAACAATTTTGAAAGTCCCTTTGTTTCCATCAGATGTTGGAGCACCTTGCCAATGTGGGAAAGAGATAACTGGATGAACGTCCAGCCATCAAAACATCTCGTTCTCATTAATGGGCACACTCACCAAGGAAAATGGTATGAAGGAGATTCTCACTTATCCTTCCAAAATCCCCATGCCCTTACAGAATGCTGGAGAAATTATTTCAATAATCAAATTCTTGAAGTCATTCAAAGCCTGTGGAAACATTATCATTTCATGGGAAGCACAGATAGAATTTTTGTTTTTGGTCCCAGACCTTATGCTCCTACCATCACTCATATGCACATAGCAGATCACTGTAATCCAAGGAGTTTTACTGATCCAGGGAAAACTCCAGAATTTGATCCACTGCTATATTGCGAATTCTGCAATCAGTATGTTATTTACCAAGAGCATGGATGTAATGTTAATCCTCCATGGAATCCTGATGATGATTATACATCCGATGCTTCTTCTATTGATTAATTGCGGAGTCCTCAGATTATTGTTGCTAATGTTATTGTTGATAATGTTATTGTTGCTACTGGTATTGTTGCTACTGTTCTCTATTTGTCTGGCCAGCATAATGGCCAATGTTCAACCACATGCGTACATGGTGATGTTCAAAGATGTTCAAAGAAATATTCCTGTTCAACTACATGCGTACATGATGATATTCCTATTGACCTTTGTCAGAGATTTTGTTGATCTTATGCCTAGTGAAGAAATATTCCTATTGACCTTTGTCAGAGATTTTGCTGATTTTATGCCTCACATGTTGGAAGTATTGCATGCTCCTGAAGATTCCCATCATAGTGCAAATTTGGCTTCTTTTGATGGCTTCTTTTAAGGGCAGAAATGATGTGGCCTAGATCTAAAAATGAAGGCCTAGACCTTTCCGTAAGAAGCTCCTGATCACTTCATGTTCCCTCCATGACTTGGAGTCAAAAAGAGAAAAAGACTCATTTTTTCACTATTCATCTGACACTATTCACCTGTCACTATTCACCTGTCACTATTCATCCGTTACTATTCATGACACTGTTCACTCCGAATTTTCCCTATTTAAGGGGGGTTGTCCCTTAAAAGTGACGGGCTCACCAAAACGACCGTCTATTCAAAGAATTAAAACTGACGGCTTAATTAAGCAAATGGTTCCACTTTGGCTGACGGCGTCACTAAATCAGACGGCATTGCTAACGTAACCTATAAATAGGTTGATGAGTTCAACCTACGACTGGGAGATGGCCATAGCAATAAAAAAGAGAGGCGCAAAACCAAAATAGCCATACATATATGATCAAAAAACGACGAGTATTATAAGCAAAAATAAACTAAGTACAAATAGAAGCCCCCCAAAAAACAAGGGGGCACTTAAAGACATTGTTTACAAACGGAATAAAGTACATCTGTTACAAAAAGAAAAAATATATAAAGCTATTGCTAGGAAGAGAAGCATCACTTAGAGCCTTATCTACTTCTTCTGAATAGGAGGGTTGTCTGCATCCAAAATCTCCACAGAAGGGTTGGAAGAAGGTACTGCAGGGTTCATAGCAGGCTGAGCCAAAACAACCCCGTCACCACCACTAAAAGGTGCATCTCTAGGTCCGTCACCTTTAATGTTGATGGCATCATTAGCAAGCGTCATTGGCACGGCATCATCCAAGGTAATTCCTGAAAAGTCCAACTCAGGGAAGGCTGATGCAACCTGCTTAAGGCAGTCATCAAACCCTATTCCGTAGTAGGCGCCACAAGAATCAACAAAGGAATCTGACTCCTTGAACCTCTGCATTGCGTCAGCCTTAGCCTGCTCCACCTGATTACGAAGGGCTGTCAGCTCTTGTCCCAATTTCTCCTTTTGACTGACGGCCTCCTCTAACTTCTGCTTCGTCCCTTTCAGCTCAACGTTCAATAAACGCATGGCCTCCTTATATTGAGCCTGCTGATTTAGCATGTTCTTATTGTGTTTACTGACGCGAGCGACGACGCCTTCCTTGGCAATGCATCGGTCCTGGAGCGCCTTTACACGAACCAGGGCCTAGAAAAGGATACAGCCGTCAGTCATTGAACAGGAAGAAAAGAAAGAAAAAAACCAACTAGGGGAGACAGCTTACCCGCGTGAGGTCAAACAAAGCTGACGACCCTAACTCTTTCGTCTCCAACAGCTTACAAGGATCGATATCCGTCGGCTTTATAAGCGATTCCACCGCTTGGATGGCAAAGTCCTTGTGTGTGAGAAGGCAATGGGGTCCCTCTAGGATGGGACCAGATGAAGTCATCACCCCTTTCCTTGCCCCATGGCCTGAGGCAGGAGTTGACTTCTCTCGAGGCTCTTTCTCAAGAGTGACAGCCACCTTTTTTGATGGACGGCTGTCCTTCCCGTCAGTTTTTCTTTTTGCCATGCCTTTAGTGACGGTTTTGGGAGCTGACGAAGATGCCAACTCCCCCTTTGACCTTTGCTCCTCCTTTTGGCGAGCCACGGCAGCCCTGATCCGTTGCTTGGCTGACTCCATTTCTGCGAAGGTACCAGATAAGTATGGTAAAAAACTGATGGCAAAAAGTAAAGTGACAAAATTATACGAACAGATTACTCACGACGATGAGAAAACTCTTCCAACTTGAGAGCTTCAGGCATCGATTCTGGCCCCCCACAGTAAGCGTGAAGAGTGTCAAGTGTAATAAAATCTCGACACGACCGCTCTTCCAAAGGGATTTCTAGAACCTGACGGATGAAATCTCTTTGCTCGTCGGTTATAAGAGGGCGAGTGTTAGTTAAGGAAGAAAAACAAGTAAACAACGTTAATGCAAGTAAGCAAATACAAATAATAACTGACGGGTACAAAGGCTGATGGCTAGAACCTGAATCCCTGACATATCCCCAAGTATTATCAAAATAACCTCGAGGCATGGTCTCCCATTCTTCCTAACGGCATACCCAGTCCGTCCCCTTAACAAAAAAGTACCTACCCTTCCAATTTCTATTTGAATCAGGCATCTCCGATACTAATCTTAATTCCTTCTCCCTAACGGCGAAGTGGTATATCCCTTTAGAGGAAGTTAGGTGCTGGGGTCTATAACAGTAAAAGAATTCGTCAAGGGAAAGCTGACGGTGTCCTCCACTCAGACGACCCCATAAGACCTTAGCACCAATAAAGACTCTCCATGAGTTGGGGGTAATCTGACTAATGGATAAACCGAGGAAGTCAGCAAGCTGACGGTGCAAAGCCGTCAGGGGTAACCTCAACCCTGCAGCAAACATAGCATCATACATACCTACGTCTGCAGTTCTCCCCGTGTAGCACTTTTCATCTTCTCGGGGGAGACGAATAGGAATATGATCTAGGATTTGGAAACAGACATGCAACTCTTTAAAAACCTTATCACTCATTGTTGGTAAAAACTTATTGACGGCCCAATCTTCGAGAAGGATGAAGGGATGACTCTCTCCAGGACTTCTTGAAGTTCCTTCACAGGATTCCTCGTCACCCTCATCTCCGTCGCTATCCCTTTCTCCGTCCCCCTCAACTTCGCCCTCATCATCTACTACCTCCTCCTAACCTTCATCTCCATGACTCTCTATTTCCTCGTCAGGAGTTTGGGTGGATGTTTCCCTCTCTGACGAATAGGAAAAGCTCCCAGACTCAGACCCTGAACCAAATACCTCGTCGTAGCCCGCTCCATCGCGGACTGACGACTGACCACTCGACGCGTCACTTGACATCTGACTACCTACAAGTGACAGATTTATTCTAAGTTCCTAAGATGACGGCCTCACTTTAGAGGAATCAATTGAAATAATGCACATAAAAAGAAAAAATAGAGAACTCATAAGTTTCTCAAAATGGTTGACGGTCGAAGAGCGACGGCAGGAACGTAGATGATGGAACGGAAAGATTGACGGAAGAAAGGCGATAGATCTTCTCTCTGGAATCAGTAAAGATGAAAATAGCAAAAATGAGGAGGAGAAGCTGATTATATATATGGGGGAGTGGCACGGAAGACGAAGCGACGCCCTCGTCCAGAAGCGGAGCCAATCAGGGCATGCCACGTGTCTGAAGCATTAAATTAATGGCTGTTCAAGGAGATGAGCATAGAATTGTTCTCTCCTGACTAAAGTAAGTCTGTAACTCCATAACCCGTCAGTTTAAAATGACGGAGATATGGAGTTGGGGGCAACTGATACGTAAAAATAAACAACGCTTTAACCCGTCAGCTTTACACGTGCGAAAGAGCCTGTAGTCTAAGCTGACGGGGTTAAACAATTGGAAGAAGCTGAAGGTTTCAAGGATGACGGACAGTTATTCGGAAGCTCTTGGGCATTCCGTAGAATGAAGCATGGGACTGACGCCGACGTGACTGAAGGGGATAAGGAAAGCTGACGGCCCTGAGGCCGACGGTTCTACATAAAACCATGACTTGGCCATCACGCGTTAGTAATAAGAAAATTACTTGTATTCCACGCTCAGTGTTAGAGTCCTATAAGGAAAGGATTTCGCAATCTACGCTCATAAAGACTCCTATAAGGAAAAGACTTCTTCTCCAAGGAAAAGAGGTCGACCCTCTGCTACTATAAAAGCCCTAATGCCCTCACAAATCGAGCTACGCATAATTAACCCCTCTCTAGCACTCTAGAGTTAAGAAAGTTCTGACTTGACCTTCGGAGGGTATTTGGCAGGCACCACACCGGTGCTCTTCGTTAGGTCTTCTCCTTTTTGTTGTGCAGGTGTTGTTTAGAGTGTACGAGTACCGTGTGGCTCATTGGTGATTTTTTTGGCATTATCACACCTTGTTAGGTGATTCTTTGTCTACCACTGGCTATGTATTTATGTTAGGTGGTGGAGCAATATGTTGGAAATCTAAAAAACAACAGATTATTGCTAAATCCATCGTGGAGGTAGAATTAATGGCCTTATCTTTAGCTAGTGAAGAAGTGGGTTGGTTACGTGATTTATTATCTGAAATTCCAATGTCAGAGAAACCTATTTCACCCGTTTTAATTCATTGTGATAGTACTGCCACTATTGGTAGAGTGTGCAATAAACACTATAATGGTAAATCCAGATCTATTAGAAAAAAACATAGTATTGTGAGATCATACTGTAGACATCAAAATTTTATGATGTATTCACAACCGTCTGATTGTTCATGATAAAATATTTGTGATCAAATTAATCTCCAATTGTTGACGTGGACGATCAACAAATAAAATCAAGCCACGTGGCAACATCAAATGAAGAAAGCCATATGGCAGCGTCAGAAGAAAAGACCTATATGGAAAGTTCTTATTAAATGAAATGCCAAATTAAATTCCTAATTCAACTCTCAATAAATGCTGAGAGAAAATTCCAAATTAAATACTATTGAGTTGCCTATAAATAGAGGCTTCTCATATGAGAAAAGGGGGAGAAAGTTAGAAAGAAAAAACCCTACTGACACTCTGCCAAAATAGAGAGTCATCTCTAAGTCCAAAAGAGCACCCTTGCTCCCTTAAAATCAAGGTTCATTTCTACTTCTTCAAATCAAAGTAGAGATTTTCTTTCATTAAGTTCGAGATCAAGCCAACGACCCTCAACTTCAAATCAAAACTCAAGTACATCCAATCACACATCCAACTTGGAGACATCAAAGTACGATTCAAGATCAAGGTTCATAGCCCTTCGAATCGTAAAGTTACTTGAAGATTGAATCAGAGGAGTTTTATTGTATTTTTTCATTGTAAAGAGTCATACAGAGAATTGTACTCACAAATATACAAATCAAATACAAATTGATTATTTGTTACACTATTTCGTGATCGTGTGATTTATCTTTTACAAAAATTGTGTGTACAAATTTCTGGCACGCCCAGTGGGACCTCTCTGCCTCTCATCTCTTTCTCCATCCTAGAAATCTTCAAGTCTCCAATCTACCAAGATCAATGGCCTTGAAGAAGTCTCAAATGCCCAAGAATGCTACCAAGAGCGTTGGAGGGTCAATAAGCAGCAGTACTTCTACAAGTCTCATGACTCGAAACAAAGCTAAAGCAATGGAACTCTTCACATCACAAGAAGCCGATGGGAAAGCTCCTATGACCAAGCTCGTCAATGCCTCGACTCAACCAAAGACATTCATCTCCTTGAGCACTTTAAGGGCAGGAAAGCACACCATCACTGAGAAGGAAAATTCAACATTCCCTCTAGAGGACTTAGTGACAAGGGGCAAAACATCCTACTCTGCATTAAAAACTAAGTCAAGCACTACTTCATGTCTAGGTTCTTCCCCAGGATCCTCTCAAGAGGTTACCTCTTCAATCTTCTCGGGAAGCTCATCTCGTACGATATTCATGTCAGCCATGATGACAGGGACTACTACCGTTGATGAAAAGATTGCTGAAATGGGACGTGCCATCGCTAAACTCACCAAGACTGTGGAGGAGAAGGACCTTCAAATCGCCACCCTTATGAACAAGCTTGAGGTTCAGAATCGAGGGGAGTCTAGCAATGGCCAATCTCAAACTCAACAACATATGTTGCAAAGGGCCCATACATCCTCCCCAAAGAAGGCTGACAACCAACACGGAAGCTCTACCTTCATCGCTTCTCTATCAGTCCAGCAATTGCAAGACATGATAACAAATACTATTCGAGCTCAATATGGTGGCGCACCTCAGAATTCTCTTATGTACTCAAAGCCATACACAAAGAGGGTTGACAACTTACGAATGCCTGCAGGTTATCAACCTCCTAAGTTTCAACAATTTGACGGGAAGGGAAATTCCAAACAACACATTGCCCACTTCGTTGAAACTTGTAACAATGCTGGCACAGAAGGAGATCTCCTTGTGAAACAGTTTGTCCGCTCCCTTCGAGGGAATGCCTTCGATTGGTACACTGATCTTGAGCCTGAGTCCATTGACAGTTGGGAGCAAATGGAAAGAGAGTTTTTGAATCGCTATCACAGTACTCGTCGCACAGTGAGCATGATGGAACTAACAAACTTGAGGCAATGGAAGGATGAACCTGTTGTCGACTACATTAACCGTTGGCGTTCCTTAAGCCTTGATTGCAAAGATCGTCTTTCAGAAGCATCTGGAGTGGCAATGTGCATCCAAGGTATGCATTGGAGACTACTTTACATCCTCCAGGGAATCAAGCCTCACACCTTTGAAGAACTTGCTACTCGAGCACATGACATGGAGCTTAGCCTGTCTAGCCATGGAGAAAAAGGCCTACCCATTGATAAAGATACGAAGAGAGGTGACAAGTATTCCAAGTCTACTGTTGAGGAGTCTCTTGCCATCACTACAGAGCCTATTCATTACAAGAAGAACGCAAGTCTACCACAAGAAAAGGAACGGCGTCGACCCACCTTAAAGGAGATGGAAGAAAGGACATATCCTTTTCCGGACTCTGATGTTTCAGGAATGCTTGATGACCTCCTAGAAAAGAAGATAATTAAGCTACCAGAATGCAAAAGACCAAAAGAAATGGGTCACACCAATGATCCAAAGTACTGCAAATACCATCGAGTTGTAAGTCACCCAGTGGAGAAATGCTTTGTTTTGAAAGATATCATCATAAGGCTTGCAAAGGAGGGTAAAATCCTCTTGGACCTGGATGAAACGGTTGAGTCGAACTATACCGCGTTCACCGCTACATCCCCAGCTCTAATAAAGTCACAAACTCCACCAAAGACATGGTCACCTTTAGCTTCAACACTGGGGGCATCTGACAAGCATATTCAATTTGGAACAATTGAGCCGTTTCACATGCCATGCTCAGACCCACTGAATGAAGCTGAAATAAAAGGCAAGTGGATGAATGAAGATGAGAGTTGGGCTTTTGTAACTCGAAAGAAATCTAGGAAGAAATGCAACCCAAAGTCACAAATAATCCACACAGAAAAGCAATATCAAAAGAACAATCCTAGAGGGCCTCGCGAAAAGGTGATAAGGAATCCAAGCAAAGAAGTTCATGACGACAAATTGTTGCAACAAAGAAGCAACTCTCCAATCACCCTTCATGATTTCTTCCCCAAAAGCTATTTCAAGACGAGGACTGATGGCTTGAGAGTTGAAAAGTCGGAAGCATGTGATGAAAAGCCTCAAGGTCAAACTTCCAAAGCATTCAGTAAAAGAGCTCGTCCATATCCTTCTCAAGTAGGAGATTTGGCACTCACAACACAACGACCATTGAATATGTTGTCCAAGAAGTCTGCATTGAAATGGGGTGGTCCATATGTTGTCCAAGAAGTTCACGGCAATGGTACCTACCAAATAGATGACAAAGATGGGCAAATGGTTAGTGCCATAAAAGCAAAACGTCACTAAGTTTGAAAATATGATGTGCTCCTCGGTAAGAGCTTAAACTGCCCACCAAAAAAAAAAAAAAAAAAAAAAATCTCGCTAGGTTGAAAACCTTGAAAGAGGCGACCTAGGAGAAAAAAAAAAAAAAAAAAAAAAAAAAAAAAAAAAAAAAAAAAAAAAAAAAAAAAAAAAACCTTGAACTACGTTATGACTTGATCCCTTATTGGGTACGTAGGCAACTTGGCCTCACTTGCTAAGTTCAGTCACAAATACATTTAAAAAATAAATAAATCAATCAAATTACCACATGAGTATACCAAGGACAGTGCAACTCCTCCTGTAACTCTGCGTATGCAAATAATCAACATGAAAACACGTGGCTCATAAAGACGTGGTAGGAGTGCCCAAAATCAAATGTAGTGCGTCACAAACTCGCGATGTGGAAACTAAAGAGCTTTAGATGACCTTTACTCTTGGGCATGGGTAAGGATAAGCAAACAAAGCTCACACAGATAGCCGGGAAACAAAGGTAGTCTGATGTCAATACAAGCGAAAGAGAGTGACTGGTTCTTGAACCTGACGTTAAAGAAGAAGAACTGAGCACTTCAACTTGCTTCTCTTGTGCTAATGTGTGGAGGAGGTTCGGAGATGAAGTAGAGATCTCACTACAGTAGCGCCTCCAAGAGATGACAATTGGTGTTTGTATCCGGCAACAACAGCTGCGAGATGAAGAATGAAACACACGAAGGAAGCTACACCGATAGTCGCAAGATGAAAGCAGTGAGAGGGCTACGCCAACAAAGCTTACACGCCGATAGCCAAAAGACGAAGGCAGTGAGACGGCTAAGCAGATGAAGCTCTCAGAGACAGCGAGAGGACCGTCGATGCTTGAATCCTTTGAATGCTAAGTCGAAGATTAGAACCCCATAACTCGTTCTGGACCACGGCGCGGAGGACACTGACTCACAATAGAGGGCGGCTGCAACAAGGTCTAAGTTGAAGCTGCTGGTACTTCAATCCGCAAGGCGTTGAAAGAAGAAGAGCGTAGTTCAGAGATGCAACAGAGACCTCACTACGGTATCACCTCCAAGAAATGACAATTGGTGCTTGAATCCATATGTGGCTATCTCTATGCTCCTGCGCCAATAGTTGCAAGGTGGAGACGATGAATGCACGAACAAAGCTACACACCCATAGTTGTGGAATGAAGGCAGCAAGGGCAATCCGTTGGATGCTAAGATGAAGCGTACTTGATGGCAGTCACTTGGAGAAGATGAAGCTCGTAGAGGTCACGACTTGAGCAAATGTAGAAGATTCACAAGTCGAGCAAAGGGTTGGCAAGCCGGAATCACCTAATAACAAACCAAAGGAAAGGATGAATACCTTATTCATTCAAAAGCTCTTTACTAATAAACAATAATAATACCAAAAAAAAAGAGAGCACGTGCGGTCCTGGCTTATTAAAAAGAGGGCATGTGGCATTGATACTAAAAAAAAAAAAAAAAAAAAAAAAAAAAAGAAATTCACAAGCAAGCTATATTAATATTCAAGCACCTAAAGCTATACTAACAACAAGTGGAAATTTGCATGTTATATACTAAGTCTAAAGGTCATATGTACCGTGGCTTATTAACCATTAAATATAATATTCAAGTTCAAAACCACAAAGGAGCCACCATGCATCACGTGAAACTAAAGTGTGGGGCGTGTGGCATTCAAACTCAAACTCATTTGACATTAACATGCAAACACCATGTGTTGAAATAACCATATGATGGACACGTAGAGGCTTGCATTAACATGCATGTGAAGAGAAGGACACGTAGAGGCTTGCATGTCCATTATCCAAACTTGGAAAACCATGTTTCAGCTTATTGGTTATTAGGCGTGGCATTGCAATTCAAGGCTATAAGGAAACTATGTGTCCGCATGGGGGCATTGAAGCTTTAGGCGTGTATTTAGTATGCACCTTGGTTGTCACATGAAGATGTAGGCAGCGGCACAAAGTCTAAAAGGAAGGCAGCAGCACGAAGTCTAGGATGAAACCGCAGATGCTCGAATTTGCAAGACGCTGAAAGAAGAGGAGTGTACTTTAGAGATGAAGCAGAAATTTCACTGCAGTATTGCCTTCAAACGATAACAATTGGTGTTTGAATCCGATATGTGGCTCTCTCAATGCTCCAGCGCCAACAGCTGCGAGGTGGAGACGATGGATACGCGAACAAAGCTACGCGCCTATGATTGTGGAACAAAGGCAGTGGCGAAGGCAGTGAGAAGGATGCGCCGACGAGGCTCTCGCACTGATGAAAGGATGCGCCAACGAAGCTCTTGCACTAATGATTGCAGGACGAAGGCAGTGTCAAAGGGAGTTAGAAAGGTGCACCGATGATGCTATCGCACTGATGAATGGATGCGCCGACGAAGCTCTCGCACTAATGGCCGTAAGACAAAGGCAGTGGCGTAGTCAGTCAGAAGGATGCACAGACGAAGCTCTCATACTGATGGCCGCAAGGCAAAGCAGTGAGAAGGATGCGCGAATGAAGCTTGTACACCCCGTGTCCATGGATGGCAAGAGGATTGCTGTTGCTCGAATATGCGGACGCCAAGACAAGAAGGACAGGAAGCAGCAACTCGCTTTCGGACGCCAAGACAAGGAAGACAGGACGCCACAACTTGCTTTGAACCTTCGCGCCGACTCCTAAAGATAGTTTAGAGACGAACGGGATGACGATGGTAGTTCCAAGAGGAAGCAACTGATGCTTGAACCCATGCCGCCGACTTCAATGCTCTGCGAAAAAAGAAAAAAAAAAACAAATAAGCAAGAGGCAAATGAAGGATAAAAGCAAAGAACATATTTCTTGGCTGCGCAGAAGAAAGTGGTAGATGACTTCACGCCTCCTTTGATTCACTTTTATAAGTAGGCTATAAGAAAAAGAAAACCCTAGCATCCTAAAGGCTGCCGCTACAAGATTGTATATAATAAAAAATAAAAAAATAAAAATAAAAAATAAAAAATAAATGCGTGCAAGGGAAGCCAACTTCAACACCGACTCTACTAAGAAGACTACCATGGGCCTGTGGTCCAAAACAGTCTTTTGTGCAATCAAACTCACAAGGCGTCAAGTGACTTAAAAAAAAAAAAAAAAAAAATCAAATGATAAATGGGCCGCATGCCTTACTAAGACCATGGGAACAATACTCTTCAATCCAATGCTAAAACTGTAATGTACAGCATTGAGATTGAGGAAGCTTAAATCTCCTTTTACGTAGATGAAGATCTTGCTTTCCTGTGAACTAAGTCCGAAATTGGAATTAATAAAATACTTCAAGCCTCGTCTTCCTTGCATCAGAAAGACGCAAAGCCGAATCTTGAAGTGGGGGCATTTGTAGACATCAAAATTTTATGATGTATTCACAACCGTCTGATTGTTCATGATAAAATATTTGTGATCAAATTAATCTCCAATTGTTGACGTGGACGATCAACAAATAAAATCAAGCCACGTGGCAACATCAAATGAAGAAAGCCATATGGCAGCGTCAGAAGAAAAGACCTATATGGAAAGTTCTTATTAAATGAAATGCCAAATTAAATTCCTAATTCAACTCTCAATAAATGCTGAGAGAAAATTCCAAATTAAATACTATTGAGTTGCCTATAAATAGAGGCTTCTCATATGAGAAAAGGGGGAGAAAGTTAGAAAGAAAAAACCCTACTGACACTCTGCCAAAATAGAGAGTCATCTCTAAGTCCAAAAGAGCACCCTTGCTCCCTTAAAATCAAGGTTCATTTCTACTTCTTCAAATCAAAGTAGAGATTTTCTTTCATTAAGTTCGAGATCAAGCCAACGACCCTCAACTTCAAATCAAAACTCAAGTACATCCAATCACACATCCAACTTGGAGACATCAAAGTACGATTCAAGATCAAGGTTCATAGCCCTTCGAATCGTAAAGTTACTTGGAGATTGAATCAGAGGAGTTTTATTGTATTTTTTCATTGTAAAGAGTCATACAGAGAATTGTACTCACAAATATACAAATCAAATACAAATTGATTATTTGTTACACTATTTCGTGATCGTGTGATTTATCTTTTACAAAAATTGTGTGTACACATACATGAAAAATGGTACCATAAATGTTGATTATATACAAATGATAATATTGCGGATCCATTAACTAAAGCACTAGCTAGAGAAAAGATCTGGATAGCATCGAGGGGGATGAGACTTAATCCCAAAGAAGAATAAACTATCTATGAGGATACCCTACCTAGGGACTAGAGATTCCAAGAACTAGGTTCAAAGGGAAAAACTAATCAAAGAGTAGTTTGATTAACATGCACTAAACATATGCATGAATAATAATACTCATGTCCTTCCCTATGGTGTACGTGCATGTATCCTGTAACATTATATAGGATGAGTTTTTATTTATTAAAAAATTCTTAATATGGGTTATAGCTCTTATGAGTGGGATGTTAGAGTTACAAGAACATCCTTGAAAGCCACACCTAAGTGAGCATGGAAGTGAGGCCGCTTCCTTTGAGAATGGTAGGCTCGCAAGGATAATCAGCAAAGGTGGTTGGGTAGTTGTATCCTGGGGGGTGCAAAAACATTTTGTCTAACTACAGTGGATATATCATAGATGGCATGATTTGTCTCAAGACAATGACTTGGCTCACGCCTCATCTACGCCACCACTTTTGGTAAAATCAAATTGTGTAATTTCCAAGGAAAAGTCAGGTATTAGCTCATGGATGCTGGGATTAAGCACAAGGCCGTAATGTGCTAGCTTAGAAGCATGTAGTAGAGTACTAGAATATTATTTGTGTGATGTAATGCTTTGATTCCATACAAAAAGTTATAATTCAAAACTTAGCTCACTATTAACTTTGGAACAATGTTGCTGAAACACTAAATGAGGGTTCAAGCCATTGGCACTCTCATTATGCATTATGTTCTACTTAACCCAGAAAATTTTTCTTATATATATATTTACCTATTTATTTTTTTATAAAAATAAGTGGGGGATTGTTGGATATTTTTATAAAAATATCATATTTATTTTAATACTCATTTATGTGAAATGAGGAAATTATTATCTATTACTGACAGATACGTTGATTGCTAAATTTTGAAATTCAAATATAATTCAGAATTTGAATAGCTATTGTCAATGGTTCTTAATTAGGAAATCTTTGAACATTAACGTGATATTAATACCATCATTGTCAGCATATTTGGTTATTTTTTTACAAATATATACTTTCTATTCTAAACGTTTTGTATTCAAACGTTCTTATTTGAGTATGACATAATAACGTGATATATGGAGGATTTTTCAGCACTTAATTGTATAGCTATTGCTGAATTATTTTATGTTTTAATAAGTTACCATATACACACTAGTATTTACTATGTAGTTTAATGGAAAGTGGTCAAAACAGCTAGTAATTTTTTGTAATATATATTCAGAAACTTTCATAAAGATATTGTAATAATGTTCAGCAACGTTATCCATGGGGCATTAATTTCATAGCATTATGACCTTTTCTTTGTTCCTAACGTACAGATTAAGATTTTGGCAAAGACAATATTTGATGTCCAGTTTATATTTTATATACATATATATATATATATATATATATATATATATAGAAAGAAAGAAAGCTATTGATAATATATATTGATTTTAATAACTTTATGACCATTTAATTGATATCAAACCCTTTTGATTCTTTGGCTAAGGACAAGTTACATGTCCGGCTCTATATATATGGAAAGAAATAAAAGTTTCAAGATACACATTATTCTGATTTACAAAGCTATAGACTTTCAAAAACAATTTTTATTATTATTCTAAACACTTACATCTATTGCTTCTTACTATTCACAAAAATATTTTATCTTTTACTAAATTTTCTGGGAAAAGAAAGCACTTTAAAGAGCTTATATCCTACGAGTATGGTAGGCTCGCAAGGATAATCAGCAAAGGTGGCAGGGCAGTTGTATCTTGGGGGGTGCAGAAACATTTTGTCTAACTACATTGGATATATCATAGATGGCATGATTTGTCTCAAGACAATGACTTGGCTCACGCCTCATCTACGCCACCACTTTTGGTAAAATCAAATTGTGTAATTTCCAAGGAAAAGTCAGGTATTATCTCTCCTTTATTTCTGACATGTTTCATCTGGCAGATGATGTCCTTCAATGGGATAACCAACTAGATGAAATTGATCAGAAAATTGTAGTAGGAAAATGGCACATGAACTATGCACGTCATCATCACATTAAACAAACAAGCATAACATAACATGACATATCAAAACAAAAAGGGGAAAAAAAAAACTAAAAACTAAAATGGGTAAAACTGTTCTTGTGTGTGTAGTGATTACTCACGTAGATATGTGTTAGTGCATAAATGGACAGTTTTATAATAGAGTTGTCACTTATTTTTACAAGAAAAAAAAAAAAAAAGAGTAAAACTTCATGAATACCTCTTTGTTGATTAATTTTGAAATTAAATAATTGGAATAATAAAACAAGAAAAATTACATGGCATTGATCCTAAATAAAATCCTAGAAATAAAAAAATTACATTATTTTGATCCTAGATATAACCTTAAAAAAATAAAAATACGAAAAATTATTGTGTAGTCCCAGCCAATAAATACATTACACCTCACCAAAAAAATGCTTACATAGACTTTCATGCCACATTAACTCAATAACCCCTACCCATTTTAACATCTGTTAACTCCATTTGAGTTCAAAATTTGGATTGGGAATGAGTGGGGCTGTGAAACTTTTCAGTATAGAATTCAAAACTTAAAATTTTTCATTTTTCATTTTCCTGAAATATTCCTTCTACATCAAAGATTCAAAATACCTCTGTCTAAGATACAAGAGCCTGTTTGTGATTGCCTTCCAGGGAGTGAAATCCAACCCAAATTTTGGCCGATCCCTCCGTGATTATGGCTTCGACCGTTGCACCGTCGAAGAGATCTTCAAGGACAACACCGTTCAAAGCTCTGCCCCCAGGTCCCTACCGCTTTTTCTCTCCTCAAAATCCTAATTTTCATGTTTATTTTACCAGATTCGTCTTATATGTGTTTATATATGATTGTTACTTTTTTTGATTGATGGTTTTCTTGCTCTTTTTCATTGTGAATCACGAAACAAAAAGAAGTGATCTCTTTTAGAGTCTACATCGTTAAATCCTAAATGGGAAACAATTGGCGGTACTGTTGGTCAAGGTAGAGGACAAGCTGACAGAGCGTGGAAAGGATAATATATAATTAGGTGCGAGAACGAACTAGTGGAAGACGAATTCCTCGAGGTGACAAGCCATTCATAACATAGATTGCCGGATGGAGGTGATGAAAGCTTCAAGGAAGAGTTGAGCAAGCCGAGCCATAGCCATCGGAGGTCCAGCCCTGAAGGAAGCAAGCACTCAAACGGAGTTAACAGATGTTAAGATGGGTAGGGGTAATTGAGTTGACGTGGCATGAAAGTCTATGTAAGCATTTTTTTGGTGAGGTGTCATGTATTTATTGGCTAGAACTACAAGGTCAGCAGGTTGACCTTGTAGTCCCAGACTAGACAATAATTTTCCTAAAAATACAATGCTTTATTTTGGTTTTTATGAAACTAATAGTCATATCATGTTATGCGCTATTCAAATCATGTTATGAATTGTAATAAATTAAATATCCTCATCATGTAAAATTACATGAATTAAAATTTAATCTTAATATGCATGGTCATACTTTTACACGCATAAACATGTTAATCAACTCATATCATCAAAGAACATGATTTAATGCAGTTAATTATGATACAAATTAAATTAAATTTAGATCATTACCTACGCACATCCTCTCGCAAATGATATGATGGCAGATCACTCTAAAAAGTATAGAATAAGTTGCAATTCTTCTTTCCTATATCTGGGAAGCTATAAATTTTGGAAAAAATTGGTTATTTCGGGAAATGAGATAACAGATTGATAAGGGCATACATGTTAAATTTTGGACTGGTCATTGGCTTCCAAATGGACCTAAAAGAGCTAAAATTGAAGGCCTTCTTCCTCAAGGTGAAAAAGACTGGTCTATTGACTCCATTTTCTCCTCTGGTAGATGGAACTTCCAAAGCATACCTATGCACTTTCCTTTGGACTTACAAGAACACATATTAGGACATCCAATTCCTTATTTTCCAATAAATCCTGATCAACTCTTATGGCCCGGCCCCACAGGACATTGCACAGTTAAGCAAGCTACAAAATTTTTGTTTATCTGTGAGGGAGTGGAATCAAATGCAGCTTACTGGAATTGGATTTGGATAATTGCATGTCCCCCAAACATAAGAATTTTCATATGGAAATGCTTTTTTAACCGACTCCCCCCACAAGATCTTTTTTATCTCGCATCGTTCCGGGCTTTCCTAACTCTTGCCCAGGGTGTCTCTCTCCTAAAACAACTTTACATATCATTCATGATTGCCCATGGGCTAAAGAATTTTGGTTGTCTCTTCCTAAAACTAGATCTCTATTTTTCTATTTGGATCTTCAAGCATGGCTAGGGGTTAACCTCACTAAATAGCAACTCTCTAACCCCTCCTCGATCCTGTGGCCTTTTATTTTTGCGCAAGACATTTGGCAATTATGGCTTGCTCAAAATAAGAGAATTTTCGCTCCTCCTATGAAATTCTAATTTATGGTTTGGATTTGGAGATTTACCCATTGTATTTATAATTTGGATTTATAGACTTACTAAAGAATTATTTATGCCTTTTAATTGAGAGTAGGAATTGAACTTCAAAAATCGATTTGATGAATATTGACTCTTGATATGTTTTTGAGAGCTTAAGTTGTAGTTGTCTCACATGATAAACTATTCTAAACACGTAAGGAAATGATATTGTTTTTTGAAATGAGACAATAAGCATCAGAAATCTATGTGAAAGTGAATTTTTCTTTTGAATTGATTTTAAAATTTTAATACCAATTTGAACTTTGTATTAGACAAAATTTGGCTACAAACTTAGTTCTAGCTTAAGCCTAAAATTCCCACTAACAAAATTAACATGGTTATATATTTTGAAGATATAATTATTGAATTGTATATTCTTTAAGTTCTTAATACACATGTCAAATGTCCTGTTAATCGGATGTTATTTATAATTTGATTCTTAAACTTACTTTTTATATATAATTTTAGACTACAAAACTCAAAATTCAAATATTTGATTGATGACATAACTATTAATTTTTGATATTTTTGAAATTTTGCAAGCATAGATGATATAATAAGAAAATGTAATCTTAGTGTGGATTTGTCAAAAATCAAATATAATAAAAAGATATTGAATGGAGTTGTAGCCTTAGGCAGTAACCTATTAAGTTTGATACCAAAATTTGTCCATTTTTATTTTAGATTGAACAGTGATATATTACTCTTTGAGTTCCATTTAGAAAACAAACTAAAGCATTGAACTAATAAGGACAAAATTTTGCAATAAACTTGGTTATAGCTTGTGGCTACAACTTCACACAATATCTTTTTATTGGATGTGAATTTTGACAAATTTTACCGTTTAAATACATTTTCTTCATATATTTTCCATGTTTGCAAAATTTTCAGAACATAAAAAATCAATATATAGCTATGTTATCATTCAAATGTTAAAATCTCAAGTTTTTGTAGTCCAAAATGATGCATAAAAAATAAGTTTATAGATCAAATAGTTAATAAAATCTAATTGACACAAAATTTTATGTGTGTTGAAAACATAAAGAACATACAATCCAACAGTTAAATTTTCAAAATATGTAACCATATTAATTTTTTAAGTGAATTTGTAGTCTTACGTTACAATTAAGTTTGTAGCTAAACTTTATCCATTTAAATAACACAAAGACATTTTGTATACAGAAAAAGGGCACAAACTAGGTGAATCAACATTAAAAACTTTATTATTAATTTATTATTATTATTATTATTTTATTTTATAATTACAATGGGGGGAGAGATTTCAATCCTAGATGTCATGGAAATACCAGGATATGCCAAATAATTGAGTGATAAGACTTAACTAACTAGAAATAACATTTCAATTCATACAGGATTCTGGTTAGCTCAACTGGTAAAGTTTATGATAGTTGAATAAGAAATCTGAGGTTCAATCCCTGCCTACACTAAAAACCGATTGGTATTTTGGCCTGAAGATAAAGAGCTATCATTAGGAGTGGACGCCCTATGTTGAAACTCTCATAAAAAAAAAAAACATTTCAATCCATATTAATCGCTCCAAGATGATTGTATTTTACCATTGATCCAAAACATCTATGGTCAACTAATAGTTTTTGTATTAAAATTTGATAAATAATGAATACACTCTTAATTTAACAAAAGAAAATAGAGATTAGCAACTTTTTCCTTTAAGATTTACAAATTACAAGTACATCAAAGAGTACAAATTTGATGTTGACAGTTTCTTTAACGGAAAAATGTTGGCTACAAACTTGGTTGTAGCTAATAGCTACAACTTTACACAATATTTTTTTACTAAATGTGAATTTTGACAATAGTAAATAACAGTTAATTGATGCGAAATTTAACATGCACGTTAAGAACAAAAAGATTTGACCAAAAAAAAAAAAGATTTGACAAACATATTATTTTTTGGAAAATTCCTTTTGTAATTGTAACAAATAACGAAATTATTATTTAATAACTAAGCATCATATGGTGGGTGGGGATGGCAATTTTGTCCCGCCCCGCTTGACCTGCCCCTCCCTGCTTCGCCCCATGCGGGTTTTCCTCGCCTCGCAAAGGTGGTGGGGCGGGGATGGGGCGAGATTTTAGACTTGCACCACGAGGCGGGGATGGGTTTACACTTTTGAGACCCACCCCGCCCTGCCCTGCCCCATCCCTGCCCCGCCCTGCTCCGCATTATACGGGTTAAATTGTAATTTTCTCATATCCTAAAACCCTACTATTTAAACAAAAATATCATTAGCTTATTTTATTCTATTTAACGTGGCTCTACCTCTTTTTTCTCTCTAGCAAAGTTGGAAATAAGGTACTAATTTTAACGTTTTTTTTTTTTTTTTTTTGTCTTTATTAGAAACAGATTTATATAATATTGAATTATTGATTTCATTCATGATTCATACGTCTTTCTCAACTTACTTTTCATCGTGAACATAATATAATTTTTTTTTTTTTTAATGAGGTATGGGTCTGAAGCTCTAAATATTTGTCTGTGTCATTGTTTTTGTAATTTTGTGTGGGCATTTGGCTATTATAAAATATAAGGTACGCCGCCACACACCCCCTTTTCTCTTAACACTTGGAATTCCCATTGGGATTTCACTTTGCATAACAACACTGCTTCTTTATGCTTGTCAAAATCCATATCTATTTTACGAGCTGGATTTTTGTTTTTGAATTTTCATGTTAGAAATATGAGGTGGTGAATGAAGAACGAGATGATGAGGAATTTGTTTCCTATTGGTTTGATTGCCGATATGATGACATCAATCATGTATTAGGAGTTTGGATTATTTTGTTGTGTCATACTATGAGATTTTTGTTGTGATATTGTCTTGTTAAACATTTAGATAATATTATTTAGTTTTTGCTAAAAAATAGTTTGATTTGATAGGATAAATTTATTTATAATTTCAAGTATACTTTTATTATTGAAACATGTCATTTTATTTGAAAAAAAATGGTAATAGTTGTAAGGAAAATTAACAAGAAATAAAGTTTTACGGTGTAGGGTGGGGCTTTGCAGGTCTTCGCGGGACCTTAAGAGGTGGGGATGGGGTATGAAATTTTCCCCATCATGCGGGACGGGGCAGGGATGGGGCAAGAAAAATCTATGCTAGGCAGGGGTGAAGATCCCATCTTTCGGCCCCTCCCCGCCCCATTGCCATCCCTAATGGTGGGAGATTTCGAATGTTAAAGTGACATTGAGTTCCATGGAAAGCAAAGATCATATTGGCTGCTGGCGTAATTTAACTTACATGGACCAGCAGGCCTAATCTTCCAAAAGCAGTTACTGCATTAAGGATGGTCTCTATAAAATACATAGATATCAAACCAATGGAACTCATTTGACCAATGAAATTTACAGTAGAATAGGGTAGTGCCGTTAGCATTTGGTCGAAAGTTGAATTGAAAGAGGTCATCTGGATACTTGAGTAATTGGACACCAAGATCATCATCATCAGACTTACAATGAATGGTAAGATCCAATTCCTGCCCAAAATCATTGAAGATTTTTATAAATACTCTATGCCTTAAAAAGCTAAATGCGTGTTTTCATTGACTTTTGAAAATTAGAAACTAAAAACAGTCTTTTGCTTGTTTTTAGTTTCCTTCATAAATTGAGTTTTGAAAACAGTTTTTATTTTCTGCCCATTTTGAGTTGCCAAACAAGTTTTTTAGTCTCAAAAATAGAAAGTTGTTTTTGAAAACAGAAAATAAGGGGAAAAAACAATTACCAAACATACTATAAATCCTCCAACACTATCAAAAATAGTCATAGATAAAATAAGTAATATTAACAACAATACAATTCTGAAAGAACTCATATTGTATTCTTGAATGTTGTGTCTGATGGGTACATTGATGTTTTACATATGTATCATTTTAAAGGACCAAAAATAATCCCACATTCAATTTTTTTTTTTTTTTTTGGTGAAACATCCCACATTCAATGTTATAATCATAAATTTGTAATATTAAGTTTCTTTCTCAAAAAAAAAAAAAAAAGTTTCTTTGAATATGGTTTGCAATAGAAATATCATATCTTAAGTTGTGTTAATTAACATTGAATGACGATTTATTATGTTGCCAAATTTAATAAAAAATTGTCAAACATATCTTAAGTTGTGTTAACATTAAATGTGGAATTATAATTTTGCAAATTTAAGAAATGTTGGGATTTATAATGTCGCCAAATTTAAGATATGTTTTAAATTTAAGAAATATATGTTGACAAGTATATCTTAAATTTGGAAATATATTATAATCTCACATTCAATGTTATAATCATAATTCTACCTTTTTTCTGTCAAAAAATTTTATAATCATAATGATTCTAAAAAAAAAAATGTTATAATCATAGAAAATTAAACGTATATTTTTTTTAAAAGTCAATGTCAAAAATTAACACAAAAGAAATCCAGAAAGCAAAAAAGTACCACAAACTTCATATTTTTTTTCATTTTTTGTTTATCACTGGAAACTTAGAAATTCGTCTCTCATGTTTTGTGTTTATCATTGACGCATGTGCCGTCTACTATGGCGACGGATTTGAGGATTGCCTAAAGCAAGTTGGATCCGTCTACCCAGATCTTGATCTGTCTAAGGTCTTTCTTGATGACCCATTGCTGACGGCTCCTGCGGGTGGTGACACCATCGATGAAGAGTCTAATGACTCTGCTCAAACAAAGGAGCAAATTCCTAAGGACGATGGGGTGGCTATTGCCCAACCTATTCCTGAAGGCCATGTCACTACCTTGGTCCGGTCTGCTGAAGACCCTCCTACTCAGGAAGCCCAGAACTCGTCTGCCATGGATGCCCCTTCAACTTAGTCTTAATTTTTTTAACTGTTTCTGTCCTCCGTCTTATTTTCAAACAATAGTAAGTGCCCTCTTGTTTTTGGGCTTTGTTGTAAACACTCCCCCTTTTTAATGGGCCTTTGTTTAGTAGTTTGTTATTACATCAGTCGCTTTTAGTCGCTATGAGTATGCTTTTGTTATGTGTTGATTCCTTATTTTGAGATACGTGTTTGTCCGTCCACCTTGGGACTAGAATAAATGTCAGGATGCACCCGTCCATTTGGGTGTGCCTATCCTTTTGAGGACTTAATGAATTTTAGGGATGAACCTGTCCACTTGGCTATGCCCGTCCCCTTGAGGACCTAGTGGGTTTTCGGGATGGACCTGTCCATTTGGGTGTGCCCATCTACCTTGAACTTAGAATTTCTAAGGTATCCTTGGGACAAGTCCGTCCACTTAAGGATTTAATAATGAACCCGTCCACTACTTAACAGTTTAAAAGCATCCCTTGGGATGAATCCGTCCACTTAAGGACTCAGTAATAAACCCGTCCACTTAAGGACTTGATATTGTCAAAGCATCCCTTAGGATGAACTCATCCACTTGTGGACTTAATAAGAAACCCGTCCTCTTAAGGACTTGATATTTTCAAAGCATCCCTTGGGATGAACTCATCCACCTGTGGACTCAGTAATAAACCCATCCACTTAAGGACTTGATATTTTCAAAGCATCCCTTGGGATGAACTTGTCCACTTGTGGACTTAATAATAAACCCATCCACTTAAGGACTTGATATTTTCAAAGCATCCCTTGGGATGAACTTGTCCACTTGTGGACTTAATAATAAAAGTAGTTTTGTAGAGATGTAGAGATGTAGACATACACATGACATATCTAAATAACTCCTTTTATTGTGATAAATACGTGCATAAAAAATTGTTCTCGAAAAAGAAAATGAAAAGCAGCCTTTGGGCTTAAAAGGTACCGTAGACAGTAAAAATTAGCTAAAAAGAAGTAAACTGGAAATGAGGAGTGGTGTTATTTGTGCCGTCGTCTATTGGTAGTATCTCTTTAGGTACTCAGTGTTCCATGGAGAGGGAAACTTTTGTCCGTCTAGTGTCTCCAGGTGGTAGGTGCTTTTCCTTTGCCATGAAGTGATTCTGTAGGGCCCTTCCCAATTAGGTCCCAGCTTTCCCTGGGAGGGATGTCTTGTGGTACTCGTGACCTTCCTTAGGACGAGGTCCCCGACTTGGAAATCTTTGCACCTAACTCTGGAGTTGTAGTGCTTGGCCATGAGATTCTGGTATCATGCTAACCTTTTTTCAGCTGTTGCTCTGACTTTGTCTACTAGGTCAAGCTGTAGGTGCATTGCTTCATCGTTCCTACTCTCATCATGGTTCTCCACTCTGTAGCTTGTAAGTCTAACCTCAGCTGGGATGATGGCCTCGTTTTTGTAGGCTACTTGAAACAGCGTCTCTTCTGTAGGCGTCCTGGCTGTTGTCCTGTACGCCCATAATATGCTTGGAAACTTTTCTGACCATATACCCTTTACCCTCTCAAGCCGAGTCTTGATGATTTTGAGCAAGGATCGGTTCACGACCTTAGCTTGTCCATTGGCCTGAGAGTGGGCAGGTGAGGAGTAGTGATTCTTGATTCCTAGTTGTGAGCAAAAATCTCTAAATGAGTCATTGTTGAACTTCTTTCCATTATTTGAGACTAGGACTCTAGGGATCCCGTACCTATAGATAATGGTCCTCCAAACGAAGCTTCATATGTTTTTCTTTGTGATGGTTACTAGGGCTTCTGCTTCCACCTATCAAATCTACCAGGACATCAACCTGTAGGAGGGGGTAGCTATCTTTAGGGCATGCCTTGTTCAAGTCCGTGAAGTCTACACACATCCTCCATTTTCCGTTGGCTTTTTTGACCATCACTACATTGACCAGCCAGTTGGGGTAGTATATGTCCCTGAAGAATTCTGCATCTTGTAGTTTATGGACTTCTTCTGTTATAGCCTTGTCTCACTCCAGGGCGAACACTCGCTTCTTTTGACGAATAGAGGGAAAAGAGGGTAATACATTCAACTTGCGCACCATGACTGAAATGTCAATCCCGGACATGTCTTCATGGCTCCAGGCGAAGACATCTTGGTTTTCTCTTAGGAATGTCATGAGCGCTTAACGGATTGGCGAACTGGCGAGGGTGCCGATCCTAGTCATTCACCCATGCCTGGAGTTATCGAGAAGTATCTCCTCCAACCCTTTGACGGGCTTTGCAACCGTCCGTTATTCTTCTATGGTCATGGTCTATAAGTGGTCATCCATCTCTAACATTGCTATGTAGCACTCGCGTGCTGCCACTTAGTCCCTACGTACCTTTTCTACTCCGTACTCAGTGGAGAATTTGATCATCAAGTGACAGGTTGAAGTCACGGCCTTCCATGAGTTGAGAGTAGGTTGACCCAGTATAGCATTGGAAATAGATGAGCAGTCGACAAGAAGAAATGTAACATCCTTAGTAATTTGCTGAGGGTAGTCACTAACTATCACGGGAATGTGACCGCGCCAAGGTGGTATACTTTCGTTCCTTCGAACCCTACAAGTGGTGCATTAGTTGGCACAAGTCGCTTTCTCTCGATCCTCATCTGCTAGAACGCATGGAAGTAGAGGATATCAACAGAGTTTCCATTATCAACTAGAACTGGGTGAGTGCTATAGTCCTCTACCCGTATGCTAACAACAAGTGCGTCATCGTGTGGGTGGTGGAGACGTCGAGCATCTTCCTTTGAGAATCCAATTATGGGGTTGTCAACCCGTGCCATCTTTAGAACGAAACCTGTCAGTTAGACGTTCTAAACCATCCTAAGGTAAGTCTTACGAAACTTCTTAGATGAACCAGAAGCTGTGGTGCCCTCTACAATCATTCTTATGTCCCTTATGGATGGCCTAGGGTGCTTGTTATCTCTTCTAGCGGCCTGCTCCTGCGGTGGGTCTGCTCTTTCTTTGTTGACAAATCGTTGTAGTTTCCCCTATTTGATAAGGGCTTCAATTTGTTTCTTCAAGTCATAACATTTAGACATGTCGTGACCGTGGTCTCGATGAAAGTGGTAATACTTGTCTTTGGACCTCTTACTGAGACCTCCTTTCAACTTGCTGGGCCACGTCAAGGCCGCATTATCCTTGATTTGCATTAGGACCTGATCGATCGGGGCAGTTAGCGGGGTGAAGTTTGCAAACCTTCTAATGGGGGGTTTAGAGCGCTTATCCTCCTATCGATCTCTGGTTCTGGTTGTCGTGCTTCTTTTTGCCTTTCCCTCTTCTTAGGTTTCTCCTCTCGAGCTAATAGTGCGTCTTCTACGTTCATGTACTTAGTAGCTCGATAAAGCACGTCTGACATGGTCTTTGGGTTATTTTTGTATACGGAGAACAAACACTTCTCCTTTCACACTTCATTGGTGAATGCAGTAACTAGTATCTTGTCATTAGCTTCGTCTATCGAAAGAGCTTCCTTATTGAAGCGGATATTGTAAGACCTCAGTGTCTCGTTCTCTCGTTGCTTGACACTCATCAGGCATGCAGTGGACCACTTGTATCTGTGCCCCTTAATAAAGTGCGAGGCAAACTGCGTGCTCAGCTCCTTAAAGGTACTGATGGAGTTGAGTGTCAACTTGCTGAACAATACCTTTACAGGACCCTTCAGCGTAGTTGGGAAGGCTCGACGCATGATTTCGTCTGCCATGCCTTGCAAGTGCATGAGGCTTTTGAATGACTCCAAGTGATCTATGGGATGCTTTGATCCATCGTAGGCTTCTACCTATGGCACATAAAACTTTAGCGGAAGAGGGAATGAAGTGACGGGTGTAGTAAAGGCGAGTTCGTCTGGTGGTCCAACTCGTCGAGGTCACTTGTCACCCATCCTCTGAGGGCGTTCATCATGAAATCCATCCTCTCCTTCATCATCTGTATCTCTGCAACCATGTACAGTGATGTCGTTTCCACGACGGATGGACAGTTGGTGTCTTGTCACTCTTGTCTTCTTGGGGCATTGCTTCCTTTGGGTCCTTCTTGGCCCCTTCTTTTAGCGCTGGTACCTTCTTGCTCGTCCCTATGGTTGTTGGGTCCTATGTTCCTTTGGCGCAGTTGCTCCTCCAGGTCATGGTTTTGCTTGGTGAGGTGTTCCACGGCTACGGCGAGGGATTGTACTTGTCTTTCGAGGGTAGTAGTACACGGTTCGTCTCCATGATTGTTGGTGGTAGCCATCGAGCGAGTGAATACCATACAACTCTTTGTCTGGAAAGTGGTAGTACAGCTTCTATTACAACGAAATTGTTGCTACGGTTTCCCACAGATGGCGCCAACTGATGATGCCAAAAATCTTCAATAAGTCGCTCAGTCCTTATGTGCTCTAGACAAAACCTGCGCAACAAAGAAAAAGAAGACCTCACTGAGAGTACCAGTGTGGTACTTGCCAAATACTCTTTGAAGTTTAAGTTAGAGAATTCTCACAACTCTAGAGTGCCAGAGCTGGGGTAAATTATGCATACCTTGGTTTGTGAGGGCTTTGGGGTTCTTATAGTGGAGTAGAACTAACATTTGTTTCTTGGCAGAAAGGGTTTTTCCTTGTAGGGAAGATCCTCATTAATACACGTATTTTGCGGGATTCTTTCCTTGTAGGGATTCTTTTGATTGGGGTTGATCGTTGGACACAAGCCGTTTCCATGTATAAACATTCGTGGGAATCATGCAAAGCTAGGCTGGACCCATTGGCCTCTTCAACCTGTCGATCACTTGTCTTGTCCTAAGATCTCCTGTCAGCTTTTATGGAGATGCTCGTCAGACGTTGTGGGTTCGTCTGCCATGTGGAACCATTACATTGACCCCGTTTGCTAATATGAGACCGACAGGGCCTGAGAGGCCATTGGCTTCTTTATATGTTATGTCAAAAATACCCTTATCAACAAGCATTAGAAATCTATGTGAAAGCAAAATTTTCTTTTGAATTGATTAAAAATTTTAATACAAATTCGAACTTAATTTGGCTACAAACTTAATTTTATTTTGAGTCTAAAACTCCTACTAACAAAATTAACATGACAATATATTTTGAAAATCTAACTATTGAATTGTATATTCTTTAGGTTTTAATACACATGTCAAATGTCTTGTCAATCGGATGTTATTTATTATTTGATCTATAAACTTACTTTTTATGTACAATTTTAGACTACAAAAACTCAAAATTCAAACATTTGATTGATGACATAACTATTGATCTTTGACATCTTTGAAATTTTGTAAGCGTAGAGGATATAATAAGAAAATGTAATCTTAGTGTGGATTTGTCAAAAATCAAATATAATAAAAAGATATTGAATGGAGTTGTAGTCTTAGTGTTAGGAACTTGGTGGTTCCTAATGGAGATTGATGGGAATTATAGGGGAATGGATAGGGATTATAGGGAAACTGACTTAATTCGAGGTAGTCACCCTCCATAGAGAAAGAGAGAGATTAAGAGAGAGAGAGAGAGAGAGAGATAGAGAGAGAGAGATGCACTAATGCACTAACAAATTGGTTTATTCTTCATTGATATCTCATATTGGATTACAATAATGTATTTATAGGAGACTAGCTCTAATCTCATTGGCCCACATGGCCTCATCCTATTGGTTCTATTATTCCCCATGTGCATTAATAATTCCAACATGTGCTAAATGTGATTAACATGCCTCATCCTATTGGTTCTATTATTCCCCATGTGCATTAATAATTACAACATGTGCTAAATGTGATTAACATGTTTGAATTGTAACTAACTAACTAACTAAATCTCAATACACCAATTATTATCCATATGCTTATAGCATTCCTAACACTTAGGCTATAACCAACTTTGACACCAAACTTCATCCACTTTTATTTTAGATTGAACAGTGATATATTGCTCTTTGAGTTCCATTTAGAAAACAAATTAAAACACTGAACTAATTAAATAAGGACAAAGTCTGGCATCAAACTTGGTTGTAGCCTATGACTACAAGTTCATATAATATCTTTTTATTAGTTGTGAATTTTGACAAATCAACCGTTGAATTACATTTTTTTCTTATATTCTCCATGTTTGCAAAATTTTTAAAAGATCAAAAATCAATAGCTAAAATTTTTGTTTATCTATGAGGGAGTGGAATCAAATGCAGCTTACTGGAATTGGATTTTGATAATTGCATGTCCCCCAAACATAAGAATTTTCATATGGAAATGCTTTTTCAACCGTCTCCCTCACAAGATCTTATTTACCTTGCATCATTCCAGGCGTTCCCAACTCTTGCCCATGGTGTCTCTCTCCTAAAACAACTTTACATATCATTCGCGATTGCCCATGGGCTAAAGAATTTTGGTTGTCTCTTCCTAAAACTAGATCTCTATTTTTCTATTTGGATCTTCAAGCATGGCTAGGGGTTAACCTCACTAAACAGAATCTCTCTAAGACCTCCTCGATCCTGTGGCCTTTTATTTTTGCACAAGGCATTTGGCAATTATGGCTTGCTCAAAATAAGAGAATTTTTGCTCCTCCCATGAAATTCTAATTTATGGTTTGGATTTGGAGATTTAAACTTTGTATTTATAATTTGGATTTATAAACTTACTAAAGAATTATTTATGCCTTTTAATTGAGAGTAGGAATTGAACTTCAAAAATCGATTTGATGAATATTGACGTTTGATATGTTTTTGAGAGCTAAAGTTGTAGTTGTCTCACATGATAAACTATTCTAAACAAGGCAATGATATTGTTTTTTGAAATGAGACAATAAGCATCAGAAATCTCTGTGAGAGTGAATTTTTCATTTGAATTGATTTAAAAATTTTAATACCAGTTTGAACTTTGTATTAGACAAAATTTGGCTACAAACTTAGTTCTAGCATAAGCCTAAAATTCCCACTAACAAAATTAACATGACTATATATTTTGAAAATCTAACTATTGAATTGTATATTCTTTAAGTTCTTAATACACATGTCAAATATCCTGTTAATCGGATGTTATTTATAATTTGATCCATAAACTTATTTTTTATGTACAATTTTAGACTATAAAAACTCAAAATTCAAATATTTAATTAATGACATAACTATTGATTTTTGATATTTTTGAAATTTTGCAAGCATAGATAATATAATAAGAAAATGTAATCTTAGTTTGGATTTGTCAAAAATCAAATATAATAAAAAGATATTGAATGGAGTTGTAGACTTAGGTTATAACTAATTAAGTTTGATACCAAACAACTTCTCAAAAAAAAAAAAAAAAGTTTGATACCAAACTTTGTCCATTTTTATTCTGGATTGAACAGTGATATATTATTCTTTGAGTTCCATTTAGAAAACAAACTAAAGCACTGAACTAATGAAGACCAAATTTGGAAATAAACTTGGTTGTATAACTTCACACAATATCTTTTTATTGGATGTAAATTTTGACAAATCTACCATTGAATTACATTTTCTTCTTATATTTTCCATGTTTACAAAATTTTCAGAAGATCAAAAATAAATATATAGCTATGTTATCATTCAAATGATAAAATCTCAAGTTTTTGTAGTTCAAAATGATGTATAAAAAATAAGATTATAGATCAAATAGTAAATAATATTTGCTTGGCACAAAATTTTATGTGTATTAAGAACATAAAGAACATGCAATTCAACAGTTAAATTTTCAAAATATGCAACCATATTAATTTTTTAAGTGAATTTGTAGCCTTATACTACAATTAAATTTGTAGTTAAACTTTATCCATTAAATAATACAAAGACATTTTGTATACAAAAAAAAGAAAAGGCAATGGGCACAAACTAGGTGAATGGATTTTTTCTCATTTAATCGGATCTAATATCATCCTATCTTAGCAGCTTGATTCATGATTCTTATGGTGTTAAAAATAGAAAAATGAGTTATTTAATTCTGTTTATGCTTCCCAGACATGATCAAACTTTTTAGAATTATGGTGAATGAGTTGTATTTAAAGACTCAGAGAGAGACCTCAATGGTGGTGTGTTGGTGATGAAGATGCCTGTGTGGGTCAGTAAGGAGTTCAATAGGCCCATTTGGTTGGTGAGAAAATTTGGAGACTATTTTGTTTTATGGCCATGACAGTGAAATCTAATACCGTAAGATCAAATATAACAACAATGGATGGTATTTGTTACTTTTTGAGGAAGTTAAAAAGAAGTTATTTATTTTTTAAGGCATGTGAGCTGCACTTATGGAGTTTTTAAAGCACCATGGAAAAGAAAGAACACTTCTAGGGGTCGTAAAATAACTTTATGCTGCTCTGTGGATCCATGATTTGCCCTGACTTGAGGTAAAAAATGAGACCATCATATCTCTCAGCCGAACGTGCAACTATAAATTGTATGCAATAATGAACTTTTCCCGTGCATAGCACAAGTTAGCAACTAATAGATACACTAT
Organism: Quercus glauca; assembly: GCA_023736055.1. Classification (NCBI taxonomy): domain Eukaryota; kingdom Viridiplantae; phylum Streptophyta; class Magnoliopsida; order Fagales; family Fagaceae; genus Quercus; species Quercus glauca. The sequence continues at coordinate 22,933,208 of CM043319.1, read as the reverse complement.
AAAATCGAAGCCTCTAATCAATAGTTGACTTTTTATTGACTTTTTTAGAGCCTGCCACATAGGATTTGCAGCTCTCACATTTTTCCACATCAGCCATTTAAAATATATATATATATATATGTATATATATTAATGGACTTCAAGGGACTTGGAGTCTTGGAATTCCATGAGCCAAAAACCAACCCCTCCAATGGAATCAGTTTAGATGACGTCCATAATATTCCTTCATTTACCATATCTTAAAGTAGCAAATGTGTAGGATTAGGCACCCGTCCAAAGAGAATAAAAATGAACGGTAGTCATAGGACACGGACTGCTTTAGAGTTTGAGGTGTTTCAGGTGAATAGAGCAATGAGGTTGGTCTCTAAAATTAGTAGATTGATGTCAAATGAACCTTTATATTTGTTCACGATGAGATTATTGATGAATCCACATGAAAGATCAAGGTTTTATTTAATCAGTTCCTCATTGCATTTGAGATATCTACAAGAAAGTTTAAAAAAGTATAGTCCAAACAGAGTTTATAATAGTGACAAGAAGAGTTCCAAAAGTGAAACAGGAGCCATTGATTGATTTTGTTTGAAGATTATCTTTGAACAGTGTATGTATTGAATGGCCATGATTATGGAAAGGTTGTTATCAATGAGCACTGATTTTGTTTGAAAATTGTCTTTGAACAATGTATGTATTTCATGGCTATGATTATGGTAAGGTTGTTATCCATGAGCATGATTCTTGCAATTTGTAAATGTCATGTGCTAGCTTGCTTGCTTGGTAATCATCTCTACTCTCTAGATATGGAGGTATACCATGCATTTGGTACATGTATCCTTCCTCTCACATGTAGGTGGAGTAGGTGTGGTGTCCACCTCCATGTAAGAGGGCGGATACATACACTAGAGACAAGGTGTAATTTCTCTTAGAGATGGGACAGTTGATTTGTTGGTACTTGATAGCTTGAGGCCCCAAAATTTTATAATATTTTCAAATTATGACACGCAGGGATGTCCAGATGTTTCAGTCCCTGGCATCTTATAAGAGCAAAATCGGAGATAAAAGGGTAAGTACAGAAGATATCTTGGAGAGTCTTCACTCACATAAATAACCTTAAGCCACAGCTTTTGTAGGGAATGTAACTTCACAGCACTCCTATAGAATGGTTGCTCAAACTTGCAACCACTAGTTGAATTTGTAACAAGTATTGCTCCAGGAAAAGTATACCATGTATTCCCTTTTGTTTTAATCATAAGGTCAATCTCTTTGGCATTATGTTGCAAGCCCAACTGTATCCATTTATCAACTACTGTAGCCCACTTCAAGTCAACAAGGGTCATGTGAAGTTTAAATTTCTTTATCTGCAACTTATGCTCATGAAATCTACTTAAAGAAGTGTCCACAATTTTGATGAATTCTTCAATTCTATGTGTATTTTGGAAGAGAAAATGATCAAAATCAAGGTAACAGGTTTGATCAAAATCCAAGATGGGGAATGAAAACTAATACACAATTCCATATCTTAGACAAGACTAGTTTTAGCTGCATCTTTCCGGGGTAGGAAGGACAGTATGTGATGCATGATCATTTCTGGCAAATCAGATATCCAATCCATGGCATCAATTTTTTTCATCCATCATGTGTCTTTCTATTCTTGTCTTCTGTGTCATTGTTAAAAATAAAATGTAATAAAAAGGAAATCCAGGGGTACAAATCGAAGCAAAAAGTTGATATATCCTCTAAAATAGAGGCTGGTAAAAGAAACACAACTTTTTCATTCTAATCATTAAAAAATGACAAAAATGCAAATTGCACATTTCAAGTTTGGCTGAAATTCATTTCAGTCTTCTTACTTTACTTTTGTTCAATTGAGTTCTCTAAGTTTCAAATTTATTCGACTCATATCTTTTGTCCAATTCCTTTACAATTAACTAATGGCAAAAAAAAAAAAACCTAATGAGAAAAGATTTTTTGAAAAACAAATTCCCACATAAAAAATCTATAAAATATTTTTATTAATTTCAAAAAAAAAATTTAATGAAATTTATAAGGAAATTGGATGAAATGTCTAGATTGAATAAATTTGAAACTTAGAGAATTCAATTGTAAAGTTGGAGAGTGCAATTTACATTTTAGCCTAAAAAAAAATCTATAAATGAAAACTTAAAACTACCTTCATCATAAAAACCTCATCAACAATTAACCTTCTTTACCTCAAAAAGACAAAATTTAAAATCTTTGCCGCTAAACCTGGAAGAAGACAAAAAATAAATTTTGGGGTTTTTATACAGATGCTTATGAAACATTTTTGTTTATCTCCAACTCAAACACAACAAGGTTTTCTTCAAAATAAGTGGAAACTATAACCAACCAGCAACAAACGGAGTTTCTAGTTTCTACAAACATGTCGCAAATTAAACACCAACAACAATACTTCAAAAAAAAAAAAAGACTAAAAAAATAAAATAAAAATAAAAAATAAAAAAACCTCTAGTCAGGAGAGAAAACTAGAGATAGTCTATTTAAGACTTAAGAGTATGAAAAGCCTTTTGGCGTTAGGTGACAAAAAAAAAATGTACTTAAAAAAAAAAAAAAAAATTATGGATAGTCGGGACTTGGGAGTTTATATAGAAGAACAAACGAACCAAAAAATAATATGGTATAATAATTCTATTATTCTTTTTTTTAATGGAAATAATTCTATTATTCTAATAGTATATAGAGTAAGTAGTATATAGCTTCCCCTCTTCTTTTTCTTTTTTGAAAGGGTAAAACTTTATAATTTGGAAAGCTGGTGCTGTTCCAATTGAATTCAAAAATTCGATTACATTAACTGATAAAAAAGAATGGTGTTTTCTTTTTCAAGAATAATGCAATTTAATACAATCAAGTGTTTGAATCATGTGGGTTTTAGTTAGTTCAACTGACAAAATCTTTAATGGTTGAATAAGAAATTTGGGATTTACTCTCCGCCTACACAAAAAAAATCGATTGTTGTCTTGATCTGATGATAAAGAGCTATCTTTAAGAGCGTATGCCATAAGTTGAAACTCTCTAGTCTAATAATAAAGAAGCATTAGGAGTGTACGCCATAAGTTAAAACTCTCTAAAAAAAATGTTTGAATCCTATTGTGTATCAAAAAAATAAGAGTAAATTACAAAGTTGGTCCTTTTCCTTTACATCATATTTTAATTCAATCTCTAACATTTCAATTGTGTCAATTTAATCCCTAACTTTTCAGTGAAATCTCAATTTGGTTCTTGTCATTATCCCTTGGATGGAAAAGTCTAACATGTCAAATGGAATAATATAAAATTAACTTACCTGCCACATCAACTACCAACTGTATATCCTTGTCATATTTAAATAAAAAACCAAATTTCAATTTGTTGATGCTCATTTTGGAAGCCCAGTAATAGAAAGAAGCCCAACAAAATGAGTAGAGAAGAGTTAGTGGATTGATAAAAGAACCATTAAACCTGAATGGCAGGAATAATGGATCACAGGCTCATAAAATAAATAAATGGGCCTTGAGGAAAGCAAATGGGCCTAAATGAGCCCAAAGAGAAAAGTAGTAAACCTATGGGCGTTATGTGATGTAGAAAAGTAAGAATGGGTTACAACAAGCCCGAAGTAATGAAATAAGAAAGTAAGGGGTTAATGGAAAGCCCATGAGCCCCAAGGATGAAGGATAAGGTAATTGGGCCAGGGAAGCCCGAAAGAGTTAGTAAAAGCCTATGAGAATGCAAAATTAGAAAATGGGCTAAGGATGCCCAAGGAAAGCAAATGGGCCAATGATGCCCAAAGGGGAAAGAAATGGGATAAAGGAGTCCACAAGCAATGTAATGGGTCAAGAAATCCCAAAGTAGCATGAGTGTAAATCCAATGACCATACTGAGTCATTATAGCCAATTGAGAGAAGAATACACAACAAGCCTAAAAGAGGCCCAGCAAGCTAAGGTCAAATAACACTAGAGCAGGAATAGCAGAGTAACATGGCAAGAATAGTAGCAAGACTACAGAAGGAGCAAAAGAGTAAGCTAAAGAAAGAAAAGCCCACAATCAAACAAAGCCCAGCCCTTGAGGGAAGCAAGCCATAAGGAATGAGAAATCAAAAAACAGTCAACGCCATAAGAGGTCAAGGATGAGCAGCAGAATGCACAGACGAGCCTCCAGACCACGATAAACGCATGAGTAACGGACAAGCTTTGGACGTACACAAAACTAGAACACGCGCAAGGCCCAAACACCACCAGCCTAAACCCAGCCAATACAGGAGTGGTGGGTCATGGGTCAGAGGTAAGAGGGGGTATGGTCTGGCGGTAGGGAGAAGGGAAAGTCTATTCTAGGATTCTTGCTCAGATTCTTTTGGGGGTAATGTCCTGCTGGGATGACTTACCACCCAAAAGAAGTAAGAATGAATTGGAACTACTAGGTGCATGCCATGAGGGATAGAAAGAGAATACCCACGCTATGGTGGATAAGAATGCCACAGTGAGCAAACAAACAAAATAATCTTCTTTGTCTAATGATGGGGAGTGGCGTAGTCAGCACGGGTAAGTGGTAGTGGCTGGACAGCTAACAAACCAGTGGTGGTCAGCAAGGACACACAGACCAGACAAAAGTAATTAAAGGCTAAACTCGTAAAAGCCAATCACAGCAGGCAGTATATAAAGGACCCTTGCTGTGCACAGTAGAAGGAGGACGACAATAGTAACCACTAGGGGAGAATCACAACATCACTACATTGGTAAGCACTAAGAAAGAAAGAAAAGAAGAGAGAAAGAATCAAAAATAACAAAAACAGAGAAGAAAGAGAAAATCAGGAAGAAAAAACAGAGAGTGTAGAATGGTAGGCATGCACCAATAGGCTAATCCATTCTCTCCCTCTAAAAACCTACCCTCTATTAAGGATAAAGGATTTATTTGGGCACAAGCCATTCAGGCCTGTTCCCTCAAAGTAGATAATTTCTGCAGCAAACGAGATTATCCACGTTAAGGGAGTGGTCCCCTCCTTGGCCTTAGTCTAGTAACATAATTAAACATGGCAAACTAACCTTTTCCTCTTGATTTCGCCGTTTATCAAGATTATTTCCTTTCTCGTCTTTGTAATCTCACTTATAACGTGTCTCTTATACGGTTCTTTTTCCTACTTTGCTTAAGGATTCCTCATTTATTCTATTTAACGGGTAGCATATTGCCTTTATTATCATATTGTATGTGTCTGCCATAACCCTCTTGTAATAGCTTTGCCTGCCATGGGTATGTGACCGAAGTTTCGGTAAACGAGGCATAGCTTGTGCACAGGCCGGACCAAAGTGAATTGCAATTGGACCGGTCCCAACTCTCTTATCCAGAATACTTGGGCCTCAGTATAGCAGGAGGCAATCTAGCCCAAAATCACAAAAAGGCCCACTACACAGTTCTCTCTCATTAGTTCTCAGTATTGGGCATCCTCATCGCTTCATGATCCTTGCTCTAGGAAATTAAAGCCATATCTTTCACTTCAATTTCACGAACTAATAAATTTTAATATCTTGAATCTTGGTGGCTATTTCATGATGTGGGTCTACTTTTCTCAATAAGCCACCTATTTTGTGGAGAAAAGTAGCAAATCCTTTCTCCCTAATGGTAAAATTTAGCTTAAATTAGTTTATAACTATCTTCCTTCAGCATATTATGTGCAAATGTAAAGATCATTTAGGTGAAGTCTTAGACTCTTAGTCACATGATTTCTTTAAGGGTAAAATACTTTTTTTATTTCTAAATTTTATCAAAAGTTTTTTTTTTTTTTTTTGTCCCTAAACTCTAAAGAGTTTTTTTTTTTTTTTCTCGTTTCTAAACTATTAAAAAGTTCATCTTTCGTCCTTAAAATATTAAAAATATTTAAATTTTTGTTCTTAAACTGTAAAATTTTTTTTTTTCATCCATATTTTTGTTTCTAAATTTTTGAAAAAAAAAAAAAAAAACTCTTTACAAAGTTTGAGGTTGAAAAAAGAACTTTTTAAAGTTTAGAGATGAAAAATATATTTTTGGTAAAATTTATGGGCCAAAATAATATTTTACCAATTTTTTAATGAATCATGTTACTTTTTTTTTGGGTGAAAATCGTGTGACTTGTTTAAAATACACACGATTAGTCTAAAAAATTGTCACACAGTAAGTTTGAAGAGATTCCTCCAAATTAGTTTGGAAGAAAACTTTGTTCTTGTAAGTAATTATTTGGTGTCCTCGATCTTTTATATTTCATGGGAGATCTTGGTCCTTTGTTAATAGCTCTTGCATTAACCGTCCCGAAATTATAGCTAAAGTCATCGACAGACTCATGTTGACATTGCTTGGCTTTAGTCAATTTTGTCGCGCCTACACTCCTACGGGTACTGTAGAAGTGTTTGTGAAACCAAGCCACAAGACAATCAATCCCAATCAGGGATAACATGCTTGCTAAATCATACAAAGGAAACTCATTCAAGTGATTGCACAAATTGTCAAAGACATAGTGCTCCATTCTTAAAGGTCTTCCCACAATGGGTAAGAAGATAGTGTGCCAAGTCTTGCTCAGGGTTGCGTGAAATCCTGACATGAATACAAATAATTTTGGGTATTTCAAAGGAGCCCAAAGGTGCCCTCTATAAAGGTGCCCTCTATGAAACTCTATGCTCATGTCTTGGTCCTAAGGGCTATAGAACTCTTTCTAGCAACCATTTAGTAGTCGAATTGACGACTCTATAAGCTAGTATTTAGATTAGACATACCATTGTGGTATCATAGAAGAGGAATGCTACAAGTAAACCATATTTCCCTATATAAGTTTTACAATTGTTCAATTAACATGTTATTATTGATTTTTCAATTAACATGTTATTATTAATTCTCATATGAATCCACTATTGATACTATTTTGTTATCCATTATTAACAATGGCCCATTTTATACCGTTGTAAATTTTGTTATATAGTTTTTCAAAACTTAGTGCTGGAAATGAGTCACACATAATTAAATATCACAATAATAAATTTTCATAAAATTTGGTTAGAATCCCCCTCTTCAGAGTAAGGTTGTGAAATCAAAAGCTCTTCACAACAATGTTAATGGTTAGATGATAAAAGAAACCATACTTGGGAGTTACTGAACAAAGAAGAAAGAGAGTGATGTTAAGAAAATCTTACTTTTAAATGGAATTCACTATTAAGGAAATAGTAAAACTAAAATAAATAAATAAATAAAAATAAAAAACTTCTACAAACTTATATGAGACAAATATGATTGATGAGACGTGAATAACCTAATAAATGATTTTTTTAAAATTACTTTTGTGTGATTAGTATCAGTTTGTAATCTTTACAAAGTAAAATTTGTATCATCCTTCACTTAGCATAAATTGGAGGATAATACTCGTGCCTATTGTGCTTTAATGCACACGAAATGACACAAACACGATACATATCACATCCGGGACAATTAAAAGAAAATTAAAGAACAAGACAAATTAAAAGATAATTCCTAAGAATCAACATTTAAGGGTCACTTTGAATCAGCACTAAGCAAAACTTAGGCATCAACACCTAAGTTGTTTGGAATCAGCACCCAACTATAGGAAATCTCCAATATGAATTTCATTAATCAATCAATTTCTCCTCTAAAATATAAATAAACTGGGGGCTTATATAGAGCTAGAGCTACCAGAAAATAAAGAGATAAATAAAAGATATCAACGGATGAAAATTAATCCTAATTGAACTCAATTACCAATTCCTATTTGAATAAAAGTTTACAATTATCCAATTTCTCATAAGATAAATACAAATCTGAAAATCTAAAAATAATTTTGATTTTGCTCCCGCATGATCTTACTCATAAAATGATCATGTCATCCCAATAGCCCCCTTTTTTATATACCATACATTTCTAAATTTTAAAGTGTTTATCAATTATTATAAAATATAAATTGAAGTATTAAATGAGACAATTTTTAATGTTAAATGTCAAGATTGCACGTAACATTTGTGATTAGGGGAACATGTTTCAATTTCTATCTTTGGAACACTTGTACAATGTGATAGCCCAAACATTATCATTCATTTGTAATTAGGAAGTTGAGGCTACCGAAGAATTTGAAAAATCGTCACCACATAGTAATATGGATCCAACCAGGATTCTTTCACATCTCTCCAAATCAGAGCTGGTCACTTTTAGGGCTTGATTTCTTCTTTTTCTCTTGGAGAACTTTTACTCCTTTATATTTGCTATCGTATTATTTCGAACACCGACTAAATTAAAACATTGACGATTTAGCGATACTGATACCAACGTTAGCATTACAAGAACATTTTTAAAAAAGCCTGTCCCAACAATAATTACTGTTTGCAATGAATTTATTTAGACGTTAAAACTTAAAAGAACTAAATTAAAACAATTGATAGTTCAAGCACAAACTCGACATCTAACACAAAATTCTGAAAATAAAATCATATTTCACCAAAATTTTACTACTTATATTACTTCTACAAGAGTACTTGCTATGAAGAAATCTCGAAGGCTTGACAAAATTCACACCGATACAACTGTCGTTGCAAGTCATGTGGACCTAAGGATAAATTAGGATATCTGGCTAAAAGCTTTACTAACTAAATATACACCTGACACAATTGATGCTGCACATTGTTGGAGCATACATTAAATCCCAAAATTGGTGATACAAACTACAAAGTTGAAGCACATCTATTCCAGATCCATAAAAGCTACAATCTCTCTACATCAGATTTCCAACTTCTGCATAACATCAAAACTTCCAGTACCTACCTTCACTGGCAACCCAAGAATAACCCTAGCAGATGGAGACTCCAACTCATCTGTCTCCCCATGACTTGCAGCTTCAACAATAAATTTAGAAGCTGTCTCAAAAGACATTTTACAAAAAGGAGATATCGAGTTAGCTATTCCCCCAAGTCTGTTCATTGGACGATACCCTCCTGAATGAGTCATATAGTCAGCAATAAGTGTTAGGTGCCGCATATTGACAGATATCCCATAAGAACCGAAAACATGTTGTATTTCCCTGATGATAGTTGCTCTGGCGGCTTCCACACCATATGTGTTTAGCATAGCATCAATGCTGTTGGAATATACGCACCTGACATCAAGAACATCCTGAAACTGCCAAAATGTACCGAAATCCACTCCGGTGGCTTGCAGTGCTGGAACTTTTTCCTTTTCTGCAGGCGAGATATCCTTCCTGGCTTTGGGATTTTTACCATAGAATATCACTTGCTTTTCTTGGCATGTAACAACTGTACACCCGTCAATTTTGCCAAAGCTCTGGATGTAAACCTTCTTGGCTGTTTTTTGAGCAATCTACAAAAACATTTTTTTTTAAATTAAAAATTAAATTTCATATTGAGAAATAATTATAAGAATGTCAATACTAATGAAACACCAAAAACTCCAAATCACAAAATCTCACATGAACAAGAACAATTAAATTGACCTTTCAACAAAAAATCAAATAACAATGGTTTGTTATTAAGGTGCCAATGGTAACCCTCTATTGAGTGATTATTTCTAGGCCAACAAATATTTGACACTTATCAGAGAGAAGACAGCATTCAAGCTCTTACAAGACTGAAATCCATTTCTTAACAATACATCCAATAGAGTGAATAGACTCATATTAAATACAAGCTGGCATGTTCCGACTTCTGATTATGTTCATCAGCACAAGTGAACAAATTCAAGAAAAAATAATTAATATATATTTTAGGGTAAATTATCTTTTATATTTCATGAATGCTACTCACCTCCAAACATTTTACGAAATGACACTACTCTCACACAGACTTCCCTAACGAAATATTTCATTTTTAAAAAAGATATTCATTTATACGAACCTTAAGGAAGAGGGGGGGGGGGGGGGGGGGGGGGGGTGAGTGTCATTTCATCCACAGTTTGGGTAGATATATTTTTTTGAAAATAAAATATTCTGTTAGAAAAGTCGTAGTTTTAGAAGGAATTGACTTATCTATTGCTTTTATACAAACCATACAAGAGGAGTGCAAATATAGATATTCAAGTGCCCTATCAACATAAGAAATCATTAAACAATATGATGTCTTTCCTCATTGTTTCCAGCTACACTCTTGAATATAAGAAATCACGACTCAGAAAAATGCATACTACTGAACAATATGTAAGCCAAATGGAAAAATGCAACAAATGTACATAAAAACAATATTCTCAACTTCGCAACAAAATTGAAAGAATAGAGAAAGCAACCATTCTAATAGCCCATAAGTCCACCAAATATTATTTCTTCCAAAGAAGGGCAACAGTATATAGACACTACAATTAATTTCAAGTTCCAACATTACCCCCAACATAAAAATGATAAGAGGACTTGTGCAATAGAGGTGATCTAGGAAAGTGATAAGATTATTGTCATTATTATTCAAAAAGGGGCAATAAACTCAGGACAGACTAAATGGAAAATGAGGTTAAGGGAGTAATCAAAGAGGATGATGTGAACTGAAAAAACAACGAAAAATTTTCCCACCCTCTTCCCCCCCCCCCCCCCCCCCCCCACACACAAAACCAAAAAAAAAAAAAAAAGAGGGAAAAACATAGAATATATTTGCAAAAGAATTTAATAAGGTTGATACTATTATAAAATGGAAAAGAAAGAGAAGGTGAAAAAACCTGAGCCAGTAAAATATGAGGTTCATTAGTAAATCGAAAATGGATCTCAAAGTGCATTCCCTTAGCTTTCACAAAATATGCTCTATCATACTCCTTTTTCACTAGTTTTCCCCTGGATCTCTTCTTTCTTTTGGCTTTTGATTCATTCTTTTTGTCCTTTGATTTATGCTTAGAGGATTTTCCTGATTGTTCATATGATATATCTTTGGCATCAAGTGGCTCAATCGCATCATCCTTAGTAACTTCAACTTCATTCTCAGCCTGATCAATTTCACTTTCAGAGCCAGCTGATAGCTCCCCTTCATTTGGTTCCTCTTCAGAAGCATCATCATAATCCATCTCATCTATTGATTGCTGTTTTCTCTTTTGTACATCCAAACCCAGATCATCAGACACTGCACCATCATCAGCATCTTCATCAGCATCTTCCTCACGCTGTGATCTGTTGCCAGATACATCATCATCATCTGTCCCATTTGACGTATTTGATTTTGAATCTGGCATGAAATTTTTGATGCCACTAATTTTAGAAAGCAAGAGCAGATGATTTTGTATGGCATCCTCCAATTCCCTCACAAAAACAACCTCTAGAGTTTCCTCCCAGTCTTCTAATGAAATATCAGTGTTTTTTGGATAGTTTTCAGGTATGTAAAGCATCATCTCAAGCTTGTAAATACTGCAAATCTGGTGATCATGAACAGCAAATGGCACAACTGATACTTTCATACTCTTTATTATGTCTGCTACAGTTATCTTCTTCAACTTATCAGCAAGACAAGAGGCATCTTCCCTGTAGATAATAAGTTAAATATCAACTTCTTTTTCTGCATAGCTAATAGCTATGTACATGTGTGTTCATTACTATAATGCCTGACTATCAAACAAACACAGGCAATGGTAACTAGCCAGTGAAAAATAGAAAAGGAGAAAGGAAGGAAAGGATAATGTGGAACTGGGAAAGAAAACATTAACATAAATGTTAACCAGTTCAAGACCATTGATTGTGTTTGTCACTTGCCAATCTAAAAATAAATAGAGAAATCTACATTATAGTATTTGACTATCAAACTCTAAACCTAGGCTGCATGAACACGAACACGAACACGGGTACAGGTACGGGTACGATATGGTGACACGAGCAATTTTTGAAAGATTATAACATGCTACAGCAAATTGGAAACCGCTACGACACGGGTACAGTATCCCAAATGTAGCGTCTGTGCATCCTAGCTCTAAACAAAAGGATGTTTTTGCAACCCTACGACACAATACTATTCTCCAATAATCAACCATTGTACCATAAAACAGAGTTTTCCTCCTTCATTTATTTGGCAAAAAGGAGGGGATAGGGCAGAAGCAACTTTCAAAATAATTGATTCCCGTGTTACGAGAATATACATGAGCCCTAACCCTCTACCTAATTTTAAGCATTACTCCAATCCTATAACCTCTACAGTCTCTGTGTAGGTTCCTATCTTGGAGAAGCATTGTGTAAAAACAAAAAAAGAAGTAATATTCTGCAAAACATTTGGTCACCATTCGTCAGAATCAATGCAGAAGTAACTTGAAACTTCCAAGAAAGTAGAAAAGAATGTAACCAACAAAATGGATTTATATGCAACTTACTTTGACCTCCCAACTTGGAAAGGGCATGTCATCACGGGTGTCTTAATATCTCTTGCAGCAGTCATCAAAATTTCCTGCAAACGCGGAATTCCAAGTGTCACATTCATTTCACCTCTCCCAGCAAGATGGAACGTATTCAGCCTGATAAATAAAAAACATTAGACAACCTTGGACAAACTAAAAGCTCATTGAAAAATGTAATGCATGCTCTAATAAAATACAATAAAAGGAAAAATTAAGCACTCCCTTTTATTACGACAAAGGTCAAAAGAACTACAAAAGATGCTTCATGCCTCCAATAAAAAAGTTTTAAAATCAGAGGTTTCATATGACCTCCTAAATGTTAATACACAAGCAACCATTCCTCAACCTCAATGTCTATCTTAACCTTCAACAGCTAAAATCAAATCCTTTACAAATTCAGCATGATCGTTATGATTATTTGATTGCACCCAGAAAAAATGACTTTCATTTCCCCAATAAAGGTGATGAGAAAAGAGGTCGTGGTTCTAGGGGAGCTAGACTACTTGGTCAACCCTACTAAAGTGGAGAATGAAAAATGTCAGCTGCTTATAATACAATGTAAGGAAAGTCACTGCAGCTTATCTCACAAAACAATCAAAAAATGCATGTTCAGGCACTTCATTTTTAATTTCAGAAATACAGGAAGCAAAATGAGGACAGGGACTGTATGAAGGATAAAGGTCAAGTGCCGTATCAACATTTTACGTTTCTAATACGTGAAAGCATAAACTTCTATTGCCAATTTAATTTTGCTTTTTCTTTTTGATCTCCTTTTTGTTCTGAAGAAATAAATAAAAAACAAATATTCAGACAAAATAGATTATTTTACAGCTTAAAAAAAATCACTTAAAATCATTAGGATCATTAATATGTGGAACTAAATTGTATAATGTCTTTATCCACCAATTTCAAGAAGTTATTGAAATTTAAAGTCATGAATACAGAAACTGCTACACTATACATAAAACCCAATCCTCACACTACCATAATTTGGAACCACCAGTTAATACCAATTTACCCATTCTCTAGTCTCCTTAACTAAAACTATATTGTGACACCAAGAAATTCCAGACATAAATGTGGTTGGGGAAACAATAATGACACTGACAGTCAATCCCAGAAGTCAGCCCATTATAATAACAAAATAACTCTTTCACACTGATTATAACGTCACTGCTCCTGTTAATCACATCAACATATCTACCTTCTCTAGATCTACCTCAGTTTGTTTGCTACTATATGTAATAGAAAGAGAAACAAAAACAAAAACAAAAAAAAAAAAAAACTGCTTGTATAGGACACCCCTTTAACAATTACACTTACTTTTCCTAATGTTTTCTAAGAACCAAAACAAGGTAATGTCTAGGTAAGGATCAATATTTTCTGTAAACCATTTCATGATTTGAAACTAACATTCTTCATAGACAATCCTTGCTTAAGATAGTTGTGTATCTATTACCTTTCCCTATCCCATTGATGTCCATGACTAGTTATAGCAGCTTATTAAGAGAGAATTCTTTAATAAAACACTTTATTTATTGCCTATAATTCAGTAAATTTTATACTAGGAGAAAATTATAGTCAGCTGATAACTAACCCAATCTAAATGATATTGCATAATAATTCTCTATTTAAAGAATTTCTTTTGTGTTTAAAAAAATTCTTAAATATGGGATCATAATTTCTAAAATGCCATCTCCTTTCTCTCTCTATCCTCCCCTTCCACCTCCCCACACCCCCCCACCCCCCCCCCCCCCCAACAAAAAAAAAAAAAAATCCATTACCTATATATATATATATATATATATAAATTCAACCAATCCACATCAACACAATAATCACTGATATTTACTCTACTTCCAATGTTTACAGATATGATCAATCAATCAACAAAATTATCACCTGTAAGGATCTTATCCCAGGTAGCAGTCCACACAAAGAAGGATACACGCCTATGGGCCTTAACCTTCCACACACCTTTCCACAGAAAGATAATGGGCAAAGGTCTTCTTAATATAATTTTTTTTTTTTTTTTTGATAAGTAAGGTCTTCTTAATATAATATAATATAATATATATATGGGCAAATTACAATTCACCCACCTGTAATTTAACCGAAATTTAAGTTGTCTACCTGTGATTTGAAATTTGACACTTTACCCACCTGAAGTTTGACTGAAATTTAAGTTGCCTACCTGTAATTTGAAATCTTATGATACAAGTGTTCCGCTGGATTCTTTTTTATCTTATTTGATCTTGTATTTTTATGTTTTTGGAGGAGAGACATAAAAGTGGAGCAAAATTACATATTTAGCCACGTTTTTTAAAAAATGTGGGATTACAGAACTCTAATTGAGCTAACCTCAAGTGCATATATATATATATATATATATATATGCAAATGCACTCAAGCAACTATTACAAGTGTAACATTTTATACGATATCTTATAAAATTAAGCAGCATTTATGGAAACAAGTATAAATAATTAAATAAAAGATCCTACGTCATCTGAGTTGATGGCTCTCCCACAGACTGCGCTGCAAGCACACCAACTGGTTCTCCAGGCTGTGCAAGACTTGAGATGTATTTGTGTTCCATTAACTTCAAAAAATCCTTTTCTTTTAAAATATCAGGATTTTTCTCCTTCAAGGTAAACTTATGCACAAAGTCCTTCGCTTTTTTTTCAAGAGAAGAAGGCAATCCCTTAATATAAACATTGGACTTGTGAAGCCCTTGACGAAATTTTTTGGAAAAAATTTCGTGATTCTGAAAATAAACAAAAAAAGAGATGTTGGTTGTAAGAAACTAGTTTTTTTTTTAGAATAACAATTAAGAAAATCAGGAACAATTACTCACAGCTGCGAGTGCTTCAAATTTAGCAATGAAACTTGTTTGATGGACATCTACACCATCTTCTCCATAGAAAAATTGAATAACGGAACCATCAGCATCACGGACAGTATGATCATAACATATTTTTAGGCACTCAAGATTTTTTATTAGGCATCTTTGGAGGTATCCACTGCGAGATGTCTTCACTGCTGTATCAACCAACCTGTGCGACAGAGAGACCATAGTAGAAAAGTTAACTTTATGATGATTAAAAATAGTCTATGCCTTCCATATAGATAAGAATAAATACTGAAGACTTTATATGTATGTTTAGATTAGCTTATTTTCATTACTGCACACTCTTGATGCGATGGTCACTCCACAAGTATAAGTACTTATAGGGTGTGGGGTGTGAGGGGCAAGGGCCCAGGTCCAAGTCTCCAGAAAGGAGCTTCACACACATATACACTTAGATTAGGCTAGAGTAGAATTTTTTTTCTTGTATCAAAAATAGATTAGCTTATTTTCATCAGCTTATGTTGTTTATATTGTCTATTGTGTAAAATCAAAGTTGTACTTTGAAAATATGTTAAAAGGCTGTATATTCCCTTTCAGGATGAGCCTTCTTAAAACTGGTCACAAGACTTCAATCCAAAAAGTATATGCGAGTGTGTGTGTGTGTTAAAGAAAGCAATGTCACCCACACACACATACACTAGCATTAGATCACTGCAATCCAAAACATTGATGTCTATCATTCCTACATTATATGTTTCTCGCTTTTAAACTTACTTAACCTAAAGCCTCTAGATTGTAAAGCATCCCAGATTAGTGTCAAATTCATATCTAGGAAGCACAGACACAGGAAAAAAGGCCACCTCGTCTGTGTCAAATATAATTCTTTATTAAAATTAATAATAATGGCATTTTTGACAACCTAGCACAATCTGAGACATTGATAAGGCATTTAGGGTTCTCAATGAATAATCTCTCTCTCTCTCTCTCTCTCTCTCTCTCTCTCTCTCTCTCTCTCTCTCTCTCTCTATATATATATATATATATATAGTCACTTTCATACTTGGGCGACAGTACACTCATCATCCAGGTACAAGGATCATTTCTATCATCAACAGACATTTTGATCCCTGTCATTTTCACTCTATTTTATTTTCTTAAGAATGTAGAGAACTCTCTGAGTCTCAGTTAAGAATATTTCACTCATTTAGCCTTTTTTCCTCCTCTTTTTTTCAATTGTAATTCAGTATGGTATACAGTCAATAGCGTAACACTATTTTTTGGGGTTGAATGTCTGTCAAACAACTAAAAGTTAAAAGTTGTTAATTTAATAATTTATTTCGTAGTTTATTGATATATATTTTTAAATTATTACGCTAATCATTATCACTCATTTATTATAATAGTAGAGCACATAGTTTAAACCTAAAATCAACATAAAAAACGTCTAAAAACATATGAAATTTACTTTAAAATATCAATTAATTGTCATGTCTCCACCATGTTGTGTCCTAATTTTGAAGTTAGCCACATCACTTGTCTCGTGTCATCTATACTTCTTCGCTCTACGTTTTTTTTTTTTTTTTTTTTTTGATAGGTAAGAAAAAATATATTAAAAAACTGCTAGATGCAAAAAGCACCAGCAGGGCAAATTACAAAAAGGAAGAAAAAGCAAAGACATAAAAAACTTAAATTACAAAGAAAGAGAGCTAAGGAAAAGAGGAAGAGAGTCACTAGATGTGAGTCCCCAAGTCCTAGCCCAATCAAATAGAGAACCAGAAAAGAAAGCATGCATTTGGTCCTCAAATCTATCCAAATCCTCAAATGTCCGTTGATTGCGTTCCTTCCAAATACACCACATCAAACACAATGGAACTAAGTTCCAAATGTAAGATGAATGCTTCCCCAACCAATTCCACCAACTAAAAAGAAAATCTGACACTGTAAATGAGGAAACCCATGAAATCCCAAAAATCTTAAAGACAAAGCACCACAGCCGATAAGCCTTTCCACAATGTAACAACAGATGATCCACTGTCTCACCACAGCAACGACACATAATACACCAGTCAACAAAATCAAAGCCTCTAAGCCGCAAGTTATCACCCGTGAGGATCATATCCCATGCAGCTGTCCAAACAAAGAAAGAAATGCGCCGGGGAGCCTTAACTTTTCAAATACCTTTCCAAGGAAAAATAACAGAAGAAGGGCCATGTAACTTATGATAATATGAATGAATAGTAAAATCCCCGTTTTTGGTCAACTTCCATCTCAACCGATCACCAACAGTCTTTGAAGGTAAATTGGCTGCCAAGAATCGGAAGAAATCAACCACCACAGCAGCCTCCCAATCAACAGTCTCTACGTTTTTTTTTTTGTTCACTAGAACTATATCTTCTACAAAAAGCATACCTATAGAAAACTTACTTGTGGTATCTCTACTTTTTTCTTGCACTAGTTTAAGTTGATCCTTGATACAAATAAGAATAATCTAAATAAACCATTTTGTTCATTCACTACTCGCCTTAAGGAATTTTGGCATTCCATAAAAAATAGTTATAGTGCTTCACATCAGCAGAAGATATCAACATCTCTTTTTACAAGATCAAAATTGCCCCCAAAGAGTCTTTTATTAATCACTCATTTAAAAAATAAAATTGGCATCTCACCTAAACCTTCTTCCCAACCAAATCCTGACTCAAAGACCATTGCACCTGATTTATTTACCAGCAACCATCACCACCTTATAAATATTACTGCAAACATCCCATATATAGTGCTCCAATAGTAGCACAAACCATTGCCCCCAAGATTTTTGGCTACGATATCTGCTGCCACAATATTTCATCCTCTCTCTCTCTCTCTCCAAATTTCCAGGTTCAACACAAGACATGGAAGAAACATGTCTTACAACAAGATCACAAAATATCAAGCGAGTAGTCATCTCAATTTCTGGATACATAAATCAATCAGAAGTATAAATGTAATTAATTAAAATAACTACTAAATAAATCACTACTGATACAAAGAATTCCACCTAATGAAGAACTCAAAGATATATAGTGCAATCCAAGTGCATGAAATCAGGTACAAGCAGCATGAAGCTTTTGACTAACAAAACTGAAATCACATTACTTCTTATGACAAGTTATTATATTATACAAATATATATATACAGGTTACAATTGGCAGATTGCACCATTTATCAATTCACCATTTTAAATAAAAGTTCTAAAAAAATTTAAAAAAAAAAAACACCACTTCCCACTAGAACGAAAGACTCATGGATGAGGCAAAAATTTCACTTACCCTTCACGACCAGCCATGCAATGGAAGTAATATTCCTGAGGATGCAATCCAGTAAGAAACCGATCAATAATAAAGCCTCCTGCTCGAGCTGCACAATCCCATGGAGGAAAGCAGGGTAAAGTCTTTCCAGAAACCATTCGAGGGACTCGTTTTCCTTCTAGCTCTTGTTGGCCTAAATGAGAAGATATTTGTTGGAAATTAACCTGTTCAAAGCATAATGCCGTCAATAAACAGAGCTAAGCCTATATGTACTGTTTCTAAGAAGTAAAAAATTGCTAATAAATTATGATACTAGAGAAGTTCAGGTTAAGCATGTTTTACAAGGAACACCTTGGATCCAATACAGCAGAACCGTCTCCTAAATATATAGACAGTACAAATCAGATCACTATTACGTCAAAAGTATCATAAACAAAGTTCGAACCTCTAATTTCATAAAATAATAGTTCTAAATGAGTTCACTAGGGCATAGAATTTTAAACAAAATCTACAAAATAGACACACTAAATGCAACTTAAGCTGACCATTTCATTGTGATGACTCATAAAAATCATAGTTTGTCTAATTAGAGAAACAACTATGAACAATAGTTCCAGTACCTCTATGCGATTGGGTAATCATAAAGCTCACGCTCAGAGACAATCATAAACTATGCAATATAATTATCTTGGGTAACCATTTGATCATATTTCTTAGTCCTATACATAATCTTTGATCAGCATACCAGTACCTCTGTATGATGAGATGACTAAGCTCTTTAAGCAATCCAGTTATACCTCAAACAAACAAGGAATATCCAATGAGGAATGTTGGCAGCTATCGCAGTGTTTCCAATAACATTGGTGGTTGTGGGGATTGGAACAAATGTATTTCACAAAAGAGGTGGAAAAACATAATTGTAGGTGGATGTGCTAGTGATGGAACTATCAGTAGCAGCATAATATACTAACATCCAAATATTTTGCAGCCTTTTTCCAGACTAGTGTGTCACAAAGAAAAGGTATACAGCTAAATCTAAAATCATGTCTCCTTACCACATTTATTCACTTATATTTTTTTTAGATAAAATTAAAAATTATAAACTGAACTTTCTGATGAGTGAAAAGAATGGAACGACTAGAGTTGAAAATTAAAGGAAAAAAAATTAGAAATTAAGTTAGGAGCAAAGAGATATAGTGCAACGCAAATGTATAAGTTCAGGTACGGGTGTCAAATAAACAATAGCTTCGGGCATACAAAAATTTCCACCATTCACAATTGACCAACAATCCCCAGTATTGCCATATAAAAACACCAACATTAGAGCAAAAAAAACAAATCTTAGCCTATTCAGATCAGAGGGCCAAAGAGGAGTGCATTACTTGTTTTTTTGATAGGTAATCAAAGAAATATTATTAATGAACATAGTAAGGAAAAATACAAGTTGTTCATGATGATGAACAACAGGAAAAGGATAAAACAAACAACAAAAAAAGAGGGAAATCAGGAAACTAATCTAAGAGAAAACATAAACTCAAAAAGAGAGGAACAATTAATAAAGCCCCAACAACAAGACCACTCAAAAAGACTACGCTGGCATAAAACTTTTAACTCTTCCAACGTCTTTTCAATGTCCTCAAAGGATCGACGATTACGTTCTAACCAAGCAATCCACATCAAGCAACCTGGAATCAATGCCATATATTCGAAGTATGATTCCCAAGCCATGGATGCCAACAAAATAACAATCCCGCCACCGATCCTGGCATAATCCAATGAATACCGAAAGCCTAAAGCATAAAAGTCTATAAGATATATGTAACAGGACAATGAAGAAGGAGGTGGTCCACCGACTCCCCATCACATCAACACATACAATACCGATTTGCCAAAGAGTGAACCCTAAGCATGAGATTATCCAAAATAAGAATTCGACCATAAGCAGTTGTCCACAAAAAGAAAGCTACTCAATTAGGAACCTTTGGTTTCCAAACACCCTTCCAAGGAAACAAAGAATTCTGAGCACCCCAAATCACAAGGTAGAAAGACAGGGTGTCAAACTTACCATCTCCTTTGAGACGCCAACAAAGAGTATCACTTCTTTCACCCCGAGGAATACAAGATTGGATAAACTCAAGGAGAGAACAAGACACAGCTATCTCATAGTCTTGAAATTCTCTATAAAACCTTAAATCCCAAACACTAACGGTACCCCCCTCCAGAAGCCACAAAACCTCAGAAATACAAGCATCCTTGTCAGTTGAACACACGTAGAGCTCAGGAAAGAAAATTTAAGGGTATTATCACCAATCCACCTAGCATGTCAGAAGTGGATATGAGTACCTTCACCCACTACAAAAGACAAATGCTTAGAAAAGCCCTCCCACCCTTCATGAGTGCTTTGCCAAAGACCACGTCCATGAGCCCTCCTGCATACTTTAGTACTCCACCTGCCTTGACCCTCACCATATTTTGTGGAAATAACTCTCTGCCTGAGTTGGGTAACTTCATGACTATACCTCCACTACCATTTCCCTATATGCAGTTGTACTCTAAGAATGGGGACCGAAGAACTGTATTGGGTGATGAGGAGTTTTCTAGGATATCTGAGGAGGATGTTGTCTAGCTTGAAAGACCTTTCAATGAGGATGAGGTGCATGGGGTGAGCAAGGGCTTTAGTCGTGACAAGGCTCCTAGCCCAAATGGCTTTTCTATGGCCTTTCAAACTTGTTGGAGTATCTTGAAACCAGATATTATCGATTTATTTCATAATTTTCATACTCAAGCAGTGTTCGAAAAAGATTCTTAATGCCCCTTTTCTTGCCCTCATTCCCAAAAAGTTTGATGCCATGGAGGTGAGGGACTTTTGACCCATTAGTTTATTTGGTTGTGAGAGGTGTGTAGAAGATTATTTCTAAGGTGTTGGTTAATCGTCTTCAAAGGGTGGTGCATGGTATTATTTCAAACTCTCAAAATGCTTTTGTGAAAGGAAGACAAATTTTGGATTTTGTTTTAATTGCATCTGAGAGTTTAGATAGTAAATTGAATACAAAGGTACCAGGTATGTTACGCAAGTTGGACGTAGAGAAAGCATATGATCATGCGAGTTAAGACTTTCTCATGAATATGTTTCAAAGGTGTGGGTTCTCAAAAAATGAAGGAAATGGATTATACTTCAAATCTCAACTATCAAATACTCCATTTGATTAATGGCACCCCAACTGGTTTTTTCGGGAGTTCTAGGGGGATTCATCTAAGGGGTCCTCTCTCCCCGTTGTTGTTTGATATTGTTATGGAAGCTTTGAGCCATATGTTGGATGTGGCTGCCACAATTGGTCAATTATTGAGTCTCTCCATAGGCACCTTGGCTAGTACCTTGACGATGGTGTCTCATCTCTTGTTTATGGATGATTGATGCAAGGAATGATGGGCTGTTAGTGTATGGTTTAGAAACAATGAAAGGGCTGAGTTGCTTAGAACACATTGATAGGTGGATAAATACCTCTGAAAGAACACAATTCCAAATAACACACACAGGCCAACAATTCATTCACGTACAAAAATTGATTTACAAAGAGCTTACATTCTACTACTCATACTAGTTGTTTGGCATTGGCAACCTCTGGATGGTTCACAACTGTCTAAATCCTATCAGCTAATGCTTAAGAAATCATCTGACTAACAAATTAGTTACAAGAGGATTAGGATATAGCTACTTGAAATGCCCTGCATCAATGACACTCTTATTTTCTGCAATGTTGACTCTAGCCAGATAGCAATTTTGACTTTCATTCCAAGTTTGATGCGGTGTCTAAATTGAAGACTAATTTGGGAAAGTCAGAGTTGGTTTCAGTTGGAGATGTGTGTAGTAGGGAAGATTTGGTGGAGATGATGGGCTGTACACAAACAACATTTCCGGCAGAAATATTTGGTCCTCCCTTGGGTGCTAAATTCAAGACGAAATCCTATTCTAGAAAAGTTGGAGCGAAGATTAGCAAGATGGAAGAGATTGTACTTATGTTAGGGGGGGGGGGGGGGGGGTTAAGGTAACTTTTTTTTTTTTTAATGATAGGTAACGAAAAAATTTAATAGGAAAAAAAAAAAAACAATTTTAGTACACAGGCGGTGTACTAAGGGAGAGGTACAATCAATACAAACTACAATGTTGAAATAAATTTAAGAGAGACAATATGGAGAAAGAAAGAAAGCTATATGTGCTATATGTGCAAAAGGAGTGAGGAATTAGTGGATCATTTTCTTCATTGCTCTTCAATGGGCTCTGGCGCAAAGGGTCATTGACTTGTTAGATTCATGGCAAGGAAATTTCAACCAGCATCACAATATAGCTTTTTGGAGGATTGTGCCACATTGCATAATGTGGTGCCTTTGGCAAGAACGAAATGCTAGATGTTTTGAAGGATGTGAATTGTTCTTTTATATTGTTCACATGTTTCTCTTACTAATTTGATTGACCATTGTAACTTGAGATCTTTATTGAATTGCCCCCATAGTACATTACCAGTGTACTTTGATTTGCTTTTTTTTTTTCAAATAAAATTTTCGTTACTTACCACACACAAAAACAAAAACAAACAAACAAAAAAAAAAAAAAAAAAAAAAAAAACTATGCCTTGAAAGGATTTTACAACAACTTGCATGTATGTGTTCGTGCGTGTATATTTATAAATTTTTATTGTTACAAGTGAGGGAGGGGGATTTGAATCTTGGTTCTGCTTATAAAGGAGACCAGGCATTGCTATTGAACCACAAGACTCCTGAATAAATAAGATTAATAACTTCAAATGGTCCATGAGAAATTTTATAGATAATTTTACTCATAACATCCACAGGCATATAGAAACTATATTAAAATTACACTCATTATACTATTGCTTTCTCCTAAAACATAGAACTCCAAAAAAATGCTCAATTAAACATGGAACTTCTAGACTTAATGCCATATAAGATTATGGCCTTGCCATTAAGAATTTCAAGTAAAGCATTGTAGTAAAAAGGATACTATAGCTATCCTGAGAATGAAAGGAGCTTACCGAAGCACCCTTAGCCCCTGATGTAGTCATGAGAGAAATACAGTTCTTTCCAGAGGGTTTCAATAACCCTCTGGACAACAGCTCTTTGAAAAAGTCCTTGCTTACTTCTTCATTCAGTTTACTTATCATCTTCCGATCCAAGTCTGTTAAGGCAGATTCTCCGTTACTGCGTATTTTTTTTTCAATATTCAGTTGCAGAACATCTGCATCTGCATGTAACATAGGTCAAGACATCAGATATCCATCACAACAAGCAAGTTAAACAAAATGATACAAAATAGAAACATAAGTAAACACAGAGATTTCTCAAGCAACTCTCTGTGGTTGAACATGCGGCCAATCTTTAGCTATCCAAGAATTAACATTTGGCCTAATACTGATTATTCCTAGTTATCAACCACATTAATCAAGCTAGTATCACATTGGCAAAGGAAACAAGAAGCTTTGATATAGAGCTTTTCCGTGTGAACAATAGAATACCTATTTTAACACTACCCTTGTCATTAACAAACTTAAGATGAACTTCTTCTCCAACTTCCGCACAATCTTGAAGTTTTTCTTCCCTCTCATTGTCTTTCTCTTTCATTAACAAAAGATCATCTACTCCACATGTGAACCCATGCACCTGAATCATACAGATTATATAATGCAAGTTTAATCATCTGTCAAAACAAACTTGCCACAGAAATTGAGAAAATTCAATGGGGAGTTAATTTGCAAATTAGGATCAAAGCTGGCTGACCTGCAAAAAGGAAGTAAATAAGCGACTTAACGCAGAAAGCAGGACACCTGCAGTATTTGAGCCATAGAGTTCGTGCACTGTATGAACCAAACCATATTCAGCAAACTGAGCCTTGTCAATCACGCCACGCACCAAATCATTCTTATGTATCAACAACTTATCTTCATCAGGCTCCTTCCTCGTTGGTGCATCTTTGTCTACCTTTTTCCCTTGACTCGTTTTCTCTATATATCGCTCCTTTTCCTTTGATGCATCTTTATCAGACTTTTCTTCTTTGTTCAATTTCTTTTCATTTCTGTTACTCTTAAAAAAATCATGTGGAAGTTTCGCGTCTTTTTCAACATTAAATGGTGGGCGACCCTTTGTAATATGATTCAGCAAGGCACTGATTACCTAGAAATGCAAAATTAGACAAAACTATGTTTAGACTCATCTATAATATGTCACCAACTCTTGTTTGAAATCGTGAACAGATTTGTCATATTCAATTCAAATGTCCAGGAACATCAAACATAATCATTCTTCAAACAAAATCAGCAGAAAGAAAAATCAATTGTTAAACTTTGAACTAGTCTTTACATTCTGTTTGAAACAAAGAATTCTTTAGAAGATTTAGCTAATGCTAACCTGTTTCCCTGTCCAAAGAGGCACCGGTTTCCATATTGCAGGCAGAAGGGGCTGCATCTCATAGTCAGAGTTTAATATGCAAACTTTCTGGCCAAATTTTCCATTAAAAGAAGCTGGACTTGCAGCTGAGAGGCCGGCACAATAAAGAAGTTGGTTGAACTCATCAGCACTAAAAAAAGTATCCTTCTTTGTAAGAAGTACAGCACTTACTACATGATCCTGAAAAATTTTAGAAAATAAGGGATGAATTTCAGACACATTATAATTATTTTATTCGTAAATTTACACGCACTCAGTGGGTTTAATGACTTTACCCTTCACCTTTCTCATTCAAGGGGGGGGGGGGGGGGGGGGGGGGGGGGGCCATTCATGCTAGAGCTCATTAGCAAAAGTTATTATATTATAAAACAAACAATAAAAAAGGCATCCGATTACTGGAGACTATATTATTCGGAATAATATACTGATACCTGAATCAAGGCTCTGATGGGTTCACCACTTGTGGGCTTGACATACTGGTTATTTGCATTTACAATGTTGTACGCTTCAGCACGAGAAATTTCATCTTGTGGGAAATGAACATTCATTTCATCACCATCAAAATCAGCATTATACGTACTGGAATAAAAAATAAAAAATAAAAAAACCTATTAATCACCACATGCTTTGAGGAAAAAAACAATATTTTAACCATAATAAGAAAAATATGGACACACATAAATGTCCACATGGTAAATCAACCTGCAATTTGCATAGTACCTGCAGTTTGCGTAGTGCATACGAAGTGTTTTCTCCCCCTTTAACACACGAACTACATGTGCCATTATACTAGGCTTGTGGAGAGTTGGCTACGATGAAAAAATCAATTAGGAGAACCTTCCCAACAAATTAATAACAAGTAAAAAATCCAGAAGAATTCCAGAAATTAATATATAATAAAACGTAATAATCTACTTAATTAAAAAAAATAGTAAGCTGCTTCACATTACCATCATTATATCGAGCACACAAAATAATTCATATATTTGCATTCGTATGAACAATAATAATTTTCACTGTACAATAATATTAGTCTTATTTTGGCAGGCCCCACACACACACCAAAAAAAAAAAACTTTTCTTCTCCTGTTTCCACTGTACTTTCAGCAAAATAACCAATCAGCAAAGTGCATCCAAACACAATTCTCGACAAGATCTGGAGCAGCAGAAAACACATGCTTCAGAGGTTTGTCCCAACAGATGTCATTCCAAAAATGAAAACACCTACCTTCACCAACTCCAAAGAATACATAAATTAAGAAAAATCCCATCACTTTTGAATGGAATGCTTTCCAGAATTCGGCCAATAAGGAAATAAGAACCCAAATGCAGCTGCTAATTTGGGGCCTTAAACAGAATCCCAGATCACATGGATTTTCTATAATGGCCATTAGGAGGATAATTATTGATAGATGGACTGGGGTACAGTTCACACAAACCTAGAATTCCAACAACCCCCTTACCATATTCCTACTTCAATACACAACTCCAAGGAATCTCATTGACTGTCTTTTTCAAGGGTGTGTTCCAGTGTTGTTAAAAGCGCGCTTAAGCTCAAAGCTCAAAGCCCCAAGGCTCCAGCGCTTTTTGCCTCAAAAGCTAAGCTCATTCAAAGAAGCACGCTTTAGGCACGCTTTTTTGCGCTTTTTCAAAAAGCTCAAAGCGCGCTTTTTAGAGCTTTTTTATATTTTTCAAAAAAGAAAAACCAAAACTGAATTAAAGCTATTGGATCTTGACATTATTGATATAAACCATTGATTTTGTACATTTTTAGTGTAAATTACTTATCAAAAAAAAATTATTTTGTATATTATTAACTACTATTCCTAATTAGTCATAAGGCATTATAGATATAGGAGATTTAAGAAAGGATATTACATGAAAGTACTGATATCTAGCTTATCCAAAAAAATAAAATGACTTGAGTACTTGACTAGCAATTTGTTGTGTTAAAATTGCAAAAGTAGGGCATATCTAAATGTTATATGAATTATATAAAAAGTTTTATATCAATTTATATGATAATTTGATCATTAGATTGTTGCATTTCTCATTAATAATAATTTTTAAATTTTTTAAATTATTTTTTAAAAATGTGTGCTTCACTTCAATTAGGTGCACGCTTCTTCTTTGCGCTTTGCGCCTAGGCTCCAAGAGCCCTTTGCGCTTAAGTGCGCCCCTCGCTTTTAACAACACTGGTGTGCTCACAGCATTACTCCTACAACAAAGAAAACTGCAGGCCTATTTCCACTCTTTCTAGGATAGTTCTAATTTTTAATCAAAGGAGGCCAAGTTTCATCAGCCTCTGTCAAGAGGGTTGAAAAAAATAAGGCTGCAATTATTTGCACATTGGAAAACCAACCTAGGGAGTCCAGCTTCAATGAAAATGGTTTCCTGTTAAGGGGTCAAATGATGGCAATTTGACCCCTACCCGCCCCACCCCAGTTTTTCCCCACTCTGAAAAGGTGGAGTGGGGTCAAGGTAAAATCTTTGCCCCCGATCACTGGGGGTCAGGTCAAGGATTATTTTGGTTGTTCTACCCTGAGTACATTTACCAAAATGCCATCTTTTTTAAATAATAACAAAATCACCAATAGGGTTTGTGTTATTATATTGTATACATTGAGACTTTGTATGATTTTCTAATGAAAATCTTCAATTTATGTTAGTTTTTAAGATTTAATTTATATTATAAAGTACTAGTGCTTCGTAAAGATGATTTGTGTTATTTCCAGAATACTTTTGAGCTTCTGTTAAACTGTTATTGTATTTTCCTCTGTATGAATTTTATTTTAGATTTTGCTTGGACTTTGGACTTTCCGTTGTATAGTCCACATGTACTAGGGTTGCACCCCTCTTGCAATTTTTTCAATGAATTTTATTACTTAGAAAAAATAAGATTTAATTTGAGTTATTGAATATCAATTTTGGTATCATATCATGGTTTATTGTATGTCATTACCCAATTTAGGTTTAGAGCATTAACGAGGTTTAGTTGACCTGCCCCACCCCTTTCTTTATTGATAAGTTACACACACATCCAATCAGGCTTGAACCCACATCCTCACCTTCCATCCCATTATCATGGAAGGAGGAAGTGCCAACTGAACTCAGCTCATTGACCCATCTCAATGTATGAAGCATGGACACGGACACAACACAACATAAGACATGGCGACACATTAATTCATAAAAAATTTAGGACACAACACGGTAGGAATATTACAATCAATTACCATTGGAATATCAGTTTTATTCGATCGTAGCAAGATTGGGAGTCAAAATTGGTTGACTCA
Source organism: Quercus glauca (assembly GCA_023736055.1). Taxonomy (NCBI): domain Eukaryota; kingdom Viridiplantae; phylum Streptophyta; class Magnoliopsida; order Fagales; family Fagaceae; genus Quercus; species Quercus glauca. Next base: position 22,904,980 of record CM043319.1, on the reverse strand, counting down.
TTTATGGACCTTATACATTCTGGATCTTTGAGAAGGAATAGATTGGGAGTTAGAATCGGTTGACTCCTTTATGGACCTCATACATTTTGGATCTTTGAGAAGGAATGGGGTAGATAAAATGTGTTGGAAACTTTCTCCTCAAGGTGTTTTCAATGTTCACCCTTATTATAGGGCTTTACAACCTCCAAACTCCTTTTCTTTTCCATGGAAACCTTTGTGGAAACCAAAATTCCTACAAAAGTTAGTTTCTTTACTTGGATAGCGTCATTGGGGAAAATTTTAACCATTGATAATTTAAGGAAGTGAAAAGTGGTGATGGTGGTGGATTTGTATTGCATGTGCAAGAGGAACAGGGAGACTATTGAGCACTGACTCCTACATTGCCCAGTAGCTCAAGAATTATAAAATATGGTGTGTTCACTATTTGGGATATATTAGGTCATGCCACATAGTGTTGTTTTGGAACTTATAGCCAGTTGGTCAAGCAAGATTAAAAGACTCAGAACTAAGGTGATTTAGAATATGATCCCTCATTGGGAAAGGAATACATGCACCTTTGAAGGGGATGAAAGATCAATTCATAAGTTTAAGCATTTCATCTTTCAAACTTTGTTTGAATGGGCAAATGCCTGGGTGTTGTTACTTTCAACACTCTGCTTGATGTGCTTCCTTTTTGTACTTTCATTGTTATTTATTTTTTTATTCTTTGTTGCCTCTTAGCACACTGCCTATGTTCATTGTTTTCCCTGTTCTTTCAATAAGAAACATATCTAAAATTAAAGAATTTTTTTTTTTTTTTTTTTTGGCCCAACAAAATGAGAACATGAATGTAGAAGTGTCCCCAGCGTGTCCAATACAGACATGCCAGGGGTTTTTAGTGTCCAATTGTCTGTGCTTCTTAGACTCCATTTCTCTCTCTCTCTCTCTCTCTCTCTCTCTCTCCACACACCTTCATTATGATGCATTTACTCGATCTCAGTCCTCATCTTCACATCCACCACCTTCCTGTGAACTTCACCACTAAAATTCACCAAAAAATACACAAAGGGAGGTATCATGGGCCTATAAGATTGGTTGAGGCATTTAGAGGCTGCAGTGGACTGTGAAAGAGTAAACTATGGAGTTACAAAGCTTTCGAGATTTTGGAAAAACATGAGGGAAATGATGTTAGGTGGGCAGACAAGTAGAGGACAGATCCTTGATGGTAAAGAGGAGCAAGGATGGGGAATTATGTCAAAATATGAGTCAGGTTGGAAGTGGGGGAGACAAAGGGTATTCTTCTGATGGGTATGAGGAATGAGTGCCCCATACAAAACCATTGCCTACCCATTGACCGTATTGAGGAATATAATCACAAATGAACAACATAAGCCCATTTAGCACAAGTTTGTGGCAGATTTCATCACCTCACACTGATAATATCAGCCAAGAAAGTAAGAAATTATCACATCTCATTTTGTATAGATATGCATGAGAAATAATATATATCAAATCAAATAAAGTATTACCTGTCTGTTGACAAGCACAATATCCCCATCTTGCAAGTGACGACGTACAAATTTTCCTTCAAATTCATAATCACTGCCTTTTCCATGCTGTGTAAGAAGACCTCGTGAGGATGGCAATTTCCTTGATATTGAAATACGTTCTTTTAGATGTTCTTTTCGCAGTTTCTTAATACCCAGCTTATCAGCATAGTGTGTAGCCCCAGGATGTATTTCAGGACCATTGATGATAGCTTTCCTCAGCTTGACAAGATTCCAAGGAGTCACCCTCTGCAGATATATCAACATCAAGAGTAAAACAAAATGATGGAAGTCCAAAAGTCAAGGAATTTTTATATTGATAACATTTTCACTCCGCCTAAAGGCACACAATGTGTAACTAGAAAATATCATAATTGTATGTATTTCTGTTCATGCATAGCTATATTCATCAAGAACCAAAAAACGAATAATTTATAAGTAATATCAAAAGGTATCAAAAGAAGGAAAAGCAAAATGGCCCATCTGAATGTCATTATTTTACAATACGTCCAGGTCACACCGCACAGACCTTAATTTTTGATAACTAATGGTGTTTTATTAATAGAATAGATTTCTTCGTGCTCTTGATGAAGAGCATACCATAACCTTAAAGAATTACAAAGAATTATCCTGTGAAATCTATAATTCGCAAAGATTTCAAATCCTCCACCATTTTGTACTCCAAAAATCCAATATAAATTATTTGCCAACCACCTATTTGGAGCCGCACATCCTTCAAGAAAATAAACGATCCAGTCCTGTCTGGTAAAGGAAAATACCACTATAACTTTTTATGTGTTCCATTTTTTATTTTTTATTTTAATTATTTTGTTCCCAATTTGTAGTCCATATTTCCACCAAAGACAAGAAAACCAAGAGTTGAGGATAAAAAAATGCTGAGTGCAAGACTGGCCACAAGAGTACATACAGCAAGAGAATACACAGAAAGCTAGTAACAACTATCAGAATCCATACTGAACCTTATTACTAACCAATATCTAAATATAAAATTAATAATAAGAGTTAATCAATTTTTCTCCCATCAGTGTTGGTGAGCTCTCTGAAATTTTAAATATTGCATATAAAAGATGCCTATATGTTTGTTAGATTGAATAAAGCAAAGCAATAGGAACAACACAAAAAGAAATACAAAAGACATTTTCCCCTCATATTCTCTGTGCAACATTAAGCAGATTGGACTAAAATTCATCTCCACAGATAATCCACAATTGATTAAGATATAGTAATTAAGTAAGCCATAAAATTAAGCATATTCATTGCTACATGGTGATAATTCGAATTTGTCCACCCTACCTCAGGATAGGTTAATTCTAATGCAAAATATGGAGGGATTCCAATTTCATTAACTGCTAAATAGGGATCTGGGGATATGACAGAGCGGCAAGAATAATTGACCCTCTTTCCCATCATTTTCTGGCGGAACATGCCTTCCTTCTTTTCCAGCAACTGACAAATTCCTGAAGCTATACCTCTTTGACCTTGACCTAACATTAAATAGAGAAGGAAAACTGGTTAGCTGCCAGTCAGTGGTTAATTGAATACTGCTTTAGCATATTGGAACAAGGGACATGCACTAACACTGAAGCACAGACACAAAGCCATTCAATGTACAGAAAACGTATTAACAGTGTAGCTAAATGGAACACCTTTTTTTTTTTTTTTTTGATAAGTAATAAGTTTATTGATATCAAAAATGGAAGCACCCTAGTACACAGGGAGTGTACAAGGGGTCAAACAATCAAGAACAAAAATTACAAGAATCTAGGAAATCAAGAAAAGATGAAAATGATTGGTTCTGCAATGCAGCCAATCAATCCATTAAAGTTCTAAAGAAAAATAGCTTCAAGTCTGAAATTGATTTCTCCTTATCTTCAAAGCACCTACTATTTCTCTCTCTCCAAAGACACCATAATAAGCAGTGGGGAACAATCAACCATATATACCCATTTCGATGACAATCAAATCTGCCTTGCCAACATGCTAAAAGCCCCACTACAGACTACGGCATAACCCAGCTCACTCCAAACAATCCGAACACCATAGCCCACATATCCCTTACAATTGGATAATGAAGAAAAAGATGATCAACCGATTCACCATTACACTTGCACATGTAGCACCAATCCAATATCCAAACTCTCCTTTTTCATAAATTATCAATCGTTAAGCACTTCCCCAAAGCAACAGTCCAAACAAAGAAAGCTACTCCAGAAGGAATCTTCTGTTTCCAAATGCTTTTCCAAGGAAAGCAATAGTCATTAGAGCCCACTAAGAGACTATAATAGTCTTTAACCAAGAAGCCCTTCTTTCTATCAAGTTTCCAGCGCATCTTATCCTCACCAAACCCTTTCACCGAAGCACCATAAATGGTATCCATGAAACCAACCAGTGCCTCTAATTCCCAAGCATGCACACCCCTAAAGAAACTCACATCCCAAAAAAGAACTCCATTATCAAGCTTCATAAACTCAGCCACACTAGCCTCCTTATCTCGGCAAATTCTAAACAATTCAGGATAACTGACTACAAGAGAAGTCTCACCACACCAATGGTCTTGCCAAAATTTCACCTTAGACCCATCCCCAATATCATATAGAATGTGGCGAGAAAAAGAAGGCCATCCCCGACTAATATATTTTCACAAGCCAACACCATATGGACCATTAATAGGCCTAGTACACCAGTCACCCCATTCATTGACATATTTCACCTCTATCACTTTCCTCCAAAGGGCATCCCTCTCCATCCCAAATCTCCATAGCCATTTCCCAAGTAAAGCTTCATTAAAAAATCTTACATTTCTTATCCCCAAGCCACCCGATGCAATGGGGCTACAAACAGTAGCCCATTTAACCAAATGGAATTTTGGTTCATCTCCAATGCCACTCCATAAGAAATTTCTCTAAAGTTTCTCAATTCGGTTAGCCACAGTTGCAGGAATAGGAAATAGAGATAGGAAATAAGTGGGTAAATTAGATAAAGTGCTTTTAATTAAAGTGACTCTACCTCCCTTTGATAAGTACAAGCATTTCCATCCTGCTAATCTCCGTTCTATCTTCTCCAGAATTGGGTTCCATATTGCATTATCCTTGAATTTAGCACCCAAAGGAAGACCCAAATACTTCATTGGAAGAGTACCTTGTTTACAGCCGAGTACAATCAACAATAAATCCAAATTATCCACCATACGCACAGGAACCAACTCTGACTTACCCAAATTTATCTTTAGACCAGAGACCGCCTCAAACCAAATGAGTATCATACGGAGAAATAGAACCTGATCTAAATCAGCACCACAAAAAATCAAAGTGTCATCTGCAAAGAGAAGATGAGACACCACCAATGATATTCCTTCTTCACGACCCACACAAAAGCCTGACATGTGACCATCATGGACAGCTTTATCCAACATTCTCCCAAGGGCTTCCATAACCAATATAAACAGCAAAGGGGACAATGGGTCACCTTGTCTCAACCCCCTGGAACTCTCAAAAAACCCACAAGGAGAGCCATTTATCAAAATAGAGAAACGAACTGTAGATATGCAAAAGAATATCCATTGCCGCCATTTAGCAGAGAACCCACCCTTTTCTAGTAACTACATAAGAAATCCCCAATTCACATGATCAAAGGCCTTCTCAACATCTAATTTACGAAGCAGCCCTGGCAACCCATTTTTCAATGGAACACCTTTTTTTTTAATTTAAATAACTCAACCCTTGACCAGTGCTCCAAAGGTACTCATAGGAATATACTGCAATACCTATTTTTATACATTGAGTACAAGGGAAAGCACAAGCCATTAATTACAATCATACGCTTTAAGCATATACACATCATTATACATGTACTTGAAAGTAATAATATATATGTTGTAACTTGTATGTGTACGCATACTTGAGATAGTTACAAAAAGTGCTCAAACCCTTCCCCCTAGACCCCCAAGCACTTTGTGCATGGAGAGGCACCAATTAAGCTACAAGGCTCTTGGCATGCATATTTATCCACTGACCATTGATGTGTAAGAGGTGTGAGGAGTCGGTAGATCATCTTCTTCTTCATTGCTCCATAGCTTGGGAGTTGTGGTCCTTGGTTTTCTGCTTGTTTGGTATTCAATGAGTTATGCCTTGTACTGTTCTTGAGTTGTTTGAGGCTTGGCAAGGAAAGTTTGAGCGTCATCGTCACATTGATGTTTGGAGATTAGTACCTCATTACTTGATTTGGTGCATTTGGCGTGAAAGGAATGCTAGAAACTTTGAGGGTTGTGAACGACCTTTGCTGGAGATTAAGTCTTTTTTCTTACACACTCTATTTGAATGGAGTGTGGTTTTTTCTCATTTTTCTTATTCTTCTTTTTCTTTTTCTCTTGACCGTTATCCTTTTGTTTTCTGATTTGTGCCTCCATAGTACATCCCCAATGTACTCGGTTTGGCAATCTTTCTATTATTAATAATATTCTAACATTATTTATCCAAAAAAAAAATATTTATCCACTGACCATTGTATACAGAGGAATGAAAGAGGGGAAGGAATGGAGAGGGAGCAATTTTTATCATTGACAAAAGTAAATGCCAATAAGCAACACATCGCATATTATATAATGTGATTATAAATACCAAAAATGCGCAATTACCAATTAAAATAGAATTGAAATAATTTATTCACATTCAAATTCATAACAGAAATTAAATGTCCAAAACGAATGAAGATAAACCAAGCAGCATCAATTTATACTCACCTGTTGCAGTTTTGCTATCAAACAACACATTTACTGATTGTTGGAGATCCATCCACCGGCTCACTATCTTTGAGCGCTCTAAGTTGTCATCATGAGCAAATCTTAATTGTATATTTGACTGTAGCACCTTATTTAACAAGACAGTTTGTGGATGCTCCATTACCTACATTAACATCAACTATGTAATTCACTAAAGCATCCTTAGAATCAAAAGAATGACCCAGCAGAAAAAATAAAATAAAACCGTAACTTCATCATCCCACTACACCTATGTTAACACAGATACAAGGTGCCACCACACCCTCCTACCCTTTTTAACTTAATAAACGAAATTTTTTTTTTTTTTTAAGTAGGGAAAGGTTTTATTAAAATGCTAAAAAAAGGAAGATGCCTAACAATACACAAGCTGCGTACTGGATGGCAGCCTCAAGTACATTACAGCAATCAAATAAATCTTAGAAAGAGGAATGGGAATGGCAATGGAAGTACAGCCATCCAAAGGACACCTGAACCCCCTTGGAGAAAGTCCCCATTCCAACACTCCAACAGCTCAATCATCCTACCAGGTATCACCCATTGCACCCCAAAAAAACAGAAAACGAGGGACCACAACTCCTTAGCAAAGGCACAATGAAGCAACAAGTGGTCAACACTTTCAAATTTGCACTTAAGTAATAAAATTGAAAGAAATGAGCACCAGGAAATTTCAATTGCAAGTCCAAGAGAAGGAACTGTTTGGACCTCTAATGGAGACCACATTATTCTTTCTCTTTTCTTTTTTCTTTTTTTTTTTTTTTTGGAGACTGCATCACATATAATAATAAAAAACTTCTAAGTACATGATTGGAAAGCACAAAACAAAGAGTAAAAGAAAAATGAGGGCAAAGCCCCGCACCTCAACCCCAACCCCCCAAACAAAAAACAAAGGAATTTGCTTCTAGTTGTGTAGCAGTGTTTTGAACATATTGCCTATAATGTATGTTATAATTATTTAAGATACGTCGTGTTTTCATATAATTACAACTTTACAAGAACCTTCACTTTAATTTGAAACATAACAGAGACCAACCGGTTATAGTTTTCATATCAAACTCACCAGTGAATCCAGAAAATACTCAAGGAAGTTATACTCCTCAATGAGTTCAGTGATAAGGAAAGCTCAATATCTTCAAAAGTTTCCAACCTTTTCTCTTCCAATTTTTTTTTATAGGTTTAAGTGAGAAAACCTCATGAACATAGACACAAAGTAGCCTAAAGAATTACAATTGACAAGCTTTTCTCTTTCAAACACTCCACAAGACTGAGATAGACTAAATTTGCTAAAGTGATTGTCTCATTTTCCAAAAAGTGATTTTACTCCAAATCAAGTTAATTATTTACAGCAATTTTTTATCCTTTCCAGGAGACAAATTATGCTCCACAAGAGAACATGAGAGCATCTTATACCATAATAGCTCCACAATGCATGCTCCTCACATGACTTACCTTCCAAATTTAACCACTGTTCACTTAAATTGTTTCAACAAAAGCAGGAAGAAGACAGAGATGAAATATATGCCAACTAGAATGTGATTAAGGTTACAATACTTAGGATGCAATGAGCATGTGTATCAGCAAGGCATAAACGTTATTCATATGATAATCTACACAATCAACCCTTTTGGGGCTAGTAAACAAATCTTAAAATAAGATTGGATTCACCAACTAAACCAATAGCCACAGAAATATTAAAATAATAGAAGATTCTCCAAAGTTGCAACAATAACAGGGGGGACAAAAAAAAGTAAGTCAAGTAGGAAAGGAAGAAAACAAAACCCCACTTTATGGAAAGAGATAAAGATATTTATTCTTTAAGTACTTACTGAATCACCTCCCTTGGCTGGGGGGCGGAATTTGATTGGAGGTACAAGAATAGTCTCCAAGAAGAACATGGAGTAATCATCTTTCATTTCACCAACTTTCATTTCAAGTCCCTGATGCTGAATATGACAGATAAATGAGCAGAGTTGAACCTCATTTTCCCAGAGATCCTTCAAAATATCCTTAACCTGTAATAAAAAGAGAATTTTAAAATGCACTTCCAAATCAGGATAGGTTTCTACAGTGGTCGTCTAAATAGCAGAAACCCAAGTCCTGATAACCATACACATCAAAAAAAGGCAGTTATCAAAACCTGTCCCTAAGCAGCATACCTCTGATGGTAATAGAGGTCCCGAAAAAAAATCTTTCTGCTTAACAAACTCATGAGGCACTTCCCCTCCTTTTCCTCCATGCTTTCTTGTAGCACTATCTTGTGCTCTAGGAGAGGTGTCACTGGCAGTATCTGTTTCAGCAGAATCAACGACATCACTCCAGGGAGTCGTATCATTGCTATTTTCCACCTCAGGCAAAGCTTTTTTATTAGTTCTACCAGTGAATGACCCTTCCAAATTATGCCCTCGAATAACATTCTGTCTAGCATCACTTGATTTTCCTCTCTACAAATAACAACCCAAAAGGGAAAATTAGTCATCTAGCCCAAAAAAGAACCATGAGAATTTTGTCTTCAATGGATAGCCTTTAGTACCTTCTATGTGATAAGGTCCCCCACAACCCTGGGAAAAAAAGTTATTTAACAATTTTCTAATTTATCATAGAAATTGTTGATCAAAGAAGACTTCAAATAGGCATTACAAGCTAACAACTAAGTAAAGGTATTCAAGTATTATAACTTTGTGAACTCATCAGCCAATTTTCTCAACAAATCCCACTACCAATCAAATTCTACAAAAAAACACTTCATAATAGTGATGAACAATGAGGAGAGGTGATTCAGGTGTGGTAAGGAACAAAGACGTGGTTTTGCCATAAGGTCATATCTACCAAAGGAGGCAAGGACAACCACGAACATCCAATGCTCACCAAAATCCATTCTTGAATATGAGTTCCTCATTTCATGCAAGGAAACTGGCAAAAAAAAAAGCCAGGGAATACATGTGTTTGCACTTTACAAACACACCTAATGGGTCTTGATCCCACAATCTCATCCTCCACCTCACTCCTACAAGGGAAGAAGTGCCATTTGAGCTAGACCTAATTGGCAGGTATGGCTTTTGAAGTTGATTATAGAGGTATCAATGTATGACCACTACAGTTTGTTCATCATTAGAGAAGCAATATGCCCTGGTTCTTTATGCTGATAGATTTTCATTGATTCAACAAAATATTACAACTAAAATTGAAGCCCTATGGTAACATATTTAAAAGGCAAACATAATTTCCCCAAAGGCTGCAGGTTCCGACTAACTAAAGACAACTGACTTCCCATTGGCTAATTGAACTGGTAAACAATCAATTGAATGGTTTCCTTCAAACTTAGTATCTGTATACAGGTAACAATTTGTTGATGTAGCCAGCAAATATTTCAAGGAAAAACCATATTAAATACCAAATATCCATGAATTGTGGCCCAGTTACAATGTGGGGCCTACCTTTCATAAGCTACTTTAGTTAATACTGAGTCTTAATATTAAGTTGTTTTAGGTTAGAAAAGTAATGGTTCATTTTTTTGATAAGTACTAGAGGTCCAGGAGCCTTACTTTATATTTTAATTTTTTCCCTGTTTAAGGGTAGCCCCTATTAATGAAAAGATGAGGGAGAGTCGCTTAACATGGTTTGGCCATGTTCAGAACAGAGTGATTAATGCACAGATAAGAAAGAGTGAATTGATCCAAGTTGAGGGAATAAAAAGAGATATAGGAAGACCAAAAATAACATTAGTAGAAGAGATAAAGAAGGACATGTCAATTAAAGAAGTAACAGAGAGAATTACTTTAGATAAAATAAAATGGAGGGAAAGAAGATATGTTGAACCAAACTAATTTTTGTTGTCGTTGTCCTAGTCTTTCTACGAAAGGGTTTGGCAATAGCCTATATAAAGACTTTCTTGTGTCAATTTCGAGCTGCTTATTTGAGGACTTGGCTTGTGCCCAATGCTCCCATGCACTAAGCACAATATGCATCCAAAAAAGACCACATGTCAATCTCATGTCCCATCCAATGCATTGGAGCACTCACAAAAGCTTTGCCCCTTATTTTAAGCTTCAAGTGTGTGATTACTTAGGATTTGCCTTTCTTTGTTTCTCATTTTATTCACCATTTTGACAACATGAAAACCATCAAATTCATTCAAGATCCAAATATTTTATTGATAAACCTTACTTAAACCTTTAAACATCAAACACTATTGAAGAACCCTTCATATCCTCATCAAGAATCATAATTTAGTGCTGAATTTCTAAAGATCCTAATCAAATCTGCTAATAAAAAAAATGAAGAACATAAGGCTGGTAAAAAGCTAGTGCAAAGACACCATATAGGCATAAAAGCATCAAATAAGAGAAATAAAAACTGCTCTTATTTATAACCAGAAAAATTGAAACAAAAATTTCTGTGGATGGACCAGCATGAATTAATTCTATCAACTATCCAACAATATTAACCGTCAGTAAACAATTTTAAGCTGTTCGCATGGAATTACAAACATTTCCTTTACATATACCACATCAAAGAAATACGCACTAATGAGTCTGAGAACTTGATTGAGGAAGAGTGTAAAGAACATATGATTTTGTCTTATTCTAGTCTATGAACTTGATTTAGGAAGAGTGTCATGAGAATATGATGTTCCCTTATTCAACTTATATTGTTAATTATTGAGTTTTCTTATTTTCTTCTTACAACTGTTATTTCCATCAAAGATCTAGAAGTTACATAAAGCCTCAGATCATTCAAAGTGAAGACACTTGATTTCAAGTTGCATAAAGTCATACATTTGCGTACCATATGTAAAATATGGACACAGAAGACCACAAATACCAAACAGTTTGCCTGATTAGTGCACAGCATGGCATTCAGGCTATGTTTACGATAAAACATACACACGCACACTATCAAATACTGAATATGCTTTACAAGTATTTGAACAATTTAAAAATAAAAATGGCCGTCTTAACACCCACTCATATTTTGGGGTTCACTCAAAGTAAATTTTTTCACTTCCTAAAGTCATGGAGTCTATCCACTTCCTATTCACCCTGGGTCTTGATGGTTCTTTGTATCAACAAAAATTGTTTATGTTATTCATCAAAGGTCCTGACTTCCAAAGCCCCACCCACCCACAAAAATGAACCAAAAAAGTCAGCACAAACAGACAAATAAGTCAAGGCATTTTCACTGAAAGTATGGAAGATAATCGACCATCAAACACATCATTAAAATTAATTAGCAAACAAGGAAACAACAATTACTGTTCTCATGGACAGTCTTCAAGCTGCAAGGACATTAAGAGACTAACCATATGAAACCATCCAAAAGTAGGTTTACTGATTGCGGGATTTTTGGCTTCACAGTTCTTACAAGCCGGAGACCTCGGCTTCAAAAACTTTTTCAAAACAGACGTTGCTTCAGTAAACTGAAGAGAGGTCCATCCTTGCTGCCTTGAATGCCCAACATCATCATATTGACTACCATCACTGTCATCTGAATACAAGGTTTCACTTGGCGTGTCAGCTTCTAATATTTTGGCCCCAACAATATCACCTTTCGCAATGAGTTCCAATTGAGAAACACATGTCTCAACCTTAAATTGACATAAAAATTCACACAAAAAAAAAAAAAAAAAAACCATTAGAAACTATATAAAGGCCAACAAAATATTCAATATATATAAAGTAATTGTATATTAAGTTACTAAAGTGAAAATACCTGTTTTCTAGTTGCCCGAAAATGGCGGCAAAAGAAACAAGTTCTATGAAGAATATTGTACAGAATATTGAATAGCAAGGGATTATAAACCGGAGCAACGAGGTCAATATGACCAAAATGACCATGGCAAGGACTATAGTACTGCCCACATGTCTTGCAACTGCATGGAAACAAACAAACCCATCATCCATATGTCACAAAAAAAATCGCCCCGTGTTATACACTAAAAACAAATGCACCTCTCAAAACTTCAACATTATCACCAAATCAGTTTCAAAATTTCTTCCAATACACGCAAATTTTGTTTCTTTCTTTTCATTAGTAAGCAATTAAACGCGCATCTAGTGATAGAGAATGCAATGCACCTCTTAAAACATCCACATAATCCCCAAATTTTTTTAATAGCAATCTTACTGACAAAATTGGGCCTTAAAGTTTAGCTAATGAGCAATTTTAGTTTCTAAAGCTAAAAGTGATCGCTTTCCGTCCCTTAATTCCTTCATAGGAACTAAAATTGTTCGTTTTAAGAAGTAAGCACCACAACCTCGCCTCTCCACCGGTTCTTGTTAACTAATTTTGTTAACACAATGAAGAATCAAATTGAAAAAGGTCCAAGCTTAACAACAACAACAACAACAAAAGGTTCATTGTACTCTAAAAGTTAGCAAATTAAGCATATGAGAGAGAGAGAGAGAGAGTAGGTACGGGACAGTTTCTTCGAGGGGGCCCAAATGAGGATCATACAATCCACCAGGCTCGGGTCTGCCCATGACATCAAGATACTGATCTTTTGTAATCTTCTTAACGCTGATTTTTCGAACATCTTCGTCGCTGAAGAAACTGAACTTCACCGATTTCACGCACTCCGTCGGTACCTGCAAATAACGCACGCTCTCAAAAGCTTTGTTAATTACAATTTCAAATTAATAATTAAATAAACTCTCTATTTCAAAACACACGCACACAGCACACAGAGAGAGAGAGAGACCTCTGTGTTGTCAGCCATGATTGAGTAAGGAAGCTATTGGAGAGAGAGAGTGAGAAGGGTTTAGAGTTTGGCGGTGAGCTTTGTTCGGCTACTCAGTCTTAAGAACTTTGGCCTTCGGCTTTGGCCATTCAGGTTGCCCTTCTCAACTGGGCGCAAAGATGACAAAACCTCTCGCCAGGGTTTTTAATTTTTATTTTTATACTTGCTTTTATGTTTGGCTTTTTTTTTTCTTTTTCTTTTTTTTTAAGTAATAACAATATTATTATTATTATTATTATTATTATTATTATTATTACAAATTGTTCTTGGTTCTTCTTTCTCAAAAAAAATAATAATAATAAAATTTAAAAAGTTGTTCTTGGTTGTTATCGGGCCATTTCTAACATCAATTTTTTCTTTCTAAAACTATTAATTATTTACCACATCAATAATTTGTAAATATTTTTTAAAAAAAAATTTATAGCTCTAATATTTTTCATATTAGAAACATTTAGCTTATTCCTATTTTTAAAAATAAGATGTTACTTACCTTTTTCCTTTTTCCTTTCCGTATAATTAGTCGTTAGAAAACTTTTATTTTGAATGAAAATTTAACATAAAAAAATGTATTTTGATTCAATTTAGTTAGAAATATAGAAAGGATGGGGAAATTTGCAAAATAGTATCATTATAAGGTTAATTATTTAAATGATATTTGTGGGGCCCTATCCCATTAACCGCCCTGGCCCACCACATACGGCCCAAGGCCCGCGCCGAGGATAGTACTGAGGCCGAGGACAATGGGAAAACACCCAAAACGTCCGAAGGCCCATGCCGAGGATGACCTGTCCTCGGCGCACCGACTTCATTGAAGGGAAAATATCCCACCAACCTTCTGACCACTTTAATGACAAAGTAACCTGAAAACCCAAGGCATCAGTCACTTCAATTAGCATAAAGCCTGCAAAGGCGGCTTTGACCCAACATAAAGCCTGTAAACGGCAGATGATAAGGCAAACTTCTACACGCAAAGCCCAGATAACCAACAAGTGGACGGCTAGGATTAAAAGAAAAGGGGACAATATATAGTGAAGGGATTTCCCAACAAGAAAGGAAAAAAAGAGAAAGAGAGAAAGAGAAAAAGATCGGAGGCCCCGGCCGAGGACAAGGATACTTCGCAAACACTTAGCCAAGTACTCACATGAGATCCCGGTGGACCTCATGTCTTCCATTATCCATCAATAAGCTTACACCGGCTATGGTTCACTTCGGTGACGCCAAATCCTTGAACCCATTCTCTCTACAAATTTCATTGTTCAGGGTCCATTACAATTTGAGTCCCTACAATTGGCGCCCACCGTGGGGCCGGTTTGTGCGCCGGCAAGTGCAATGGTTGGTGTAAAAACGCCAAGGGCAACTTTCTCAGAAACAATCCTTGAGAACAATACTATTTACTACAGCAGCAAATCATTCAAAAGTCAACTATCACAAGAATGAATATATGCGGAAAACAGAAAGAATAGAAACGGGTCTACTTCTTTTATTCATATATGAAGTAAAGTTACATTTTTTACAAGTAATGCCCAGGGGGCTTGTTCTAAAGCTAACTACAAAAGGCGGACGCTTGATGAAGCCGGCCGAGGAACAAAGTGGTAGAGAGCAACAATGGTAGAAGAACAAAAGGTGGAAAAGGAGAGTAGAGGAAGAGATGAAGAAAAGAAGAGATGAAGAACAAATATCAGAGAAAGAAGTGAAGGAAGAGAGGAGGAAAGAAAAAAGCGGAAGTGAGAAGAGAGAAGAAGTGAGAAGAGAGAAGAAGGGGGAAGATAGGAAAGCTACATTAAAGGGTGGAAGAGGCCGCGGAACCTAACGGTTGCGCTCTTGGGTTCCGCCTGGTTTCTCTCCGACCCCCAATGCAGCCGCCTTGGGGGGTCAAAGACCCGTACCCAAGGGAGAGAGGTTACGTTCTGTCTGGATCCTCCTCCAGGTGGTAAGGAGGGCTGTGTCCACGGTTAGGTTGAAAAGAAGGGGAATCTTCGGATCTCCCAGATACCCATCCCAGCGTAGCGGCCAGGGTCGGAATGCCATCCTCGGCTCCTGATAGGGGCTGTGCATCTCCAGGATTGCCCTTTTTGAGGGCCCACTCATTCGAAGGGACTTAAGTGGCTATGTTTGGCGAAGCCTCGTTGGGAGATGTTTGTGGGAGAAATTTGGTTTGGACTTTTGCCAAGAGTGAAGGAGAGGGTTGCCTTAGAAGCGTCTTATATAGATGGTGGGATATTTATGAGCGCCACTCTGCCATAAATCCCAGGGAGAGATTTTCGGAGGCAATAATGCCGCCCCAATTTCCAAGGGGCTGGCCAACCGTTAGATCCTCGTAGATCCACGGCCAGCATTAATGAGGAGACACCTCACTAAATGAGAAGACACCGAAGCGTCAGAACGCCTTACCTGGACAACCCAAAAGACGCCTCGTTATTTGAGGAATTCCACCAAACGAAGAGGTAAGACACGGCAAGGTCTTATCCCTCCACCAAATCCAGCATTTATTATTATTATTATTCTGCTTGAGAAGTGTAATTATTTAATGCTTGTTGTAAATTGTATCAATATAGAACTAAACGGCTACGGACAAATAGATAGAGTAAATAGTTGATAAAACGAGAAAACTAGGTACTGGGCAGAACCAAGGCATTGCATGGTCCTCGGACCCAAGCCTCTGGGGAAACCAGATACTTCAGATGATAAAAACGAGAAAACTAGGTACTGGACAGAACCAAGGCATTGCATGGTCCTCGGACCCAAGCCTCTGGGGAAACCAGATACTTCAGATGATAAAAACGAGAAAACTAGGTACTGGACAGAACCAAGGCATTGCATGGTCCTCGGACCCAAGCCTCTGGGGAAACCAGATACTTCAGATGATAAAAACGAGAAAACTAGGTACTGGACAGAACCAAGGCATTGCATGGTCCTCGGACCCAAGCCTCTGGGGAAACCAGATACTTCAGATGATAAAAACGAGAAAACTAGGTACTGGACAGAACCAAGGCATTGCATGGTCCTCGGACCCAAGCCTCTGGGGAAACCAGATACTTCAGATGATAAAAACGAGAAAACTAGGTACTGGACAGAACCAAGGCATTGCATGGTCCTCGGACCCAAGCCTCTGGGGAAACCAGATACTTCAGATGATAAAAACGAGAAAACTAGGTACTGGACAGAACCAAGGCATTGCATGGTCCTCGGACCCAAGCCTCTGGGAAAACCAGACACCTCGGATAGCTAAATAAGATCAAGAAACTCGGTATTTCCAGTAAGAAGAACTTGTCATCATGAAAGCCGAACGTTAAGCAAAACCAAGGCATTGCATGGTCCTCGGACCCAAGCCTCTGGGAAAACCAGACACCTCGGATAGATAAATAAGATCAAGAAACTCGGTATTTCCAGTAAGAAGAACTTGTCATCATGAAAGCTGAATGTTAAGCAAAACCAAGCCTCAGGGAAAACCAAGCGTAAAAATGAGAAAACCGGGCACTAAATAAAATTTAAAACGTTGCCTGGTCAAAGACCCCAGGTCGGCAGGAAGGAAATCTCCCCGTAAAAGCTAAAACGCTAAGAAAAATCAAGGTCGCGTACGAATGACAGACCCAAACCTCTATAGGAATCAGTCATTATGAAGCCATGCAAACGTTGATCGAAACCAGGGCTCTTGTACGGATCATGAGCTAAAAACTGAGGCAAAGCCAATTCCCTTTTTAGGCACCGAGCAAATGATTCCTATCAGAGACGAAAAACCATGAGAAATTAAGTGCTATAGCACAAACGATCTAAGCCCAACCATCCTCGAGCAACACTTTGCGCAAAAGGTAAAGTTGCGTAAACGGCCGAAATAGCAATAAACACCGACGATAAGGTAAAACCCAGCAGGCCGAGAATAAGCGCCGAGGAAGTCAAAATCCTCCTCCCCGCCCAGGGGGACGTGTAGCAGAATTTTGAGGGGCTATTGTGGGGCCCTATCCCATTAACCGCCCTGGCCCACCACATACGGCCCAAGGCCCGCGCCGAGGATAGTACTGAGGCCGAGGACAATGGGAAAACACCCAAAACGTCCGAAGGCCCATGCCGAGGATGACCTGTCCTCGGCGCACCGACTTCATTGAAGGGAAAATATCCCACCAACCTTCTGACCACTTTAATGACAAAGTAACCTGAAAACCCAAGGCATCAGTCACTTCAATTAGCATAAAGCCTGCAAAGGCGGCTTTGACCCAACATAAAGCCTGTAAACGGCAGATGATAAGGCAAACTTCTACACGCAAAGCCCAGATAACCAACAAGTGGACGGCTAGGATTAAAAGAAAAGGGGACAATATATAGTGAAGGGATTTCCCAACAAGAAAGGAAAAAAAGAGAAAGAGAGAAAGAGAAAAAGATCGGAGGCCCCGGCCGAGGACAAGGATACTTCGCAAACACTTAGCCAAGTACTCACATGAGATCCCGGTGGACCTCATGTCTTCCATTATCCATCAATAAGCTTACACCGGCTATGGTTCACTTCGGTGACGCCAAATCCTTGAACCCATTCTCTCTACAAATTTCATTGTTCAGGGTCCATTACAATTTGAGTCCCTACAATATTACTTTAGTTTTGCAAAATCTTCTTTATCATATAACCAATTTTAAGTAAATAATATAGCATGAGTTAGTGAATTTTATTTTCTATGAAAATTAAATTTGGAAAAAATATGTATTTGAATAAATATATAATAATGAACATAAATGGCTATTGACAGGGAAAATTATATAATATTTTAAAGGGTCATGTTAATGAGTTTCCTTAAGCATTTGATAATAGACAATGTAGAGACTCAAGAAATGGCCCAGGCCTACTTAGAATAGTGGTTCCTAATATTTCAAGCCCAACACAATTAATCAATGCTAAGTAAGATTCAAGCTTGATGTTAAAAAGTATAAGACTTTTAATATGAACGCGTGAAGCACAAATTCAGCATAAACACATCCTGGGGCTCGTTCAAGGATGGATTGTTCATTAACAGTCAAAGTTGATTTCTTTATAGTGAGATCCTTAGTTCTCTCTTTTTAGGTTCTTAAAATGCTCATCCCCTTTTCTAGAGGAGTTACTTTCCTTATATAGTCTTTTCTATTATATCTCAGCATTCCACCTGTATGTCTCAGGGGAATCACTTGGATGCTTGTCCCATCAAGACCCTTCTGGAGGTGGTAGAGAGAGTTGTGAGCTATGGAGTCACTGTTCAATTGTCTTTTCCTCATAAATGCAGCCAACTCAATTGGTGTGGAAAGCATTGAATGTGGAGGAAATGGCCACCTTTCCAGATATTTCATTTTTTTTTCTGGCTTGCACGACTCTAGTGTCTTCCACAATGCTTTACTTTCTAGTGCAGGGAGCTGTATAAGGTAATCCTGAGGTGCATTTGATCCTTGGACTCCTCGGACGACGGGCCTACTAGCCTCCTTTCCTCGGACCTCTTCTAATTAGTTTAGTCCAAGTCATAGTGGTCTTCACGTCTTCTCTCCTCAGTCTTAGCCCACATGTCAGACTTGGGTTGACACATGAATGGGCCTTTGATCATCCACGAACAAGGCCTATGGGCTTTAGAATGTCCTCAGACCATTTGCTCCCACAATAGCCCTTCAAAACTTCATTCCTTCCTTTTCCATGGGGAATGGGGTTTTGATAAAACTCTGCAGGTTTCGCACGCTTTAGGAGCATTCCCACATGGTTGCGTCATTTCGTTTGCTCTGCACACGTTCCTGACGCTTAGGCATTTGCAACACTCCATTTAATGCCTAGTACGACGTTGTGTCTCCCACGTTTTATGGCGCGATGAAGATCCAACAACATTAATTTCTCATGGGGTTTCGAGCAGGAATTTTCCCGCTCATCTTTTCTTCTTATATAAGGAGGGTGAGAGGTCCATCTCCTCCATTTTATCAGTCTCCTTTAGACTGTCCAAGAAGCGGTTCAAGGTGCCCCAATCTCCAGTTTTGTTTGTCTTTCAGCTTTCATATAGCACTTAGAGTCCTTTCTTTTATTTTCTTTTATCTTCCTTAGAGGGATGGGTAGATTTGCTAACTTAGTCAATACGCCGGAGAAGAGGCAGGCCTTTAAAGCCAAATACAACATTGCTACCGGGGCAAAGATAGAACATTGTCAATTAGGGGAGTGGCATACCAAAAGACCAAAAGGTGTTGTAGTCATACCCATGATTGCCTTTATAAAGGGTGGGATGCAAATCCTTATGGGCAAAATGACAAGGGATTTTTTAATTTTTTATAGGCTCTGTCCGACCCAGCATTCACCCAATTTATTTAGGATATTAGGTAGTGTAGATATGTTAAATCGTAAGATGAGAGTTAATCTGACATATCACGATGTCAACTGGGTGCATAATTGCCAAAATAGCAAAGACATGAGATATTATTTTAAAACTAGGGTTCCCTCGGTTAGGCTGATCTCCTGCCTTCCCAAAAACAAAGGCATGGACAAGGATTTTCTGATCGTCTCGGGTGAATAGCACGATGGCTTACATTGTCCTACACAAGACAAGGAACTGCGTGGGATACTTTATAGGCACGAGCCATTTGTCTTACCCTTTA
Source organism: Quercus glauca (assembly GCA_023736055.1). Taxonomy (NCBI): domain Eukaryota; kingdom Viridiplantae; phylum Streptophyta; class Magnoliopsida; order Fagales; family Fagaceae; genus Quercus; species Quercus glauca. The sequence continues at coordinate 22,885,341 of CM043319.1, read as the reverse complement.
GGCTCTAGCGACCATTTTGTTCATTTCCCGCTTTTTTTTTTTTTTTTGCTTGTTGTCTTCGGGCTTCTCATTCATTTTCTTTTTTGTATTGCAGATAGACTATTCAATGCTCCCAACTTCAACTTGGTGAACCGTGAGGATCTCAATTGAATCTTACAGTCTGAAATCTTCCTCCACAAGGACAGTTAGTTGCGGGCTGCCCATGTTATCCCTGGGTATACTTCTATTTCCTCCAGTTTCCAATCTCCTAAGTACGTGATTAAAGCTAAGGATTCTTGACTGGTTCAAATCGACATTGCCATTCCCGGATTTCTCACTGGTCCCCCTCAATAGGAACTTATAATGTTGCTCTAACTAATCAACAAATAGCTAAAATCCTACAAGTTGATAAGGAAGTTATTCCGTTGGACGAAGAGCAAAAGGAACTTGTCTAAGAGCCAGAACCTACCAACCTAGAAGAGGACTTTAGCATATTTGATTGGCTCGAGTTTGCTGAATCCTCGGGTGCTAGCTCTAGGCTTCAATCCGCTATTCGAGTAAGTAGTGATCAAGAAACTACCGACATCCGTGAAGCCGTGGTATAGCAAAGAAGGACCCCAAACCTGCTGGCCCTGCTGGAGTCCCATGTAGAGGGTACCATGCCCGAGGTGGTAGTTAATCCTCGTGCCCCCACTCCTTTTCCTTCATGGGTTTCCCCTACTGAGCCTTTAGAAAAGAAAAGGAAGAGGGACAAGAAGGCTAGGAATGAGACATCCGAGGAGGGTGAGGTTCAACCTTCTAAGGACCAAGAACCTCCTAAAAGGTCTAAAGCTGCCAAAGGGCAACAAAGAAGGAGCTCTGTTGAGGGTTCTGGCTTCGAGGTCACACCAGACCGCCGCCCTAAGGTTCCTGCTTGGAACCCACCATTAGAGTTGGATGGAGCCCCACTGCCTACTGATTCCTCTATTAAGGATTTCTAGCAGGGAAAAGCAGGCTATGTAGCCAATTCCTTTTGAGGGGTTTGAAGAAGTATAAGGTTTTCTTAACCTTGAAAAGGGATCTTGCTATGGTAGGTGTTTAACGTCACGTTCCCTTCTGAACTTTTGAAACCCTTTTTTTTTCCCTTTTTTCTTTAAACTAACTTTACTCTTCGTTTTATTTTGTTTGTCTAGGTGGTCCAGCCAACTCATATTGCTGAGGAATGGGTGGATCACACTCATTCTAAGCTGAAGGATGAGAAGACATGTCGAGTCTCTGCTGTGAAGACCCTAGCAGTCACAAATAAAAAATGCAAGGATCTTACCCTTAAGCTAATGAGACTAAGGGGAAAAAAGAGTGTCGATGCGGCCATGGTTGGGGCAGAGAAGCAAATCGAAGAGCAGCGCCTCCATCTTCAGAAGACCGAGAAGCAGCTAATCATTGCCCGCGAGAAGATCGAAGCTCAGTAGAAGGAACTAGAAGGCAAAATCGAGGCAATTTTCAAAGTTGAGCAGACCGGGTATGACGTGGGTACTAAGGAGACCGAAGAGATTCTAAGGTCCCAAGTCACCGAGGTTTGCCGCAAGTACTGTCTCCAAGTCTGGAATGAGGCCTTAGATGCTGCCGGATTGGATTCTGCCCCTGAGTTAAGGAACCCTGAGAGGGTTTTTTACCCTCTAGCTTTGAGGGAGGTTGCTCTTGCTACCATTGGAGAGATGGGTGCTGCTGCTTCGATCCCTCAACTTGCTGGGAAGTTTGCTGATAAAGCCACTCAGCCTGTTGATAAATCTGCCGTGCCAGCCCCCTGGGCCAAGGATAAGCCTATTACTCCGATCTCCCAGATTGTTGAACGGGGTGAGAAGGGGAGGGGTGATGCTGGCCCTAAGATTACTTCATAGAGAGGACACCTTCTTCCTTCCACCTTCCTTTGATCCCTCCTTCTATCCAAAAGTAGCTTAAGTTTTCCCCTGCCCTTTTTTTTTTAATATATTGTGCCTTGTAATTTTTATATATTTGCTTTAAATATATATATATATATATATATATTTATGGAAGGAAATTTTGACTTTAGTGGAATTGTGTACATAGTTTTCTTCTATTTCTTCCCTGCCTTGTTCCCTTTAGCTGATCACGTATGCATATATGTATTTTTGATTAATTTCTTTTTTTCAATTTTTGTTTTTGGTTACTTTGGATAAATAGTAGCTTTTAAAAAATCAAAGGGCCCGTTTGGTAGAGGAGTTTGAGTAATGTTATTTAAAATGATATGGAAATGTGGTTTAAAAAGTTTTGTAAAAAATACGTATTTATAGTATTCATAAAGAAAAAAAATGTGTTTGGTAATATGTTTCAAATAGATATTTGGTGTTTAGAAATATGAAGTTGTGTGTTTGGTACGTGTGTTATTTTTAAAAAAAGCTACCACCGGTACTCTTTTGGCTTGATTACACATCAAAGGAAGACAACACACACAACGGTCCAACATCTCACACCACACAACACCCTCCCCCATTTCTCTCGCCTCTAGTCCACATCTCTACCTTACTTTTCACTTCTCTCTTTACAATACCAAACCAACATCTTCGATACCCATTTGCAGATTCAACTCTAAGAGAGAATACAATCATCTTTTTCCTAAATTCACTAGGAGCTAAGGCACAACTCAAGCGGCAACAAGATTAGCACATTGCGTACTCTTCCCTCATCTCCATTGACACGATTTGAAGGGTAGTTAAGGTGATTTGAGATAAAACCTGTTGTAGGTTTGACAAAATCCAACAATAAACAATGCTCAAGGGTGTGGCTGGGCTGTAGGAGTAAATATGGTAGGTGGGGAGGTTGAAAGGCCGTACGATTTGGAGAGATGTTTGTGGTGAATTTAGGGCTTTGATTTTGGGGAATTTGCTTAATGATTATGAACGAGATAATGGTCGTTAGGTCGAGTTATGGTGGATTGGGTGGGTGTGTGAGATTAATGGAGGGTGTGTGAGTTATGGCGATGCGACATGGCTGTGCAAGAGGGACAGGAGAAAAGCTTACAGAGTTCCTTGCTACACAAACACGTGGGAGAGCCGTTGCTGAGAGGCTACACTGTACTGACGCGTGGGAGAGAAGAGACCATCTACTTATATGCGTAGGAAAGCACAATGAATTTACTTCAGGTGGGCCCCAAGTGTTGGACTCTTATGTGAAACACAAACTCAAATAACGCTTGAACGCTAAACTCAAACAACAATAGTTAAAAATCACTTACCAAACACATATTTCAGCATGGGGCCCACCTGTTTGGGTGTTTAAACAACAAACAACATTGTTGAAGATGAGGTACCAAACGGGCCCAAAGTTTCTCGAGATTTGTATTATTAAGACTCAATGCTAGTGTTTGTTAGAAGAACAAAATACACAACATCCACGACTTAAATGCTTTGACGAAACTAATGAGAAAGAGGAAAATAGATCTCTTTGTGTGTTGCTCTCTATAACACCACACATTAATTAAATTTATATTACTTGCACAAATGAGCTCTTACTACCTTTATATAGACAACCAAAGTTAAGGAGTGAGTTGTTTGGGATTGACTATAAGATCACCCATTGGGTTTAAATTGTCCTCTCAATTGGTATCAAGGCAGAGATACACTCTAAACATTAGATTAATTTCTTGAGTGTGATTCTTGACCCTTGTTGTCATGAAAAAAAAAATCAAATGTCTTAATAGCCACGAAGATTTTTAATGTGCCTTTAGGATTAAGCTTATAAGCTAGTTTTTTTCTTTTTAGCTTTAGTGAACAGCTTTTTAAAACTTTAGGATATGTTTGGAAACTTTTTTTTGTTCTTAATTTTTTGTTTTCAACAACTATTTTCTATTTTGTAGAACAAAAAACTTGTTTAGTAACTCAAAATAGACAAAAAAAAAAAAAAAAATTTGTTTCCAAATCAATTTCCAAAGGAACTAAAAATAGCTACTGACTTGTTTTTAGTCTTGAAAACACGGTAAAACCAAATTCACTTAATGAGATCCAAACATCAAATCCTAGCTGAAAAAAAAAAAAAAAAAAAAACCAAAAGCACGAGAACAAAGTCTAAAATATGCGGCCAACCCAAACCCAAACCCAAACTCACTAGTCTCTCTCTCTCTCTCTCTCTCTCTCAACTTTTTCTTGTCATCCATGAAATCCTCTTTGCTGCACTGCCATTGTTGAACCAACCATTGTGTGCACCACCAAAAGCTCACACCTCTTTCTTTCTCTTGATCCAAACTCCAAAGAACCTCCCATCTTTTGTCAACCACTCTCAGATTCTCTAAATTTCTTTTGAGTCATCATCTTCATAGCTCTTAGTTTACCTTTTCTCCCTCAATCCCTCTTCATCTTTCCCTCTCTTTCTCTTTCTAAAAATGTCGAAGCTGTAATGTGTGGGCTGATAAACATTGGTTTGTCCGCCCAGTGCATTTTTTTTTCCCACTCTCTACTTTCTACTTTCTAGAGCAACTTAGCCACGTACTCTCTTCGTCCCAATTTATTTGTCCTGTTTGAAAAATTAAATTTTTTAAGAAAATATCATTTATTGTCTCGTCTGCCTTACAAAAATGTATAAGTTTACAAAACTACCCTTAAATAAATTTATCAGCTTTTTAAAAAAGAGTTATTTTTAATAAGGCAACTAAAAGGGTGCCCCAATTGAATTGATTTTTTAAAATATTATTTAGTTTTCTTTTCAAATAGTTTTGAAAATAAAATATGGGTATAATAAGAACATTAGTAAACTAATAATTTTTATTTTTAGAAACAAGACAATATTTTGGAACATTTCAAAATGGAATAAAGGACAAACAAAGTAAGACGGAGGTTGTAATTGTCTACTATAATGTACAAATTTTAAGGGTTTTTTTTTTTTTTTTTTCCGTAGATATTGGTTTATAAATTAGCCTAAAGAACAATATATATTGTTTCATCACTTATGTAACAAGCCCAAAAATAAAATATTCACTCCTGTTTTGAACTAACCAAATGTGTTTTTAATTTTGGAAACACAACAAAACTGTTTTTTTTTTTTCTTAAAAAAAAAAATTTGAAAATAGAAAACAAAAATAGTTAACAAACATAACTTTAATTTTTCTTACTTTTTCAAAGTACAAATATATTTTAGTAAGCTTAATAAAATTTTCCCAAATGAACACTTAAATGCCACATTGATTTAGGAAATATTTTTTAAAAATTTTGATGGAAAAAAAAATTAATTTTTTGCTTGCTTTTTATATTTCTAATAACAATGAAATCAAAACTTTCTTAAAATAATTTATTAATAATTACCTTAAAAGCATTTGCCACATGTTAACATAACTCCTTATCCCAAATCTCTAAAAATCTATAAGAAATACCAAATTAAGTTAAAAATGTTATGACCTGTTTATATGGGGATTATTTGGTTTATAACCAAATGCCTCAAACAATATCATTAGTTAGGCAACGTTTCAAACATATTGCATTTCTAACAATTCGACTTCAGAGGAGTCGATTTCACTGTTCATATGGCCTAATTTTTGCGACACGTAGATAAAGAAATCGACTTCTCAAAAGTCGATTTCTTTGCGTAGAAAACGACTCCAGTGGAGTCGATTTCTATACATAGAAACCGACTCCACTGAAGTCGTTTTCTATGTATAGAAAACGACTCCGAAGGAGTCGATTTCTTTGTATAGCAATTAGTTCCTATGAATCAAGCTTTGTTCTTCCCGAATCTTTTGTTCTTCCCGAATCAATTCAAAAATGCTGCCTGGGTTTCTCCATTTCCAAGCCCCAAAAACCCATGAAAAAATCAAATCCAAAACAAATCAAACCCGAGCGTGTCTTCTCCTCCACCGATCCGATCTGATCTGATTTTTTTCTTCGTTTGCTGGGTTGCGCCTGGGTTCTCGTTTGCTCGTCGGTGTTGGGGTTCGTCGCTTGCTCGGTGTAGCTGGGTTCGTCGCTCGGTGTTGCTGGGTTCGTCGGCGCCTGGGTTCAACAAAGACCGGTGCCGCACCTGGGTTCGTCGGCGCCTGGGTTCTTCGTTTACTGGGTGTGGTTTCAAGAAAAATCAGCAACAAAGACCCCACATGGTGCCGCGTTTGTGTTCATTTGAATTTTCAATACAAAGAAATCGACTCCCATGGAGTCGTTTTCTGTACAGAGAAAACGACTCCTGTGGAGTCGATTTCTGTACACAGAAAACGACTCCAATGGAGTTGATTTCTACATTAGTTTGAAACGTTGAACAGTGAAATCGACTCCTCTGAAGTCGAATTGTTAGAAATGCAATATGTTTAAAACGTTGCCTAACTAATGATATTGTTTGGGTTTTATGATTATTTAAAAAAAAAATCCTGTTTATATGTGTTGTTTAAACAACAATTTTTGTTATTTTAAACATACAATACATATTTCCATAACTCTTAAACATCCTTATTATAACAACATTGCCAAACGCAATTGCAAAGTCGGATGAATCGTCAACCAATAGCGTCTCACTTTCGCACGGTGACAAGACACGTGTGCTCTCCTTTCTCTTCGCCTCTCGTGTCTCTCTCTCAAGTCTCAACGACAAAAAGAAAAGAAAAGAAAAAAAATTTAGGTTCCTTCCTAATGATATCTTTGAGGTCTCTCTTCAGGTACATAAGATTCGAAATTTTTTTCTTTTTGCTTTTCCCGAGAACCAAACAGGGTTTAAGTCTTGAGTTTTTTTAGATAAAGAAGTATGCACACACAGCACTTTTAAAACAACAGCTTTTAAAGGCATTTCTGATTATAATAAGTCTAATTTCATGGTTAGAAATGTTAATTTTTTTTTTTAATTATTTGAGAGAAAAAAATTGGCTATATTATTTTGTCATGCAATTGTTGCAGAGTGGACTGTGTGCTGAAATTTTCTGTGGTGACCAGGCCAGTAAATTACTTTCAGGTTTTTGAACTTTGATTTTCTGTGTTTCAATATTCAATTATATTTGATTTATTATTAAATTTTATGTCTTAATTTGGTTAGCATTTTGTTAATTGTAAGTATAGAAAAATGTGAGTTAAGTTAAATAGGGGTAGTTTAGGACCATATATGATAAAAGGTTGTACAAAAATGCATATATAGTTCATGGGGAGGTGTTTTTGTTTAATTTCATTTTAGGAAGCAAATGCTACTAACAATCTCTTCCAGACCCATTGCTCTTGCGCATGAGCATAAACTGCTAAAGCCCGTCAGGGGTGAATGCCCTAGGATTGCCCGGCAAGTGGTTCTAGCGGGTGGGGTTAGTTGCCAGTAGATTTTACTGGCTAGAGGCTAGTCCAAAGGGCTCTTCTTTAGAAAGGTTCTCTCTATGTTATAAAAAAATAAAAAATAAATAAATCTCTTCCAAACCCCACAAGAGTGGGAGAGCCTTGTACACTGGGTACGACCTTTTAGGAACTTTGGGAACACAATTTTTGTCCTACATAATTGATTTTTTATATTTATTTATGGCTCACTCGATAACCATTTGTTGGGAAGTTGGGATTAAAATGTCTATCATGAAATCTATCCGGTCCTGCCTTGAATTGCAAAGAGATAAGAAAGTGATAATGTTTTGAGAAGTGTATGTCAACCTCTGACTGTAATGTTGTTATGGCTTTCTTTAGGCCAAGGAGGGAGGTGTTGTTGGACAAAACTGCTTCCCATGATGCAGCTAATTCAGAACTAGATTTAGATTCACTAGGGGTAGTTGTGAAGCTTATCTAAGTCAGCCATAAGCTTGATTTTGGTGACACCAATTCATGTGACAGGGATGTTGTGCCTGTCATGGTTTGAGCTATAATTTTAAAATGGGTGGTGGAAAGGAAAAGCAAAGTGCTATGGACCAGAACAAAAAGCTCAAAACAGTTACTCCTGTATGGAGACCAGTCTGTACACAAGCCGTTTCCGATGAAGGTTGGTTATATCTTCTTACACAATCATAATCTATGAGCTGGATTGATAGACTTGAAGAGTTAGTCTGGTTCTTTTTCTTTTTTTCTTTTTTTTTTGATCTTTTTCTGTTTATTAACCCTTCAAGTTATGATTTTATATAACAAACTCAGACAAAGATAACCCACAGATTTGGTCTTATCATTTATATGCTCCCTAGATGTAAAGTTGTAGATTTATGTCATCACATCTTAATCAATTTATGGAGTTTTTGAATTGAATCATAGTGATTTGCTTGCAGTAAGATTTCTCTTTGTTTCTAAATTATCCCAACAAAAAAAAAAAAAAACTCTGTTTCTCATTAACTGTTTGTGCAACTTATAAAAAGGTCTACTGCTGGATCATTCATGATAAATAAAACCTTGTTTTTATCCTCTTGATGTAATGTTCTCCATGTTGAGAATTGGCTTTTATAAAATCAAAAACCCGTCAGTTTGGGTCATTATACTCTTTTGTAACAATAGGCTTATCAAAGGAAATTTGATGATATATTACCTCTGCTGTTGCCTATGAATTAGCATGTAAATTTGCAGAATGCTTGGTAAAGGATGTAATAGTGGAGTTGGAAGATGGAAGTCAAGTTCAAGAAGTGCAGTGTAGCACATCTAGCATTGTTTCTAATGTTCAACATGTTATGAAGTCAGCTGAACCGGTGACTGAAAAAACTGACTCAAATATCAGTTCCAGCACAGTTCAGTATAGTGATGAAGATAATAATGTCTTGGAAGGAGAATCAGAAAAGCATTCAATTTCAGCTGAGGTTAGATGTTAATAGTTGAGTTCTTGTTGTTGCTTCTTCTTCTTTAAATTGTCTATCTATGTGTGTGTATGTTTATCAGGCCCATTTGCTAACTTTTCTGCGTGAATTTGTCGGCTATGCCTTTCAATGTGCCCATTCTCATTGGCCTTTTTTCTTGTCAAGGTTTTGGTTGGTGTAAAGAGCTGACTTTATCAAACAACAGGGTTCTTCATGAATTTTTCACTTCTAGTGCACATTGGACCTCATTGGCAGCAGTTGTATTGCACATTAGTGGCATGCTTTTCTTGTTTATTGCAATGCAATTGTTTATTATTATTACTTTTTTTTTTGGGGGGGGGGGGGGGGTTGTCTGGAAGTGTTAACTGTACACGTTTTCCTAACTTCAAAATTTCAGTTGCTTTGCAGTCTAAAATCTATCAGTAGTCAACATTTATTTGCGAATTTAAGAAAGAAAAAAAACTGGTACTTGTACTGCCTCTAAGTTCTGTATTTATATGCAAATTATATGCATGGTTTTTCAACTTCCTCATTATTGAAGATATTAGTCTATCATGGGCCCATTTTAACCTTCATAACTCTTCATGGAAGGTTTTTTTTTGGGTGTGCTCTCTAAGCAATGACAACAATTGAATTAGTAAGTAAATCATTTCCAATTGCAGCAATATATATTGCTGACAGTTGTCAGATTCTTCTTTCTATACTTATCTCTATGGCAGTGTAAAGTACTTCCCGAAAAATTGCTAGTTAATGGGAAATTCTTTCAACAGAAAATTACACTAAGATGGTGTAAAATGGTTTCTGCCTTCAAAAAGTGAAACATTTTCCAGCCCTCACTTCTCCATGCCATGTCTATCACCTCCCTCCCCTCTATGGCATCATCCTGACCTTTCTCCTCCTCCTTGCTGCTGCCACCAACACCTTCCTCCTCTCCCTCCTCCACACTGACACTACCACCTTCTTACTTTCCACTCTCTCATGTTGCTACTACCAGCTGACTTCATTCCTCTGCATCACGACCACCGCCCTCCACTACCCACTCCCCTTGCAACTACCGCCTTTCTCCCCTCACTCCCTGCCGATACGGTCATCTTTCTCTTGTGAGTTTTAACGAAGAGATTTTCAGTGCAACTATAAGAGTAAATATTTTTTACAGATTCTCAACCAAACAATAGAAAACAAATCATTTTCCCAGAGAATATTTTCTACTATATATAGTTTTGCCAGGAAATGTTAAATGCCAAAGTTGATGGTTCAAGAAATCCTGCATGGATGCTCTAAAATATGGTTCTGGAAAAGTTAGTACTTTTGTGTGGAATGGCTTTAGCCAATTTAGAAGTGTTCCCCCCTCCTTAGTTGTTGTCATTGGAAATGCTGGATGGATTTCATGCTTTTGGCAAAGCTGCAGTAAGAAATAATATCAAAAATTTATTGACCTTATCCTGGTTATATAGTTACCATTTTGCTAAGTTGTTTCTCACTTTTTGTAATATTTGATAGCCAGCTCCTTCAAACTTAAGATTTTAATATTTCATTCTTTTCAAATTGGTCTAATGCTCTATATTTGATATGCAGGTAGGTGCTTCTCTAATTCGATTTATAAAAGGAAAAGGGTACACGATTCAGCATGTAAATAATTTTGTACTACAATAAAACATTCATTTCCTTATAATTTTTTTTTCCCTCAGAGGATCTACACAGAGAAAGATTGAAGAAGAGATGGGAGTTAAAATTATATTTCCATCATCCAAGAAGGATGATTCTATTAGTAAGTTTGGGTTTCTTATAATCTATGTGAATCTTGTATATGGTCATTATGATAAATTGTTGCTTTAAAGCCTTCAACCGTGTTGAATTTCTGCCATAATTGTATCATAACATGTATAATTTACTGCTGATTATTATGTGAAATTTCTACTACTTTTTAGAATATGTGAATGTGATGTTTTTATTGTCCTTTGATTGAGTAAGTTTTACATGATAATCTTGCAGCCATTGAAGGCCTTTCAATTGAAAGTGTCAATAGTGCTTCAGAAAAGATACAAACTATAATTGATGAGGTCAGTTGTCTATTAATATGATTTTCCAAAAGATCTTATGAGGAATGCAATATTTTTTATCCTTCTAGAATATTTCATCTCAATGACATTGGCTTGAATTGAGTTTTTTTTTTTTTAAGATCACATTCTTAATTATTTTATACACTATTTGTTTTCTTCAGCATTATTTTCTTGATTTTCAACCCAAACACATAATGTTGTATTAATCACTAACTTTTTTTTTTTTTCCTTCTTCTTCTCTCCCTTCAAATACAGGCAGTTAAAAGCCCAAATCTCGATTACTCTCACTTCATATCACTTCCATTGGCTATACACCCTGAACTGGTTAATAAGCTTCTGAATTTTCAGAACTCCATATTGGGGAATAGTGATGGTTGCCCAGATGAGAATTGGGATAGTGATTCAAATGAAGATGGTACTGACAATGAAGTTGGGCACCGGAAGTTAGATAAACAACCTGATGTTGCTGTTGAACTCAAAGCTGATGATGACAATGAACATGTTAAAGTGAATAGGAGTAAAATACCTCTTGTCAGTTATACCCCTAAAGCATCAAAGTCTTCACCTTTATCTGGTATGCGAACAATTATATTACATGATGCCTAAGGAGCTTAAAAAATTTATATCAAGAGATTGTGCTGTGGTCTTGTTCTTTAGCTGGTCAGCTGTAGCAGGTTTTAGTATTGTGTGTGTGTGTATTATATATTTCTTACTACTTGCCTAGTCATGGTACCACTCAACATCCTTTTTCACTTATATAAGTATTTATTTTTTGTTTGTGATTGCATTGATTTAAAGGCTCATATATGGGGTTTTGTAATGCAACTTCAAATGTTTTTTTCCCCATATCATATTTATGTTACCTGGTTATTTATCGTGTGTGTTTTCATGATTATATTTGTATATATCTTTCTTAAGACTCACAGATGATCATCTGTTTGCATTTTTATCATCAGAGAATCAATTTTTTTATTTTCTTTCATCCTCTTCCTCATCTAACAAACACTGCTGCATGTTGCACTCAGCCGACTTGGGAATTGACAAATCAATATTCATTAAACCAAAAACGTTTCACTTGACTGTACTCATGCTAAAATTGTGGAACAAGGACCGTGTTAGTGCAGCTGCTGAGGTTTTGCAGGTAACTTTTTAATGAATAAGGTAGATGTGGCTGAGACTGAAAGTGGCACTGCTTGACATCAATGTGTTATATTTCTTCCCAGAGTATCTCCTCAAAAGTGATGGATGCTTTGGATAATCGGCCTGTCTCTATAAGGCTTAAGGGGCTGGTAAGATCTTTTTCTATGTCCAAAGGGTTAGATAGTTGTGTCCAATACTTATAAAAAAAAAAAAAAAAAAAAAAAGATAGTTGTGTCCAATATATGTTTTGAATATGCATTGAAAAGATATCATGCTTCAAACTTTTTGACAACAGTGGTCACTGAAGCTGAAGTGCATAGATATGTGTAAGTACATGTACACCAGTTGTTAGATAGTTAATGTATATCTGAATTTTTTTAGGTTAAGGTGTGTCATATGCAGTTTATACCTTAATTGTGAATGATCTTGTTAAGCATTGGGAGGTGTGTTTAAGTTGAGATGTGTTATATGCTGACCAATCATCTACTTTATTTTTTATTTTTTGGTGAATTAAGTAGAAAATAATTTAATGTTTGAGCTCTTTATTGAAAATCATATTCATGGATTAAAAACCATCTAGATTTTGGCACATTGGAAGGTGGTTTTCATTGTTATGTTTGCAATGGGTGAGGGAAGATGATATTTTCCTTGACCAATTCATTTCATGTCCTCGTAGGATTGCATGAGAGGTTCTTTGGCCAAAGCCCGTGTTCTTTATGCTCCTGTGGAAGAAATTGGCAGTGAGGACAGACTGTTACGTGCTTGTCGTATCCAAAATTTTGTCTGTACTAACAAATGAGAAAGACTAATACTATCTTCTTTAATTAGGTTTAAGTTGTTTCTGTGGAAGAAGTATTTTTGAATTTCTTGAACTTTCTCAGAAGTCATTACTGATGCATATGTTGAAGCTGGACTGGTCCTTGAAAAAGATGCTAATCAAAAGTTAAAGGTATAATATATTACCTTTCTATATCCTTGCCTTCCTTTTTATTTATTTATTATGCTTTATGCTTTTGAGCTATGTTTGCTTTCCATAAGATTCTTTTGCTGTACTTGAAGTTTTAACAATGCATGCATATGTGACTGTACTTTGGTCACTGCATGAATTTGAAGTTCTTAACGGGAGAAGCATGTATGATAGTTTTTGAAGCTTTCTCAGCCACTCAAGTACTTATTCTTCATGCATCAGTGCTACTATTTCCTTAAACAAATTCAAGTTTTCCAAAAGTGCAAGTGCCTAGGAAGGTGGTCAATGGGTGCTCGTTTATGCTGATGTATTGATGTCATCATGTAACCTGGAAAATAGAGAAAGTGTCAAAGGAGAGGATTTTTTTTTTTTTTTTTTTTGGGGTGTGTGTGTGTGGGGGGGGGGGGGGGGTGGTGTGTGGTGATGACGGGAGTTAGGGGTGTCAATTCGGGTTAGCGTGTTGGGTTCGTGTCGTGTCGAGGTAGGGGTATTCGACTAAATAGCTCAACCCTAATCCGACCCATTTAATAATCGTGTCATGATCCTTCAACCCTAACCCGACCTGTTAATAAGGCGGGTTGACCTGACCCAACTCATTTGACATGCTTAATAAACAAGTCGTGTTGGGTTGACACAAATGTAGCACAACCCATTTCAACCTGTATAATATTAAATATAACATCCATCTAGAAATAATTATTTTTACATCCCAAAAAGTAATGCATACACTTCAAGTCTTCAACCCATATTCAAAATAATATAGTTCAACAAAAATATAACATTAATATAGAAATAAGTTCTTTACACTCCAAAAGAAGTGCATACACTTCAACTCAAATTCAAAATAACAAAGTTTCACAAAAATAAAATAACATAGTTCAACAAAAATATAATATTCTTGGAACTCGCCAAATGCTAAGTATCAATATTGGAAGAATTTGAGCAAACAGTAGACTAATCTTGATTATGACCACAATTATCATCCATAGATTCTTTGTTGATGTCCAAATTCATAACATCTTCCACAAGCTCATCCAATTTCATTTGTGTAAGTTCTATGCCAAAAAAAAAAAAGTATTAGTAGTTTAAAAGTCTGTAAAGTTTCAATTTCCAATTATATCCCTCGTAAAATTTTGTAATTACTTATTTTTCTTTTTAAATTTAAAATATATGTTGGACATAAAAGGTATTTGACAAATCTAAAATAAAATAAATATTTATTTGTTAAATGAGTTAAACGGGTTGCGTTAAGTAGGTCATTTCGGGTTGACACAAATAAATTAGCGTGTCAAACGTGTCTATTGCGGGTTATGCGGGTTGACCCGTTTATGACCTGTTTCTTATCGTGTCACTTTCGGGTCGACCCATTTATGACCCAAACCTATTAAGGCCTAACCCTAACCCAAAAAAACCCATGTCGGGTTCGTGTCGTGTTCGCGGGTTGGGTCGAACATTGACACCCCTAACGGGAGTAGGAGAGGATTACAAAATTTTTTGTTAAACTTATGCATTTTTCTCTCTCTGAAATTATGGGATATACAAATTTTGGGATAAAAAGTAAGGAGGCCTTGAAATATAAAAATTATTTATTAATTTCTTAAAAAAAAAAAAAAAAAAAACAGCTGCGAAGTTTCAGAGTTTTGATCTATAATTTTAATGAATTCATTTGACCTTATCATCTGAGCAAGACTTATTGAAATTTCCCAACGTTTTGCTAAGGTCAAAATGCAGTTTTTCTATGCCTCAGTTTTTGCTGTTAATGCTCATATCATTTTTGGGGAATACTTCTATGTCTTCTAAGATTTCTAAATATTCTCATACATTTCCTGAGATTTACGTAACATGACGTTGTCCTTTGAGGTTCTGATATACAATCCTTAGCTTGTTACTGGATGAACTGTTTCCATCTACGTGTTTTGAGATATGAACAAATGTTTGCTGATGTCCCTTGAGATTGTGATATACCATCATTAGCTTGTTTTCATGATGAGTTCTCTTTAAGTAGCTTCTTGTCATTTAAGTTTTCTTGACATATACCAAAACTTTTCTTCGTGTGTTTTGCTTTTGGTCATTGCATTAATTGATGCTTGTTCACTTTGCGCTGTAAGATTGAATTTAGACCTAACTGTACAGGTGGTGGGTCAATATTTAAAAGAGCCAAACTGTGGACTCATTTTGGTGATTAGAGATGCCAAAAAGAAAAAAAAAATTTTACCATATAATTTGAATTATAATGTAAAGTATTGAGTAAAATATGTGTATAGTAAGATACAAAATCAAACCGAATAACCAGTTTTGTTATGTTCAAAAATTAAAAACACCAGCTTGAACTATTACCTGCTGGTGAAAGATTACATTATTTTACTGCATTCTTCTTCAATTTATACTTCCTGACATAGAACAACAACAACAGCAACAGCAAAAGCCTTTTTCCCAAAACTTTGGAGTCGGCTCTAGATCCCTTAATAAAGCCTTACTTCCTTACATAATTCCTACATATTTAATCTATAAGGCATACTTGGCTTTTTGGGTGTTCAAGAGTGTTGTAAATTGTAATTGTATGTTGTTTCAAAATTAGAGTTTGTTTAGAATTTTATGGCCATATGAATTCCACCTTATAAGAACTTAAAATAGTAATAGTATCATATGAATCTTGAAAGTGCAAATAATGTGGGTTTTCTGTTTCCTTGAATTGCAGTTGCATGCCACTGTGATGAATGCGAGGCATAGAAAAAGGTGTGACTACCATTTCTTTTTCCTTTTTCCTTTTTCCTGGTACTTACTAGATGCTCCCAGTGTTGCAGTTGTGTTTGGCTTCTCTTTTCTCACAGCTGTGACTAACATATGGAACTTTCTGTTTAGGAGGAAATGGACTAGAAATGCTGATTCTTTTGATGCACGTGGTATTTTCAAACAGTTTGGATCAGAGGAATGGGGGGAGTATCTTATCCGTGAAGCTCATCTTTCGCAGAGATTTACGTTTGATGAAAATGGTTATTATCATTGTTGTGCTTCAATACCTTTTCCTGAAAATATGCAAGTGGACTGAACCATTTTCCTAGATATCAATGTGCTTTTCTTTTTAGTAGCAAACCATGAATGCAAATGTTATTAAGTTATTCTTTGGGAATTGTTTTAGCTTATTGTTTTCGTATGTGCTCTCTTACCTTACTGCTTTCAGACTCCTGGTTCCAGATTTGTAGTTCTTCAATGAATCTATATACCAATTTCCTCTAATAAATACTAAATTTTTTTAACTTTTGCAGTATTTTACCAAAGTAGTGTATACAATGATTTGAAACTTGGAATTACGTTGCATAAAATCCTTGTGTTTGACTTTGAGCCCTGCGCCTCCTCAAAGGGCATTGCATAAACAACCAAATTTGAGAGAGAAATTCAAGTCAAAGTAGAAACTAAACTCTATCTGTACCAGCATGATAAATGTTGCTTGCATTGTGTATTGGAACTCATCATCTGATAGTAGCTCAAATAAGATGTCTGCAGGCTGATTATGATTATTAGACTTAATTCTTTGCCGATATTGTGTATTGGAACTCATCATCTGATAGTAGCTCAAATAGAGACTACATTCTTGGTTATTGATTTTTTCCCCTTCCTCTGCTTTGTCTGCACATTTTCCTGCTATTGTAATCGTAAAAGGAAGAGAGAATTTGCGTTTCATTTTTAAATCATAGAGTTGGAATTATTCAACCTGCCAGGTATCACCGTGCAAAGCATGTCTTGCTCATATCTTTTTACGTTGCCAGTATCTAAATACCCCAAATGTAGGTGGTCATTACTGACTGCAATCCTTGAAGAATTATCGGCCTTATAGCGAGTGTCCTATACTATCCCCTGACAAACACCCCAAAGAAAGGGGTATTCTATTATTACAGAATGTTCTCAGCCATTTTGCTCAACTTCTGTGTTTCTATCCACCAATTTTATTTTCTTTTAATATTTCATATTATATTCTGGTGTGTGCAGAAGCACACTCCTTATTGCTTTAAGTAATTAGCAACAATCACAAATTTTCAAAAAGAGGTAAAAGCTAATAGAAAATGAAGTTAAATGTGATGAAGTGTGTACACAAAGTCTTAATTGCAATTGGTGGAAGTCTTGAAAGAATCTACAGTGAAATAATCGTTTATAACTGTTTATAAGCCATCAGTCAGTCACATGTGCCACACGTATGCATATGATGAATTAAGAATGATGTGAATGGAGTACCAAATTTCTCTATGTTACAAAAGTTGGTCCCAAATTTTATTGATTACCAGTGCAGCTGGTGAGTGCACATGAACAATCCCAGAAAAAAACTAGTTAAAACTTAAAAGCCTCTTAATTAAACCTCTTCAAAATTCATTACTACAAGTTGGGTGGAACAGCTAAACTGGGCTGGTGGGTTAAATAGAAAGGAGATTTTGTAACTAGAAAACAAATTAAATTCAATTTTATTAACCACAAAATCATACTAAACTAACCTTACATGGTCTGGATTGTTTCCAGCTACTGCCTCTCCTACTGAAAATGATCTCCTTGAAGCTTCTTCTCTACCCATGATGGTGACAGAACTGGACTCATCTCAAACTCCACAGCTTCTCTTTGCTGATCTTTCATTGGGTCCTCCAAGTGTGCCTTCTCAGTGGGATAAATTTTGACCCTCCATACCTTAAAAGTTTGATCCAAGCTAGCACTATAAATCAATAAACTCTTAACCACATTATCTGACTCTAAAGAAGCAGCTAAGCATCTCACTGGCCCATGATGTCCTTCTATGACTGAAAGACATGAATGTAAGCAATTTCCTTCCTCTCTCCTCCATACCCTGATTGTTGAATCCTCGGAACCACTAAAGACTAAGTCACCTATGGCTATTAAGCAAAGAATAGCAAAATGATGACCTTGTAAAAACCCTCCATGGTTATATCTCCCAGACATCTTTTCCTTCTCCCAAAAGTTTATAAGCCCATCTGAGGAGCCAGAGTAGAGCAAGCAAGTGCCTTGTGACAGGCTCAAAGCCAAGGCATTAACTGGTGAAAGTTGAAACTTTAGTGTCATGGTGAGAATATGAGAGCTTTCACCAAACACCCTTCTCCATATCTTCACTGAACCATCAGAGGAGCAAGTGAAAACACACCCATCATGTTCATTGATAACAATTGCGTTGACATGACCATCATGAGCCAGAAATGAATCCACACAACGCTTTTCAGAGATATTCCAGGCCTTAACTGTTCTGTCCCATGAACCTGTATATAACAGCTTTTCTTCATGGTTGTATGCTAGGCAAGAAATAATGTTTCTGTGTTGGAGTGTGCTCTTTCTTGGAAACAAGAAGAATGATTTTCTTTGAGGCAAGGTAGTGATCTTCTTTGGTCGAAAATTGTCTGTGATCGACACATTCCATACGCGAATTTTGCAGTCACTATGTGTGGTAAATAGCATTCTTCCACAAGCCAAGATGGCACGAACTTGACCAGAATTAGCCCTTATGTAACCCATTTCAGTGCAGTCTGGTTGCTTCCAGACATGGATGCGTTTACTTTCAGAGCCAGTGAATATAAAATCTTTTGTGAGTGTGATAGAGAAAATGTTACCTTCATGGCGATGGAGAGAGGCTATGCAATGATAAAGAAGAGGTTGAGTGGGAGATGTTCGCACCGGGGAGAGTGTCCATGGTGTCTCCGGGCTCATTGGTCGTATTGGGATTGATGTTGTTGAAGCAGAAGATGGCCTTGGGGAAGTAAACTGCATTCTAGGCTCAGCTGAATTTTGATGAGCACCAAAAGAGAGTCTCCTAGGTAAATTGATGTTCTTCCTTTCTTCATCCATGAAGCTCCTTAGGTCTACTTCACCATGAAATTCCATGGTAGATGATCATAGACAAAGGTCCTATGTTGTGAAAACTGAATGGGGGTTGTTCAAAATCTGGTTAGGATTGTTAAATATTTAGTTGAGATTGTCTGGGGGACCAGTATTTTAGGCTCTTTAGTACATTGAACTTTACTATAACAATGTAGAGCCAAAACTAAAGAATGAGAAGGAAAACAAGTATAAACAGGCAAGATTTAGGAGTAGTGGGCCTAGTGACCAGTGTGATATGATTGATATTCAATAAATTTTCCATTACTCCCGCAACCACAAGCAAACACCACTAGGATATGGAGCTCATATATGTCAGGCTTGTAAAGCAAATAAAATAATACTTCTATGAGAAAAAAACAATAAATGAAAACTCAAGAATCACAACAATTGAAAACTATAATAATCTAAGAACTCATAAGAGAGAAATTTTGGGTTTGAATAAGGTTCCAATTTAATTAACTTCTTGAATAATGGTTTGAACTACTAGCCAGCACGGCATATAATGAACTTATCGGACAATTGGTCCAAGCACCTACTCAGTGATAGTAAACGAACCAAACTCCTAGACAAGGATAGCAAATGAAAATGATATTGCAAGTGCAAAATTGTGTTTGGCGTCATTTCCGGGTACATTTTCACTGTTATGCTGTCTAGTCTTCTATATGATATCATTGATATGTATGAGTAGATCACAATTCTCAAATCTCAAACCTATATATATATATATATATATATATACAAATATACAATCATTAGATAAGTCTATACACTGCACATACATACAAAGTTCATGGTAATTTTCATTATAGCTTTTTTCTTTGTCATCATCACCATAAATCAATATATTTAAACACAAATTAGAGAGAGCCTAGAACATACTACTATTTTGATATGCTACTTCTGACCCAATGGCTCTCAAAATCTTTCTTCAGCCCATAACTAAGATTAATGACTCATCCAACCGACCCACCCATGTACCTTATTGCATAGTTTTATGTTCTTTATGCCACTCAACTACTTAATAAAACGCATCAACCAGCCATGATTATATCAGGATATTTACAACAAGAAGAAAAAAAAATGTAAAAATCGGTATAGAAAAAGTAAAATAATATACTGACCAATACGTACTACAGGGGTGTCAATTCGGGTTAGCGTGTCGGGTTCGTGTCGTGTTGAGATAAGGGTATTCGACCAAATGACTCAACCCTAACCCGACCCATTCAATAATCGTGTCATGATCCTTCAATCTTAGCCCGACCTGTTTATTAGGCAGGTTAACCTGACGCAACCCATTTGACACGCTTAATAAACGAGTAATGTTGGGTTGATATGAATATAACACAACTTATTTCAATCTGCATAATATTAAATATAACATCCATCTATAAATAATTTAGAGTTTGTAGGGTTTAGAGATCTAGGGTTTGTAAAGTTTTAATTTCCAATTATATCTTTTGTAAGTTTTTGTAATTACTCACTTTTCTTTTTAAATTTAAAATATATGTTGGATATAAAAGGTATTTGACAAATTTAAAATAAAATAAATATTTATTTGTTATACGAATTAAATGGGTTGTGTTAAGTGGGTCATTTCAGGTTAACACAAATAAATTGGCGTGTCAAACGTGTCTATTGCGGGTTACGCAGGTTGATCCGCTTATGACACGTTTCTTATCGTGTCGCTTTCGGGTCGACCCATTTATGACCCAAACCCATTAAGGCCCAACCCTAACACGGAAAAATCTGTGTCGGGTACGTGTAGTGTTCGCGGGTTGAGTCGAACATTGACACCCCTACTGAAGCTATTAATTTGCCGATATAACTTTCAGATCATTGCTTTTAAGCTATCTTTCTTACAAGCTGACATGTCCTGGCCAACTTTACAGTATTTTCAATCACAAGAGACAAAATCATCGTCTTAAGAAGATAAGTTATCTCCCATGTCTTAGTAGCTAAGCAGCAAGACCATATGTATACATATAGATATAGCCTGGGTGATATCCTGTTGATCTTCGCCACGTCCATCACAATTCAATTCACAGGTCAAGCTAGAGAGAATCTTTGGCCTAAATAAGTTAGTCTTTGTATCTAGGCAACAGATTTTTACATGTTCTTCACAATAAAAACTCAAATTTTATTTGCAACTCTTTTAAAGTTTCTAGAGATGCTTCCACCACAGTTGCGCTCTTGCCTTGCTTGCTTTAAAGGCTGTGCATGCGTGGGGGGAATTTAATTGTTCTGTTCGAAACATGGTGTAAGCACTTTCAAGTGTATATAGTCCTAAAATGTCCCTAACCAAATTTAAACATCTTTGGGACTTCAAGTACTCCATTGATAACTGAAGCTTTGTGAGTTAAAAAATTTTGATCTTTCGATGATACTTGCTCAAAATAAGCGCCTGGGTCAATAATAGTCTCCACGTCCGCAATGACCTTAAAAGAAGTAGGGATGGGTAAAAACTGTCGCGCACACACACTTCCACACACGACCACACAAAACAATTGAAATGCACGTGTGTGTGTAATGAACACTACCCTTTTACTATATTGTTTTAGTTCCCAAGATATTCTTCCAAATGAGGAGCAAGAAGAGTGAGTGTAAATGAGAATTTCTTTTGGAAAGGAGGGTTAAAGTAAAACATAAGATTAAAAATAATATATATATTTTCCAAGTTTTGGTTTGTGTAGTTTATTTTAAGAAGTATGGGCACTTCAATCTCATTTCACACTCTACTAAGTTGTTAACCTATGATGAGAGCAACATCACTGTCACATCAATGTACTAGTAATACTATTTTTATTATACATCCAACCATAAGTTAACACACTAGTTGGGTGTGAAATTTGGTGATCCTAGACTTATCATTTGTCTTGTATAATTGTTTGGAAGATTTGCACCCACCCACAAAAACTATCTTCCAAGACAATAACGTTTGAAGAATTCTCATGAATTTCTGAAGACCAGTAACGAGGGGCCCATGTGCCTTCTTCTTCGAGATGGACTCCTCCTGATGGAAGCAATCAAGCTAACACCTACAACAATTGGGGTGGGAATAATTGTGTGTGATCATAAATTCCTTAGGATAAAGATCAGTATGCTCTTGAACACTTCACCACCCCCACAATATATGGTGAATTATGTACGTGTTTCAATGAATTCCACCAATTCCCATTACAAAAAAAGAAAAGAAATGGAATATATAGAGTTTATATATGTAAACATTCACATTAAGTAAATAATATATATACTTAATGTGTATGGTTTTGTGTATGTAAAGAAATGGAATATATAGATTTTATATATGTAAAGATTCACATTAAATAAATAAATAAATAATATATATATATATATATATACACATCTATGGTTTTAATATATATATATATATATATGTGAGTATAAAGGTTTAAGAAAAAGTATATATATAGTTTTTATTAACTTAAAAGATAATGAAAAACCAACTGTTAATAAATAATAACTAAAACAATAATATTATTAAGCGCAACGCGTGAGTTTGCAACTAGTATTAATAAAGACGTAATCACTAAAAACTTTACATTGTGGACATAAGCCATCAAAACAAACCAAGTAATTAATTTTGCTTTTGCCTTCTATTCCTCTTTCTCTATAACTCCCACTCTTCCAACAACAATTTTTAAGCATTTACACCCATTATTGATCTTCATTCTAAGTCACTAATATGTGCCCAAATTCTATCTATCAATTTTCTACCTAAAAATAATAATAATAATAATTCTACCCAATCAAACTTGATAAAAAACTCACCAGTCTACAACTACAAAAGTTAGGCATTTTTGTAGTTGTACTATGGTTAAAAAAACTAGTAAGTTTCCCGTGCGATGCACGGATAATGTTGTAATGTTTTATGTAAATTTGTTTTTTTGGAAAATATTATACATATATTATAGCATATTTATTATATATAAAACTTTGTTAGTAATGAGTTCATCATAAAAAGTAACTATTATAAATTACACACATATATCTATTATAATTATTTTGTTCATATAATGAGCAATAATTAAAACAACTTGGAGTAATATTGTATAATAAAAGTTGATAAAAGCATATTAATTCATTCTATATTATTGATTTTTATTATGTGATGTAATAAAAAGCTTCATTACAATTTTCTTCTTCTTCAATGCTTTGTTATTGTGGTATGGTGACGCTTGTTATCATCATTAGTTTCTCCATCTTCAACGTTTGAAGTTTATTCCGTCCGTATTTGTTCAATTTTTGAGCTTTTGTCATTTTTTTTCCTTTTGTTGCATCATTTGTGTTAATCACTAACGAATTGGCACTGAGAGATTCTTGATTGGATCTTACAAAGTTTAGACTTTGTCATTAAGATTTTTCATAGGTAACTGCATTTATATTAAATTTCAATGATGTGATAGTTTTTTGTAAATGTTTTTATTTTTTATTTTTGTTAATTTTGGAATAGTACAGCAAAAAGAATTAATATAGCATATTGGATTGTGTATATATTTTTTTTTCTTCCATACCTTTTTTTCATTTGAAGGTGCATAAAAAATCTTAGCAACTATGTAATTTTCAAAATCATCATTTAGATTGAATTCATTCAAATGAAGTAGAGAAATCCATTTTTTTCCTAATTTTTTTTTTCAAATCACATGGGATTCCTTCTCCAATATCAATATTTTTACAATAATTTAAATAAGTTGTACCTTAGTTTATTTTTTAGCAAGATCTCTTGTAGATTTATTTAGGATTTTCTCGGCATCTCAATCAAATATCACAAAATTTGTTTTGTTAGTTGCATCAAAAACTTCAATTTGAATCCTGTATCTGAAGTAGTTTGCAATTGTATATATATAATAGTTATAGTAATATTATAAATATTTAGAGAGTATGTAGTTAATGTGAATGCCTCTAACTTTGGGATAGAAAGATTTATTTTTGTTTCACATTTTGCACACCAAAATAATCCTGCTTACGGTTTGACATTCCTTTCACAAAGTACGCACAAAATGTAATACCAACCCATTGTTGTATCAATGTTACTTATTATTGCAATACCCTAGCAGTTCACATCTTACAATGAATTTCAAAATTAATATGTATTATTTTTTTTTAATGTAAATAATATGATGTATTATTATTTTTTTACGTAAATGATGAGTATAATTTGAAATGATTAACAAACCTATTTCGTAGGATCTCATTCAATGCATTTTACCTTTACTATTGTCTTCATATTATTTAAAGATAAATCCTCCTATGAAAAATTTTTTGTATGTATTTTTGGTATTTCTTGTATAGGATCATGTTTTTAACCATTTCTATCATTGAATTTTTTAAAGAAAACATTAAATTAATGGCATTTTGTGAGATAGTATATTTTATTTATTAGACTTTTTTGTTATTATAAATTTTAGAAATATGCACTTGTCAATTATTTTAGCAACCTCAGGGATCTCAAGATTTATATATAGATATATATATATATTTTTGCACTGGTCGATGACAGAGAATTTGTCTGCATAAATTGCATAGAACATTATTAATAGATAAAAGCATATTGAATTGAAACTGGGGAAAAATGAAGACATGATTTCATGAGAATGAGATTTTCTAGAAGTATCATCTATATGTGGGGGAGGAAGAAGAGAGTTTGTAAGAGGGTAAGACTTTTTGCTTTGATTGACATGTGGGAATGGTCAAACTTGGGTCATAACATGTAGGGTAAGAACTGGACTTGAGTTTTTCATAAAGTTTGGTCTACTTTTAAAAGATAGTCCATTTTATAGTTAATAACTTTTGGTCTAATTGTCAAAACAGCCCATATTTTATATAATAGTAAAAAGAAGTTACTATAATTTATTGGGTAACAGTAAAAAAAACATAATAAAAAGAGGTAAAAAATGCTAAATTTATATAATAAAAATAAGTTACTATGATCTATCGGGTAACAGTAAAAAAAAAACTAAATGAAAAAAGGTAAAAATTGTTAAATGCAACATTAGAGTGCCATGTGGCAGGACCTCATGCACTTTCACACAAGGTCTCTGCTTTTATATATATATTGATGTATTATAAACTCGGTTTAAAATACTAATATTATTATTTTTGTGTGTGTTCTAATAAGTATTAATGTTTACTAAAAAAAAGGATGTTTATCCCACATTAGTTGTGTATGTCTAGTGTCTACTGTTTATAACCTCAGTCTACAATTACAAAGGTTAGACCATTTTGTAGTTGTACTCTAGTTAAATAATATATTATAAACCCCGTGTGTGGGGTTTTTTTTTTTTTTTTTTTTTTTTTTTTTTTTTTTTTAATTTATAAAACAGCACATAGGCCCAAGTGAAAGAACAAGGATCCTGGGCCTAATGCTTTATGCTTTAAGGGACTGGGCTTGGTTTACCGTAACTAAATTGGGCTGATTTTAAACCAAGTGATGCACAAAACACGGATCCTACAACATATACATACTAACATATAACAAGCATATACGTATTGAACAGTAAGGAACAATAAAGAGCAAAATAACAAGGAAAAAGAAAAGAAAGTAAAGTAAAAAACGTTAGGGATCCTTAGGATAATATGGTATGTTTTATTATTTTCATAATTTTGTAATACATTATGCTCACTAGGATGTGTTACAAGGTCCAAATAAGTTCAAAAATCACAGACTTAAATGGCTCTTCAAGCCTCTAAGACTTGCAAAGTTTGAATCCCTTTGAATCCAAGTGTGTTCTCTAGTGAAAGTTTTGAGGATTTCGGACAGTGTTTTCCCTCTCTTTTCTTTTTTTTTTTTGTTTTTTGTTTTTTGTTTTTTGTTTTAAATTCCGATAGAGTTTTCTCAAGGGTTTTTACTCTAATTCCACTGTTCTTTAATGCCTTTTATTGTTGGTTGCTTCCCCTTTTATAGTGCCATCCTAAGGTTTCTAGGATACCATTGATTCCCTCTATTTCCTCCCCTGGGTACCAGAATCAATGTTCTGTCAGCAACATTGATGGCTGGTCTCTTTCTCATTCTTCATTGTTTCATTTTTTTGAGTTTCCCTCTTTAAAGCCCCCAACTGACTTTCCCGTTTTTGGGGGTCCTAGAGGGCTGATCTTTGATCTCTCTTTTTTCCAAAGCTTTTAGACTTCATCTTTCCAGGCCCTATTTTTGGCTGCTTTTCCTTTTGTCATTTTTCCCAAGTGAGCTGATTCGTTCCTGTCAAGCTGAAAGATCCCCAGCCACCTCCCTTCATGGTTCTTCTTCTTGGGTTCCCCGAGGTACTAGACCCTTACTCATGAGTTGTTGGTTCCTAAATCTTCTGATCCCTTTTCTGCATTATTGGGTGGTTAATAGGGACATATCTGTCCTTGTTCTTCGTGTTTCCTGGCATGCCCTCCCTTGAACTGTCTTAATCCCAACTTGACCTTACTGCATGTCTCGAGGATCCCAGGCTCCTAGGACCCCCAGGTATCTTGGTTTAGTTTTTTTCCTGAGCTCCCCAGTGATTTTTCTAACCTTTGAGAGCTGGGTTGGACTTTTTATTTCCTTTGTTTTGTGAGGACCAAGGCTTGCCCATCCATGGATTTAGGTCCCTCCTTATGGACCCTTAATGGGTTTGGGCTTCCCCCCTTTTTTATTGAAAGCCCAAATTTCTAGATTTCAATCCTTTGTGTTGTTTTGGGCCTTGGCACATCATTGTAATTTTTTGGACCTCAACACCCGGTTTAAAACATTAATATTACTATTTTCGTGTATGTTATGATAAGTATTACTATTTACTCAAAAAAAGAAAGAAAGGATGTCTATCCCACATTGGTTGTATGTGTCTAGTGTCCACTGTTTATAACCCTAGTTTACAACTACAAAGGTTAGACCATTTTGTAGTTGTACTCTGGTTAAATAATATATTATAAACCCGGTTTAAAACACTAATAGTACTATTTTCGTGTGTATTCTGATAAGTATTACTGTTTACTAAAAAAAAAAGATGTTTATTCTACATTGGTTGTGTGTGTCTAGTGTCTGTTGTTTATAACCCTAGTCTACAACTACAAAGGTTAGACTCTTTTGTAGTTGTACTCTAGTTAAATAATGTATTATAAACCCGGTTTAAAACACTAATATTACTATTTTAATGTGTGTTTTAATAAGTATTACTGTTTACTAAAAAAAAAATGTTTATCTCACATTGGTTGTGTATGTCTAGTAGCGTCCGCTGTTTATAACTCCAGTCCACTATTTAGGTCCTTTTGTAGTTATACTTGGGTTAAATAATATATTATAAATCTAATTTAAAATACTAATATTACTAATAAGTGTTATTGTATACTCAAAAAAAAAAAAAAAATCACCATGATCAGTCACTCTCACAATCGAAGTACTATGATTATATTGTCTTTCCATGATGTACATCACACATTTATTGCGAACAATGAGAAGCTGTTTACTCAAAAAAAAAAATCACCCTGATCAGTCACTCTCACCATCGAAGTCCTATGATTATATTGTCTTTCGATGATGTACATCACACATTTATTGCGAACAATGAGAAGCGTACTATATACTACACTAGTGTGAGATAATTCATTCGGCAGCATGACATAAACTTATTTTGTGGCATCGCATACATATAACACAGATAACAATTAGTTTATATCATACCAATAGTTACTTTAATTCCAAAAGTTAGGTTTTGTATTGTGATGTCCCAATTTGATTGATTGTATGATATGTGTGAGTGTGTGATGAGTTCCACATCGGGTATTTACTGGGTTAAACTAGGTTTTATTAACAAGTACAAGGACCCTTAATTGTGACTAGTCCTTTTGAGATATAGCGCAGATGTGGTTAACGCTTTTCCTTGGATCGTTATATATGGTATCAAAACCGGCCTAGTACATTAGCTCAATGTCTAGAAGTTTTGCCTATTTGCCTGTGACTCCAACACAATTAATCTGATTTGAGAATAGAAAAATGGGCCCAAAAGCTTAATCAATTATCATTTTTTATTATTACTTTTTGCTAAATAGAAAAAGATAAGATCATAGAGGTAAATCACATCCTATAAAAAAAAAAAAAAAAAAAAAATTCATCGAATAGGATATACCACGAAATTCCCTCGTTGGCTTGCGGCCTCAGCTCTAGTGAGCCCAATGCTATTCAAACCCAAACATTATGGCGAGGTGCTTGACTATTACACTCCACACAGCTAACTCAATTATTCAATCACGTAAATTGAGGGGTCGGGGAAGATTATTTGGTAACTAAAATTTGTTTGCCTCTCCAGTAAAAGACTAAAAGGAATTCGCCATTAATGATGTGGTGCACTTCGATTAGCTAGACAATTCTGTGGGAGCACCAAAACTGTAAAAGGTCGGTTTCAGTGATGGACAATTCAATTCATTGAGCTAGAGCCTTCCCAATAGGACATTGGAATCACATGGGGGAATATCCAAAACCACCTTTTACTCATGCAGACAAAAACATAAGAAAAGAAAAAAGAAACCCTTTAAAGTTATCATCAAATAATTAACATAGTTGATAAAGGCACAATTAATCAATTATTCCAAGCTCCTGACTCTTGGAAGAAAAAAAAAATATAATAATAATAATTCCAAGCTAATAAACCAACAAACAGGCTAAAGCTTAAGATTCCTCTTTATCCACAGCCAATTAAAGAAGGCCACTTCTCTACATTTTAAGCCTATAAACAAACAACTTAAAAAATTAAAAATACAAAATGTTAATCCTATCCACTCATTTTTCAAATGCCACAACTTCTTGCCCACATTAATTTGGGACATGGAGCCATTGGTCGGTGCAATATGTGGGCCAAAGCAAGTCGTGTCCTCATGTCTATTCTCTTTTATCATTATTTTCTTCGTAAAAACAACCCCACCAAAATGCCACAACTTTTGCTCATCAGTCTCACATGGTAGAATCATTGATGTGCTTCCGGACATGTCTATTAAAGCATGTTATTGACAGCTAAGACCACAGAAAATAACCAGATTGGATGTGCATGGATATTGTGTACACTTTGTATATTCCTTTTTTATCTTCTTAATAAACAATACTTTTCAATAATAGTAACACAATCTTAGTATGAATTACTCATGATCTATACCCTAATAAAGCTTATCTTATATTGTACATCTTTCTAGTATTTATATGTGACCTAGAAAAGCCATTTCTGCTATCTCAACCATATATTCTCTCTATCCTTACCCTCCCAAGTACTCCGTCTCCAGTAGCTATAGCACTTAGTTAAACCAAAAAATGGCCAGGATTGCCTTTGGTCGATTTGATGACTCGTTTAGTTTGGGCTCTTTCAAGGCTTATCTTGCTGAGTTCATCTCAACCTTGCTCTTTGTTTTTGCTGGTGTTGGTTCGGCTATAGCATACAGTTAGTTCTCCTCTCACTCACTCACTTATAATAGCTCTCTTTTCTTTACATGGCTGTCCCTCTATCACACTGCTTGAGCTAAAGATAACATTTCAATTTAATTCCTTTGTTCTGCTCTTTTCATAACATGGAAATATTTCGAACTCTTGTTGATCATTGGATAATAAATCTATATAATTTTTTTTTATGGGATAAATAAACCTGTATATGAGGATGACAAATATTAACCACAAATAAAGGAGGGAAAAAGAAACCATAATATTCTTCAAGGAGGGTTACTTATGTAAGCTATGTTGTAGATGTTGACTGACTAGTCTGTTGATGACTCATTGTAAGATTAAGGTTTGGTTGTTAGACTTTTTGTTATTGGTTAGGTTGTGGCCATGAGAGAGAGAGAGAGCTTTGGATGCATAACAATAAGAAATCTTTGTCTTTTTTCTTCCCCACTTTTACATTAATTCTTACATCTTTTTTTGGTTTTTCTTTAAACAGATAAGTTGACATCCAATGCGGCACTTGATCCAGAGGGGCTGGTAGCCATTGCTATCTGCCATGGCTTTGCTCTCTTTGTTGCAGTCTCAGTTGGTGCCAACATCTCAGGTGGCCATGTTAACCCTGCCGTCACCTTTGGATTGGCACTTGGTGGCCAAATCACAGTCCTTACTGGCATCTTCTACTGGATTGCTCAACTTCTTGGCTCCATTGTAGCATGTTTCCTTCTCAAGGCAGTCACTGGAGGCTTGGTAAGTTTTGTTTGATAAGAATTTTTTTCAATTTTTGGCACCCCAAACACTCTCTATGTAGTTAATACTTACCAAAACAAGGGCAACTATATATGACCTTATCATTACAAGAGCCAAAAC
Source organism: Quercus glauca (assembly GCA_023736055.1). Taxonomy (NCBI): domain Eukaryota; kingdom Viridiplantae; phylum Streptophyta; class Magnoliopsida; order Fagales; family Fagaceae; genus Quercus; species Quercus glauca. The sequence goes on along the minus strand of CM043319.1, from coordinate 22,855,357 downwards.
ATGTGTTTGTGGTTATCTGATCAAACTTTGAACAAAAAATCTTCTGGCTCCACTAAAAGTGCTTCACTTTATACTTTATTAATTGTAGCACATCATATGACCGATTTTTTTCTTTAAATTACGGTTACTTTAGAAGGAAGATAAATAAATAAAACGTGTGAAAAATATGGTTGATTTAGCAAATAATGAAGTTTACATATTGGGATAGATAGAGGATCACAATTCATCAAATTCCTTTTATGTTCTATAATTTTCTTCCTTCCTTCTCAAGGAAAGCTAAGGGTTTATTTGCTACATGTGTTTAAGCCAATGTTTTTAATTTTTAAATAACATTATACATATTTCTACACACCTTTTAATATATTTTTAAAAAAATTAAAAACTATTTTTTAAACACACGTACCAAACGGGTCCTAAATTAACACCAAATTGATGTTACTTCTTTTTCAGGCAATTCCCATCCACAGCCTTGCTGCCGGAGTTGGAGCCATTGAAGGAGTGGTGATGGAGGTTATCATTACCTTTGCTTTGGTTTACACAGTCTACGCAACAGCAGCTGACCCCAAGAAGGGTTCACTAGGCACAATTGCACCCATTGCCATTGGTTTCATTGTTGGTGCAAACATCTTGGCTGCCGGCCCATTCTCCGGTGGATCAATGAACCCGGCTCGCTCCTTTGGGCCGGCTGTCGCTAGCGGTGATTTCCAAGACAACTGGATCTACTGGGTTGGACCCCTAATTGGTGGTGGCTTAGCTGGGCTTATCTATGGCAACGTGTTCATGAACCATGAACATGCACCTCTGTCCAACGAGTATTGATTTGATTGAAAAATTGTTGTGTTCTTTTGTCCGTATGTCTTTGTAATAAAGGAGAGGAGAAGCAATTTTTGCTCTTCTTTCCTTTTATTTTTCTTAATTTATATTAGTTTCATCTTCTATATATTATCCTTGTAAAGCTTTGTTTGATGCAGTTGTTGAGATCGCTTTTTGCTTTATGAAAATGAATGAAGTTGGTGATGTGCAGCCAACCACACATTGTTCTGTATGGTTTTTCTGATTGCTTTTCTCGTCTTGTTTCTGTTATGGAGGGGTGGAGGATGGCCCATTTTTGCAATAATGCAACCGACTCCTTTGGACATATGCAAATTATGGCTACAACTTTTACTTTCGGTTTCGGGTCAAATCAATTTTTATTTTTTTCTGGTCAAGGATTTTTTTTTTTTTTTTTTTTTTCATGGTAGATAAGGATTTGAATTTTGTTCCGAAATGACATTTTTTTTTTTTTATAGGAACAAACACACAAATATTTATTTATAACTTCATATTTTACTGTATCTACTTATCCAACACATAATTTAAAATATGATATGCGAATAAAATGAGTCAAATGGTGAATTTGGACTTCAATGTTTAAAAAAAAATTCAACATAGTTCGAAATAGTCCAGAATTGAGAGACTAGAACTGCCAAAATTCGTTTGAAACACCAAAATAGACCAAAATTTAAACCAAAACGGAACATGGGGGGTAAGTCCACTGGGTTAAGCACCAAAATGGAATATTCCGATCAAAACGAAACGAAATTTAAAACCTTGGTCCTAAGTTAAAACACATTATTGCTATAGCTTTGTGTTGATTGAAAGTTGTGTGAAACAGGATAGGTGTAACGCCACTCCCACCTATTACCATTGCCTTTTACACTTAATACCATCTCCCATGTTAGGCTTGCGCTTTTGGTTCTTTCACTATTTTTTTTATTAAAAAATAAAAATTATTTATGATTCAAACCTTTTACCCATGTAGTTTGTAATTATGAATGGCAACGGGTCGGGTTTGGGCCGGGTTTTTTGATACCTGGACCCGGCTCGTTTAATAAACAGGTCTTTTTTTTAGCCCTAAACCCAACCCGTCGGGTATCCGCGGGCCCCGTCTAGCCACTTCTGGGCCTATTCCGTGGCCGCCCAATCCAACCCAATCTTATTAAAAAAAAAAAAAAAAAAAAAAAACCCAAACACAAAGACAAACATAAACACAAACACAAATCAATCAACATTGTTATCAGTTAAATCATCAAACTTCATTTATCATTTATGGAAGAAACAAAACTTCAATTTTTACATTTATAGACAGATTTTTACATCAACACAACATTCACTCCGATTTTTACATATTGAATCCTCAAACAAATACCCAAAAACAAAAACTATTGAGAGAGGAACAAAACTCCATTTATCATTTATGGACATATTTTTACATATTAAATCCTCAAACAAATACCCAAAAACAAAAACTACTGAGAGACGAAATGAACCCAAAAAAAAAAAAAAGAACCAAAAAAGAAGAAGAAGAACTCAAACCACTAATTCTCTCTCCGATCTAACAATCATGGGCTCCTCTGTGACAAAAACAGCAATCACCACGAGATTTGTGCTCCTCCACGAGGGTGAGGGTGGGTCGGTGAGTGAATGAGAGTGAGGGGGAGGATCCGAGGATGAGATGTGAGTGTCTGAACTTCATTTGTAACTTTGAGAGTCTTGGTGGAGCTGATTAAGGAGAGACCTTAGACCGATGGTGAATGCTTGCTTAGGCCGACGGTGCAAAGAGCTTGGACTGGTGGTGAGAGGCAGAGACGGAGGCTATGGCCCGTGTGACTGTGTGAGGTGTGAGACTGAGAGTGAGTGAGGCCGTGTGCTATGTAGGAATGGTTGTGACTGAGTGTGCTTTTGTGAGGCAGTGAGGGTGAGGAGACATGAGCTAAAATGAGGGAGTGAGGTGAGGAGGTGTGAGCTAGAAAATGAGGGAGTTAGGGCTAGTTTATAGCTATATATATATATATAGGGGTTTTTAGTAATTTCAGAATAACCAGGCCGGGTTCAGGTCCTAATTTCAGAATAACCAGGCCGGGTTCAGGTCCGGATTTCGGGCCGGATTTTTTATAAAACCCAAATCCGCTTCGGGGTTTTTTTTTTTTTTTTTTTTTTTTCAAAACCCATACTCGACCCTATTCCTTATTGGACCAGGTAAAACCCGGCCCATTAGGGTCGGGTCGGGCCAGGTACCCGCAAGTCGGGCAGAAATTGCATCCCTATCTGTAATCTCTTTAGAGTATATACAGATGCTATAAATTAGTGCAAAACTTATGTATGATACCTTACATGTGATTCCTTAGGCTCCCCAATTAAATCATCTCACATGACAAATTTATTCAACTCAAACCAAACAGCGTCAAACTCAGCTTAACGACAATGGATCTTAATTGATAAAAATAAAATAAAAAACCATAACACTTAGACTAACTCCAACAGCCACGATACTCAGGTCCTCATCCAAGCCTCTCACGATGTCATAATCGAAGTTCTGGACACTAGTGTCAAGCCTGAATCAAGTCTGTCCGAGATTTGGACTCAATGGTGAGGCTAATGCAAATCTGGACCCGATTTCAAACCCAAGGTCTATATCAAAAAACTCACCAAACCTAATTTCAAACTCATTGTTGAGGGTCATTTTTTTTTTGTGTGGAACCTAAGTAGAAGGAAGGAAGCCCAACCCAGCAACATGGGCAGCAAAGAAATGGCAAATGTGAAGTAAAACCATTAAGCCCAAGCGGCAGGAATAATAGATCACAGGCTCATAATATAAATAAATGGGTCTTGAGGAAGCAAATGGGCTTAAAGAAGCCCGGAAAGAGAGAAATAGTACGCATGGGCAGTATATGATGTAGAAAAGTGAGAAGGGGCCACGGCAGGCTCAAAGCATTATAAACAAAGAAAGTAGGGGGTTCATGGCAAGCCCGTAAACCCCAAGGATGGGAATAAGAAAATTGGGCCGGGGAAGCCCAATGAAGCTAGTAAAAGCCCATGAAAGTGTAGAGTTAGTAAATGGGCCAAGGAAAGCCCAAAGAAAGCAAATGGGCCAAGGATGCCCAAGAGAAAACAAAAGGGACGCTGGAGCCCATAAGTAAGAACACCAGCGGCCATGCTAAACCACTGAGGGAAAGAATAAAATGACCGGCCTAGAAGAGGCCTAGCGAGAGTAAGTCATTACGGCAGGAATGACAAGTGATATGGTAGGAAGTCAAGGCAATTAAGAAATGGGCTGAAAGGGAATGCGAAGCCCAATACCAAATAAAGCCCAGTCCCTAAAAGAGCGGGAAATAAAAAAAGCAGCTCATAAAAGGCCAGGAACGGACGGCAGACTATGCAAACAAAGTCTCCAGACCACGGTGGATGCATGAGTAATAGGCAGACTTCAGACACATACGGATAGAAGGCACGCGCAAGGCCCAGGCACCACCAGCCTGTACCCAGCCAATATGGGACATGGTGAGTTCATGGGTCAGAGGTAAGATGGTATGGTTTGGCGGTGGGGAGAGGGGAAAAAACCTGTTTTAGGGTTCCTGCTCAAGCACTTTTGGGGGATACGTCCTGCTAGGATGACATACCTCCCAAAAGAGATAAGATTGAGTTGGAACCACTAGGTGCATGCCACGAGGGATAGAGAGAGAGGGAGCATCAGCACCGTGGGAGGAAGAGGTGCCACGGCAGACTAACAAAAAAAATAGTTGTCTTTGTCTAGTAATAGGGAGTGGCACGCAGACGGAACAGTAATGGTTGGCAAGTACACCTAGACCGGACAAAGGTGGTTAAAGGGTAGAATAGTAAAAACCGGCCACGACAGGCACTATAAAAAAAGAGGACTTCACCGTGTATAAGGAAGATCAGACGAAAAACAGAGAAAAACCACAAGAAAAATAAAACAAAAGGAAAAGAAAGATAGAAGAAAGAAAACTAAGACAAAGAAAGAAAAGATAGAAGAGAGAAAACAGAGAGTTAGTCCGACATGCACCGATAGGTTTCTTTCCCTCTCTCCCTCTCAAAATTCTGCTCTCTGTCAAAAGCAAAAGGGATTCCTTCAAGCTCTAACCATTTAAGTCCGTTTCCCTCAAAATAATCAATTTCCACGACAGGATTTACCTAGGAAATTGATTATGTTGAGAAGAGACGTTCTTTCCTTTTTGGGTTTGCTCCTGCGAACCAGACTTAACTTGATCTCTTTCCTATTCTGATTAACTCATATATATTATTCTACTCCCTTTGTTTCTCTTTGTGAAATAGTTACCATCATTGCGATTATGTTGTTTAAATAAGGACCATTTGGTCATTTTCTTATTAACAGCCAGAGTACTCTATTTTTGTTATTATTATTATATCTGTCCACCATAATCTGTCTGAAACAGCTCTGCCTGTCGTAAGCATACTCCTGGCAGACGAGACATAGTTTGTGCACAAGCCGGCTCAAATTAGGTTGCAGTTGGACCGGTCTCAACTCCCTTACTCAGAAAACTTAGGCCTACTATCGCAAGAGGCAGCCTAGCCCAATATAACAAAAAAGGCCCTTACACTCATGATCAGCAAATTTGTGGTAGTTGTTTGGTTGGCCATGATAGTGCACTATCACACTCATGACTAACCCACATGAGTTACTAGGTTTGGGTGATAGGACGAGATGACAATGGCCTGAGCGTTGCTGGGTTTCAGTGGTTGTGGGTTAGTCATGGCTTTTCTAGGTTTTTGGCAGCCTTGAGATTCAAGCAGAAGGATTTGGGCAACCATGGAGATGACACATTGCCATTGAGATGAATATCACACCATTTGGGCTGAGTTAAATAAATTTGTCATGTGAGATGATTTAATTGGGAACCTAAAGAATTGCATATAAGGTATTGTACCTAAATTTCACCCTAAAAATTTTTAACATTAGAATGATATATTTCGGTACCAGCTAATTCCAACATACCAATCTATAATTAACATACATAATTATATACGTATAACATAAAATGATAATTTCAAAATAATCAAATATAAAAATAATATGCATTCTTAAGTTCTAACATTATCATCACATCACATGATAAAAAAAAATTATAAAATCTCATTACATTACATAACATAAATTCTATGATATTTTCGAGTACATCCACTGAATAATTTAAAATGAGAATTTTTCCTCTAAAAAGGGGGATAATTTTGTAATAATAGGAGCAATGGAGTCACATGGTTTTCCATGTGAAACAGCCCCTTTAATCCTGCATCAATTCCTCTTGTATGCATATACTACATTGGCTTTATCCGATTTCTCCCGTTTTAGTTTGTCTTAGATTTGTTTGTTTCTCTGCGTTGTTTGGATAAGATTTAATGTGAGGTTTTTTTTTTTTTTTTTGGTCCTAAAAAAATAAAAAGGAGTTGTTTTCGTTTCATTTTAAAACAAAACAAAAGGTTTATATTGCGTATGATATCATATTTGCTAGTTGTAAGATTTTTAATTGAAATTCTTGTTTCAGAGAGTTTCCGCATGATTTTTTAAAAAATTTATTTTAAGGAGCAAATTCATTCAGATTGAAATTTGAATATTGTTCGAAAATGACCGGAATGAACCAGAATGATTGGAACAAAATTTTTCCCAATATAGTATATATTTTCTAAATGCTCTGGCTTGAACGGAATTAATAACAATTTTACAAACATTTGTTTTAAATAAATAACAAAATAAAGTAATTAATAAATTTATTTATTATACTAATAATATGACACCAATAATATTTATTGTCATATTAGTTTGTAAGTGTTTTTTATGATAAAATTGGTAGTGATTTTGACATTTTTCATCTTGTAATTGACCAATCCTTACAATATCATCAAGTTGATCTAACCAAAACTAACCACATCCTCCACCTAAAATTCTCAGGGTACTATTTTTTCCTAATGGTTAACTTTCATTCTCCTCATAGATCATGATAAGGACAATGTTTTCCCAAAAAGGCAATGATGAGATATGTGGAGAAAAGTTTAAGATCTTTTCCAATATTTTCGGATCTTTTTCTAATTTCATTACAAAAAGTTTACAAATTGTGTCACTTCAATAACATAATAAATAATGTGGGGGTCGAAAACCACATTTATATTAGTATCATCTTCTATATATTATCCTTGTAAAGCTTTGTTTGATGCAGTTGTTGAGATCGTTCGTTGCTTTATGAAAATGGATGAAGTTGGTGATGTGCAGCCAACCACACATTGTTCTGTATGGTTTGCTTTTCTCGTCTTGTGTCTGTTATGGAGGGGAGGAGGATGGCCCATTTTTGCAATAATGCAACCGAAATATTTCGGTATTGATGCACTATATATATATTCACACACAAACATATATTTATTTATTTATTTTTAACTTCATATGATATAAAAATAAAATGAGTCAAATGATGAATTTGGCCTTCAATATTAAAAAAAAAAAAAAAATCAACACAGTTTGGAACAACCCAGAATAGTCCAGAATTAAGAGACTGAAACAGCCAAAATTCGTCCAAAACGCCAATACAAACCAAAATTTAAACCAAAACGGAACATGGGGGTAAGTGCACCAAGTTAAGCACCAGAATGGAATATTCCGATCGAAATGAAAGGAAATTTAAAACCTTGGTCATGAGTAAAAACACATTATTGCTATAGCTATGTGTTGAGCGAAAATTATGTGTGAAACAGAATAGGTGTAACGCCACTCCCACCTATTACCATTGCCCCTTACAGCTAGCTAACACCATCTCTCATGTTAGGCTTACGCTTTTGGTTCTTTCACTATTTTTTTTTTATATTGATTCAAACCTTTTACCCATGTAGTCTGTAATCTCTTTAGAGTATATACAAATGTTATAAATTTGTGCAAAACTTATGCATGATACTTACATGCGATTCCTTTGGCTCCCCAATTAAATCATCACATGACAAATTTATTCAACTTAAACCAAATTGCGTCAAACTCAGCTTAACAACAATGGATCTCAATTGAGAAAAAAAAATTAAAAAAAAAAATAATAAAACCTATAACACTCTAACTCCAACAACCATGACACTCAGGTCCTCAACCAAGCCTCTCACGATGTCATAATTGAAGTTCTAAGCACTAGTGTCAAGCCTAAATCAGGACTGTCCGAGATTTGGACTCGATGGCGAGGCCAATGCAAATCTGGACCCCATTTCAAACCCAAGGTCTATATACAAAAAACTCACCAAACCTGATTTCAGACTCATGATTAGCAAATCTGTGGAGGTTGTTTGGGTGGCCATGGTAATGGGTGTTAGGTTTGGTTGACAGGATGAGATAATGATAGCCAGTGCGTTGCAAGGTTTCGGTGGTTGTGGATTAGTCATGGCCTTTTTGGGTTTTTGGTGGCTATGAATTGGTTTTGGTCATGGCTTTGAGATTCAAGCAGAAGGATTTTGGGCAACAATGCAGATGACACATTGCCATTAAGATGAATATCACACTGTTTGGGTTGAGTTAAATAAATTTGTCATGTGAGATGGTTTAATCAGGAATCTAAGGAACTGCATATAAGATATTGTACCTAAGTTTCACCCTATAAATTTTACTATATAGAGAAATGCTATGTACATAATATTTTCACAACAAATGTTATGTGCAGGTTGTTACAGGTTGTTAGTAGTGAGTTAGAAAAGTAATTTTAATGGTATGTTCAAATTAGAACCAATAACAACTAACCATCCATGATTTGTTGTGAAAATGTTGTGGATGTAGCATCTCTCAAATCAATATTGTCAATTGGAGCGATATATTTCAGTACCAACTAATTCCAACATACGAATCTCTAATTAACATACATAATTATATACAACATAAAAATCATAATTTCAAAATAATCAAATATAAAAATAATATGCATTCTCAAGTTCTTACATTATCATCACATCTGACTTTCGTTTCTCCCCATATGTGTGTTAAAAATGCTTAGTATTCTAAAAAAAAAAAACCTTTCATTTCTAAAAAAAAAAAACATTATCATAACATCACATGATAAAAAAAAAAATTATAATATCCTATTACATTACATAACATAAATTCTATGATATTTTCGAATATATCCACTGAATAATTTAAATATGGGAAATTTTTCCCTAAAAAGAGGGATAATTTGTAATAATAGGAGCAATGGAATCACATGGTTTTCCCATGTGAAACAGCCCCTTTAATCCTGAATCAATTCCTCTTGTATGCATATACTACCTTGGCTTTTTCCCTGATTGGCTTTATCCTATTTCTCCTGTTATAGTTTGTTTTAGATTTGTTCGTTTCTCTGCGTTGTTTGGATAAGATTTAATATGAGTTTTTTTTTTTTTTTTTTGGGGTCCTAAAAAAATAAAAAGGAGTTGTTTTCGTTTCATTTTAAAACAAAACAAAAGGTTTATATTGCGTATGATATCACATTTGCTAGTTGTAAGATTTTTAAGTGAAATTCTTGTTTCAGAGAGTTTCCGCATGATTTTTTTTAAAATTTATTTTAAGTAGCAAATTCATTCCGATTGAAATTTAAATATTGTTCGAAAATGACAGGAATGAACCAAAATAATTTGGAACAAAAATTTTCCTGAAGTTAAATGGTGGGATTTCTCGTTTTGATTTACTTGCTGATATAATCTATATCATATCATATTATATCATATCATATCATATTATATATAATAAAAGTTGGGCTTAGACGCTGTGGTTGCGCCACGTGGCTTCACCAAATTGCAGAAATTTTCTTAAATTTTTAGATTTTTAGAAAAAAAAAACATTAGATAAACACGAATGTAGAGATGGTATGGCACTATTCTGGGAGAAAAGGCTGATCTAACTTAAAAAAAAAAAAGAGTCCATCACATTCACAAAGACCAATATTTAAAAAAAAAAAAAAAAACGTTGTTGATTAAGATAAGAAGTTGGCTGGCAGAGGAAACTTCAGTAGATATAGTATATTTTATGGCACTATTCCGGGAGAATTTCATTAAAAAAAAAAAAAACAAAACAAAACAAAAAACAAAATACGTTGTTGATGAAGATAAGAAGTTGGCTGGCAGAGGAAACTTCAGTAGATATAGTATATTTTATGGCACTATTCCGGGAGAATTTCATTAAAAAAAAAAAACGTTGTTGATGAAGATAAGAAGTTGGCTGGCAGAGGAAACTTCAGTAGATATAGTATATTTTATGGCACTATTCCGGGAGCATTTGATTAAAAAAAAAAAAAAAACGTTGTTGATGAAAATAAGAAGTTGACCGGTAGAGAAAAACTTAGTAGATATAATATGGTGATTGACGTGCTTCCTTGGCCAATAAGACCGGTGAGGTTGAAAGTTTAATTAGCTTTAGACTTTTTGTTCATATAAAATTCTTCAATGTGAAGTGTGTGTATATATATACCCATCATACAATTCCTTTACGCTATTATTCTTTTCTTCTACCTATAATCTCTACTATTTTTTTCTTCTACCTACAACTTTATAAGTATGTATTTGTTTACTCTATTTTTTTTTTCCATCAAATTGAATAGCATTAGAGTACTATGCTGTTATTTTTTTTCTTTTAGCGTATTTGTTTAAGTTGATTCTTAAGAAATTAATTTTTTTTGTTTTGCGGTAACTCTTAGTCTTGCCTATTTGAATAAAAGTTTATCCAAAATTTTTAAATATATTATACTCTTTGCAATTGTTGTGCATCATATTAGTTATCATGTTTGCAATTGTTGAAGGTGTAAAAATGTTTAATTTTTCAAAAATTTTATTTTTCTTTTTTCTCTATCAAAATTTCTTTTGTTTTTAGGTAAATGCTAATAATTTTTTTTTTTTTTTTTTTAAATCAGAATGGATAGACAAAATCAAAGATATAATCTCTTGGATGAAATCGACACTGAAAAAGATGATTGGAATATTAGAGTTAGAGTCACAAGAATGTGGGAAGTTCTTAACATTAAAACAAATAATGAACTTATGAGTGTTGATTTGGTGCTGCTTGATGAGAAGGTAAGTTTTGAAATAAGATAATAAAATTACTTTTAGCTCTTCAAATACAATTGAAATATATTTTCTTGATAAGTTTATTCTCATTTTTTCAGGATAATCTTATTCATGCAAGTATTAGAAAATCATTTGTTAATCATTTTAGAGATATACAAGAAGGCAAAATTTATCGAATAAAATATTTTGGAGTTGTCGAAAACAAGGATGCTTATAGGATTGTGAATCACAAGTACATGATAAGATTTTATGCAACAACATCTGTGAAGTTGTTAGAAACAAATGATGAACTTATTGCAAAACAAAAATTTGAATTGGTTCCATTTGATGAGCTGAAGTATCTTGCTGACAAAAACACAACTCTCACAGGTAATTTTGATTATACTAAAATATATTTATATACTATTATCTTCATAACTCATTATTTTGATTAATCACTTTATTGTTTATAGATGTAATAGGAGAAATCGTAGGAATTTCTCCCATGGAAAAGATAGAGGTGCGTGGGAAAAAACTGAACAAAAGGCTAATTGAACTTCAAGATAACAGGTTAGTTAGATATTGATGAATATATTACTTAGATTTGTACATTTTTGTTAAGAGATAAATTTTTAATTGTCTAACAAAAATGTTTATGCAGGAGGGAAAAAATTAGAATCACGTTTTGGGATAAATTTGCAGAGGGAATTAATGAAGATATATGTTTTGATAATTCTGTGCGGCCTATTATAATTATCACATCAACCACTGTTAAGACTTATATGAGTAAGCAATTCTTTCTTTTGATATATATGAAATGTGTTTAAACATCATAATTTAAACTACTTATGTATGAATGATGATGGTAGGGAATTTATCATTGTCTTCTACAAACTCTTCAAAGTTGTATGTGAATTTAGATATTCCAGAGGTCATAGAGTTAAGAAAAAGGTTAGTAGAATTTTAAAATTACTTATTTATTTTAGTTCAATTTTATAATATCTTAAATTATTATTTTATGATACCAATAGACATTTTTAATATGTTGAATTTCAATATAGTCTTGAAGAAACTGAATTCAGCCTTGATGAGAAAGAGAAGAAGATTGAGTCGTTGCAACTATCACGTTCAATCCTTGACCCTAATGAGATTTCTAAGATGAAAAGAACACTATTGGAAATTTTGACCTTTATAAAGACTGAAAAAGAACAGGTTAGTATTAAGTGTGCAAGGTATTGTTATCTCTTACTAGAACTTGGATTCAATTGTTAAATATATTATGGCAGAGAGTAAGCAATGGTAATTAAGTTTAAGTTGATGACAACAAACTATGATTACATTAATTCCTCAAATTGATTTTGAATACGATTAAGACTTTTACCATGTGTTTTTTTTTTAGGACATAACATTTTATTGCATGGCCTCAATTAAAAAATCAATGCTGAGAATGGATGGTATTATGTATCCTGTGATGAGTGTCCTAAAAAGTTGAAAAAACATGAATCCAAACTATTTTGTGAGACATGTATGAAAGTATGTGGATTCCCAAAAATTAGGTAAGTAATTCTAATATTTACTATTGGTTAACTTTAAATATATAAAAATGTTAATTGATGTAAATGAAAAATAATATTTCAGATACAGACTTGACATGCAAGTTGGTGATACAACAGAACACGCAAATTTTGTAGTGTTTGACAAGGAAGCAGAGAAGTTAATTAAAGTGCCTGCTATGCAACTCTCCAATATGGAAGAAGAGGTAAATATATAAATAAATAAATAAATATATATATATATATATATAGATAGATTATTTGTATAATTACATTAATTGTATTATGTTACACTAATTGAAATCTTTTTTTTTTTTTTTTAATAATAGGATGAAGACGGTGACAATATTATTCCAAGTAGCATCAAATGCATAATTGGAAAAACCTACATCTTCCAACTGAAAATTACTGCATACAATTTTTTTGTTCGCAAACAAAACTTTACAGTAACTAGAGTCATTGAAATTGAAGGAAACGGACAATTACAGGTAACGATGCTTCACCTATACATTATTGATGAAGTTATAATATTATCATTAGTAAATAATGACATATTGAATACTAAAAATATAGTGTATAAAGAAGTGTTCAACAATCTCCCAAAAATGCAAAATACTCATTAGAACACAATTGGTACGTTACAAAATAATAATTTTTTTTTTAGTTGTTATCATTTTATATTTGATAGTTATTATGCCAATACATTTTATTACTTTTTTTATTATAATAGTTAGTTGTTTCGTTATTTCTTACTATTACCAATTATTCAAAATACCTGCTAAGAGTATCATAATTTGTACTTCATGGTTTGGTAAAATTCAATTTCCAGAAAATTCTCAACTAAGCCAGATACATGTATTAATCTCAGTTTACTATAACTTCTTCAATACCCAAACAAAGATAAATAAAAAACCAACATTAAAATTTCTTTCTTTTTCCCCCCTAATCATTCCAACAACACCAAACAAAGTACTTTAGATAACAGATATTCCTTTTGTTATTATAATAATTATTTATTTGGTTATTGTTTATCAAATAAATTATCTATTATATAAGTTTATGATAAAACCGTGCAACGCACGGGCTTTTAACTAGTACATATATAAAACCGAAACTTTTGAAGCTCCTACAATTTTCCATGTCAACATTACTTAAATAAATATTATAATTAATTAATGAAAAAAAGACTCTAACGCAAGTTAGACTTCTAGCCAAATACAATAACACTCTCCCACCGCCTCTACCCTCTCCTATTTAAGAATTGCTTGTATAGAAGACCTAAAACCCTAAAATACAAACGTGTAAACCAAAAACTATTTGTGGAGAAAGATGGTGTTTAATCAAAAGCAGATGCTTGGCATGGAGGAGCAAGATGGTTTAACGATATCGGAAACGTCCCTTTTTCATCCAAACCTTTTGTTGCTGGCTGCGTGGCATATTTCCTGGACAACACACTGCATCGAGACCCTATAGTCAGGAAAGATAGAGGTAAACATTGGTGGGACAAGTTCCGGTCCTTCAAGGGTGACACAAGGAGTGAAGAATTTTATTCCCTGCCCTTCTATCTAAACAGGTATTTCTCATCTGTCTTATATTATAAGGCCCTCTATCATATATTGCTTTGTTGAAGGTTCAAAAGCTCTTTGCGAGATCATGTTATAAATAATTGTTATCTCTATTACTTGTGAATCTTATTACAGTCTACATCAATATAAGATTGTCTCTTCCTTTATAGGATGCCTTAGAACATTTATTTAATAGTTTTCTTTGTTGTAAATCCAATGGCAGAATTGGATTTAAACTACTAATGAAGCAGTTTTATTTCTCTCCAAAAAAAAAAAAAAAAAAAAAAGCAGATGCGTTGTCCCACAAGTAATGAGATCCAAAAGCTACAATTGATGAACCAATTCATGGCTCGCAATCCCAACACGATGAACTTCTCTGGAGTTAACTTCATGTAAGATCAGGAAACAAATTAAGAAAAAACAAATCTCTTTAGTTTGTAGGAGTTAATAAGACCATATGCAGTTCCGATTTTTATTGCTTTGGGTTTAGGATTTGCTTACAAATTTAAGATTTTGATCATGTGCTGTCCAATATTAGTTGTGGGTGTTTTTATGACGGATCTTTGTAGTTCGTAGGTTTTTATGGCTATAAGACTATATGCAATTCCAATTTTTTTTGCTTTGGTTTTAAGATTGTTTACAAATTTAAGTTTTTTGATCATGTGCTATCCAATGTTAGTTGTGGGTGCTTTTAGATCTATCAAACTTCAATTTTTGGTTGAATTTATAACAATATAGTCACATATTTTTTTTTGTTTTGTTTCTATAATTTGTAAGTTTTGAATCTTTTAATTCTTAACTCTTTTTGCCTTTGGGAAGTTTTAACATATGTATTTTTGGATTCATTTTTTTTTTTTTTGTAATATTTGAAATTGTTGGGAAAATTTCAACAATTATAGCCATAGATTATTTTTTTAAAGGTAACCCATCTTTTTCTTATATTTTTCTATTGTGTAATTATATATGCATTTTGTTTTGCTTCGATAATTTCTAAATAATGAATCTTCCAATTCTTTAATATTTTTGGCATTTCAGAAGTTTTAACATATGAATTTTTGAGATATTATTTTGCAATATTGAAACTATTTGATAGATTTCCACGACTATAGTGATGAATTATTTCTTTTAAAGGTAACACTATAGTCACTTTTTTTTATGTTGTTTCTATAATTTGTAGGTTTTGACTATTTTTGTAATATCTGAAACAATTTGGCAGATTTTAACAGTTATAACAATGGATCATTCTTTTGAAGATAACATATCTTTCTCTTATACTTCTCTATTGTGTAGTCACATATATATATATTTTGTTTTCAATAATTTCTAGACAGTGAATCTTTTTTATTCTTTAATATTTTTTGGCATTTTGAAAGTTTTTATATTTGAATTTTCGATTTTTTTTTTTGCAATATTTGAATTTTTTGCAAGCCAGCTTCCTTATCAAATTTAAACATAAAAGATTGGAGTGATTTATGTGATGGTATAGTTTCATAATCAAGTTAAGATTTTATAACCATTGCACGTTTAAGAAATGGCTTCTTTATCAAATTTGAACATAAAAGACACAGGTAATTTATGTGATGGTATGGTTTCATAATCAAGTTAAGATTTTATAAAACTTATTTTAGTCTGCTACACAAATAGGTAGGTTCCCGTGCGTAGCACGGGTTTGCGACTAGTATTTTCTAAATGCTCTAGCTTGAACGGAATTAACAACAATTTTACAAACATTTGTTTTAAATAAATAACAAAAAAAAGGTAATTAATAAATTTATTTATTTTACTAATAATATGACACCAATAATATTTATTGTCATGTTAGTTTGTAAGTGTTTTTTTTTTTTTATAATAAAATTGGTAGTGATTTTGGCATTTTTCATCTTGTAATTGACCGATCCTTACAATGTCATCTAGTTGATGTACCAAAACTAACCACATCCTCCACCTAAAATTCTCATAGTACTATTTTTTCTTTTCTTTTTTGATAAGAAAGACTGAAACACTTTTATTAAGGATTAGAGAAATTTGTTACATCATAGATAAGAGCTTGCTCAAGAAAGCAAGGGGTCTCTTCAATCCAAACAGTGAAATCAGAAACGCCAATCGCGTGTTTTGCTAATAAGTGGGCGGCTCTATTACCCTGTCTCCTAACGTGAGAAAATTCTTCCTTACAGAACTCCCCACATAACTCCTGCATTCCTTGAACTATTGCAGACACAGAGGAGGGGGGTTTTGATTCATCACACAAGGCTCGGTGGATAATAAGTGAGTCTCCTTCAATGACAAACTCTTGGATGCCTATGTCCTTTGCAAAAATCAAGCCTGTTTCGTATGCCATTGCCTCTGCCTCCATAGCACCCAACGCTGCATGAATCCTCTTGCTCATTGCAGCCTCTAATCTGCCCTTATCGTCTCTGACAATCATGCCAATGCCCACTACTTTGTGTTGCGCAAAAACAGTGCCATCAACATTGACTTTGAAGACATTCCCATGTGGAGGGACCCATACAGCCCAAGCTTTAGCCAACGTTTCTTTGGTAACCATGCAATCTGTGGCAGCTCGATACTCCTCCAAGTAGTTTATAGCCCAATAAACCACTTCCCTACCCATTCTTCCCATCCCACCTGAACGTATCACATTTCGATTATTCCACATGGCCCAAGCGATACAAACTACCTTAGCCACCATTTCTTCATCGACATGGTCCCCCACCATAAAATCCCACAACACCTTAATGAAAGATTGCACTCCATTTCGGCATTGCAACACAACTAGTTTTGACCATGACCAGGCCTCTCTAGCTCGTGGGCATTTCCAAAACAAGTGACCTGTCGTCTCAGCATCCATTCGACATACATCACATATCTAGTCTTGCACCACATTCCGTCGCCTAAGGCTAACTTTAGTGGGGAGGATATCCTTGCATGCACGCCATGCAAAATGATGTATTTTGTGTGGTAAAGGTAGGCCCCATAACCTCTTCCAGAACAGTCTCATCTTACTAATGTCCGAGCTTGCACCATGGTCCCCGGATTTGGAAAGGCGCACTGCTACACCATAGGCACTCTTAACACTGAATTTGCCAGAAGGTGCTTCTACCCATATTATTTATCTGGAGGAAGGCGAGAACTTATGGGATTACCTTTTATCAACTCTGCTTCAAAAGGCATAAACAAGGCGTCAACTACATTACTCTTCCAAGTTGCTGTGGCTTGGTCAATCAGTTCATTGACTTTTGTGTCTTGGTGTAAAAACAACCTGAGTAAGGCCACTTTCTACGTGGAGAAAGAAGGTAACCATTTGTCACCCCAAACACGGATGCTACTGCCATTTCCCACTCTCCACCGTGTCCTCTCTCTTACCAAGTGTTGTGTAGACATAACACTGCGCCACGAATAAGACAGGTTGTTACCGAGTGAAGCTTCAATGAACTCACACCGAGGAAAATATCTCGCCTTAAGCACCCAATACACTAGAGAGTTTGGGTTGGTTTGGAGTCTCCAACCTTGCTTGGCTAAAAGGGTCATATTGAAATATTTGAGTTTTTTAAAACTCATACCACCACAACTTTTTGGCGCACACAGCTTCTTCCAACTAAGCCAAGCTATTTTCTTCTCTTCCTTCTGTTGACCCCACCAAAAGTTCCTTATCATGCTTGTCAATTCTTCGCATAGTGAATCTGGTAATCTGAAGCAACTCATGGTATACATTGGAATAGCTTGTGCCACCGCCTTAATGAGTACCTCCTTTCCTGCCTTTGAAAGCAGCTTTCCCTTCCATCCCGCCAGTCTTCTATGAAGATTCTCTTTAATCTCATTGAAGGTATTCCTTTTGTTCTTTCCCACCAGCGAAGTCAGACCCAAATATTTCTCATGTTGCTTAATAACTTGTGCACCAAATCTTTGCTTTATCTCCTCTTGGATTGCAGTGGGGGTGTTTTTACCGAAAAATAGTGACGTTTTGGCCTGATTAAGCTATTGGCCCAATGCTTTCTCATAAACTCCCAGGATTCTTTGAAAGGCATCACATTCTGCAAGAGAAGCCTTACAAAAGATCAAATTATCGTCTGCAAAGAAAAGGTGTGATAACTTTGGGCCACCATGACACACAGCAACACCTGCCATTACTCCATTAGCAACTGAGGTCTGGATCATTGCTAAGAGACCCTCTTCACATAAAATAAAGGGATAAGGTGATAAAGGGTCTCCTTGATGGATTCCCCTAGATGGAATGATAATACCCCTAGGCACCCCATTACTCTTTACAGAATACATAACAGTTGCGACACACTGCATAATGAGCTTCCTCCATTTTTCATCAAAACCCAGCTTTTCCATGATTTTATCGAAGCAAACCCACTCCACCCTATCATATGCCTTGCCCATGTCAAGTTTTAGAGTCATCTCCCCAACCTTCCCCCATTTTTTCTGACTAATATGATGCATAGTCTCAAAAGCTATAAGGACATTATCAGTTATTAACCTGCCATGCACAAAGACACTTTAGGTATCACTGATAATGGAAGGTAAAATTTTCTTTAACCTATTAGCTACGACTTTGGATGCAATTTTGTTCACCACATTACATAAACTTATAGGCCTATAATCAGTTACTTTCTTAGGCATCTTTACTTTAGGAATAAGCACAATATGAGTTTTGTTAAAATCAGTAGGGATAATACCATGGTTAAGAAAATTTAATATCGTTGTTGTGATCACCTCACCACTTATCGCCCAAAATTGTTAGAAGTACAAGGGGGGCACGCCATCTGGTCCTGGCGCTTTTAATAGGTACATTTGCTTTAAAGCTAGTTTAACTTTAGCTCCTGTGAAGTCTCTAGTCAGCGCCTTGTTCATTGAGGGAGTAACTTTTTGCTGGACAGCTTAGATCATTTCTGAGAATTCCGTGGGCTGACTGGTAGTAAACAACTCATTATAGTATGCCACCACCACCTCTGCCACCTTTTCATCTTCTTCATGCCAAGTCTTGTGTTCATCCAAGATTCCTTCAATGAAATTATTTTTTTGTCAAGCTGAAGCTTTCACATGGAAAAAGTCTGTGTTTTTATCCCCTGACTGAAACCAGTTAAGTCTTGACTGCTGTCTCCATATATCATTCTCCTTTTCTAGCCAGCAATTCAGGCTGGTTCTTGTACCCTTTAGCTCCTGGCAAATCTTAGGGGATGGAGGTTCAAGTTCAAGCCACTTAAGCCATTTCTGCAACTCCACTACCCTCCTTCCCACGTGCCCAAACTCTCTTTTGTTCCAGACTTCCAAACTGGCATGACATTGACCTAAACAATTCTCAAGACCACCTCCTGTGCTAACCAGCTTTCCTTCCTCGTAGGCCTTCTTTACCACATCTTCACACCTTTGGTCTCTTAATCACATTGATTCAAATCTGAATGTTTTCCGGGCTTTCTTTTTCCTCAGTTTCTGCACCATTCGGAGGGCGAGGGGTGAATGATCCGATACTGAGGAAGAAAGGAGGAAAAGTTTAGCCTCTGAGAACATATTCATCCATTCTGGTGTTGCCAAAGCTCTATCCAATCTCTCCTTTATCTGTATGCCATTAGCCCGGTGATATATCCATGTGAATTTTGGGCCATTGAAACCCAAGTCACGGAAACCGCAGAAATTAATAGTGTCAATGAAGTTCTTCATTTGCTGTCGCGATCTATCACTCCCACCCTCCTTCTCTGAAGCCCCTGTGATTTCATTAAAGTCACCAATAGTGAGCCACGACAATGTTGAAGTTCCTTTCAGGTGTCTGAGCTTTGCCCACCACTCAGGTCTTTTTGTTTTATCTGTATTGCCATAAAACCCCGTGAGATGCCACCATCCTACACCTTCCCCACCATCCACTAAAGCGTCAATATGTGTCTGAGAGTACGTCTGAACCTCCATCGTTGTTCCTTCATTCCAAAGCATAGCCAAGCCCCCACTCTTCCCTTCACTTGGTACTATCAACCCATGTTTCATGTTACACTTATTCTTGACCGTACCCATCCACTCTTTATTCGATTTCGTCTCCATAAGGAAGACTATAATGGGATCTTCATTGCTAACCACCTTTTCCAAGGCTTTAACTAACTGGAGGTTCCCAAGCCCCCTACAGTTCCAACTAATGAGACTCATTGGACCCAGTAGGACTGCTCAGCAGCCTCTGCCGATCCCGGGTGTGTCGCCATAAGAATGCTCAAGTTTATGGTTTCCACGTCCAACTTTAGTTTCTTTTCCATGCATGTAACCTCAAAAGGGTCAGTTTTAAGAACCTCATGTTTTCTTTTTGGGTCATTCTCCAAATAAACACATTTCATTCCATCCTGGCTTGTTGAACCCAAGTGTTGTCTAGCCCAACCACCCCTTTTTGGGCTTTCTTTAGGCACCTCATTAAATCCCACATGCCCACTATTCGGCCTAGTAGAGGATTTAGGAATGGTTAAGGCACTCTTATTTTCTTAGGCCTACCTTTACTATTTTTCCTTTCAGCTATAGTTTCAGCCTGGCCCACTTCGAATTTGACTTCCAGAGAGGATAGCTTAGATATTTGGGGAGGCAAGTCAACTATTTCCTTTTTTGAAAACTTTAATGGAGATCCCAAATCTTCCATTAAACTTACGTTACTCCCGATATGCCGCTCCTTGGTAGACATAGCCAGAGATGGTTCTGGATTGGAAATGTTTGAATTCAAAAAGGAAGGATCAAAATTTATTGCCTCATCAATCTCCTTTATTCTCGCCTCAAAATCTGGGATTTGTGTATGTGGGCCCACTGTGTCAGTGCCGTGCACGTGGCTTTCTTGTTGTGCGTCGCTGCTACTCCTCACGTCCACAGACATCGACGCCAGCTGAGCTTCAGTAATAATATCTCTGGCACCAACGTTGATCACCTCACCGGCCTTTGAACTTACTATCATGTCCGTATGGTGGGCCAAATCTCGTCCCTTAGTCCGTCGAGGTGCAAATCGGTTGGTACTTTCAAAACCTTGCACCTCTACTATCGTTTTCCTCGCCGGACTGAACTGAGTAGCTCTGAGCCATGGACCGAACTATTGCTCCTCCCCCGATAGAGTGCCCTTGCTATTTAGCCACACGTCGCACTCTTTATCTTCATGCGTAAGGTGTCCTCACCAATAACATATATTTGGCAACCACTCGTACATAAACGAAACCCATCCTTCTCTACCTTGATCCCAGGTAATCAATCTATCTCTGTTCAATGGTTTTATGACATCCACCGCTACTCTGACTCTCATGAAATTACCACCTTTTATCTTAGCCACATCCTTTGGTCTTGAAACCATACCCAGAGTTGCTCCAAGACTTGTCGCGGCCTCCACCATCATCAGTGAGAATGGCAAATTATGAATCTGGATCCAGAACGATGTTCTATCGAAACTTAGTTCTTGGATTGGGCATGAGCCATCGTATCGTTGTAAGACCACTAAGTGTTTGTCGAAAGCCCATGGCTCGCCTTGAAGAACCTTCTCCGCATCCACCTTCAGTTCACAAGCTATTAGTAAGATGTTTTCACCTGCTACACTCACTTCGAAGTTCCGTTTTGGACGCCATAGTGGGTTGAAAGTTCTCGCTACTGCTTCAATGTTGATCGACCTTCTGGTGAAAAACTTTGCAAAAAGTACAAACCCCGTCACCTTTTTGTCTTTTGAGAGGTCACACTTCGTTCCCTCTACTTCAGATAGCGACATCTTCCTCCACCGCTAAGTTAGATCCTCCATGGTGCCTCAGTGGTAGCGCACCAACCAAAACCCAGCCCTCCTAGCACTAAGAGTACTAGAGGGAACGAACATCCTTCTCAAGGAGAAGGGAACAAACTATACTACAGGGGTGAGAGGGCACCTATTCGTACCTTGAGAATGTAAGATTCCCAAGCATACTATTTCTCTTATTGGTTAACTTTCATTCTCCTCATAGATCATGATAAGGACAATGTTTTCCCAAAAAGGCAATGATGAGAAATGTGAAGAAAAATTTAAGATATTTTTCGATATTAAATTAATAAAATATCTACTTCTAATTTCATTACAAAAAGTTTGCAAACTAATATAATTATAAATTTAGTTTGTGTCACTTCAATAACATAATAAATAATTTGGGGTCAAAAACCAACTAAAAACCTGGGCTCTAAATAAATACTTGATCATCACAACTGATTTGTAATGGATGGTAAGCGAACAATCCTCAATGAGAAATCTGAACAAGAGTAAAAATTGGATAATACAAGTTTGTTATTGATAAACAAGAATGAACTATTTGTTGCTGAGGATACATGTAACGGCCCCACCCCAACTGTGTAGATATTGTTCGCTTTGGGGCCCCTGCCCTTCACAGTTTTGTTCTCCTTCAAAGCCCACAGCAGTGGGGGAAAAGACCTCTTCACATTAAAAGAAGGTCACTCTTTATAAGCACATCCCCATGTGCTTCCCTAGGCGATGTGGGATTCCATGGATTGCAAGACCCCATTTTGGGTCACTACAATTTGATGTTTAGAGGCCTTTTCGCCCACTGCTGTGTGCTTTGAGGGAGAACAAAATCGTGAGGGATATGGGCCCTAAAGCAGACAGTATCTACACAGTTGGGGCGGGGCCATTACAAATGGTATCAGAGCCATGCCTTAACCGGAAGTGTGGGTCCCACATGCGAGAACGTGTGTGCCCTTAAGGGGGGTGGATTATAGTCACCTAGAATGGGGTCTTGCAATCCATGGAATCCCATATTGCCTAGGGAAGCACATGGGGATGTGCTTATAAAGAGTGATCTTCTTTTAATGTGTAGAGGCCTTTTCCCCCACTGCTGTGTGCTTTAAGGGAGAACAAAACTATGAGGAGCATGGGCGGGAGAACAAAACCATGAGGGGCATGGGCCCTAAAGCGGACAATATCTACACAATTGGGGTAGGGCTGTTACAATACATGCATCCAAAAACAAGTATAAATTTTCTCAACACTTTTCTCTCTCTAATTTTGGTATATCCCACCATGTGTGCATAAAGCCTTTATTTATAATCCCAAGCCTTCTCTTTAGTAGTTGGCTATCATGATGAGGATCATGAGATACTTGTATTATTAGGTGTCTCATCTTTCATTTTGATGATGAAGATGGACTTTTGGGGTATGGGGCCACTGTTCAAGCTAGTCATTCAATAATAAATGTTGTTGTGTGTCGAGGGGAAAATTTTACCTTTATCTAAGATGTTAGGAAGCCAACCCGAAACTCGACTACGGGCTTTTGAGATGGTACCCAAAGGCTTTCGGTGTGATGACAAAGCCTATCCAAGCAAGAAACAAAGGCTGCACATGACAAAACAACAACAAAAGCCCAATGAAAGACACGTTACAATACTTAATTAGTACATTAATGGTCCTGGTCCGATAGTTCAAATCAATCCTCTAGTGTTACGGTATTATCTCCAACAGTAGGTTAATTTCATGTCAGTAAGTGTTTACATGGTAAAAATCATAATTTTTCCTTATTAAGTCAATATAAGGGAAAACTTCTATAGTTTCCAAAACATTATGGCATTCATCATAATAATATTAAACAAAGATTAAAGGCTTCATGTTACAAATAAAAGAGGAAAAATAGGATGGAATGGAGGGAGAGAGAGCGTCCAGCCGTGTGCATAGGTTGGTTAAGTTTGTCCCCTTTCATCATGCACTTTAAATGACTTTTCCCATGTAATGCTCTTTTAGTTTTTGTCAAACATGAGTGATATTATCTTTCATAAGAATGACTTTAAATATTAGAAATGTACGTCTTTAATGAGAATGATTTTTAATATGAAGTCTTTGTGCCTTTTAAGTGAAAGGCCTTAATATTGGTGTTCATATGCCTTTCATGAGAAAGGGCTTTTGTAATGTGTTCTTGGAAGAATATTTGATATATTTTTAAGATGTGTGGAGATGGTAAGGAATATGTATATATTGTGAGATATGTTGTTTAGAGATATATGAGAAGTATGTATGGGTATTTTGTGAGGAATGTGATTTATAAAATAAATGGAAGTATGAAATAGATAAATGAAGGTTAAATGTAGTAAAGGCTGCTGCTAGGACTATTTTTTGTATTATGACATTGGTTACGTTGCTTTCTAAGAAGGGGAATTTTGTATGAGAAATGAAGAATGAGATGGAGATGTGTTTTGGGCAGCAAAATGATGAAGTTTAAGAATATTGAAGTGTGGGAGAGATGAATAGTGTGTAATGATGTGGTGTAATAAGTGTGATGCAATGGTGTTATCTAAGGAGATATCTTTGTAAGGGAGATGGAGAAGTTTAGAGATATGTGCAGCAAGATGAAAGAGGTTTCAGAATTATTGAAAATCAGAGAAGGGATCAGAGAGCAGAGATCAGAAAGGAGAGATCAAAGAGGAAGAGATCAGAGAGGAGCCCCCCCCCCCCCCCCCCCTTTAGTGTGTAGCTTGGTCCTCTTTATATAGAGCCAAGCTATGTAACTAGATCAAAACTAGTTGAAGGGAAACTTAGCAAATGAGGAAAAGTCCTTGACAATGTAAGTGGTCTTTTGTTTTTTAACCAAAAGAAGAAAGTTTGAGACTTAATGTTGGTGACACAGCTGGATGATGTCATGTGGATGACATCCTTTGCTTGGGGGACAATACTTGGCATTAAATTCATGGTTTAGCTAAAAAAGGTAAGATAATCTTTATGAGATCCTTCTATTTCTTTGGGTATGACAGCAAGCACCTGCTGGAGCTTCTGCAGCTTAGCTGGAGTTGTTACAGCTTCTGCAGAGGCTGTTTGCAGCTTCCGCTGGAGCTGTTTCAGCTTCTACAGAAGCTGTTGCAGCTTCTGCTGGAGCTGTTTTTGGTGTTTTCGGCTAAGTTTTCTCTTTTGGAAAATATATTTGAAGAAGTTTTAGAGATGTAATAATGGTATTTTTGTATTTTAACCAAATCTTGGAGAGTAAATTGAGCATTTAATGCTAGATATAAGATACTAATATATATTTAGCCATGTGCTTGGAATTGATTTATATGAAAATAATATAATTAATATGGAATGATATAATTATATTTTAAAACTTATATTATATGATGGACATTAATTTTGTAAAGAGCATGGGGAGTTTTATCATTTTAAGTGTTATGTGATATGAGAGGCTTACCAAATGTTACCTATTGCACACTGACTCGTCAGAGTTCAGGGAATTGGGGAAGATATGCCAAGCAACATGCTTTCCTTTATCAACTTTGAACCACTGAAGTTTTACTGAACATACTTCTTGGCCCTCCAAACCACGACTCCCAAAATTCCCCCAATGAGACTCATGAGCTTGGATCATGAGCCAAAAATGAGATGATGTGCTACAAGCTTGAACCATGGGCTTTGATTCCTTTTTTGTGTAAATATGGGCTCTTTTGGGCTTTAGAAGAGATTTTCCCACAATCCATGATAGCGTTGACGTGGTGCAGATTGCCAATGAAATGAAGCCGCGTGGTGTAAAAAATTTGTCCTCAACATTGTGTCAAGTGAGAACATCTAAATTAATGCAGAAGTGACTATTGCTTAATTCAGGAGCTACGTACCTAGGCTCCTTAGACATTTTTCATGGGTTTGGGTTTCTCCTCGACTATGTCATCAATGAGGCACTCTCGGTTGATATTGTTTGAGGGGTTACATTTTGTCGGCATCCACATTCCACAGGTGGAAAAAAAATTCCTTCCTAGGATGGACCCTTGGTCCCTTGATTAGGTCTAGGCTGGGCTCGACCCTTTGGATCATCTTATCATTTTAGTAGGCTCGTAGTTTGCAGTCCATGGTACACAAACAAAGGACCATTCACCTACAAAATAGATATTTGGTTTTATTTTTATTTTTATTTTTTTATGATTGATAACATATTAGTTTATAGACTTACGTAATATAATTTAAATTTGTAATATTTCTAGCATCACTAAAAAAATAAAGTTATGTGAAGTGAGTTTTAGGGCATCTATTACAAATTGCAAGGTGGATATCGGGTTGAGTGGAATAGTCTTTGGTGTTAAATCGCCACTTAGCCCGATCCCCTTAGGTCTGGAACCCTCCTAGCTATTGCCGTCTAATGAATCTAGCAAAACCACCAGTATTCAACTATCAAATAGATGATTGGCCTCAAACAAGTCGTCAGGTTTCAAAAATCACAAAAGCACATATTTACAACTAAAAAACCTACAAAATTTAATCTCCAACAACCTAAACCAGATCTGCAATCATCTAGCCATAGAGGAAGAAAAGTCAAAAACATAAAAAGCTACACAAATCTGCCACAGAGATTAGAGGAGGGAGATAAAGAGAAAATAGGGAAATTAAAAATAAAATAAGGTGAAAAAAAAATTGAAACAGATTAGACTTTTTTTTTTTTTTTTTAGAAGAAGAAGAAGAAGAAGAAGAAAGGACATTCGTTAACACAATGAGGAACAGATATCTCAAGGACCAATGATTGCAAACCACATGAAAAATATTGAAGGCTTATGTTTTTTTGGTAATTGAGCAAGTAACATTTCATCAAGTTGTTATTTGTTCTAATTTGAATCCATTATTAAAATTACTTTTTTGTCTACCAATAACAGCAGTAATTTGAACCCATAATTAAAATTACTTTTTGCTTGCCAATAACAGCAGTAATAACCTGCCACTTAAAATTTGTTGTGAAAGTTTTGTGAACATAATATTTCTATCTGTTCCTCAAAAAAAAAAAAAAAAATTTTCTCTTTCATTATACTCGCCAACCAACCGCCTATTCAACCAACTAACATGAGCAAAACTACCTAGAACCATTCGAATCGAACTAAGTTGGGTGGTAGGGTTGGTTTGGTTGGGTGTATAGACTCATCCCTAGGTATGAGAGTTGTAAAAAAAAATTTGCGATTGAATTGTAGGTTTTTTTTTTTTCCTTAAATTGTAAAGAAAGTGGCGATTTCTAGAGCTTTTGTGGTCACTAGGGTTCTTGGACAAGAATATCTAGAACTTTCTTGATCCCAATTTGAAGATATCTCTCAATTCTCAAACCCTTAAGATGGCAATGACGATTTCTTGTACATCCTAAAACATCCATTAAAAGTAAATATTACTTTTTTTTTATAACACTATAGCTGCTCATATAAGCTCTGAAATAAATGTAAAATTGTAAATAAACATAAGTAACCCAAAAAAGAAAAGATGGAAACGGCCATGAGGCCTAGCGTGATAGGAAAACCAATTCAATTGGACTTTACCCAAACATAAAGGCTTCAGTTGGAAGAAGTCACATATTGATAATTTGATAATTGGGAGAGAGAAAATTTGAACTCTAAATTTCTCATTTGAAAATACAAAAAAGTATCAACCTATTGAACTACAAATCTTACTAGTATGAAAATTTATAAGAGAATTTCCCATAATGAAATTGGATTTTAGACTTAATTACAATACAAGAAGTGTCTTTGAATGCCTTTGAAGGCAAT
The DNA here is from genome assembly GCA_023736055.1 of Quercus glauca. NCBI lineage: Eukaryota > Viridiplantae > Streptophyta > Magnoliopsida > Fagales > Fagaceae > Quercus > Quercus glauca. The sequence continues at coordinate 22,827,945 of CM043319.1, read as the reverse complement.
ATTTTTACATCATTTCCTCATAATGTTATATTGGTTTTTAGAACTTTCTTTGACATGTACATTAATTAGCAAAACTGTGTCAGGAAGACTCTGACCCAAATTCTAACCCTAATTCTGCAGCGAATTCTTCAGGCGATATTCTTTCATAATTCCATTCATGCCCTTTCCATTCAGGCAGTTGTTGGACAACAAGCTGCATCAGAGGAAAAAAGAAACAATTTAATCCAACCCATACTAAAATAGAATATGATTACTTGATAACCCAAAGAAAAAAAATTTCTAGTTTGCTGAAACATAAGAAATGAAAGAGAAATATCACAAACCAGGCCTGTAGAATCTTTTTTACCCACTGTAAGTTGACAAGCAAGTCTCCAATTTTTTGGTTTCTGAAACATACCCCAGAACATATATGTTAGGTCACAACTACAATAGCCTCAGGGATATAAATTTTTCAATGGCAAATTATGATTAGGACAAAATTTAGGTACAATACTTTAGGTGTTGTTCTTTAGATTCTCCACTTAAGATTAAGCCATGTGACTACTTAATTAAAAAATACATTTTCATCACATGAGAAAAAAATTCATGTAACAGAATTTTAAGAGGGGAAACTTAAGGAATAGCACCTAAGAGCATTCACAGCAGTGCATCTATAATTTTAGCTATTTAACACCACCAAAACTTACTTTATCTATTTTACCTACACACATGCTGCAACAGTGAATTTATTTTAGCTTTCAACACAATAAAATAATATATCTACTACAATAAAATAATATATCCACTCCCAAAAAAAATACATACTACTACCAAAAAAATACCACAAACGGCACAATCCACAACCACTGCCAAAGAACAACCACCCAACAACAACTACACAAACGACACAATCCACTTTTCCACTGCCAAAGAACAACCACCCACCAACAACTACACAAACCCAGATCACCATCAAACCCACCATCTGAGCTTGATCGAGGAGAGAAGACTAGCCATCGCCGTCGCTGATCATGCCATCGCCAACCCACTATTTATCTTATGCTCCAGACCAGTCATCGCCGATCACGCCATCGCCGACCCATTAACCCACACAATCCACGAAACCCACTGGCCCACACCATCGCCGATCACGCCATCCACGAAACCCACCGACCCACACCATCGCTAATCACGCCATCTACGAAATCCACCGACCCAATTGCCGATCACGCCATCCACGAAACCCACCGACCCAATCGCCGATCATGCGAAAAGAAAAGAGAAAAGATAGCAAAGAGGTAGAGAAGGAAGAGAGAGGCTGAGACTCTTGAGTCTAAGATGAAAAGAAAGAGAAGGCAGAGAGAGAGAGAAAGAATATTTTAATGGAAAAGGAAGAGAGAAGTTAAATAAAATATATTATTTTTTTTTAGCTCTGCGCTACAGTGCACATCTATCTATTGATAGATGTGCACTGTAGCTAAACATCTAAATTTTTTACTTATACCTCCACTGCTGCAGCGTGGTTTATGTGATCAGTGGTGCTAAAAAATAGCAATATAGCTATTTAGCACCACTGCTGTGAATGCTCTAAGTACTGTACTTAAGTCTTACCCTTATGATTAATACTTAATACCAACATCGTAAATGATGAGTTTAATGTTTTTTTGTTTTTTTTTTTTTTTTAACTCTAGCTTTTGCCTTTCATCACCATATGAATTTGTACCTTTGAAATGACCATCACGTCAATAATGTACACAGATTATCTTATTCAAGTATTTAGTCTAAAACATAGGCAGTGTAATTAATTAAATAAAAATAGCAATTGATTAAGATTTTCTAATAATACACAAGGAAAATGTAATCCTGAGTAATTTTGATTGGATTAACGTGTACTTGAATAACATTATGCCCACTAAATAAAATTAAGAATTTGCTTTCACTAGCATATACCTTCTTTAGTTTTTCCTTCTCTTTGTCTGTGCGAGGGGTTAGAAGCTCCTTCCCTTGAATAATCTAACAATACATGAGAAAATTATATAGAATAGATACTATAGTTTTTTTGTCTGCAAAGTATGTTTTATTTATGTTTGAAAGATAAAGTGAAAGGTATACAAAACTCCTTGTGGTTTATATAAAAATACGCAACCCCTTAACTCTTTATGAGTAAACCAAAATAAATGATGAGTTACTCATGTGATAACACATATCTTAATTAAGAGTTGTGTTTTCATGTAAAATTAAACTATAAGGTTGTGTGTTACATTAAAAAATCCCAACAGTTTAAGTGTTAAATTACAGTTTACATACACATAAAACAATTCCACAAGGGACCTGACGAAGTGTTGTACTAAAAAATTCAAAGAAATTTTGTATTTTAGGAGAAACCACATGAGTTAAGTGTTAATTAAAAGTTAACATATACATAAAACAATACCACAAGGGGCTAAGTGTTACACTCAATATCTCCAAGAAAGAAAAATTTCTCAAAAAAAAAACTCTCAAAGAAATTCCAAATTTTAGAAGAACCCACATGGGGTTTTGGGTATTTTCCTATAAAAATAAAAAAAAATAAAAAGTGTTAGTTTTCCCTTGGTTTATTTAGTCCTCCATAATCGATATTGAATAGGAGACCAAGACAACAGAACAAGCTTCAGCAATCAGGCCATGAGACTGATAAAATTGATATCTTTCAATTTTTTTTCAAGAATAAAATTGAAATCTTTCAAATTTAGGACATCATGATCAAATTTTAACCAAATTTCAAGGATAAAAATTGTATTTCAACCATAAGTTTAAGCTTCTACTTTTAAAAAAAAAAAAAAAAAATTATTAAACAGCATAAGCAAAATGGACAGCCACTTCCAATTAAAATCCTACTTTTGATCTAGAATATCTATTGATAAACCAAATACACTAATGATTAATGATGTATAGTTAATTTTTTTTTTAAAAAAAATCATGAACCAGAAGGCAGAAGCTTTAAGTTTAAGATTTAAAAAATAAAAAAATAAAAAAAGAAAGAAAAATTGTTGAGCGTGCTTTTTCCCTTTTAATTAATTAGTTTCAAGATAGTAAGGCCACCTCCACCATACACGTCGCACAGGTTCCACCTCCAGCACAATTTAGCAGAGGTCTAGCCTGATAACCAATACATAATTAATGAACATCAATATAATGAAAATACACACACACACACAAAGCTTATCAATAAAATCAACTCATAAATCATATGAATTATAAGTTAAAAAACTTACATATGGTCCATACAACTCAATATTTGAATCCAACATTATGTTCCTAAGTTTCTGTCCACCACATGCTTTTCGAAAATGTACATCAGGTGTTCCATCTGGTAGTAACACAGACTAAAAAAAAAACATAAAACAGAAATTATTATTAATTAAATTGCCACTATTTATATACAAGCTAGCTATGATATGTAAAATTGTAGATATATAATATTTCAACTTACACTAACAAAAGCAAAAGCCACAAAAGGTGGCTCCTCTGGGTCTGTGGATTGGGATTCATTTTCAGGGATTGTACCAACAGCTCTGATTTTCCCTCTAGAGAATCTGGGGTGCTTAGAGGTTTTGAGTGTTTTATGAGAGTTGGTAATGTAGTTGAAGTTTAAAGAGGTTGAGAAAGAAGATAAAGCATATGAACTCAGTTGTAGGGTACCCATTTTTTGATAAGGTAATAGGGATTCTATGCTTGTATAGTTTGTGAAAGTGAGCTGGATATTTGCATGGGGTTTTCATCATGGTGTGTGGTGGTTCTTTGTTTTTGATCTTATCTGTTCTAATGTAGGTGCTAAGGCTATCAGCATGGGATAGAGAATGGGCCAAAAATGGAATACAATAATAGTAAATTTTATAAGTTTGTAGTGAGCAGAAAACCTCATAACTCTTTTAAGTACAAAATCCAGCACGCACTGTAAAATTTTGAGGCCCAAAAGCTAATCAGAGTGACTCAGGCCCAGATGGAATATTAGGAAAGTAAAAGGCCCGAAAGCTAATCGGAGAGACTCATCAGGCTCAGATGGAACATTTGTAAAGCAAAATGCAAGAGAGCGCTAGAGGAAGGGCTTGAACCTTCGACCTTGTGGTTAACAGCCACACGCTCTAACCAACTGAGCTACTCCAGCTTGTTGATCTTCACAAAAAAGTAAGTTTAATATAAAACATTATTTTATTTTTACTTAAATATATGAGAAAAATAACCATCGTTTGAGTTTTGACTTTGTGTTTAGCCTAATGATACCTCCCAATGATTTAAATAATGGGAAATTTTGGGTAACTTTTTTTTCTTTTGGCGATAGTAACCCTTTGTGTCTATCATCTTATGAGTTTAAAGTTGTGGTTTTGAGTAATAACAAGTCTTACTATTACTCAAGTGACCCCACTAGGGCTATGCGAAAAAATTGATTGACTCACTAACTCACCTGACCTAACTCATGCGGGTCTAGCGAATTGGGTTGAATAACAGGTTAAGATATTTCTAACCCACCAAAACTTAACTTGCACCCCCCCCCCCCCCACCCAAACACACACACGCACGCGCGCTTTGTCATGTTCACCCACTTTATTTTTTCATTTTTACATTTCTCTTCCTTATTAAACTCTAGCTATTCTTTTTAAGATTTTGTTATTATTCTTATTATATGTACATGTCTAATTCTAGGTTCTGAAATGTTTTTCTTTTCAATGTGATAAAAAAATTTAGTCATTCTAAAAAAAAAAGGCGGAAATACAATTTTCGTTCTTACGTTTTCATGCGATTTTCATTTTGGTCCCTATCTTTTATTTTCACTGCTTTTAGTCCCTGTTTAGAAAAACGCGTTTTGTTTTAGTCCTTTCCGTCAGTGTCCTAACGGCAACATCCTACGTGGCAAACAGAACTATTAAAATAATAATAAAAATTTTATTTTGGTATTAAAAAATGCCACGTCAGCATCAGAATTAAAAAAAATTAATAAATTAATTTTAACTAAGTAAAAAAATTAAAAACAGAAATAAAAACAAAAAATTACATTAATTGAGATCTAACGTGTCTTGAGCAAGAACAACAAGAACATAAACCCAGATTTAAGATCACAAAATTAAAATTCAAAAATTACAAACCCAGAAAAACAAACACAATCCCAGCAACAAATCTTCCTTGTCAACCAAACACAATAACAACAAATACAAACCCAACAACTAATTTTTCTTGTCAACCAAATACCAAAACAACAAACACAATCCCAAACATCAGTAAGAATACAAACACAAACCCAGCAATCCCTCTTTAGAAAACCTGCAATCCATCTTCAGAAAACCCCAAAAACCCGATCGATGGAGACAAAGTATGTCTTGAACAGGAAATCAGTAATAAAAAAAAAATGTCAGGATCAGAGACAGGAGTGATGACAAGTAGAGAGCCATTTAACGTTGGAGCACTTCAACAACAACATCAACAACAGCAACAGTCGTCGTCGCCGCCAGCACAGCCACTGGTTCAGAAAATGCGCTTGGGTTTTAGTTCCGAGGGCAACGCCGTTTACAAGCCCATCTCCGCCACAACAAACACCACAGCTACGACAACAGCAAGAGCAGCAACGTCACCGATGGGTTTGGCCCAAATGGGTCTATGGCTTTGGGTCTCACTCCTACGGCTCAGCCTGTACCTGTAGCTCAAACTCAGTCAAGTGGCGGAGGTGGGTTTTCATCTCCTCCTCCAGCTCCTCCTCCTTCGGCTCCACCATCGCTTCCTTCTGGAGGATCAGCGCCACCCACTTCGTTCAAGAAAGCTAGGGGCAGACCGCCTGGTTGGTTCTAGTAGCAAGAAGCACCAATTGGAAGCTTTGGGTACTTAACTTTTTTTTGAATCTATGTCTGGGTTTGCTTTTTAAAGTTTAAAGCTTTACTGAGTTTTTTCTTTTTTGTTGTTGTTATGTGTGTGTTTGGGTTCTAGGGAAGAAGAATAAGGAAAGGAATTTGTATTTGAGCTAAATTTTTTGGGTTTTTTTTGTGTTTGTTTCCTAAGAAAATATAAGATTATGGGTTTGTTGGAAATTGCTTTGTTTACTGGGTTATGGGTTTATGGGTTTGATGATTTTGTTTGTTGTTGTTGTTATTGTTGTTGTTTTTTTTTTTTTTTAATTTAATTTTTGGGTTATGGGTTACGTTCTTATATCTGGGTTTATGCTCTTACTCAAGAAATAGTTAGATGTCAATTAATGTAATTTTTTGTTTTTATTTCTGTTTTTAATTTTTTTACTTAGTTAAAATTAATTTATTAATTTTTTTTTAATTCTGATGCTGACGTGGCATTTTTTAATGCTAAAATAAAAATTTTTATTATTATTTTAATAGTTTCGTTTGCCACGTAGGATGTTGTTGTTAGGGCACTGACGGAAATGACTAAAACGAAACGCGTTTTTCTAAACAGGGACTAAAAGCGGTGAAAATAAAAGATAGGGACCAAAATGAGAATCGCGTGAAAATGTAGGGACGAAAATTATATTTTCGCAAAAAAAAAATGCAGTATTTGCATTTATTTTTAATAAAAATTGCAAATTTTCCTTTTTTTTTTTTCCTTATTTAAGGAAGCAAAGAATTATCCAATTTAATTGAAATAATTTTATTTATGAATTGAATTTGTCAACCTGCCCAACCCATCAAATTGAAACCATTATATTTTTATTGACCCGTTGAATTCATAGATTGGTGGGTTGGCGGCAGATTGAAAATTTTCCAACCCGCCATTGGCAGGATGGTTAAAAATATTACTCTCCACCCATCTAACCCAACTCATGTACACCCTTAGATTCTACTCATTATCAACTTCGAGTTTAAACGAGTCGGGTAGTGACCACCCCTATAATCCTCTTTTTTATTTATGAAAAAAAAAATGGTAAAGGATAAAGGTATGGCCTTGTAGGACCATTAGCTATTAAGTTCCTTTAGTTTGGAGTGCCATACCACCAACCTTCAACGGGACACAAAAAGGTCCAAAACGAGAGAGGGTTTTATCTAAAACTTAAAACCCTTTGCAAAGGATTACAAATAAAAGTAGCAAATGAATTGAAACACAAACACAATGCCATTGCCCCAAGTCTCAAGCCTCAACCTCAATCTCCGCCTCCTCTTCCCACTTCTTTCTCCCTTTAAACCCTCTTCTCTCTCCTACCTTAAACCCATCAACCATTCTTCTTCTCTCTTCACCATTCTCGCCTCCTCTAAACGACACCGTAACATTCCTCCTCCTCATCACCTCAAACCCAATCTTGCTCGCAGAAACACCAGCACTCTGAGCAGTAGAGACCAACAAAAAGTGGCTCCAATGGAAACAACAACTGAGCCTCAGCCTTCTGTTGGATTCAATAAGAGAAGGGCTGAAGGTAGAGACAAGAGCGATAAACCCCACAAGAACTTGCAGTTGAAAGTGCGCAAGCTCAACCCTGTCAATACCATTTCTTATGTGCAGGTACTGTTTTTTGGGGTTTTGGCCTTCTGGGTTTTCTTTGTTATGTGGTTTTATGAAATGGGTTTGTTTTAGTTTTTGCAATGTGATGGAGTGGAATGATATTGATTGTATTGGTTGTTGGATTTTTCTGGCTTTTGTCGGATAGTGGTTTTTGCAAATTGGGTTTGTTTAGAATGGTTGAAAATTTTCTCTATTTTATTGTCACTTTAGTTAGTTCTGGTATTTATTTGGATAAGCTTTTGTTGATTCTGATGCTAATTTGTGTTCCTAGATTTAGTTATTGGTGTTAAGTAATGTGAAAAAGAGAGAAAGAGCTCTGTCAAATGTGTTTCTTGGGGGTTTTTTTTTTTGAGCGGATAATGTGCTTAATTGACAGATTCTGGTCTGAGTTTATAATTTTAGTCCTCTGTAATTTGAAGAAGTATAGGTTTAAAGTCAGAAACTTGGAATCCTATTTTTTTGGGAATGGGGGTTTTAATTTAATATTTATTTCTGCCAATGAACTCTAGCTCAACTAGCATCTCCTCCCTACGTGCCAGGCAGAGGGTGAGATGGTGGGTTCTAGACCAATCAGTGCATGTGTAACTTATGAATAATAGATAGTAATATTTATTTCATGGTTAATTAGTATGAGAAAGAACTTAGTTCTGGAACCTTTCCTGGGTTTCCAAGGGACCTTTGATCTTATGGCCATGCAACCAAGCATGAGCAAAAGGTATTTAGGAATTTAAAATACTAGCTTATTTGGATAATGACATTTTGTCAACCATACTTCTATGAACTGAGTTTTTGTGTTTGAGCAAGCAGTAGTTGAGAAATTTTCATCTGTATTTTTTTGGGGTTTAATTAGTACTAGCATGTTTAGAAAGTGATTGTTCAATGATGACATATACATGTGAAAAATTGAGTTGTCTCATTGGACTAATATTGGTGCCTTTGTCTATTTATTACAGATATTGGGGACAGGAATGGATACTCAGGATACATCACCTTCAGTCTTGCTTTTCTTTGACAAGCAAAGATTTATTTTCAATGCTGGAGAGGTAAGCCTGGGGTGACATTTCCCTTGTCAACTCAATATTTTATGTCTCTCTTTTGGTATTGGGAACTGAATTTTGTGTTTTAATATGAACTATAAATGGTTAATGCCTAATCCAAGATGAACACGTGGATTCTAAAATACTGGTTTGTCATTGTCGAGTGTTTATTGAAACTGAATTTTTATTTTTTAATCAAAATTTAGAAATGAAACTGAACTTAATTTGCTGCTCATATCTAATTCAAGGCATAGTCCCCCCCCCCCCCCCCCCAACCAAAAAAAAAAAAAACTTGTGTAAACCTATGGAATTTATTTATTTCTCTTAATTTATTATTCTCATTGCAGGGATTGCAACGATTTTGCACAGAGCATAAGATTAAGTTATCAAAGGTATGAGATGTCTGGTAACTTCACTCTTTACTGTGTAAATCCATATATGAAGTTTTTTTTCCAACTTCTGTTAATAAAAATGATAAATCAGATATTTCCTGCATGTAGGAAGACATTAATGTTTTGTATCTTTCTTCAGATAGATCACATATTTCTCTCTCGTGTCTGCTCAGAGACTGCCGGTGGTCTTCCAGGTTTGTTTCTTGATAGATCAGCAATGATGTACCTGTGATCATTAACTGTATTTCAATTTCAGATTATAACCAAAGAAAATGTTGTAGTTTGTAGTATATAAACATCTGTAGTGTGTCTTAATGTCTGAATAGTAATTCAAGTGAGAGTCCTTCAGGCCACTGAATTGCTCAATTTAACTCCACAGGTTTACTGTTGACTTTGGCTGGCATGGGAGACGAAGGAATGTCTGTGAGTATCAGATCAAAAAAAAATATATATATATATTGTCTCTCCAGTTAATTTTGTAAAATGTTGATTTGCAATTCTATCTTATATTATTTCCAATAAGAGTTTCTGTTGTTTTGAAGGTCAATGTTTGGGGTCCATCTGATCTCAAGTATCTAGTTGATGCCATGAAGTCTTTCATCCCAAATGCTGCCATGGTTCACACTCGGAGCTTTGGGCCCATGTTAAGTTCTGATACTGCTTCTATGCCTGATTCAAGTCAGTTTCAAGAACCCATTGTTCTCATTGATGATGAGGTTGTCAAGATATCAGCCATTCTCCTACGACCAAGATGCTTGGATGGGTCTCCACACTTGAATGAAGAACCTGTCAAACAGAATCCTTCAGAAAGGGGTCTAGATGAGAGAATGGATCCAAATGGGAAAACAGGGTCTATAATGAAGCCTGGTGATATGTCTGTGATATATGTCTGTGAATTGCCTCAGATTAAGGGGAAATTTGACCCAGCCAAAGCTATGTCTCTTGGTCTTAAACCTGGCCCAAAGTATCGTGAACTGCAACTCGGAAATTCAGTGAAGTCAGATCGCCAAAATATCATGGTGGGTTCCAGAAGGCATGCATTAAAGATATATTATGAGGCTCTTGCCTGTGCTTTATTGTTTCTGAAGTCTGTTATGTGGTCTAGGTTTTAATCTATAGATTTATTTGCCTTTTTTTTAGGTTCATCCAAGTGATGTAATGGGTCCTTCTGTTCCTGGGCCCATTGTACTCCTTGTTGACTGCCCCACAGAATCTCACTTGCAGGAGTTGTTTTATATACAATCTCTCAGTAGTTACTATGTAGATGCCTTGGGCAATCTACCAGAGAGTGCTAAGACTGTTACTTGTATCATTCATTTAAGTCCTGCATCTGTAATAAGTGGTTCAAATTATCAGAGATGGATGCAAAGATTTGGTTCAGCCCAACACATCCTAGCTGGACATGAAATGTGGGTCTCTTTTCTTATTTACAAGTATTTGTGGCGTGTGCCTAGCTACTTCAATTGACAGTTCTCATGCTTTTACAGGAAGAATGTGGAGATTCCAATTCTTAAATCAAGTGCACGAATTGCGGCACGTCTCAATTACTTGTGCCCTCAGTTTTTCCCAGCTCCAGGTTTTTGGTCTCTTCAGCAGCTTAATTACTCAGCACCAGAGTCCAGTGCTTCAAGTGAGGTTTGTTGCAATATACTAGGAAGGCAATAATTATTATAATATTTGATTGTTAGGAGTTCATTGGCAAGCTTGGACATATTTGGGGCCTACTGACCAGTTGATTTGGTTTCTTCTTATCAGGGTCCAGTTTCAAAGCTGTGTGAAAGCATTGCTGCCAAAAATCTCCTCAAGGTATGAATTGAGATCTACAATAAACTTCTGGCCCCATCTAATTTTTCTAGGAGAACAGATATGATGTAGTTTAACCTTTCCTCTTTACAAACTAGACCATATCTTATTCACAAGCTTTACTCTGTAAGTTATCTTACATTGAGGTTTGAAACAAATGTGAATTGAGATAGTCAAGAGAGTGAATTTTGAGAGTTGTTAGACTTATCAAAAAGAATTTTGAGAGTTGTTAAGATAGTGGCTATTTACTCGAGATATTTAGAAGATCATTTACATAAATGCTCCAGCATATCTACACCAAATTTTCCTCAAATGTAGACACTATACTCATTATATTCACCATGGATATAGAATGTCACACCTTCTCTTTGAATATTTTTTCCTTTTTTGTTGTCCTACTAAGGTCATGCTTCACTTGTTCTACAGTATGGTTACTGTTATGAGTGACTTGATTTTTCTGATCTTGTATAGACGCACGCCATATAATGATGGCATTTTTTCTTCTGTATGTTGAACAGTTCACTTTGCGTCCTTATGCTCACCTTGGGTTGGATAGATCTGGTATTCCAAATTCAGCGACTCCCACAGAAATCATCAATGAGTTAGTGACAGAGATTCCAGAGATTGTAGATGCTGCCCAATGTGTCAGTCAGTTCTGGCACGGGTCCAGAGAGACAGAGGAGATAACTTCCTTGCAAGATAGTAAAGTTTTTGTTGAAGAGCCATGGTTGAATGAGAATTCTCTTCCTTGCTGTTTGGAGAATATAAGAAGAGATGACTTAGAGATTGTTCTTCTTGGGACTGGCTCATCCCAGCCATCTAAATACCGTAATGTTAGTTCGATCTTCATTAATCTTTTCGCGAAAGGAAGTTTTCTCTTAGATTGTGGCGAAGGAACCCTAGGACAGCTGAAAAGGAGGTAATGCCATACAAATCTTCTATTACTTAAAGAGCTTTCAAATTCCTGTCTAACATGTTGATTAATGTACCTTGAGAACAGATATGGTGTAGAGGGTGCAGACGATGCTGTGAGACATCTAAGGTGTATTTGGATCTCTCACATTCACGCTGATCACCACACGGGTCTGGCAAGAATACTTGCTCTGCGGCGTGATCTGTTACAGGCAGTGCCTCATGAACCATTACTTGTTGTAGGCCCAAGGCAGCTTAAGAGATATTTAGATGCATACCAAAGACTTGAAGATTTAGATATGCAGTTCCTTGATTGTAAGCACACTACAGCAGCTTCATTGGATGCTTTTGAGGGTTTTATTGAATCAAATAAAGATCACTCTTCTCCAGAAAGTCCAATTAATGTTGAGGATATGACCAATAAAATTTTAGATGGCCCAACAGGACAGAACATTGATTGTACTCTGTTTGCTAGAGGATCCCAAATGCAGAGCTATTGGAAGAGACCAGGTAGTCCAGTTGATAATAGGATGGCTTTGCCAATCCTAAAGACCTTGAAGAAAGCACTAAGTGAAGCTGGTTTAGAGGCCTTGGTTAGTTTTCCTGTCGTGCACTGTCCACAGGCATTTGGTGTTGCATTGAAGGCAGCAAAGAGAATCAATAGCGTTGGAAAAGTGATACCAGGGTGGAAGATTGTGTACTCAGGCGACACCAGGCCCTGCCCAGAATTGATAGAAGCATCCCATGGTGCGACAGTTCTTATACATGAGGCAAGTTATCACATGATTTTTTTCCCGGTTTATCATTATAGTTTACAGAAATTGTTTTCTTCCCTCGATAACATGATGCAATCTGAGCTTGTTATACACCAATTTTCTTCCCTTTTTGCCTATAGTCTTGTAGCTTAGTGGTGATAACCTACCTTCTTTTACTAGGAGAATCAAGGTTTAAATCCCCTCTCCCATCTTGTTGTAACTATCGAATTATAAAAAAATAAAAAGATATGTTGAAGCTTCATAAATAAAATAAGAATTTTATTGAATAAAATTTAATGATATTTAAGATTATAATTGTTTGAAAGGTCCTGAGAAGATGCTTTGTTTCTCTCTCTTCCCCCCTCCCCCTCCTTATCTCTCCCTTTTCCTTTTTTTTTTTTTTTTTTTTTTTTTTTTAATACTATTTTTTATGGGTCTGCTCCAAGATGTTCAGTGGCAATGGATTGATGAAAAGGATTAAAATTAAGTTATTTTAGTGTGGTTGGATGTAACTTTTTTGCTAAAAAAATGCTTTTGTGAAGGGTAGACAGATTTTGGATTCCGTCTTGATTGCTTCTGAATGTATAGATAGTAGATTGAAGTCAGGAGTTTCAAGTGTGTTGTGTAAATTGGATGTGGAGAAGGCGTATGATCATGTGAGCTGGGATTTTTTAATGTATATGCTTTAGCGTTGTGGTTTCTCAGAGAAATGGAGAAATTGGATAAGGTATTGCATTTCAATTGTAAAGTTTTCCATTCTGATCAATGGTAGCCCATCTGATTTCTTTGAAAGCTCTAGGGGGCTTGGGCAAGGGGATCCTTTATCTCCTTTGTTGTTTGATATTGTGATGGAGGCTTTAAGTCGTATGTTGGATGTGGCTGCCTCCGCCGGGCAATTCTCAGGTTTTTCTGTGGGCAGTACGGCTGGTTCATCAGTGAAGGTGTCTTATCTTTTATTTGCAGACTACACTCTGATTTTTTGTGATGCTGAACCTTCTCAGATTGCTAATCTGAGGGCGATTCTTGCTAGATTTAAGGAGCTGTCAGGGCTTCATATTAATTTGGGGAAGTCTGAGTTGGTATCTGTTGATGGGGTACACAATTTGGAGGCTTTGGTGGGTTTGTTGGGATGTGGGCAGTCTTCTTTGCCCTTGAAATATTTGGGTCTTCCATTAGGTGCAAAATTTAAGGATTTATCTGTTTGGAATCCTATCCTAGAGAGAATCGAGAGGAGATTAGCCGGTTGAAAGAGAACGTATTTATCTAAAAGGGGTAAGGTGACACTCATTAAAAGCTCACTCTCGTCTTTACCTACATACTTTCTTTTCCTTCTTCCTTTACCAAGGAAGGTGGCAAAGCGTATGGAGAAATTACAGTAAGATTTTTTCTGGAATGGGATTGGTGGTGAACCTAAAATAAATATAGTTAATTGGGCCAAGGTTTGTGAGCCTTTGCAGGTGGGGGGGTTGGGTATAAGACGGTTGGGGAACTTTAATTCTACTTTGCTAGGAAAACGGTTGTGGAGGTATGGCATGGAGACTGATGCTCTATGGAGGAGGGTTATAGAGGCTAAATATGGGAACATGTGGGGTGGTTGGTGTACAAAAAAGGTGACTAGTCCTTATGGGGTTAGCTTGTGGAGATACATTAGAAGTGGCTGGTTGAACTTTTCTAAACTCCTTGTTTATGATGTGGGGAATGGTACTAGAGTGAAATTTTGGAAACATGTGTGGTGTGGGGATTGTACTCTCCAAGAGGCATTTTCGGAGCTTTATTGTCTTAGTAGGTCAAAGGATTCCTCGGTAGCTGAAGTTATGGGTTGGGCTGCTGGGAGGTTTCACTGGAATGTGCAATTTCGTCGTCCACCACAAGATTGGGAAGAAGCCTGAGTTGGTTTATTCTTCGACAGTGCGGAGGTTTGGCTCAGATAAGGTTTGTTGGAAACTTGCAAAGAGTAGAGGTTTTGAGATTAGAGGTTACTATAGCTCATTCTACCCTCCTACTCTTGTTTCCTTTCCATGGAGAATGATATAGCAATCGAAGGTTCCTCCAAGGGTGGTTTTCTTTTCTTGGTCTGCTTCTTTAGGTGAGATCTTAACTACAGACAACCTTCGTAAAAGACGAGTGATGGTGCTTGACTGGTGCTATATGTGTAAGAGGTGTGGGGAGTCGATGGATCATCTTCTACTTCATTACTCCATAGCTTGGGAGTTGTGGTCCTTGGTTTTCTGCTTGTTTGGTATTCAATAGGTTATGCCTCATACTGTTCTTGAGTTGTTTGAGGCTTGGCAAGGAAAGTTTGCGCGACATCGTCATATTGATGTTTGGAGATTAGTGCCTCATTGCTTGATTTGGTGCATTTGGCGTGAAAGGAATGCTAGAAGCTTTGAAGGTTGTGAATGCTCTTTACTGGAGATTAAGTCTTTCTTTTTACACTCTCTTTGAATGGAGTGTGGTTTTTCCTCACTTTTCTTGTTCTTCCTTTTCTTTTTTTCTTGACTGTTGTTCTTTTGTTTCTTGATTTGTGCCCTCATAGTACATCCCCAATGTACTCAGTTTGGCATTCTTTCTATTTTTAATAATATTCTTATGTTATTTATCAAAAAAAAAAAACTTTTTTGCTAAAAGCTTATTTGCTTATTTTTTGAAAGTAAGTTGTAGTTGTACCCAGAAGAAGTGATACTTTAAAAAGCTGTACATAAGCAATTAAGCTAAAAAATTAAAAGAAAAAACTGTTGCCAAGCAGACACAGTCCAATCAGATATAAATTCTAAATCAAATCCCCATATATGGTACATTTTACTTATTAAAAAAATCCCAGACAAGGTGCATTTTGAAGCATGGTATAATTATACTTCCATTATAGATGAAGTCGTTTGTACACTGTTCAGTGGCAAATCAGATGAATGTGTAACTTTTTCATGCTTGTTTTGACTTTTCTTGTAGGTGTTGAATTATTAATCAGCATGTTCAAGGTAAAATTACTGTTATTGACTGTAATTGACTAATTGTCCTTGTCAATGTTGCAGGCTACTTTTGAGGATGGCATGGTGGATGAGGCTATAGCAAGAAACCATAGCACAACAATGGAAGCAATAGAAGTTGGGGACTCTGCTGGGGCATACCGCATTATCCTTACCCACTTCAGCCAGAGATATCCAAAAATTCCGATATTTGATGAGACACACATGCATAAGACTTGCATTGCGTTTGACATGATGAGTGTTAATATAGCAGATTTGCCAGTACTTCCAAAGGTTCTTCCATACTTAAAACTGCTTTTTAAAAATGAGATGATAGTTGATGAGTCTGATGATATTGTAGATGATGCTGTAGAGGCTGTACATGTTGGTTCATAACAATAAATTCTCAATTATTATGAAATTGGCTTACATATTTTCTTTCAATAATTTGCTTCTTTTTTCCCCTTTTTTTTTTGTTTGGGGGGGGTGGGGGTGAACTATTTTGATCCCAATATCTCCAATTGAGTGGGATTTCTGTACTTTTTTTTTTTTTTTTGATTTTGTCTATACGTTGATTATGTATACATTTTCAACTGGATCCCTTCCGTTTAGGATCCAAACTCAATTAATTTTTTTAACATATATGCTGTGGACTTCTCTTTAGCCAATTGCTTGACCTATATAACAAATAAGGATACCAACTATATTTCATGATTGAGGCAATGTTACAATATTCCTTTTTTCTTACTCTTCTCAAGTGAAGACCACACTTGTTTAGGATTGCATTTAAAACACCAGTAATCAGGGATTTCTTTTTTTTCTTTTTCCCCTGACAATTTGTGGGGTAGGGAGATTAAATCCGTGTTCTTTATGGAGAGAACTGGATAATATCATTAAATCACAAAACCCTTAGCAGCCACCAAAGATTCCATTTGTATAATAAACTGAAATATCAAATATGAGGTTTACTAGTAGTGTAGGAAAATGCATTGTTATTAATACTGTTTCGGACCCCGTTTCGGTTTGTCCAGTGGAATGGAATATTTCGGTATCGGCTGATTTCGGCGTACCGTTTCAGGATGTTTCGGGGTTCTTAAAAAATAATTTATATATATTCTTGTTGAACATAAAATTGTCAATTCTAATAAATAAATAACTAAATATCAAATAATACAAATCATTTAGTCTTAACTCTTAAGTTTTAAATATCAATTTAACATTACACAATAAGAAGATTTACAAGACAATAACTAAATATCAAAAAATACAAGATTTACTTCTCCTCCTCATCATCATCCATAAGAGAATGATCAAATTCATCATCAAAAGAACTCCCAAGAACTTCTAGCACCCATTGGACCTTTACTCTTTTCTTTTTTCTTTTTTTCTTTTTTTTTCTTTTTTTTTTTAAATAATAGGCCGAATTCGGTGCCGGCCGAAATTTGCATCTCGGTCGAAATTGGCCGGAATTGACCGGAATGGCCCGGAATTTGACCCGAGGTGGAACGTGGGTATTCCAGTACCGGTTTGCATACCGGTACGAAAAATTCCGGCCGTTCCGACCGGAACGGAACGGAATCAATAACAATGGGAAAATGTGTTGTTCTTTTATTGTAAGTGTAAGAAAATGTGTTTTAGTCTACCATGTGAAATAATTTTTTGATAGAGTAATTTTCTAGAGAGGAAAAAACAATTAAATTTAGGTGTGCTGAGATTTATCTTTGAAGGTTTATGATGTCATACCATCTATAGTCTCCAAGCATCACAATCAAAATGGAGTCTAATAATCAAAATAGTGTACTGTCTGTTATTTTCCCTGGGAAGCCTAATCTTCAGAGGAAATTATCTTATGTGAGAAATTTTTGTTTATGGATTGATTAAATGTTGCACATGTGCTTGAAGCCAAGATGTGAAAAAAATAACAATAATGATCAAGAAGTATTTGATAGGTATAAATGTACTTTCTCGGGAAATCATTGGCTACAGGAATTCCAAGAAAAAAACATAAAATAAAAATGAAAGCCCATCTTCGTGAAACTAAACCGTAGGTTATGCAAGAAGGTGGCTTGTTTATAAGTACGACTAAAGTTGTTAGTATTGGACACGAGGTGATTCGTATCATTAAATATGTACTGAATTGAGCCAAAAAAATTTTGTATTGTCTGTATCGAATATGCTTATGAATCATAATATATATATATATATATATATATATTATTTGAGCTTTTACTTGAGTTCAACATTTTGTGGCACTTGTTTTCAATACAAATTTATTGGACTATACAGTTAAGCCCAATAAATAATATGTCTAACAGTGCCTTTTGCTTCTCTCTCCCTGCAAAATTTGGACCATATAATTGAATGTGGATGTTATAAATATATTCTCATTTAATAGATTTAGTTAATTTTATTAAAAACAACTGCATAAGTAATAATCAAATTAATCATTTGTAATATATATATATATATCTTGTTAATAAGTCTCTTATAAGTTAACGAAATAATAAATATTCATTATGAATTGTAAATTTGCAATGGACATTTTTCAAAATGAAAAACATTTATCAATAGTTTATTGGTTTGCACATACAAATATAATAACAAATATCATTTTGATCCTTACATTTTAAGATTGCTATCAATTTGGTTTCTGCATTTTGGTAGCTATAATTTAATCTATGTTATTTTCAACTTGCAGTCAATTTTGGTTATATATATCTTGTTAATAAGTCTCTTATAAGTTACGAAATAATTAATATTCAATTATGAGTTGTAAATTTGCAATGCCCATTTTTCAAAATGAGAAACATTTATCAATAGTTTATTGGTTTGAACATACATATATAATAAAAAATATCATTTTGATCTTTACATCTTAGGGTTACTATTAATTTGGTTCATACATTTTGATAGCAGTAAATTTGGTTCATGTTATTTTCAACTTATAGTCAATTTTGGTTAGTGAGTTAACGGTAAAAACTAAATTAACGACAAGTTAAAAATAATATGAATCAAATTGACTACTACCAAAACGTAAGAACCAAAATGGTATTTTCACCACAGATATATTGTGGTTGCATCACTCTAACGAGATATTCTTGATGTTTGTACATAATTTTGCTTTAATTTTAAAAACAAAGTGTACTAACTTTCTCCCAAATAGGTTTTGTTTAAAAAATCCAACTTTTTAAGGAAATATCATTTAATGCCTTATTTATCAATTAAAAATATAGAAGTTTCTAAAATTACCCTCATTAATTTAAATTTTAGAGAAAGAATATTATTGATTTTTTTTTAAAAAAGAGGGCAAGAAAGAAATTTTATTTCTTGACTTTTCAAAAATAACTACATTTTGGGAAATATCAACAATTTGAGATGGAAGGGAATATAAAAAATAAGTATTAAATGCACATTTTCTTAAAATAAAAATTATCTTATGAAATGGGGTTATGGAGCATGCCCTATAACATCCTCACAGGTTTGTGGGGCTCAGCAAATGTGACGAGGGGGGCTCCATAAATCAATTTTCATTAGATACATTCTCCATATAACATTTATTAACAAAATTCATTTTATAACATGTTTGTGTACCATTTTATGAAACGGTACATTAAATATTTAAAAAAAGAATCGATTTACGGTACTTATTACAAATTATAATATCACTGTTGTACTATCTCGGTGATTGAACGTAGAAACATTGAAAAAATAGCCAGTTGGTGATACTGTGCATTGCTGGTGACTAGAGAGAGATAGCAAAAGTGCAAAACTATAGAAGTATACCTATCTCCTGCGGTTAGTACATGCATGCAACGCTTCCCAATTGATAGGGCCCATATACCCGTGAAACCCAGATGCCGATACTGTGTGAAATAACCCTAGCTATTGTATGGTACACAACTACCAAATGTATGTGAAATGTAAAAGTTAAATAAGGTCTCATTAATCTGACTAATCCAACGTAAATTGAATACTGAACCCAAGCCTCACCCATTTGTAAGGACTTGGCTTGGGTCTAGTGTCCAATTGCGCTTGACTCGTTAAGATGATGACACATGTCCAAAAGTGGATATATGTCAATATCTTGACTGATCTAGTGCAACTTAACACCAGACTCAAGCCTTATCCAATTTATAATTAGAAACTATCTGTTTGAAAAAAAGCATTCTCAGCCTTTTCTTTTTCTTCTTTTTTATTTATTATTATTGTTTTTTAACATTTATCAAAATTAGCTCGAATATGAGGCTGATTCACTTCATGTTTGGATGTGTCAGTTCTTGGTTAACTTAGACCCCTCCTATTCTCAAACTTCAAACTTCTCATAAACATGATTGTCAAATTCAATTTTGGGTTTAAATGCATTTACCAATCTTTCAACAACTTGGGTTGTTCAATTTTCTAAGCCAGTAGTTCTGTTAAACAATACACAACAAGACTAGAACATCACCAGCTGATGATAGCACCCACTGCAATTAAAGACTAAAGATGTATAACAATGTCCCTTATAATCTAAACAGTTGTAGCTCTGTCTCAAAATATACAACATGACCCAGATCCATATCGAATTGGGAAGCCAGACATGTAAAGCACATAGTGCTCCACGAACTCTTATGTCAAAAAGGCCCCCAAAGACCTAAGAAGAAATCTTATCATAAATGCAAAAAATGTACAAGCTGGAGATCCAGTGAATCACAATGAAGTTATCCACTCCTGTGTGTTTCTTCTATTACAATCAATATGGACTAGCTCAAAATTCATATCGGACATGTACTAATCAGCTTCTTTAATTAATTTTACAATTCTTTGCAGTAGAAGAAAAGAAAGTCATAGATCACAAATAAAAAGCCCAAAATTGTAATGGCTGGCTAAACTTTTACTTCCAGTCAGCTGAGCAGCACACATTTGAGGTGAACTGAGCTATAATATTTCATATTTAGAAGCATGTTCTTCTGTTTAGCACAAGCAAGGTAGACTTTGTTTTCATCTCTTCCAGCAGAGTCAAAGACAAAAAGGACTTTGACATCACAAAGACTCTGGACTTGTCGAGAGTCTGATTCTTGCAGGCATTCCTCTAGGTTCATCTAATCCATTCGAAATCCATTAACTCAATGGATTCCTGGGTGTGATAGACATTTTCCTTACATCAAGATCAAGCTCTTGCTCTATATCATCTTCATCACTAATACCATCATCATCATCATCATATGGAGGTCTGACCATTGACCAATGCACGAAGTGTGGCAGAATATATCTTCAGATAATGGAGAAACGAAGTAATGCCAGTAAACTAATAAAACAAATACAAAAATAAATGTAAAAAGTTTCATTCTAAATTATTTATACAAGTCATATGACTTATTAAATAGGTCATGTAACTAAAAATACACATGCACAGTAACCAGAATCACTCCCATGGCTTACAGACTATACCAACTGACTAGAAGCTCCAATAAATGACCCCCCATGATAAGATGAGTTAATCTGCGTTTGTTTTCATCATCTTAGTTTAACAAACTACTAAATTCCAAGAGAAAGACCCTGGCATCCCCATGCCTGTAGTAAAATCAAGTTCCTCCAGATACCAAGGACGGGTAACAACTACAACATGTGATTCTCTTCACAATACCATGAGAAAGGAAGGCCTTGTTCTAGGGAATGTTTACGCTACAGCTATGACAAAGGAAGAAAATTTCCAAAAAAAACTGACATACAGAAGATAGAAATCTAAAAAAGGATGACAAAAAATCATATTATATTAGAGATATCAATCAAGAAACTTGATTGAATCTCCAAGACATATGTTGTCTTAGATTGACCTAATCAGTTGTATCTGCCACTTAAGAAGTGGCAAATGCAACAAATTAGTTTAAACATTTCCTGTTTTGCACCACAAAATGCAGAATAGTGGTGGAATCATCGTCTCTGCACACACCTATTGTTTTGATAAATTATACAATTCTCGAAAGACAACAAATGTAAAAACAACTCAGCCATGGTTGGAAGAAATGATTTAGAAATAAATTTATGTTTATAGATTTCTACAATAGCCCAAACAATCATAAGTCAATAGAGAAACAAATGTACTGTACAAGGATCTAGTTTTTTTTAGCTAAAGCATCAGCCACCAAATTAATAGAGAATGTATTAAAGATTGAAATATGCAGATCGGATAGCTGATGTACAGCAGTGTAGTTTCTGTCTAAGCTACAAGTAGTTTTGTAAGTGCATAGAGATAAACGATTTGTAGTTTAGTTAACCTTAAAATGTGGAGGTTAGTTAGGCACACGTGTAAGAGTTACTTAGTTTGTTTTACATTTCCAGCTCATCTCAGATTCTTATATAAGGAACAGAAATGATCCCCAGATTATCTGCACTAGGAAGAAAGTAAGGAGTCGATGGCTTATCAATATCATCAGCAATTGAAGAAGATCCATTAGGAGGAGCAAATTGAGAACTTGCATTCTCAGTAGAAGCCATGGAAATCTTTCAGCTAAGCAAGAACAAAAGCTTGAAAAAAAAAAAAAAAAAAGAAGAAGAAGAAGAAGAAGAAGAAGAAGAGAAAACAGAGAACAAAATACTGTTTGGAAAGCAAGAAAATCAGAGAGAAAAAAATTAGTTGAGGAAGGAGATTGTAGCTTTGATACCAAATAAAGAGAAACACACAGAAAATCTAAAGAGAAAATTTCTATATGTATAATAAATGAAAATCTCTTGCCAATGTTAGAGGGCAAATTTTATTGCTAGAGTCTATTCCTTCTATCAACTGGGTTTTTTCTTTAATTCAGCAGGAAGAAAAACAAAGATCGGTTGGGTTGAAGATGAATCCTGTGCGTGCCCAGGTTTCCTCGCTGGACTGGGCCTAGCGTTGGGCTCACAATTTATTTATATGGTGGGTTATGAGTTTCCTACTACGGGTAGCTCCCAACTGGACTACTTAGCTGCCCTCCTTTGCCCTCGCAAAATTTCCCTCCCCTCTCCTCTAAGCTCCTCTTTTTCGTTAGTATTATCTCTCGTTAACTCCCCTTGTTTCGCCCAGAATGAACCACCCCCTCTCTCTACTCACTTCCCCTATTTATAGCTTAAGGTTGGTGGAGTATTCATTATTACGTTCTGGTCTCACTCATGTGGGTGGGGTCCGATTTGATTATTCCTAACATGGGATATGCTTCTTGGAAAATGGTAGAGATGACTTTGGAATTGGCTCCTGACTCCAAAAGGTTACTCGCTAGCGATATTCCCCAAGGCAATGCCGGGCTGCCGAGGTCATGGGTTGTTCCCGGTAAATACAGCCCCCAATCAACTCATACATGATCGGTATGGGCCTATCTATCTTGCGATCAGCTGAATGAGCCTACCATTGGATTTGGGCTTGAGAATGTCTTAGTAGCGCGCTTGGGCCAAGGCCCAATGCCTAGTGGGTTCAAAGCCTTATGCCATACAATAGCCAAGGATCAATGCCCAGTGGGTTCGAAGCCTTATGCCGTACAAATCCTGTTGTGGAATCTGCTGTGTTGGCCACAAGAACTGAGAGTTCTGCTAGCTAAGGATATAATTCCAAGAACAAAGACAAGCCATTTTGTTCTAATTGTGGATGGAAGGGCCATACAATTGACAAGTGCTATAGAGTCCATGGTTTCCCACCTGGATATAGGAACAAAGGAAGAGGAGGTCAACCACATCAAGCTGCAGCAGCCATGGTTCCAAATCAATCTGCTACTGTGGTTCCTGGTCAATCTTTCTCTTATATTCCCAAATTCGCACTATCACAGGCTCAGTCACAATGTCAAGAACTCATGAAACATGTGGCCATTTTAAGTTGACAATTTTCTGATATGGGGACAAATTCTGTTGATTCTCAGTCTTCTCAGGCATTAGCCCCATCTGCTGGGCCACAAGTTGCTCATGCGGTGACTCAATCTACTTATTCATATCCACAAGCCTCTAACTTTGCAGCTTTTGACCTACAAGCTTCAACTTTTGCAGCCTTACATCACATGGCAGTTAACCCTTTTAACTCTCTAGAACACTCAGTGTTTTCAGCTTATTTTACTACATCTTCCCTAGTTTCATCTCAAGATTGGATCTTAGACACAGGAGCTACTAACCATATGGTCCATTCAATTTCATTTTTTACATCCATTACTTCTATTGTTAATCTTGTTGTCAATCTTCCTAATGGACATAAGGCAGTTGTAACTCACATACGGACAATACAGTTAAACATCCACTCTCTCTTTTTAATGTCCTTTGTGTCCCAACCTTCTCTTTTAACTTGTTTTCAGTAAGTCAGTTGACTAGAAATAATCCTTATTGTTTGATAGTTCTGGACACCCTTTGCTTTATTCAGGGCGTTGAAGACGAATGGATTGGGAGAACAAAGGGAAACTTGTATCTTTTGGACACAACTGCTACTGTTTTTCCTTCTTTTTCCATTCCATATATTGCTCCAAATGTTACGTGTCAAAATAAGACTTCTGCAGAATCTGTACCTGCTTGTTTTGATTCTCTTACTTCTGTCAAGAATAAGTGTCATAATGTTCATCTATGGCATGCTAGACTTGGACATCCCTCCATTTCTAGACAGCTATTGCTCTCTCATTGTATTCCACAAATTACTTTGAATAAAGATGTTCAGTTTTCTTGTTCTATTTGCCCTTTAGCTAAATAGAAAAGATTAACTTTTCCTAATGCTAATCATGTTTCTCCTAATGCTTTTGATCTCATTCATTGTGATACATGAGCACCTTTTTCAACACCTACCTTAGAAGGTTATAGGTATTTTCTTAACTTAGTGGATGATAGCACTAGAACAACTTGGATTTATCTCATGAGATCAAAGTCTGAGTCTTCTATACACATACCAGCCTTCTTTTCAATGATTGAAACACAATTCCACACCAAAATTAAATGTTTTAGATCAGATAATGCCCCTGATCTTAAACTTCCAGATTTTTTCAAAAACAAAGGTACTCTTCATCAGTTTTCTTGTGTTGGAAACCCTCAACAAAATTCTGTGGTTGAGAGAAAGCACCAGCATATTTTGCAGGCTGCTAGAGCTTTAGGTTTCAATCCAATCTTCCTTTACATTTTTGGGGTGAGTGTGTGTTACCTGCTGTTTACCTCATTAATAGGCTGCCTTTTCCATTATTGCAAAACAAAAGTCCTAATGAAAAGTTGCTTAAACACATTCCCTCTTATACTCATCTTAGAACCTTTGGTTCCTTATGTTTTATTTCAACTCTTCCACTGAACAGATCCAAATTTGATCCTAGGGCTAAGCCCTGTGTTTTCATTGGTTATCCGGCTGGTATTAAAGGCTATAAAGTTCTTGATTTAGCTCCCAAAACTATATTTGTTTCTAGAGATGTCCACTTTCTTGAACGTATTTTTCCATTTTCCACATCTTCCAAACCTCTTTCACCTAATCATTCTACCATCTCAGATGTTCTTGATCCCACATCAGAATTCTGCAGATTTTATGCAGTTCCAACCTAAAGATACTCCTCTAGAACTTGTTCTTCCACTTCCTCCTTCTCCCATTATTGATTCTTCTTTACTTAGGAGATCCACTAGATCACACAATTCTCCTTCATACCTACAAGACTACCATTGTTCTCTTGCTCAAGGTGCTGTTCCTGTTTTTCCAGATGCAATCTATCCTATATCTGATACCTTATCCTACTCTAAACTTACCCAAACTCATAAAGCTTTTAGCATTGCTCTTCTCACTAATATTGAACCTACTCATTACAACCAAGCTGCCCAATTTCCTGAATGGAAAGAGGCTATGCAAGCTGAACTGCAGGCCTTAGCTGCCAATGATACTTGTGCAGTAACCTCTTTGCCTCCATGGAAGACAGCAATTGGTTCTAAATGGGTGTATAAAATTAAACTGAAAGCTGATGGTAGTATAGAGAGATATAAGGCTTGTTTAGTGGCTAAGGTTTTTACTCAACAAGAAGGGTTAGACTATTTTGAAACTTTCTCACCTGTTGCTAAGTTTGTCACAGTGAGGACCCTCTTGGCTATAGCTGCTATTAAGGATTGGCACATCATTCAACTTGATGTCAACAATGCATTTCTACATGGTGATCTCTTTGAAGAGGTTTATATGCATTTGCCACTTGGATATGTTCCTGAGGTTGCTAGCAAGGGGAAGTTACAGATTCGCAAGTTGAATAAATCACTATATGGTTTGAAGCAAGCAAGCTAGTAGGCAATGGTTTGCTAAGCTAACAAGTGCTATACTTGAATAAGGTTTTGAACATCAAAATCAGATTATTCTTTGTTCACAGGGGTTCAAGGGCAGACAATTCTTATTGTTCTTGTGTATGTAGATGATATTTTGGTTGCTAGAAACAACCTTGCAGCTGCTAACAGTTTCAAGAATTACTTGCATGATCAAATCAAGCTCAAGGATTTAGGACCTCTAAAGTTCTTTTTAGGACTTGAAATTGCTAGAACAGCTATACATCTTTGTCAGAGAAGTATACATTAGAGTTACTAGAAGAAACTGGTGTGCTGGCTTCTAAACCTGCAAAGTTTCCTACGGATCAAAATTGCAAGTTGTCAAAGTATACAGGTGAGTTGTTAAAGGATGTTTCCATGTATAGGAGATTGGTTGGTAGACTCTTGTTTTTGACTCTAACCAGACCAGACATCACCTATAGTGTACATAAACTAAGTCAGTTTATGGACAAGCCTAGAAAGATTCACCTTCAAGCAGCACAAAGGGTACTGCAGTATCTCAAAGGAACACCAGGTCAAGGTCTATTTTTTGCAGCTGATTCACAGCTACATTTGAAAGCCTATACTGACTCAGATTGGGCTTCTTGCCCAGATACAAGCTGAAGAAAGTCAGTTACTGGATATTGTGTATTCTTAGGAGATTCAATGATTTCTTGGAGAACTAAGAAACAAACAACTGTTTCTAGATCTTCTGCAGAAGCAGAATATGGGGCTATGGCTGTTACTACCTGTGAAGTTGTTTGGTTGTTAGCTCTATTGAAGGATCTACATGTGCAACATCTCAGACCAGTTTCTCTTTACTGTGACAGTCTAGCAGCCTTGCAAATAGCTGCAAACCCAGTTTTCCATGAGAGGACTAAGCACATCGAAATAGATTGTCACCTGGTAAGAGAGAAGATACAAGCCAATGTAATCAAGACTTTCCATGTTCCTACCAAACATGAACTAGCTGATTTGGTCACTAAGCCACTTAGCACATATCAGTTTCTTTCCTTACTTAACAAGATGGGCATACTCAATGTCTTTGTTCCTCCATCTTGAGGGGGAGTATTAAAGATTGAAATATGCAGATCAGATAGTTGATGTACAGCAGTGTAGTTTCTGTCTAAGCTACAAGTAGTTTTGTAAGTACATAGAGGTAAACGATTTGTAGTTTAGTTAAGCTTAGAATGTGGAGGTTAGTTAGGCACACGTGTAAGAGTTAGCTTGTTTTACATTTCCAGCTCATCTCAGATTCTTATATAAGGAACAGAGGTCGCATTATGTATAGCTTCTAGTTTCTCATTTAATATACATACAGAAATTTTCTCTCTAGACTTTCTCTGTGTGTTTCTTTATAGAATGAGAAATAAGGAGGGGAGAAAAAAAATGGGAACAGCAGAGTGCTGTGCTACCTTCTCTACCAATTACTGCATTGTGGAGTATCACAAGTTTTTTTTTTTTTTTTTTTTGATAGGAAAAAAAAATGGAGTGGCACAAATTGATCAATGATAAATTTACCCTTGTTTGAGATCATTTTGATTTTGGGCCCTGATGTTTAAATATTTTCATCTTTGCCCCTAATGTTTAACATCGTCTTTGTAACATCCATCATTTTTGTTTAACTCAAGCCAACGTTGTTCTGAGACGCTTAAAACTACGTCATTTTGAACACACAGGGAAAAAATATCCATCTTCCCTTTCTGTCTCCCCAGCCACCACCAGTTACCTCTCCAGCCGCATAAAAAACACAGCCGTGCAAAATCATCCAGCCACCATACCCTTCAAAATATAAACTTAAATCTAACACCAATTTTTTCATGAAAAATCAACCTTGAATTAAAAAAAAAAAAATCACCTTTTTCTGTGATCTTGCTGCGTTTTTAGCCAAAGTGCCAAACCCAGAAACCGTTTCCTAGAATCTTTTGATTTTTTATATCAAAATCCTACATCCACGATCACAACAATGGACTCAAACCACACACAGAGTTATAAACTTTTCCCACCCAAACTCAAAACAAATCAATAAAAAATGAAAAGAAAGAAAATCCCTTTAATTACTGAACTATGTTGCCAAAGATAGAAAAGAAAATAGTTTATGACCTTATAATTTCATTTTAATTCCCAGTAAAGGGAAAGATTAGTCCATAACAAAACAAATATGTAGCATAAATCCTAGAAAACTAGACAACTATTTTCAAAAACACTAAACATGGAAAAAAAATATCCCTTACCCTCCTTTACACTAACCAAAAGCAAGGGCTTCAAACTTCCAAGAGCAATGAGCCAACAAGACCTCCAAAGCAAGCTCACTCGTGCTATTGTTAGAAAACCCACTGACTGCTGAAGGTGAAGGCAAGGCGCTTACGGCCACGGGTGCAGCCCCAATGCCAGTGGCTGTGGTCATTGCCTCCAATGCTGTTGTCATGGCCTCTCTCTCCTCCATCTTAGACCGCAATAATGATGACACAAAATTCCCCGAATCCAGGTGAATGGTCAGTAGGAGAGCTCAATGGAAAGAGAAGAAAAATGAGTGAAGGCATGAGGGCAGCAGCAATGAGAACAGAGAAGGGAGAGAAATGGAGTTGAGAGAGGAACTTTTTTTTTTTTTTTACATGATGGTTTTTTTTTTAAATGAGTTGACGATTTTTGTAATTGGACCAGTTGTAATGATTGTAGGTTTACATGGCATTTAACAGCCACATTATTAACTGGATGGACAGAAAGACAACATTAAAAAACTGTCAAGCATCAAGGACTAAAATAAAAAAATTTAAATATTAGGGACAAAATCAAAATGACACCAAACTTAAAAAGGTGCAATTCACATTTTAGTCATCAGTAAATGTAAAAACATTACATTTATGTGAGTGTGTGTAAGGGAGAAAAACAGGATGAACAAAATAAAAACTCCAATCGCATATCAAACCAGATATTATTCAAACCATTCTTTTATTGCCATCACAGAAAATAGAAAAATCTTACTAGTTGTTACATACCACGGAGATCACAAAATATAACAAAACAACTATATGATCTCTGATAGAACCACAGTACAAGATAAAACACACTAATATATAAGATGATCAACTCACAAGCTGTAGAAATTCTCACTCCTACAGCTTTGAAGCTGCAGCAGTATCCAAGAACCAAGCCAACTCCCCTTCAGGTGAAACCATTGCAACAGGCAGCTTCTCAGAATTTTGACTATTTCCTAAAGCATTTTGCACTGCTCCAGCTTTATTAGCACCATTTACCACAAGGGCAATATATGCAGACGAGTTGATCACTGGAAAGGTAAAAGTAATTCTTACTGGAGGTGGTTTTGGAGAGTCCTTAATGAAGGTGACCCATTTTTCATTCTCTTTGACAAGAGGGTGGCCTGGGAATAAAGAAGCCACATGTCCATCTGGGCCCATACCCAGCAGCTGGAGATCAAACTTTGGAAACCCACTAGCTGCTGATATATCTACAACATTGCTCTTAACCAAATGTCTGAGACATGTCTCATAATCTTCAGCCGCACCCTCAGCTGACAGGGCATCATTGATGGCATAAACATTGCCAGGGAGGATTGGTACCTACCCAGAAATTTTTTTTTTAACAGATTTAAATTAACTAAAGACTGTCACAAGCAGAACAGCCATAGACAAAATAAAATTTGCTATTAAAAAGTTAACTAAAGAAGATGAGCCAGCCTTTTAACTACATATGACCAATAATACACTTTCATATAAATCATAGATAAGCATCTAGAATTATTATCAAACTTCATGAAATGGTATAAGACATCATTTTATCATTTAACAATACCCAAACCTTTGCTTATTTACCTGAACTAAACTAATCATTTACCACAACAAAGTCATAAACAAACCATGCTCTCATAAACTTGTTCATGATATATTAACATCTTTTCTCACTAGCCTGATCTAGCGTTCTCTTTGACCTTAATATTGTCCTAGCAATGCTTTCTACCCAAATAAAGCCACACCTAAGCAGTGCAGCCATTAGTCTTGGATCCACAGTTTTTAAAGTTCCTATAATAATTTTCACATACAACCAACATAATATTCAAAATAAAGCATGAATATATCACAAAGAATAGCACAATCTGAATGCACAATCTTACGGCAATTCTTACTAATATGAAATCAGAAAACTTTCAACAATCAATCCTACCTTAGAAAGAAACCCATCATACGCAAGCTTATAGTTACTGTCTTCATGATCCTTTGGCACCACTCTCTCATCCGCCCAAAAGATATGCCATTTCGACCATTCAATCGAATCAATGTACGGGGGTTCCACTAGTTTCCTGCAATTCCAACATCAAGCAATTACCAAGGCTCCCACTCACATTATTAAGAACCCCATACTAATTATCTTTAAACCCTCCTTTTGACAATGAATAAAACCACGCAAAGTAAAAGACAAACAAGCAATCATTTTTACTTGTTAATTGAGCTCTTCAATAAAATTGAACATCATAAATTAAGGAAAAAAAAATGAAAAAAAAAATTGCATCTACTTCATGTGGTCCTTAATAATGAATAACCATGATTCAATTCTCTATTTTCTCCCTCTTTTTCATCAAACCCCTGCGATCAAGCACAGTCAATAGTTCATTTTTTATTCTAAACCCAATTTTCCATTTTGTTTTCATTTCCTACAACATTTCATTTTCCCATCAACCAAACAAACATATATCATCTGGGTACATCAAAAAACCTAAAAAAAAAACAATAAAAGAAAAAACATTTACAAGCACAATGACATTCAAAATTTAGACCCCAAAAAAAAAAAAAAAAAAAAAAAAAAAAAAAACCTTATTGTTGTTACCTGAGGGAATTGATGAGAGACCCACCAGATAAAACGACAGAGAAAGCTCCTCTCTCTTTGCAAAACTTATCAGACAGCTGTGCAGTGTACTTAGCGAGAGCCACAGCCAGATCCTCCGCCGATTCAAACACCTCCTTCTTCACCTCACCCTTGGTTGCCATTGACACTCTTGTTCTACTGCTACTAATACTACAACAATGACTCAACCTTTTATCGCTCACCAAAGAGAGAGACAAGCCTGTGAGTCTGAGTGTGGAAGCGTTGACCTCGAAGGGCTTGTGTGATGCCCTGGGTGAGATTATGGGCACGTGGAACAATCGTACGGAATTGGTGGAGATGGAGAGCTTAGTGTGGAGAGTAAAGGGGAGAGCCATACACTTTTTATAACACAGTTTTTGAAGTGAGTGTGACCTCTCTGTGTGTATGTCACACTGTTTCTCTTTGTTGGTGGGGGTTTCGGATTCTTTGAGATTTTTTTGAGTTTCGTAACTTTCGTTAACTTGTTTGGGTGACTTGGCGGTGCCAACGATGTTAGATGTCTAGTAAACAACGCGTGGGGTTCCCCCCCCCCCCCCCCCCCCCAAAAAAAGCGAATTTCATGAATGGCGGAATGGGTCTATACACTCCATACCCATACCCAAATTCTTAAGATATCACATATTTTTAGGGCCGGTTTCGTAATATTATTTTAGTAATGTTGTTTAAATATTGTGGCATTACGTATGGATGAAAAAATATTGTGAAAATACGTTTTGTGTTATTTAAACAACGAAAATTATTGTTCAAACAACGTTACTAAACAGAAACTTATTCATTGAGACAATTTATCAAACATATGGAATGCAAAAATAATGAACCTAAGCTATGAACACAATTGAGCATTGTGAGGACAAGGCCCAAAGATGTTACACTGAACCTTGGGCCTTACCCAAGATCGTTGGTGAGTCCGAGGAGAGATAGAAAGGTAGAGAGGCATTCCAACTCAGCGCCTCACAAATAAGAAAATGAAAAATGGATGGTCCGAGGAGAAAAACCTCCTCAGACACGGTTAGCATCGTTCCTTTACACGTTCCAGCAATAAGAATGAACTCAATAGGGACACCGGTGTCAAGAGCATGCCACATGTGCTCACGAGATGGAAGGAGACGAAAAATATCTAGTGGAGAGGCTGTTACCTCCACATTAAATGCATTGCAGCTGCTTTTCTGGCCGCATTTATGTGGAGAAGATCTTTGAATAGTATTTCCTTGGCTATCGTAATTCACAAAAGGCTAGAAGAGATGTCTGATGGGACGGACACTCAAGTGGAGGTCCGGATGGTCAACAGGTGTAAGGCCAGGATCACCAGAAGAGATCTATAAAATGAGGAAGACCCTCCATAGAGGAGGGAGGAGAAAAAAAGGGAAGAACACTTGCAATTTGCCCCCTTAGTTTATAAGAGCATTGGTCTTCTCGGGCAACACGTAAACTGAATTTTACATACAGTCCTCTAGCATAACCATCAGGAAAACCCATCTTAACCATTGTAATATTGACTAAGACCCAACTCTTTAACCCACTCTTTACAAATTTATTGTATTGGGCTCACTGGGCTATCATTCTATTCATTTTTGGGCTTGGGTCCCAAGCTGTGTCCCTACAAGCATGAATCCCAAATGCAATGGGCCAAAATATTTGAAAATTGTATCTTCAAAGATAAAAGGAAAAGAAAAAGTGGACTTTCATTCATTCTTGAAAAGAAAAGATTTGTCGATGCTTGGTTTTTGGAACAAAACTTGATCATCCTTTGTTGAAGGAACACCACACTTCTTGATATCTCACCTGCAGCCGAGGGGTGTTTACAGTGCAGTGCAGTTCGGTTTTGGGCCATTTTTAGCATCACGCTTTGCGGTGTGATTTAACCAAAACTGTAACTGCATCACACCTTATTTTTCTGGTCACATGTGTGGTGCGGTGAAGTGTAGTGCGGTTTGGAGTTTAGTCAAAATCATAACTGCACCGCATCTCATTTTTGCAGTGCAATGTATAAGATGTGGTTTGAACGATTTGAAATTTGTATATTTTTCAAATTTCGGACTTTCCCTACTTAACCCAAAACTAATTTTTTCCTTTATTTTGGGCCAAGTTTTAAACTATCGAGCTAGTTTTTCTTTATTTTTGACTGACTTTCCTAATCAACACTTGCTAGGGTTATTAAACTTTTTTTTATTTGGAAAAAAACTAGGGTTATTATACTATTAATAATATATTTAATATTAAAAATAAATAAATATATTAATATATAGAGAGGATGCGGTGCGGTTTTCTTATTATAAAATCGCAAACTGCACTGCACCATGCGGTGCGGTGCGGTTATGCTAATTTGCAGGCGGTTTTGGTGTGGTTTTTGCGGTTTGTGTGGTTTAGTGAACACCCTAGACTGAGTTATGGGTGACGGCAGAACATAGTAGAAATGTATGGATTTCCTTTTTTTTTTTTTTTTTAATAAGACATGGGTTTTTATTTTTGGCCAGGTTAAAATGTGGTTTTTGGAGTTTACAAATATGGTCATGCTAATGGCTGCCCTTAGGGCAACGGTTAACAATCAATTTTAGGAAGTTTTTGACACTACTTTTTATGGGAATTTGAAAAAGTTGTCAAAACATTAATTGTTTTATTTTTTTCCAATAAAACTTTATTTAAATGAATTATTAACTAATAAGCTAAAGGCATCCATTGGCATTTTCCTTACAAATATCATCCCAAGCTTTCAAGTACATTAATTTTGCCATCCTTTTTTTCTTTTAATGTCTTTTTTGGGGAGGCTAAGAGATGACAAATGCCATAAATAGAGGTAGCAACTGCCACTGCTCTATAAAAATTAAAAACTAGTAAGACATGTTCTAGAAGCTTGTGATAGGATTATTTTGTATTACCCTTGTATTTTTTTTTGTTACCTTCTCCAGAGCTCTATTTGTTTCACTTTATTTTATATCACCTTTGTATTTTATGTTGTACCTTCTCCACTCCTCTATTTATTTCGATGTAAAATGTTTTCAAAAGTAAAATAAAAAATATGTTTAGTAAAAAAAATTCAATTACAACTTTGAATGATATACAATTTTTCAAGCACAAATCACCAAAATTAATGCCTCCCAGGCATCATTGATGGCTCTAGCCACCGGATGGGAGGAGCCAATGTGTGTTTTTGTAAAATATTCTACCAAGTTTTTGTTGATTAAACGTTTTACAAAATTTTTCAAAGAATTTTACAGTCAACACAAACCATTTTTAAGTTTGACCAAATTTTACAATGAAATAACACAGTAAAATGTAAAAAAAATAAAATAAAATAAAATAAAAAAAAGTGGAAAACATTTTTTCTTTTTTGGAAGTGGGGGAGTTGTCCAATCCACAAATTACAAATGCACATGGATATATAAAGCTATGGCCTGGCAGAATCTAGTTTAGAACCGGGCAACAGGCATGTGTCAAGGCTGTAGGTCCATGAAACTATGCCAATTTTTCACTTTAGCCCAATATTGGCCCAGCAAATTCGGTGAGCGGTGAGCCCACCTTGACAAATATAGCAATTAAAATGTTGCACGTGTCTTTGCTTTGCTAATTTGTCTCTCTTTGCTTTGCTAAGAGAATCTTCAATAAGTTCTCTAAAGCCTCTAAAGTCTAATTTGGAGAGGAAACACACCAAAAAAGACCTCCAATAGTCTCTCTATCTCTAAATTTTTTTTTTATAGATTTGCTACAATAGCTCTCCAGGCCTGGAGAGCTACTGAAGCTTATGCAAAGAATATTTGCCTTTAAAATAATACTAGTTGAATTAAAAAAATATTTTTTTCTCTTTCCTTCCTTTCTCTTTCTTCTTCACTCCGTCTCTCTTCTTTATCTCAATGGCTACAAAACGCAAAATACAATCCAAATACGAAAATAATTTTTCTCATAAACCAAATGAAATAAGAAAAATAAAAGAAAAAAGCGTAAAGAGAGAGACCTATTCACGAGCAAAAGAATTAATTCAGTCTCAATAATCACAACCGATTAAAATATTTAATTTTCACTCAATAATCACAACGGTAACAACAGAACTATTCTTGATCTTTTCTCTCAAACATCTCTAAACTCAGTCTCAATCAAACATTCACAACAACTACAAACACAACAATCATTTCTTTTAAACATTTCTAAACTCAAACATAATCAAAATACAAACTAAAAAACACAATCTTAAAATTAATCAAATCATAACAATAAAAGAAAAAAAAAAAAGACAGAAGCCATCTAACCCACGGTAGCCATCTGACCCACAGTAGAGAGTGTTCTAGAATCAAGTAGAAATAGAAAAAGTAAAAAATAAAAAAAAAAGAGCTAGAAAAAGAATGAGAGAGCTGGAGATAGTGAAAGTGTGATCCGGAATGTACTAGAAAAAGAAAAAGAAGAGTAGATAGAGATGGGAGTGGGATTGGTGTGTGGTGGAGAAAAAACCAAGAGAAAAAAAAGAAACGTATGGATGTAATTAAGTTTGGAAAAATAATATAAAAAATAAGAAATGTTATCACAATATTTTCGCAATAAATTTTAAGTAATAGATTATTATTAGCTAATATTAGTGAGTAAAAAAATAATTTCAGTAGTGGATTCAAATTAAAATTAGTAACAACTTTCTACATAAGATTTTGATGTGATTCTTATGAAAGTATTGCGAAAAATATTGTGGATATAACATTTTTCATTGAAAAATATAATTATTGGGAATGAATATAGGAAGAATAAATAATGATAAAAAAAGAATAAAGAATGAATGAAGAAATAATATTTAAATGAGATGGAGAAAATGATAGAGAGTCTGTTGGAAAGTGTATTTGAAAAAATAAGTAAAAGGTAAAATACACTGTTTATTCTCTAAACATGCAAAAATTTAGAGAAGCTGCTGGAGATGCTCTAATAATCCACAAATTTTAATATTTCCATTTTTTACTTAGTTGTAACTTGATCATTTTGTCAATAAGTCAATTGTTTGAACCTGCAGCGTCAGAAAATCTGAAGAGAGAAATACTTACAGAGTGCATTGGTGTAATACCAACTAAAAACCCTCCACAAATTAATTAGAAACTCACAATGATCTTCAAGAATTCTAAAAATGTAAGAGTTCAAAATTTGTGTTTTTTGCATACCTTTAAAATTGTGATATCTTGGTGTTTATATACGAGTCTAGACTGACAACATTTGCTGGAATGTAAATATCACTGAAATGGAAATTGTGAGTTAGTGGCATCGAATCATTGGGTTCAATGTCCCCATACTTAGTTAATGCTGGGTCATAAAATGACTTGTGTAGCGGTTTTTATATGTGGGTAGACAGAGTAGAATGTAGGGTTAGCTTCGAAGAGCTAAGAATCTTTACTCGTCTGAAACTAAGTGACAGATGACTCATATCATCAGTTGCTCTTGAGGTAGTTTAGTCGGCCACTTAGGCATGTATGACAGACCGAGTACGAGGTATTGGACGACTCATGTGGCATAGTTTGATCACTTGATTGGTGTACATGTCTGTCTGACGAGGAGAACATGTAGGCCGAGTGTCCGATGGGTACATATTTGCTAGTTGGACGATGTATGTAGAAAAGCTCCCTATCATAATTATTACTAAAAAAAAAAACACGTTAACTTAGTTTTTATTATTAACTTCTTGTGATACCCAACTTTAAGAACCTCAATTTCACTCTCATGGATGAGTCATTTGCTCGTGAATAGCTTGGGTTATGGATGCGTTCTTCTTTTTTCTTTTTCATGTTTTGCCCTAAGATACGGTTTGTATCGCTAGGGTTGTCACACACGTGAACGCAAGTCAGATTTCATTTGGACCATTTAATATTTTACCCCTTTTTTTTTTTTTTTTAAGAATATTTTCTTTTTCTATTGCTGCATCTGGCCGGCGCCACCTTAAGTAATTTAAATTTTTTTATTTGTTTATCTTTTTAAAAAAATTTGGGAACACTCATTTTTTTATGCCAATAAAATTAAATTTTGCTTCATAATTTATTCTACATTCAATAGATGAATAATTATTTGGTTGTGTATATTAAAAGAAATGTAGTTTGTAGCATTGATAATGAGACTATCATGCACCAATTTCAAAATATAAAAACTCGTAGAAAATAATTGTAAACTTTATGTATTTGTGTGTTTTTTTTTATATTGTTGTTGTTGTTAATATGTGAATTTATCTTTTTATTATATTGTATAATTTATACTTTTTAAAGAAC
This sequence comes from Quercus glauca, assembly GCA_023736055.1. Lineage (NCBI taxonomy): Eukaryota > Viridiplantae > Streptophyta > Magnoliopsida > Fagales > Fagaceae > Quercus > Quercus glauca. Next base: position 22,791,305 of record CM043319.1, on the reverse strand, counting down.
ACTTTAAGAAAAATTCTTAAAGGCGCCACGACTACATTTCTAGTATTAATGCATGCAGTAGCAGTTCATTGATGAACCAACTGCAAATATATAAAAGCAGAGCCATGCACGGTACAGCTATGGAGAGCCACACCCGTCATGTTATTATTATCCAATAGAAGAGAAAAGAAAAGTGAATAAGCAAAAATACCTTAACACATTCATGGATTCACAACCAACCTTAATAAAAAAAAGGGGGCCAAAAAGCTGTTGTCCGACGTCCCAAAATTACATGCATAGTTAATTATTACTTATTTCAAACTTCAAAAATTAAATAAATCAATTAATAAAAACCGACTAAAAAGAGAACAACTTGCTTTCCAATCCAAACTTATCTGAAAACTCTAGCATGTTCATGACTGTTCACGCTTAATCTTTGATAATTGACATGTCACATGTGAGTTTCCAAGGTCCACATAAACTCACTGTTAAGTAGACTAGGAGCACTACTGCACTAGTATAAATAAGAGTGCTGTAATTTCTATCTTCCATTATCAGATAGTCTTCAGAGCTCAAAGTCATTTCAATCACTCTTATTAGGTGATCTTTTTGTAACTTTAAGAAAGTTATTGTATTGTTCATCATGGCACCACATGGAGAGGCTATTGCTAGCTCTTACACTAGGAGCAACAGCATCTCCAAGCCAACAAGACTCTCATCCGATAGCCTTCAAAGAACAGTTTCAGACATTTCATTCGAACTTAGCAAAGAAGTGATTGACGAGTTAACACTCCCACCAATATCTGAGGTTGAAGATGCAAGGTGCGAGTGCTGTGGCATGTGCGAGGAGTGCACGCCGGAGTACATTGAGAAGGTGCGAAGCAAGTTCTCCGGGAAGTGGATATGTGGGCTGTGTACTGAAGCGGTGAAGGAAGAGATGGAGAAGAATGGAGGGAAGAGAGAAGAGGCTTTGAGTGCTCATATGAGTGCCTGTGCTAGGTTTAACAAGTGTGGTAGGGCTTATCCAGTTTTTTTCCAAGCTGAGGCTATGAGAGAATTGCTGAAGAAGAGCAAATTGGAAGGGAGAGGTGTGAGGGCCAAGTCTCTTAGCCCTAGAGACAAAGGAGGGCTAAAGAAGGGTGGGATTGCTAGGAGTTCAAGTTGCATGTCTGCAATCACAAGGGAGATGAATAATCTCACCATTGGCAATTGAGTCTCCTAAATGGGTTTAAGTGATAGGATAGTAATAGTAACACGCCCTATAGTGTTAGATGTTTGTAATTTGAACTCCACCATCCTCTCTCTACTATCTAGATCTGTAAAAAAAAACAATTAGTGATTGTATGGATTCACAGAACGTTTACGTTTTGTGCGTTTACGCGTTTTTCCCTTTTTTTACCTTTTTTTTTTTTTTTTTTTTTCCAGCTGTAGTTGTGAACTTTTCTCCCGTAAACAGTGCATCAATGCATTGTTCATGAAACCTACAAACTTCATTTTTCAGCAACTTTTTCATTAAAAATTGGTCCTATGACACTATTTACACATTTAACAATTATTTTACTACAATATTTTCAGTTTTCAGCAAAAATAAGTTGTATCTAAATACACCCTTAGTCTCTCAAAGGCTTTTGCATAGATTTCTCTCTTTGGAGTATATATTTGAGTTTCCACATCTTTGCTAACTACTAGTATATATTTCTCCCTTTAAACCTTTATAAAGCCCTATTACTTGGAAGATCCAGATGTATATCTCTATATGCTTAGATGCTCTTTCACGGTTTCACGGCCCGTTTTTAGAGGTTTGCACGGTTCCATTTTTTTACTATATTTGGCCGGAAAACTGATCTCAGTCCATAAAGAATTTGAATATAAAAAATACAAAAACAAATTGCAAGAGAGAAAAAGAAAACAAAGAGCGGGTCTTACAACTCAGGCCAAGCTCTTTAAAAAAAAAAAAAAAAAAAAAACACCTAACCCATTGCAAACAACGCAACTCCTTCTTCTTCTTTGTTTCTTCACTGCTTCTTCTTTCGTTCTTCATGGCCTATTGCCTTTAGTTTAAGTAGATGACTTCTTTCAACATTATTTTTGCTTTTTAGTTTGGTGAGCCTAGCACGTATGACATGACAAAGCCTTGGAAATGACAAAAATGAGTTTGAAAGTTTTTGACTCATTGCCCCTCCTAACGTGAATATTAATATTGTTGAAAGTAGGGGTGTGTCGGTTCGGTTTCAGTCGGTTTTCTAAGTGTTGGCCAACCGAAACCGAAATTTTCGGTTTGTGAAATTCTCAACCGAAACCGACCGAAATAATTGGAAATCTATCTGTTTCGGTTGGATTTTGGTTTCAGTCGGTTTTTTCGGTTTCCTTATCATTTATTTTCTAAGAAAGCAAACAAAGAAAAAAAATTAACAAACCCAGAAAAATTAACAAACCCAGAAAATCCCTTTGGTTTCCCACGTTTTCTCACCACCCAAACACCAACAAACACCAAGCACCAAGCAAAGTAGCAAACACAAAAAAAAAAAAAAAAAAAAAAAAAAAAGATAGAGAGACAGTGAAGAAGCGTACCCGCGAAGCCAAACTCATAACCTTCTACCTTGAAACCCAGAAATCACGAAAAACAAAACCCAAACCACAAAGAACAAAACCCAAACACCCAGAAACCTTGAAACCCAAACACGAAGAACAAAACCCAAACCACGAACCCAGAAACTTTGGAACCCAGAAACCTTGAAACCCAAACAGAAACCCACAAAGAACAAAACCCAAACCACGAAGACAGAAAAATCAAACCAGAGAGGCGGCAATAGTAAAGGAGGGGCGGCAATTGAACCCAGGTGGCGAAGACTCCAGGCGGTGGCGACAACGGGGTTTGTTGATGTTTTCTCTCTGGATCTTTGGGTGGGTTTCTTGATTCTTGTTCTTGATTCTCTCTGAATCTTGTTCTTGGTGTGGGTTTTTCATTTCTTGCTTCTTGATGTTCTCTCTTGATGTTGCCAATGAAAGTGCGAGAGAACAAAACCCAAACGTCGACTAAAGAAAGAAAAGGGAAAAATAAATAGGGGTATTTCCGTATTTATGCTACTACTAGGGTTTTAAAAAATTCAATAGCAAAAAATACCCATGTCCCGTGCAAAGGCTCGAGCCTGGGATCAGCTAGCTAAACCATAAGAAGTATACCATTAAGGCCACTAATCAGTTGTGTATTAGTATTACATAAATGTGTATATATATATATATATATATATATATTCGGTCGATTCGGTTCGGTTTCAGGTGAAAAAATCCAGCACCGAAACTGAAACCGAAAATTTTGGTTTTTAAAAAATGAAACCGAAACTAAACTGAACCGAAACCGAATTGAAAATTTGGCAACGGTTCAATTGGTTTTGGTCGGCTTGTTCGGTTCATCGGTTTTTTGCACACCCCTAGTTGAAAGTTGAGATAAGTTTGGGCTGAATTTTACTGTGGTGATAAGATTGCTAGCTGGTTTGATAAGTAGTCATCCAATATATGTTTGCTGGAGTACAAGTGTTTCTTCACTTTTGATACAATGCATCCATCTATTCTTTACAACCACATACCATAAATATAGTCAAGTAAAGTATGTAGGCTTGAATAGGCTTTGAAGATGATTAACAACTTGCTTTCTGTCAACTACTCTTTAAAATTTTGTTGGGCTCCTTATTTAATCAATTTTGTAAAGCTTTAAGTCTTTATCCGGCCACTCCTCTAGCTTTTGTTTATTTTTTAATTTTAAAAATTTTCATAAAGAGTTGAATATTCAAATGGGCTTTGGCATAAAACAATTGATTGGATGGTCTAATGGCCTTAAGCATAACTTGAGATAATTTAGACATAAACTCTTATAAAAAGATTAAAAAAAATAAAATATTGAGTTTTATCAAACAATATTTATGTTTGCTTAAGATTTCATATTTTTTATTTGCCTTATGAAAGTTGTGATATAAAAAAGACATTTGAAAATTAGATCTTTATAATTATTTAGACTATTTTAGTTCATTTTTCTACTTAAATTAATTTAATATATTAATTCATATTTTAAATAATTATTAAATTAATTATGATGTTATCACGGTTCAACCTCAGTTTGACCTCAAAAATTTTGAACATCTCCCTTTTGCGGTCCAATCAACGGTTCAAATCTGAAAACCTTGGTTTCACCATCTATATATTTTGTGTGGACTGATGTTTTAGTTACCTTACCAGGTTTTTTGGGTTAATCCAAAGTGTTATACATCTTTCTTTCTGGGACTTTTTGAGAATTTCTTAATTTTAGCCATTTCCTATGGGTTTCTCCAGTGGGTTTAGATTTTCCTATCTCTTATAACTTCTAGGGTTATGTAGTAAAAGTGATTTGAAACCTTGGAGTGTGTTTGGTACCCCACTTATTTTATTTTAGTGAAGAGCAAGTTGGTGTGGATTCTCAAATCGACATTTGTTTTTTTGGCTACCGGCTGGGGTGGATTCTATGGGTGGAAGGGGGGTTCACAATGGTGGTGGTGGCTTTGGGTGGGAATGGGTGGCTCTTGAGTGTTTCTGGTTGTGATGGTTTATTCCAAAAAGGGGGGGAAATTTTTGAGAAACAAATTTCCAAAGAGTTCGGATCATTTTCTTGGGTTGGGAAAACATAGAAAATCAATTTTGAGAATTAATTCTCAAAACAAGTTAATCAAACACAGGCTACATACAACCCTTCAAGGTTTTCTTATGGGTTGGCCCAAATGCTCTTTTTCTACAAACCTTTTCCCCTGTTTTTTCTTTCTTGGGGTGGGGGTGTTATAGGGTAAATTCTTACATAGTCCCTTCCTGGTTCATGCATGTTAACTATAAACATGGCCATCCAACAATTACTTTATATACGGCCAGAAATCAGTGATTCTATTACATTAAACTTACAATTTGTGTGACACAAGTTGTTAGATGCTATAAAATGTTACCATCATATGGTCCTCACTTTTTTGAAATCGTGACTTAAAGTCACCTTATCAATGATTCTCAAAAAAAAAAAAGTCACCTTATCAATTGTTTTGGTAATGTGTAATAAATGTTGCTTTTTACTCTAAATAGTTGTAGATGGTCGTTTTCACGACAAATTTTCTACAAGCCTGGCCTCTTTATGGACCTCAAAGAGTAGACAGGCATTTCTAACATGGTAGAGTCTCTTTTAATCATCCCAAAAAAAAAAAAAAAAAAAAAAAACCACTGCCTAAGCCCATGTGATAGGGATTTGAGAGATGTGGTTTGAAGGGTATAAGTCCATCTTTTTGGACCTTTTGCACGAATTCAAGCTATGTGTGCTGCTTAGTGGGCTAGGGCTGCTGGCAGCATCTAAAGCTCATGGAGAGGGCCTAGTATCCGAAATTTTCACCCAAATAGTGGCTACTAGCTCGTCTGTCTATAGCTGAACTTTTTGACCAAGCAAATTTTAGCCCCTAGAGCATGGCTGATCCCTTAGCTGAACTTGGCTGCATACTGCCACTAAGTGCACCTCCCAAGGACCTGAAAAAGAAAGGGGGAAAAACAACCAATGGAGTTAAGTCAAATTATTTCCTAAACCATGCAAAAAGCAAACCAATCTCTTCCTTAAACAAAAACAACAAATTAGCATCCTGGGGGATAAAAACCTCATCCATTAACCAAAAAGTAGTACTTAGCAGCACCTTGAGGCTGGCATAAAACCTTCTCATTAATTCAAAATGAGCAAGCCACATTTGGCTCAAAAACCATAACTTCAGACTAACAACTTATTCACCCAGCAAAGAGTAAAATAACATTCTAAGGCCTAGGGTAAAAATAGTGGTACCAAAGAGTCTTCTCTCTCTCCCTCACCACCTCTCTCAAATTCCTATTGCTATCTTAAGAGGAAAATACCATTCCTGATGTTCTAAGCATTATTTCTACGTTTTTGTCATTCTAATTTTGATTCTCTCTTTCTAAATCACCAATAGCCTTTGTTTATCACACATTAGAAATTTTGAGCTTGGCTTTCCAAAAATAATCATTTTAAAGAACCAAGAAGAGTTTTGGGCTTATTCTAGCATTTCAGCCCTTGTCACAAAAACATCCCCCGACAGTGGTCTAACCTCAACATTTTATTTGTTACTAGCCATATCCAATTTGTGAGTGCTAGAACATTCATTATGTGTCTCTACATATTTTGTTATTGAATAAAATATATACTTTCATTTTACACGTATTTATGTAAATATAGTTTATCTTCTCTCACACATGCACCTTTTTTGTTTACTGGAAGTAAGAATCAAAACTCGGACTCTATAATCTTATACATATAAATAAACTCAGACTTGTTATATGAGCAAACTTGGCAATTGGCATGTTTTGATTCCATTACATGTTTAGGAATGACTTTGTAATACTGCCTGATGAACAAAAAAAACGACAATTACTTTCAATTCATACTTCCATTATTCCATATCTAATTATAAGATTAGAAAAGTTATAACAAAAAACTAGAATTTCTTTTAACTCATAGTTGCAACTTGCAACTTGTGAAGCAAAAAAAAAAAAAAAAAAAAACCCCTAACGCCACATTTTCTGAGTACATCAATCAACATGACAAGGCAGTTCAAGACTGTAAAAATCTTAAAAGATAAAAAAATAAAAATAAATAAAAAAATCCTATCCCACACATATCCCAATAATAAAATCTAGATAACTTCTTTTTGATAGGTAAATATCACTGCAATTCCAATTCACAGGGTACGTACTGAAATGAAACAAAAGAGTAGAAAAGAAAAAAAAAATTCAGGCTTCGTTTGGTTTGGTTTCAAACCACTTTTGGAAAAGTATTTTCGCAAAACTGGAGTGTTTGGTTGATTTAGAAAATTCAGTCAACTTCAAACCATTTCTCCTTTGACCGTAAAATAACCCAAAAATCTTGTAAAACCATTTCTGTGCCTATTTTCACTTCAAATGATTTCTGGAGAGAGAGAGAGAGAGAGAGAGAGAGAGAGAGAAGAGGGAGCTGTGATCACGCTTTCGATGTCACCGGCGAACCCCGAGCTCCAGTTTGACGATCGCACGTACCATATCATACTGATCTCGTCACCGGCGAACCCCGAGCACCGCGCTGCTCGATCTCGCCTCCACCGCGAGTTCTCGCCTTCGACCCACTGACCTTCGACCTTTGACCCGCTCGATCTCTTTCTCTGTGTGATTTTGATTCCTGTATGATTTTTTATTTTTGTTGTTGTTGTGGTGGTGCTGTTTTGGTGGTTGTGACTTTTGATTGCCGGAGTTTGCTGTCGTGGGTTGAGTTAGAGTTTGTTCTGTGGATTGAGATTTCTATGATTTTGAAATTTTCTGTAATAAAATTTGTTTGGATGCTGAGAAAATAGCTGAGAAAATGTGAAAAATTTGTAGGAAAATAGCATTTTCAGAATAGAACCAAACACATGAAAATATTTTTTACAACAATTTTCATAATATAACCAAACACTTAAAAATATTTTCCTTTTTCAGAAAATAGCATTTCCGGAAAATATCTATTTTCCGGAAAATATTTTACGGGAACCAAACATAGCGTCAGCAACAAACAAGAAAACTAACTAATGTGCAGAGAATCCATAATTTTTTTTATTATAAAAAGTACATAATACAAAATGAGAAAATCAATAGGAACTCATACAAAGCATCTCGTCTTCTTGTAATTTTTTTTACCTCATAGATCCTTTTAGTTTGATTCAAACCCCTTGGATATAGAAACTTCCCCATTTTGACAACGTTGTTCTCTCTATAACACGTGAAAAGATGTTAAGATGGATCACCGACCAAATACTTCAACAATGAATCAAGTATAGGCAATGCCTTTTTTTTTTTTTTTTTTACAAGATGCATAAGGCCTTAGAACAAATTTTCAAATAGAGAGTTGGATTGTATTTTTTATTAGTTTCAAAAGTGCAACAAACAAATTCACATTAATATTCTTAAGCATATGTTTAATTAATATTTTATACAGACTATTAGGGAAATTTTAATTAACTTTCAATCTCAAGTTGACCAAAAGCCTCCTAAACCTTGGCCTATTGATATTGCTATAACTTTTGTATTAACTGGCACATATCAGCAGATCAGCTACATGTAGAATTTCAAAGACTCAAAGGATTGTCTAATAAGTGCACTACATGCAACTCCATATGTTTATCAAACCACAAGTTGAAGTAGGAAATTACCAAAATCGTCAAAAGCTTTTGTTTATGTAATGACTTTCATACCCATGCCCCCTCCCTCTTTTTAAAGTCAAAATGCTCTTTAGTATTTGCCCCCAAAAAAGTCAATTTTCCTTAAGCAAATAGATGATAGTTATAAAATCTTATTAGGAGAAGAGAGGACTCTCATATTAACTTGCTAGAAGATGATAACTTCACTATAGGACATGGGAGTGCAAATACTTGAAGTGCATAAATGCATAATCTAGACTCAGAATTGGCAATTCAATCAGAATTCCATCACAAGGAAACGGTTTATCACTTCCTTCATGTGTAAAATTCCTTTATTACAAAAGATCAACAAAGTTATAATCTTTAGACATTTTTTGGACCAAGAAAAAATATTGAAATCTTTGCTTTTAGCCTCTTATTGAAAGAGCATTATGTTTAGCACAGTTTATGGGCCATTTTGCTCTCAAGAGTTACAAAACCAACTTATGAACCATTTTTTTGTTGGTAAGTTGCGCATGTATCCTGTGGGTACATGATTGGCCGATGGTGAATTTCATCTTATTTGACCTTTGTCACCGTCCAATGATACATCTCACAACAAAGAATTTGTTTTCTTTTCACTGCTCTCCAACGACACAATCTTTCCAATTTTTAGTTTCATTTTACCATTAAATTGCTCGTTATTGGATTCTATGGAAATTGTACATGTTCGCAGACAACATAACTTGGCCCAAGTAAAGTTCTGCAAGAGACAAAATACTTTTATATACTTTCTTTTATATCAAATACATTTCTGATTTCTTATTAAATTTAGGAAGTTTCCTAGACTTTGAATTCTATGATCTCTTCAGTTCTTATAAATTTGTTAAGATAATGCCAGATTGAAAGCATGGGCCAAGCGTAATTCATTGAAATGGACACTATCGGTCTATTCTGGCATTTTGTTTCGAGATTATTGCTAAATTTATAATATACTAGTTTTATGTTCGCACGGCTTAATAAAATTATATATATATATATATATATATATTTTTTTTTGATAAGATAATTAAATTTAATAACAAATAAATTAGTAAAAATATTTTATAGATTATGGCAAGTTTTAAATTTCTAAAAACTCTTATTAGTAGTAAACGTGCGTTGCACGGTTTTGGTCATAAAATTAAAACATGAATAATATTATTTTGAGGAACACTAACTAATGATTGAAGAGAAATGCTATATCCGATCAAACAAAGACATAACTTTTACTCGTTCAAATAACAATTAAGGTGAAGTAGAGTGAGGAACAACAAATAATTATTATAAAATACCTGCATAATAACATTTATATTTAATTATAATGAAGTGCTTGCATTTCAAAGTGTCAAATTAATATCAACACTAAACATACTAAGATGTTTATGTTAATTAATGTAAATAAGCATAAAATTAATATCAACATCTAACACCCTACTATTGCACAAATTATGATTAAAATTGACCTAATATTTTTACTTTAACCCCAAGCAACCATCCTGAATTTACAATTAAAAACTACCCTAATTTATAAATAAATAAAATTGAAAGAAAAATTCACTACAACACACACATAAATATATACAGATAAAGAAACTCTCAATTCAATAATTACAAATATAAATTTCTAAACATTAAAAAAAAAATCTGGAATTAGAGTTAAAGTAAAGACACTCACATGAAAATTGAATTTGTTTTTGCATCACCCTTTTTATATTTAATCAATATCCCAAAAAATAAAAATACTAACGTAACCTAAGAGTAAAATTGTTACTTTATAAAAATTTAAAAAAGAAAAAAGAAAAAGAAGAAGCTCATACGAACACTTATTGTTACTTTATCCAAAGAAGTTGATAAGATCAAAAACTTTTTGTTTTTATCTAAAAACTAACTACAATTTGGAAATTGCAGCCACTTGGCTCAACAATTATATATATATATATATATATACACACACACACTACAAAATAATATTTAAGTTTAAGTCTTCATCACATAATATTATACCATATCGAATTATTAACTCAAAATAAAACAATATGCACTATTAATATCATCATTACATAATATAACATGTCATATATGAGTAAATTAAAAAAAAAAAAAAAAAAAACACACTCTTAATGAAGAAAAAAAAAACCATGTCCTATGTGAGTAAAGTTTTGTTTTTTGTTTTCTTTTTAAAAAAAAAAAAAAAAAAACACATTTTTAGTGAAAAAGTAATAATAAAATGTCATATGTGAGTATAAAATAAAAAAATGGGTTTAGGAAAAAAAATAATGATTTGTTTACATACCAGTCGAAAATCACCATACCAAACAAAATTTAGTGGAATTGATCAGAATGAGCTAGAATTTAGCATGAGATGAAATAGAGGAATGATTTGTATCAGTTAACTAACTAGAATGAAAAATTTCAGCCAATTTTGAGTAGAACGGAATGAAATTGACAACATTGGAAGGTATTAGATACAATTTTGATTATAATAATGCCTTATAGAGTAATCATGTAAGTTGACTTGAGTCTATCTCCATCAAAAGGAACAATTTAACTTGGAGAGACATTAGTGAATTACTATACAATTATTAATCACCAATGACTTTATAGTATAGTGGCATTTTTTTTTTTTTGGATTCATGTAGGTTAATTGTTGAAGTACAGAACGTAACTTTAAACTTACAGAGACAAATTATACACTAGAATTGCAAATCATCATTCATCAATGATCTAAAATTAATACTTAAAAAATAAAAAATTTGATCTTAAAGTGTTGTGACTTTTTTCCTCTCATTCGGAGAGGAAAATGAGGTATGGAATGAACTTAACCTTTCAACTAGATATTATACTTTGAAGTTGCTAACTAGTAACCACCAAACGACCTTTTGGCATTTACATCCATGTTCCTTAAAAAATATCTATTTTACAACAAAAAAGTAACTTTATCTATTTTAACAATCAATTTTACAATTCATACAATATTCCAGTTTTTATTTTAACATACAACTCATTAAAGTAATACAAACCACCTCATTAAATATTATAAACAACTCATTTCTCTCTTTTTCTCCCATCTCTCTCTTTTTGTCAAACCCACGCAACCAACAACCACCACCATATTCAACAATCCTACCACCGCCAGCAACCACCTACTACTAGGACTATCCAACTAGTTGGATGACCAAATCAAACCAACTAGACCCGCTTGACCCAAAGCCCAACGGTCGGCTCCAAATAGTTGAGTGAATCTAATACAAATATGACTATTTCAAAAACTAAAATTTTGGTTCGAGTAATGGGTTCAAATGTTTGAAACTTGTAGCAACCGACCCAACCAAAAATACTGCATAGCTCTACTTTTTTCCTTCAGGTTTTAGATGGATTTGGATCCGGTGCAATAGCTAGGGGTATTGCACGGAGCTATTGCACCGTGCAATACCCCTAAATCCCTCACAACAAATTTCAACTTTTTCCATCTATTACCTCTGTTAACTTTTAACTTAAAAAAAAAAAAAAAAACACTTTTTAAACCACTTTGATCCAATGATTGATATTAAAACTAATATTCCTAACTTTTAATCACAGCCATTAAAAAGAAATTGCATGGTGCAATTAGCTTTGATCTCAATCCGTTTCAAATATAGTTCTGCTCCATCTGCACGCGTTAATTTGATTTCTCTTTCACGTGGGCTGGGTAGGTTTCTCCTTTTCTTGGAATAGGCTTTGTCATATCATACACCACAAATTAATCATAAAAAATACTAGCCTCATCACACACGTTTTGCGCGTACAATGAGGCTTTTTTTTTTTCTTTTTTTTTGTCTAGTGTCATAATTTTCGATTCATTTCAATTTTTAAATTATGACACAACACAAATTTTAAATAAAAGAAACCGGTGAGTCTTGATAAAGTAAAAAAAAAAAAAAAAACTCGTGGTCTTGAAGGAAATATATAAAGTGGACTAAATTTTTTTTTTTTCATAAGTTTGTTTTGAAGACATGGATTAGTAGGAAAATGTCCTATTTTATAGGAATTTTAAGTGGAGTTGGAGATATATTTTTACCAGATTGTCCTCAAGTTTTGTCCCAGTTAAATGTAGTGTCTAGGGATATTTTTGAATCACATAAAAATTCAACCTAAAGAGAGGAATCATGTTATAGATAATATAGTTTATTTGAATGAATTTCAGTAGCTCTTCATGTGAGCATTAATGGCATTGTCCTACTGTGGTTTTTGGGCTCAATGCTATTTCACCATTTAACCAAAAAGAAAACAATAACATTAATTGGCTCACCAATATTCCTTGTCCCAATTGAGAAATTATTGGGACCTCCTGCAGGACCTCTGATGTGGTCCTCTCAGGTCACAACACCCAATAAGAAAATGCCATGTGGCCATTTTTAAAATTTAGCTCCACATCATCACTTCCCATTAACTTAATTACTGTTAGCAAAACCAAACCAAGGTTAAAACTTTTCTCTAACACTTTGTTAGCTCCACTTACCCACAGTTAGATTTAACCCAAAATCAACTAAACATATTCAAAAAAATTTCTCAAACACTTAACCCTATCCGCCTCTTTCTTCCTCTCTCCCTCTAACTCTATTTCCCCAATATCTCTCTAGAGAAGATATTGGGCAAACCCAGCCAATACACTCTATAATTATGTCGGAGATGCGGAGCCCAGATGGGTGGCCCGTCGAATTCGTGTAATGGAACCGGGAAATGTCCTCAGAAACCATCACTGGTGGCAACAATAACAGCGATCCTATCTCCCTGCTGCTGCTTCTTCTGCCTCTTCTTCTAACCACACGTGTCTCGGCATACACTATATAGATTATGGAGGATATATTTAAAGAAATCTCGTCTGTAGAACATCAGATTTTATAACTTAAAGAGGTAGTTAACAAGATAAAAGAAACCTCAGATAGCCCTAAACTATATAGATCTAAAACTGGAAACAATAGAAGATATAATAAAAGAAAAGATAACTTAGATTCACATGCTTTAGAATTAAGTCTTAAGAACTTTAAGACAGCTATAGTTAACAGATTTGATCAATCTAAAAACAGATCTAAGATTATAGAAGACCTTCAAGGATTGATAGATTTCCTAGTTAAACAACAAAAGTATGAAGGAAGAACCCAAGAATACAAACTAGAAGACAGATTCTCACCAATAGAAATTAAAGAACTCGAATAATGTCTCTATACGCTACACTAGATATGATCATAGATTTGAAAAAGCAACTAGAGGAACAAATAGAGATCTTAGAACAAAAATTAGAGTTACTAGCAGTAAAAAAAATAAAAAATAAAAATTTTGAAGAAAAGATTCCAAGGAAGAGAAAATATTTCAGAAAGAGAAGACCTAACAAAGAAATTAGAGGAGATCTTAGATGTTGGGTTCACACGGTTTGATTTTGGCTAATTGATTATGGGTTTCCGACTGTGGGTAAGTGGAGCTAAGTTTTAACTTTAGTTTGGTTTTGCTAACAATAGTTAAGTTAATGGGAAGTGATGATATGGAGCTAAGTTTTAAAAATGGCCATGTGGCTTTTTTTTATTGGGTGTTGGGACCTGGGAGGACCACATCAGTGGTCCTCCAGGCAAGGTAGTCAATACCGTACCGTACCAGCCGTACCGGTTGCATACCGGTATCGAAATATCAACGTTTCGTACCAGTTTAAATTCCGGCCGTACCAGCTATGTACCGGCTATACCGGCCAATTTCGAGAAATACCGGCAGGTACTGGGCGTACCGGCCGGTACAGAAAAAAGTTTTTTTTTTTTTTTTTTTTTTAAAGTTTTGTAATTTTTGAATTTTTGTTAGGGCAAAATGGTAACTTATTTGTATTAACTTATTAGTATTATTTGTTTTTTTGTATGCAATGGTAACTTTTAAACTTTCTATTTTTTATATTGTGTTTTTTTTTCTTTTAATTGATACTAAAGTCTAAAAGCATGAATAATTAGTTCTGAATTGAGGAAATGTTTTATGGTAAACTTTTATATTTATTATAAAATACACACACACACACACACACAGTGTGTGTGTGTATTTATTTATTTGTAAATATAAAAAATAGCGGTAAACCCGAAACGGTACACCGGTATTAACTGGTATCCGAAAATATCGTACCGCTGGCCAAACCAGTACAGCCTCCGGTACAGTATTGACTCCCTTGCCTCCAGGAGGTCCCAATAATTTCTCGTCCCAATCTCAGAATCTATCTTTAAACTTCAAACCGTAGCCTTGACTATTCCTTACTATCACCATTGCCGAGGCGCCAACTCGTTGCTTTGTGTGTTTGTTACCATATGTTGGGTCATTCCTCTCTCAATAATGATTTCAGACTCTCATTTCTCTCTTTATCTCCATTCCAAGCTCATAGATCTTTGGTTTCTGTTTGTTATGTTTGATTTCTCTCTCTTTTAGTGTTTTTCCTTTAAACCGATAACCCGACAAAGCCGACTCGCCAAATCAAAGAACCAATTTTGATTGACCATTTGGTTGACATCGGGTGAAAGATCTATTAACCTGACTTGAGCAGGTTGAGTGATAGGTTAACCCTATACCCAATCTGCCTGACCCGTGGATAGCATGCCTACCACCAAAACTCAGCCCAACCATTAAAAACCCAACCATCACCACCATCATTGAAACACCATCGAGCCAAAAAAAAAAAATTAAAAAAAATACCACTAACACTGAAACACCCTCGAATCAAAAAAACAAAAAAACCACCACCCAACTAAACCAAACACCACCACCATTGAAACACCATCAAATAAAATAAAATAAAATAAAAACCACCACCAAACCACCCAATTGAAGCTCGATGTCAATATACAGCCACCCAGATTGCCACCCAAAATCATGAGCGAGAGAGAGAAGAGAGAGTCAGAGAGTGAGACGAAGAGAGAAGAGGGGAGCCTAAGAGTGAGAGATATGTCAAAGGAGAGAGAGAGAGAGAGAGAGAGAGAGAGAATAAAATATAAAAATTTAAGTTTACAACCTATGCAGAGTAATTTGTAAATATAAGTAGTTACTGTTTACAGTTACTAAAAAAATTAAGCAATGCACACTTGAACAAAGCTCAATTTGAGTGTATGTGTAGTAAAAAAAGCAATTTGGGGGTTTTACACCCCCAATGTGAATTATTAAATCCTTAATCTAGGGTGTATAAGTTGCGAAGAGAAAAAAAAAAGAAAAAAAAACCCATGTTTTAGAGGGAAAAAAAAAGGGCTTTTGTGCAAGAGAAAATAGGTGGACATAATTTTTATATCACAACTTTTGATATGACAGACTGTAAATGACGGTGAAAAAGTGATAGGTTCATATAATAATGATAAACAAACACTCCTACACAATTTGTCAAATCACAATTGTGGTAAAAGTCATGACAAAGAATATATGACTTATTAAAAATGGTTAGAGAGAAACTATTTTTAGTTAATAAAAAATTCTATTAAAAATAAACCTTATTTTTTTCAGGTTGTTTTTCACTAAATTTTTTCGAAAAACAATACTTATCTCATGCCACCCGAAATAATAGGAAACAAAGGAATAAAGATTCACATTTTCAGTCGTATTTTCAACGTTGCTACTAAACACACGCACAAAAAAAAAAAAAGTTTTGTTTGTAGTAATGCTAAGGACACAACTTCTACTGCAACTTTACCAATCACAACTAGCCACGTGAATATGCCAAAAATTGGAAGATGTGTCTTTTTATTTTTTTTGGATGGAGGAAGTTGTGTCTTGAATGATCTCAAAAAGAAAATGATAAGTTGCCAGGGAAATGAGGACAAACACTCACAATTTAATAAAAACAGGACTGTGTGTATTATTAAACAAAAAGATAATTAAAAAAAAATAAAATAAAATTGGCACAACATCATCAACACGTGCTTATGGGAATTATATTTAACAAGATTGGCAAGTGGCGCACGCCAACACAACGCTTGTGGCTTGTGGCTTGTGCATACGTCAAACTTTCAACGTAAACCTCACGGGTCGGTGAGTCACCGCCCTCATTCAATTCATTCAATTCCATTTCTCTTCCTTCCTTCCTTCTTCTACTTCCATTACCCAAAACTAAAAACCCTCTCTCTCTTTCCATCTGTCAAAACCCCTAATTCTCGAACCAAATTCCAATCCTTTTCAATCCTCCCATTCACAAAATCAATCGGCCTTGAAAAACTGATCAAATCGTCGCGTATTGAGTTGATTAACGGCTCTGATTCGATCTAAAATCTTTGCATGTTGAGGTTCGTGGATCGGTGAAGCTTTGGATTAAGGCTGTGATTTTGAAATTTTGGGTTTTTGAATTGGATTGGATCGGATTTTGGAGCTCGGTGAAAATTTGTGAGAAAAATTAGGGTTTTTTTTTTTTAATTTTTTTTTTATTTTGTAAATTTTTTGGCGAAATGGATTCGAGTAGAAGAGCGGTGGAGTCGTACTGGAGGTCGAGAATGATCGACGGTGCCACGTCGGACGAGGACAAGGTGACTCCGGTGTACAAGCTCGAAGAGATCTGCGAGCTTCTCAGATCGTCGCATGTGAGTATTGTGAAGGAGGTCTCGGAGTTTATACTCAAGCGCCTCGAAAACAAGAGCCCCATTGTTAAACAAAAGGTAATAATTGTGATTATGAATTTGGGTTTTCGATTGGTGGTGTTTGGATTTGGGGATTGGATTGGGTAGTAGATCTGGGGGATTCTTGAAATCTTGGGCAATTTTTATTTTTGTTTTTGTTTTTCTGTTTGGTTGTTCGGAAAGTGGGGGGAAATAGAGAATTAAGAATTTGGGTTTTGGGAAATAAGGTTTTAGATTTTTTTGTTGTTTTAAGCTTTGTTTGATGAATAATCTTGTTCTTAATTTTTGTATTGATCTAATGCTGCTCAAGATGTGAAGAATCGTGTGAATTGAGTTGTTTTAATTGGTGCGTGCAATTGCATTTTTAAGAATGAGGCAGCAATTGTAGGATGTTAAAGTGTTAATGGTGAATGAAATCTTGTTAAGTTATGGCTTTGCAATTGCTTGTGGTTAGTAGGTTTCCAATTTTACTAGTGACCCTATTTTGAATAGCGGCTGTTAGTTTCATAGTTTCAAATATTAAGTAATTTGCAATTAGAACCTATAAACTTTTAGGGGATGCATTGTGAAGTTTAGTAGGGTTTGATAGAATAGAAAGATATATGGATTATAGATGGATGCGTCGCCGCTGTCATCAGAATTGTAATTTGTGGATTGCTGCCCCGCATTGTTTGATGTGGTGTATATGGAGGGAGAGGAACAATTGGCATTTTGAGGACATGGAGAGAACTATGTATGATCTCAAATTCACTTTCCTTAAAACTTTGTTGGATTGGATGTTTAGTTTTGCATGGTCTGTCTTTATGTTCTGTTATTGATTTGATAGATTCATGTGCTTTGCATGATTGATTGTATGGTCCCAGGTCCCCTATTGTATACTCCATGTATGCTTGGGTGACTACTTTTGAGTTTTGATATCAATAAGAATTGCATTACTTATATAAATAAATAGAAAGATGAGTCTGATCATAATGGTTTCGGATTTTTACTGAAAATTATGATTTTTGTAAGAGATGTTGATACCCAATTTATGCTCAAATTATGTGCAGGCTCTGAGGTTGATAAAATATACAGTGGGAAAATCTGGTGTGGAGTTTAGGAGAGAAATGCAGAGACATTCAGCAGCCGTTCGCCCGCTATTTCACTATAAGGGACATCCGGATCCTTTGAAAGGGGATGCACTTAATAAGGCTGTGCGGGACACTGCTCACGAGACTATTGCAGCTATTTTTGCTGGGGAAAATGATAAGCCATCTCCTGCTGAAGATCTTAACAAAAGAATACAGGGGTTTGGAAATACAAACTACGAAATTCCATCTGAAGAAAAGAAATCATTTCTTAGCGAGGTAGTTGGTATTGGAAGTGCCTCTATCAAGCAGGGACTTAGTACTTTTGCACAAGGTCATCTATCAAAAAAGAATGAAAATGGAAGCTACAAGAGTCCAACAACTCTTCGGAGGTCATTGACTATTGAATCCGAGCATGGAGATAGATATGAACCTGTTGATTATCGTAATGAGACTCAGGGTAGTTTTGGGATTTCTAAGAATGCGTCTAGTGGATCTTGGAGCCAGGATTCAAGAGTAACTAAGACTGAAATAACTAATGGGGAGTCTGGTCGAAGTTATAGAGAAAGTAAGACCCGTGAAGAGAGATTGTTGGAGACCATTGTAACATCAGGTGGTGTACGTCTACAACCCACTCGAGATGCTATTCAGGTTTTCCTTGTGGAGGCTGCAAAGTTGGATGCATTGGCTTTAAGTTATGCCCTTGAGTCAAAGCTTCAATCACCTCAGTGGCAGGTATGTTGATCTTCTTTGTCTATTCATGTAAGTCAAGATTTTCTATGCTACTATACAATGCCTATTCTCCTATAATATATTTCAGTTTCTTTAGATGTGACATGGTTGCTGTTAATAAAAAAATAATAATAATTGGGATGCTTATTCTATACTGATTGACATATATCTTATGGTTTTATGAAATCGGTGTCCTTCAGGTTCGAATGAAAGCCATCTGTGTCCTTGAGTCATTATTGAGAAAAAAGGATGATGAACATTTTTCAACTGTGGAATCTTACTTCAGTGAAAATAAAGATGTGGTGGTGAGATGTTCTGAGTCTCCTCAAGCTTCTTTGAAGGAAAAGGCCAACAAGGTAAAATTCTGTCATTTATTTATTCTTTATTAACTTTTCCTGGGCGAATGTATTTTATCTTCACTGTTTTCTGCTTAATTTGCTTGCAAGGCAATTTTTATCATATGCATTATTCTAAGTGATCCTCTCACCTGCTGTTAGTAATTGACTTTCCAAGATTTGGTGGACTAATTTCTTTGTACTGTGAAGTTTATTTTTATCTTTCCCCTTGAATTAAACCAAACAAAAATGAGGTATGATTGTTGACCATCCATGAGGACAAGTGACTGACTTCAAGGAGGCAGAAACATTTTGCTCTGTTATGAAAGGCTGCTCCTCAAGAATTATTAGATTTTTCTTGTGTGTCAAATAAAACCAGAATAAATTGATTTTCTTCTGCTGATGGTTATGAGGAGGTGCCTTTGATAAACTCAATTATGAATGCTAAATTTTGCTTCACTCTACTTGAAATTCAAATTAAAATTTGATCTGTACCAATATAATTGCGATGGCTAAATAATTATAGATGGTATCTTCCTTGTAAGAGAGCATCCCCACTTTTTATTGGTAAATAGAGTATACTCCATTTAGGGATTGTTGACCAAATTCTCCCATCTGGAGATAAATATATGGAATGGAATGGTTCTGGCAAGATATTGCTTCATGCTTCATCTCCCTTTCATATTCACTTTTGTCCTTAAAAATTATGTCCATACATAAATAACCAAATCTCTCTGTATCTGATGATATTTTGGTATAGAAACAGTAACTGCCAATTTATAGCTTGGACTTAAACTTTCTTCTTTGATTACTTGGGAAGATCTGTAGTTGAAATAAAAAATTGGCTCTTAATGGACAGGTTTTAAACCTTCTGGGAGGAGAACAGGCAGGCAGTGCAGCAACTTATACAGAAAAAACCAAGAAGGCTGATACTACTACCGTTGTTCCAATGCCCGACTTAATAGACACTGGTGATCCAGATGCTTACCAGGAAAATTTTACAAATAGTCAAAGTGATCAAAATATCACAAATCTGTCAACTCCACCTCCTTTGATTGATGATTTATTTGGCGATGGTCCTGGCACTGGTGTAAGCGCTTCTGAATCGAAAAATGATGATGACCCCTTTGCAGATGTGTCATTTCATGCTAGTGATAGCGTAGAACATGCAGATGATCTCTTTTCTGGGATGATTGTTGATGATAAACAAAGTGCTAATGAAAATCATCTGGCAGAGAAGAAAAATGGACCTGAACTTTTTGATATTTTTGGGTCCAATCATGAACTTCCTCAGGAGCAAGAAACTCATAAAAAAGATCTTAACGATTTGATGGATGGTTTGTCCATTAATGAAAATACCTCTAACATGAAGCAGAAAGAAACCTCTCCAGTAGGTTTTCCTC
Source organism: Quercus glauca (assembly GCA_023736055.1). NCBI lineage: Eukaryota > Viridiplantae > Streptophyta > Magnoliopsida > Fagales > Fagaceae > Quercus > Quercus glauca. The sequence goes on along the minus strand of CM043319.1, from coordinate 22,770,967 downwards.
AAAGTCTGTTCTCAGATTCAAATAGTCATCCCAGCCATCAGGTACCTAATGATGCATTGAGTGGCATGTTCAATTCTCAAACGGCTATGACGAATGCAAATGTCATGTTTCCCCCTGGTGCCATGCCATACAATATATCTCCTGGCTTGATGATGAATCCCACCTTTTCTTCTCAACCTTTAAATTATGCTGCCATGGGGAGTCTCCTTGCTCAGCAGCAACTCCTTGCAACAATGTCTAACCTCCAACACCTTGGGAACATGAACACCCAAAATGCTGGTGTCAGTCATGTTGGGGGAACTAATGGAGCATATGTGCCCCCCCTTCCTGACATATTCCAATCAAACTTTCCAACTCAACAAGCTACCAGTACAATGATGAACAGTTCAAAGAAAGAGGAAACCAGAGCATTTGACTTTATCTCGGTAAGTTCAGATACTTGAGGTTTGACTGTTATTTTTTTTATTCATGATATATATTTGTTATAAATTTATGGATTTATGTTCAGATTTCTTGTTCTTAAGTTGTTACCATATTTCATTGTATAAATGAGCAGAATTCCCATTCATCACCAAGTTAAATAACTGAAAGTATTTAATTTAATAATATATTTTTTTTAAAACTTACATAAAAAGAAAAATAATATTTTACAATAAGTTATTGAAAGACTGCTGGTTTATCTACATTGATGTAAGTGGTATTGTAAAGTCTTAATGATTTTTAATAAAATATTTTCAAATAAAGAAGTGGAAGTGATCTTATAAAAAAAAAAAAAATCTAATTTAATGCTATGACATGCGGTGGAAACTCCTTTTTCATTATACATAACTAGATTGGTTGGTGATATTGAGTAAGAGGGGAGAGAATTTATGGTGGAACTTTTGTTGCTTTTGTTGTGACAATTGGTCCTCATTGGATGTATGACATATGATTGAGTATGTCATCATCGGGGCTTGAAAGTGGAGGAGTCTCTATAAAAGATTAATTGGCCCATATAGAAAAAACTGTATTTTGTATGTTTATTCACAGAGATCATAAGTTCTTGTATTAGTGACTTGGGCTAATTGGATTACATCTTTTCATTTTTTCATTTGCGCATATATATGGATGGGTACTTTCATTGATTCTACCTATTTTATTGGAAAATGAAAATCAATTCATTATATGGGGTCTTCAATTGGCTATTCTTATCATCCCTAGTTACGTAGTAATCTCTTTAGCACATTGGATTTATGAATTACTACCAAAGGTGATATGGAGTTAAAATGAGATAATGTCTTTTGGTTCTTCCATTCTGGTGTTATCTAATGGATCATTTTAGATCTTGCCTCCTCCATTAAGCTTTGTATTTTGTCTGTTTTGTAGGACCATCTTAATGCAGCTCGTGACCCAAAGAGGGTAGTTTGAATCTTTGAGCTTATGCTTCTTCAGAGACTGCTTTAGGACTTTGATTATGGCTTTACAGCGTGTAGATTGAAGCAGGTTATACAGTTACATCAAAGAAGGCATTCTTTTTGCAATAATGGAACATTTGCAAATACTACCAAGACATGTTTCCATGATAATTGCATTGCAAGCGAGTCAATGTGAAATCCTGGAACTAAGAAGAAAAGAGAGTGGAAATGCTTATGGGATTGTTGTATTCAACATGGAAGAATGAGAGAATGCTGTGTAGCTAGTTCGATTAATTATTTGAATCTGTATTGCCAGCACTTGTTGGATGTCATTCTCTTTTGTAATGCATATGTAGAGTGTACCCCGGCGCGTTCCTTTTTTTCTCTTTTTAACTCTTTTTTTTTCCCAAGAGGACTCCTTATAGTGCATGCTTTTGAACCCAGAGAGTCAATAAAACGCAGTAGATTTTTTATATTTTTTGGTATTGTGTATGTGTTTATAATTATATATATGGAGAAAAATGCCCTCAGCCGTGGACAACAAAATGCAGACTGTGCTGCCCCAAATCCCTGTTATAGCACCTTCAAACTAGCATCATTGAAACCACGACAACACCAAAATAAAATGCAAAATTACAGAAAATTCATTACTCAAACTCATGGAACGAAAAGCATAACAAGAGAGTAAATTATAAAATCGGGTTACTTATGTGAGGGCACTTTTGGTTTTCTCTGATTATCTTTCATATATTTTGAAAATTGCGCTTATTAACTTATGAAACATGTATCAAAGGAGAAGGTCTTACATGTTTCTGGTGGGGTCCACTCCCTTGTGAGAGAGAGGTAACATACACCGGAAACATTTAAGAGTTTTCCGTATCAAAGAATGATATAAGTTGGTTTCAGCCATTGGTTTTGTTTGGAAAACATATTTTCAGGCATTTATCTTTTTATTATCTGGATGTATCTTTTGCAATGTGGAGCAAAGCCTTAAACATCATTTTCTTCCAAAATTCAAGAGGCAAAATATGCCAAGTATTTTACTTCCATTTTTGTACTGTTTCTATGATATCTTGCTTGTCGTTGGTCCAATTTTAGTTTATTAGTTGTTGATTAAAAGTTTTTTTCGCACTCTTTGCTATGACGACAAATTTGCTTCGATCGAACGACTAAATTTTTAGTTAAAGCTAGGTCAACGGTAGGATTTAGCCTTAAATTGATTAATTTTACCATTTTTTAGTGTTCTTTACAAAAATGAATGTGTATTGACCTCGGTTGACTGTAGTTTTAATTCAAAATACATTTCCTTCATACAATCAACACAAAATAGTCTAGAGTAAGGGTTTGTTTGGAATCTGCTTATTTTGCTAAAATTGAAAACGTTTTACTGAAAGTATTGTAGATAAATGTAAAAGTTAATTGAAATAATTCGGTAGGACCCATGAATAGTACTAAAAGGTGCAGTGGGGCTCATGAATAGTAAAATAAGCTGGCATTTTAATTTGAGACACACACTTAAGGCCCGTTTGGATCACATCTGCGTTTCTGCATTTTTGCCTTTTTTTTTTTTTTTTTGACCAGCACCTTTTGCACTGTTCATGGGACATGAATAGTGCATTAAGGCAAAACTACAATGTTTTCAGCAGTAAATAGTAACTTAAAAATTATTTTTTTAATTATTTTTAATAATAAATTTTCAATTTACAGCAAAATAAGCGGTATCCAAACATATACTTAATCTTGAGATTGGTTTTAAAAAAGTGTCTCTGTCTCTTGGGAGAATTTCGAAAAATCTAAGCCGGTCAAAATGGGGTGGTGAGAGTTACAAAGGTGAAAAAAATTGTTGAAATATACAAATATCAATAGCAAAAGCAAGCCATACAAAGTTTCCAGGGAAAAAAATTTTCAATGAAATAAATTATGAGAAACATCATAAGGCCTGTACAAAAATTCGTTGACCAACAAGTGGGAAGCAACAAGTTCATAAGTCTATATAGAATTTGCAAAAATAGAATTTTCAAAAAGTCAAGTATAAAGAAGGCAAAAAAAAAAAAAAAAAGGAGGCACACTGTTTAAAGTCCTGATTACCATAAGCACCCCCAACCAAAAATTACTGAAACCTAATTAAGCCAGTGGGCAGTAGCCTTGAAACCTAAGCCAAAGAAACGTAATATCACTTAATTTCTTCAAAACTGGGAAAAAAAAAATTGACTGAAGTGTTTGATTTGTTTCATTCTTGGTTATTCAATGCAAAGGGGTTTGATTGTGTGTTATGGTTCTTGATTAGGTTTTAGTTTGTTCAACTTAAAAGTAATGGTTTCTTTTTATATAGATATGTGATAGAGAAATTTTCCAATATAATGGTGATTCTCTGCTTTTCTCTTGCTTTTGGCTCACTTTCAATTCACTTTTACTTTATTGAGGTACCATTTCATTACAACAAATTACTTTTATTACTATGATTTGTAAATATCAAACATCATTTCTGGTTTCATAAGTAATTTCTATTGTTGTTTTATAATGTTAATTTCCTAAGCTTATTGTGCATAGATTTGGTTAAGGCAGTTCCTGATGAGAAAAAGTAATTTTTTGCTAATTTGGTTTTTGTATACAAGGAGGTCAGTATCACTTTAGTTCTTCTTGTTTCTCAATTTTGCAAAACCCTGAGTGCCAATAACATGTTGTAAACTATGAGAATAAAGTCTTAAATTTAATAGTCCAATGTGACGTAGTTACCATAAAATGTGACTACTAAAAAAAATAAAAAATAAAAGAGAATCATCAAATGCATGCAGGAAAGCTCTTTAAAGCTAATACTTTTAATAAATTGTTTCAAGTTTAAGTTTGTGTTGGATAAAGTTAGAGGTGGTGGTACTGTATGAAGGCTCATTTCCAAATATCAATTATCTAGCTAGCAGGATATTAGTGAACACATAAATAGCACTATCAATATCATGTCCAAATTCTGTAGACAGAACATAGAGCATTAATTTTATGGCAATTATGACCAATTAAATCATTCTCATCTATATTGCTGTTGGACAAAAAATATGATTAGATTCAGGTTCAGAGAATATTTCCGATGCTCGGTTTCGCTCTAAAATGAGCTAGGTATAGCATATTGCAATATTGAAGATATCACTTTTAAATGTCATATATGTATATATACTGTATTATAAGAACAAGTTTTCTTTAATATAGGAGTGAGAGCTACCTTTTTTTGTAAATTAAAAAAAAAAAAAAAAAAAATCCTTCTCAGAAAGGATTCAGAAAGCGAAGACAACAATGATAACGAGTTTATCCGAATTCTTATCCAAACTCTAGAGTTACATTTGAGTCTTGTATTGCTTGATGTTGATGTTGAAGATGATAACACAATCATATAGTAGTGTTGAGCACATTTACGATAGTTCTTTGGAAATAACTTTGAGATCATCTAGCTTTGACTAGGTTTAGTTTTAGTCTCCAAAATACTATTACTTTTATCAAACACAAATTTTTTTCATATTGGACTTTTTCAAATGTTTACGTAGTTCTATGTAGGGGCAGTGCCACCTTAGTTCGGGGTTCATTTGAACCCCCTGAGCTATATAGTCATGTGAGAGAGAGAGAGTTGAGTAAGTTTTTAATTTAAGAATTACCTTATTCCACAAATTTCAAGTTTTCAACAACTCTTGCCTTTGTGTTGGTGTTTTCTTAATTAATAACCAGTTTGAATACAATAGGACAAAGGAGGAGGTCTTGAATTTAAGCTGACAGATCCAAATAACCTATAAAAGCATTAATTGGTGGAGTCCATGTTAAAAGTTGGGTTTAGACAAGTTATTGTGAGCAGAAGATTGGAGCAAGTCTGCAACGGTATACAGGCACCCAGTTGGCAGGAAAAGACAATGATGGGAGATCTTCAATATCTTAGACAGCTGGAATCACTCTGAAAACTTTTTTTTTTCCTAAAGTAATTTTGTCAAAAGTGTTTGATTTGGATTCAGAATTTCAGATCCTCTAGCAATAAAAGATGCCTATCCATTATTGCTGAGTATGCCCAGTTTTCGTAATGCTTTTCCTGTCAAGAATATTAGTCCTGTGTTTTATGATATTTTAACATTAGTTGGTTTTATGGTTATATTTATGTTGGTTACATTAACGTGTGTGTATATATATATCATGCATATGCATGGTAATATGGCTTATGAGAGTGATACGGTATGGGTTGGGTAAAAAGTACAATATTGTTGTAGTGTGAATTTAATGGCCTAATCATCCAAGTAATCTCCAACTTAGAGAAAACCTAATGAAAGCCAAAAATCTCTCTCTATCACCTTTCTCTACGTGTGCATGCATGTGTAATGTACCCACCTAAACATATTTACAGAGACGAGAGAAAAGAGAGTGATATATATGGTCCTAGTATAATAAGTCTAAGATTGCCATATACTAGTATGGATTAGCTAGCTAGCTAGGCCAAGTAATTCACATTACAATAATTGTACATTTACACATTGTATAGGTGATTTTTTTTTTTTTTTTTCCTGTATATTGTATAGGTGATTTGGTCCCCGTAGAATGGGTCTAAGATTGTCAATGCAGTGTCATTTAAATTTTTTATTAAAAGATAAGCTGCCATGTCTATAATAAAAAAAACAACCAGAGAAGGAATTGAAAATTGAGAGAATTGTGTAATTGCATTAATTAACTTATTACAATACATTTTTTCCATAGGATTTCAATATTTATATATGTTCAATGGTGTTTAAAGTTGTTCTTTAAAAAAATGGTACTTTTTTTGGAGAAACTAAAAAAATAGTACTTAAAGTAATTAAAACTTTCTTTTTCATATTATTATTATTATTATTATTTTGACATTACATCTAGTGTCAAATTCTATAAGTTATAATCTTTACAGTATATCAATTTCTTATTGTGCAAGTTCAATATTAGCTGGCCTGAAAAAAAAAAAAAAAAAAAAAAAAAAAAGGTCAATGTTAACGTCCTATACTCCTATATGCCTATATATGTACAGAGTCTACAGTACAGACTATTCAGCCCGAAAACGAAAGGTCAAAAATCCCACACCATGAGAAAAGCATGTCTACGTAGTACGTGTTGAACTAGCGTTTGCCTAGCGTTTAAATCTTCTGTCTCATCAATTGTGCTCCACTTCATGCTCCACCAATAAAATTTAGACAGCTAGCCTTTCTCATTAAATGAAATAACTCATTAAATAAGACAACTAGCCTCTCTCATTAAAGTCAGAGTTATCTCATTTACAACGGCGGCTCCAGGAATTTTGTTGAGGGGGGTCATTAAGAAATTTAAATTTTAAAAAAAAAATTAATAAAAAGAGAACTTGAATATATTGAATTATAGATAAAAAAAAAAAAAATACATTAATTTTTACGATTTCCTTCTACAAGTTTTCAAATTTTGAATTGTTATACGATAGTTCATCACAAGTATTTATTGCCAATATGGGTAACTATGACCATTTTATTTTGTTAAGGTTGTCTAAATTTTTATTTTTATGCAATTAATATTACATATTTGTCACTGTTTTTATAAACATATTTTAAACTAAATGACTAAACTCAACTCATTGGCTCTATATTAATTATTGACACACACAACCACACTCATTCATACATAAAATAATTCACTACGTGTTTACTTAATCAATTAAATGCTTGAATAATCACTAACTTTGCAATTTTTTTCTTAAATTTTTCTAACTTATGACAAAAAGTTATAATAACATGATAACTATACACACTCATATAACAAATCCTCTCTATTTCCTAATTATTAAATTATATAAAGTTATATTATATTTATATTGTACACACAAACATCCATGCACACATCATTATTTACACAAATGACATTATAAAATAAAATAAAGAGTAATGTACACAATTAATTTTAGACACATTCATACACATATAATAAAAATTTATAATAAACAATGACATTTACAATTCACAAACACTTACTCTTACTTTAGAGTAAAAAATACTTGTAATAAGAGTGTATAAAATTTAAGTTGAAGGTGTGCAAAAAAATATTTTTAAGAAAAAAATTAATGTATTAAACTAAAAAAATATATTAAATATATATAATTTTTTTTTGGAAGTCAGGGGGTTCATTTGAACCCCCTGAACAAAGAGTAGAGCCGCCCATGCTCATTTAATGAGAGAGGCTAGCTGTCCAAGTTTTATTAGTGGAGCATGAAGTGGGGCACAATTGATGAGACAGAAGATTTGGACTCGTTTGGCTAAGGGCGTTTGAAAAGCATCAAATATAGCATTTGAATTTTCTTTCTTTATTTATTTTTCTAATATTACAGCATAAATTATTATATAGAAATTAATTAAACCTTTTTTTTTGTTAATTTGCATCATTTAAAAATTACACCTTAATAATTTTATAACAATATATTGTGGTAGTCTAATTATCATTGTTTAAAAAAAAAATTATCATTGTTGTTTTGTTACTTTTGTAACAAATCTTGTAGATTATTTATTTATTTTATCATTCTATGTGTATGTCCGTTCTTTTAAATATAGTAGCTTTTGATCTATAAACCAAAAAAAAAAAAAAAAAAAGTAATAATAAATTAATAATATCATTAGTTTTTGCGAGCAATGTAGGGATAGGCATGTAGGGATAGGCATATATTAAGGTGTTGTTTGGATTTTGCCAAACTCAGTTAACAAAACTGAGTTTTGTTAACTCATATCTCAAAATTTGTGGGCCCCACATGCATGAAGTTTGTTTGGCTTTTTTTCGGGATGTGAACTCAGTTAACAAATCTGAGAATTTTGGGATATGGGTTATCAAAATTGGAAACTCCTCCGAGCTTGTTTTCATTTTTTTGAGTTTTGAGATTTGTTAACTCAATGGCAATATATGTAATTTTAGAGCTGCTTTTGGGTCCCACAGCAGTGTTACATCAAATCACAGCATACCCAGTTTCACTTCCAACGGCACTTTGTGTTTACTTTCCTAACTACCTTCAGCCCTTCACTACTTCACATCACTACTTTTCATCACTTCCATTTTCCTTCTCCCAAACCCACAGCACAACAACAAGTCTGAAGCGCTATAGCATAGCAACAACTGAAGTCTGAAGTGCACCGATCAGCACCTTTAACACAGCTCCATGAACCTACTTTTTTTTCCGGTGAGAATATTCAGCCTTTCCATCTGTTGGGTTTTATTTTGATATTTTTTGTTTTTCCATGTTCCTCCATTTTTTGTGTTGTGTTTACTGAGACCTTGAGGAATGGCTGTGAATGCTTGTTTATTTATGCCTCTTTTTTTACTCTCTACTCAAGTATACGCCGAGGATGGCCACGTCCTCGGCGGGCCGACATTAAAGAAAGGAAGCTGTCACTCGTTCATTAAATGCATGCCACCAACACTCTGACCGCATTAATGGTGAATTGACCAGTAAACAGTGCAGCCTTGATTACTCCAACTAATAGAAAGCCTGCAAAGGTGATTGATAGGACAAGCCCTCAAACATAAATTCAGGTGACTGACAAGTGGACGGTAAAGATCAACTAAATAAGACTATATAATAGATAATGCCCCTAGCGCCAAAATGGGGGGGAAGACCCCCTGGAAGAAGAAAAATGTAAAAGGCGCCATCAGGGTGTCCGAGGACAACCCTGGTATTTGTCAGTTATAAGGAAAGAAGTCCTCGGACTGGGCTGAGGACAAACTTTCTTCACAAACACTTAGCCAGATTCATTGTTATGATCCTCACAAACACTTAGTCGAATTTTTTTATTGTTATTCCTATGAATCTCATGTCAACTATTGCAAGCCTTGCTGGTGCTTAGCCCTTCTACCTATGCTCTAAAAATTTTATTGTTTGAGTCCAATACAATTTGAGTTCCTACATATATATATATATATATATATATATTTTTTTTTTCAATTTCATGAATAATTGAATTTAGAATATCTAATTGACCACTCTAAAATATTATAAATTTTGTTATGAAAAAACTGTTTTCATTCTATTTTTGTTTTAAAAGAATATAAGCCTAGCATTACCCTTAAAAAAAAATTAGTCACTCTAGATAAAGCTTTTTTTTTTAAATAAAATAAAAATAAAAATAGACTCTAGATAAAGCTAATCGGTTAGATGAAAGTATAAGAAAAACTTAAAACGCATTTTGGTTTGGTTGTAAAATAACTTGATGTTTTCATCAAAGCTTAAAGTCTGATACACGATACACGCCTAACACTTAGAGCAATCGCATTAATTGATGCAAATTTTTCGTCTATTTCGCACAAAAAAAAAATTAATTTTTCTATTTTACACACCAATTTTTATAAAACACTCACATCAGTTTACCTATTCTACATATATATTCAATAAAATATTCATTTTTTTACAATTTTTTATTATTTCTTCACTCACTACCCCTTTCTCTCACATACCCAACACTACCAAAAAATACTATAATATTAAATTTACGAGTTATAGTAATCGTGTATATATGCACGATTGTAATACTTATACATTTATGTACAATTTTACACCATTAATATAAGTATTTTTTTACTCAAAATATGTAAAATAAATTACTTTTTTTATTTTGCAAGATTTTACCTGTGCTATGCGAGCATTCACAGCAGTGGAGCTAAAAATTTAGCTTTTTAGCTCCACCAAAAGTTACTTTATCTATTATACATATACACATGTTGCAGCAATGGATCTATTTTAGCTTTCAATACAATAAAATAATATAAACATCACAATAAAATAATATATCTACTACAATAAAATAATATATCTACTACAATAAACAACAATCACAACCACCTGTAACCTTCACCGCCACCGCTACCGCCGCCGCCGCCATCGACTCTTCCACCATCGCCACCGCCGCCGCCGCCGCCGCCACCACATGATAGCAAATAATCGTCTAGTGTTAACAAATAATTTTTTTAACCCCAAATTATACTTAATACATTTTTTGTTACTAACATAAAATTAGAAAAAAGAAAATTGCAAACTTCCCTGCACACAGAAAATTCCTAAACCAACATTTATATCAAAACTTAAAATACTTAAAATTATACCAATAGAACATGATTATGCATAAATATTTAATTTGACATGTAACTTAATCCCATTGATAAAGAAAATACCAAATTCATTTTTGAGCATCTCAAAACCAAACTAACAATTTCACATTAAAATGATCACAAGAAATATGTGCTCTGTTTCTAGTTTTGTGCAACAATATATCCAACAAAGTCCGCCCAAATCAGATGTGAAACATTAAAACAAAATCCCTACACCAATGCTATCTCATCCAAATTTGCAATTCGGTGGTAGTTCTGTTTTCAAGCATCCACAACAGAGAGTAGAAACACCAAACAATCAAATAATAATAACAATAATCAAATAATAATAACAACAGAGAGTAGAAACACCAATCACCAAATCCTTTTCCCCAAAATTATCAAGAATCCAGAACAACAATAAAAAGAGGATCCACATGAACAGGACAACAGAGAACAACAGAGAATCCAGAACAACAGAGAAATCCACGGAGTTGTTCAATGAAAACATTTAGGATATAAATATTTCTTTCATTCCTAATTATTGGTGTAAAAAAAAAAATCAAAGTACGCGGAGCTTTTTGAATGGCTGAACAAGAATTTTATTATACGGATGAAAAAAATCTTCAAAAAGAACAAAGCAAATTAAAGCTATCATTTTCGTATCAAGCCAACACATCTCATAATTTCATGTTTCCTTCTGTTTGTATGTATGTTTGAAATGGATCCAAATCATAATACCCAAATAAAAAACCCAACGCGAAGAGGATCGGTGGATCGGATGTTAACACCCAAATAAAAAACCCAACGCATCCACATAAAGAAGATAGAGACAACTAACCTGAAGTGGATCGGCGGAAGCGAAGAGCGTCTGAGGCAGATCGACGGCGTGGGTCTGAACTTGACGATGGCTGCGACGTTGACGATGGTCGGATCGGCAACGTTGAGAGAGTGAGCTTGAGAGGCTTGAGATGAGAGATGACAATGAACGAGAGAGAGTGAATCATGAGACCGGATTTGATAAAATGAAAAAAGATAAAAAAGAAGATAAAAAAGAAGCAGGTTCCATACTAGAGTTGACGATGACGGCTACCGTTCTGGAGTTGACGATGGCGGTGACCGCACCGGAGTTGAGGATGGCGGTGATGGAACCGGAGTTAAGGATGGCAGTGATTGTACCGGAGTGTCTGTGGGTGAGCTTGAGAGGCTTGGAGGCTTGAGAGTTGAGAGATGAACGAGAGAGAGTGAGAATACAGTGGGAGTGAAAGACTGATCGGTTTTGATAAATGAAAAAAAAAATCGAAACAAGTGGATCAGTTGAATAAAAAAGTATTTTTTAGTTTTAGCTCTACGCTACAGTGCACATTTATTTTTAGATGCGCACTGTAGCGAATCATGTAAATTTTTTTGCTTTAACTCAATTGCTGGAGCATTATTTTAATAAAAGTAGAGCTAAAATTTAGCATTATTGCTTTATACCACCATTACTGCAAATGCTCTTACATTCAGCTTTTTCCCGCTCCCCATAAAACATTAGTATTTTAATGTAAGTGAATACCCAGTATGCCCCTCAAGTCACACACAAGAAGATAGACATAGAGAGCAAACAGTGTCCTGATATTCTTACCGTAAGGGCATAAAAGTAAAATACTATATACATGGCTTACATAATGTCTTCTCCTCTGCAATCCTTCTCTTCACGACTTTGATACCTTTTGCCATTTTTGGCAAAAGGTCTCACTCATCAGTCATCAGGCAAAGAAATCATGAAAATAAATTTCAAATTATTTCAAACATCAAGCATATATATAATATCTCTCTCTCATTCATTTGTGTTCTTCAATGTCTCTCTCTGATCTCTATCTCTATGTCTCTGTTGCTTCTATTCTCTCTGACCGCTGTTATGGGCTTCGGGTTGCTGGTGGTGTTGTTTGAGTTTTGGGTTGAATCGGTTTGAGTTTCGGGTTGCTGTTGGTGTTGAATCGGTCTGATTCGGTGTTGAATCGGTTTGAATTTCGGTGTTGATTCGGTGGGTTGCTTGCCGGTTTGAGTATGGGTTTTTTTCTGGGTTTGGTGAGTGGTGGTGGGTTACTCGGTGTGGGTTTGGTGTGCGGTGGAGGGATTTTTTCTGGGATTTGTTGTTTGTGGCGGATGGTGATGGTGAGTATTTTTTTGTGGTGGTGGGTAGCAGTTCCGATTGGGGTTTTTTTTTGTTTTGTTTTTGTTTTTGTTTTGGGGGTTTGTGGGTATGGATATCCGATCGGTGGTTTGGAGTAGAGATGGCCATACTCGTTTGGGTAATGGATATTCAAATCTACTTGATTAAATTGTTTTGGGTAATTACCGGTTTTTCATGGGTAGAGCTTAACCGGTAGGGTATGGATATTACTTGAATTGTTCGGGTAGTGTAGGGATATTATCCAAATCCGATCCGAAAATTTTTTTTTAAAAGAAAAAAACCCCTAATCCTCTCTTACGGCCTCACCGTCACTCACACTGTCTCTCTCTCTCTCTCAGAGCTCTCCAGTCTCCGCCTTTCCTCACCGTCACTCTCTCTCTCTCTCTCTGTCTCTCCTCACCGCTTCTGCTCTATTGGTTTCGTGTTGTGGGTATCTGGGTTTGATGTTTTGGGAAGGTTCTGTACATATACATACATTTATTGGTTTTGGCATCGATTTTTCGCTAGATTCTCGTTCCTCATTCTCTGCGAATCAACTGGGGCTTCCTACCACTCTCTTTCCTCAGGTAAATGACTCATTCTTTTTCCCTCTTTTGCTAGTTTGGTTTCAAAAGAAAATTCTTTTCTGTGGGTATCTGGGTTTGACGTTTTGGGAGGATTCTATTGATAATTAGCTTTTGTTTCCTTTTCTAGACTGAATTTGTCAACTGGTGAGTTTTTTGTTCTTTGCATGTTGTTTACTTGTGTTGTCTTGTTGAATTTATCGTCTGGGTGTGTGTTAGATTTTGATTTTAGAGTTTGAATTCCGCTGGGTATGTGTCAAATTTGGTTTTTGATTGAATTTTATCAACTGGGTTTGTGTTAGATTTGGTTTTTGATTGCATTAAGGTGTTTGATTCTATATGGGGATATGTCTATTTATAGAGAGGAGTGAATCTATCTAAGTTTTTCACAAATGGAGCATGTAAGACTTGGTAATTCTTCAAGCGTTCTCAATTTCTTGTTTAATGGCTGAACCTTTTATTTATGGAGGAAAATGTTGCTTCATTTTATTTTATTTTTTAAAATTTTTTATCTAATTCTTGATGAGGCTCACGAAAGAACATTGGCAACTGATGTTCTGTTTGGATTTCTAAAGCAAGTGTTGACAAATAGACCTGATCTGAAGCTAGTTGTAATGAGTGCTACTCTTGAGGCTGAAAAATTTCAGAGTTATTTTGATGCACCACTTATGAAAGTTCCAGGGAGGCTTCATCCAGTGGAAATATTTTACACTGGAAAGCCTGAAAGTGACTTTTATTACTGTTACATTGACCTTCATTTTACTCTTGGGGAAAACGTTGCTTCTTTGTTTTATTTTATTTTTAAAAATTTTTTATCTAATAAAATTTCTATCTCTGCCTCAAAAAAAAAAAAAAAAAAAGAAAAAGAAAAAGAAAAAGAAAAAGAAGAAGAAGCAGATACAATGTTTTAAGATTGGTTAGTTTTTATGTTAAAATGTTTTGGATTAAAAAAAAAAAAAATTAAATGGGTTTTGGATTTCGGGTAGGGTATGGATATCCATGGATAATATATTCGGGTAAGATTTGGGTATGGATATTATTGGGTATTGATAATTGGGTATCTATGGGTAAACTTTTCGGGTAGGGTATGGGTATACCCGATCCATACCCTACCCATGGCCATCCCTAGTTCGGAGTTTGTGGCTGAGGGTTGGCTGTGCGTTTGGTGGTTGATCATGGTTTGGGGTTTTGGTTGATTTTGTGGGTTTGGTAGATGGTAGGTGCCCACCAAATGTAATCACTGTAAGTCTTTTGGTCATTTGCTAGGGTAAAGTGGTTAAATTTAGGGGATCAAAATTGTTTTAAGTTCCAAATTTGCATTCAGCTTTTTTTTTTTCTCCAGGTAACTGATTTGCTTGAGATTTTGACTCCCCTCCTTGCATCTCTTTTGTTTTAAATTACATTTGAGTATAGTTGTCTTCTGTTTTTTAAGCTTTTCTCCTCTATTTTCCCCAGATAAACCTTTGGTGAAGGCAAATATTAATGAGCAATGACTATGACTGGCATAGAGTTTTTGGTAATTGCATTAATTTTCTGTTACGTCTTTTCATGCTTTCCAACTTAATTTGTAAAAATGTTAAAAACATCGTCTTTGTACCTTTGTTGAGCTATCATACTTGTGCAAAATACCGTGACCTGAGCTAAATTTATTAATTGGGCATCTTCCAGTCGAACTTAGGTTAGCCACTAAAATTGGGCTTCTGATAATTGAAACCAAGGTATGTATTAAACTTCTCCTCTTGTCACAGATACTGAACTTGGACAAACTAAGATTAAGGTTCCAGTCCTTACCTGGTGCAATCTACACATATTTGGTGTCTTCAAATAATTCAAGGTCAGAGGGATTCTCTTTATCAAAGAGTTTTGCAAAGGTATTCCTTGTAATCTCAATACTTTAATGATTAAGATCACCGTATAAAAGGTACATTTGTACGACATCACTAATTTTAAAGCATTTGTAGATTACGGCAAACCATAAAAGTGAAAATGAAATATTTTCCTGTTTATGGAATGAAATTATATGTGTCTTCTGTGAGGAAGATCTGATAAGCACTAGGTAAGACTCTCAAATATTTTACTTTGTTGTCTTGACTGTTTGCAACGATGGTTCTTTATTTGGCATAATTAATTATCAAGTCTTCTTTTTTTTTTCTTTTTTTCATCTTGAGGTCCTCTAGACTCTGTTTAGGTTCAATACTATGTTTTGTACTTACTATATAACAATTTCGTTTTTTGTGGTTGATTTTCCTGGCTCTGAGTCTTTTTATTTTATTTTCTTTCTATTATATTTTTCTTCTTTTTATGGATAAGTGAACGACTTATGAGAAAGTTTAATAGGAAAAACAACCCAAGTACAAGGGAGAAATACAAAAGACATGGAAAATCATTTCTTTATTGCTTGAACCTTTTTTTTTGAGAAAATTTATTGCTTGAACCATATAAATTGAATATTCATATTCCACGTAGCAACATTGTAACTTCAGCAAAAGTGTTGCTTTTCTTTAGTTTTTGTGAATTAGCATGGAATGTTCTAAAAGCTTAATAATTTTTATCCTATTTTGTATTATTGGTAGAGTATCAGGTTTATCAACTTTTTGATTGATGGAAGTGAAAGAAATATTTCGGAAAATACATTTCTGGAAATAACACTTACTGCTCATAGACATGCCATGTCTTTGTAGAATTAGGGTAGGTTCAATTGTTAGACTTAAAACACTTAATAGTGTACTATTTCCTTCATAAATATGAGTAGTAAATGTTACCAACTACTAATGAAAAATCTTGTATCATGCTCTTGTTAATATATCTACTTTTATAGTTTGAACTATTTGGTAGATTATGTTTTCCTTGCCATGTTCAATGAAATTTCAAATGATTTCAAAACTTAATGTAATTATATCAATTAAGATAAAAACAAATTACTTTTCGAAGTATCGGAAGGGAACTTGGGGAGTGGCTGGAGAAGATTTGGTGTCCATTTGAGGAAGATTATATTTCTGGTTAGCCAGAATCTTGGTGTTCAGTTTAGTAGAACCACCATGAAGCCGGTGGGGGTGTAGGAGAATTTCTGGCAAAACCCAGAAGGTGGTGTTTACAAAGGGAAGGAGATGATGTCAGGTTTTCAAAATTTGAATCCGAATTTTTCTTGGAGAGGGAATTCCGGGATTGTAAAGGATAGTGATGGGGAGGTTGTCACGTCAATCATTAAGGGCGCTGTGTGTAGCAGTGGTTATATTTCACCGACCTTGGATATCTCATTGCGCGTGTAACATGGGATTGATGGACCGTGGCAGGTGATTTCTTCTAAGATTAGTGAGGTGGGCCCGGTTGCTGCGAAGCCCAGTGGCAATAATAAGCTACACAGTTTTAAAAATGTGTTAATGAAAGGAAGTGGGCCAAGGGCCCATGCTGCTTGGAAACCCGAAGCCCAAGTTGGGCTTCATAATGCTTTGTCTATTAAGCCTAAGTGAATACGTGTTAGCTCTAAACCCAACTCCTTTAAATCCGGTGAAACTCAGTCAAAAGTGGCCTCGTTTACGCTGTCCTCTCCTGCTTGCAACTCTAACACCCAATTGTGTGAGTCTTCACCTCAGCCTAGCGTATCGGATTGCCATGTTTCGGGGATCGGGTCCTCGATTTCGGATTGTGCGAACACTACTTTTGCATGTGAATCTCCTCTTTCGGTTTCTCTCCAGGTGGTCCAGGCTTGGGGTCTTCGGCGGCTCCCACTGTTCTTGGGCTTCCGCAGATACTCCCAAGCAAGCTGCCAATTTTGTCGCCACTCAACAATCTAAAGGTGGGTAGTAGTTTACCGACAAGTGATGAGGTTGGAATGGGGTCAGAGGAGGGGAATTTTGTGACTGATTCAGCAAGGTCTTCTCAGCAAGCAGAGGGATCGGAGAAGCCAGACTAGATTTTCACCAAAGCTCCACAAGATTTTGGTCCTACATTCAGTGATTTTGTCGGTGACTTGAGCAGAACATGGGGTAACTCCAATGATTGGATGATTGAATTTCGGGATGGGAGGAAAATAGTTATCCTGCTCTCAGCTTATCATTCTCCTAATTCCGTGTCAGACCAGATTGTTTCGGAGGGTGTAGTGAATTCACGTATGGATTCTCTTGTTAAAGAGGGGCAAATTAGTAGTTGGGTTTCTGAGTATGATGGTGTTATGGGTTCTGTTGCCTTTGAGTTTAGGTCAGAGGGTGAGACTTGGGACTCTGAGGTGGGTTTGCTGAATTGGGAACATTTAGGTGAACCATTTGATGTGGCACCTCTGGCAGTGGATAACTCAGTGGTTATGGAGATCCCTACGGTAGAGGAAAGAGGGTGTTCGGTGGATGTTGACAACTCTAAGTTGTCACTTTGGGTAACTAATAGAATGAAAGCTTTCTAGAAATTTGTTGGGACCTCGCTGGAAGGGTTCGAAGAACAAGTTACAGGTTTGCTCTTAGCTCTAGAAGAGCGAAGAAAAAAGAGGATGTTGGATGTAGCCTTTCAAAGGAAGATGGTTAAGGCTGGGCATAAAGGGCATCGTGAATTAAAGAATTTATTGAGTTCTTGGGGTGAGGATAATGAGTCAGAAAGGGGTAGGAGTGCAGTAAGGGATCGGGCTGTTGTAGTGCATCAATGAATTTAAGAATTGTTTCTTGGAATGTGAGAGGGTTGAATGAGCAGGAGAAGCGGCTTCGGGTTAGCAATTTGATCTGTAAGTGGAAAACAGAAATTGTTTGTCTGCAAGAAACTAAGATGGAGTTAATTAACAAGGGTGTCATTTGCAGTTTGTGGGGGAGGTCAACATGTGGATTGACTCTATTTAGGCTCTGTGGGTGCTTCAGGTGGGGTGTTATTGATGTGGGACAATAGGGTTGTGGAGAAGGTGGAGGAAGCAGTGGGTCGCTTCTCAGTCTCTTGTAAATTCAAAAATGTGGTGGATCAGTTTATTTGGGCTTTCTCTGGTGTTTATGGGCCCAATTGTGATAGTGACAGATGTCTATTATGGGAGGAGTTATCTGGTGTTTGTAGTTGGTGGGAAGTGCCTTAGTGTGTGGGAGGTGATTTTAATGTGGTGCGGTTTCCTTCTGAATGTTCTAGGTCCGCAAATTTTTCTTTAGCTATGCATAGGTTTTCTATTTTTATTTCAGAGCCTAGCCTTATTGATCTGCCTCTGGTTGGGGGGAACTTCACTTGGTCTAATTCTAGAGAGGTGGTTTCAAGTTCTAGATTGGACAGATTCCTTTTGTCAGCTGACTAGGAGGAGAAATTTCCTTCTGTTTGTCAGTGTCTCCTTTCTAGATTGCTTTTTGATCATTTTCCTATTCTTCTGGAGGGTGGGAATTTGCTTGGAGGTAAGAAACCTTTTAGGTTTGAGAACATGTGGCTAAAGGATGAGGGCTTTTTGGAAAGGGTGTGTTCTTGGTGGGAGTCCTATTGTTTCCAAGGTTCTCCTAGTTTTATTTTGGCTAACAAACTGAAGATGTTGAAATTGGATTTAAAAAGATGGAATGTGGAGGAGTTTGGCAATATAGGTCTTAGGGTGCAGAATCTGTGGAAGGATCTCAATGTGTTGGAAGTTATCGAGGAAGATTGTGTTCTTTTAGCGGAGGAGAGTTTGGAAAAGGATCGGATTCGGGGAGAGTTAGAAAAAACAACCTTGTTGGAAGAAATCTGCTAGAGGCGGAAGAAATCTGCTAGAGGAAGAAGTTTAGGGCTCTTTTCCTTAAAGAGGGAGATAGGAACACAATTTTTTCACTGTATTGCAAATTCTCATAGAAGAAGCAATACCATTGATAGGCTTATGGTGGATGGAGAGTTATCCACGGATCAGGGGGTCATAGAGGAGTGCATCTCTCATTTTTATAGACAGTTATACTCGGAGAATGAGGTACATAGACCTCTTTTGGATGAGGTGGTTTTTTCTAGCATATTTAAGGAAGATGCCAATTGGCTGGATAGACCCTTTGATGAGGATGAAGTTTTTAGAGTGATCCAGGATTTCAATGGTGACAAAGCGCCAGGTTCGGATGGTTTTTCAATGGCTTTTTTTCAATCTTGTTGGAGCTTGTTGAAAACTGATATTATGAATGTGTTTCATAATTTTCATGCTCACGCGGTGTTTGAAAAGAGTCTCAATGCTACTTTCCTAGCTCTCATTCCTAAGAAAAATGACGCTGTGGATGTCAAAGACTTTCGGCCTATTAGTTTGGTGGGAGGGTTGTATAAGATTATTGCTAAGGTGTTAGCCAATGCGAATGGTGGTTCATGGTATTATCTCAGAATCTTAGAATGCCTTTCTGAAAGGTCGTCAGATTTTGGATTCTGTCCTGATTGCTTTTGAGTGTTTAGACAGTAGACTGAAGGCAGGAGTTCCGAGGGTGTTGTGCAAACTAGACATTGAAAAAGCTTATGATCATGTGAATTGGGAGTTTCTCCTGTTTTTGTTACAGCAGTGTGGTTTTTTCGATAAGTGGAGAAGATGGATCAGGTGTTGTATATCTACTGTTAAATTCTCCATTTTGATCAATGGTTGTCCTTCTGACTTTTTTGGGAGTTCTAGAGGACTGAGGCAAGGTGACCCGTTATCCCCCTTTCTCTTTGATACTGTCATGGTGGCTTTGAGCCGTATGTTGGACGCAGCTATTGTGATAGGTCAGTTTTCGGGCTTCTCAGTGGAGAGGGCAATTGGTTCCTTGTTGACGGTGTCCCATTTGTTGTTTGCGGACGATACTCTTGTTTTTTGTGATGCTGACAGCAATCATATAACAATTCTGCATGGGATTCTCTTTAGATTTGAGGAGGTGTCAGGGCTAAAAATTAATTTAGATAAGTCTGAATTGGTTCAAGTTGGGGATGTGCCTAATATGCTTGAGCTAGTAGAGATATTGGGCTGTAGAGAGTCTGCTCTTCCGCTAAAATATCTTGGTCTCTTGTTGGGTGCCTCCTTTAAAGATAAGACGGTTTGGAATCCTATTTTGGAGAAAATAGAGAGAAGGCTAGCTGGATGGAAGAGATTGTATTTATTTAAGGGGGGCAAGGTCACCCTCATTAAGAGTACTCTCTCTGGCCTACCTACTTATTTTCTTTCCCTTTTCCCATTCTAGCTAAGGTGGCCAAGCGGATGGAGGATTTACAAAGAGATTTTCTTTGGAATGGTATCGGTGATGAATGTAAACTTCATTTAGTAAGTTGGTCGAAGGTATGTAGGCCAGTGAAGAATGGAGGGCTTGGCATTTGATGCTTGAGAAGGTTTAGCTCTACCCTATTAGCCAAATGGTCGTGCCGTTATGGTGTGGAGAATGACGCCCTTTGGAGAAGGGTCATTAGGGCGAAGTATGGAAATGAGTGGGGTGGTTGGTGTACAAAATCCTTTTATGGAGCATATGGTGTTTGTTTGTGGAAGTCTATCAGAAGAGGTTGGCTGAATTTTTCTAAGTTCCTTCGGTATGATGTGGGTGATGGTTCTCGTGTGAAGTTTTGGGATGATGTGTGGTGTAGGGATCGTCCTCTTAAGGAGGCGTTTCTAGATTTATATAATATCAGTAGGACAATGGATGCTTCAGTCTCTGAGGTTATGTGCTTTGCTAATGGGAGAATTTTTTGGGACCTTCAATTTCGCCACCTAGTGAATGATCAAGAGTCACAATCTTTGAATTCGTGTATGGTTCTGATTTACTCCATTAAGGTGCGAGGTGTTGGTTCTGACAAGCTTTGTTGGAAGCCGGCCAACAGTAGGGGTTTCTTGGTGAGCAAGTATTATCACTCTTTATCCCCCTCTGTCGCCACTCCCTTCTCGTGGAAAATGATGTGGCAATCGAAGGTTCCCCCCCCCCCCCCCCCCCTTCGGGTAGCATTTTTCTCTTAGACTGTGGCCTTAGGCAAGATTCTAACTATAGATAACCTTCGGAAGAGGCATTTTGTTGTCCTGGAGTGGTGTTTTATGTGCAAAAGGTGTGGAGAATCTGTTGATCATCTTCTCCTTCACTGTCCTTTGGCCTATGAGATGTGGAGTATGGTCTTTTGCTTGTTTGGTATTTGTTGGGTGATGCCACAAAGGGCTGTGGATTTGTTGGATTGTTGGTCTTGTAACTTCAGGCGTCATCGTAATATAGTTATTTGGAGGATGGTGCCACACTGTTTGATATGGTGTATCTGGCGGGAATGGAATGCCAGAAGCTTTGAGGGTCACGTACGGTCCATTCTTGAGTTTAAGTCTTTTTTCTTTTTTACTCTTCTCGAATGGTGTTTAGTTATACCATCTTTTTCTTGTTTTTCTCTTCTTGTTTTGTTTGATCATTGTAATTTGGTTTCCTGATGTTTTTGCCTGTCTAGTACATTTCCTATGTACGGGGCTGTGTTCTTCTTTAATATATGTCTTCCGTTACTAATCAAAAAAAAAAAAAAAAGAAGATAGATTAGCTTCACATGTTATGAGGAGGCAGTGTATTTTGGGACTGAAATTGACATGAGAATGAAGATGTGTATCAATTTTCTTGTCTCATGCGACAAGTTCTACAAAGCCATACTGGATGGCAAGGAAGTGCAAAGCAAGAATAATTCTAGTAACACGTCTCACCATGTTAATGGACCTCAAATGCTCTTGCTCTTCACACCACCAAATTTTCCAATTGTTAGTTGTCGAAATACCAAGCTTTATTGGGCTGTATAGCCATCTTATCCAGTCCTCCCAATCCTCCACTATTTTGTTCCAAGAAAATCCCAAAGGATTAAAAATGAAAGGGATGTACAACCATGAAGCTACCAGGATGAAAATTGAGGATGATACAACTGTGTTGAAATCTTGAGCAACAAGTTTAAAGTAAATCAATATTATGATGATCTCCATCGCTTTCACATAATGACTCCTTGAATACATTCAGTATTTCTTAGCAAACCTTTCATGGCGGATTACAAAACCGCGCCCTATTGCTCAATACTTTGCCCCACCATTCGGGATTGTATGCCCAAAATAATGGGCCTTCGTCCTAAGTGAAAAAAGGAAAAATCCATCTAATAGTTGTATTGCATGGTGATTATCTTAAATAATGCCTTCAGAAATTTACTCTCTATTCCAATCTCAATGAGATTAGGCACCAAAACTAATAACCCTACCCGTAGAAAAAATTAAGTACCTATTACATGCACCAAATTTTCTCCTCCAAGCTCACTTCCACTTCCAGGCTTCACTAAAAACAGTTTTGGACTTCCTCCAAATCTTCTTTTGGCTTGTATTAAGAACCAAAAAAGGTTGCTGTACAGGTAAACATATATTACCATGATTGCCATCTGCAGAAGAAAGAAAAAATCCTTTTAGCTAAAAAGACAAAAAGTTGAGAGAAACACAAAGAAAATTAGTAAAGAAAATCCTCATTGCTCATTTTTTCATAAAGAACAAGTACTGGAAAGTTTTGACTAAAATTCATGAAAATGAAAATTTCAATATAGCTTGTGTTAAGTTGGTGGCTTGCTTGTCAAAACAATTGACCTAGTCTTATCAATATTGGACTCTATTAGTCACCTAGTTCTTTCATTATATGTTGTGCAGCCATACACCTAATACATTCCCAAGCAGACTTTTATGTCTAATATATATATATATATATAGCCTTTCTGTAAGCTATCTCAACAGACTTATTAATAATAGTTATTCAACTTTTTTTCAATTTAAACTTTTTTTGGGTAATAGGTTACCATGAAATTGAAATAGAAACCCACTGTAGAAAACTAGCAGGACAACATTCAAAAAAAAGTTGAAAGAACCGGCTAATCTGTAGATGTCCCAACTCTCGACTAAGCATCTACTCTCCATTGCCACAAGCCACCTTTGCTTCATAGAGGCAAATTTGCTTCAGCCCAACATGGTTACCCTTAGCAACTTGGATGTACTCATGATGAGTTATGTTTCCATTTCTTAATGTTGAGTTGAAACCTACATGTAAAAATTATGTGTCAAGTAAACTAAATTTTATGAATCTGTACAACGTAGAAGTTCCATGATGATACCAGCGTAAATGTCCTCGCTTATGTCCTCTCTTAGATTGATGCTCTTGCCTTGCTTATGCCACCATGGGTAATGTGGAATATTTTGTCAAATACATCTAGATGACCATAGTGGAACCAAACCCTGAAACAACCCAAAACAATTTTGAGATGTAATAAAAATACTTTATTGTATCATAGCTCTATGCCTTTTAATCAGGTGCTTATGTAAGAATTGGTGTCCAAACAACAACATTGCCTAAGCAAGACAAGAAAGCAAACTAAAAGATGGAAATAAGTTATAAAATTTGCTACCATACTGAAATCAAAACATCCATGTTCAAACATCATGACAAACAACATTAATGATTTATAAACACCCTTATTTTTCTGATCCAATCTAAAAGTAAAATATGCCACCAATTAATTCATTATAGTCTCTTTACTATGAGGTCTGCCAAATACTTGCTACTCATTCAAGAATATATTACATAAGGAAACACAGAAAAGAAGGAAAATAGATGAGAGAACACATACTTCAAAAGTCTTGCAAGAACTCTTTGGACAATGGAAACAAAGTTCCTATCTGGAACTAACATGAACCAAGCCAAAGAAGATATGTTGCAATTAGGGCTATCCATGGGTCGGGCCGGGTCGGTTTTGGACCCAACCTGGACTCAACTCGCTGGTGTTGGGTGGAAGGCGGAAGGACTCGAAACTGACCGCCGGCGTCAATCGGTTGAGTTGGTTTTAGGTTCAGGTGATGTTCAGGTAGATTCGGTCGTTGAGAGAGTCGCCGGATCCTGCAAATGTCGCCAGAATCTTCAAAAACTTCGTTGGAATCTACAAAAACTCATTCCATTTGCACCGAAAATAGCTGAAATCGGCTTGGATCTCCTCGAATCTCACCAGATCTCACCAAATATGGTCGAGATCTCGTCGAAATCAGCTTGGATCTCCTCAAATCTCGCCGGATCTCACCAAATATGGTCGAGATCTCGCCGGATCTCCTCGAATCTCAGCTTGATCTTGCCGGGGTTGGTTGGATTTGTATATATCATTGGTTGGGTCGAGTGGCTCGGGTTTTGGAGAAGAAAACCCACCACTTGACCCGCCGGCGTCGGGTCTTGGGTGCGAAAACCCATCACCGACCAACGGGAGCGTTGGTTCGAGTTGAAATCGGGTGGGGATTGGGCGGGTTCTTCGGGCTAGCAGGTCTGAGTCGGGTCTGGACACCCTAGTTGCAGTGCCAAAGTAACAACAATAAATTGTTATATTTAAAAGCACATTCTAAATGTAAAATAGGTTGTAATTCCTAATAAACAAAACTTTCAGTAAAGTTATGCTCCTTAACACCTAAAATTGTATGTAGATGAACTCCATGATCCTTCTTAAATTCTTCCAAAAGGTTGCGCATTTTAAGAGCTTCTTCCAAATAATTGTCCAACAAGATATTGGTAAAGTAAACAAACACAATTGGCCCAAAAGATTTAGTTAAACTGTGATGACTCCAAATTTCTATTAGATTACTTGGTTCATGTCAATGGCTTGCAGCTTCCCCTCTGGTGTAAATTATACCATGATTTTGATTCTCAGGCTTCCCTTACCCTCTCATCACTGGTCTTGGCAACTTTATGCGATATATTTCCTTCGGAGAAAAATAAAAAGGCAGTTAGTTTGTATTACTAAGCAAACATGATAATCCCAAAGGTGAAATACATGGTTAACATTGCCAATTGCCTTGACTAATACTGAATAGTAAATTTTCTTGCCATGTCTTCCCCCTCTCTCTCTCTCTAAAACCTTGTCTATGTAAGCCACAAGAAGAGAGAGATTTTTGTACAAAAAGCACCAGGAATTAGATTCTTAATTGAAA
The DNA here is from genome assembly GCA_023736055.1 of Quercus glauca. NCBI lineage: Eukaryota > Viridiplantae > Streptophyta > Magnoliopsida > Fagales > Fagaceae > Quercus > Quercus glauca. The sequence continues at coordinate 22,745,902 of CM043319.1, read as the reverse complement.
CAAATAAAACAATTTTTTTTTCAACTTTTCAAATGGACGACGTACTTGACCATCATATTGAGGATGTGACTTGCACGATGATCTCCAATACGCTTATGACTTCTATAATTTTGACAAGAGACCACATATGTGACTAATTTGAGATCACTGTGATCTCAAATTAGTCACATATGTGGTCTCTTGTTAAAATTATAGAAGTCATAAGCGTATTGGAGATCATCGTGCAAGTCACATCCTCAATATGATGGTCAAGTACGTCGTCCATTTGAAAAGTTGAAAAAAAATTTGTTTAATTTGTTTCAATTAAGAATCTAATTCCTGGTGCTTTTTGTACAGAAATCCCTCTCTTTGTGTGGCTTACATAGACAAGGTTTTAGAGGCAGAGGGAAGACATGGCAAGAAAATTTACTATTTAGTATTGGTCAAGGCAGTTGGCAATGTTGACCAGGTATTTCACCTTTGGAATCATCATGTTTGCTTAGTAAAACAAACTAACTGCCTTTTTATTTTTCTACGAAGGAAATATATCACATAAAGTTGCCAGGACCAGTAATGATAAGGGGAAAGGAAGCCTGAGAGTCAAACTAATGGTATAATTTACACCAGAGGGGAAGCTGTAGGCCATTGATGTGAATGAGGTAATCCATTAGAAATTTGTAATCATCACAGTTCAACTAAATCTTTTGGGCCAATTGTGATTGTTTACTTTGCCAATATCTTGTTGGACAATTATTTGGAAGAAGCTCTTAAAATGCGCAACCTTTTGGAAGAATTTAAGAAGGATCACGGAGTTCGTCTATATACAATTTTAGGTGTTAGGGAACATATCTTTATTGAAAGGTTTGATTATTAAGAACTACAACCTGTTTTACATTTAGAATGTGCTTTTAAATATTGAATTATATCTAACGGTTTATTGTTGTTACATTGGCACTGCAGCATATCTTCTTTGGCTTTGTTCATGTCAGTTCAAGATAGGAACTTTGTTTTCATTGTCTAAAGAGTTCTTGCAAGACTTTTGAAGTATGTGCTCGTCTATTTTCCCTCTTTTCCGTGTTTCCTTGTGTAATATATTCTTGAATGAGTAGCTAGTATTTGGCAGACCTCATAATTAAGATAAAGAGACCATAATGAATTAATTGGTGGCATATTTTACTTTTAGATTGGATTGGAAGAATAAGGATGTTTATAAATCATTAATGTTGTTTGTCATGGTGTTTGAACATGGATGCTTTGATTTCAGTATGGTAGCAAATTTTATAACTTAATTCCATCTTTTAGTTTGCTTTTTTGTTTTATTTTATTCTTGTCTTGCTTAGGCAATGTTGTTGTTTGGACACCAATTCTTACATAAGCACCTGATTGTAAGGCATAGAGCTATGATACAATAAAGTATTTTTATTACATCTCAAAATTGTTTTGGGTTGTTTTAGGGTTCGTTTCCACTATGGTCATCTAGATATATTTGACAGAATATTCCGCATTGCCCATGGTGGCATAAGCAAGGCTTCCTGGGCATCAATCTAAGGGAGGACATAAGCGAGGACATTTATGCTGGTATCATCATGGAACTTCTATGTTGTATGGATTCATAAAATTTAGTTTACTTGACACAATTTTTACATGTAGGTTTCAACTCAACATTAAGAAATGGAAACATAACTCATCATGAGCACATCCAAGATGCTAAGGGTAACAATGTTGGGTCGAAGCAAATTTGCCTCTATGAAGCAAAGGTGACTTGTGGCAGTGGAGAGTAGATGCTTAGTCGGGAGTTGGGACATCTGTAGATTAGCTGGTTCTTTCAACTTTTTCGAATGTTGTCCTGCTACTTTTCTACAGTGGGGTTTTATTTCAATTCCATGGTAATCTATTACCCAAAAAAGTTTAAATTGAAAGTAAGTTGAATAACTATTATTAATAAGTTTGTTGAGATAGCTTACAGAAAAGCTATATATATATATATATATATATATTAGACATAAAAATCGGCTTGGGTATGTATTAGGTGTTTGGCTGCACAACATACAATGAAAGAACTAGGTGGCTAATAGAGTCCGATATTAATAAGACTAGGTCAATTGTTTTGCAAGCAAGCCATCAACTTAACACAAGCTAAATTGAAATTTTCATTTTCATGAATTTTAGTCAAAACTTTCTGAAGCTTGTTCAGTATGAAAAAATGAGCAATGAGGATTTTGTTTACTAATTTTCTTTGTGTTTCTCTCAACTTTTTGTCTTTTTAGCTATAAAGATTTTTTTTTTCTTCTGCAGATGGCAACCTTTTTTGGTTCTTAATATAGACCAAAAGAAGATTTGGAGGAAGTCCAAAACTGTTTTTGGTGAAGCCTAGAAGTGGAAGTGAGCTTGGTGGAGAAAATTTGGTGCGTGTAATATGTACTTAAATTTTTCTACAGATAGGGTTATTAGTTTTGGTGCCTAATCTCATTGAGATTGGAATAGAGAGGGGGTTTCTTAAGGCATTATTTGAGATAATCACCATGCAAATACAACTATCAGGTGGATATTTCATTTTTTTCACTTAGGATGAAGGCCCATTATTTTGGGCATACAATCTTGCATGGTGGGCCAAAGTATAGAGCAACAGGGCATGGTTTTGTAATCCGCCATGGGAAAGCGATGGAGATCATCATAATATTGATTTACTTTAAACTTGCTGCTCAAGATTTCAACACAGTTGTATCGTCCTCAATTTTCATCCTGGTAGCTTCAAGGTTGTACATCCCTTTCATCTTTAATCCTTTTGGATTTTCTTGGAACAAGATAGTGGAGGATTGGGAGGATTGGATAAAATGGCTATACAGCCCAATAAAGCTTGGTATTTCGGCAACTGACAGTTGGAAAATTTGGTGGTGTGAAGAGCAAGAGCATTTGAGGTCCATTAACATTGTGAGACGTGTTACTAGAATTATTCTTGCTTTGCGCTTCTTTGCCATCCAGTATGGCTTTGTAGAACTTGTCGCATGAGACAAGAAAATGGTGGTACGTTTAAATCAATTCTTTTTTGTCTTTAATTGTCTTATTTTCTTTCTTGAAGTTTTATTTGCTCTCTGATTAAAATTTATCAAGTGTGTGCAAAAATATTCATATCTAGTTTGCTATGCTAATATTAGGTTTATGGCCTATCCTGGCTATGTGTTTGCCGCTCTTCTAATCTACACAACGGTTAGCCTTCAAATTTCAAACACTTATTGAAAAGTGTTTCCATTTGGTCATGAATCTTGAAATTGTGTTATTAATTAGTACCCTTTTAAACTACAAGTTTAGAGAATAGAAAGAAAATCGTATTGTGCAAATTTCATATTGGGGTTTAGACTATTGAATTTCTTCATTATTATGCCATTTTTATTTACTTCTTCGTTTATTAGCCATTTTGGTCTCACATTTTAGTACATTTGCGTGACTGTATGTGCCTTCATTTCGGCATTATGAGCAATTCTATAGGTATATGAGTGAAACTTTCATATTAACTTGATTCCTAAAAAAATTTCAAATAGGAGTCATATTTGAAATTTTCAAATATGATGCCAAAATGAAGGCACATACAGTCATGCAAATGTCTTGAACTGTGAGACCAAAATGACTAATAAAGTATGAAGAAATAAATAAAAATGCCATAATCATGAAGAAATTCAATAGTTTGAACCCCAATACAAAATTTGCGCAATACAGTTTTCTTTCTATTCTCTGAACCTGCAGTTTAAAGGCCTACTAATTAATAACACAATTTCAAGATTCATGGCCAGATAGAAAGTTAAAGTGTTTGAAATTTGAAGGCTAACCGTTGGGTAGATTAGAAGAGCGGCAAAACGTAGCTAGGATAGGCCATAAACCTAGTATTAGCGTAGCAAACTAGATATGAATATTTTTTTGCATACACACTTGATTTTTTTTATCAGAGAGCAAATTAAACTTCATAAAAGGAAACAAGACATTTAAAGGCCAAAAAGAATTGATTTAAACTTACCACCATTTTCTTGTCTCATGTGACAAGTTCTGCAAAGCCATATTGGATGGCAAAAAAGCACAAAGCAAGAATAATTCTAGCAACATGTCTCACAATGTCAATGGACTTTCAATGCTTTTGTTCTTCATACCACCAAATTTTCCAACTGTTAGATGCCAAAATACCAAGCTTTATTGGACTGTATTGCCATTTTAGCCAATCCTCCACTATCTTCTTTCAAGAAAATCCCAAAGGATTAAAAACGAAACGGATGTACAACCATGAAGCTACCAGGATGAACATTGGGGAACATACAACTATGTTGAAATCCTGAGCAGCAAGTTTAAAGTAAATCAATATTATGAGGATATCCATCGCTTTCACACGGTGACTCCTTGAATACATTTGGTAATTCTCAACAAACTTGTTATGGTGGATTACAAAACCACCCTTGTTGCTCTATTCTTGCCCCACCATGCATGATTGTATGCCCAAAATAATGGGCCTTCACCCAAGTGAAAAAAGGAAAAATCCAGTTGATAGTTGTATTTGCATGGTAATTATCTCAAATAATGCCTTTAGAAACCCACTCTCTACTTTAATTTCAATGAAAGTAGGCACCAAAACTAATAACCCTATCGGTAGAAAAAATTGGGTACCTATTACAAATTTTGCCTAAATTCTTATCCGTGATTTAACACGAAAAATTGGCCCCACAACTTAAGTGCGTTAGTAATAAGTATTCATATTTAAATTTGTTATTACTAGTTGACTGAATTTTCTCTTTTATTTGTTCATTGTTTTTTTTTTTCTTCTAAGACTTATTATTTTAGTGTAAACGTTTTTTGAAAATAAAAATTAAAAAATATGAATAAAGTAGTGGCAATTCATATTTTAATTTTATAACAAAAAAAAAAAAAAAATAGTACCACATAAAGGATGTTAATAAAGTCAGATTTACTTTTGTACACCCTTGACGTAATGGTCACTTTACAAATATTAGTGTTTGTGGGGTGAGGGGAGTAAGTGCCCGTTTGTTTAAGCTTTTAGGAGCTGAAACGCATGTTTTGAAGAAAGTTGGAGCTGGAAGTGCGTTTGGTTCAGCACAAAACGCAACTTTTTTGGAGCTGGAAGTGCATTTGGCTCAGCACAAAACACAACTTTTTGGAAAAAGTTGCGTTTTGGGCCAAGGCTGAGAACGCGCAAAAGATTATGGAGCTCTGGAAGTCCATAAAACAAAAAGTCCATGTGCGTTTTGGAACTATCCATTGGGCTCTTCCTTTAATTACCATATTACCCTTGATAAAAAGTCCTCAGTTCTCACGCTTGTCCCTCATTCCTCTCATCTCATCTCTCTGCTCTCCCTTTGCCCTGAAGCTCACTCTCACGCCTCTCATCTCTTATATCTGCTCTGCCCTCTTTGTGCTGCTACAAGCCTCTCCGTGGTAGGTCTCTCTTGCCTTTTGTCATCCGTTGAATCTTCTTCCTCTTCTTCTTCTTTCTTCGTCTTCTTCAACGTGCACTGATATGTATTTTTTTTTTAAATTTTATTTATGTCTAATCTGATCTGAGAAATACATTTTGAAGGTAGAGATTTGATCAACAAAACATCAAGCAACACTGATCTGCTACCAAAATCCACCAGGTACCAACACTGATCTGAATTTTTTTTTTTTTTTTTTACTGAGTGTGGGAAAAAAAATTTTAGATCTTGCATGCATTGTTCTTGCTAATGATTTATTTGTTCTCTTGCCGGGTACTGAAAAAATTTGTGGGTAAATGCTTTGTAATTTTTTTTTTCCTTTTGTGGATGCTTTGTTTGACTATTAGGGACTGAGGAAATCTGTTAAATTAGTCACACACTTTTTGGGAAGCTGAAACAGATAAAAAAAGAATGTATTTTTAAAATATTGGGGTGCTTCAAATTTTTTGTTTTTTGTTGCGTTGATTTGTTTTCTAGGCAACCCAGAAGAGAGTTATTGTTATAGATTAATGGGTATTGTTCCTTTACTTGTTTAGTTATTTGTTTTTGTTGATTGGAATTTACAGTGGTTTGAATCTTGCTATGAATGGTTTGTAGACTTGTAGCTCATAATTCTAATAGAAAAAAGACAAAAGTTTGGGTTTGGGGTTTGAAAATCAGAGGAGAAAAAAGAAAATATGTAGTTGTTGTCAGGGTGATCATGGGGTTTTTATTAATAGTGATCTGATTGAATTAAAAACGTTGGGATTTGTTTTTGGAACTGACGATTGAAAGGTAACGAGGAAAGTGTTCGATTTGATCTGTTGATGGTATTGAAGACAAATTGGCTTAAAAAGATTTTTACCATATAAATTTAAATATGAGGATTATTGTTGATGGCAAAGCTAAGTACTGATGTGGGGGTCTCTGTTGATGTAATAACATGGTGATAAATGCTTTAGTTTATGTTCCTTAATGTATTATTACTTCTTCCTCGTTGGTTTGGATGACTCCTTATGTGCAATCAGACGTGTTTCTTTTTGAAATTGGACTAGATTTGTGAGTCTTTATGAATGATCGTTATAACGAAAGTCGGTGGGGAGAGACAGTTTGTGATCCATGGATTTCTGATTGGGAAATGGTATCTTAGCACTGTGGCTAGTGTGTTACGCGCTAATATAACTAATAGAGTAATGAATTGGTTTGTTAGTAGTGTGTTAATTTTCCGGGCTGTTCTTTCTTAAATCTTCTTATTTTTATGGGAGAAAATAAGAACAACAAGGTTTGCTTTGAGGGAAACCGAGACCTCCAATTTAGACTACATTAAATATTTGTAATTGCTAAATTATGGGTACTTTTAGTAATTGTCCAGTTAAAGATAAACACCAACTTCATAGAAACTATCAACAAAGGTGATGATTGGTAGGTAGCCTTATCTCTTCCCTCCCCCCCCCCCCTTCCCCCCCCCCTCGTTTTTTTTAAAAGGCTGATTCTAGGTCTGGAACCCATTACATGCTGTTTTGGGTGGAAGGCACTTGTTATAGAACCAAGGCTAAACTCTAATTTATTTGAATCAATGTATGCCTTCAAGGTACATCTAATTTATTTGAAATTATTGCACTTGTTATAGAACCAAGGCTGAACTCTAATCATGTTTGTAACTAGTTCACTAGATTGGAATATTATGAATTCTATTTTTTGCATTTCTTATGGTTGGTTAACTTTATAGATGGGTAAAAACACCACTTCCAACCCCGAGGCAAAAAAGGCTAGAGCATTATAGGATGTTAATCCAGCGTGGACAACTACTTTTTGTACCTTTGTGTGGAACAGATTCAAGCCGGGAATAGATCAAAAGGTGCTGCCTTTAGTGCTGAAGGTTGGACCAATTTGGTGACCAAATTTTGTGATGGGACCAGTGTAAACTATGATAAGGACCAATTAAAAACTAGGTGGGATGTATTAAAAGGTGATTGGAGAGTGTGGGAACAAATGAGGAATCTTGACATAGGTTTAGGTTGGGATGCAGTGAAGGGAATGATTCGTAGTTGTCTTTTTTTTTTTTTTTAATTTTTTTTTTAATAATATCATGTAGTACAATTTAAACTTGGGTTATTAGTATGTATTTTATCATCTTTTTTACATTTTTGTGTTGTACAATTTAAACTTGGGTTATTGATATGTATTATATATCTTTTTACATTTTTATGTAGTACAATTTAAATTTGGATTATTGGTGTATATTTTATCATCTTTTTACATTTTCATTTTATGCTTCATGATGATGAAAATTATTTACATTTAATTAATATTAATAAGAAGTCATTAATGGTAATAACAAATAATTATGACACTAAAAAAGAAAAATTGCCCAAACATTATTAAAATAATACCAATAATATATATTTATTATTATTATCATTATTTTTTCAGTAAGTATATAAAGTAGTTGATTTAAGTATGAAATAAACTCACATAAAAAAAAATAAAAAAAAAGTATGAAATGAACTCCCTTATATATACATTATCATTTTTGGTAATTTATTCCTTAAACTACCACTTTTATAAGTGCTAATGAAACATTTAGCTTTTTCAAAAAGAACTTTTTAAGCTTTTATAAAATACTCAGCTTTTAGAAAATGCATTTTTTCATTATTCATTATTTACTTTTTGAAAACTCTACTTTTTTGTTATGCACTTTTACAAAAAGCTGAACTAAACTCACTCTAAAAGTCGAAATTCAAGTTTCCAAGAGGGAGTTGATTTGTAGCTACAAATGGATTGTGAATAAAGAGTAAGATATTCACTTTTGTAACAATATTATCTGTTGGTCTCTATAAAAGATTAATTGATCCATATAGCTAGATAAACTTGTATATTATATATTTTTATTCACATCTGAGATAGTAAGTTCTTGTATTAGTGACTAGGGCTAATTGGATTACATCTTTTCATTTGTTCATTTGCAAATATATGTCAAAGATTTGGTAAAATGAATAATTGGATTAATTAGAAAAGAGTGTACAAAAGCTTATATATAAGCTATACAGAAAAAAAGAAAAACTAACTAACCTATACACGTGCTGAACAATAGCACTTAACTAACATTTACACGTGCCAATTACTAATAGAAAACTAAAACACCATACAAGCTACAAGTCGTTTAGACTACATTTTACTGAACTATTGTTGTTTTTCTCTATTTCAATTCTGCAGGTTCTCTTGCTTTCTTTGTCCACTTCTGTGAAGCCCAGCTGCTATTGTTTCTTCTTCGTTCTGATAATACATGAGAGCATCCACAATGGTTTTTTCAATTCTATCATATTTTATCATTTTTTTTTTTTAGAAATAATTACAACATGTTGCTAACCTTGCAGCTTGAACCCTTTCTCCCTTAAACGAGATGCCAATTCAACTACAAGGCCTTTGACTATCCTATTTTACCATCTTAAAAAGTCATTTTATCAATTATACAATATCATTTTACAATACATCTAACATTCTAACTTTTATTTTATCATACTACACATTAAAATAATATAAAAATTTATTAATTGCTCTCTCATCTATTCATCTCTGTCTCTCCTCAACAACCAAACTCACACTAGCACCACCAAGCCAACTACCCAGAAACGCCAAACAACAGCACCACCACCACCACCACCACCACTACCACCTCTAAAACACCAAACCAAACCCCCAAACCCGCCATTGTAACACCAAACTGAAATCCCAAATCCAAATCTAGCCAAATCCCAACCCACAGAACAAATCACAGCCAAATACCTATCACCTACAACCACCAACAACAACTCACAGCCACTGAAATTTATACCCACCACCAAAACAACACCACACACCACTGAAACTTTGAAACCAACCCAAGAACTACAACCTATTCAAACCCACATCCCATTCAAACCCAAGCGTCAAACACCGATTCAACCCACAGCGGCAAACTCCGGCGATCAAAAGCCACGACCCATGGCAACAAACCCTGGCTAGCAAAATGTCGCCTTCAAACTCTGCTATCACCGTCGTCGCCTTCAAGATCTACCATCGCCACCGCCGCAATCAAGCTCTGCCATTGCCTTCAAGCTCTAGCATCGCCACCGTTATCTTCAAGCTCTGTTGTTGTCTTCAAGCTTCGCCACAGAGTGAGACAGCCAAGATGAGAGAGAAGACCAAACCGATTAAAAAACAATTTTTGTTTTTACCATTGAGCTACAATGCGATTCTATGTTTAGAAGGTAGAATCGCACTGTAGCACAATTGTTTTTTTTTTTTTTTTTTTTTGTGTTGTTGCAATAGTTACATTTTACAACATCTAATGGTCTTTTGAGCTTGAATGGTAAAGTGAGCTTACATTTGGCATTCCCCCTATCCACTGCTGATGCTCTAACAATTACTTTCATTGATTCTACCAATTTTATTGGAAAATGAAAGCCAATTCCTTAGAGCATTCATAGCAGTGTAGCTATAATGCTATATTGCTAAAATTTAGCTCCACAAACACAAAAAAATGCCTACAACAGTGGAGGCAAAGTTAAAAATTATAGATGAATTGCTACAGTGCACATCTATCTATAGATGTGCACTGTAGCTTGGAGCAAAAACAAAATAATAATTTTTTAATGACAGCCATATATCTTCTCTTTTTTTTTTTTTTTTTTTTCATTTCACTCTCTCTCTCCATAGGACACTCATTCACTCTCTCTCTTGTTCCTGTCGTCTCTCCTCTCAAGCTCACTGTCATCGCTCCTCTCATTCACTGGCCCATCCATCTCAAGCTCACTCTAGTACAACTTGCTTCCTTTTTTTTTTTTTTTTTTTTTTTTTTTTTTTCATTTTATCAAATCCGGTCACTCTCTCTATTTCACTGTTATCTCTCATCTCAAGCCTTTCAAGCTCCCTCTGTCATCGTCGCCGGCCTGACCATCGTCAACGTCGCTGCCATCGTCAAGTTCAGACCCACGTCGCCGATCTGCCTCGACGCACTTCTCCTCCGCCGATCCACTTCAGGTCAGTCTCTGTCTTCTTCACCTGGATGCTTTGGGTTTTTGATTTGGGTATACTCTTCCGCCGATCAACTTTGGGTTTTTGATTTGGATCCACTTCATGTGGATGTCTCTGTTTTTTATTTTTGATATATGATTTTTTATTGTTGTTCTGGATTATTGGCTTGGTGATTTTGGTAGATTATTTTGGTAGATTGATGATGATTATGGTTTGGTAAGTGTGAGTGATGATGATGATGATTAATGTTCATAATGGATGAATACGCTAATGCTGAGATTGATGATGATGATGATTATGGATTTTGTGATATGGATTTTGTAAGATGGTGTGCTATGATTGGGTGGATTTTGTTGGATATGAGAAATTGTTAGTGAGAAACAGAGCACACATTTCTTGTGGTTAATTTAATGAGAAATTGTTAGTTTGGTTTTGAGTTTTGATATAAATGTAAGTTTGGGAATTTTCTGTGTGCAGGGAAGCTTTGAGTTTTTTTTTTTTTTGCTATTGGAAGTTTTGAGTTTTGATATGCATAATCACGTTCTATTGTTATAATTCTAAGTATTTTAAGTTTTGATATAAATGTAAGTTTGGGAATTTTTTGTGTGCAGGGAAGTTTACATTTTTTTTTTTTCCTAATTTTATGGAGTCACGTAGAGACACTGAGTTACGTAAAGACCTATCATATTTTACGGGTATCATGAATGAGGATATAGAAATTGACTCACAATTTTTGGCGGCGCTGGCGGAAGAGTTGATGGCGGCGCGGCAACGGTGGCGGTAGAAGAGTCGGTGGCGGCAGGGCGGCGGTGGCAGTGGTGGCGGCAGCGGTTACAGGTGGTTGTGATTGTTGTTTATTGTAATGGATATATTATTTTATTGTAGTGGATATATTATTTTATTGTGATGTTTATATTATTTTATTATGTTAAAAGCTAAAATAGATCCACTGCTGCAACGTGTGTGTAGGTAAAATAGATAAAGTAACTTTTGGTAGAGTTAAAAAGCTAAATTTTTAGCTCCACTACTGTGAATGCTCTTACCTGAAGTTTTGAAATGGCTATTCCTTAGTGCATTGAATTTATGAATTGCTACTAAAGGCATATGGAATTGGAATGAGATTTTAGACTGCCTCCTATCTACACAATGACGACACTTCCTATGGAATAACCTTTTTTTTTTTTCCTCGTTTAGTGTTAAAGTTTAACTCAAGGCAAACATAATAATATATACTTTTCTTTTTTACTTTCTTTCTTTTAATTTTATTTTCATATTGTTTTCAGCCTTCTGGTTATTTTCATCCTGAAATTAATATTAATATTTGTATACTTTGGTGCTGGTGCAAAAAAAAGAAAAAAGAAAAAACCCAAAAACAAAAACGTTTTCCATTTTCTTATTTTTGTAAACATAGGCTCAAACAAGTGTTTGGTGATGTTATGCATAGATGATGGTACTTACAATGGGTCTTCACTTATCTTTGACGATGCTTGATTAAGGGAGTCAATTTCGGTTTAGCCTAGGGAACGAAATATTTTGGTACTAGTTGGTACTGATATACTATTTCAAAATTATTGCTATTTATATATTTCTATACATAAATATATAATTTTATTATTTATGTAAATATGAATTTATGAATTTTTATGTTTATTAACATAAAATTTAAAATCCACATATTTTACAAGCCTATGTATTAGCTTAAGTACATTAACCAATATATTAAATTAAATAAAATGTCTTTTTAATATTTGATTTTTTGTACCAACCAAAATGCCAATACTGGCCAGTACAAGTTGATATAGGCTGGTACAGTCGAAATAAGCCAGTACAACCCGGTATTTTTTTTTTTTTGGTATGTTTTGGAGGAGTATCAATATCCGTTTAACATAATTTTGGTTTTTTGAAGTTGCGATAGTACCTCTCCTATTTATAAAGATGTGTTTTCACTTTTTAGGCACCAAAAGTTGTGCAATTGATGTAGAAACAAGAGTTTAATTCTTCTTACAACTCTAGATCAGAGGGGAAGGAAATTGGATTTTCAATAAAAAAAAAAAATATGATAGTATCAAATTGGGTCATGCAAGCATACAATGATTCGAAGTGCTAATCATTGTATGCTTGCACGTCTACCATAATTAAACATAACAACCAATGAGATTTTATCTTTCAAATCAAATTTAACTAATCTTTTTTATAGACCAATTAAAATTAATTTGAGATTGTTCCATGCATGCATGTCTATGGTGAAAAAATCTTGGATTGACTAATCAAGTTTGAATTTATATTAATGAAACAGTGATATGAACATTATTTTAAAAACTAAAAGAAACCAATTTTCTTGAAATTGCACAGTGACCGATTGAGACTTTGAATTTATGGCTATGACATTTATGAAAATTTTAAAATGTAAAATTATCATTTGCCCCTTGAGCTTAATAATGTGAAAAAAAAATGATAAATAAAGAAAATGAAGAGGTTGCGGTGGTGAGGGCTCATTTACATCATAGTCACAGTGTTAATCTTGTTGATTTATATTGTACTAGTGTGTGTATATATTATATGATATAAGAATCAAATACTAAAATCCACTTCCATAAAAAAAACTAAATCCAATATTTATATATCAACAATCCAGAGGTCTAGTGAATATGACCAAGATGAATATTAAATTACAACTATCATTGAGGTGTTTACATGAGATAATCATCAATCATTCTCTAAAACTTCGATTAGACATGATGCCTAATCTTTATTATAACACCTTACGATTTTATTAAACAAAGTTACTTTAATTGAATATCAACTCTTTTCGGAGTCTTTGATCTCTTTAGCCTTTATACAACCACTGCAAACATACCATGCAAATAATACTTCTATCAGTATCAATTGAATATGATAATGCTTGGCTTCAAACTTCATAGCCACTTGTGCCAACTATGGTGAAAAAGATGCTAGAAAACAATCAAAGCACATATTTACTAAATTGAATTATCTTGATTCCACCAAGGAACCAATTCGCATATGTTTGTTTTATCCCTAGAGATTAAGAAAAACTGTACTTTCACTTCATATTATATCACGTATATTTTATTCTATACGTTTTCCGTTCTTTAAAATATAGTAGCACTAGATCCATTAACGAAAAATAATAATAATAATAAATTAATTATATCATTAGTTTTTGAAAGCAATAGGGATAGACATATATTCAAATTTTCCAACCTAAAACTTGAAAATAAAATGAGAAGTCTCAGGAAGAAATAGGAGCGGAAGTGTCCTTATAAAAAAAAAAGGTTTTAGTGTCAGTCAGTGTGTTAGCTAGCACTATTCCTTAATGTTGGACAAGACTGCAAGAGTTCACACTGACAATTAGTACAACAAAGAAGACACTTCAAACTTCTTTCGGTACGTAAATTGCTATTCCTATTTTTTGTCTTCCTTGGGTACTACGTACGTACATTAATAAAAAGGCACGGTCAAACTGTCAAAATCTAGCAAAAAAGTTGAACAACTCATGTATGCCATAAAAGTTGAACAAGAAGGTGCCTGCGGTTTCTATTGTGATTTTGAAACCCTCTACCCTTATTGTGACATTGTCACATAAAAATTCCTTATTGTCTTGTACTCTCAATTTTTGGGTGAAACTTGTCCATGATATTTATTTTTCTCTCCTATTTTAGTGAAGTGCATACATAATATTTATTCTTGTGGTATGGAGCAAAATAAGCCCTTTTTTTTTGGTAGAAAGAGGGGTTTATTTATTAGTAATAAAAGAGACAAATGGGCTTTGTCCTACATCAGAGTAACATGATACTTGTAAAAGGTGGATTTGGAGCAAATTCTAAATAGACAACTGATGGATCTATTGAAGAATTAATGGTAAGTAATAATATGGGCACAAAATGCTTGAATGGTAACCCTAGCTAGCTAGGCATTTTCATTCTTTGGTTTTCTAAGAAAAGGGTGAATAACATGATCATCAACAAGCCGGAGCTAGATGACATTAATTAATTTGATTAATGATATGTAATTAAGCATGGTTGAAAGATGTTTGGTGGACAATTTCAATGGTTTGTATGGGATACTTAATCAATACACTATCAATTTAATTTAGGAAACTTTGGAGTTACCAGCGTGTTTTGAAGTGCCATAATTAACTAGAACTGAACAGTAGGATATGCTTAACTCAGACTTTTACATTCCTTTAAAATATATATATATATATATATATATATATATATAAACCCTTATTAAATTAGCCAAGGTTACTCTTACAATACACTTCATAAAATTCTGTTAAACAAGATAGAGTGCAATGTTCAACATAGAATGTTTATAGCCATAAAACTTTAATGCAGTGAGCTATGTAAAGTTTACTGTCAAATAAGCACTCGGAGAAGTTCCATATGTCAAAATTAAAGAGTGTGTTTTTGAATGCCATAGGATGTGCTACTGAAAAAGGCAAGCAACAACATTATAATACATCCCTCACATAAAAAGAATTTCAAAAATTAATACATCCCTCACATAGAAGAAATTCAAAAACTAATACATCCCTCCCCTGAATTGGATCCTTATTTTCTGTGAGTGGGAAGTGAAGGGAATTAGCCAATTTAGAGAGCACCTAGTGCATTTCTCAATCTAACAATAAAGTTTCTAGATGTCACATTTGGCATGTTCATTTCCAATCAATGTCAAGTTTTTTAGTATTCTCTGTGTCACTTTTTAATTATTAAAAATATTGGAGGGAAGAAGTGTTTTTTTTAAAAAAAAAATTAAGTTGGACAAAGTTTAGGCTACAAATTGTTCTCCTAAATTAGACAAATGTCCTATATGGTTTATCTCACATATTAAATAAGTCATTTAAAAATGCTATACAATAATAATTAAGTTAGGAGGAGTGAGAGAATAGTGTATGTACTATATATGGAATTTTGCAAATTGATCTTACAATACCCAACCTAGCTAGAGCAAATTAAAGCTCTTTTGAGCTGGTTACTTCAAAAATTAACCTATAAATTAAAGATTGCATTTCATAATAATTACTAGATATATATGTTAAATTTATTAAAAATAAATAATGACTAGCATATATTATACTCAAAATTTATGAAATTTTGAGACCATCTAAAACCAATCAAATTATAAATTACCTGAGTGAAAGTAGCTAATATAAGTTATTTAAATACATATAAACATGGTTAATTATCAAAGAAAAAAAAAAGAACATATAATATAAACGTTTGTACATAGAGGGTAGAGGTAGAATACATCCAAGAAGCACTACAAAGAAAAAAGACATAATACAACAAGTATTATTGCCAAAAAAAAAAAAAAAGAAGATGAAATATATATACTATTACATCTCTAGGTTATTTTTGTTGTTGTAATACTAACTTAAATTTATTACATCAATATGAGATTATAGCAATAATTATTGTAAGGACTAGAATCTTGAATGAAGGGGTCCAGGCCCACTTGTATCAATGGGTTGTTCCTCTTAAACTTGGCCCAAACTAATGAAATTTATGAGAGATGGGAATCAATAGCAATAAGGAGCTCTTTTTGAACTTATGTTGATGTATTCTTCCAAGATTAGTATCTGTTAAGAAAAACTGAAGTCTAATTTTTACACTCTCATTTTCAACCTCCCGAATCCCCTCTCTCTCTCTCCCTCTCCCCCCCCCCCCCCTTCCCTTTATATAGCCTTTCTTCGTTGCATCTCCACCGTCCAATTTCATTGGGTTCCATCTCCCTTTTTCTGACACTGATGACCTCTTCCATCTGAAGGGACGATGGTAGGAACCTACCAAGCTATGGCCTATACTGGTCACTTCCTCATTTAATGCGGCTGACACAACTTTCGGCTTTAATTAATGCGGAGGTAGCGGCCTAAACATAGGCCTGTGTCCTCCCTTTGGCTTGCTGTCTTCCATTCCCTTCAGCCCTTAGCTTTTCCTCTTCGGGTGGCTCCACCATTAGAGCCCGTGGCCCTCGGTGTCATCACGTCATCACCGCGACCCCTCACCCTCTTTCCTCGGCCTTCGGATTGCTGTGATGACCCTTCAGATCCTTGCTCGGTCCTCTGGTGCCTACAATTATTATGTTACATTAAAATGTGTTGTTGTAATAGGTAACTCTTATTTTACATTGAGATATGTTGTTGCAATAGGTAATTTTTTATTTTACATCGAATTATATTATTGTAATAGGTTAAATCTTTATTTCACATCAAATTTTGTTGATGTAATAGAGGTGAGTAATTGAGTAGCGGGAAAATTTGAGAAATCGGCACTATTTTTTTTCATTAATTTCCTCTCTTTCACCCATATGTATCCTTTTTTTTTTCTCATCTCAATTTCCCACTTTCTCTCACCACATCTATCTTCCTATTTTTTCTCATCTCAAAATTAACTCACACACGCCTATCTCTTTTTTTTCTTTTTCTTTTTCTTTATCATCTTAGTTTCCCTCTTTATATCACCCAACTCTATCTCCTATTTTTTTGCTTTCTTTTTTTTAATCTCAAATTCTCTCTCTCTCCTACCTTTTTTTTTTTTTCTTTTTTCCATCTTAGTTTCCCTTTCTCTCACCCATGTTTATCTCCATGTTTTTCTCATCTCAATTTCTCTCTCTCTCCCCCCACGCCTCTTTTTTTTTTTTTTTTTCCTCTTTCTTAAGCATATCTCAAAATTATCTACTAACTACAAAACTTATCTCTCAAATTTCCATCTCACTCAACTCTAAATTTTCTCTCTCAAATTTCAGTCTCTCTTAATTCATAGTCTCCCTGGAGAGACTCTTTCTCAGTTTAAAGACTCTCTAACTTTCAGGTAATTTTTTGGTTCTCTTTAAATTTTAATTTGATTTTTCTTTGTTTAATCGTACAGTTTTCAAGTAGTATTGTTTTTTTTTTTTTAATTATTATTTATTTTTAGAATCAATGATGGTGTATATTGTTGTCATTGTGTTGTATATATATATATATATATGATGTTTTTCAACTTTATACTTATTTTTTTTTCTTTTCTTTTTTTTTTTTTCCAAAATAGGTGGCAAGTCAATGAAATGGTTGTTAAGCATGCTTGGATAACACCTGCGGGAAGAAAATTTTCTTTCATATTGTATTGATTTTTGCATACTTTTTGATACAATGTTTTTGAATGTAAATTCAACAAGTTGTGTATATATTTGTGTTTTTTGGCCTATGTATTGAAATGAAGTATTTTGAATTTTTCATCTTTTATGCATATCTTTAATTTGTATTATAGTACCTAGATATGGTTTTTAAATTGCAAAATAGGTTAATGAAAAAATTATTATTTTAAGAAAAATGATTTATTTATTTTTTAATTTTTTTTAAATATTAATAAAAAAATAACCTATTGCAACTAGATTTTCAAAGTAAATTGTTGCAATATACGAAATTTATTGCAAAAAAAATCTACTGATTGCTTTTTTTTAATAAAAAATAACCTATTGCAATGAGATTTTCAAAGTAAATCGTTGCAACATATGGAATTTATTGCAACGAAAATCTAGTGTTGCATAAACTTATTACTTTTTGTTTGATGAAAAAATAATCTATTGCAACGAGATTTTCAAAGTAAATCATTGCAATATATGAAATTTATTGCAACAAAATCTAGTGTTGCATAAACCTATTGCCTTGGAGTTTATTACAATGGCTTGCATCGACCTTTTTATCATTGCAATAACACCTATTACAATGACGTTAGTTGTTATTGCAACGACTTTTTTCGTTATATTAAGTCTTTTTCTTATAGTGAGGGGTAACTATATTAAGCAAAAAATAGAATAAGAGAGACGACTACTATTAGCAAAAGGTCTCACTCGTCATAGCTAAAGAAATCATGAGAAATATTTTTGAAATTATTTCACTCAAGCATAATATCCCTCTCTCTCTCTCTCTCTCTCTCATTTGTGTTCTCCAATCTCTGTCTCTCTCTCTCTTCTTTTCCTCTCTCTGATCTCTATCTCTCTGTCTCAATACTCCTTCTCTTCTCTTCCTCTCTCTGATCTCTGTTTGAATCTCCCATGGAAGTGGGTGAGTGTTTTGGTTCTAAAGAACCAAAGGCTGAGCTTGAAGAGCTCAGCGCCGCATTGGAGTTAATAGTGGACACAACTCTACCAATAGAATTCTGGCTTGAGCATGCAGCAATCGGAGATTGTTTGGACTTTCTGGGAGTCCATTTTGGGTTCCAGAAAAACAATGTGAGAAACCAGAGGGAGCACGTCGTCTTCCTTTTGAAGAACTCTCACTCTCAGTTTTCAACTCCTTCTGCTTCGAACTCGACTCCGATGGTATATATAAATACTTATACTTCTACTTCAAAAGGGTTTTATGTATTTCTTGGATAGTAAGAGTGAGATGTCTTGTTCCAAAGGGACTAGTTTAAAAACCTATACCATGAATAATTAATGTTTAGCCTGAAAATAATACTATCATTTTTGTTATTTTTGTTTTTATAAAGTTCCGTTTGTTTTGAAATAAAATATTTTTAGGAAAATATTTTACACGTTTTACTATGGTTGTTTTAATGTAAAATATGGTCAATTGTAAAATATTTTCTAGTCAAAGTGGAAAATCAGGCTAACCAACTATAAAATATTTCGCACTTAGAATCTGTTTGGATATCGCTTATTTTGCTGAAACTAAAAACTTATTGCTGAAAGTACTGTAGATAAAAGTAAAAGTTAGTTGAAATAGTACAGTGAGACCTATGAATAGTACCAAAAAAGTGGGGCCTATTGCAATGAGATTTTCAAAGTAAATCGTTGCAATATATGAAATTTATTGCAATGAAAATCTAGTGTTGCATAAACCTATTGCGTTTTTTAATAAAAAAAATAGCCTATTGCAATGAGATTTTCAATATAAATCGTTGCAATATATGGAATTTATTCCAACAAAAATCTAGCGATGCATAAACTTATTGCTTTTTTTTAATTAAAAAAAAAACCTATTGCAACGAGATTTTTAAAGTAAATCGTTGCAATATATGAAATTTATTGCAACGAAAATCTAGCGTTGCATAAACTTATTACTTTTTTTTAATTAAAAAAAAAAACCTATTGCAACAAGATTTTCAAAGTAAAT
The DNA here is from genome assembly GCA_023736055.1 of Quercus glauca. NCBI lineage: Eukaryota > Viridiplantae > Streptophyta > Magnoliopsida > Fagales > Fagaceae > Quercus > Quercus glauca. The sequence goes on along the minus strand of CM043319.1, from coordinate 22,726,336 downwards.
TGTTGCAATATATAAATCGTTGCAATATATGAAATTTATTGCAACGAAAATCTAGTGTTGCATAAACCTATTGCCTCGGAATTTATTACAACAGCTTGTATCGAATTTTTTATCGTTGCAATAACACCTATTACAATGACATTAGTTATTATTGCAACGACTTTTTTCGTTATATTAAGTCTTTTTTCTTGTAGTGAGGGGTAACTATATTAAGCAAAAAATAGAATAAGAGAGGCTACTACCATTAGCAAAATCAGATCCTCCAGTCCCCATCAAATCACCAACTAAATACCGAATATGACCCTTTAGTCAAACACAAGAAGACTCACAATTTAGAGATTGAAAGAGAGAAAACTGCGTCTTAATGTCTTTGATATTGTTACTGTTAGAAGAGGGGGCATAAAAGTAAAATAGTGTATACATACATGCACGCCATGTATGACTTCTCTTCTCCCCGTCTTAAGACTTAAGCTTTACAATTCTTCTCTTCATGACTTTGATTCCTTTTGCCAAAAATGGTAAAATGTCTCACTCGTCACAGCTAAAGAAATCATGAGAAATATTTTTGAAGTTATTTCACTCAAGCATAATATCCCTCTCTTTCTCTCATTTGTGTTCTCCAATCTCTCTCTCTCTCTCTCTCTCTCTCTCTCTCTGATCTCTGTCTCAATACTCTTTCTCTTCTTTTCCTCCCTCTGATCTTTGTTTGAATCTGCCATGGGAGTGGGTGAGTGTTCTGGTTCTAAAGAACCAGAGGCTGAGCTTGAAGAGCTCAGTGCCGCATTGGCATTAATAGTGGACATAGCTCCACCCATAGAATTCTGGCCTGAGCATGCAGTAATTGGAGATTGTTTGGACTTTCTGGGAGTCCATTTTGGGTTCCAGAAAGACAATGTGAGAAACCAGACAGAGCATGTCGTCTTCCTTTTGGTGAACTCTCGCTCTTGGTTTTCAACTCCTTCCGCTTCGAACTCAACTTCGACGGTACGTATAAATACTTATACTTCTACTTCAAAAGGGTTTTATTTTATTTCTTGGATAGTAAGAGTGAGATGCCTAGGAATGGCAATGGGTTGGGTTCGGGCTGGGTTTTTTGATACCCAGACCCGACTAGGAATGGCAATGGGTTGGGTTCGGGCTGGGTTTTTTGATACCCAGACCCGACCTGCGGGTCCTCCATTGTTACCCAGACCCGGCCCGTTTAATAAATGGGTCTTTTTTTAGCCCCAAACCTGGCCTTTTAGGTCTCTGTGGGCCCCACGGGCCCCATCCAACCACTTCTGGGACTAATCCGTGGCCCAATCCGGCCCAATCTTATATATACGTTAAAAAAAAAAAAAAAAAAAAATGCAAACACAAACACTAACAGCAACACAAATCAATCTAAATCAACATTATTATCAATCTTGCTGAAATGAGATTCTTAGACAGAAAATAAATAATAAATAACCACAAAAAATAGAAGAAATAAAACTTCATTTATGGATCGATTTTTACATTAACACAAACATCAACTCCGATTCACATTCTTTGAAGTTATTTCAGGTGCTATAGTTAACTAAACCAACACAAAATATACATATGCATTACATTCTATACAGATTGAATCCTCAAACAAATACCCAAAAACAGAAACTACTGAGAAAATGAACCCAAAAAAAAAAAAAAAAAGAACCAAAATTTTTTTTTTGTGGAAGAAATCAGACCACTAAAGCTCCATTGGTGGTGCTCTGATCTAACAACACGACCACATCTCTCTCCGATCTAACACTCCCATGCTCTGATCTATGGATTTCATGCTCCTCCGTGACAAACGACGACCACCACGAGATACGTGCTCCTCCACGAGGGTGAGGGTGGGTCGGTGAGTGAATGAGAGTGAGGGTGAGGATGAGATGTGGTGAGAGTGAGAGTCAGTGAGGGGAGGATTAGATGTAAGTGAGCATGAGCATGAGAGTGAGAGCCTGAGTCAGTGAGGGTGAGGTGAGAGAGGTGGCTGAGTTGAGAGAGAAATGAGAGAAATGAGTTTTAGGGTTAGAGTTGTGATGTATATATATAGGTAGGTTTTTTTTGTAATTTTACATTGATCTAACCAGGTCGGGTCGGGTCCCGGTTCGGGCTGGGTTTTTACCAAAACCTGGACCAGCTTCGGGTTTTTTTTTTTTTTTTTTAAACCCAAACCCGACCCTATTCTTTATCGGGTCGGGTAATGGGTCGGGCCAGGCCAGGTACCCACGTGTCGGGCAGAAATTGCCATCCCTAGAGATGCCTTATTCCAAAGGGACTAGTTTAAAAACCTATACCATGAATAATTAATGTTTAGCCTGAAAATAATACTATCATTTTTGTTATTTTTGTTTTTCTAAGAGTTTGTTTGGATACCGCTTATTTTGGTAAAATTGAAAACTTATTGCTAAAAGTACTATAGATAAAGATAAAAATTAGTTGAAATATTACAATGAGGCCTATGAATAATACCAAAAAGTGCAGTGGGGCCCATAAATAGTAGCAAAAATAAGCTAAATAGTAAAATAATTTTAATTTTTCATTGCTTCCCAACTCTCTAACGGCTACTAACAGCTCTAACAGAATTTTTAGAAAAGTTAGCACCGTGAACAAAACGACATCGTATATAAAAAGTTTGAGATGACTAATTGGTAGAACGGCGCTGTGTTACTATTGTCAGTTTATCACTATTAACTGAAACGCTACCGTATCAAGAGAATGTTTTGTTGTGAAACGACGCCGTGTCCATCAACAAATAACTATATATATGCCTTTGTAACCATATTTCTCATACAACCCAAAAAGTCTTACCTTCCACACTTTTTTTCCTCGTTTAGTGTTGAAGTTTAATTCGAGGCAAACATAATAATATATACTTTCCTTTTTTTTTTTTTTTTTTTTTTTTTTTTTTTATGTTGTTTTCAGCCTTTTGGTTATTTTCATCTTGAAATTAATATTAATATTTGTATATTTTGTTGTGGTGCAGGGAAACACCCCCCCCCCCCTCACCAAAAAAAAAAAAAAACAAAAACGTATTCCATTTTCTTATTTTTGTAAACATAGGCTTAAACAAGTGTTTGGTAATGTTACGCATAGATGCTGGTGGTTATGATGGGTCCTCACTTATCTTTGATTATGCTTGAAACAGAGAATGATGAGTATGAACTTGTGTGACCAATGTATAGTAAGTAGTGTGTATAGAAATAATGCAAAAAAAGAATGAAAAAAAAAAATTTGTGCTATGGAGGATGGGGGCTAAAAACAATGCTATAAAGGACTCTAGATTCAGTTTAACATAATTCTGATTTTTTGAAGTTGTGATGGTATTAGTACCTCTCCTATTTACAAAGAGGTATTTTCACTTTTTAGGCACCAAAAGTTGTGCAATTGACGTAGAAGCAAGAGTTTAATTCTTCTTACAACTCTAGATCAAAGGGGAAATTGGATTTTCAATTTTGGTTTTTTTTTTTTAAAAATTGGTATACAGTGACCCAATTGTTGATTAGCGCTTTGAATCATTGTATGCCTGCATATGTCTACCATAATTAAACAATAACAACCAATGAGATTTTATCTTTCAGATAAAATTTAATTTGTCTATTTTATAGACCAATTAAAATTAATTTGAGATTGTTCTATACATGCATGTCTATGGTAAAAGATCGTGGGTTGACTAATCAAGGTTGAATATTAATGAAACAGTGCTATGAACATTATTTTAAAAATTGAAAGTAACCAATTTTTTTGAAATTGCACGGTGCCCAATTGAGACTTTGAATTTATGGCTATGACAGAATTTTTAAAATGTAAAATTATCATTTGTCCCTAGAGCTTAAAAATGTGAAAAAAATGATAAATAAAAAGAAGGGCAAATTATAGTAAATCCACTTGTGGTTTGGCTCGTTTGTAGTTTGCCTACTAATAGTTTAAAACTTAACACTTTGTCTACTTGTATTAAACTCCATTTAGTTTTTGTTACCCACTTTGGTTAAAAACAGGGGTAAACAGGTCTTTTTGTTCCTATTTTATATCTCTGTCCTCCCGAAACAAGAAAAACAAAAGAAAGAAAGGAAAACAAGATCAAAATAGGCTATTTCAAACCCAGGAATATGCATCTCTTAGAACATGGCTCAAATCAATTTTTTTTCAAACTCAGAACACAAGAACACAACATTTGTAAATATAGTTCAAAATTTTTAGTTATACACATCCAAAACCCTTTTAAAAACTAAACCAAACCCCTTGACTCCATACTGAAAATCCCTCTCATTTTTCAAACCCAAAAAACCAAATTCAACACAAACGCCAGCCTCCTTCTCGGATTGAAGGTAGCAACAGAAAGTCAAATTTTCTTGCAGCCATGGAGTTCCAGCAAATGCCAAAGAGAACCATCATCGTCAATGGTGGCGGTGAACAGAGTAGCAACACCCACCAACAAAAAGAAAAAGAAACCCACAAACAAACACAAACACAACAACCAACCAACAAACAAACCCTCTATACTCACTGTTTGAAATTAAAACCCACCATACCCACCTTTATCATGAAAGCCTGCCCCACCGAAGTCTACCCATAGCCACCACAAGAATTATTAGAACCTACAACCCAGTACCACCACGCTTACAATCCACGACAAAAACCGCAAGCCACAACCTATGACACCACCATAATCAGATAGTATCAAACCCACAACCAAAAAAAAAAAGAAAAAAAGAGAGGGATACATCTTCTTGGGTTTTGCTCCTAGGTTTTTGATCTGGGTAGTTAATTGGGTTTTGCTAGGTTTTCGATTTGAGTTTTCACTGTGGTGGCTAATCAGCCTCCTCAACGCCATCACCAGAGAGAGAAGGGATGAGAGACAGAGATAGATCACCGATGAGGGTGAGACAGAGAAAGAAATCTGAGTTTGAGAGAGAGAAAGGGAGACGATGGGAGTGAGACAGAGAAATGATGAACCAACTGTGTTGGCTTGTTTATTTGATCTTGTTTTGACACACATCTTGTTTCTCTACAAAAATCCCCTCTTTGATCTTGTTCGTTTGAGTTTTTTTGGTTATTATTTTTTTTTTTTGGTTTTTTTGGAGGAGAGAGACATAAAATGGAAGATAATATACATTTTTACCCTTCATTTTAACAGAGGTGGGTTATGGAACCTTAACGAAGTTAAACACACTAATATATATACATATTATATGATACAAGAATCAAATACTAAATCCAATTCCATAAGGGAAAAAAAAAACAAAAAAACAAAATCCAATTCCATAAGGGAAAAAAAAAACAAAAAAACAAAATCCACTACTTATATATCAACAATCCAAAGGTCTAGTGAATAAGACCAAAGTGAATATTATATAACAATCATTGAGGTGTTTACATGAGATAATCATCAATCATTCTCTAAAACTTCGATTAGACATGGTGCCTAATCTTTATTATAACACCATACAATTTTATTAAACAAAGTTACTTTAATTGAATATCAATTCTTCTCGGAGTCTTTGATCTCTTCGGCCTTTATACAACCACTGCAAATCATATCAAGCAAAAAACATACATATATCAGAGAGAGAGAGAGAGAGAGAGAGAGAGAGAGAGTTTTTAACTTACCATACCCAAACATGTCCTTGTTTTATTATTGGTTTTTTATTGGTGTTCGCTTTTAAAGGAGCTGGTGGAGCAGCAACAGAAGGACCGGGGTTTGCCACTATACCAACTCAAACATTCGCAATAGTAAATAATACAACATATAAAATGGAATGGTGAAATTCTATTACACACCACCAAAATATAAATGAAAATGTGATTTTAAATCACATTTTCAAGTTTGAAAACATTATTTCAGTTGTTTTGGGCAGTATAATGAAATAACCAAGAGGTTTGTTAATGAGTTCTGACATAATAAGAAAAAGGAAGGAGTCCACCTCTTATGTGAGAGAGAGCAGCATTGCTCCCAGAGTACCAAAAATTTTTTTAAAAGAAAAAATATTGAATTTAAGTCAAAAAAAACATATATTAACTAAAATAATATAACAGAATGTTTAGACTTAAAAAATGTAAACAAAGAAAATGTTAAATAAACTGTTAATGTTTTACCTGGAAGCTGAATTTCATTATTTTGGGAACTCATGTTCAATTGAGAAAGACACAAAGAGAGGCAAGCAGGGAAGAAGGTTGGGGTTATTAGTTATATGGTAAATATGTTGGGAACGTGGCCTAGTTTTGGCTTTACCTTAGGCACTTGGTTTTATAGCTCCATTTCAGATCATGTATCTGTTAACTTTTCAAAGCAATAATATATACTTTAATTTTTGATATATTGCTAAGATCCTCCAGTATCAAAACCAATTAAGTGACTTGCATGTGAAAATTAATAATAAATCATGTCCGATTTATTGATGCAAATATGAAATATTGCATATTATAATAATTTGGGATATAATAATTTTTGAAAATTTTAAATATGATATAATATGGATATTTATATTAATTAATTATTAAATATATTTTTATATATAATTAAGCATTCTTTTAATATTTTATTGAGCATATATCAATATAATTAAGAGTTATAATAGATAATAAAAATAATTTAATGGCCACTTAAATGATGTTTAGAATACAAACCAAAAACTAAACAATAAATAAAAGAGAACTAGGTTAGTATTCAACATTAAACCAATATATATTTAAAAAAATCAACCTAGCTAATATATAAAAATAAAAATCCTCAAGTGTTCGGGTTATCTCTCAGACTCTCACTGTCAAGGCTGTATTAAAATCCTCAAGTGTTTGAGTTACGATTGTATCAGGGCCGTATTAAAAGTGTATCTCGAATGTTTATCAGCACTTTTTTTTTCTTTTTTTTAATTTATTTATTTAAAAAGAGTGGGAGACACATGCAAATATATTCCAAAAGTGTTGGGAATGAATACGTGTCAAACATGGGTATCTGACAAGGTTAGACAATCAGGCTTATGCCTTTTGGGTGAAGTGCATCTTTAGACGTTGTAGTAAGTAGTAAATAGTAACTATTCAATGAGTCCCCCAAATGTGTTATCTTTCCCAGTAAGTAATTGATCGGTATATAGGTTTGAGGAAATCCTACATTAAATAATGATGAAAAAAATGAATAATTAATATAACATATTTGAGTTCATATCTATTGGGTTTAAGCCTTTTGGAATAAGTGTATTTCTATATGTTATAGTAACTACTCAAAGAGTCACCCCAAAATATTATCTCTCTAAAGCTCATGATAATGTGTGGCAAAGATGGCAATGTTAAGGTTATATAGGTCCCTCTCATAGTTGGAACAATGACGAGGTGTCTATACTTGGAGCCTTTCCGCAAATGAATTAGGGACAAGTCTCTTTCTTAATTGAAGCGGGAAATATATTGCACCAGGCAAGTTCATAAGGTAAGGGTGAGTGAGTAGGACTTGTCCATGCCCCACGGGAAGCTCTTGAAGCCCACGAGAGAGGCAGAGACTCAAATGTGAATGTAAGATTGTTGGGTATTCAGGTGTGAGTGAAGTCTCACATTGGATATAATGAAAAGAGTGAGTGGTTAATATAATATAGTTGAGTTCATACCCATTGGACTTATGCATTTTGGGTTAAGAATGTCTATATATATTATATTAACTACTCAAAGTGGCTCCTCAAGATTTTATTTCCGCAACATCATTAAGGAAAACATTCAATTTGTCATCATGTGTCTAGAGACGAAAAAAAAAAAAAAAAAAACACACACACACACACACACAAGTGTTGATGTAGTAGGTTGTTATCAGTAAGTAAAGTAGTAATAATTTAAATGTTAATGATTGGCCCAAATGACAACCAATACTTGTCAACTTAATTATTATGAAAAATATTTTGAAAGTTGTTATCTATAACATTACTCATTGGTTATTTAGCTATGCACATATATATTTGTGTTTTCGTACGGATGCTAGAATATGACATAGTATATAATATAGCCTTAAGCAAGGTTGGCCCTACTACTAGGCCTATTAGACAGTTGTTTAAAGCTCTGAAGTGAAAAAAGGCCCCCAAATTTTAACCAATGAGGATATTTTTATAACTATAAGGGTATTAATTCGGCCTAAAATATTTGCCAATCGATAAATGTAAAAAACAAATAGTAATGCTATGGATACAACAAAATATCACAATAATTTCACAACATTTCTAAATTAATATGGCAACTCGCACATGAGCCCACCACAATCTCTAATTAAAATTTTTTTTTCCATACTAATTTAGGAATGTTGTGAATTTTTTTTTTAGCAAAGTGTAGGTAGATCATTATCCACTCATTTCTTTGTGTTTTTTTTAAATAGAATTTTATTTTATCTTTGTAGATTTACAACTAGTATATGTGTGTGTGTGTGTAGACACACACACTAATTGTAGACAAAAAAAAAATTGTGAAAAATTAATCGAGCCCGAAAAAGGTTCTTTAGATCATTTCTTACTAGAACACAATATGATTAAAAAAATTAGTTGAAAATCTAACAAACAAAAAAGAAAACTTTCAAAAACAGTTATAAAAAAATTTAAATAAACAACTCACAAATGAACAAGAAATTCATTAAAAAAAAAGTTAAAGAAATGCATTTAATTAAAAAAATTAGAAGAATATATTTTAAATTGTTTTAAATTTTATTGTGTAGATGGAAGATGTTCCACCACAATTTACTTTTATTTTTTAGACTGATTTAGCCAGACTACCTTAATACCCAAAATTCCTTGGGCCGACCATAGCATTAAGGTTTTACAAAATCTAAAAATTGTTTTCAATTTTGATTGGTAAAGGTTTCTCAAAAATAAAAAATAAAAAAAATGATTAAAATGTCTCCTAAGGAGACGTTGACATGGCAAGGAGCAAGCAAGTCCTTCAGCGAGAATCCAGGTTTCTAATTTCCTACGTATATAATTAGAGAACGGAGAGTTGGAGAATGACGAGAAAAATGGTTTTTAATTAAATTAAAATTTAAAATTAAGGCCACATGGCAACTGACATGGCATCCTAGGTGGCATTATTATTTATATTTTAATATTAATGTTAGTCATAATAATTTTTTTTTTCACCACTTAACAATGAGGACTATTTTACCACCACATATCTTTGGTGTGATGATCACTCTGTAAGTATAAGTATTTGTAAGGTATGAGGAGAAATGGCCGAGGTTCAAGTTTTCAAGAGAGAGCTTTACACACATATACAATTAGATTAGACTAAAATAGAATTTTTATCTTCTAAAAAAAAAAAAAAACCAAATAGGACTATTTTGGCATATAAGGTGGAAAATATAATGGACTAAAAATGGTAATAAACCTATACTATTCTTTATGCCACGTTAGTTGACCAATTACCTCGATATTATCAAACCTTAAAGCGGTTTCAATTAACATTCTATCGCCCAAAAAGTTTTAGGAATTTAAAAGCAAATTCATTATTTATTTAAAGTATTTTAATTATTTACGATAATATTTTGCTTGAATGAAACTTGGTAGTGTTTCCATAACCAAGGTTAGGAAGTTAGGATATATATATATATATATATATATATATAATAGGATGTCATTTATATTAGTGGGTATTCTTAAAATCAACTTACATATGAGTTTTAATTAATTCATTTATCAAACCGGCATGCTATTTGTAATAATAGATAAAGATAAATTTCGATTATTTGTTGACTTCTGTAGTATTGCCACCTAAAATTTTAAAAAATTCACATTATTTAACATCAACAATTTAATTTATAATTTATAATTGATTTTTAGAGTTATGAATAAAATGTCCTCTCTCTTAAATGTGTTTTCTACAAAACAAAAAAGGGCTTATCAAAAAAATACCCTACTTACCAAAATATTATTTTCCATTGCTCTATCTCTTTGTTTTGTTGCTTTCATTGGAACCCATGTCTAGATCTACAAGTTTGTAATTGTTTGTCTCTCTCTGAAGAACATAATGTCTATATGTTTTCTAAAAGCAATGATTTTTCTAAACTTTTGGTCCACTAGCTTGTCGATTTGAAATTTTTCAAAGGCAAAATAAAAGACTATATGTGTTTGGATATTGGTAAAAGACTGCCAGGATTATGAATTTGAAAAAGGTTACAAGAATGCTTTCAAAGACATGCTTTTAAGTTTATTTTTGTTTTTGGTGTGTCTTCCATTACACTCCTTTAATGTGGCATCAATTTCATCTAAATTAATCTAATCAAATCCTTAATAGAAAGGGAAACATTCAGTTATATCTTCCTCATATTTTCCTGTTCCAATTGGAAGTAACAAATACTTGAATTTTTGGTTGGATATCCAAATTTCCAATTTAGATGACTGGATTAGCAAAATGAACAAAGTCCATCCCCAAACTTCTTATATATCTTTATATTAAGTGTGAATTTTGAAAATCTAATCACTAAATTACATGTTCTTATTACATCCTTCATAATTGGAGAGAAACCCTATAAACTTTTTATATATCTTTATATAAAGTGTGCGTTTGGCATTCGAGTTTTCAGCTTATTTTACTATTCAGCTTATTTTTGCTACTATTCATGGGTCTCACTGTACTTTTTGATACTATTCATGAGTCTCACTGTACTATTTCAGCTAACTTTTACCTTCATTTACAGTACTAGCAAAAAGTTTTCAGTTTCAGTTAAATAAGTTGTTTCCAAACATTGCCTAAGTGTGAATTTTGAAAATCTAACCGTTGGATTACATGTTCTTATTACATCTTTCATGCTTGCAAAATTTAAGAAGATCAAAGATCAATTGCTATGTCATCAAATAAATGTTAAAATTTCAAATTTTTGTGATCTAAAATTGTGTATTAAAAATAAATTTATTGATCAAATAGTAAATAATATCCGATTTGAACAAAATTTGATATTTATGTTAAGAATATAAAGAGTATGAAATTCAATGATTAGATTTTCAATATTCACACCTTAAAAAGAGATATATGAAAAGTTTAAAAGGTTTCGCTCCAAACTAGTTTGGAGAGAGAAACTTTGTTCCAAGTAATGAGTAGTTTATGTTTCAAAAACTTCAATATGTTATATGTTTAAAGCGGTTCAAGAAATATGTCATTCTTAAATTTTTAAAAGCTACTTTATCTTCATAAGTAACATGATGATTCTGTAATTTTTAACATCTTTTCACTAATGTTGCTATATGATTCTCTTTAATAAAAGGCAATATATAGAACAAATATAAGTTGATGCATTGGATCAAAATAGAGGTTCTAAGATAACATAAAGCACTTGCTAAAATCAAAGTTGGGCAGGGAAAAAAAGGTTCCATGCTTCTAGAGAGCACAACTACAACAGGTTACTCACCACCACTTATACAAATCAGTCCCTTTCATATGAGGAGAGCTGACGTAACAATTGTTACTAAAACTCTAAAAGGGGTCGCAAATAAAAATGACACCTTAGAACATTAAGTAGTAAACAGAAAGTGTAAATTGTTGGCTGTGCATTGAAGAACATGAACAACCATTTTTTTTTTTTCCAAATCAAAATAGGAATCAACATCAATTACTAATTGCCATTGGAGCCAATTAAAAGAAACGGCAAAGCCCAAAAGCAAAACCAGGAGCACTTGTTGAAGTTCAATTCGATGTAGTTGCAATTAACCTTAAGATTTTTTATTTTATTTATTTTTTAATTCAATAGTTACAACAGATTGAGAGGGGATTTGGATGCCATGAATACACCATGAGGTTTCAAACAGTTGAGCTGCAAGGCTCTTTATGGGTTTTCAATTTTTTTTCTTCCTTTTTTGGTAGCAAATAGTCTTATCATCGGGTATATATATGCAAGTTCACTTTATTTTGCATTGAAAAGAGTTCAGTTTCTTAAAAGAAATAGATTTATTTTCATGGAACTCAATGATATATATATATATATATATATATTTTAAATTTTCAAATTGAACAAGATAGGGGTATAATTACTAATTTAATGAAATCTAATCATTTCCTCTTTTTCCACTCTAATTTTTTAAAATGCTTTCTACATAGTTTGCTTTACAGACAAACCCCCCCCCCCCCCCCCCTTTTTTTTTGGCATAAGAGAAACAAATTTTTAATGTTCTACTAGCAACAATATTTCTATTCATTTTTCTTTTTCTTAACATTAAGATGCATGAACTAGTTGTGCCTTAGAAATCAAAATAAGACAGATAAAACTCATTACTCTGGCTAATCTCTCTCTCTCTCTCTCATTTCAAACTATATATTATTTTAACCATTGAAATTCTTATTTATATACCTAATTAAAAATTTTATGGATCCTTCTATGACAGTGCATTGTTAGAAGATTTTGTGTTACTACAAGTTTGAACAAAATTACAAAAATATTTGTGTAATACTGATTTGATTGGATTTTTTATTTTGTTCTTTTAGATGAGTAATTAGTGTCTTAACGTGAAGCATGCAGATAGATTTAGTATCTGTTTGGATCCACGTTTTGTGTTGCGTTTCACGTTTGCGTTTATTATTTGCTGGGACCCACACAACACAGTAAACAACATAAACACTGAGATGAGAAACGCAAGAATGAGCTAAAACGCAGGAATAAAAATACGAGACGCACTGTTTCATCAAAACCCAAACATGATGAACACAAGCCAGCAAAATTCATTGCACAAGCACAGCTGATCTGATCAAAACGGTGATTCATTACACAAGCATAGAACATGATGAACCCAGAACATGATGAAGGACAGCAAACCCATCAAAACAGAAGATCAAAACAGTGAAACCAAAACCATATTAATCAAACCCATGTGAAAAAAAATCAATAGTCATTAAACGGATCAAGCCATCAACCGGAGCAACTGATCAAACGGATCTACCCACTGCTGATCAACCCATGATTCATCTTCTTGAAACCCAGCGAACCCATCAACTGAGAAGATCAAAACAGTGAAACCAAAACCGTATGAATCAAACCCATGTGAACAAAATCAAACCCATGTGAAAAAAAATCAAACCCATCAAACGATCAAACCCAGCAAACGGAACTGATCAACCCATCCACTAAGCAAACGCAAATCAAACCCATTAAAACAACCCGGAACCGATCAACTCATCCACCACCACCGCTGGCGTCGGACTGGGTTGTCTTCCTCAGCTCTTTGCCGGCGTCGGACCAATGTAGGTCTTCCTTATGGATTTCTCTGGTGGGCGTGGAATTCTCCAAAGGCACATGCGTTAGCTAGGGTACGATGAGGAGTGAATAAAAGAAGGAAAGAAAAAAAAATTAGAGTAAAACTTTGGTATTTATTTGCTACAATACTTTCAGCTGAGCTACAGTATTCGTATCACCAAAATAATCATCCACGTTTTTTCATTTATTTGCTACAGTGTTTTCAGTTTTTAGTTTTTAGTTTCAGCAAAATAAGTTCTATCCAAATGGACCCTTAGATTATTCGCAAACAACTAAAAAAAGCATTTGAAAATTATTTATATAGTTAATAATTCAACAATGCATATTTATCTATTTTTACTATGTCATCAAGAAATAATTAGTTAATTTAGTTCATTTTAACAATACTCATGTTTGCTCATTAACAAATAATTAGTTAATTTAGTTTCACACATCAAGCAGGTTAACAATACACATGTTTAATTTGCTCATTAACGCTATCAAGGAAGTTGCATATTTCGATATTTTTTTTGGCAAGTTTCATGGTGCCCTCAAGTTTTAGAGCAAGTACTTGATTAAGTTTGACATTGAGTTGAATGTCAAAATATTTATCTTCCCTAACAAATTGGATCATTTGCAGTAGAGTACGATAATGACATCAAAAGCATGGACACCATCATTTTTAGTGAAGTTCTTCAAGGTGTGACTAAAGATCAGTACCAAGAAAAACTCTAGTTAATATTCATCAGAGATAGGATTGGATAAATTTTATGGAACTATAGTTCAGAGTTGGTTTTATTATGCGGTATAGGATGTTGATTTTGAACATTGACACATCTCTTAAAAGTAAAATTTACCATGAACTATCTAATATGGATTGCATTTTTCTAGGTTGGAAAACAAAATTTTTCAACACTCCTTATGTTTGTTATTAGTTTCCTCCAATATCTCTAATTTTTTTTAATGTAAAAAAATTGTAATCGTTAATTTATTCTATTTTATACACAAATTAAATAGAAAAATAATAAGAGTGATGTATTGATTTGATCATACTATATGCATTTACATATTTGAATATTGCTTGATATGGTAATAAATGTAGATAAACATGTTTGATGCCTATCCAAAAATGCAAATATCCTTATTATCATTTTCATTTTTTATTTTATGTTTTTGCTCTTTCCTCCATTGATGGTGTGTCTTATTGTGAAAGCTCATTATTTGCAACTTTGTTTTGATATGCAATTTCTAACAAAGTTGGAAGAGAATTTTTCATAGTATCAAGATTATAAAATAGGGGTAACTTTTTTTTTTCCCCTAAATTAAGTGCTTAATAAATTAGACTTCCCTATTAGAGAAACAAAAACGGTTCTAAATACACAGTCCTCTTACATTTGGAATCAAAATCTGTCATGTGTTCATTAATTCCTAAATTGAAGTTTTTGTTTCACTTGCTCAAAATAAAATATTAAGAAAAAAACCTTGTTAACCCCCCACCACAACAACTTCCTCCGCCGTCACTAACTAGAGATCACCACCCCAATCTCACAGGCACTGTGGAATGCCCCTAAAAAAGGCCGAATAAGTCCATTCCACAAATTAAAAAATGACTTTCATTCAAACTTCCAACCAACAAAACCTCAATGCGACAGATAATATTGATTTATAAATAGGATTGATTGGTAGCAAATTTGGGTCAGTTTTGGCTTTGCGGTGGTGGTGGCACTAGCAGTAGCAGGGATGAGAATGTTTTTATTTTTTAAATCTTTTATTTTAGAAAAGTGAAACAAAAACTTAAATTTAAGAATTAATAGACACGTGCCATATTTTGATTTGTGGTATGTAGAATGGTATGGAGAAAGTGGTACAAAAGATTTTGATTCTTAAGTATTTTGCTTCTTGTTATACTAGCTCATTAATTGATTGGCTTCTAATTCTCAAAAAAAAAAAAAAAAAAAAAATTGATTGGCTTCCAAAATGAATGAAATTGGAAATTCCCAAAATCATTACAAGTGGTTTTTTATGTTTTCTTAGTGCTTTGATAACTAAATAGTGTTTAAGAAGATTGAGAAAAGGCGAAAGTTACAATCATTTAAATTTTCCTATAATTATCTCATTTTCTGTTCTCAACAATCAAACTAAATTGTGTAGCAAGGACCTATAAAATCCCCGTCGTTCAATAATTCCAAATTAAAGAAGGAATGTCAAACTATAGTTAAGAAAAAGAGAAAAGAATAAAATTAAAAAAGATAATTAAAAATTTGAAGTTTTGAGATCAAGAAATACCCATTGCCACTTTGATAGGTTAGATGTCCCTTTCATCATATGTGCATCCACATGAGCAATTTCACTAGCAAAACTATTTGATTGGAACACTTGTTTTAATAATATACCATACAAGTCATCTTTTTAGTTTTTATGTTACCATGTAAGAAAAAACTGAAAGAAAATTTAATTCTTTGGTGGATAGATAATACATTCCACTAGTAGCAACTATTGACAACTATCCAATTTCAAGTCGCTTGCATGTGAACTTTATTTAGGTTTACACTTCTTCTGCTTTTTCTCTTTCTTTTTTCTTGTCTAAATTTTGCATACATGCTAAAGTACAAGAATTTTCTTTGAGATTGAAATGGCAATTCTCCCTAAATATTGTATAAATAGTAATCGTCCCTTAAAGATTGTTATATATGTGAACATGTCTAACTTTTTTAAGAATAAATTTCATTTAAAAAATATATATTTCTACCCAAAGCATGAATAAAATAAAACTTATTCTATTATCTTCTCAAGAATACTCTTTTGGAAAAACATAAGGACAGTGCAACTTAACTAGGATAAAACGTGTTTGTCAAAAAAAAAACTAGGATAAAACGTGTGGAATAAAATTATTTATTGAGTGCGTAGGATAAAATATACTCGACACTTAATTTTAAAAATGTATCAATCAATATGTTAGTTTACATACTTTTTTTTTTTTTTTTTATGAGATTAGATTACATACTTGGCATTTACACATTGACTTTTGCTTATATATATATATATATATATATAAAAGTTAAGTGGTTGCTCAAAAAAATTATTAAAATTTAAATGCTAAGAAAATAAAATTATTTCTTGTTTGATACAAAAACTAAAAATAAAAATTAATTCTTTAAAACTTTTACTCAGGTGGAAGGTTCAATGAATTTGTGGTGGGCGATGGTGGAGGCCCAATGGACTTTGCCACGCCCAGTATCACAATCTATTTGTATGGTGGGCTGAAAATTCCTACTATGGGTCGTTCGCAGCTAAGAGCCTTAGCGAAAATGCCCTTAACCTCTACTCACGCACCACCTTATCATCCCTTTTGCATTACTCATGCTATTCCTCTCTTCTTTATGACTTTTTCTCCCTCTTTTTCATCAACCCCAGTTCCTCCTTTCAATTTCGCATTTATAGGACATCTTTAGTGGGGTGATCATGATTGTCTCATGGCTAATGGATTGGGAGGTCCAATCTCAAAAGGGTTTAGTGGGTGTTTAGGTGAGAGTGGCCTTGGAAATGATCCCCACTAAGGCGGATATGTTCGGCGGCGACACTCCCAAGGTAACACCGGGCAGTCCCATTATTGCGTGACCAGGCAAGTATAATAGTGTCCGGCAGACCACCCCGGGCAATCATATTAGTGGTTACACTCATTGCCCAACAGAAAGGGTTAGGTCCTCGGATGACATTTGGGCCGGGTCTGTTCAAAGGTGGGCCTTAGGTTGCGCCCCGGGGACACTAGATGGTAGGTCCATGGCCTTCTTCGTTGGCCCAAGGCCCAACTCCCATGGGGGAGGCCATCGTCACACTGGCCCGTACAGAATCAATTCATTAAAATTTTTGCTTAGGTCGATAGTTAAATGAATAATTATTCCCCTTTCAAAGAAAAGTGAGAAATTAACTTATCAACTACTAGTGGATATCTTTCTCAAGAAAGAAAAAAGGAAAAATTACCAATGGATATGCCTGGTGTTTCTCAACTTTTATCTTCCATGCATTATTCTGGATCATGTTCTTGCAGAAGGATGCATAGTAGACATTGCCACTTTATATTCATAAGAGCTCTGTCTATTCATTATTGGACTCGATCCACTCCATGCCTCTTATTGACCAAGTATAGTTGACTGCTTTTTTTGCATTAGGAGCCAAAAACTAAACCATTAATGCACTTCATGCCAAGATAGCTAGTAGTAGTATCCTAGGACTCTTTGAAGGAGACATTGTTTTCAATGTTTAAGATCTGGTTTAAAACTCTAATGCCTCATTATGAACTTCCCTAAACATGTTCGCCTAAATCCGTAAGTTTAGCCCAACCTCTTTTAGATTTTTATTTGTTTTATACACTGGATTTCTCAATATCTCAATAGAGGAAACGAGTAATTACAAGATACTAATTCAATAGAATAAAATAAAATAAATCCAATTAACCACATAATATTATTATTATTATTACTATTACTTTATGACCATATAGATACTAACTGTGAAACTTTGTATTAAACTACAGCAAATAAATTTCTACTTCTCTACCAAATCATTAATTATAACAAACATACTAATTTTAATTAATTAAAACTAGAAAGTAAAACGTTAAACTACTAGTTGATCATATTAAAAAAGACGAGTACCACAACCTCATATATTATAAATATTCGTTTTGAATCTTTTTCCTTCTTTAGCGGAGTACTTCATCGTTTATACTTCTAACAAAATTTTGGCAATTTCTGAACAGCCCTCAACCTTATATGAAACTTCAATGTGAACAATCTTCTTTTTATTAACAAGTGGGACAATTTTAAAACAATAAATAAAGACAATTTTTTTTTCACAATTATTTATGTGAGTTATTGCAGTTGGTACATGAGAAAAATGATGTTAATTTTAGGTCCATTCGAAAGTGATGCTCCCTGCATCTGTATCCATTTTCAGTTGAAGTAATTTGCCAGTATCATACGATGACTAGGTTTAATCTTACTTATGTTCTCAACTAAACCCGTCAGTTTATGCTCTCCCTCCAACAACTGTTAACTTATAGGCCATAAAATGAGTCCTTAGATATATCAAAGATGCACTTACCATGGCATTCATCGCACAACAAGCTCTTCGGTATCTTGGGGCTAATCTCATTTCATGGTCTTGCAAGAAACAACCCATTGTAGCGACATCAAGTACAGGCTGAAATTCATGCACTTGCATGTACAACTGCAGAAATTATATGTATTCAGTCTATACTGTATGAACTTCACATCCCACCATCTTTACCTTGTCACCTGTTTTTCAGGTTCAAACAAATCATATTGAAGTTTATTACCGCTTCATTCGTGAGCTTCTCAACTCTAAAAGTACAGTTTGTTTGTTTGTACAAATAACCAAAGTGCTGATATCTTTACAATAGGGTTGGCTAGTTCTCGGTTTCACTATCTCTTTGACACAAACTGATGATGCAGACTCACCTCAACAGTTTTCCAGGGAATGTTAGATGACAAATCAAGGCCTCAGTTCAGCTCTATTCAAATTCTTATTCTCCTCATTGACATCCTTAATTCCAGCCATTCATAGCTGTAACATTTATAGGAGTTTATTTTCTTATAGTGGATTAGAGGTGATCTTAAAACCAGTAATTAAAATACACATATATGGTTAGTATAAAAGAGAAGGAAGGTAATGCATGATGCTTTGGGTGCAATGAGATGCTACAGAGGGTAACTGGGAACTTCCCCAAAGAATGAATGCTAAGATAGGAAGAAAGATAAAATCTATACAGTTAGTATTACAATGGTTAATGTCACTGTTTTAGTTGATTGTCAAATTCTGAGGAAAAGCTTTGAACCAAGTAACATTGACATCATTATAGAGGTGCCAGTGAAAATATATAACCTCAGGGTTTTTCTGATTTGGAACCTGAATCTTTTGTATCCCCAAATTTGCATTTGCACCCAACCATAAATCAATAGAAAATGTGTTTGTCAAACTACTTTGGTTCTTTGATAAGTAAATAGTTTGTCTACCTATACATTTTGTCTCAACATATGTATGTATGCATCCATCAATGTACTGACTGTGCAACAAGGTTAGTATAAGGAGCTGTTAAGCAACATTTAGACAAAAAAGATCCCATGAAATAATTACTTTGGTATTCTAGAGGATGGATCTTCAAGGTTGCTCCATGACTGAACTTCCATCTTCTTAGTTCTTTTAAGTTGTTTCACAACATCCAATCGCTCAGAAGAATATGGAGAAGGAATCTGGATGCAGTATATGAAAGCATGATTAACAGGAAGTACTTGAATAAATTTTAAACACAATGGGAAGGCAATTACCAAGAATGGTATGTACTTTTTGATTGCTGCTAGAATGGCTGCGTGACCTATAGCAGATACCTGCTCATAGAACAGGGAGAGAAAATTTGTCAACTTCGTTATGAATCTGTCAGAGTTTCTTACATAAACTCTGCTCTTATGTAGCCCTATTAATAGGTCACCTTGACACCCAAGTGCATATTATACATGAGAGAAAAAAAGAGTTAGCTTCTATAAAGACCTATAAATGATTTACAAAAGAAATACAGAAAGAAAAAAAAAATTTGTAGCACGATGAACAAGTTAATAAACCTAATTATGTTTCAATTATTGAACTTTTTATTCAGCTTACTGTCTCTGGTTAGAGACTTACAGCTGTACCTCATTGTGAACAAGGGGCACTTTCATCATTTACAAGGGCTACATTAAAAGAATAAACTAATTTAATAAACCTTTATCTGGATAGACTATGCCTTCACTCTTGGTACCATAAGGAATGCTGTAATTGGTCTTGATGCATTTAACTGGATAAAAGCTAAACAATGGGAAACAAGAAAATTTGGCATGTAAAGACGGATGAAAGTCTGTCCTCGTTAAATCAGGTTCTGTCAAAAAGTTTCCTACTCTTGTGACTTTGGTGAAGCTTGTTTAAACTTTGTAATTGTTAGTCTGAGTTCACAAACTATTATATCAGAATAAAGTTGCTATATTTATTGGTTGGTCCAATTTCAGAATGCTAAACTCATTAAAGGTCATACTCATACATAAGTAGGTATGTCCTTGAGTCAGTGATTAAAAAAAATAAAAACTATTGAAAGAAAAGTGAGCCAATAGTGCTAACAGGAAGTAGCATTAGAATTGTTACTGGGATAAGTGAAGAAATGTCGTTTAAAGTTCTTTTTAACTTCTTTCTTTCCCTCTCTGCGACCTGGTAACCACGTAATTGATTTACGAGTAGCTCTGCAGCAACCCTGATGTCTGTTGAAAAGCAATTGTGTACCCATCCAGATATCCTTTAAAACAAATTAATTTCCAATACTAGGCTATTAGCATCTAAAATTTAAAATAAATCTTCCCATTTACAAGAAGGGAAGTATCACCCTTACAGAGCTTGCAGATGCCAACTTGATACTGTATTTCCTAATTAAACTCTCATGCTGAGGAATTGACTTAGCAGCACAGGCTCCCTCCACATACCCAGCTGATATGGTATCCAGTTATTACAGGAAAATAATTGCAATGGTTACAACAAGAAACACATACATGCATTTGCATACACAATTTCTTTTTCTTTTTTTTGGTGTGTGTGTGTGTGGGCGCCGGGGGGGGGGGGGGGGGGGCTGCTATGGGATGAAGCAGTCTGCTAATTATTCATGCAAATAAAAGTAGTAGAGTTATTACATTTAGATCAATGCCATGAGTTATTACCAATTCTTTTCCCTTTATCATCATGAAGATGTTAACAACAGTTGTTATCATCTGACACCAAAACACTTTCCGGTTTAGATCAATGTGGAGAGTCTTTTGTCCATTTTTCTACATCCATCATCATGAAAATATTACACATAGATGTTATCATCTGATCGCCATACCTTTTGCAGTTTAGATCCATGTTGAGTGTCATTCTCTGTGCATCCCCGTGCCCTTAAGTCATTTGGATTTCGTTGTGCTCCCAAGACGACAGATGACTTAATTGTTCCCCTTGATCGTAAAAATGAAGTGGCATCATAGGAACCTGTTTCTGAAAACTTTAGGGGTTCACTGCTAGGGAAAATCAACATGAGAACCATTATTTTGTTCCTCTCTAAAGTAGTGTCATCAATAGCAGACAATGCTAAACAACATACCATGGTTTATCATAAGCAGCCCAGTAGTCTTCCAAACAGACAGTTAACAGGCTCTGACTGAAAAGTTGAAAACAAGATATCTTAAGAGCCTAAACCACTCAAGTAGATTAAAAAATTCTAACAAATAAAGCTCTGAATGAAAGATCAGATTCCGTAGCAAGAATTCTAGCAAATTTGTGTCTAGTGGCAATAGAGTTGAACGGCTGAAGTGAGCAAACCCAGAGAAAACATCATAGCATACAGTAAAAACTGTAGTTAAAATTATCTCTTTCTCTGCTTGGATGGGATACTGTTTGGATCTTCTTCTCTTTTGATTTCACATGTAAGAAAATGCAGCGTAAAAATTAAGCCATCCAATTTCATCAATTACTACCTGTAAAGATAAGTTTTATGCATTAGGATGATTCATATTTTTCATCTTGAATAAAAGTAGAAGAAACACTGACCTCCATGAAGAGTTGATACACTGATATGGAAGAAAGCTTTGGGTAAATGAAAAGGCTACCACATTCCAAGTAGCTGCAGGAAAAGTATTGGACCTCCTAAAGTATCCTTACTTAAGGCCTGAAATGTTGAGAATGTAACCAAAATGTGAAGTAATCTACCTAAGGAAGTCTTTAACATGTTCATCCAGATCCTTTATGCCCATTCCTGACAAGAACAATCTAGTACCCTTTCCAAGATATGCAAAAATTCCTAAAGTAGAGAAACTATCTGCTTGAACCTGTCAAATTTTGCAACAGAGAAAAACTATTTAATCCTAAAGGTACAGTAGCTAAGCCAGAAAGAAATTCTTTTTATTTTTTGATAAGCAATAAAACCAGAAAGAAACTATAAGCTTATCAAAGCTCTGACCAAATCAGCCATCAAGCAAGGTCCTTGAATTTTTGGAACTTGACAAGGAATTCTTTTTGGTGTATTATATAAAAAATGTATACTTTTCGATCATATAAACAAAGTTTCCTTCAGGAAATTAGGAATTGGAATGATAGAAGTATTTTTGCTTATGTCTAGAATCATGTGAAATGATATGTGTAATTCCTTAAGACTGTCATTTCTATAGAAAAGATAAGGAAATTATTTCATGAATGGACCTTGTAGCAGATTTGCCTGCCTGGAAACATATTTTCTTTCTGGAATGCTACTGAAAGTTTTTTCTGAGCCAACCCAATCCAAAATTCTAGCTCTTCGCTTCTCTTGCTGGGGAAAACCTTTGTACCATGGGCCAGCAGGTCCATTTCGAATCCTGCTTCAGTGGCTAACTGATGTAATTTGTCCACTGGCACAAGACTTGTGAAAGATCCATGAGCTCTACTAGTGCATCCTCAATCGAAAATGTAAAGGGACAGCAAGTGTGCCTATAACACAATTTTCCTACTGCAGTACAGCAGCTTAGAGCCACAATGATCCCTGCAACACCACTGAATATTTTTGTGCTCAGGCTAGATTCATGAAGAATAATAAGTGAATTGAACTGGAAGGAACAAAAAAATGCATATGAAATTAATCAGAATAGGTAAATATAGGTAATTGACAGGTGTAGATGATTATCAAGAGGTGAAACATTATGCTAAAAGAAGAGGATTCTTTGAGCAAACCTTCCTGCATATTCCATAGACCAGTTCTTTAACAAAGGAAGAAAAAATCCTGCTATACGCAGAAGCTCAACCTCTTTAAACCATTCTACCAATCCTGTGTGCCTCATGTTCAGTTCACTTTCAATATACACCCCAAAAAATTTTACCCTGGGGGACAAGCTGACCAAATGAAGGAACAAAAAGTAAGACCTAGGAAACACTTATGTCATAAATATACATCTGTTAAAAAGAACAGAGAAAGAAACCACTAGATGTGTGTGTGTGTGTATACAGCTGGATTCTTGAGCAAGGTTTAAATAATTCATTTGACATGAATCCAAGAGACTGTAAATTTAGAATGTTTATTGAAGTTTAAACCCAAGACATTGAGTACAGGTACTATGCAAGTCACTCTATTACTGAGATCTTAAATCATTTGATAATTGATTAGTAAATTTTATTTTCATCAGTGAAAGTACTATAGCTAGCACAGTTGAAGAGTTATTTATATCATCAAGTCTCTAGCAAAAGACATTGTATACTTACATCTCTCTAACTGGAGAAGGACCATTGTGACGTTCTTGAGAAAGCAAGATCTCCACTTCAATCGCCATTTTCATCAAAACATAAATTACAACCTGTACAGCTATGCCAGTTAATAATTCTGGTTCCAGTTTCAAATAAATCTTTTAACTTTTTCACTTACAATCGACTAAGAATTCTCAATGATTGTTGCTCAAGGCACAGGACAACAACCAAATGCAAAAAACACACAAATGTTCACTTCTTTATCAAAGTAAATATATACCAAACTTATATAACTAACAATATAAGTATGATATTGGTAGATGAATCTAACATAATAACTTTGGGACTGTTTCAAAATGTGTATTTCATAGTTTGAAGTAAATATAAAACAATGTACTTCTGTATATACCTGATATGCAATACGTTTATGCCAGTCATGGACATCCTTCCCAATCCAGGCCATTGCAAGTGCTGGACCCGTTCCTGACAACTGAAGCGATTCAACTGCACAGGAAAAACTCCAAGCAGATTCACACAATACCCACACAAGACAATTCACCCGATTAAATCCCAACTCAGGACTTTGATGGCTAGCCACAGGAACACCATTCTCACTATTGGTTTGATTAGAATGAGAAGAAGCCGTTGACAATAACATCCACGAAGAAAACCATCGTGAGTAGTTTTTCTTTGAAAGGTCACATGTTCCTTGCTCCTTGGGTTTGAAATTCAATGAGTGAGGTGCATTTGCCATGGCTTTTCCTCTATTGTCAAGTCCAACAGATTTTCTGACACACAAAGAGAAGGACATTATTTACTTATAATATCATAGGTGGAGTTGAGGAGAAATTGTTTGCAACATTTTCATTATTAAGTTGATGGGGCTTCTTATTTATCTCTAGTCGAAAATCTGGATACTTAGAAAATGGAGGAAAATGATTCACAAACCAGAGGTCCTATAATTTTGCTTTCAAAAACATGAAAAGCTAACTCATGTTAAACAATTGCATTTGGTAAAGGTTTTAGTTTCTCATTCAGTTCCGATTCTCTTTCTTTTCAATAACTTCCCCCTACATAATACAACATTAGTAATTAAATTTACCATTGCTTCAGGGCCTAAAATCTCCATAGAAATATATGCCAAGAGCTTTGTGGCTCAGTGGTATTGGCCAATTCTCTGAGAGGAAAATACAGGTTCAAATCCCCTCCCATTTGTTGAAAAAAAAAAAACTCAAAGATAATACCAACCAGCAGAATTAAGATCTTAAGCATTAAACTCTTCTGTAAACATTTTTAGAAAAAAAATAAAGGTAAAAAAAAAATATTTGAAGCAAAAAGGTTAGATATTAAAAAAAAAATTAATCTTAAAAATTTACATTTTCCACAAACAAAAGCTCAAATCACATACAGCTCATTAAAATTTTTAGCTATAAAAACATAACCCAGATATGAAAATAGTTAATGAATGCAAAGATATTGTTTTGATAAAGTAAAAAGTTACAGAGAGAGAGAGAGAGAGAGAGAGCTTACGAGTAGTAAAAGAATTGTGGAAGTTGCAAAGACAACTGGGAAGCCTTGGAAAAAGAAGAAAGAGGAAAGAGAAGGAAATGTGAGCTTAGCAAGTGAACGTTCAAATGGAGAGGTTTGGAGTGTAGCCATCGAGGGAGTGAGAGAAATAAGCTTTCTTTAAAAACAAAAAACAACAAAAGGAGGAAGATGAGATGGATATGGATATATAGTGTATGTATCTTTTGTCATTGGGTTTATCTCCCGCCAGCCGTTTTATTTTCGAAGCTTTTGGACCGTTGCAAACTATGGGTTTTAAGTGGCGGAGGCACATACAAGGGTGGCCCCCCCCCCCCCCCCCCCCAAATTTTAAAATTTTTTAAAATATATATACAATTATTTTTATGTTTTCAAAATTTAGTCTAAAAAATAAGAGTTGCCCCCCCTCCAAATATTTGAATTGGTCCAATAATGCTCTTAAAAAAATAATTGGTCTAATAGTTATAAAGATATAACTTTATTTTTCGCAATTCTATTTTTTATTGTAAAATGTGCTTTTATATCTGTTAAATATTTGATAAAATTTTGTATCAAACATGTTTAAATCTATATTTTTCAACCTGTTATGTGACGATTAACAAGTCATTGACTCATTAAAAAAAATTTGTCACTAAAACAACACATGAAATGTGTCTTTAGTTGCCATATAATGTGTTAAAACAAGGTAGCTTTAAATATGTTTGGAGCCTAACTTATTTCTCCAAGTTTTGGATCATTTATGTTTTTGAAAATTTCATTAGTTCAATTGAAAGATTTTTTACTTACTTTAGCATAAAATTTGATAATTTGTGTTTAAAATGAAACTTTTTAAGATTTTGACTATGAAAATGGAAAAAATGAATTTTATTTTATGAAAGATCGTCGTCAAAAATAATTTTGATTGAAAATACTAAGATCTTTTTTTTTTTTTTTTGTTGGGTGTGTGTATATATATAACTTTTCAAATTAAAAAGTGTGTATATATAATAAAAAGCGCGCATGTGTGTATATGTGTGTGTGTGGGTGTGGAAGTTGTCTTGATAAATATATTAGCGTCGCAACTTGGCCCCCCCAAACAAAAATTCCTGGCTCTGCCCCTGGTTTTAACGTATACTTTATAGTACAGTTGAAGAAATAAATATTGTTGTCTTAACTCTAAATGCAGTGTAGGACTGCATAGCTCTCTATTATTCATCATCATGCATGCATTTGGTTTCTGATATCAACAGGACTTTGATAACTCTTTGTTCTTAAAATAACATCCAATTCATTCATTTTAAAATAAATAGATAAAATCTTAAAAATTTTACAATGAAGTCACCTAAAACTTTAAAAGATTTTGATTCCCATTCTATATATTTTTAATCCATCATTCTTAATTTCAAATAGTGATGACTATTTTTATTTAAAAAAAAAAAAAAACAATTATAAAAGGGTCTTAGCCTCGATAATGTACCATAAATTAATGATAGAGAATCTTTTTCTTTTTTTTCTTTTTTTTTTTTTATGAGAATACTATGGGGTAAGAACTCCAATTCAACAAAGATAGTAAAATGCAATATTTTTAACTGTTGTGTTTTAGATTTCTTAATCAAACCCAATCATATGGTTTTGGAAGCTGTAACTAACTAAACTATACACAAGTGCAATGTCCATTGGGCCAATAAGACACATGGCGATGATGAGCTTTGTGACACCATAACTTTACCTAGCAAAGCTACTTTTCTTGAGCAGTTCTAGTGCCACAACAAAAGGCACAACTTGTGCCTTTTGTTGGGGCACTAGACTTTTTCACTTTTCTTGCCAGTATTTGTCATTTTCTTTTAAACTTTAGTTTGTTTGGAGAATGAGTCACTTCTGTTCTGTGAGCTCAGCAGTATGCATGCCAGAGATGAGAGAACACACACGTCCACGCTTACATACATACATCTTAGACGTCGTAATCAGTCAAGGCCTCTTTCTGTTTTATGAACTTTAATCAATTTCCCATATGGGGACAGCCGGCAGGTGTATCTGATGAGTCATCACTGGGAAGGTCTGGAGAACAAGTTGCATTTTATGTTGTTTTAAGCTTTTAAGTCTAGTGCTTTGGACCCGACATGATGCGCATGCTGACGCAATGTTCAAATTTTGTCACGTGTCTACATTGTGTACTGTCCAATGCACCGGATGGAAGCTTTGCTCTTAAAACAAACCCTTATGTCTATATCACTTTCAAGCTAACACATTCTTATTATAAAAGGTTCAACACTCTAATTCAAAGATATGTGTGAAAAAGTCAAAAAAAATTTCTGCGGTAAGTCTAGCCATATTAATATCATCCAAGTTCAATAATTCCATATAACTTAAATTTTAGCAATAAATCGAAAAAACCATCCACAATAATACTACACATGAAGTATCAAGCTTGCAGTCAATATAAGAGAGTTCCTAATTTAGGGCAGTACAGTGAAAACCTCCACATCATTCATTTCTGGACTTCTCACCGAGTATTGAAACGTCCATCCATGGCAAGCACCAGCATGCACCCCATTCTTATTAATGGCAAAAACAGCTCCCACAAAATCAGGAAATTTTCTCGCTATTCGTGATATTGCATCCTTAGCAGCAAGTTTAGGTTCCATTCCCAATCTCATACTCTCCACAACCTGATAACTGAAATCACATGGGAGATTGTCTTAAGATTCAAAACACAGACCAGAAAATAAGATTTATTATTATTATTATTATTATTATTATTATTATAGGCATATCATATCACTGTAGCTAAAACATGGATTGTTTCAAGCATGATAACACACTATAATTGGATATACTATATACACAAGGTAAGAGTGCAGGCAACCAAACATGCCTTATAAATCCAGAAACATATTCATAAATTGTGTACATAAAGTTTCCAAAGGATCAGCAGTTTGGAGGTGCAATCAAGCTCAGAGGCAAGCATGATTGGGTTGGTGTGTTTGGAGGGTTTATAGTTTACCCCATCCAAAAAGGCTACCATGCTTAGTGAAATAAATTAAGCCAATCCAATTTTGTTCTGATTTCCTACTCTGTAAAGCAACAAAAACAAGCCTAGTAAAGCTTAAGTTGCCTGACTTATTTAGCATCATACATAAATCTTGATTACTTTTTGTAAGTATACATAAGTGTTGATTATGATGATGATTATAGACATATCTTGAAGCAAACCCATTAAGAAATATGAGTAACTCAAATTCTTAATTAATATTAAGTTTGTCAGGTAAAAAAGAGAAAGAAACCAATATTGATGTTGATGGTTTTCACTTTTCAGTATTTATTCCAGTGCTTCCAGATATTCAAAGAAGTGTAACACAAACGGTCCCAAAACTGAAAGTTAAAAACCATTTTTTTTACCAAAAAAAAAAAAAAAAAAAAAAAAACCTTTGCATTACCATGGAAGGAAACGCATCATAATGTCACCATCCCCAGTTGCACCACATGCACCAATTTCATCATCAGCATATGCGGAAGATCCTGTGATGGGTCCATCGCCTACCCTGCAGTCAAGGAAAAACTTCCATTAAGTGATTTCTTTTTTTGATAAGTTCCATTCAGTGATTTCCTAAAAAGGCTTATACCGGCTACCGCACATCCTCACTAATTGGCATAGACTTGCTCTACTTTCATGATATGAAACATTTGTTTTATTGAACATTATAAGTTCAAATTACCATTGACTTAAAAAGTTATAGAAGAAAAAGTGACCAGAAAAAAAAAAAAAAAAAACTCCATTATCTCTTCTGAATTCTGATTCATGTACTGCACAAAATGCCAAACAAAAAAATAGTAACAACAATGGTTCTTTATAGTGGAGCTTGAATCTCACTTCCTCATCATTTCCGTGATGCATGTGATTCTTTACAGGATAGACAAAATTTCTGACAATGGTTACACTACAATTCCTCATACAATATGGACAGACATAAGATGTCACTCGTCGAAGAATAACAATATGATATAATCAACTAAAAAGTCCACAAGCCTTAGCCTTCAAGATCTCATATATTCCAACTAGTTGTTTATCAGACTATGATCTTTAAAAGATGGAGTTTTATCTGATATTTTAATTTTACTCCCTCACTAGTCCTCTCAGAGAAGACCAAGGTTAACAACGTAGAGATATAGATGATTTTCACCATGCTCTAAGCCTTAGATCTATCAGCTATCCTTTACATTTTCTGGTAGTTTCACAGTAAAATGTTCATTATTCATGGCTTGTTCCCTTCTTTTCTGTTATTTATTCATCAAAAGACCCAGCTCAACGGACAGTGGGGATAGAGTCTCTAACCTGGGAAATTTTTTATAATCTGTCTTTTTTGGACAGAAAGGGTGAGTAGAAAAGGTGCAAAAACTAAACCTTCCAAATAAACTGTCAAACTGAAACAGATCATCAACCATTGCAATTCCACATTGCAGTCAAAATATCACTATGTAGAGTCCAAATCTTCTACCCCACTCTTCTTGCTCCACTATATACTCCACAAATAAAAAAATGTCACATGTCCATCTAATTTATTAAATGCTAAATTTATGTCTTCTATTATTTCAATTACCTAAATATGATGAGTTATTTATTTATTTATTTTAGGAATTTGAAATAATATAAGGCATAAATTTAGCATTTAATAAATTAGATAAACATGTGGCATATTTTTATTTGTGGAGTATATAGTGGAGCAAGAAGAGTGGGACAGAAGATTTGGACTCATGATTATTCTTTCAATCATCCCAATGTGACTTACTATATGTCAGCAAGCTACCAAAAAACTTAACCACACAGTTATTTATATCAACATCATTTTATATTCATTTACCTTTTAAATGTAGAAAACAGCAGTTCCTACTATGGATAAGTCTCTGATTCTACCATTAGGTCCTTTCCTGTCACTATGTTGACAGCTCCCTTTCATTTTTTTCTTGCATTCAGTGTTTCTAAAGTAAATGATGACAGGTGATTTGTTGCAATCATACTGGTATGTAAATTACGTGTGCTGCAATCATACTGGCACACAGGATCTTGCAATGCCATACCTAGTACTCAAGAAAATTTTTCCCACTACAGCAGCTTATCTAACATACACTTGATCTTTACTTCATTTCTGAACCAAACTAATTTCTAATAAACTGATTTTCAATAGTCATATTGTCAAATTTTTTGGTTACCACCAATAAACATATGGTCAAGAAAGCACATTCAGTATAGAAAGAACCATTTGGCTTTGCCCCCATGCCAAATGTTTGAGATTCAAAACATGATCCATAAGTGTAAAAGACAGTGACTTGTAATAGGAAAAATTACCAAACAACAACCAAAAAAAAAGTATCGACAAAATTACTGACTCAATTTGTTTCAATTTTATAATCACCACTGATGGTTGGGAGGCCTCATGTTAACCTTACCTGCCAGGGATCTTAAATGTTGCTCCATTAGTTGATGTACCAACAGCAATGTGCCCCATCTATGCAAGAAAAATAATTTCAGTTGAATGTAATGAAAATAATGAAAGGAACTCTGATGGTACACCAACTTACTTTATCAATAGCAGCCATTGCTATAGTGTCGTGGCTATGAAGACCAACAAGAGAAGATCTTGGTTCAACAGTTTCCATGTCTTTGGAACATGTCCCTTCAATAAGGTCAAGAGAATCCCTTGGATGATATGGGCCACAACCATTGGCAGGTACAACATTTTTCCAAAAATTCGGTTGGCAGCTATTTTCCTTCCATTTACTCCACTTTGCAATTGACTCGGATGAACTAAGGTTTGTGGGTCCTGGAAGACCCATTGAAATGGCAAATGCCGAGGCCTGCTCTCCAACAAGCAAAGTGTGTTTTGTATGCTCCATTACTAATCTTGCAGCTCTGATGCCATCCTTCACATACCTCATAGCAGCGACAGCTCCAACCTCCATTGTCACCTATGCATGTCCTTAGCAAGCACATAATAGATAGTCATTTTCAATGTGCACAGAGAAACAAGCCACAATAAAAAGAACAGCAATGTATGGTAAAAAAGAAAATGAAATATGTGAGTGGTGGTTACCCCATCCATGACCAGAGCATCAATAGTAGTTTCCCCATTTTCATCTGGACTTCCACCAGGACCAACTGTTTCAGAGAAAAATCATAAAAGTATAATGGATGGTTAAATAAATTCATCCATTGTGTGCTCAATAGTGACAACTGAAAAAAAAAAAAACCCAGATACAGTTAGTACTCTATTGTCCACCAGTAGTCATTGTTTTTAACTATAATGGCTCCAAGCATCCAACATACTCTAAATCTAACAACTAGTGTGTTGATAAACCATAAACTCAGAAACATGAAATGAACTATTAAATTGGTTTGACATGTTTTTCCTCTGTAGCATGAAAACTAAGACCTAAACAAACTGATCTCACACTTGGAATACCCATATACCTTAACCATCAAATCAAGCACAATCACAAATAAACCACAATCAACAAATTAAAACATGATAAAGAATCATATGCTGGGAAAAGCAAACTAGATCATCAGGGCATGTAAATTTATAACAATACTGCCTTTCACTTAATTTAACATAATCATATTTAAGATCCAACCTGTTCCATCACACCTAAGTTCCTCGCAGGCTGAACAACCCTCCACGACAGCATCCACGGCTGAAAGGCCACTATCAACAGCCCTCCAACCAGCTCTAACAGCATCTAGGAAGGGCCATGTGCTCACAACCAAAGGGTATTGACTTGAATTCACAGCATCATGCCCTAATACCTGATCAAACAATGAACAAGTACGAATTAGTTTTCAGTAACTGAAATTTAAAAATGGGTCTCTCACTCTTATTACAAAATTTCAAATAAGAATTGTTTGGTTGCTGAGAAAACGTAGGAGAATAAAAGAAATTATACAATTTCAGAAATACCCATTTAGAAGAATTCTACACCCAACTAGTTGGCTACGTTGGATTCTTCATTTTACAGACAACATAAGATCAAAATACCATATTTTCTTTCCCCTATCCCATTTTCCTACAAATTCTCAGCAACCAAACAACGTGAAGGGGAAAAGATACTGGGAAAGCAGGAACAACCCAAAACCATAACAACGACATAGGATTTTGCTAACAGATTCAGGGTTGAATTGGGTGTTGAAAGTTGAAACATTCCAATTTCTGTTTTATTTTAACACATATTCTCAGAAACCAAACAGAGAGCAAATGCTAAAGGCAGTGAAACTGAAAATACTATGTTTTTACTGTGTAATTACCAGGTGGAGCAATGTGAGGAACATGATATAAGGCAAGAGCAGATTTTTGGTAGCCATGGACATGGAGACACAGAGAGTCGAAGGATGAGGATTGAGTACTGAGTTGAGGTAATCAGGGAACTCTTTCTGATTCTGAGATAACAAGGGCTGTTAGGTAGGGCATTTCAAACGCCCATTTTTTATTTTTTAAAAATATTATACACATTTTTATATATATTTTTACTATATATATTTTAAAAAATTACAAATTACGTTACTCAAGTTCTTCTCTTAAATAATTATGACTTTTTGGCTTAATAACACTTTTTTTTTTCTTCCAAATATATACTTCTTGTGAATTTCATTACTTAAAAGACATTTTTTTAAAAACTCAAATTTTCCAAAATCAAATTCCAAGCCTGTGTTTTATCCAAAAAAAAAAAAAAAAAAAAATTCCAAGCCTGTGTAATTTTGGTTTTTTTATTTTTTTTAAAAAAAAAACCTTGATTTTAACTTGATTTTGAATCTCGTAGTATTCACATAGAACTCTGGGTAAATCAAGTTTCACTTGGAACTCATTTTTTGTGAAATCGAGTTCTATATAACTAAATAATTTACTATATAGGCTTTTCAATAATATAATTTACAAAAATTGAATATTTGCCTTCCGCACAAAAAAAAAAAGGGAAGCATTTTTTTTTATTCAATTGTTATTATTATTATTTTTTAATTCAATAATACAATGGTAGATTGGGAATTTAATAGAAAGTTTAACTACATAACAAATTTGACCATAAATTTCAATCATGTTAAACTTGATATGGCAATGTGTAGATGAGATAATTATTGACCCATGATTGTTTTGAAGTTTACAAGTATTGATGGTATAAGTAAAAAATTGAATCCAATTGTGGATTTATCATGATTTGCATTTAATATAAAAATATTAAATATTTACTTATTTAAAGTTACAAAAATGACATTAAGTGTGCGTTTAGGTTGCAATGAAAAATTAAAATTATTTCATTATTCAGCTTATTTTTACTATTATTCATGAACTCCATTACACTTTTTGACATTATTCATGAGTCTCACTGTTCTATTTCAACTAATTTTTATTTTTATTTACAATACTTTTAGCAATAATTTTTCAGTTTCAATAAAATAAGCGGTATCCAAACACACTCATATGACATCCTTTACATATGCGTGACTCCCTTAGCCTCTCTTCTTGATTGTGTCACCACTTGCACCACCAATTTCATTGTTGTTTCTTGCCCTCATGCCACCTTTATGTTGCTCAACATGTCTCTCTCCCTCTCCTTCACGGCGGAACAATATTTATAGGTGGGGGCCACGGCCTCTACAATTTTTTTTAATACTCTTCTATATTACATAAAATTCAGAACCCCTATCCAATTTTGAAAGGACTGGCCCCTCCAAGAATAAATTTTGGCACCTCCACCTGCCCTTGTTTACAAGCTTGCCTTGTTAACTTGAAGTTACACCATTTAGTCATTACAATTTATTGACTTGCATTTACACTTGCTTTTTTCCACTACAAATTTATCTTCCTTGAAAAAATAAAAAAAATAAAAAAATAAAAAAGGAAGAAAAGAAATTGCTAAAATTTTCACCATGATGAATTGTATTCTATAAAAGACCATCATTAAGTATAACTTTCAAAGAAGATGTTAAGTCATTGTTTAGATATTTGATATATCATGCCCATGCAAAATTACAGCACTTTTGTATAATCAGTAATATATATATATATATATATATACTTCTTTTTTTGAATTGCGAATTAATATGATGACTTAGTCTCGGCCCCAAAAAAAAAAAAAAAAAAAACCCTGGTTATACCCTTTCTCTCCTCATCTCGGTCAATGCTAGTTTCATCATGTTGCACAGTCCTAATCCTTCCTTTGGTCACCCCTGAAGTCAACCTTGTCATTTAAATCAATTAGCTACATCAAGGCAAACCAGACCTAGAATTAAAAAAACTAATCAACCAACCACCCTTCCATAGTGTGGCACGATGGGGATTTTTTAGAAACTAAACCTTGCAATGCAATATGAAATTCCCGTTACTCTGATCGCATTGTGCCACTTACGTCCTTATCCTGGAGATTTGTAACTTTGTATAAACACAACATTTAAGTTTGTTTATGAATGAAATAACACTCCTCCTTTTAACATTATGAATGAAATGACACTTTGCCTTTTCTTTTTTTTTCTTTTTTTTAATAAAATGAAATATTTTGTTATGAAGTGAAAGTGTGAGGTGTCATAAAGTTTGGAGTCTTTGGACATATATAGTATCATTTTGTAAAACCTAAGAAGATTGGCATGATTTCACCATACTAAAAAATTTGATGGAAGTTTCAAATTTTTTTTTTTTTTTTATATGGATTTTGTCCATGGGATTTATAAAACGAAAGGACAGATTACAAATAGAAATCCAAACAAGACACATGAGCCAAGGAGTAATACCTCAAGCTGCAAGGGAAGAAACACAAGAGGGAAACAAGATTTATAATATAACGAAAAATCCAGTTAACAGATACTCTTAAATTATTTGTTAATAAACTATTTTTTTTTAAAAATTATTCCACTTTTATAGGAAATAGAAGAAACTATTTAAAAATATGTTATTTTTTTCTTTTTTCATAAAAGTTTCTAAAAATATTTTTTAACGAATATCCTTAGAGTATATGTTAACAAAATTCTATTATAAATACCTTTATCGTAGAATTAAGAATTCTTAAATCAAAATGAACTTTAAAGGCTATTCTAACATTCTAAGAATTTTGCTTTTTCTGTTTTAATAACATTTTTGACACTTAATTTGATGTTTTTGGTTTATGAATATGCATTGATAAGGGATATGAAATTCTCTATCTAAATCAACATTTCCTTTTTGTTCATTTGTTTTGTACAGAACATAACAGATATTAGGAACAACTTTTTAAGAGTTCAATGATAATCAACCTCTGTTTTCTAGAATCCTTTATCTTCAAATAATGAATTTAGGTTCGAATTGCCCCTACACCAAAAGAATCTATTAGTATCTTGGTCAAATTATTATAAAAAGAAATCATTATAAAATGGAATCATCTATTTAAATTCTAGTGTATTTAAGAAGAAAAAAAAAATTCTAAATAGAGATGAAATATAAAGAAGGAAAGAAAAGGAAACTAAAAGTTAAAACTATTCAATTGACTACTTTGGTGTAAGCTCCATATCATCCACTTTCACCTCATAAATTTCTTCCCCTCCCATGACTTCACTATGCCAGTCTCAAACTCACACTCTAAGGGCTTGTTTGATAGTGATGTTCAAGTATTGTTATTCAAAATTATATGAAATGAAAACTATTGTTTAAGCTTGCATACCAAAAAGGCCCTAAGCCTCTCCCTTTCTCTGTTGCAGTGACCTAGTCTAAGCTTCCATCCCCATAAATCTCATCTTGGAGAGGACTATAATAAGCATCTATTACATAATTACCAAGATTAAGAAGCTAAACAATGGCTAGTGTTGTGTGTGCATGTGCATGTATATAAGAAAGTGGAATCATGGCCTTTGACTAGACCATTCCACTCTCTACCCATGAGACACCCTTGAAACCCCATAAATATGTAGTGTGATGGAAGAAATTTGGATTCTCTGAGTTTAGGGCACATTTTTCAAATCTATTGATCACCATCCAGATATCCCTAAAGAGAGGGCTCATTTGGTAGCAAAACTTAAAGACTTTTTTGTGTAATTTAAATGCATAAACTGCAAGCCCCACTTTTAAGTTTTGTGTTTAGTAAGGAAACTCTTGTTAGGATATTTAGATAACACTCCTTACTTTAAGTGATTTTTTTTTTTTTTTTTTTTTTTTTTTTTGATAGGGAATGCATAAACTTTTTCAATACTAAGAAACCATAAAATTTACATCATGGATGAGGGCTTGCTTAGCAAAGCAAGGATCCTCTTCAACCTAAACGATGTCATGAACAATGTTATAAGCATTTTTTGCTACTAAGTGAGCATGCATATTCCCTTACATTTTCACACGGGAGAACTGAAAATGAGAAAACCCCTTACAAAGCTCAATAACCCCATCAATATCAGAGGCCACAGCTGAGGGAGAGGGGGAAGAACCCACCAGAGCATTGACTAAGACCGGAGAATCACCTTCCAGCACCACAGCAAGACAGCCACGGCACAGAGCAAACAGGATACCAGCTTCAAGAGCCTTTGATTCAACCTCAATAGGACCGAGAGGAGCTTCCAACTTTTTGCAAAAAGCTGCAACAACCTTGCTTGAGCTGTCACGGATAACAACTCCAATCCCCGTTGCTCTAATATCCTTGAAAGTGGCTGCATCCACATTCACTTTGTAGAAACCCGTAGGAGGAGGAGGCCAGTACAACGACTAGATTGTCGAGCTAGACAACACATTATCTTCATTAGCCGCAAGGAAATCAGCAGTTGCAATGCCCCGGACATTAGCTGCATACCAGAATGTAACACACCATTAAGGCGCCATTCATTTTGACTCTACCAAACCTTCCACACTATCATTACCAGCCGAGCAACACGACCCAAATTCACATTATCACCCAACAGCAGTTGCCATAAGATGTCCATAAAAGAGCAATCATCTCTTCTATCTATGTTTAGGACCAACTTAGAACACTCCCACACCTTTTGAGCCTTCGAACAACCCCACAAAACGTGGCCCACAGTTTCGGGCTTCGCTTTACACTAGTCACAAAGATCCTCAATCAGCACTTTCCTTCTCTTAAGGTTTACTTTTGTGGGTAACGCTTCTCTACAAGCTTTCCATGCAAAATGCTTAACCTTATGGGGAAAGGGAAGCCTCCATAGCCTCTTCCAAAACCTTTTCGATAGGCTACAATCCGGACACTCCCACTAGTACCCGAAGAAGAAATACTCACTGCCAAATGATAAGCACTTCTGACGGTGAACTTACCATTTGCCGTTTCAGCCCACACCAATTTATCTGAAGGGAGGCGGACGCTCAAAGGGATACTTTTGATAGCTTCCGCTTCATGTGGCAGAAAAATAGAGTCCATCACCAAGGATTTCCAACACTTTAACTTAGTGTCTATCAACTCTCCAACCCAAGAATCCTCACGCAAGAACAACTGAGGAGAAATTACCCCATGAGAGGAAGAACAAGGCAGCCACCTATCACCCCATACCCTCACATCCCTCCCATTACCCACTTGCCACATAACACCTTCCTTTACTAGATCTTGCGCCGCCATGATGCTCCTCCAAGTATAGGACAGATTATGGCCTAGATAAGCATGAATAAAATCGCAACTAGGGAAATATTTAGCTTTCAACACCTGGACTACTAATGAGTCTTAGGCTAGTTGCAATCTCCACCATTGTTTGGCAAGTAAAGCCAAATTAAAGCATTTCAAATTCTTAAACCCCAGTCCACCACCCGTTTTGGGCACACACATCTTTTCCCATGACACCCATCTTTGGGCACACACATCTTTGATAGCTTATTTTAAGCGATTTAAATAATGTATTTAAAGAACTCTTCAAAGTAAGTTTTAGAACTCAAGTAACATTATTTGGTGGCATTGTGGTGAATATTGTGATAAACATGGGTTCCACCAAAACTGACTTGACATGACAAGTTGACTACTCTCTCTCTTTCTCTCTCTCTCTCTCTCCAATGAAATAAATTATTTTACATGACATGACAAGTTGACAAGTTTTTTTTTTTCTCTTCAATAAAATAAATTATTTTACACTATT
This sequence comes from Quercus glauca, assembly GCA_023736055.1. NCBI lineage: Eukaryota > Viridiplantae > Streptophyta > Magnoliopsida > Fagales > Fagaceae > Quercus > Quercus glauca. Next base: position 22,688,282 of record CM043319.1, on the reverse strand, counting down.
CAAGTGAGAGTAATACACAATTTTTTCTAAAATTAAATAAATACCCATACCGAACACCTAATTTTGTGTTTTCAGTTTTAAAAGAATGTTACAAAAATATGCTACCAAACACTTTCTTTTTAGTATTATGAGTACTCAAAAAAAGTATTTAGTACACTTTTTAAATTACAATTTTCATATTGTTTTGAAAACCAAAACTACAATACTCTTACCAAACAGGATTTGTATCCAACTTTAAATGAAAAGGTTTCATTCATTAGCCAACAAGCAAACTGATAAAAGTAAATTACACTTTAAGAAAATAAAACATTCAAATCAAGCGGAGAATTTACTTACAAGAAGATATGCACGTCTCTCTTTCGTGCTCAACAAAAGCTTCTTTGTCCCATGGTTCCCCTTCTAAATCTAAATTTTTAAATAGACAATCAAAACATAATGACCCCAAATTTTTTTGGTGCAATTTGCAATTCAATAATAACGGATGTTAAAAATTAGCTAAATTATTTTTAGATGTTTCCTCAATTAAATTCAATCACACGATTTTTTTGACTAATGAGCACAAACAATGTTACATTCTTCCAAAGATAATAAATTCAATATGTAATTTGTTGGTCAATGCAACCACATAGTTAAATTTAATTAGAAAACTTAAGATACAACACCTAAAGAACATTATTTAAATTTTGCCCAAAAAAAAAGTTTGGAGGAATGTAAATTCTTTTCTTCTTTTTGTTTTTGTTTTTCCTCCTGTGAAAGCCATGTAAGAGTACCAAATTTAACTCTTGCTTCCACCTCTTTCATGTCCAATTACCTATTTAACATCTTTACTCAACCTTCACTGACTTCAATAACAGAAGCAAAATTCCCTCCTCACCCATCCTCCCTCTCAATTTTGATTGTTTTACATGTATTTCCAATTTTCCCTGCAATAGTATATACCATTCATATGGAAAAGGCATTCACAGAGAATCTCATCCGAAGAGAAAAAAACTCTTCCAACTTCGCATAACACAGTCTCGCTCTCAATTTATTTTCAGCTTTGGTTATCAATTCTCTCATTAACTTTCTGTCCAGAAGCTTCCATGTTGCTTTCCTTCCCAAATCCTAGTTCTGACATGTCCTGCTTTGCCATCAAGTTCCTGCAATATGCCAATAAAAGAGCATGTAACAACTCTTACATAGAAAGAGATTGACAAAGTCTATACTCAACATCCATGATGGCATGACATGAGTGGAAAAAAAAGATATATAATACTTACCTAATTTCCACTATGGCGCTATCCATCAGATTCTTTTATAACTTTTTCTTCATCATTTACTTTTTCGGTTGGTAAGTTACACATGCAACCAGCGGGTCTTGAACCCATGATCTTATCCCCCCCTTGCTCATCAGGGGAGGAGTCTTTTTTTTTTTTTTTTTTTTTAACCTGCAACCTTTTACCATGTACTCAGGAATCACCAAATGGGGGGACCCATTGATTAGACACAATTTTGGAGAGGTCAGTTTTCTGGTTTTTCAACTAAAACCGATTTATTTGGTCAAGTCAACTTGTAGGTTTCATGTGAGACTCTACTACATCATGCATGGTGTAACTATTGAACTTATGTGCCATGTAGATAATAACCTCAAGCAAAAAACATAATCCCAACAATTTAATTCTATTGAAGCTAATGCAGTGGAAGTGGAACAATTTGAATGACTATTTGAGGAAGAAGAGACATAACAAGCTTTGCATGGTATGAAAGGTGATAAAGCTCTAGGGCCCAACGAATTCTTGATAGCTTTATTCCAATGATGCTGGAGTGTGGTGAAAGAAGACATCACAAAGTTTTTTCTATACTTCCATGACAATGGTTCATTTGAGATATTCTTAAATGCTACTTCTATTGCACTCATCCTGAAGAAACTAGGGGCTGTAAATGCTAAGAATTTTAATCCTATTAGCCTTGTAGGAAGTGTCCATAGAACCCTAGCCAAGGGTCTCTCAAACATATTGAAGCATGTGATGGGAAAATTACTATCTAATACTCAGAATGCCTTCATTCACGGGAGACAAATATTAGTCTGTTCTAATTGCAAATGGGTGTTATGACAGTAGGTTGAGGGAAGGGAGCCAGGAGTGGTAAACTAGACTTGGAAAAAAAACCTACGACAATGTGAATTGGAAATTTCTTCTGTACATGCTGCAAAGATGCGGTTTTGGTGAGAAATAGAGGAAGTGCGTTATTTTCTGCATATCCATGATTTGTTTCTCAGTAATGGAAAATGGTACTGCTAGTGGCTTTTTTGAGAGTACCAGGGGTTTGTGTCAAGGAGTCCGTTTATCTCCACTCCTGTTCGTTTTGTCATGGAGGCCTTAGCAAGTTATCTTACTTATAAAATGAAAAACAAGGCAGTGGAAGGAGGAATCTTTCTGATATATATATATATATATATAATTTTTTTTTTTTGTGAGAATATTGTGTGTACTGATACACGGAAGATCTCTCACTATTTGCACATGATACACTATTTGTGAAGCAGACCCTACTCAGCTCCATCTCTTGAGATGTATTCTTCTATGCTTTGAAGCAGTATTAAGATTGAAAATCAATTTGAGCAAGTCAGAGATAGTTCCTGGAGGAGGTGTTCTGAATTTGGAGTTGTCCAGTATTCTTGGTTGCAACGTAGCTCACCTTCCCTTGAAATGCTTGGGGTTATTTCTAGGTGCTCAGTTTAAGTCCAAAATTATCTGGGATGGCATTTTAGAGAGAATAAAGCAAAGGCTGGTGAGTTGGAATAAAATTCATTTATTGAAGGGAGGACAGCTCACACTAATATGGAGTAAGCTTTCTAGTCTTCCCACTTACTTTATGTCTTTGTTCCCATTACCTATTAAAGTGGCAAATAGAATGGAGAAAATGCAAAGATAATTTCTATAGGAAGGTTTGGTAGAGGAATGTAAATTCCATTTACTTAATGGGAATACTCTTTGCACTCCTGTTCAACTTGGAGGTTTGTGGGTTAGGAATTAATGGTTTTTAATAAAAACACTTTTTATTCAAGCCCTTGTAGTCAAATGGTTATGGTGCTATGTGGAGGACACACATTCTTTATGAAGGAAGTAATAGAAAAAAAGTAGGAGTCTGTATGGTGTGAGCCTTTGGAAGTACACCCGGAATGGGTGGAATAACTGATTTGTTTGTTATGAGGTAGGGAATGGTAAAAGAATTTGGTTTTGGCATGGCCTTTGGTGTGGTAATGATACTTTCAGGCTGGTTTGGTATTTCTCCAAGAGTCATAGGTTTTGCATCAATAATTATTACAACGCTTTGAGGAAAGGAGGTGACACAAGAGTCATGGTTTTTGTGTTAATGATTATAACAAGGCTTTTGAGGAAAAGGGGTGACAGCAGCTTCCCATGGAGATATAATTGGTGTGACAGAGCTCCACCATGTAGCCTTCTTTTCTTGGACAGCTGTGAATGGATGAATTCTCACTTTCTCAGTACAAACCAACTGAGGAAATAGGTCATTATTATTTCTGATTGGTGAATCTAATGGGCCATCAAATTACCATTTTTTCTTCATTGTGAGATGACCCCAAAATTTGGGACTAAGGCTTTGTTGATGTTGTTTTAAGCTTGCTAGAGACTTATGGTTGTTCAGCGTAAGTTGGTCAACCAAAGTATGTGATGGAATTTTTAACTTGTTGGAAATAACATTAAATCTGGAATATGGTTGTTGAGCTCTCGGTAGTACATTTGAAGTATTTGTTTTTACAGACTCTATGCACATGGGACCAGGCTGCCAGTCCTCTTATTCCAACTGATTTTTTGTAATTTATTAAAGCTATTTTTTTTTTTGTTTTTCTGGGTTTTCCTTTGTATACTTCCCGTGTATTAGGTTGTGACACTTTTTGTGCTTTTCTAATATATTCCATTCAGTTATAAAAAAGAACCCCTAACAGACACTGGAACTGTAATTGGCTACTGGAAGCTGAAGTATGTAAAATCAGTAGTCCACTCAGGAGTCAGGACTACTTTCTAGAAAATAAGCATAAACACAGCAACATATTAACTATAACAATACCTTTTTTTTTTTTATAAGTAACGTAAGAATATTATTAATAATAGAAAAAGTGCCAAGCCGAGTACATTGGGAATGTACTATGGGGGCACAAATCAGGAAACAAAAGTACTATTAACTATAACAATACTGCAGCACACAATTTTCATTATTCTTTTCAAAATAAGAATTAATTTTTAACTTTTACATATTGCCAATGAGAAGCTCCTTAAAGGCAGTATCTAAGTGAGTAGTCTGTTAGTCTGTTAACAGCTTTGATAATCCTTACAAAGATGACAAATGAATTGTAAGCAATTGGTAAGAGGTAATAGAGTGTTTTTTGATTGATTGAACCAAGACATGCAATTCACAATATTACCCTAATGCAGCTAATGCTAGGCTAAGTAGCAACAGCTGAGGCTGGGGAGGAGAAATCTTTGCCTTCAATAACCTGTGAACCATAAACCATTTATGCTCTATATCCATTAAGAAATCTTGAACCACATTTCATTTCTGTATTAACCTTGGTAAAGAAAAATTAAAGCGAGAGTGTATATTCTAATACGGCACTATATGATCTTTCATTAAATTGTATTAAAAATTTGGAACCTCCATATTTCTACCTCTGGAAGAAATGTACTGATTTTCAGAAGGCATGCAAACTATAATAAAACTGGACTGCCATTTGGACAAAAACAAGTATGATCTATAGTAAAGAAAATTAAAAACTCACTTTTCCATACGACATTGCAGATACTTCTTTGACAAGTGCCTACATTTTTCAGAAGTATGGCCAGAAGATTTTAGACAGCTGAGGTATTCTTTCTTTTCCTGAAATAAAAGCCCATCTATAAAATAAGAAAATTATTCAAATGAAAATTAAAATTAAACCAAGAGAGAGAAGCTCAGAATTATCACATGGACATTCTCCAACATGTAAAACTTATAAGAGCTTAATTCTTCAACACAAAAACAGATCAAGAGTCAGTTTGGTAATGGAAACTACCCTACCAGGTCACATAAATGCATGTGGTCCAAAGGGAAGATTCCTTTTTCAGGAGGTACTGGTCTCAGTCCCCTATTGCCGCCAAATGCTCCACCTGCAAAAAAATCTCAAACTTTTAAAGAAAAATTAAAAGAACACACATCCTACAGCAGTTACTGGGAGGCTTTTCACAGGTTAGGCCTCACCAAGAGTCAGTAATTGCTAGAAATAAGAATCCTTTGTACTTCAATCCAGAATGTAATAGTATATTACATTGAAATCAATTATAATCTTCTAATTTTTAACCAAACTATCTATCAGATTCAAAAGAAAGAAGTTGAGTAATGCATAATGAAAATAAATTTACTTCAGTAGACACACAGTATCTACTTTATCAGTTATCAGTTAGGATGGAAGAAGTTTAACTGCTTTAATAATAGTTATTACAAGTTTGGAAATCCCCATCAGATCAAACTTGTCATCAATAGAGCATTCTCACTGCCATGATAACCATGCCGGTAAGAAGTCAAGTTTGATATTAATCATATCCCAGCTACAAATAATCACTGACGAAAGATGCAGCAAGGCTACAATCACAACAATACTCAATGTGTTTATGACTGTTTAGAATTATTTATCTGCTTTTTTATTTTCACACACACACACACACATATGTATAATGTGATTTATTTTCATAGTTTGGCAAACTGATGTAACCAACACAGCATTACATGTTTTTTGAACACATAAACAAAATTGTTTTGCATAACAGCCAATCAGTAATTGTTTTTATAAAGAGTCGAGAGATGCGCAAGAAGTGCTACCAAATTGGACAAATTCAAAACCTTCTCTAGGAACTCAATCAAGAATGAATAACAAACAAGGAAAAGATGGATTATCATAACATTCATCTCAAGGACTTCAAATGCTCCCATAAGTACATTCAAAGCAATTGAAACTTCTTTTGTCCAGATTGGTAACAAAGGTGCATGTTTTCTAACACTATGAAACTTTATTCTCTGAAATACAAAAAAAAAAAATTAGAGACGAATACGAAGATAAGCAGGAGTAATTTTCCATTCCAATAAATTAATGGTTAGAGCACCTTTTCCAGGTCCACTAATTACTAGAACAAACCTACCATAACAAAACCAAAAAGCTCATATAAGTAGGAAATGCAATGGGCAAAACCTCCTGCAACCATCCAACCATGAAGAGTAGCAGAACTGCCCACAATAATCATGGCAAAAACCTCAATCTTATCCTCCATCACATTATTATTATTAATTTGATAAATAATGAGTTTCTATTAAAAATCAAATATACATTGTGTTCACAATGATGAACACAAAATGTCAAAAATAAAGTACAAAATCTCAAAAGGAAAATCCAAGAGAAATTTGAAATTCTAAAATAGAAGAACAATGAGTGAACTGAAACCCCAAATCCAGGACGAATCGAAGAGTACAAGCAAACAATCACATTATTTTTGAGAAGTACCCTCCATCTCACTTTATTTATTATTATTATTATAAGCTCCATCTCACTATTAAGGGAGGAGGAAGTGCTATTTGAGTTAGAACTCATACTTTTGAAAACCTGAGAATGCAATTACTTAAACCTGTAAGCAAACCACAACCTCACCTTCTCAGAGAATTTGCTCACATCATCAAGTTGTCAAAACTGTGAACAACACAGCTCTCATGATTTCTACATATACAGCTCCCTAGTAATTTTGTACTTGTCAAAGTGCAAACAACTAAGTCAACCCCCAAAAACCCATTTTGGTAAAAAAATCCATGGATGAAAAATATACTCTTTTCCAGCCATGAAAGCCACAAAAAAATGTCCAATCCAAATGAGGATCAACACCACAAACTCTAGGCAAACACTGGCTCACAAAGGCACATAATAAATCTTAATATATCCAAAAGTTTAATTATTTTTCCCATCAAAATCCCACAATATCAGCCAATATAAGCAATATCTCAGAGAACCCATTTTTCCTTTCACCTCCAAATCCCATTAGAAACACACAAATCATTGAAACTTTGCTTTTTTTTTTTTTTTTTCCCACTCAACTGAACTTATTACGAGTGTTTAGAATATACTATAATGAGCTCTTAAATTTCCTTTTCTTTAATCTGAGAATTAAGAAACAAAGGTGTAGACTGTAGAGTTGAATATTTCATGTTCTTTTCTTTTTCCTTAACCTTCATTTTCCTAAGCAACCAAAGTGCAATACACAGAGAGAGAGAGAGAGAGAGAGAGAGAGAGAGATTACCTGCACTCATTTGTAAAAGCTTTTTTTTTTTTACAATTATAATTGTTGCTGGGTCGGGTCGCGGGTTTTTGGGTTGCTGGCCTGAATACGTGGTGGCGACAGTGGCTCTGCGGGGGAGGACCTGGGGTGCTTCTCTCTCTCTCTCTCTCTCAAGTCTCTTTCCTTTTGTTTTGCTTTTTGTTTTTGGTTAAATTACATAAACTTCCAATTTCAAACGAGAACATTTCAAAATTAATTAATTTGGCCCTTAAAAACAACTTAATTTATAAATACTATTAGGCCAGTTAATCATTCTCTTCTTTATCTTAGGGGCTAAATTAGCTTTAAGAACAAATTTGTCAGTTTTGAAATGTTTTAAATTTAGTTGACATTAGTTGAACCTCAAGATAAATTAAAAGAATTTACCCTTGATTTTTTTTTTTTTTTTGGGCATGTTATATTGTTATGCTTATTTCAAAGTTAGATGTAGGGTTTTTTCTTCGAAAATATATATATATATATATATATATATATGGTGGGTTTTTATTTTATTTTATTTGTTGACATTGTTGTTCAATATGCACATTCTGGTATTTTCGAGTTTGATGTTTATTATTCAAATCCTCCTCTCTAATTATCAAATTATTTTTTCAAAAAAAAAAAATCAACTATAAAAATCATTAAAGAATTTACTTAAGTACTATTTTCAATAAATTAATAATTTTCTATTCACAATTACCAATAATTAAAGTGAGACAGTATAAGTAAGGAACAAAAAAAAAAAAAAAAAAAGTGATTTATGAATAAATTAGAAAAATATTATAAGTGAACGTATGATAGCACAATGGTAATGAGATTATTTGTTGTGCTTGCATTGCGCAATGTATTTTCAAATATTATGAAAAAATTATCTTGTGATCCATGTTTAATACATAGTATAGCACATTGCTTAAGTGAATTTACAAATATTTAATAATTTTCACTAATTTAAGTACACTTAAAAAAAATTCTTCATTGCATATTATTAAATTTTCTTTGTTGAATGATATATTCCAAAATAAATTGTTTATTGTAAAAAATTAGTACGCCATCTATAAATAATTAATACATGAAAATAGTGTATTTAGTTATTTACCTTGTTAATATTTTTTTTTTAATTGAATAACATAAGTTTAAGTTACCACATCGTTGGCTTCAAATTTAGGCTACCACAATTTTAGTTTCATTAAAAGGAATTAAGAAATGTAATTTATTAGGATTAAATAATTAAAAATATGAATATACTATCTTAGTGTATATATATATATATATATATATATATATATATTTTTTTTTTTATAGAAAGGCTAAAGCTTTATTTATGAAGATAAAGAAACAGAAACATCATGGACAAAAACTTGTTTTAAGAAACAAGGACACTCTTCAATCCAAGCAGAGAAATCAGTCAAGTCAAGAGCTTGTTTTGCCAATAAATAAGCAGGCCTATTGCCTTGCCATTTGACATGAGAGAAAGACACTTTTCTAAATTCATTACATTTAGCTATCATCCAATATATCAGACTAGAAACAGTTGATGAAGCATTTGAAACTTGCTTTAGAGCTTGTGCAATAATCAATGAGTCCCCTTCTAAAACCAAGTCTCTAATTCCCACCTCCTTAGCAAAGATAATCCCAGCTTTAAATGCCTTCGCTTCAGCTTCAACAATTCCCAATGGAGCATGAAATTTCTTGCTTTAACTAGCAATGAACTTCCCTTCATGGTCTCAAATAATAACACCTACACTGACAGCTGTTTGAGCTGTAAATCTTGCAGCATCAACATTAACTTTATAAGAAGGATAATTAGGTGGGGACCAAGTTACTTCCAGATGAGTTGACGGATTTGATGAAGTTCTGTTTGCAAACCAATATTCATCTAGGTAGTTCTTACACCAATCAACCAACCTCAGAGCTACCTTTCTCGGTTTCCCATGAATCACATCACTTCTTTTTATAATAAGGAGGTGTTTGGTACTGTTGTTTAAACAATAGTTTTCAGTATTCAAACAACATTACTTGTATTTCCACATACTTTTTCATCCATACGTATTTCCACAAAACAACAACATTATTAAAAATCTTTTACCAAATGAGCCCAAGTATTCCAAACAATTGTATTTCGACCTCATCTTTGTTTGTGTTGGTGAATGGGTGTATTGTTGAAGCTTTTAACCCCTCAAGGGGCATTAGGTAGGGAGACCATTTGTCTCCGTACCTTTTTATCTTGTGTATGGAGTACTTAGGTTGTCTTATTGAAGAGAAGTGTTCCAAAAATTTGTGGTGTCCCCTTAAGGCATCACGGGGGAATATCAAAATTTCCCACTTATTTTTTGTTGATGATTTCATCCTGTTTGCCAAGGTTACTAAGGAGATTGGTGAAGTTATACTTGAGGTGTTACAGACTCTTTGTATGGAATCTGGACAGAAAATTAGCTGTACTAAATCCAAAATATATTTTTCCCTAAATGTTGGAGCTGATTTGAAGGAGGGAATCTGTGAAAAGTTTGGTATGCTTGAAATGAATAATTTTGGAAAGTATTTGGGGTTTCCCCTTAAACACAAAGGAACAATGAGGGGGCAGTTTAATTTTGTAGCTGATCGGATTATGAAGAAACTGGCTCGTTGGAAGTCCCAATTTTTATCTTTTGCGGGAAGGGCGGTTTTGGTGAAGTTTGTGATGTCAGCTATACCTAATCATGTTATGCAAGGAGCTATTTTACCAATTCATTTGTGCGAATAAATTGGATAAAATAAATAGAGATTTTTTATGGGGGTCAACCAATGAGAAGCAGAGAATGCATCTAGTTGGGTGGGAAAAAGTTATAAGACCCAAGGAAGAAGGTGGTCTGGGGATTCAGTCAGCCAGAGCTAAGAATTTAGCTTTGTTGGCCAAGCTGAATTGGCGTATGTACCATGAAAAGGAGGCTTTATGGGCAAGGGTGCTTTTAACTAAGTACTGTTCTAATGCTAGAAACCAATCCAATAACCCTGATAACCTTCCTTCTTCTCCTAATTGGAATGCAATCAAGGTTGGTTTCCCTTATTTCTCTAAAGGAATATGGTGGAGGATTGGGAATAGCTCCAGTAAAAGTGTTTGGATGGATAATTGGATTTGTGGGCAACCCTTAAGGGAGCTTATTGAGGGGCCTTTAACAATGGAAGATATGCAGGTAACCATAGCTGATTTTCAGACTAACAATGATTGGAGGTGGGAGAGTTTATCTTTTGCATTGCCTCCATGCATTAAGGAGAAAATTAGAGCAATCCTAGTTCAAGAGTTTGGTATTGGAGAGGATGTTTTAATGTGGAAATTTATGAAGGATGGTGACTTTTCCACTAACTTGGCTTACCTTAGTATTAAGGCTGAAATGGGGGTGGAAAATATGATCAAGGGTGCTTGGATTTGGAAGTTGGATTCTATTCCAAAGATCATGAGTTATCTGTGGTTATGTATGCATAATAGTGCACATGTGAGGGAGGTTCTTGCGGGCAGGGGTATCAATTGTAACCCTTTATGCCCTATTTGTAGGCAGCAAGGTGAATCCATAGATCATTTGTTGAGGGAATGTATATTTGCTCGCCAGTTTTGGTTGAAGATTTGGTCTCCCCATATCACACCACCCCTGCATAACCAAAGTTTGGGAGACTGGTTGCATGACAATTGCCATAGTAAACGAGTTCATCATAGTAACATGCCTTGGAGTGTTATTTTTCCTTTTGCTATTTGGAATTTATGGAAGCATCGGAACAAAATGGTTTTTGAATATTCCACTCAACACCAATCTTCATGGGCTTTGTTTAAGTCAAGCCATGGAGTATTTCTATTGTGTTGGAAAGGTGAGGAGAGTTAGTCAGAGAGTTTTAATGCAGGCAAAGTGGTCCAAACCTCCTGAAGGGTGGTTCAAGCTCAATTCAGATGGAGCTTCTTGTGGGAACCTAGGTAGAGCCGGAGGTGGTGGGTTAATTAGGGATTGCAGTGGGAAGTGGCTTAAAGGATTTGCGAGATCCATTGGTTTTGCTACCAGTGTGTCAGCTGAGTTTTGAGCTTTAAGGGATGGTTTGAAGCTTGCTTTAAGTGAAGGGATCCATAATTTGATTGTGGAGTTGGATGCGAGAGTTGTGGTTGATCTTGTAAAATCTAATGTGGACACTAATAAACCATACTCTCCTATTTTACGTGACTGCAGGTGTTTGCTGAGAAGAATCCCTCGGGTTCAAGTGGTGCATGTGTATAGGGAAGGCAATCGATGCGCGGATGCGCTTGCAAGGTTGGGGAGTACCATGGAGGAAGATTTTGTTGTTTTTAGCTCTCCACCAAGCCTTGATGTTTTGTATTTAGTTAATATGGATATTGCTGGTATGTATGTAATTAGAAGCACTGGAACTGGTCTCACTGCTTCTGTGAGATAGTGTTTTGTATCTGTTTCCCGTTAATCAAAAAAAAAAAAAAAGTAGCCAACAACACCAAGGACGAAGAATATACAATTAAGATTGATGGACAATATTTAGATACATATATAACAGTTGGATCTAACCTAGTGAATGAACTAAAACTTCGCCAACTATAGCCCTTGTTTTTGGATTTTGGTAAAAAGGAAAAGTGCGTATAGCTTGAAAAAAGAATCTGCCTCTGGACATGTCACAACTTCAACTTCAATGAACAGCCATCGGCTGGTATGCTGCTATGATCTATGCTATAAATCATTCTGTTCATCATATCTTGCATGGAATTGAATCTGAATCTGTTGGAAAAGTTGCAACTCCAGCTGAGTTTGGGGAAGAAATGTCAGGCATTCTTGGCCTATTATGCATGGGGGTGTTGAATTATCACTAGAACCGCATCTTGAGAGCTATCGTGAGAACGAGGAGTTGGCTATGAGAGCACAAGAAAGGTTTTCAGTACACATGCCAGAGTTTTTAAATGCTAAATATACATATATCCAGCCAAAAATGAAACTTTTAAAATGGAAGAATAGATATGAAAATTTAAACCATTTATGCAAGTAGTTAGCATTTGAAAAGAATAAAGATTCCTCTGTTGGAAATAAGGTTCTAGAATGACATATGTCTGAATATACAACACTTACCACACCAATGTGCCACGGATGACTCCTAAAATCTCTGAATGTTGCTGCATCCATTTCCTGCAGAACATGACTCAGCATTCGTAGAAAATATAAAGCTATTTCTAAAAGGAACATAGTTGCTCCATTTATTGGTGGGCCCCGATTTATTGACTCTACCCTCTCTTAATGCCTAGTGGGTATGGTATTTGGAGAATTGGGACATGGTCCCAGCCTCTCTTAGTGCCTAGTGGGTATGGTATTTGGAGAATTGGGACATGGTCCCAGCATCTAAAAGAATAAAAATAAGCTATTGTTTTTCTCCATAGCTTTGAAGCCACAAATTTAAACTCTTGAATGAAGAGCTTAAATGAAAAAAGGGTGGTATTCTTATTACTTTTGTTAACTTCAAATGAGAGTACCAAATAGCGAGCATTCAGCAGTCTTTTATACTTTATTTTATTTTGGGATGGATTATGACCAATGTTAATACTTGAAATCCTAATATTTGTTTTACACAGAATGAAGGGACATGCATCAATTGGCTTCAAAGATTGTATAAACTGATTTATGGTGTGTGATTGCTATAAAATGATCTTAATGGGGAAACCACTTGCCTCCAACTCTATGAAGGGAACCTAAGCTTCTTACAGTATTTAAATCCAAAATTGACTTACAATACTATAGATGGGAGGCACCACAGTCTCCCCTTTAGACTTCAAATTTGGCATAACAGAGAATCCTGGTGTCAAGTCCTGTGATCTGAAAGTCCACCTGTAAGAAATTAGCACAGTTACAACATTGACATGGCTGGAGGACAAACAATGTGGTAGGATCTCTGAGTTCAGAAATCACCAAGAATTGGCATGTTTCTAGAGAGGCCATATTTGCAGAATCAAGCAATTCATACATACCCAATATACAGAAAGATGCAGAATTGTGCCCATTCACGAACTAGCAAGCGAAGCCAGTAAGTTTCTGATGAGTTATCCATGTTAATGTATATCTGAAGAATAAAATGCTTCTCAAGGAATGTTCCCAAAAATTCATAATGGTATATAAATTGGAAAGAAAATCAATATATTCATACCACAGTTTCTGCCAAAGCTACTATCTGCATTGTAGCTTGAAATTTCCTGTATAACACAAAAGAAAATAGCACAAAAGTTCAAAATATTATTCTTGTTGAAGCCGGCAATTTACAACCTTGGAACATAAAACAGTTACAAACTTTCTTTCTTTCTTTATTCTTTAATTTCTTATTCAATACTTACTTGAACATCATGTACTTTGTATACACTGCATCATGCATTGTATGAACATCCTCGTCCTCTATGAAGCTCAACTGCTCCCGTAATACCGACAGATTTTGAGATATATGGTGGAAAATCAAATAGAATGATATAAAATAATTGAGCAGCAGAAGCACCTGAGCCACAGTGAGTTACAACAGAATTAGCATCTTGGCCAGAAAAATTATATACTGGCTTAAAATTTGCATTAGTTAGCAGATTATGAAAATTTAAGAACACAATGGATTAAGCAGCTAAGAAACTCACAGAGAAGTAAGGTACAGAAGCTCTGTAACCAACAAGAGTCAAGTAAAAGACACACCCAAGTCCAGCTGTAGTGCGACGCTCAGTTACAGAAAGGCGCTCACACATGATGCAGTAACCATGAGAAATGAGCAAAAAGGACACGAAACAAGCTGTCTGAAAGAGCACTCCAGTTACGTAGACCCCAAATGACATCCACAGTGAACATACCTGAAGATTGAAGCATGAATACCTGCAAGAACAGTGCTTGAAATGTTAGGATAATTTGAAGCGATTAAATCATACAAACGTCAAATACACATTACCTTGCCCCAGATGTTAATAACAGTTCGTGTTATCATTTTGCAGACTAAAATGAGCTATAGAGGCAACCTAAACTATGTGCCTCATAAGTTACAACATAAGTTACATAACCACCTTAAGAAATTGTCACATCATCTTCCACATAGCAGCCACAGACAACAACTTCATTTATTTTATCAATGATTTGATTTTACAACATCCCCCTCTCCTTTTGCATGTATCGTGAAAAGAACTGAATGCACAGTCATGCAAAACTAGTTAGAATAGGGCTTAGAGAAGGTTTTTCTCTCATGAATTAGTTCCTGAAAGTTTAGGTTCTTTATACCCCCCCTCCCCTTTATCATGCTAAAAAAGAACAAACAAAATCATAAAAATTATGAAAGGTATTTCAATAATATATTTTCTCATGTATGTGATGCTACATAAGCTCCATTTCAGATATCTTAGCAGCTACCTCCTAATTACTGAAATATCTTCTTTGACATAATGTAGCTTCTAGTAGCCATCCAGCACCATTATGAGGTGGAAATTAATGATACATAGATGCAATAAACAGGAAGGCCAAAAATTAAACGCATCTTTATTTTTATTTTTTATTCTCTCAATAAATTTAAGCTAAAATTTACAATTTGACAGCAACAAGAACTTACCAAAAGAGGAAAGATAAGGCAAGTTGTAATGCTTTAATCAATGGAACAGACGCCAGTGTCCACTGCAAATTATTCGTCTGCTCTAGTATAACAATATAAAAAAAAAAAAAAAATTACATAAAAATCCAATAAATGCATACATTTCCTAGAGATTAAAAGTAAAATGAGACAAACGAGAAATCATGAACTTTACTAATTTGTTGCTCAATTTGGTTGAAAAGGTATAAAGTAAATATCTTTGAAACTTAGAATTCATTGACTGGCGCCAAGGAAAACAGAATTCCACACTGAACATAGCATAACTTAGTTATTTAGCATCATTAGGGAGAACTTTTCATCAATAGAAACAAAAGATAAAAGAACCATGAAAGTAGAGGATCAAAATGTAATTTTTATTCATAGCACATAGTTTTCCCAAAAGGCAAACAGAGAACAATATTGTGGTGTTATCTCCCCAACAAATATATAGATAAAAAAGAATCCTAAAAACAAGGGAAAAAAAATCAAGCTAAGGATTATTGTATTCAAGCTTGCACAGGCCCCAAATCCTGCAAAAAGAAAAAAGTAATTCTCTCTGTCTTCCTAACATTTCTCTCAGCATCCAAACAGAGCATAAAGGCAACAGAAACCAATAGAAAATGAAAAAAAAAAAAAAAAAAACCCATGAACTGAATAGCTTAAAAACCAAAACTTGTAACAAAATGAAACATACCCATCAAACCAAAACGCTCAAATTCCATATCCAATCATACTGTTTGAATAAAACTAGGAAAAAAAATTTCAAAAAATAAAAAAATTAAAAGAAGAAGAAAAAGGACCTGAAAGTGGCGGTTTTTGTAGGTATTGATGGTCCAAGAACAAGCGGAGAAGACCCAGATGGAGAAGAAGGCAAGGTACAAAGAAGGCAGTGGCCGATACGACTCGTTGAGTCCGATACGATACGACACGGTACTTGCTGGTACTTCCATTTTTGAATGAAACAGAGCAAGCAAGAAAAGCCTTTTTAAAAGGTACTTTAAAAGTTTCAAAACAGAGTTTTTTTTGTAAAGATAAGCAGCTTTTTAATTCTCTCCTTTTCAGTTTCTAGTTATGTTTCTTTCTCGTTTCATGTATGGCTTTGTGCTTGTGCTTCTGTTTTGGGTTTTATTCTGTGTGCTTAATTTATATACATAGGATTTACACGTATTCCTTTGCCATGTACTTTTGGTTTTTTTTTTTTTTCATTGAATTAATTAAGATGTAGGGTATTTTTTTTGATAATTAATTAAGAAGTGACATATACTAAATACCACTACATAGGATTAAATTATGATTTAAGTTTACCAAAAAAAAAAAAAATTATGATTTAAAGTTCGTTCATCAAAAAAATTATGATTAAGTTCATGAATTCTTTAACAACTGAGTTCTGTTGCTTATGTAGAATTACAAATGTGCGCTGTAAGGGTTACTTTATTTTTTATTTTTTTGATAAGAAGGGTTACTTTATTTTGGGAATACATTATTGCATAAAGTACATTTAAGCTGTGTTTGGCATTAATCGAAAAAGTTATTTTTTATTTAGTTTATTTTTGCTATTATTTATTTTATTTTTAGTACTATTTATAAGTACCATTGCATTTTTTGATACTATTTATTAATCATAATTAGCTTTTAGCTTTTAGCTTTAGTGACCTTATAGATCTTCTCAATTCTGACGGAGTCATCCCTCTAGAAGATATTAATTTTATTTGTAAAAGTTTACATTTTTTTTTTTTTTGTTAGTGTGCTTTCGAAATGTAAGAGTTGCTCTAGCTTTTGCTAGCGTTGCCAAAGAGATAGGGGAAACCTATTCTTGGTTTGAAAAATGCTCATATTTTCACTTTCCAATTGTACACTGTGTTATTAAACCAATAAAGTGTACTGTCGATTTCCTAAAAAAGAAGAAGTTGAAATGTCTTAGTATTTCAATTTTTTTTTTTGCTGAATAATTTTCTTTTTCTTTTTTTGAGTGTGGAATAAGGGACTCATGAATAAATCTTATCTACATGAGAGAAAATTTAGTTTTATAATCAAAACATTACCAACATATTTATACATGTAAAATAACAATGGATGACTTGGTAATACTCATATGTCTCATCCTTTTGGTAAGAGCCCTGAAACTCAAGTGATATGGTCTATTCTCATAACCAAACTTCAAATTCCCCCCTCTTATCATTCGTGTATTTCTTAAGTTTTTCCTTTACCTAAACAGAAAAATACATGAAATGATGAATGACAATGATCTGTGTAGTTTCATGGACAAAGAATGGTGTCTGCGTTGCCGATATTTATTAAAAAAAAAAAAAAAAATTCTAGTATAGTGAGAAGTTTTTAAGTTCAGGGAGAAAAAGTAATCAATAATCATCATTAGAGAGAGCCTTTTTTTTTTCAATCTATACCAGGAAAGCAAAGAGGGTTAGGGTAGTAAATTAAATCATATTTGTCCAAGTCAATTTGGTTTTTTATTTTATCAAAATGAGGTTAGTGGTTATCAAAAAAATAAACAAAAACAATGTTAGTGGTGCAAGTGCATGAACAAAACCACACCCTCATGCACTTCTTTTTTCCAGGCCAAATTTTGGAGGATCTACTCAATCATCAAAAGATTACTTTCATAAAAATTATCATTTATTTTTTTCCTTGGACAGTTAGACCTGTTCTAATATGCATACGTTTTAAATAAATAAATAAAAATCCAAAGGTAGCATTCTTTGCATGGGCTTGGGATTTTTTTTTTTTTTTTTAATACGGATGTAATTATTCTTTTCAACAAGGACGTGAAGAGCACTTCAACACTGCCAATAATTAGGTGTGCGGAATACACATGGCTTTTAGATAGCATGATATAAACAATTATGATTATTTTTTCCCTTTTCAACAACAAGTGGAGGGAGAACGAATTCTAATCCAAATTCTCCTCCATATATAAGAGAATTGATTGGATAATAATGCTATTAAGTCATAAGTCTCTTTTTGATGATGTTCATGTATCATGTTATTAAAACCACAAACTTTGCATAAAAAAATTTAAATTATCACAAACTTTCATGAAAGGATTTTTTTCTAACTTTCTATTTCATTCATATTGGCCAATCATTATTTGGTAACATAATTGTGATAGTTAATGAAATGCAAGCCGATATTTAAGTTTCTAAATTGATATATTTGCATTTTTAGAGGAATGTTTTTTTTTTAAAGGTTGATAGTGAGAAAGGAAAGATAGGATTCGAATCACAGACATAAGATACTATAAATGACACTATTACCATTGAGTTATCACGAACATTAGGCAATTATGTTGTTAGTAAGGCTCTATATTTGTCAATGTTGAAAGATATTCTTAAAATAAATAGTTTAAAATTAAATTATATTACTCTAGAGTTCCTAAGGTAATTTTGTCTTGAGTTCTTAAAATCTTATTCATTTATTTTGAAATGATTGGACTGATTTTGCTATATAATAAATAATTTACATAAACACCACATAATGTTAGTCAACATTTAATAAAAAATGTTGATGATGTGGTAAAATATAATCTATTCATTCAAATAATCACTAACATCACTTTGTTATCTATCATTAACAAATAATCACTTCAACAGTTATGAAATTATTGTGAGAAAGAGAATTATTTTTAAAACAAACAACTGCATTGAATAAAACACTATGAAAAGTGTTATTTTTATGAAAAATAGATAAGAGAGAAGCAATAAACAAATGTTTCCAACAGTTAATAATTCAACGTCATCATATAAGTAGCATTACTGGGGTAATAAGGTTCATTTTCATTTCTTATTGCCTTTTGAGTGATTTGCAGGACACAAAAGGTCCAACCCTATTATATTAAATGACATAAAAAATTAAAAAAAAAACCTTTGTTTGGAATGTACTAGTCACCAAATCAACCTAGGGAAGCAGGTTCCTTACATGGGTGCAGGACCAGACCAACCACTGTACAAAGAATTAGGCAACTGCCATTGACCTTTCTTGAAGGCAAAGAGCTTTTAATAGAAGCCTCAATAAAATCAGGCAGCTGGGTTTTAGATATAATAGTTGTAGCTAGTCATCCATAGAAATGTAACATTAGGTGAACAAACTCACTAGCATAACTAGTTTCATTCAATCCTACTCCATTCAGGGAACAAAATTTCTCACTTTTATTAATTAAAATGGGGTCATCATTCAAAAACTTGAAAAACATAACGTCATCAATCACGAACAGTCATGTGAAAGCAATTACCAATTTTAAGAAACTTATTTGGGCCAAAATTTGGCTGAAAAAATAGCATGCTTAGTTTGTTTCTTTCCTCCAAGTTTGGCGCTATAAAAGTATAAGTTCTTATTCAAAGTTTGCTAATGGGAAGGACTTTACTTGTTTCAACTTTCAAGTTTGTCCTACACAAAACAAATCTAACCCCTCCATGATAATGATATATTTGTAGCTTTTGACATAATTTTCTTTTTTGTTTTATTGGTCAATATATTTTATGGCAAGCAAGATACTGCACTTAAAAGAAGTAATAAATGGACAAATGAGAAAGACAAATAACATTACCGCATTAAGGCCCATTTTTTCCTTCCAGAATTGCGTAATTTTTGGTTGAATGGTGTACTCTTGTAGAAAAAACAAGGTCCCAAATTGAAGTTGAATGGTAAACGATATTGATTAAAGTCTTAACAAGTGGAACTATAGGATTCGTGGACCAAATCTAGACCTAAAAGACTTGCATTAATATGCATGAATAATTCTCTTTTATTTCTCTGCTAATGATTCAACTTCCCATTGAATAAATTCCAGAAATTTGAGAATCAAAATTGTTGCTACTTCAAAGCAAATATCAATGGCAAGCACCCAGAGTGCTTGAGAAAATAACTTTATTACTTATGCATCTATTTATAACAATTTCTCTATTTTTTTTTGGTTAACATAGTCCTTTCAATTTTATTTAAAATGAAAATAATCCATTTTCTAGATATGAATATTTTAAATAGAGAGGTTCTTTTATACAGAATATTATTGAAATTTTGATCTTTCAACTTGGGCTCTTTTTCATATAGGTCCAATTTAATTTGATTTCTGCTTTTCTCATTTGGGCATTGATTGAAGAATATGGGGAAAAACAAAAGACTCATGTCCATTTGTATGGGCAATTGGGCATGGTTTTCGACAGAAAATTTTTCTGGGTCCATTGAACCCTTACGGCCCAATTAGTTAGCTTGTTGGATCATATAAATGATGGGCTACAATAATTTTTAGTAATTTCCTAACGAGTCGAGAATCAAATGTGGGCTAAAATCACTGTTGATCTCAAATATGGGAATGGGTTCAGCTGATTTTGCCTGCCCCAGCCCAAGCTCAATAATGCCTTTTACTCCTTTTCTTAAGTTGTACTAAGATCCGAATTCGGCCCAACATCTCATGAACCAAACTACAAATATCTTCACTGTTTCCATTTAAAACAACTTTTACAATAAAATTTCAAAAGGGAAAAGAACAATTACATGAAAAATTTATGGGAAAATATAAAACTAGTTGATTTTTTTTACAGCCTTTTATATTTTCCATAAAAGTGCTATTAAAATTTTCTTAAAATTATTCATTAAAAAATGCCTTGAGAATACTTGTTAACCAAATCCTATATATATAGGATAAAATTTAGGTACAGTACCTTAGGTGCTGTTCCTTAAGTTTACCTTTTAAGATTCAGCCATGTGACTACTTAATTAAAAAATACACTTTCATAACATTAAAAAAAATCTATGTGGCAGAATTTTAAGAATGGAACTTAAGGAACAACATCTAAGTACTGTACTTAAGTTTTGTCCACACACACACATATATATATATATATATCTATATATATATTAGGAGTAGTTTTAGGACTACAAAATGCCCTGAGAGTTTATAGACTATACTCTATGTACTTGTTAACCAAACTCTATAGTCTATAGTCTATGCTTACACTTCCCTTATTAAAAAATGCTTTGAGAGTACCTGTTAACCAAACCTTATATATATTTTACGAGTAGTTCTAGAACCACAAATTATGCCACAACTCTAATGTGGCAGACTGTGAGTAGTTAACCATCATTTACACATGAACTCACCATTTTTTTCACCAATCACATTCTGCTACATCATAGTTGTGACAAGAAGTTGTAAAAAAATTTGTGATCCTCGTCTTTTCCATATTTTAGAAGAATACTAGACACTCTATAGTCTATACTCTATACCTAAACTTCTCTTATTTAAAAATGCCATGAGAGTATGTTAACTAAATCCTATATATATATATATTTTAGGAGTAGTTTTAGGACCATAAATTATTTCAGAACTTTTTCACCACAATTCTGACATGGCAGATTATGAGTGGTTAAACTCACTATTTTTTCTTCACCAATCACGTTCTGCAACGTTATAGTTGTAACATGAAGTTGTGAAAAATTTTGTGGTCTTTAACTTTTCCATATTTTAAAAGAATACTATGCACTCTATAGTCAATGGGTTCGTTTGGATATAACTTATTTTACTGAAACTGAAAACTGAAAACACTGTAGCAAAATAATTTTTAAATGTGTGAATACTACTGTGAGACCTATTTTTAATGAAAAAGTTACTGAAAAGTGATATTTGTAGGTCCGTGAACAGTGCATGGATGAACTATTTATGGTTGAAAAGTTAACCTTTGCGGCTACTGTTCATGAACAATGCATAAACAGTAGCCACATTACTCCCTGAAACGTGTGAAAAAAAAAAAAAATTCTAAAAGAGAAAATGCAGATGTGCGGATAGTGCTTTTCAGCACTATCCAAACGCATATTATATATATGATTAGTTTGGATAATATTTATTTTGCTGAAAACTCAAACAAAAAAAAAAAATTAAAAAAATTACTGTTCACTCATGGATTACTGTTTATTTGCCTATTTGAAAAAAAGAAAAAAGAAAAAAGAAAAAAAAGCGCAAAACGTGGACATGAGGGATGTGCAATCCAAACAGTACCATAATCTATAGTCTATACCTACGCTTCTCTTATTTTGGACAAAAGACCTACGCCTTTGAGAAAAACGACAAATATTAGGTTATAAAGTTACCTTTGGCCCTAAAAGTTATCATTATCTAAGAAACAATTTTGAATGTAAAACGTCATTATCTGTGATGACTAATAAGGTTAAGAAAGAATCTTGGAGAAGATTAAGAAGTTAATATGGTAAGTGGTAACTGGGACCCTAACTTTGTAGTCGTTAAAGTAGCATTAAAAATTACCTTAATTAGTGCTCAATCATTCTTACCATTTTTTTTTCTGCAATGACAATGAGAATATATATATTATATGATTATGAGCCCATTCAGACGCCGGTATTAGGTGATGGACTATTGTTTTTTTTTTTTTTTTTTTTTTTATTTTTATAATGTTATGCGTTTGGATTTTTTTGGGCTAGTACTAGACTAGTAGATTGTAGATAGAAAAAAATTCAATCAGACCCACAATTGGATTTTTAATGTAATGTGTTTGGACTTTTTTTAATGAAAGATTAAGATATCCTTTTGTTTTTTCTGATTTAGATTATGTCTAGTTTAAGGGAAGAGGGTGGAAACTGGAAAGGAAAGAAGACAAGGGAAAAGAAAACAATTTCTTTATTTTGTTGATGGGAATTTGAGATGGGAGAAAGCCAAGAAGGAAGGAAAAAGAAAGTATTGAAGTGGTGGTACTCATAGTCATAACGAGTGTATTTATTTTCTTTTTTAGTTCCTCTTTAGTTTTACAAACCAAACACTTCGGAAAGAAAATTTCTTTCCTTTCTTCTCCTATCTTTTCTTTCCTTCTTTGTGCCCAACATAACAGCTCCACTTAACTAGTTAAACCCAGATCTATATCACTCCAAACATGATGAAAAGTGAAAACCAAAGAGAAAAACCTATTTGTTGCGTTTGGTATGGCTATATTGTTGCCATCATTTCAATGCACTAAACTTGATTAAGCACACAATTACGCAACTCAAACGGTCAAACCCAATATCCTAGTCTA
The DNA here is from genome assembly GCA_023736055.1 of Quercus glauca. Taxonomy (NCBI): domain Eukaryota; kingdom Viridiplantae; phylum Streptophyta; class Magnoliopsida; order Fagales; family Fagaceae; genus Quercus; species Quercus glauca. The sequence continues at coordinate 22,665,325 of CM043319.1, read as the reverse complement.
TTTTACACAAGTAGATTGTAGGGACTTTCTCTATAAGACATTATATTTTATGATTAAGTATGTATATATATGAAATTCCATTCATACAAAACCCTTTTTATCTCATGGGCACGTGTGTATGGGCATAGGAATTGGTCTTTGGCATTCATAAGGCTATACCATAAGTTTGTTGTCAAGGGCTTCATGGGTTAGTGATTCCTTCAATGACAATAATTATTTTATTATGCACTCTTAGCATAAGCAAATAAGCAATGCACAAGATATCTTCTCTCAAAGGAATAATCCTGACTTTCCATAAGAAAATACAACAAGGCGATAGCTAGGTTGGGACAAAAACTCTGGCTGCCTATTTTTTGGTGAACCTAACCTCTATTACCACTGCACAATGTAGGGTCTAAGGGTATGAGTTAGCAGCCTCTAGCGTGGTCAAAGAAGCATAAGCATCCAAGTCAGGGTCATTCTTTAAGTAGTTAAAATAAGAAGCATCCAAATTCTAGGTCATTATGAATGAATTAACATAAGAAACATGTGGGTGATTTTAAATTGGTAATTAAGAGAAAAACACAAAAGTTCAATGTAATGAGGGGAAGTTGGTTGCAGGGTAAGTAGCTGGCATATTTGAAGAAGTCCAAATTAATAGTCTTCATAAAAAATATGTATTCCATTCACAATGCAGGGCCTGAGTGTATGAGTTAGCTCTAGTGTGGTCGCAGAGCATAAGCATCCAAATTCAGAGTCATTCTTAATTAATGGCCTGTTTGGAAGTTTAGAGAGGGAGGAGAGTAGAGGAGAGTAGAGGGGAGGGGAGTAGTGGAGAGGAGAGTAGAGGAGAATGATTCCCCTCCACCTTGTTTGGATGTTTTTAAAATTAATAAGGGGGAAGGGAGTAATTAGCCCTTCCCCTTGTATAATTTTGTTAATATAATAAGGGTAAATTAGGTAATTTACTTGGTTAATAGTTTATGTACTCTACTCCCCCTCCAAATCTCTCCAATTTGGGGGAATTAAAAATGGGAGGCTAGAGGGAGTTGAAACCCCTCCAAACCCCTCTCCCTCCTTCCTTAAAAAACTTCCAAACAAGGTGATTGGATTACTCTCCCTCCCTCTACTCTACTCTCCCTCCATTTTTAAACATCCAAACGGGCCATAAGTAATTAGCATAAGATGCAGCCAAATTCTAAGTTATTGTAAAGTAATTAACATAAGAAGCATGTTGGCGATTTTGAATTGGTAATTAAGAGAAAAGCACCAAAGTTCCATGGACTGATGGGGGAAGTTGGTCATTGGTGCATGATAAGTAGCTGGCGTATTTTGAAGAAGCCAAGATTAATAATTATAATAAAAATATATATTACATACTGAGAAATTACCTAATCCAATCTAGGTAGATATTTTGATCATAACTTTAAATTACAGTTTAATCAAATAAGGCTAATCTGTCAATTAACAAAAAGTTTAACCGTTTAAGTGATTAACCTATTGATTATGGATGCTAACATAAAGCATGGATAAAACATATTTGAGTGCTAGAAATGTAAAGCCACAAAAATTTGAAGACACAATACCACAAAATAACATTGGATAAATTATCAAAGAGGAAATCTAAAAATCGGGCAAAAAAACCTCTCCGCATTTTATTGCCCAAAGTGATCCACTATTTTTTGAGATATGGCAAACTTGTACTCACTCCGACCAAGCTTCTGCTAGCAATTGACTTCACACGTCCTTTCTCTATTCAAGCTACTAGATCCACAATCAACCACCAATTGCATCTTTAACACCATGGTTGGATATGGGTTGCTCCAATGACTCCCAAGTGCCAATCAACACCAACAACTTTGAGATTTGAATTGGATGTGATGGTTCTAGTCACCTCTTGATGAATTGTGAGAGTAATAAGGTAAGGAGATTGCTCTACGTTTTTCTCTAGGGTTTGAAGGCTCTTTCTTTCTATTCATATAGCAATTGGGTGTATTGTTCAATCTTTAGAATTGGCCTACTCCAACCTACTAATACAAATACTTGTATATCCACACAATATACAAGATACATTAGAATTGACAAATTAAATACAAAAAAAAAAAAAAAAAATTTACACGAAATTTTCCAACAAAACTAATTAAGATCCTAACACATACAATTGACAAATATCAGTCTTGGCCCTCTAGAGAGAGATCATTATCATTGCAAATAACTGAATATTTTGGTGAATAATATAAGAGCATTAACATCTAGTTTCTAAAAAAATCTCATTTTACCATCTCGAAAGCTACTTTATCTATTATATCATATCATTTTACAATATAGCTAACATCCCAATTTTTATTTTACCATACAACAAATTAAAATAATATATCTACACAATAAAATAATCCCAAAACCATCTCTATTCTCTCCCATCTCTCTCCTCTCTCGAATTTTTGTCTCTCTCTTTCTTTCTCTTGACCACCTATCACCGCCGAGCAACCCAATAGCACCACCCACTGGCACAGCTGCCGATTCAAGCCCAAACATAAAACCCTAGCAAAACCTAATTACCCAAACAAAAACTCAAAGCCAATACCCAAATAAATCCCAAAACCCAAATAAAACCCAAAACCCAAACCACTTGCCACTTCCATTGCAACCACTTGCTACCACCACCACCACCACGAACAAACCCAAAAAAATCACCCAAAAACCAAATCACCATTACCTCACTACCCATCACCCACCACTGCCAACATAAAACCCACAAATGACCAATAAAACCCAAGATATTGCCACCAATCCAACAACATCACCGAAATCAGAACGACCATAATCAAACAAAAATCAGACCCATGCCACTGCGCCTCCATCATAGGAGCCACGCCACCACGCCTCAATCACAGGACCCACACCATTGCACCTTCATCACAGGACCATGCCATAGCCTAGCAACACACGCCGCCACTAGATACACGCCGGACCCACAACCCACACTAGGAAAAAAAACCACCACCATGAGAGAGAGAGAGAGAGAGAGAGAGGAGATGAGAGACTGAAGAGAGAGAAAAAGGTAGATATTTTAGGTAGGGAATAAAAAATATTATTTTAGGTTTGGAACGTTGCTATAGTACTATCCTAAATTTAGGATGGTACTATAGCTAAGTTGTAAATTTTTTTACAATTACAACTTTGAGTAAGATTGTAAAATTTAGCATATCTGAAATTTTACAAGTCCAAATACTGATGCTCCAAGGGTATACTGTACCCAAAAAAATTTACTTTTACATGGACCTAATGGTAACAACCACTAAAAGAGCTCATATGCTGATGCAAACACTATGATGTGTGATCCTTATTATTGTTAATTCTTTTGAAGTCTATGATCCTTATTTATTGTCATTATTAGTTGATGTAAACAAGCTCAAGCCGTTGTTGCGTTTATTCAAGCTGATGTAAACATTTTCATTATTGTTATTTTTTATTAGTTACTGCTATCATCATCAGCATAATCATTAAAATCATATATTCAAATGAATTTAACAACATTATAAAATAAACTGATATTTCAAAGCATTTTTGATTTAATGGAAAAATATGTATGCTTCTGGTAAGGTAAACTCTTTTAATTTTCTTGATATTAGCGTACTTTTGATTTTGAATGAATTTTCTATCATAGTATGATTAATGGTTTTTTTTTTTTCCACGTATTATTTGATAAATTATCGATAGTTCTAAAATTTTAAGTTGATAATAAATGATAAAATTTGATCATTTAACAATTATTTTAACACATCTCTTACGTGTGAGTTTGGCTTTTCATTATTAAACTCAATACTTGAGATTTTTTAAAATGAGAGGTAGAATAGTGAAATAATTCAAATTCAAGACCATGTGATTTGATAGATAGATACCATAATAAATTATTAATTACTCAAAAAACTTAAAGCGATAGGAAATAGTAATTTAAGCATTCAACCATTGTTAAACATCATTCATGTCTAGAAATAAAAAGATTATGTGAATATTGTTTTGAAAATTGGGTGCCAGTTTGATGTCTACATAAAGTAGCCAAACAATAGGGGAAAAATAGAAGGAGAAAAGGACCACACACACCCACACACACACACATATACATATATATATATATATATATATATATATATATATACACACATTATTGTTTTGAATAGTTAATCGAAATTTCTAGGATGTTGAACCCATTATTAATTTAATAGATTAGAGTATTTTTTATAAAATTATTTATATAGTATATGCCAGTAACTCTAAAGTCTAAACGTGCAGAGAGAAGCAACTTTGGGAAAGTCTGGCTTCAAATTGTATTAGAAAATCATGCCAGTAACTCTAAACGTGCAGAGAGAAGCAACTTTGGGAAAGTCTGGCTTCAAATTGTATTAGAAAATCAGAAATAATGACCTTTAGCCGACCAAGGACAGAAGTCTTTTTCTAATTTTTAAATTTGATTTTCTCATTTTCAATCGAAGCTGAATAGTTCTTTTCCAATGTGATTTCTTGTGGGCGAGCCTAAAGCAACCACCAAACCTATATTGAATTCCTAAATAATTATAAAAAAAAATTTGGTCTCAATGACAATGAGTGATTATAAATTAAAGGTTGGACTTTTGGGCACAAATTGCCCAAATGACACGAATTCTAGATTAAAATTTAATATATTGTCTCAAAAAAAAAAAAAAAAATTTGTATATGCAAGGTAGAGAATGATCTATTTCCGTTCAAAAGGAAAAGGACCCAAAAAAAAAAAAAAAAAAAAAAAAGTGAGAAAAAAAGATAAAAGATAAAAAAAGCAGGCATGTGGAATTGTTCCAAAACTGCTACAAAAAGCAGTCCTAGTTTTGAGAAGAATATATGTCCAAAAAAGTAGAAAAAATTAAAGAAAAGTAGCACAATCTCTATAATATAATAATAGACACGTGAAAGAAAAATTGTAAAGCAGATTTTCTTTTTAATTTCCATAGCATAAATAGTTAGATTTAGACACTTGCATTAAGTAAAAGATATGAAGTTATTTAAATGTGGATTTAGTAAGATGTGATTTAAAGTCACATTTGCAATGTGGTGAAGAAATTAGCTCATGCATCCTTTATGGGGAAAAAAAAAGATTTCTAGATTGTCAGCTTTTTTGTTACCACAAGTTTTTATTTTCCTAATTGGAATACATAAAACGTTTACCATTGGCTTTATAAACACCAACTCAAAAAAAGAAAAGAAAAATTGATATTAAAATTTTGGCTTAGAAATGACCTAAACTAATTTCAATTTCAACCCCCTCCCCCCCCCCCCCCCACACCACCAAAAAAAAAAAAGAAAAAAAAGAAAAAAAAGAAAGAAAGAATAGAATAAATTTGACTAGGAAGCACACCATGTCAAGGCCCTGAAATGTTTAGGGTAATGTTAGGAATATAATTATTTTTATAATATTTTTTACAATCTATTAATTAAGGATAAATTATAATTCGATCAATATTACTTTTAAATATATATACATAATTTTTAATAGGTTTGCCTTATTTCCAGTATTTTTTTAATTGGAATCTCTTTTTGTTTTAATGAAAAACTGTCATATCATCCACTAACTAAATAAAAGATGGAGATTAAAACCCACTACCAATTACCACTTGCTATTGTATATTTAAAACAAATAGACATGTCCAGTTAAAAAAGTACTGGAGGTAAGCCAAATCTATTTTTAAGAATACAAATTCTCTATACCACATTTTGTATACCACATTTTATGTTCCACTTTATATTCCATTAATCACAATTTGTCATGTATTTGTTTAACTTTCCCTATAAAATAGCCAAAGTTTAAAATGAAAAAAAAAAAATAAATAAATACATGACAAGTTTTGATTGGCGGAACATAAAATGGAGTACAAAAAATAATACAGAGAATTTGTATTCCATTTTTAATCATGAAATAATCACAACATATTGCAGCAACAATTATAAAAAAAAATGTGAAATATTTTGTATTTTTATACCAATGAATCAACTAATGACATTTTATTTTTTTTATTTTTAATGGTGACTTATATTTGTAGTTAGAACCTCATTTCTCTTTCTCTCGTTGTCTAAACTAATTTAAAATTTCCAAAAAATATTGTTGTTTCATCTAGACAATGATGATTGGATTTGACTGAAACAAATATATATATATATATATATATATATATATATAATTTTTTATTTTTTAAAGGCTGGCTTCTCAAAACCTGTATTTTGCTAATAATGTTTTCCTCATTTGTATAATTGTATGTGTATCTAGTCTATACTTTTGGCTGATTCTTATAAGAAAAAAGAAAAAAAAAAGTTTACAGTTTTGGCTCTAAATAATGAGTCGTGTGTTTTGTCATTTGTGTGAAAAAAAATCTAAATCTTCCGTTCCAAATTAACGTGGCCCATGAATGAAACCTCTTAAGTTGTTTTTTAGTGGTCCTGCTGTGTATTGTGCTGAAATCGATGCAATCTCGCGTTCTGAGCCAATAATGAAGCATGTGAAACTTAAGCTTATTATTAGTGTGTGTTTATATATATATATATATATATATATATTTATTTATTTATTGTTTTTGTTTTGAAAAACCTTATTATTAGTATTTTTTTAATGGGAATATTATTAGTATTCTTCTTTATATATATAGTATTATTTTGGCTAATCATTCTTTGATTCTATTATTCATCTCTTTTTCTTTTTAAACACTGTAGTGCCACCAAATAGAACAGGAAAAGGAAATCCCAACATATATACGGGATCTTCATTTTGTGGGTACCTAATCTTCTTGAGATAATTGTGTTGGATATATAGGTGTATTCTTAAACTAACCAAATCAAAACCAATTGTTCAAAGTTCTAAATAATGATCAAGGCTATCTTTTTTATTAGGTTGGTACATGCTCCTCTCTATGCATGTATGTACCAAAAAGAAAAACAAAATCCCAACTTGGTAGCTATATGTGACTATCAAAGAATCGGAATAGATCAGCAGATTGAATGAATAAGTGTGATTTAAATTCAATTTTAGTAATCAAATGAGACAATATTATCAACATAAGATTGTTTGTATACACCTACCATTATTATCAACATTGTTTTGTAATTGTATATACAACAACCATATATTTATATACGTGGACCTATTTAGTACATTGAGTATTAAATGCTATAATACTTTATACAAAAATATGATAAATCTTTGAATATTATTGGACTAGTAGTTTCTGCTGACAAGTTGTGGGGTGTACAGTGCAGACTCACTTTCAGGAAAAAAAAATGTCGCATTTGTTACGTGATCCAATAGTAATATTAAACCCATACAAAAACCCATTTTGCTGAGTTTCTGATATAAGCGTGCCAATGATTTAATGGCTAGCCATACGGAATTTCAACATGACAATAATGTTGCCTTAAAATTTTTTTTTTTAACCTCTATTGTTGCTTATAGAAACACATGCAATGTATTATTATGAAAAGTATATATCATTATCATGCACCTTGTTTGAAACTTTACAATGCTAGAAAGCATCCACTAACTACTATTACATACATTGATGCTTTCTTTGTATGTATTATCCCAATCAAAACTTTATTCTTCTATTTACTCATTAAAAAATAATTGACACTATGAAAAGATGAAGAGACACACCATCTTTGAGTGATGGCCTAGTGATTAGGATCTCGGTGTGTGGGGTGCGGTAGATTTTGAATTTTGTACCCTTGAAAATAACAGGATAACTTGGTTCTGTTCTAGTACTAGTACTAGCAGAAATGTACAAAATTACGGAAAATAAATTTTCTCAATAATTACATATACATAAAGACAAATATTATTAACTTGGCATTGAATCAGACAAGGATATAAATAATAGAAGCACGGAAACAACTTTTTTTCGCAACAAATTTCATAATTATTGAATGGTCAGCTGTCAGTGATAAATTCTTGAGTGTTATTTGTGTCTACTATTTACAATCAACTATTTAAATAGTAGTGAAATTCATTACCCAAAAAAGAGTATCTATATCAATATGGTATATGCTACAATATTCAAACCCATTTTTTTTTTTTGAATTAAATTTTTTCTATTAAATATTCAAACATCAAATAAAATGGAGGAAGGAATAAATTTGGTCACCGTTGATTGTGTGAGAAATCTATCAGGTTTTCTCTCTAGCTAGGTAAAAAAAAAAAAAAAAAAAAACAGAGGAGACAATGTTAACGCTGGTTAGTAGGGTTACTAAAAAAAAAAGGTACACACACATATATATATATATATATTTTGGTAAACCAATAAAAAAAAAAGGGCGCCCTAAGTAACAATATCTAAAATAATATATCTAAGTTTTGCGGTCAATAAAATAAGAATGAGATATATAGTTTTGAGCATTTTTGAATAAAATAAAGGACAGAGTAAACTGATCCTCAACGGACATATGAAGATTGAAGAGGGAGACGTGGACTAATGAGGTGAAAGAGAAGAAGAACAAAAAAAGAAAAGAAAAGAAAAATTGAACGTTGCTGGCACAACAGTGAATAAGGCACACAAATATACACAACGTATACAGTAAACCCAGATGACCAATTCTTCTGTAGACCCCACAATGCCTCAACCCCTCGAAGAAAATAAAATTCCCTCAAAGCCCCCTGTTAATTTTTTTAGTACTAGTACAAGTATGTTTTTGTCATTAAGAAAAATCTCAAAATAATGGTTGGTTAAAGGTCGCTTTGTGTGGGAGCGTCTCAAACTCTAATTCTACCTATACTCTCTTCTGTTTTCATTCCCTTCCTCTACAAAACCCCCCTTCTCTCTCTCCCTAACTTTCTGCATTGTGGTTTGTGACATAACTTTACCTTTAGCTAGCTTAGCCTGTATCTAAGCCTATCTACATAAAAAGCAAAGCATATCATATTTTTCTCAAAAATAAGTATATACTCTCTTACCTTATATCCTCACAATTGGGTCTTTGTGTACTATACTCTTTGATAACAATGACAGAATCAAACAATTCAGACCCTACAAGTTCAAGAACAAATTCATCCACTTCTTCTTCTTCTTCATCAACATCATCACCTTCTAGCTCGTCCAATTCATCATCTAAAAAAAGACCCAATTCCCAATCTTTACCAACTAATACTACTACTGCTGCTGCTACTACTACCGCACCCAATAAAAAAGCCAGAGAGGTGGATTGTAGTAGCGACGACAACAATAACAACAACAATAACAATAAGCACGCTGTGTACCGCGGGGTACGAATGCGCAATTGGGGCAAATGGGTGTCTGAAATTCGCGAGCCGCGCAAGAAATCGCGCATCTGGCTTGGTACATTCTCGACTCCAGAAATGGCCGCACGTGCACACGATGTTGCAGCTTTGAGCATTAAAGGTAACTCTGCTGTGCTGAACTTTCCTGACCTCGCTCAGGTGCTACCTCGTCCTGTTTCACTTTTGCCGCGTGACATTCAAGCCGCTGCAGCTAAAGCAGCAGCCATGGTGGACCTTGATAACAACACCAACAACAACAATAATTCAGAACCATCATCTTCAGCATCATTGTCATCATCTTCATTAACAACTACAACAGCAACATGTACAGCTTCAGAGTCCGAGGAGCTGGGTGAGATTGTGGAGTTGCCAAATATAGAAGGGAGCTTTGAGTTGGGCTCGGCCGTGTCACGGACGGAGTTCATGCTGCTTGACTCGGTTGATGGTTCTTCATGGGTGTATGAGTATGACCAACCCTTTGGTTTCTGTGATCAGACATTGGCTTTGGAGAGTTTGATTCCTGGCAACTTTGAAGGTCTAGTGTGGGATTAATTACTAATTAAATTGGTGTGTATTTTTATTTTCGCTACATTTCTTCTCTCTCTTTTTTCTTATCTAGCAGTACTAATTACTACTACTTTTTCTAACTGGTTCTCTCTATTGTAATATAATTAATTCTCACACAATTGAAGAGTCCTGTTTTTCTTTTTCTTTTCTTGTTTAATTTTTCATGTAGCTGTCATATACTATATACGTTTGAAATTTGATGATAAATAATTGAAATAACGCAGCAATGCATTGTCATTTTTTTTTTCTTTCTCTTTTTTGTTTCACATCTCAAATGGTCCCCTATCTTACCCCTTGTAATTAGATTGGTAAACTTTGTTAAAGATTTCTGTGAAAAAATTGCATTTCCTTTCTCTTCTTTACCTTTTATGCAATTCCAAGATATTGGGCAAAGGATTATCGATAACCTTTCTTGTGCCTTTAAATGTGACTAATTGTGTTATATATGCAAGGACGCTTTACCTAAATGATAGTGTTAAGAGCTGTCTATCATGTTGGGAATAATTAAGAGACACAAATGGTACATGATCAGGACAATACTTTATGATTAAATTACCTTTTGTTGTTCAAAAACAGTGTTTATTGCATAATTGTTTCTAAAGGTTCCAATAGCTCACTTGCTATGGCACACGTTCTCTTGCTACCACTTTTTTTTTTCCTTGGTGGGGGATATATGGTAGACCCTATGCTATTCGGCCAATGCAACCCAATTATTGTAGTCATCCTATCACTACATCACTTTTAATTTCTAGTTGCTCTATTAGTGTAATCATCAACACCTTCTTTATCACAACTAATCCCCATCATCATCATCATCATCACCATAAGCATCTCTCTCTCTCTCTCTCTCTCTCATAATTTACAATTTATCTCCACCTTCATTTTTCTTTTCTTGAATTGAAAATACTTCATGTTTGAACTTGTCTTGGGTAGGCGTAGAAGTCTACAGCACGAGTCATTACTTAGCTATTTCTTATGACTTAAGATTTTTCTTTTCCATTTAGTACTACTGCTTGGGCTATTCTTTTTCTGCCTCGTTATTGGACTGTTAATTGGATTTGAATTTGAGAAACAAAAGGCAAAATGTGCCGTTGGAAGGTTCAAACTTCTTTTTGGAATGTTCAAAATTTCATTGTCATCACAAATGCAAGATTTACGCCGTTGCAATGTTTTCAAATGTTGTGGTTTCTTATGACAACATCACGTGTGAAGACAAACTTGAATGAGATGCAACATGTTACTGAATGCCAAATGGGAGTAAATTTCCGGGACACAAAACCACACTGAGCTTTCTTCCCATAAATTGTGGAATTTGGGATTTTCATATATGTGGAAAAAAAGAGAGAACAAAATTGAAAGGTTTTCAAATGTGGAGACGTCTTGTGATTCCTATCATATGTTCTGTCAAATGAATGATATATCATCATTTTCCTGAATTCTAATTAGGAATAAATTCCCAGGGGCCAGGAGAAAGATTAAGAATAAGAAAGAAAAAAAGAAAAAAAGAAAAAAAAAGGGACTAATGCAACATGAGAGTGTAGTAAGGGTTAGAGTACGATTAGACCTTAATTACCATAAGTAGGCGAGGTGAAAGATGATAACTTTAAATGGGGTATTTTTTTTTTTTTTTTTATATATATATCATATCATATCATATCATATACTATATAATAAAAGTTGGTTTAGAAGTCGTGATTGCGTTTAGTGGTTTCACCAAATTACAACAATATTTTGGACACAAATAATTTTTTAGAAAGAAACAACAAATTATTTGTTTTTATCAATTTCTTTAGGTCAAAAATAATTTTTTAGATAGAGACAACAACTAATTTATTTTTATCAATTTCTTTAGGTAAAATAACAATAAGTGTTTTAATAAAACATGTAACATACATTTAAATTTTAGTTGACAGAGACAACAACTTAATTGTTTTTATTAATTTCTTTAGATAAAGTAACAATAAGTATTTTAACAAAACATATAACATGCATTTTAGATAAAATAACAATAAGTGTTTTAATAAAACATGCAACATGCATCTAAGTTTTAGTTGATAGAGTCAAAAATTTATTTGTTCTTATCAATTTTTTTAAATAAAGGAACAATAAGTATTTTAACAAAACATGCAACATCTATCTAAGTTTCATTTGATAGAATCAAAAACTTATTTGTTCTTATCAATTTTTTTGAAAAAATAAATAAATAAAGGAATAATAAGTGTTTTAACAAAACATGCAACATGTATCTAAGTTTCAGTTGATAGAATCAAAAACTTATTTGTTCTTATCAATTTAAAAAAAAAAAAAAAAAATAAGGGAATAATAAGTGTTTTAACAAAATATGCAACATATATCTAAGTTTCAATTGATAGAGACAACAACTTATTTGTTCTTATCAATTTCTTTTAATAAAGTTACAATATGTAACATGCATATAAATTTTAGAAATTTAAATCGTACCCCAACTAAAAATATATTATCAAAATTTTAGAACTTATATATATTCACTAATGGTCTTTCCATAAAATCTCTCTTACACTCCATGATTTTGTTTATTTATTTATTTTTGAGTTGCAACAAACGCATATGTATTTGTATTGAAAAGATATACATGTTGTATAGATTCATAGGTGTTGATAAATTTATATGATTCTCTCTCTGTCTCTCTCTCTAACAATGTTTTTCCTAATAAACAACTACTCTCATTAATTAATAAATTAATTATTATTAATTGTTAGGATATATTTCCTCAAATTAAGGGACAAAATTAACAATAGTTTAATTTATGTACAACTTTATCGTTTAAATTCTATTCAAACTAATAGTATATTATAAATTTTTTTTTTAATTTCCTTCCCTTAAAAAAAAATATATAAAAAAAAAATTCTAAACTGAAATCTAGAATCCCACACAACATCCCACGCTTTTTTCCCCTCAAGTTGCATCTTACGTTTTATTAATTATTTAAAAAATTATTTTATTAATTGTTAGGATATATTTCCTTGAATCAATGGAAAAGATTTAATTATAATTTAAGTTAGCTAAAACTTCATCATCTAAGTTTCAATAATTCAATCATATTTCAATGTCATTACAATTATTTCATTATTAACTTTTTGTTGTATTATTTCATTATATTTTAACTCTCTTTGATTAATTTTGTACTTATTTGTGTTTTTTTATTTTTTATATTGCCAGTATCAATTTTATAATGAGATCCTATTTAATATTTAATTGATTTTTATATTATTCTTATTTCTTTTTCTAATATAAAATTCATATCCAATATTTTCTAGTAGACATTCAAAACTAAAAAATATTTATAAGTAAAACAAATACTATCTACTATCTAAAATTATACAGTAGAACAATAGAATCTAATTTCTTAAATGAATCGTTGCAATTTCAGTTAACAATATAACCACCAAATAGCCTCAATCTACCCGAACAAAGACAAATTCACCATATAACTCGATGAAGTAATGCTAACCAAAGCAATATAAAGTTTATGTAGAGAAAATTTTTCATCAAAAAGAGATGTCAATTTATTATCTTTTAAAAATAAATGAGTTTTATTAAGCAAAATGATGCATGGGTGGGGCGGGGTGGGGTAGACGGGCTAAGGCAAGTAAAACTTGTCCCAACCATGTCACCTCTTAAAGGCAAGAAAAATCAACGTAGAATAGAGCAAGATGGTACTAGTCAAATGAGGCGGGAATTTTTGCCATTCCTATAAAAATGAGGTGAGTCATGTCTTATATCAAGTCCCTCTACTTGGAAATAACTAGCTGTTGAGTTACCAATTTCAAATTAAAATCTTCCATTCCATAAGAAAAGATACTTTGAATGTTTCATCTTCAAATTCTTTACAAATTTATTCATCTCAAGAAGAGAAACTCAGAAGTTCTTCAAATCAATATTAATCTTAATTGATTTAAGATATCAATCAAGCGACGAATTTTATTGGATTTAAATTTTTCAATATCATCATATATATATATATATATATATATATATATGATGATATTGAAAAATATAAATCCAATAAAATCAGCGCATTTTGATGCATAGTTTGTCATCAAAATCAACTGTATACTTGGACATTGTGTTATACGTTCACCTTAAAATTTGGCTCTGTATTGCTCTCAATAGGATGTTTATGCATATACTCGGATACCCTTATCCATTCTTGAAGAATTTGATTGCTCTCTTGAATAAGACAATGAAACTTTATGAGAGGTTGACATCTTTTTCTTCGGTGGGAAATTAGATCAATTTGTCAAGATATTAAAAAAAAAAAAACTGACTATTTTTTTTTTGAAGAGAAAAAAAATCCTTTAGTAGAGCAATCGTCATGGATATAAATCCTTTTAGGGTCATAACAAAAATTCACGACATATACACTGCAATTTTGACTTACACCCCACACTTTAGATCATTAAGGTAGACAAATTGCAGAGTGTTTTGAAATTGTTACAAGTCTAGCTTTATTGGGAGGTCATAGATTCAAATATTAGTATCTAAAAAAAAAAACCCAAGACACTCCGCATGGTCTTTTGCTACATATGAAGGTTTTTTTTTTTTTTTGGTTATTTGAGAAGAGCATAGGATGGTTAGTAGTTGGGTTCTCTTGACTTTGTTATATCTTATGAATAAAAAAAAAAAAAAAAAAAACACAAAAAAATTGATTGTACACAACGATAACTTCACCAACACTAGGATGGTAAATATTTTAGACCATTTCAAGGATGGATTGTTGTTAAACTGTTACAACAGCTTCAATGACCCTCTTAATTTTATGTTATCTATAATCCATATTGCTGTAAAGTAGTATTCCAGAAGTTTTAAACTCTTGACTTGTGCAGTTGTACCATGATTTATATTTTAGTCTTTTGACACTTCATCTTATATTGTTACCTAATAATAATAATCAAGTATTGATATATATATATATATATATATATATATTTTAATTTATCTAGCTAGTTGGTTAATTGTTTAATTTTCATCCAAGCCTTTCTCTCAATTAATAACTTAACAAAGAATTAGTTTACTTGTTTCAATCAAATAAGTTATGATGTTCTATAACATTTCCACACTACTAGCTAGTTATTTGTTTTTACCAGCCGATTTCAATTCCTATGTATCTCTTGTCAATGAAATGGTTTAAAAATATGCATGCGTAATAATTAAGTATGATTATCATAGAGAGTTTCAAGTAAATGTTTCTACCTAGCAATAAAAAAAAAAAGACAAGTTAAAATCACTAGAAGTTAAGATAATTAAAGTCGAGGGATTTTTAAGCTTTAAAAACAGTATTGTTTTGTGTGAAGCAAATAAGGCCTCGTCAGCAAAGCTGAGCTGACATACATAGGCTACTTTTTTTTTTTTTTTTGGGAGAAGAACATACATAGGCTACTTCAAGCATACATTTCTACCCAAGATGCATGTATATCATTTATTTAATTCAACGGCTATTTTTTATAATTTTCCTTTTTCCTTACAAATTTTTGTTTTAAAATGATATCACATTCTCCACTAAGAATTATATTAATCATATTGTATAAAGTCAATCTGTGCACCAGGAAAACTCAACTTTTGTGGACTAGATAATTGATGAAGCTTAAAAAGGTTTGGAATTAATTACCTATACAGCAATATAAGTCAAATGGCATAAAAAAATTTCGCAATTACGGGAAGGAATATTGTTTTGATGCTTAATATATAAAAGTGTCCTTAGTGATGAGTATATGCAAAAATAACGTTATTCTAATCATAATTTACTATTTTAATAAGTTGTAAAAAAAAAAAAAAAACATTTTGAGAAAAAGTTGTGTGATTCATGTTTGTTAGTTAATTTGAATCCAAGATACTATTACTTAGATTAGGGAAAACCATAAAAGAAAAAGAAGGAAGATTTCTTTTAGATTAGCCCATTGTTTAATTCAGTGCTCTTAGTGCTTGGTCCAATTTATCATATTTCAAAACCAAGAAAAAAAAATTGATCTACCTACTCTCACAAGTCACAAGTCCCAAGTCACAAGCTTCATGCTATTTGCTAACATAAAAGAAAGATAAATTCTCCAAACTGAAGTTATTGTGAGCACATTCCTAACCACATATAGGCAGGGTTTGGCTCATCATCCATCAATATCAAGAACCCCTTAGCCCTAAATTGGGGTTTACCTATCGGAGACATTTTGGCATCAATATTAATTTATGATGAAAACTATTTATGAAAATGACATATGCTAAAGACTCTAGTTGGGTGAAAATGACTTACATATGCTACAGGGTCAATTAACAGACTTACAGTACCTCTCTGTAGCTTTAATTTGCAGCAAAAAAGAATAACTAAACGAGTTAAAATACTGTTAAATATATTTGTCCTATTTGTGGTTTGATACTGTTTCATTTCATTGATACCCATGAGTTTTAATTTTTCTAATCTTACTTATGGTAGAATCTGTTTGTTCTAATCAACTAATTCTATCTATTTACTGCTAAAAGAATCAATGAAAATCAGTCACACGAAAATAATTGAATTATATGCCAGGGATCAACGTGGAGAGAGAGAGAGAGAGAGAGAGAGAGAGAGAGATGTTGAGTGAGTAATGAGTATGTAAGATTAGGTGAATAACAGTGTGATTTTAACACATAGTCTTGTCAATCTAATCCAATTTAAAAAACTTGATGTAACACAATCTCTCCCACTTAATTTTTTTGAAGTTTTCTATTTTATAATACAAAAATATTAGTTAAGTTACAATTAAGACTACTCGTAATCACTTATACAGCGGGAAAAAACTTAAATCCACACATAAATTTACACATTTCAAAGTATCACAAAGTATTTAATAAAAATAATTAGATACCACAAGAGATACAATTAGAAAAATTGAAAATTTGCTAAGAATCTTAGAGGCTGTTTGGATTGTGTGTTTCCATGACTCAATTCTCTGTTTCCATAACTCAATTCTCAAAAATGGTGGGACCCATACAAAAAGCTTGTTTGCCTTCATTATTTTTTGTTTTCATAACTCTGTTTTCAGTTTTCAATTCTCACATTTTTGAGTTATGAGTTGTGGAAACTGAAAACAACTTTTGGCTGTTTTCAGTTTCCAATTTTCAATTCTCAATGGCAATCTTGTAAATATCATGCAATATCTAGTCCCACCTCTGACTTTTGCTCCCTTTTATTTTCTTTTCTCTTTTTTTATCTTTTCCTTTTCTCTTCACTGGTCCGGGTCTCCTTCTTCTTTTCACTTCTGGGTTTCTTTTCTATTCTCTTTTCTTTTCTTTTTTCTTTTCTTTTCTTTTCACGTTGGTTTCTGAGTTTGATTTTTTTTTTTCTTTCCTTTTCCTGGGTTCGGTCTCCCCGGTCTTCATCCTTTTTTTCCTTTTTTTTTTTCCTTTTCCTTTTCCTGGGTTGGGTTTGGGTTTGAATTTGGGGTTGACTGTACAAAGCTTTACCTGGAATAGCTTTGAGATCGTAATCGGAAGAGGAGGATTCATCAAAAACTTGGGTTTGTGGGTACCGGGCCATGTCTGAAGCTCGTAATCGGTGATCGGAAGAGGAGGATCGTAATCGGAAGAGGAGGATTCGTCAACCTCGGCCATGTCTGAAGCTCGAACTCGGTGATCTGAGTATTTTTTTCTTCCTTTCTTCTTTCACTGGTTCGGGTTTGTGGGTACTGGGTTTTCCTGGGTTCCTAGCATCAACATTAATGGCCTGGGCAGATTTTATGCATGTTTGAGAAATCTGGGTTTGAGAAATCTGGGTTCCTTCTTTTTTTTCTGGGTTCCTGGGTATTAATTTTATGCATGTTTTATGCAGGTTTTCCTGGGTTCCTTTTTTTTTTTTTTTTTTTTTTTTTTATTATGATTGAAAAATCTGGGTTTGATATGGAATATATTTATGCATGTTTAATTTTGTTCTGGATGAGAAATCTGAGATGAAAAAGGTGAAAAGGGAGAAAAATGAAAAATGAAAAAAGAACGAACTGAAGAACTGAGAAAGAAGAAAGAAAAATGGAGAAAAAAATAAATCTGACCAAGTGACAGAGGTGGGGTCCATGAATAGTGTGAAAAATATTGAGTTATTGAAATAGAATGGTGATGCCAAACGGGTATTAATTTTGAGTGATGAGTGATGAGTGATGGGTGATGGGTGATGAGTGATGAGTGATGGAAATTGAGTGAGCAAAAATGTTTGGCCAAACAGGCTCTTATAATCTAGTGTCAAACATGCTTTTTTTTATCGGATGAACTATAGTTTGAATCTTCCTTCCCCTGTTATTATAACTATTGAGTTATAAAACAAAATTAAAAAGTTAAAAAGCATTTCTATTAAACCATAGAGGGTGTAGGTGTATTTTTACGCTAATTAAACAATAATATGCTCTAAAAAGCTCGACGGTGAATTTTCCTTTTTCTTCACTTCGTTGGATTCCATTTACTCATTCCAAAATATCCTTAAATGCTTAATTCCAACTAATATGAGTTAACGTCCGGTTAGATAAAGTTTTTTACTGAAAGCTCTTTTTTTGAGAAGTTTTTTTTTTTACTGAAAGCTCTTTTTTTGCTTTCAATAGAAACTTAACTTAATCCTTAGTTCCAAGTTCCAATTAATATGAGCTAGTGTCTATTTGCATACAAGTTTTTACTACAAATTTATTTCATTATTTGTTGAAAAATGATTAAAACATAATTGTATGTAGTAAAAAAAAAAAGATATAAAAATGGACATAACCAAAAGCTAAAAGAATCAATTAATCTTTTTACTTATTCGAGCCATATTTTAAATCACATCTTTAGCAATCACTTAAGCTAAGAAGCTTGTAGAATTAATCTACAATTAATCTTTTTACTTATTCGAGCCATATTTTAAATCACATCTTTAGCAATCACTTAAGCTAAGAAGCTTGTAGAATTAATCTACAATTATTTTATTTAAATTTCAACTATTGGCTATTTGAATAACGTGGATGTAAAAGACCAAATTAAGCAAAATAAAAAACACAATGTATGTGTGTTTTTTTTTTTTTTTTTGGGAATAAAAAATAGTAGAAGGATAATGTTGATGTATTGATAGTTCGATATTTGATTTCTGAATTTTTTTGTAAAAATTGCTCAGAGTTAATAAATGAGTTATAAGATTCCTGGTATAATATTAATGTTGTTCCTTAAGATATTAATTACCTCTAAGCTGTTATGGTTTTTTTTTAAAAACCATACTTACTGTTATAAATTTCCATCTTCGCGGCTATCATATTATTTACTAGAATTTGTTAGGTATATAAGATTGGCGCAACCATGGAGTCCACAAAAAAAAGGGATGGCAAATACTGCATGCCTTAAAATCATTGCATCGACATCATCATGGTCCAACCCGTCTTTTTGTTCTTTTTTAGCTGCTTAGCTAAGCTACCATTGCCGATGATGCCATGGCCAACTACCAATGCTGCACGCAATTTTGTGTGTATGATTTTGATTTGAACAGTGTGGATATAGGACCAAAAAATCGGTATGGACAAAAGAAAAAAAAGTCTGCATGTTTTTCATAAACGAATATATAGTGTTAGTTGGGATTGCACTAAAAATGTTTTTCAGTGTGTTTGCGTTTTAAATAGTGGATCTTGTGCACTGTTCACGGGACTCATAAGAACGGAATTTAACAAAATTTTCATTAAAATTGGATCTCACGGCATTATTCACACATTTAAAATTATTTTGCTACAATGTTTTTAGTTTTCAGCAATAAGCGGTATCCAAATAGACCCATATATTACCATTATATTTACATGTACGTGCAAGCAGTTACTTTTTATGTAATTTTACCATTCTAATCATTTTTCTCCATCTTCGTGATTATATATCATCTGCAATATAGGTATATAACATACATTGCATTCACTACAATGGCACCACCACCTCGTCCTTCAGCCTCGTATTCATCGTTGTCAATGGTATCATCACCATGTGATGATGATGATGCACGTTGCTTTGTACGTGTATCATTCACAAAATTACCATCTTGGTGGTTAAAGTTTAAATCAACCAAATTACATTCTCAAGCAAATTGCCCACTCATTTGTTGTTTATCACGCACTTGTTATTGCACACTCATTTGTTGTTTCAAAGGGAGTGCATACGGAGTGTATAATAACGAGTGTGTAACAAGATTTTCCCATATATCATGCCAAGTTAAGTGAACTTAGAGGAGAACTTAAATTTGAATTGCCCTAGCTATCACACTTGTTAGGAAAAAATAACCAACTTGTAATGTTCACGCTAAATTTAGAAAGAAATGAAAAAAAGAAAAATTGGTCGCCTCGCCAATATATGTGACAATATCTGTGTGTTTTTTTATTTTTAATAACTAAGTCAAAAAATAACTAAGTCTTTCTTTCATCATTAACTATCATAATCATGCATTAGGTAGAATATATAAAGAAGAACTTATCTATCTTGCTTTTTAAGAAAAAAAGACTTAGCTATCTGGACTTTGTAGAGTCAGTAGATAATTAAGTTTCTAAAAAGTAGCTAGATCCTAGAATTGTGGAACTGTATGAAAGTTCAATTGGGAGTTATATACTTATATTTGTCTAGAACTTGAAAAAGTTCTAATTGATTAGAGATAATTAAGTTTCTAGAAAGTAGCTAGATCCTAGAGTAGTGAAACTGTATGAAAGTTCAGTTGGGAGTTATATACTTATATTTGCCTAGAACTTGAAAAAGTTAATTGATTAGATACACTTATTCATTCATAATTCACGCAAGCTCCAATTAATGGAGGTCAATAACTTTGGCTCAGGTTAAAAAAAAAAAAAAAAAAAACTTGAGTCAAACTTCACAGTAAGAAAGAACCTTCAACCTAGAACATAAAATTTTAAAAAGGAAATATTTTATATTATTTTTGAAAATAAACGAGGAGAATCGTCGGAGATGTATCATAGAATTATATATAATTGTATTATTCTGGTCCAAAAGAAAAAAGGAAAAAAAAAAAAAAAACTTGAGAGCTGGTTAATCCCACACCTTACAAGTGATATGCTCTCCACTCTCCAGTGATTCAATTCGTACGTACAAATTTAATTTTTCTATAAATCTGCTATAGCTGGACGTTCTTTCCACTAATTTGGATGAACAATAGAAAAATATATTCATCAAAGTTGAAATTGAATTTTTGATCTCTAATTTGATAACTCTTTCCTTGCACGAGTTGCATCAACACGTTACCATATATATATATATATATAATATCATACATGTTGAGTTTTTTCCCTATATAATTAATTAATTATCAATAGAAGCTAACGATATTGAGGAAATGTCAACTTTCAAGCTTCTGGGTTACCAAAAAAAAAACTTTCAAGTTTCAAACAAAGCCAACAAGGGTGATATTTCTAACTCAAGATTTTGATATAATTAAAAAGATTTTCAACTTGACTTTTAGTACTATAAGACAATTTCTTCTTTTTTTATGTCACTCTCTAGGCCTCGACTCTGAAGAAACAAGAGCCGCAATTTAAATGAAAATATCCTTGGTGATGTCCCAATGACTTTAAGTTGATAAAACAAACAATTTTTTTTTAATAATTTAAATATTAATAAATAAAAAAAAAAAGTAAAGCGTTAAGGAGGAATGACACGATATATGTAAGCTATGTAACCATTAAGGCATTAACCAATAGCCAAATACCGTACGAAGAAATAAATAGCACCCATGTGCTTTTTTTTTTTAAGGGCATGGTCCTAGCTAGAAGGGTCACATGATCTCATAAGTTATGTTGTGCTTTTAATGGCACGGTTGACATTGAAGGAGGTAGCGAGTTGGGTTTCCAGTATGAGTTTGAAGTACAAGGAGTACGAGTACTACTTCTAACCGAGTTACGTAAAGTTTTGCTCAATTTTGTGGAAGTAGCATTATTTTTAGTCAATTCTCTATCTCACCAAGAAATGATGATTTACACTTTGATATATAAGTTTTTAAGTGTTTAAATCAAATGAAATATAAGTTTCGATAATATATCTGCACAACGAATTCGGATTTGCAAACCTACAAAAAGAAGTTACAAAAAAAAAAAAAAAAAAGAGTTGAAAGACCCACCAGAGGGAAGCCTTGCTAGAGAGTTTTTGATGCCTAAGTCAGTAGTGGCATGAGAGAGAGAGAGAGAGAGAGAGAGAGAGAAATGATGTGAATCTTTTGTTTGATACAGAGCTCTCTTTTTGTAGGACATACATGAGGTCCTAATACGAGAGCTTTGTAACTCGCATTTCCAACAACGGGTTCAAATATCCTATTTACCAATAATTGAAAAAAGAATGAAGCATCTTGCCAGTATTTTGCAGTCATTTTTAAGAAATTCTTGCATATAATAACTTTGTATGTGTAAAACGAGGAGATTACACATGCCAAAATGAATAGTCAAATACTCGAAGAAGTTTTCCTTGTTTGTCAAAAAAAAAAAAAAAAAAAAAAATGAAGCCCCAAATAAAATCCCCATTAGTAGTCTTCCTCCAATTTAGCATATAAATATTCACACTCAAGCGAGTCAATATTAAGCATGCTCGAGCGAGATAGCCATAAATTGGTTTTTAATTTCCCTATCATGTTGAGCATGCTGTGCACAATCTCATATGCATAGCTTGCTGAGTAAGTTCAATAACCCAGCTAGTTTCGTTGATGATCAACTAGAGAGAGCTTTTGTTGAGCACCAAAAATCCTCATCTCTCATTTTACTTTTGGTTATTGATCTTGGTGCCTTCCCTTAAATCCTTGGGATATGAGTATGACCAAGATTTTCAAAACCATGCCTAGTATTCCATAGAAATATTCATTTTGTTTACCAACTCATCTTGTGATATGCTAAAGTGAGTGTTTGAGAGTTTGAAATTATAAGACTCATCTTTCTAGGAAAATTGTGATATGAAGGCAAACAGAACGTTTACAGAGGTTGTATAGTGTATCTAGGCTGCAAAGGTTTTGTGAATTGTAACTATTTGTAACCATTCTTTTATAGTGAATGTTTTACGGGACTGATAATTCCACATTTTTAATTACATAGGTTCTAAACTTAATTTTTTACCATTGTATCTTATTGATTCTTCTTGTTTCCTATTTGTAGTTCATGGTCATCTTCGAGCTAAAAAAGATAATTGAAAAAAGACATTAAGGTCTACTGACTAGAAACAAATCTTCACACATTTTATTTTTTATTCTCAAGTTCCATGTTATATGCTAAGAGTCTTATAGTTCAACTAGTTGACACTTCTTGATATTTTCTTCAAAACATTCAAAATTCAAAAATCGTTTGTCCATTGTAACTGTCGAGTTATAAATAAATAATAAATAAAAAAAGAAAACTTCGTATTATATATGTTATGATAGTTCATGCACTCTAACTTCTAAAGAGTATCATGGGGTCTACTTTGAAAGGATTTCTCCACAAAATTAGTTAGTGAACGTAAAAGGAGTGGACTATATACAAACACCCAATTAATCATATTAAAAATGGGCATGAGTATTATTTCATATATAAAATCATTCTTAATTACTAAAAGATCCAACCTAGGTATAAAATTCTCTTATATTTACAATGCAATCATTCATGGCGATGCCAAACCCCACAGAGAAAAAATCCCAATAATTATCCTATTTCAAATTTGCTTTTATTGAATACTCAGATGGGTATATAATCAACTAATTATACGTCTCATCATGGCAGATCACCCCATTGGTTGTTTGCTGTTGATTGGCTGAGGTCAATCTCAATAAATTCTACTAATTGAGGTCCAACAGAATTGGCTGATATGGTAGTTAAGATGGTTTTATCAACTTTAAAGTTGGAACCAGCTCATTGTAGGCCTCTGCTATTTGGACAAGATTGTTGTTTCCTTGCAAATTGCATTATGAATTGCTTGGTTCCTGTTATCATTGCCATTTTCCTGTTTTGGATTCATTACAGAAACTGAAAATTTGTACACCTTCAAATGATAATTGATAAATGAGAAACAATACGGACCCGTTTCTCCTTCTTCTTCTTCTTTTTTTTTTTGGTAGTGGGCTACACTTATAAAAATACATTTCAATCATATAACTATGGTCTGCACATTTATAATAATGTACAAACTGGAGATGGGACCATTCCAGAGATTATTTTTTTTCCTCATGCTACCTGCTCTAGTTCAGCTTCCTATATTGATATCAATTACCAAAGCTTAACTTCAATTTTGTCCCCCCTTTTGTCTGTGTTTTCCATATAGTATGATTACTTCTTGTCCTTTATTTATTTATTTATTATTATCTTGGAGTAAAAATTTGCCCATTATTAACAGAGTAGAGTTCTAAAAGCATAGTAATTAAAAAAAAAAAAAAAGGAAAAAAGAAAAAAGTTCTTAGAGCATAGATGTGCATTGAGACTATCTTCTTCAAGTTTAGAGATGGAAGGTCCTCCCTAGCTAGAAAGTGTTCTCTGTAGAAACTAGAAACTTAACATATTCTAAAATCATTTGAAACACTATTTTTTTTTATTTCAAAAGGTTGACTAGAAACAATTTCATATGTAAAATGCAGTATATATTGGGACTAGTTTTTGCAAATACTAAGAGAGAGATTGGAATCATCTAGAGTTTATACTTTGTAGGATAATCCTATGATATAAAGTTCTTAAAATCTTAACCATCATTGTTAAATGATAATGTGACATAATCTAAATCACTCATTTAACACAAAAACTTTACCCTCAAAAAACAACCTAGAAGATCTTAGGATATATCGATGGTTTGAACTTTGAAAACTTTATTTATCTAGCCAACCATATATCCATGGTAGAATGGCCCCCTTCAATTTTAAGTCTTTGACACAACTCACAAGGGTTGCTGAAATCAACTCCAAATTAATTAATGTGAACAAAGCAATAGGCATCACATCCACGTGTAATTGACCCTATATGTCTCTCTCTCTCAATCCCTCTCAGCCTTTGAATAGGAGGGTTGTACCCTGAAACTATACGTGGGGCGGACGCTATTTGCTCATAAGGCTTTGAATATTTAGTTTGTGTACAAACTTGTATTACCATTTACTATACAACTATTGCTTCGGAATCTGCATTGAAAATTTGGAAGAAGAAATGTTTAATGTTAGATATCATACAAATTTTATTGCATAGAATTTATAAGTAATTATCAAAACAAACAATTCAAATGTTCATTTGTCACATGGTTGAAGTCTATTAATCACATCCATTGCAACTTTACTTAATAAAAAACATGCATATGTAGTAGTTTTAGTATTTTCTAAGGAAAAATATGAAAGCTACTACAAATTTTAGCATAAAATACTTATAAACTGTTGTAACAAGAATTGGATTGGTGTTACATTGTCACCATAATAAAAAAATATTTTAATCACTATAGATTATGATTTAAATATAATATATGAGAGAAATCCAACATAAGAAGCGCCTATGGCCTAATGGATAAGGCGCCTGACTTCTAATCAGGCGATTGTGGGTTCGAGTCCCACTGGGCGTGCGCGTAATTATCTTTTATTGAACCAAATGTACACAGTTTTTTGCTTATGGTTTTTGTTCTTCAACTGCTACATTTACTATGCTAACTACACAAATTACTGCTTGCTTCTCTGGCTTTTCTTCAACATTTATTTTACAAGGCACCTCTGAAATTTTGCCTCCTTTTTTTTTTCCCTTTCTTTGTAATGGAGCTTTCCTTGACTTTTTAGATTTCGTGTTGGTGTGGAAAGAACAGTGGGGGTTTGGTAAGAACATAACTCAAACATTTATATTGGGAATTTTCCAAGCAAGAAGATAATATAAATGTACGAAACCGACATTAAATTGATCATATTCATGCTTCAAATTCAGGCTAGTATTACAAAGTAATTAGAAAGCGTAAATGATCTAAAGGCTAAAAGTCTGTGGCCTGCCTATTCCCTAGAGTATCTATCATCATATTATTGTTTTACATGTTATATGGTGGAAGGAGTAGTACTATGGATATTGTTTGGTCCCTATCTAACATCATGTCCTTAAAATTGACACTAATTGACCTTTAACTCTCGTCTTTATATGCTTTGTCATAGCAGAGGGTAATGCATATGATACCCACATTAAATTGACCATAGTGAAGCTATACATATATGGCCTAGCTAGTACGTATTATAATATAGTATGCAAATTTGAGAGCGTATTTGATCCATGGTTCTGGCCTCTGCTTAGTCTCTGGAGTATTGGACATACATAATTATTGTTCTACACGTTCAATGGTCAGTGTCTATACTGTATAGGGATGTTTGGTCCCTAACCTCACCTTTAAATTGACCCTATTTATTACGTTTTGGCTCTAACTCTTGGCTGTATATGCTTAGCACAGTTGGCTCTGTGACTGTGACCCAGTTATAACTAATTAAGCCTAGATTGATTGAGCAAAAAGTTTTCAATAAAGAGAATTGGCTTTATTGTTCATGCATGCAATAATTTAAAAAAGAAAAAAAAGAGAGAGCCCTTCAAATTGATAACTCGCTTAACTTGCCATATTACGTACGTCCTGAACTAGGAAAATGAAAAAACAAAAGAAGAACAAGAACAAAAGCTGTTTATATAAATTATTTTTTAGTTCAACAAAAGCAAAGCACTTTTGTTCGAGAAGCCAACGGAGAAACTTTGGTGTCCCCCATTGAAAATGTTGACACTTGTAAATGTCATTTTCCACATGGTTCTTGCTCTAACTAAGGCTAGAAACTTTGGTGTCCCCCATTGAAAATGTTGGCACCTGTAAATGTCATTTTCCACATGGTTCATGCTCTAACTAAGGCTATTTTTTTAAACTTCTTGAACCATTTTTTTAATTCGACACGTTGGGTAAGACATTTTCTACAACAAATTTTTACAAGATTTTGTTTCTTTTGTCAATGATATGTACCATCTGCACAAAAAAGACTCGTCGCTTTCTAGAACAATGCCCCATATAGAGATAGAGAGTTTGCAGCTATGGCGCTATCACATCAAATGCAAAGTTCTTAGCTACCATGGTCGTTTTATAGGATAGAAAATGTCTCAAGTGAAAAGAGAGGTCCTTATAATAATCTATCATAAGTTTTGAGATATCATTAGTATTATAAATACGTGAAGCAAATTAACTAGTAGGTGAGGTGTTCAATCAAAACTTGTCTCATCAATTTTTTTTTTAATTTTTTAATTTTTTAATTTTTTTTGTGGGTGCTTTTGGATTGTGTAGTTGGCTCAAGAATATGAATCTCGTGTACACCTAGTAATATTGTTGTCAAATCAAAAAAAAAAAAAAAATTGTTGTGTGTGTATGCGATAGTGAGAGAGAGAGAGAGAGAGAGAGAGAGAGAGTTTTTCATGTCAATTTGTATTTGACTTTACGACACAAGGCCTATCTTGAACCATTATGATTGTCGCCAAGATATATACTTCACAAAAAAAAAAAAAAAAGATTTGTAGAATATATGAGAACCATATTGTGCAACAACTCATCGTGACATTGATAATACTCTCTTTTGCATCTTAAAATTGAGTTAACTACTCATTTGAATTGTAACCGATGATTAAGAGACAGATAGTGATTGATATGGAAAACCTAAATGGCCTAATGATTGTGATGATGTTTAGAAATTGAATTAAATGAAGGAAAGCTAGCAAACAAGCTTCAATTATTTATAATTAGTTTTACACTTTTTACTCACGAAAAGAAGAAAACTATGGAGGACTACAGGAACTTTTGAAAATTAAAGAATGAAAACAAATTCTGCGAACGTGTAATGTCCCTTCAGAAAGCAATTTTATATAACCCTTTTGATTGATCAATCTCATGATTCCCAAAAGATATATAGTGCGTTTAAAATACAAATCTCTTGTCATGTGACTTTAAATTGTGTGAGTGACAAAATTTATTTTTTTCCTTATATAGAAAATAATAGTGAATGCTAGTCCCTTCAGAAAGCAATTTTATATAACCCTTTTGATTGATTAATCTCATGATTCCCAAAAGATATATAGTGCGTTTAAAATACAAATCTCTAGTCATGTGACTTTAAATTGTGTGAGAGTGACAAAATTTATTTGTTTCCTTATATAGAAAACAATACTGAATGCTATGATGTCATGGTGAAGTGGAAAATGCGTATGAAGAAAATTTTATATATTAGTTTTTTTTTTATAAACAAGAAAACTATATGGTTATGATTAAAATAAAATAAAGAAAAATGAAAGATATAAACTAGCTAGGAACCAAAAGATAGGTAGGGATTTGTTTAAGAAATTAACTAGTAATGATCTCTTTCTCAAAAAAGAAAAAAAAAAAGTAATAATCTTATATGAACCCAATTTTGTTTTCATAGCTTTAGCTTGGACTGGTCCTATCCCATCTATGTAGCCTTAGTTGCTAGCTATTATGATTAAGCTCCTAATTACAAAAGTTCATTATAGAAGGATGCATTATATATGGAAAATAAAATTCATGCAAAGAGGAAGAGAATTGGATTTTTTTCTTTTGTTTGGTAGGTTGGGAAAAACAAAGGAAGGAAATTAAGGAGGTGCATTGATATTATGCTCAAGGCCACCAACTCTCTCATCCACCCAAATATGGATAGAAAATTAGAAGGAAAGAACATCACTAGAATGATATATGAATAAATTGAGATGTTCTAAATTAAATCTATAATTTTAAATAATTTTAACAAAATGAAAATTTTTAATTTTTTTTTATAAAAATAAAAACAATTAATAAATAGCCCAAATAGGTTAGACATGAAAACTAATATCTCTACTTTTCTTTTCTCCTACCAATCAAGGGGACATGATATCTTCTTTTATCTTTTAATTTCATTTTTGATAAATCTAGGCACAGTTCTTTAATTAAGTATTGTACATCAAGTTTCACAATTAAATTCAAACACATTATTTTGTTAATCAATGAAGCGCAAATAATATTATCTTTTACAAAAACAATAAAATTCAATACTGTTATATATTTAAATTTAATAAGAAAATTTAATGCATTGCACCTAAAGAATTATATTTAAGTTTTACCCTTTTATTTTTCTTCTGCTTTCATATCATATATCTATGATGTAAATAAGAATATTATCATTCCTTGCATAAGATACAGCAAGTAAAAAGGTTTAAAAAAAAAAAAAAAACCCTGTCATGTGTTTGGTTTTCCATTCTTCTAGTTCCTAACTATGTTATGTGTTGTTTTCAAAAAAAAAAAAAAAAAACTGTGTCATGTGTTGGGCTGTACGTAGGTATTTATAAATACTGACATGTAATTTACACATACTTTCATGATAGGGGAGATCTTGCCATATAAAAGTTCAAAAGACTTGCTATTGACAAATACATTTTTTATTTTAGTTGTAAGCCTTCAATGGATATTTATTTATTTTTTGAGAAACACCTTCAATGGATTTATGATTAATTATAAGATAATACTAAATATAATTATTAAATATTCAGCATATAAGTTAAGCACAACACCGTCCAACAAATAAAATAAAATAAAAAGATTTTAAGAACATAATTTGTGGGAAGATTCTTTAAGTATTAAATTCAGAAAATACGTTATTATAATGTTCAAAAGTTTCAAGTCATGTAATAAGGTTTATTTATTTATTATTTTTAATTATTATTATTATTTTATATTTATTTTATTATTATTAGAGTTTCAACTTATGGCATCTTCTCCTAATGATAATTTTTTATCATCAGACTAAGACACTAATCAGTTTTTGGTGTAGGCGAGAATTGAACCCCAGATATCTTATTCAATCATTAGAGACATTACTAATTGAGCTAACTGGAACCCACGTTATGTTATAAGTTAATTTGGTGTACATGCAAGAAGCTTTTCATTATGCTCAGGGATCGCTAATAATTACATTAGTTTTATTGGTATTGATCATGGTTTTAAAAACCGGTACGGTGAAAGAATCAAAAAAGTTGCTAATTACCAGTTTTATGGTCGGACCGGGGTTTGACCGATGGTTGAACCGGTGACGTTATAAATAATTTAATTATTATTTATTTAAATTATATAAATAATTAATAATTTTTTTATATACTAAAACTAACAAACCAATAGTAATAAATATGTTTCCTTTTAAAAAAAAAATACAAGTATATAAGTATATAATATCTTTTTAAAGAATTTAACATAATAACATTACAAAACAATCATTCTTAACATAATAAATTTTCAAGTTTCAACAAAACCAAATAAATAAGTTCATTAGACATTACATTTACATCCAAAAGGCAAATAACAAATAAGTTCATTACATCCAAATAGCAAATAAGTTTTAAAGTTTCAAACAAACAACTACTAAGTTTTAAGGCTCAAGCCTCATTTGTTATGAAGAAAATTGAAATCAATATCATCATGTGAACCAAATGCTCCACCACTAGCATCATTATCATCATCCTCATCCTCATCTTCTTCATCTTTAACATGAATTGGATGATTTTTATCTCTAAATCCGGGAGGAGCATCATCTTCATCACCAAATGGTTCCAAATTGATGTCATCATCATCCTCAATCACTTCATTGTCCATATCTATACAAATTCCAAAACCAAAGAACAATAAATGAAATAACGATTCTAATAATCATTTCTCATAAATCATAAATAGTATAATTAAAATATGCAACTAGGTAAAGAATTGTTATAAGCTAACCTCTTTGTACATGGCTAGATGACCCTTCTTCGATTGGATAAGCTCCCTCTTCATATAATGCATTCTCTATCTCCTCATGATCCAGAAATGGAGGTTCCTCATCTTCCACTACCCAAAATTCAGTTTTATCGATACTTGCATAATCAATAGGATCAAAATTGAACTTCTTCCTTTTGACTCTATATTATAAGATGAACATAATAAATAATTAGTAACCAAATCATTTATATTTCACAATCACAAAGAACCCACTTAACCAAATCAGTGAATCACTCATATTTCCCCACAAAAACATTGGAACAAAGAGATTATATAATATATAGTATATACCTTTCTTTCAATCGGTAGTTATAATAAACAAACACAAGATCATTAAGTCGTTGATGCTCCAATCTATTTCTTCTTTTGTTATGTATTTGTTCAAAAACACTCCAATTCCGCTCACATCCCGAAGAGGCAACTGTTTGGCTAAGGATTCGAATGGCAAACTTTTGTAAGGTTGAAGCACAAGATCCAAACAACTTCCACCACTCATCTAAGTTCCATATACAACACAAAACAAAGATACAATGAATCAATAAACACAGCTATACTTGTCCCAAGAATATAAAAAAGAGCTATGATCTTTAAAACATATTATCATTTTATTATTAGTTAAAGTAAACAATATCTTACCCGGTTGAGATGTCTTGGCTGATTCTTGAGCAAGTCGGGTTCCAAAAGTTTGTTCACGCTTTCGAAATAGCCTTAATTCCTCCACCAACTTCAATCGACCAACTGAGACTTTTGATTCAATAACATCTATTACAGCAGATTGTGTCTCTAGCCTCTTATTAAGAGTGGACGAGTCATATTGGAAGGCAGGATTCAACCAATAAGCAGCAGCATGAATATCTCTATAGAATTGATTATCCTAACGATCCTTGATAATATTAACATAAGACTCCCATAGTCTCTTCTTGTCCTTGAAATTTTTTTTGATTCCATCAATTACTCTATACATGCCATCATATACATAACCCATAACTGGTTTTTCATCAGAATCAACAATGCGTAATAAATGAATCAATGGTGACATAATATGCACAATTACATGACAATCATTCCAAAATTGATTGTTAAGAACGATTTTCACCACTGCCTTTGCTTTCTTATCTTTTGCATATCTTGATTCAACATAAAATTTGCTAGTCACCAATGCTTGTAAGTCATGCTTATATTTCTTAAGACTCCCTAAGGCAAGGAAAGTAGTAGCAAACCTAGTTGGCCCTGGACGTATAATTTCCGTCCAATTTTTTCTAGTCCTTAACCAAGCTTGCAAAACCACATGATTATAGATGAACACTGTGATCTTGGATGCACGCTTTGCAAGTTTAGCCACATGATCCATCTTCCCAATCTCCTTAAAAATTAGGTTTAGGCAATGTGCTGCACAAGGTGACCAACTAATGTTCCTATATTTTTCACACAAAATTCTTCTAGCAGCTACATAATTTGCAGCATTGTCAGTGACCAAATGTACTATATTTGCAAGACCAACCCAATTAACAATTTCATCAAACAAGTTACTCAAATTAATAGCATCCTTAACCAAGTCAGAAGCATCAACAGAACGTATAAAAATAATTCATTTAGGACAATAGACAAGGAAATTAATCAATGTTCTATGCCTAGTATCAGTCCACCCATCAGCCGTTATTGTACAACCAGTGTCAGCCCAATATGAACGATGAGAATCAACAATCAATTGGACTTCTCTTTTTGCATCTCTCAACAAAGGCACTCGAAGGGCATGATAATTCGGGCCTCTATATCCAGGACCATAAGAAGCTACAGCATTGAACTTAGGTTGATAATAAGTAGAATTCACAACATTAATTGGAATGCAAGCATCATACATCCATCTTGCTACAGCTATATCAACCCTCCACTTCTTTTCTTTGCCAGCAAGCATACTTTTAATAGAAGGTTGAGCCCCTGGTGTTGTTCTAGGGGCGAAGTAATTATCAATGTCACAAACCTTTCTCTTGCCAAGATTGGATCTTGGTGGAAAACTATTACGACCACCTCTATTTTCCCTTCCTAACCCCCTACCTCTAGGAGTAATTTCTTGGACATATTCAAATTCTAGTGATTCCTTTAATGGCGAATAATTAGATGCTTCTTGATCCTTTTTTGTTTGTTCTTTAGATTTTGAAATTTCCTTCAAATTCTCAACCATTAGAAACCTAACATCATAAGGTACACCCATACATGCAGCCACATCACCTTTAATTCCAGCTAGATGTCTTTTCATCCTATTGATGCCCCCTCCTTTATAACTTTTCCCACAATGTATACATCTATAACTACTTTTTCTGTCTTTCACCACTTCAGTTACATGATCCCATGCAGGATCACATTTCGCTCTCACAGATGAAGAATTAGCATTGGACCCGGTTGTAGAAGCATGTTCATTAGATGGTATAGAGGCAGACTCCATTTTACTCAACAATTTCAGACTGGCAGCAACCATTTTATCAATAAATAAATTCATCAACACAACATACACAGTCAATAGTATAATACTTTGTAAACCATATTTCACAAACAACAATGCACTGTAAATCAAATCCACAACATACACAAAATCACAAATAAACTAAAATGCTATTGTAAACAAATAATTGAAGTTATCACTTACCAAAAGAAGAACCTGAGATGAAGCCGAACATGAACTGAGAATCTGAGATGAAGTCGAGAGAAATTAAAAACAAAAAAAAAAAAAAAAATTAGAAACGAGAAAATGATCAAAATCAAAATCAAGTAATCAAAATCATAAAAAAGAAAAGAATACTAATTATTACCTGATGAAGCCAAGAGAAATGGAAAAAAAAAAAAAAAAAAAGAACCGAGAAAATGAAAATCAAAATAAAAAGAAAAGAACATTACCTGATTAGTAGAGAGAAGAGCTCAAAGGGCGAGAGCGAGACCAACCAACAAGGAAAAAAGAACAAAAAAAAAAAACCCCCAACTGAGAGGTGCGTGGCTGCGTGCCACTGTGCGTGAGGGTGAGGCAGAGAGCCAAAGATAGGTGAGTGAGAGAGTGAGGAGTGAGGCAGAAAATAGAGTGAGGCAGAGAGATCTTGAGTTGAGTTGAGACTT
Organism: Quercus glauca; assembly: GCA_023736055.1. Classification (NCBI taxonomy): domain Eukaryota; kingdom Viridiplantae; phylum Streptophyta; class Magnoliopsida; order Fagales; family Fagaceae; genus Quercus; species Quercus glauca. Next base: position 22,631,625 of record CM043319.1, on the reverse strand, counting down.
GAGACTTGAGAGCTTGAGGTGAGTGAGAGAGTGAGGGCCGAGGGGTGAGTGACGCAGAGTGAGGCGTGAGTGATGAATTGAGATGAGAGAGTGATCAGATTAGGCTTAGGGTTAGTTTTTAGGAATTTATTAAGGGCCAAAACGGCGTAGTTTTAGGGGAAAAGTAAAAAATCTCCCAATCGGTCATTAATCGGTTTAACCGGTCCGATTTCTGGTTTTACGGTTAAACCGACCGGTTTGTACTATTTAACGGTTTTAAGCTCATTTCTGATTTTTCATCATAACCGAACTGGATTAAAGGCCAGTTCTCAGTTGAACCAGTCGGACCGGCTAGTCCGGTCCGGTTTTTAAAACTATGGTATTGATACATGTGTTTTAGACAATTACCCTATAATTTAGAACAAGAGCTGTGCTTTGTCAATCTGATCTGATTGTGTTTGGTAGAGATATTTCAAATTGGCTTTGTTATATCTCATGAGAGTTAAGCAACTTTGTGATGCAGATTGGTTAAGGGAGAATAAAATATTTTAATATTTTATATTGTTTTCTCTTTCTTAGTGGAGTTAGGATTTATTTGCTTTTACAAATTCAAATAAAATCTTTTTCCTAGTTGAATTAGGATTTTAATTGTTCTTCTTTTCCTAGTTAAATTTTTTTTTCATTTCTCAAATAGAAGTAGGTTTATTATTTCTTTTCCTAAACGGAGTAGGAGAAATTCTATTCTTATAAATACTCTTTATATAAAGGTTGATTATTGTTATGTACTGATTAATAAAAGTTTATTAGAGAGGTTTTCTCTATTATTTTGCCTACTAGCCTAGTGTTTTTGTGGAACTTAAGTTTTGTGGAAGAGTTGTAGTAATTATGTGTTACAGATTTTGCTTCTACATGCCTACGCTGCATCGGTTGGTATCAGAGCCAGGCTAGGTTCCTACTTCTTACCATGGCACAAAGAGAAGCACGTGGGGGAAGACTTGTTGCCATAGATGACGTGTATGAATGCGATGAGGTTGCACGCGATGTGCAATTAGAGGCGTTCTTTCAACAAATAGAGGAGTGGTTTGATGCACTTTCAAAACAGCTCACCACCTTAGCCATTGGAAATTGACCTTAAAATTGCCATCCAAATCCATGTTATGTGAAGGAGGAGGAGGATTGCGATATCAAAGAGGATGATGAATACATTGAAAGAGTTTGTGCAATAAATTGGGATTCTCCACCAATTTATGGTGAGTATCCTAAAGATTTTAGTTAAGGAGACAAGATTGAGCTTGATAAAAATAAAGTCATATACATACGAGGTGAGCCCATAACTCACACCGTTGATGAGACTTTCGACATTCAAAAACAGAAGGTTATTGATTTGACTGATTACAATCATACGTTAGTACAATTGGTTTGTTTAGTAGTAGATGAGTTCTCAATTGATGAACGAAGTTTCAATCTACTAAAGCTTGAACTTGAACACATTAAACACTATGATTTCATTGGGGTTGATGAGCTTCTCTCAATTTTTTTTGATAATATAGTTAACATTAATTTGGAAAGATTAATGGAAAACGTTATTGATCCCTTTTGGGAGGATTTTATTGAACAAGAATTGATAATGTCAACAAGAGGCATTAACAAGTGATTTTAAGTAATCTTTGTGGAGGTGGCAATATGAAGTTTATGGATGTATACATGGATTCCTTTTTAGTACTTGCTTCGTGCATCCCACTGTGGCAAAAGGGGCCAAGAATAAAAACCAGTACATCAAGATTTATTATGAGTGAGAAAAGATTGATAAGTAGCATATTGATTCGTCATGTCTTGCATAGAAGAATAGGATGGAGAGGATTATTCGGGATTCCAATTGATCATGGAAGATTGCCACAAAACTCGTGAACGAGTTTTCCCCAACCCTGAGAGAATTTGGACAGCTTTTGGGCCTCATTTCCTTGGGCGGCGTGCAGAGCATTAGGCGCATAGCCCCATTTCCTACAAAAACAATTCTACAAAATTTCAACTAAAAATACGTCGATTGAGCCAATAACTCTATGAGTATCACTTTCATTTGTTTTGAAAAAAATGTGAAATTACATTATTGGTTTCTAAAGTTTATTTGATGTGTGCAATTGGTCCCTTAAGTTTTAATTGAGTTTTGTTAGTCTCTCAAGTTTCAAAATTGAGTACTATTAATCTTTTGTTAACTGTAGTTAATATTATTGCTATGTGGTTAATAGAACAATAACATGATATTTTTTAAACTAATATGGTATATATTTTTATTAAAAAAATTAGACATAACATAAATCCATAAAAGCAAATATCTAATCCAGTTCAAGTGGGCCAAATCAAACCAAAAGTCCCAATAAAATTAATAAGAGAAATGAGAGAGAGACTCCAAGACCGTCGTCCTCCTCCATGCAATGTTGTCTTCCTCCTTTGGCGACAACGTCTCTTCCCCTGAGCCTTAGCGACATCGTCATCCTCCACAACCATTTTGATTTATGTTTGTGCTCGCACAGCAAACAAACTAAGGGTAATTGTTCAAAAGGCTGTAAACTTAACTAGCCTAAAACAAGGGGATCTCCATGAATGAACCCTCCAACAACCACCTCCTTATCCAATACAATGACAGTCTTCTTTGCAAAATTCACCTCCAATTATAGTTGGTGGCATAAGAAATCAAAAGCACATATATAAATATGCAAGCGCAATCAAAACTGAAAAAACCCAATTGAATAATCTACAAAACCCATGTCCAAAACCTTAATCATCAATCCAAAAATGCAATAAGAGATTGAGTTGGTGCACAAAAAGATCATATATCTCACAACCAATATTAAAATCATAATGCTTTAGAAATTTCTTCATCAAAACTCATATCACTAAAAGAGTGCTTCTTATCATGTCGCAACTACCTAGTAACAAACAACACAAACTAGATGGGTTGGCCAAAGATGAGAGGGGGGGTGGAGAGCAGTGGCTGACTGGCTGTACGAGCACAACCATGAATCAAAGTGGCTGTCGAGGATGACGATTGCTATTGCATGGAGGAAAATAGTCTTGGCTTGTCACTCTCTTACATTAGTTTTAGATTGAGAATTTTGGTTTGATCAGGTATTAACCCACTTGAATTGGGTCAAATATTTGCTTTTATGAGTTTAAGATATGTCCAATTGTTTAATAAAAATAAATAGTAAATACCACATCAGTTTAAAAAATGTCACATCACTATTTCGTAAGCCACATAAGCAATAATACTAACAGAAGTTAATAAAGGATTAACAGTACTTAGTTTTGAAACTTGAGGGACTAATAACACTTAGTTGAAACTTAAGAGACTAACTGCACACGTCAAGTAAAATTCAAGTACCAATAGTGTAGTTTCGCAAAAAAAATAAAAAAGTATATAACTTGTAATTTAAAAATATGAAATCCCTATAATGCCATTTTTTTAATGATTCAATAACTACAATGAGGAAAAAGAAGATTTGAATAGTTGGTATTTCCATTAGAAATATTAGGTGATGTCAACTGAGATGCAAAACTCTTGATTTTTAAAATGTTAATTGTTCCAATTAAAATTTGATGTGCTGGCTTAAAATTTTAGTCACATTTACTTCAGATTTGTTTTTTTCCTGAATAAGAATTACATTAAAAAGAGAAAAGAACATACTAAAATACACGAAAGAGGATTTTTATCATCTTTTGGTTGCCATCAAAAAAAAAAATTCAAGGATAGAGAATTTTTTTTTTTTTTTTTTTTTTTTTTTTTTTTTTTTTTTGAGGATAGAAAAGATCTAAATCAATTCATTTAAATTTGATAAGAGATTTCATTTAGCAATATTATGAGTAAAGATTGGGATATGTCTATTAATAATAAATAGTCACTAACCCATGCGATGCATAGGATAGTTAAATAAAAGTTAAAAGTATTTATTTTACTTAAAGGTCCATGACTTGACTTAAAAAATGTACAACTTGAAAATGAATGAAAATAAGTAATTTTTTGTTTATATAATGGTTTAGAAAAATTATTTTTCTTTCATATCCTTGGTTCCACATAACACATCCCGGCGTGGGCTATTCTATGGTGATGACTTCACACAATACTCAATTGCAATTAAATCTACTATCCACTACCAATCTAATTTATGTTATCTTGAATTCTTGATAGTAGATTTACAAATTGCATTCTTATATCCTCCATCATTTAGAAGATAATTGAAGTAATGATTGTATGTAATGTATAAATTTTATTCTTTTACTGATGGTGAACTAAAAATCGAACCATCTCCAGTTTGTTCATAGAGTCGTCCAGGACTAAAAAGGTTAACCCAACATAAGAAGGTCATCCACTGTCTAGAGGTCGTCCATCAGGGAAGCACCTGGACGACCTCTCAACACTTAGAAAATTTTCAGAATGGATTTATGTGCAAAAGCTTATAATGCAGACCACGTTTACTATTTTGAAGTATGAGCAAAATCCTTATTCATCGCTATAACTTCCTACACAGTACTTAACTTCTAATGGCGGTTATAGAAGATTAAACTGAACCTTCTAACTTCTATAGTAGTTGTGAAAGTTAAGTTTGAACCTTCTAACTTCCATACATGTTGAGGAAGTTACTAAACAAGTAACCACTCCAAGGGTTACTATATAAGGACCCATTCACATCGAATGAGAGTAAGTTTCCACCACTCTAAGTTTATTACCCTGATTGGTTAGCAAATATGGTGATGGTCAAAAAGGTTAATGGCAAGTGGAGGATGTGTGTAGACTTCACTGATTTGAACAAGGTTTGCCCCAAGGATGGTTATCCATTGCCACGTATTGATCAGTTGGTAGACTCAACAGCAGGTCATCAATTACTAAGCTTCATGGACGCCTTCTCAGGTTATAACTAGATAAAGATGGACGAGGCAGATCAAGAGAAGACATCCTTCATTACTACTCAAGGTTTATTTTGTTATAAAGTGATGCCCTTTGGTTTAAAGAATGCGGGGGCAGCTTATCAAAGGTCAGTTAATCATATGTTTCGTCCATATATAGATAGAATGTAGAAGTTTATGTAGATGACATGCTGGTGAAGAGCTTGGATGAGAAGAAACATCTGGACGACCTACAGGAGACCTTTGACACACTTAGACGATACAACATGAAGCTAAACCCAAGTAAGTATGCCTTCGGGGTTTCATCAAGGAAGTTCCTAGGGTTCATGGTTTCACAGAGGGGAATTAAAGCGAATCCTGATAAGATCCAAGCAATACTGAACATGGAACCACCAAAGAATGTTAAGAAAGTCCAATCCCTTACTGGACGAGTTACAACTCTAAACAGGTTTGTTTCAAAAGCTACTGATAAATGTTTGTCATTTTTCAAAGTTCTCAAGAAGGCGTTTGAATGGACGGACGACTGCCAGAGAGCCTTCCAAGATCTTAAGGTTTATCTAACCACAGCTCCCCTGCTAAGTCCATCCATACAAGGTGAGGAGTTGTATTTATACTTAGCAGTATCCTCACATGCAGTAAGTTCAGCATTAATCAGGGAAGAAGGGAAAGTGCAGAAGCTTGTGTATTATACAAGCCGAGTACTAAGGGGGGCAGAATGACGATATCCAATGATTGAAAAGTTGGCCTTTGCACTAATAATAGCTTCCAGGAAGTTAAGGCATTATTTCTAGGTTCATGTCATCAATGTCATGAAGGATTATCCGCTCAAGAGGGTAATGAACAAGTTGGAAGTCGCAGGACGACTGATCCAATAGGCTATAGAGCTTAGTGAGTTTGATATCAGATATCAACCTAGGAATGCAATAAAAGCTCAAGCTCTAGTAGATTTCATTGCAGAGTTCACTCCAAGCCATGGTGATTTAGATGAGGGAAATGAAATTAAGGCATGGGTTGTCCATGTAGATGGGTCGTCCACACTATATGCAGGAGGAATAGGAGTTGTATTGAACTCGCCGAAAGGGGACATGTTGAAGTATGCAGCTCATCTATAGTACTAAACAACCAACAATGAAGTTGAGTATGAACCCCTTCTTAAAGGGCTAGAATTGGCTAAGTCTTTAGTGGCAGAGTCAGTAGTCGTCCCAGGAGACTCTCAGTTAATCATAGGTCATGTAAATGGAACATATGAAGTGAAGGAAGAACGGATAAAGAAGTACCTTAGTAGGGTGAAACATCTTATTAAGAAATTTAAGGAACCTAGTTTCTTTCAAATCCTAAGGGAGGAAAATATGGAAGCAGACGCTTTAGCAAAGGAAGCCTCAGTAGATGGATCAATGGACGAGCTTGATGAAGTCCAGTATATGCCTAGCATAGATCTTCTAGAGGTGCAGCAGATAGAAGGTGAAGGGAATTGAATGACCTTGATAGTAACTTACCTAAGGGATGGAAGGCTTCTAAAAGAAAGAGACGAGGCCAGAAAGCTAAGGATTAGATCAGCTAAGTATGTACTTATAGATGAGGCGCTACACAAAAGAGGCTTCTCTTAGCCTTACCTAAGGTGTTTAGCTCTAGACGAACCAAATTACGTATTGAGAAAAGTTCATGAAGGAGCATGTGGAAACCATTCAGGAGCAAGAACACTCGTCCACAAGGTCGTCTGTGCAGGATATTACTGGCCGACCATTCAAGTAGATGCTAAGGCTTATGTAAAGGTGTGTGATAAATGTCAACGCTTCAGTAATGTCCTTAGACAACCATCAAAGTACCTCACCCAAATGATGGCCCCATGGCCCTTTGCACAATGGGGATTGGATATTTTGGGTCCCTTTCCAATAAGAACTAGGTAGATGAAGTTTCTGGTAGTGGGGATTGATTACTTCACTAAGTGGGTGGAAGCTGAACCCTTAGCAAATATCACACAGTAGAATGTAAAAAACTTCGTTTGGAAGAACATTGTGTGCGGGTTTGGAGTACCTAGGGTACTAGTCTCAGACAATGGATGATAGTTTGATAACACACCCTTCAGAGATTTCTACGTGCAACTTGGAATCAAGAATCATTATTCCTCACCCTTACACCTACAAGCAAATGGACAAGCAGAAGTAGCAAACCGATCCTTGTTGAAAATCATCAAGACTCGGCTTGAGGGGCAAAGGGAGTATGGCCAGATGAGCTATTGGGTGTTTTATGGGCTTACAGGACGACTACCAGGACCCCCATAGGGGAAACTCCTTTCAAATTAGCTTATGGAAGCGAGACAGTCATATCTGTAGAGGTGCACGTGGCCAACCACAGGGTGATGAAGTATCAAGACAAAAAGAATGAAGAACATCTTTGTCTTAACCTCGATCTAATAAACAAAGTAAGGATGGATGCAGAGCAAAGAACAGTAAGATATAAAAATCTTATGGCTAGACAATATTATGCAATGGTGAAACCCAGGCGTTTCAACATTGGAGACCTTGTCCTAAAAAGGGTCTTTTTGGCAACCAAAAACCTGGCCTATGGAAAATTGGAGCCTAATTTGGAAAGACCCTACAGGGTTATCAATTACAAAAGGAAAGGAATATACTACTTGGAAGCCTTAGATGGACAGAGGCTAGAGCACCCCTAGAATGTTGAGCATCAAAGAAGATACTATTAGTAAAGGATTAGCCTGGACAAGCATCATCATGGACTAGCATCATCACGGACGAAGTTGGAGTTATGTGTTAATTTCCTTATATTTATTTATGTTTATTGTTAGTACTACATATTTTAATATTTTAATTCCCTAAAAGTGCATTAGTTTCCAACTTGTGCACTGCCTATGGACGAATTTGTGATGGACGAAGTCTTGAACTTAGTCTATTTGTACATAAGTATTTTTAATTCCCTAAAGGCACTAGCTTCTAAGCATGTGCCATGCTTGTGGACGATGTTTATGTTGTGTATAATGATGTTTATGTTCTACGCAATGTATATAATGATGTGTGAATTTCTAATTTTTATGTTATTTTCATTCAAACTAATCCATAAGAAGGCTAAAGGCTCAAGATGAGTGAAATCTCTGGACGCAGCAATGTAATGTCTATAAACTTTCCTTAAAATAAGGATGAAGCAAAGAAAAATAAGCCTAAGGTATATTCGTCTAATCAATGGACAAGGAATTTGACTATGGATGAATTTGACCAGCCAAACAGTCCAGTCTTTGGATGAGGAAAATGCTGGAAACGTCTTACCCAAAGACGAATAAAGGACCGTCCAGCCTATGGACGAGAGATAGTGCAAGCTATAAGTCAAATCTATGGACGAATAAAGCTAGCAATGGAAAATACCATTCGTAGACGAGTTATACTTGTAAAATTTAAAGAATGGTAAAAATGTTGAACATGAAAGATTCATTCAAATATAGACAAGATAAATGCCTTCATGAGTGGACGGACCACTCTTAAAACCATAAGAGATAATGTGGACAATGTAAACAAAGGAAATTTGTCCATACATAAAGCATATAAGATGTTCAACGTTAAATGAAGAATGAAAATGAAAGTAAATATTCATTCATGAAACGTAGAAAGGGTAGACGACCATCGTCCAAAAACCCTTGAGTTATTCAAAGCCAATGAAGGCTATTGTATTTTTTGCACATCCATAAACTTGGACGAGAAAATTGTACTTGAATGAATTTTAAAGTAAAGTCCAAAATAGTGGGCACTTCCAACAAACTAAAATAACTAAATTTTTCTAAAAAAGAAATAATTTACTAGGATAAACCACTGAGGGCATTGTCCCCAGACTTTGGATCGTCCTTGCTAGTTTCAATAGCGTCCTTAGTAGGTTCTATCGAAGCGTTGTCCATAATGTTGACGTCCTCGGAGCTCGTCTAAGGTAAAGAACTCTCTACTGTAGTGGGGATCTCAAAGGAGTCAAAGTCCATTTCGGCGTAGGCTTCATTGGCATTAGAACGAAAGTCCTCATAGCCAGTAGCATAATGATGATCCAGACGAATTTTGAACTCGTTTAACTTCATGAAGGCTCCAATGGCTTACTTCTAAGCCTTTCCATAGACGAGGTGAACCCTTGAACCTTCACCTCAAGGTGACTGATACGGGTATCCTTCTTAATGGAGTCTGCCTTGAGTTCTTCCATCTCGTCCTTCAACTTCCTCTCAATCCCCTGTAGATGAGTAAGCTCCTCAGTTAGCCTGTTCACCTCCCCCTTCTTCAAAAGAATCTTGTTCTTCAGCTATTTTCTTTTCTCCTTGGCAGCTTTAGCCTTATCACATAGCTCCTGGGCTTGGGTGGACACAGTGTAAAACTTTGACAGGGCCTATAGATGGACGAAAGAGAGAGAAATTTTCCTTAAATTTTTTAGAAAATAAAATAAGGATAATGAAAACTACATACCTTGAAAAGGTCATGGATGGAAAAATGCTCAAAGTCCTTCACTGACATGTTATTGCATGCGTTCACCTTATTGTTAGTGAAAAGTCCTTTGAACGTCCGCTAGGCATAACCCTCATCCTGCACCAAGTTAGGAGGACGCTTAGTTTGCTCTGAAGGATGAGCCCTTTGAGGAGCTTTGGCTATAGGAGAAGGAAGATTCTCAGGCTGGACGGATGGAATGGTCTAGACGGGAACCGTGTTCACTACTGGGTTGTCCAGGTCTACTATTGTGGGAGGGAATTTTGGAACCTTGGGAAGAGGAATCTTGCCAGACTTTTGCTTCTTGGAACCTCGATGATTTGGAAGATCAACAAGGTCCACAGAACTGGATGTGCCCTTCCTTTTCCCAACCTGGATAACAGGCTTCCTCTTCACCCTCAGTGCCACTGGTAAGAGCTTTCTCCTTATTTTCCTTCATAGTGGCTAGACTTATGATAAAGAAGACAGAGTTAGTGATATATTAAAAAAAAAAATGGTTGGACGATGCTTGTTTCCACGAGTGGTCTCTTCGTGGGCAAGGTTTTTAGCAGTAAGCTTAGGACCAAGTCCCTAAACAACTAGACAACTGAAGGTTACCAAACTATGGAAGGAGCTCTCAGGGTAAGCATGAGCCCTATAAGTTCCAAGTGAAAGTCGTCCAAGTGTGGACGAGTAATAGTTGCATCGATATGAAAGAGGGTTAAACGAGAAAGAATGGAATAATATAAACAAAAGAAAGGAAGAAAGGAAGAAAGACATACCCTCAGGATGAAGATGACCTAAGGCATTGGTAAAAAGAGGAAAGGGAGTGTTATTTACATCAATTAGGTCCCCAGCCTAATTTCCAGAAATAAAAAAGAATTCTTTCTTCCAAAGCTTGTTAGAAGAACTATAGCCTCTAATCAAACTAAATTGGGAGCCCCATGTTTTAACCAAGTTATTCTAGACCGTTGAGCCCAATAAATTTCTTACTTTTTTAGGAGTTCATCCATTCTTTTACTTAATTCCAAGAACTCGGCTTTGCTGGCTTCTGTAGGCTTGGCTTCATTCAATACATCAAGCTTTTTTTGAAGCTCTTTGATTGCTATTGCATCCGAGTCAGTGATTGAAGAACCCTAAGCCATAAGTTGTACCCTACACGTCTTTATTTTTTCCTTGATGGAAGCCAACCCATACCTATCATCTCCTGCCTTACCCCATGCCTCCTGTACAACTGATTCACAGTCACTCCTAAGCAACTAGGACTCCTTAAACTTGAAAATCCTCTCACGTCTATGCCTTGGATGGGAAAAGGATTGAACTTGTAGCATAATAGGTAAGTGGTCCGACTCATGTGTTGATAGATGGATAATCTTACTCATCTGAAACTTCTCTATCCATTCTTTATTAGCCACTCCTCTATCTAGTCTAATCTTGGTGTTTGCTTCCCTGGATCTCTTATTGCTCCAAGTGTAAGGATATCCCTTAAATGCAAGGTCTTGAAGGTGACAAGATTCCAAAGCCTCCCTAAGAGCTTCAATTTGTGAATTTTGTGGCGGTCTTCTACTCTTCTTCTCTGATGCATTTAGATACGCATTAAAATCCCCTATGACCAACCAAGGTCCAACCACAAAAGTCTGAAGATGTTTCAATAATCTCCACGATTTTTCCTTCTATTGTGCCTCTGGCCAACCATAAAAACAAGTAAAGTACCAAACAAAGCCATCTTCCTCCGTTACTTTAGCCAAAACCTGATTGACAGTGAAGTTGATAACCTCCAAGTTTACATTATTTTTCTGCAAAAGTGCTAACCCTCCACCAGAATCGGGGTGTTTGACAATAATCTTATTCTGAAATGGAAAATTACTGTACAACTTTTCAAACCCTTCCTTATCCAGTCTTGTCTCCATAAGAAAACAGACCGTGGGAACTTGTTCCCTCACAATCTTGCGAAGGTTTCGACCTGTCCAATGGTTCCCAAGCCCTTGACAATTCTAGCTTAGCAGCCTCATTGCTCCCGCAAGTGTGGCTTTCCACCCCCGCCGATAGATAGTCATTACTGCCCTCATCATTGCTTACTTTTACTCTTTTGATGTTTTGTTCTTCATCCTGCCAGTCTTGTAATTGCCACGGGTCTCTCTTATCAAGGCCAGGTAATGTGATAGCCCTAGTTAGACCACTCGGACCAAAATCCATTCTATTGATACGAGTCAAAGTCCCTTTGGGCTTTGAAGTGCTTGGCCCAATCATATCTGGTGTTGTAATATTGGTAGAGAGGACGTGACTTTGGAGTTCAGATGAAGTATTATCTGTTTGACCCTCATCCATTTTGGGAAAAGATAATCACTTATCAATATCTGCATTCAATTCCATATTAATCTGTCCAATCTGCTGAATTTTCGGACCCAAACCCCCACAAACAGCGTTTGTCTCCTTCACGTTAGCATGGCAATCCTAACCCACATTATTATCTTGCATGTTTGTAGCATCCGTTCTTTGATTCACAGGATCACCTTTATCAATGCTACTAGGGTTTCCTGAGCCGTTCTTCCTCGCCGCCATCGTCTCTAACAACACTACTTGCTTCAACTGACCTAAATTCTGCTTTGGATCACTTCCTGTACCCTCCTCTGTGTTGGACATAGGACTTGTAGCTTTGTTTACTGAAGCCCTTAGATGACCTCCAGTTGCCCTTAGGAAATCACCATACTAATATTCTACTTGTCCTTCATTTTTGTCCACTGCATAATAAGCTGCGTAGTGTTTCAGATCATGACCTAAAACTCCCCAAAAATGACAAAACATAGGCAACCTCTCATACTTGAAAGTCACCCACAACCTCTCACCATCCGATCTAGTAATAAACCCTCCTCGTCGGAGAGGTTTTGAGATTGGTAAAGCCACTTGCACTCTCATAAACATATTAATATCATCCTTCATTTTCTTCCATTCCACCTCCTTAACCTCACCCAGCTTACTCCTAACTTCCTTTGCTACTTGAGGAGAAATCATATTAAACAGTGCACCCCATATTTAGATCCAGAGCGAAGCAGTTTCCATTTGAATATTTACCACAGTCATGCCTTTCTTCCATCATTGCAATAGTAATAGCAGATTGTCAAAAGACTAGGGACATCCTCTCAAAATCCGAGTCATATCAAACTCTGATTGGAATTTGAATTGAAAGAGATTCGGCCCTGCTTCTAAAATCTGCATAGAGTCATCCAATCCCCACGCTCGCCTTATTGTATTCTTCGCCGCCATTTTGTTAAAAGACTTACATGTAAGGAATTTCCCAATCAAACTCAGATTGTAACTCTCAATAGCTTCCAACCTTACATCATCTGAAATGGCAATAGTTTCTTCCTCTTCAATTGTTAACTTCATCTTCTCCAAACTATCTGCCACATCATCCGCCATTTTTGTGTCAAGAAAACTAAAGAAATACCCTTCGCTCGAAGCCAAGGGAGGGAAAGCTCGTGCTTATACAAGAGAGAGAGCTCCACTAAAACAAATTGGAATGAACATAAAACTGATTATTTTTTTTTTTTTTTGTATGTTTAATTATATGTTTATAGTTATGTATATGTTATTGTTTGCAATTGGAAAAAAATTACTTTGAGCCATGTAATGTTTAAGATAGAGATTTATCAAAACCAATTACCAATATGTTATTACTATAATAACGTTAATCAAATTCTAAAACTCTTTTTAAGTTTCTTAAAAAAAAATTTGTATTTAAGTTTTAATTGGGTAGTATTTCACATTTTTGGAAACTTTGGTTATATAATTTTACTAATAAACTCTTTTGATAATTTTAATGTACTTATTGATCATTGGTCAATTAACAATGTGCTAGAGACAAGTTCACTAACCATAATCATTTTTTTCCCTGCCAAATTTAGATTTTTTTTTTCTCTTTACTTGATTGTGCAACTTGTACGTTCACTTGTTAATCAATGATTTAACACCCCTTCAAGACACCCAAACAATAAAAATGGAACTATAATTGTCGAAAAAGGACTCCAGTCAAAACCCAAAAGTGGGCAAAATTATCAAAATCTTTGGATTGGACTACGTTTTACTTTTAAGGCAAAAAACCAAAAGCCATGGGGCTAATAACTCCCATCGTCAACTTCAACCACAAATAAATTAGTCTAAAATGTAAATTGCTCGCTTTAAGTATAACTGAAATTCATTTCAATTCTCTAACTTTAATTTTATTCAATTGAGTCTTCTAGGTTTTAAATTTATTCAATTTAGACATTCCATCCAATTTACTTAAAAATTTGACATCAAAAAAATATTTTTCTCACACAAAAAAAAAATCTATGAAATTAATAAAAAATTTATAGATTTTTTTGTTACGTGAACAAAATATTTTTTTAATTAAAATTTTTATATTTTCATTAGTTAATTGCAATATTGCACTCTTAACAACAAATTTTAAACAAAATTGAATGAAAGTAATAAATTTTGTGGCAAGTTGGCGACATTAGGAATAGTTACCACTTACCAGACATGGCATGTTGGCAACATTTAAACAGAATTTTATGGTAAAGTTCTGATTGACTCCTGGTCCTATAGCCATTGTTGTTGCACCTAATTCTTTTTGCACAAGATCTGAGTCTTGTCAATCTGGCCTGATTAGTGCAGCTATTTCAAATTGGTCTAGTTATATCTAGTGAAAGTGAAGCATTTTGCTTTGAGTTGTTGTTCTATGGGTGTTCTTTTGCTTTGAGGCCAAGGTTTGTTTTACTTTTGTGTGTGTACTTAAATTCTATTATCTGGAAAAAAAAAAAATACAATGACTAAAAGGTCCTTTTGTTTCATAAGAAGCCTCAGGAGCTAATTTGTATAAGAACCGCCAGGAGCATGCTCATGCATGCATAGTAACAAATTTCATTTACCTGCTGAATTGGGTACTGCTTTCATGTTTTGGGTTTGATTTTGCAATGAATGGTTGAATGCTAATTTCTTTGCTTGAATCTTTGAAGTGGGTTCAGAATTTTACATTGAATTTAATTTTAGAAAACCTAATGCCATAACCCCAAGCCATTTTAAAGTAGATCACTATAAATTCCTAAGCACATGGACATGGCTTTGGACTGCGTGTGGGCCTCATTTCCTTGGGCCGGCGTGTAAGCCGTTAAGGCGGAAAGCCCCATTAGCTACAATTCTCAAGAATTTCACTACAAATATGTCGATTGAGACAATGAGTATCACTTTTGTTTTTTTTTTTTTTAAAGCATATCACTTGTAATTTGAAAATATGCAATCCCTATGATGTCATTTATAATAATAATAATAATAATAATAATATTAGGTGAAACTGAGAGAAACTCATATTAGATTTCTAAATTAGAGTTCCAATTTTGCGTCATATGTCCTAAATTATCGGAAAATTATTGTGTACTCCCGGAGTACCATAAATGCGTGCTCCCTCCTCTCACATAAATGGTGGGTCCCACTAATTAAATTCATGGTGGGACCCACCATTTATGTGAGAGGAGGGAGCACGCATTTATGGTACTCCGGGAGTACCTAATAATTTTCCTAAATTATTTATTTTTAAAGATTTTTATTTCTTAATTCAGAATTAAATATGGAAAAATTATTAGGTACTCCCGGAGTACTATAAATGTGTGCTCCCTCCTCTCACATGAATGGTGGGTCCCACCATGAATTTAATTAGTGGGACCCACCATTTATGTGAGAGGAGGGAGTACGCATTTATGGTACTCCGGGAGTACACAATAATTTCCCTTAAATATGGGACCACATCATAAATATTCATTCAAGTGAGTTATTAAGTACAAAAACCAACGAGTCTAGAATAAATAAATCGTAAAAAAAAAAAGTGCTTCACAATAATTAAAAAAAATGGACAATTTACATTTTATTCCTAATAATATCCTCACAAATTTTTTTAAAGAGTTAACAAAATATAAAAATGACTGTCAATAGTATTTAAATTATATATATAAGAATTATATTATTTATTTTTAAAGATTCTTATTTCTTAATTTTAGAATCAAATATGGGACCATATTATAAATATTTATCCAAGTGAGTTATTAAGTACAAAAACCAATGAGTTAAAAATAAATGAATCGTAAAAAAAAAGTGCTTCACAATAATTTAAAAAAAAATGGACAATTTACATTTTATACCTAATAATATCCTTACAAAATTTTTTAAAGAGTTAACAAAATATAAAAATGACTATCAATAGAATTTAAATTATATATATAAGAATTATATTATGCATCTTATTGTATATTTTTAAGTGTATCCGTTACAAGTTTTTTTTTTTAATGATTCAATCATTACAATGAGGAAGAGAGATTTAAATCATGGGGGCATTCTTCCTTTTAAATGAAGAGCTCCAACGAAATTACAAATTCAGACAAATAGTGTAGCACTTTGAAACAAGTGGTAGGAATTGCTTTACCATATATTGGACTCTTCGACTCTCCCTTACAATTTCCACGATAAATAATCCATCATATATTTATTTAACGATTCACAAAATTTTTGACAAAAATTAGATATGTGATATTTAAAAATAGAGATGGCCAGGAGAAGATCAAAGTTCAATTAAACTAAAGTTTACCATTCAATCATATTGGGTGGGAAGCCTTCTCACTCATTTCCAATTGAACACAGCCAAATTTAATTATAATTCATTATTGGATGAAAACTGAATTTTAGCCAAGTGGCGAGCTATGCCGATGCCGTGACAGTAAATAGGCGACACACTCTAAACTATATGAACATGGTAGTTAGCTCTACACAATTTAAACATTGACGACACGACATGATCTAAACAAAGGGAAGTGAGCAAATGAAAGAAATTGAAGGGAGTTGTTGTTTATTTGAGTTTCTCTCAGATGACTCCTGTAGGATTTTTTTTTTTTTTTTCAACTTTTGGAGATATTTTCATGTTGTATAAATTTATTAAAATTTTTGAATTATAAGAAAATGTTTGCCTAAATTTTCTTTAAATTGTGAAAAGTATCATATTATCTTTAACAAGACAAAATCTTATAACAAAATCCAAAATTCTTCTAAGAAAAAAATTCTCAATGAATAAATGATTTCAACTCTCAATGCATCTCATACAAAACACACAAAGACTGTCACCAGTATGGCCCCACTAAATTTCATGTGCAACATTTAATCATAAAAGCATTTAAACTTTTATATGCAACATTTAATCAAAAATGCATTTGCTTCCATTTGAAATTTGTTAATTCTATTCAATTTAACAAACCTTTTTTTAACCATAAACATGTACTTAAATGTAGACTTTATTTTATGGGTTCTAGTTAGTTTAAGAGTCCGTTTGGTTGGAGGGGTGGAAAAGTGAGAGGATAGAAAATATTTAGTTTTCCCTCTTGTGTGTTTGGTTGGAGGGGTGGAAAAGTAAGAAGGTGGGAAACTCTTTTGTTTGGTTGAAGAGAAAAAGGGAAGGATGGAAAATGTAATTTATATAAATTGACTATTATACCCTTATTACATAATAAGTAAGAAATAGATTTATTTGTACTCATTAAATAATATAAAATTTACTACATCATATATATAAATTTATATTATTATTTTTATTATTATAATGTAAAAATTACAATAGTGTAAATATAAATTTAATTGGGCAAAGAATCTTGTAAAAAGCAAAAAAGTGGTTAGCAAATTTTCACTACGTTCAGCCCCACAATAACTTGGTCAGCAAAGAGGAACTCAACAAACCCACTTCTCACTTTTCTTTTCTAAACACTATTCTCTCTCTCTCTCTCTCTCTCTCTCTCTCTCTCTGTGAATTTTCTTTCTTTTTCTTCTTTCTCTCATCTTTCTTCGCCAGTTAAGTTTTCTTCTTTCGCCCATTTCTTCAACAGAAAACTCCATTAACAAACCAGAAAACTCTATAAACAAACCAAAAATCTTCACTTCAACACAAACCCATGTCAACCTAAGTCCATTTGGGTTGGATGCGGCGATGGCAGCAAGGTAGATGCGACGGCGGCAGTAGCAAGGTAGATCCGGTAGCATGTCAATCCAAGTTGCTGTTGGATTTTTCTTATGGGTTTTCCATTGGATTTAGTTTTTATTGATTTTGGTTTGGATTTGGAATGGGTTTTTTGGCGGGTTTGGGTTGCGGTGGTGATAGTTGGGTTTGCTGAGTTGATGGTTGGAAAATTGTCTTCTTCTTTTTTGCTAAGTTGCTGTGATCATTGGGAAAGAGAGGGCATTTGTTTAAAAGTGATGTGCGTTCAATTTTCTCTCTAATATTTTCCTCCCGATTTGGGAGGATAAAAAATGTGGGCCCGGGAGAGAAAACTTTCTCCTGGGTTTTCCTTCCTTCCTATTTTCCTTCCCTAACCAAGCAGTAGAAAACAGCATTTTCCACCCTATTTTCCTCCTATTTTCCATCCTCCCTGTTTTCACCCCAACCAAATACAGTGTAATTGGTAAAGTCTCTAATAGTTGAAAAAGAGATTTTGGGTTTAATTTCTGTTTACATCAAAAACTAATTGGTGTATTGGTTTGATAATAAAGAACTATCATCAGGAGCGGACGTCATAGGTTGAAACTCTCTTAGAAAAAAAATGTAGACTTTATTTTATACATATAAAAGAAATTAATAGTTTTGTGGCTAATATGGATGTGCACTTTTTTTACTATGCTATACATAATTTTCATTTTTACTATTTTGTACGACATAAATGTATAAGAAAAGTTACCAATTCAAACATGGTGTCCTTAATAGAATATTCTTTATTTGGAAAAAGTATTACACAAATTTAGTTTTTTTTTTAAAATTTTTTTTTCTAATTTTTTTAACCACAGCTAATACTATCTTACTAATAACATATTTATTTACTTTTTTATTTATTTAAAATTTTAGGGTATCCGACAAGTTTTCTAATCGCTATAAAAAGCATAAAAACCAATAACACTGTTGTTCTTTCTACCATAAATGCATGACAGTCTCAGGAATGGCTTTTAGTATTACTATGTATGCCCATTTGAAGTATAATAAAAATAGATAATTTCATTTTGTATCATTAAAGAAAACAGAAAGCAAAAATAGTTCTCCCATCTCCAAGAGATAATAAATTCTTAATGTGAATCCAATCTCTCCACCTTACATTTTACATTTTAAATATCTATTTTTACAAAAGTAGTTAAAGCTATTAATTCATTGGTAATAACAAATATATTCCTCAAATTTATTTTTATACAAGCCTTCATTTACTTGTGTTCCAATCCCTCAAATTTATTCTAATCAAATATAAAATATATATTATTATATACTTTGTTAATACAATTTAAAATAAAAATAAAAAATTACTCTGGGACATCAAAAAAATAAAAAATATATTTGTAGAGAACATAAAATTTATTCTTTTTCGATATGTATAAATATATGTTTATGTTTACAATATATAGGGAAAAAAAGAAGAAGATAAAGATAAAGATAAGCCATGTAATGTTTAAGATAAAGATTTATCAAAACTAAAAGTCATAATATATTTTCATTATTGTTACTAAAGTTAATCAAATTATAAAACTCCTTTTATGTTTCTTAAAATATTTTGGTAGTTAAGTTTTAATTGGATATTATTTCAAATTTCTAGAAACTTTGGTTATAGAGTTTCACATAGAATAAAATCTTTTAATAATTTTAATAAACTATTTTAATTATCTCCTTTCCCTACCAAAATTAGGATTTTTTTTTTACTATGCTATGCATATTTTTCATTTCTGCTATATTATACAACATAAAGTTATAAAAAAATGTTACCTTTACACAACGAGACCTCCTTAACAGAATATTCTTTGGAAAAAGTTTTACTCAAATTTAATTTTATTTTAAAACTAGATTAACTCTATCTTACTAATAACAAATTTCATTGTTTTATTATCAAATATTTGACAAGCATTCCAACCATTTTACAATGCATATAACCACCATGATTACGCTTCATTCTTTCCATAACAGCAAACTGTTATGAAATATAGATGAATACAATGTCACAATTCTCCCAAATTCAAGTATTAATATTCTTTAATGAATTCAATTTTTCCTATTTAATACATGGATATTTTTACTTTTATTTTTACATGAAGTAGTTAAAGTCATTAATTCATTGGTAATAAAAGATATTACTTATTAGAGATTATTTTAAGAAAAAAGCATATCTTCTTGAGAAATGTATTACGTATGTATTGCATTAATGTTACTTACCAATCACATTTTAAATTTTTATAAATTTCACCATGTACATAAACTTTAAGCAGCATATTTTCATGTATGATTCTGAGGTCAACAAAGACATAGAAAATACTTCTTGCATGTTTAATAATTTGATAGGAAATCAAATGCTTTAAACTGTAAGTATTTCACAACTTTTGTACAAGCCTTCATTTAGTTGTGGACCAATTCCTCAAATTTATTCCGATTAAATACGCAATATATATATATATATATATATATATATATATATATATATATATGTATGTATGTATGTATGTAGGACATATATATAAATAAAAAATTATATATGCGGAATGAACATAACATTGATTATTTCTTTTGCATGTTTACGGTTAAGTATATGTTTATGTTTATAATAGGAAAAAAATTACTTTAAGCTATGTAATGTTTAAGATTGAGAGTTTACAAAATCTTTGGATTGGATTACTTTATACTTTTATCTAGTAGCTTAAAAAGATTGGATAACTTTATATTTTTAATTAAGGAAAAAATATCAAAAGTAGTGGGGGCTAACTTTTATCATAAAATTATACCAGAAATATATTAGGTTAAAATGCAAATTGCACACTTTATTTTGATTGAAATTCATTTCAGTTTTCTTACTTTATTTTCATTCAATTGAGTCTTCTAGATTTCAAATCAATATATATATATATATATATATATATATATATATATATATATATATATATATATATATATATATATATATATAAGCAAAAACCTCATGCGGGAGTGCATGAGGTCCTACCATGTGGCGCTTTAATTTTGCAATATATATATATATATGTATGTATGTATGTATGTAGGACATATATATAAATAAAAAATTATATATGCGGAATGAACATAACATTGATTATTTCTTTTGCATGTTTACGGTTAAGTATATGTTTATGTTTATAATAGGAAAAAAATTACTTTAAGCTATGTAATGTTTAAGATTGAGAGTTTACAAAATCTTTGGATTGGATTACTTTATACTTTTATCTAGTAGCTTAAAAAGATTGGATAACTTTATATTTTTAATTAAGGAAAAAATATCAAAAGTAGTGGGGGCTAACTTTTATCATAAAATTATACCAGAAATATATTAGGTTAAAATGCAAATTGCACACTTTATTTTGATTGAAATTCATTTCAGTTTTCTTACTTTATTTTCATTCAATTGAGTCTTCTAGATTTCAAATCAATATATATATATATATATATATATATATATATATATATATATATATATATATAAGCAAAAACCTCATGCGGGAGTGCATGAGGTCCTACCATGTGGCGCTTTAATTTTGCATTTAGCTATTTTTACCTCTTTTTATTAAGATTTTTTTTATTGTTACACAGTAGATCATAGTAACTTATTTTTACTGTTATATAAAATATAGGCTGCTCTTGACAATTAGACTAGATGCCTTTCTCTAAAAAATGGACTAATATATCAAATCTTATGAAAAACCCAAGCCTAGTTATTATCTTATATATTATGACCCAAGTATGACCTTTCTCACATGTAAATCAAAGCCAAAACTCTTACCCACTTACAAACTTGTTTCCTCCTCCCCCACCCATAGATGATACTTCTAGAAAATCTCATTCTAATGAAATCATGTCTTCATTTTTTTTTTCTATTAATAATGTTCTATGCAATTTATGCTGGCAAATTCTCTTTTTCATTAACCATTGCAACAAAAAAATATACAAATCTTGAGATTCCTGAGGTTGCTAAAATAATTGATAAGTGCATATTTCTAAAATTTATAATAACAAAAAAGTCTAATAAATGACATATACTATCTCACAAAATGCTATTTACATAATATTTTCTTTAAAAGAATTCAATGATGGGATTGGTCAAAAACATGATCTTATAATACAAGAAATACCAAAAATACATACAAAACAATTTTCATAGGACGATTTCTCTTTAGAGAATATGAAGACAATAGCAGAGATAAAATGCATTGAATGAGATTTTACGAAATAGGTTTGTTAATCATTTCAAATTATACTCATCATTTACATGAAAAAATAATAAAACATTATATTATTTATGATGATGTAAAATGTGACCTCCAGAAAACGTCCATATGGTTCGTCCTCAACTTAAAGAAAAGAAAGAATGGAGGAAAGACAAGAGACTTCGTCCGTCCCCACCAAGCCTCGTCCGTGCTTAAATCAAAGACGGACGAGACTTCGTCCGTCTTTAATTAAAGATGGACGAGATAAACGTTTAAACTCACCAAGGCTCGTCCGTCCTCAATTAAGGACGGACGAGGCGAATACTTGGCAATATCTATGAACCCAAGCCTCCGTTAATTGTAATGAAGCACCGGTTCATATAAAGTAACTTCCATGGAAGTTATGGAAGTTACCCCTTATTTCGATGAATTCCTCGACAATAGGAACGGTTGTCAGAACAAGTAACCATTCTACGCACACTATATAAACTCTTCTCTACGAAGAGGTAAGGCATTGAGACATTTTCTTCTTAAAAATAAAGAAAATCTTAAAGAGTATCTTTCTCCATCCCAAGTCACTAACTTTATCATCGGAGGATCATAGGCCGGCCTCCACCGGTCTTTTCTCTGATTGAGTTTGGTTTTTCAGGACACAGCCTTCAAGATCACCGAATCCCAAAGACTTTCAACCCACTGATTTTCAAGAATCATCAATTTACATTAAAAAAAAATACATATTAACTTCAAAGTTCATTGCAGGATGTGACCTATTAGGGTATTGCAACAATAAGCAATATTGATACAACGATGGGTTGGTATTATATTTCGTGTGTGCTTTGTGGAAGGAATGTCAAATCCCAATGTTACAGGCACTCACATTAATTACATAATCTCCAAAGATTTATAATATATTCATCTCACTATAACTACTATATATACAATCGTAAACTACTTCAGATACATGATTTAAATTGAAGTTTTTGATGCAATTGACAAAACAACTTTTGTGATATTTGATTGAAATGTTGAGAAAATCCTAAATAATTCTGCAAAAGATCTTGCTGAAAAACAAACTGAGGTACAACTTATTTAAATTATTAAATTATTGTAAAACTATTGATCATAATATATATTAAATTCCTCATATGTAGATTGACATTGGAGAAAGAATCCCACATGATTTGAAGAAAATTTTAGGAAAAAAAAATGCATTTTCCTATTTCATGTGAATGAATTCAAAGGATAATTTTGAAAATTACACAGTCGTTAAGATTTTTTATGCACCTTCAAATGACAAAAAGGTATGGAAGAAAAAAAAAATCCAATATGCTATATTTATTCTTTGGATAAACTATGCCCAAATTAAAAAAAAATATATAAAAACATTTTACAAAAAACTGCCACATCACTAAAATTTAATATAAGTGCAAATACCAAAAAAAAAAAATCTTAGCAACAACAAACCTGCAAGCCCAAACTTTGTAAGGTTGGATTTGGACTGCTTGTGGGCCTTATTTCCTTGGGCCGGCGTGTAAGCCGTTAAGGCAGAAAGCCCCATCACCTACAATTATCAAGAATTTCTCTGCAAATACGTTGATTGAGACTATGAGTATCACTTTTGTTTTTCAAAGTATATCACTTGTAATTTGAAAATATGCAATCCCTATAATGTCTTTTTTTTTAATGATTCAATCATTACAACGAGGAAGATAGATTTAAATCATGGACATTCTTCCTTTTAAATGAAGAGCTCCAAGGAAATTACAAACTCAGACAAATAGTGTAGCACTTTGAATTGAAACAAGTGGAAGGAATTTCTTTGCCACAAATTGGACTGTTCAACTCTCGCTTAAAAATTTCACAATAAATAATCCATCATATTTTTATTTAACAATAGACAAAATTTTTGACAAAAATTAGATATGTGATATTTAAAAATAGGGATGGTCAGGAGAAGATCAAAGTTCAAACTAAAGTTTACCCTTCAATCATTTTGGGTGGGAAGCTTTCTCACTCGTTTCCAATTAAACACTTAGCCAAATTTGATTATAATTCATTATTGGATGAGAATTGAATTTCAGTCGAGTGGCAAGTTATGCCGATGTCGTGACAGTAAATAGGTGACACACTCTAAACTATATGAACATGGCAGTTTGCTCTACACAATTTAAACATTGGCGACACGACATGATCTAAACAAAGGGAAGTGAGCAAGTGAAAGAAATTGAAGGGAGTTGCTGTTTATTTGAGTTTCTCTCAGATGACTCTTGTAGGAATTTTTTTTTTCCTTAAATTCAACTTTTGGAGACATTTTCATGTTGTATAAATTTATTAAAATTTTTGAATAATAAGAAAATGTTTGCCTAAATTTTTCTTTAAATTGTGAAAAGTATCCTATTATCTTTAACAAGACAAAACCCTATAACAAAATCCCAAATCCTTCTAAGAACAAAAATTCTCAAAGAATTAATGATTTCAACTCTCAATGCATCTCATACAAAACACACAAAGACTGTCACCAGTATGGCCCCACTAAATTTTAACTTATAATCCAAAGCATTTAAACTTTTATGTGCCACATTTAATCATAAAAACATTTGCTTCCATTTGACATTTGTTAATTTTGATTCACTTTAACAAACCTATTTTAACCAAAAACATGTACTTAAATGTAGACTTTATTTTGTGGTTTTTAATTAGCTCAACTTGTAAAGTTTCTGATGGTTATATAAGAAATTTGGGGTTCAATGTCCGCGTACACAAAAAATTGATTGGTGTCTAGGTATGATGATAAAGAACTATCATCAAAAGCGAACGTCATAAATTTAAACTCTCAACCAAAAAAAAAAAAAAAAAAAATGTAAACTTTATTTTATACATATAAAAGAAATTAATAGTTTTGTGGTTAATATGGATGTGCACTTTTTTTTCCTATGCTATGCACATTTTTCTTTTTCTTTTTTCTATTTTATACGACATAAACGTATAAGAAAAGTTACATTTTCAAACATGGCCTCCTTAAGAGAATATTCTTTATTTGGAAAAAGTATTACACAAATTTAGTTTGTTTTTTATTTTTATATATTTTTTATTTTTTTAACTATGGTTTATACTATCTGTGGGGGCTCAATTTGTAATGGACCCTTAACAATAAAAATTTGTAAAGTGTGGGTGAAATGGCTTGACATCATCGAAGTAGACAACGGTTGATATGAATTTTATAATAAATAATAGATGGCATGAAATTCATAGGAATCTTATCATAGAAATTTGGCTAAGGGTTTTTGTAGGGAACGATCGTCACTTTGGTTAAGTGTTTGCGAGGCATATTTGATCTCGGCTCAGGCCGAGGATCTAGTTTTCTTAGGGTTGATATATTTTGTCCTCTTTTTTCCTCACTGATTCATATCCGGCCCCCTTTTATGTTGGGAATCCTCTTGGTTATATAGTATTGTTTTAGTTAATTTCAGCCATCCATCTGTCGGTTATCCGGACTCTGCGTATAAGGGTTTGTCCTATCATTTGTTTTTGCAGCTTTATGTTAATTCTAGTCGCCTTTACAGACTTTCTATCAGTTGGAGTGACCAAGGCACCTGGGTTTGTAGGTCACTTCAACATTAAAGCGGCCAGAAGGTTGGTGGCGTAAGTTTTAAGGGGTGAGAGATATTTTCCTTCTATCAATGTCAGTTGGCCGAGGAGGTGGGCATCCTCGGCGAGGCCTTTGGATGACTTGAGCTCTTTCCTATTATCCTCGGCCTTTATATTATCCTCGGCGCGGGCCTTGAGCCGGCTATGGAGTGGGCCAGAGTGGTTAATATGGTGGGGCCCCACAATAGCCCCTCAAAATTCTGCTGCACGTCCCCTTGGGCGGGGAGGAGGATTTTGACTTCCTCGGCGTATTTTCAAGCCCTGTTGAGCCTTGCCTCTCTGTTAATGTTACCGTTACCTCAACTACTTTTGCAATCTCCTTTTGGTGCTAAGGGGCCATGCGAGGAGTTTTTCCTTGTTTTTACAAGGCTTTTATCTTTCTGGTTTATACTTTTCTGCCTAAGCCTCTTATTGGTTCCTCTAGAATGGGTAGGTTTGAGTCATTTGTGCCTTAGCGCTCAGTTTCTCGTGGTTTTCGTCCCTGATAAGGTTCATTGTTTAGCATCAAAGGGGTTGGCTTCGCCATAGACCTGGCCTGTGGTCAGTACAAGGACCCTGGTTCCGTTCAGCGCTTATATTGCCCTATAGTGACCGGTTTCCACATCGGTTTGGGTCCGAAGACCATACAAGAACTTGGCCTTTCTTAGCACTTAGTATTCCATGAGGAAGTGGTCTCCCTGTTGGTTTGAGACCTTGGACTGTGCAATTTCTAAGTTTTGTCTAACACTTGGTTTTCTGAAGTATCTGGTTTCCCCAGAGGCTTGGGTCCGAGGACCATGCGACGCCTTGGTTCTGTCCAGTACCTAGTTTTCTCATTTTCATCTG
The DNA here is from genome assembly GCA_023736055.1 of Quercus glauca. Classification (NCBI taxonomy): domain Eukaryota; kingdom Viridiplantae; phylum Streptophyta; class Magnoliopsida; order Fagales; family Fagaceae; genus Quercus; species Quercus glauca. Next base: position 22,605,577 of record CM043319.1, on the reverse strand, counting down.
AAGTATCTGGTTTTCCCTGAGGCTTGGGTCCGAGGACCATGCAACGCCTTGGTTCTGTCCAGTACCTAGTTTTCTCATTTTCATCTGAAGTATTTGGTTTTCCCTAAGGCTTGGGTCCGAGGACCATGCAACGCCTTGGTTCTGTCTAGTACTTAGTTTTCTCATTTTCATATGAAGTATCTAGTTTCCCCTGAGGCTTGGGTCCGAGGACCATGCAATGCCTTGGTTCTGTTCAGTACCTAGTTTTCTCATTTTCATCTGAAGTATCTGGTTTCCCCTAAGGCTTGGGTCCGAGGACAATGCAATGCTTTGGTTATGTCCAGTACCTAGTTTTCTCATTTTCATCTGAAGTATCTGGTTTCCCCTGAGGCTTGGGTCTGAGGACCATGTAACGCCTTGGTTCTGTCCAGTACCTAGTTTTCTCATTTTCATCTGAAGTATCTGGCTTCCCCTGAGGCTTGGGTCCAAGGACCATGCAACGCCTTGGTTCTGTCCAGTACCTAGTTTTCTCATTTTCATCTGAAGTATCTGGTTTCCCCTGAGGCTTGGATCCGAGGACCATGCAACGCCTTGGTTCTGTCCAGTACCTAGTTTTCTCATTTTCATCTGAAGTATCTAGTTTTCCCTGAAGCTTGGGTCCGAGCATCATGCAATGCCTTGGTTCTGTTCAGTACCTAGTTTTCTCATTTATTTATTATCTTATCTATTTATCCGTTGCCATTTAATTCTACACCGCTATAATCTATAATAAACATTAAACAAATACACTTTTTTCACGCAACATAATAACACACGCAGGCTAGAGTTGGGGTAGGATAAGACCTTACTCTGTTCTGCCTCTTCGTTTGACGTGACCCTTCTGATTACGAGGCGTTTCTTGGGTTGATTGGGTAACGCGTTTTGACGCTTCGGTGCCTCCTCGTTAATGAGGCACCTCATCATTAATGTTAGTAGTGGACTTATGAAGATCTAACGGCTGGTAAGCCCTCTGGGAATTTGGGCGGAATTATGGCCTCCGGAAATCTCTCCCTTGGAATTAATGTGGATTGGCTCTCACCAACTTTTTGCCCTCTATAAAAGGCGTTCTTGGGGCAACCTTTTCCTTCACATTTCGACAAACATCCTTCTTAAATTTCTCCCAATAATATTGCTCAGAGGTTCTGCAAGAAATAGCAGTTTGAGCCCCTTCTGATGAGTTCGCCCTTGGGAAGGGCGTTCCCGAGGATGCTAAGCCCCTATCAGGAGCCGAGGGTGGCACTCCGACCCTAGACGTCACGCTGGGGTTGGGGTAGGAGAAGTCCGAAGATTCTCCTTCTTTTCAATCTAACCAGAGGTGGAACCCTCTTTGCCGTTTGGAGGAGGATCCAGAAAGAACGTAACCTCCTTTCCTTGGGTATGGGCCGTTGACCCTCCAAGCTAGCAGCGATGGGGGTGGGAGGGAAACCAGGCGGAACCCAGAAGTGAAGCCGTCCTGTGCCGCGGCCTCTTCCACCTTCCATGTTGCCTTCTTTTTTCCTTTTCCCTTTTATCTCTTCTATTTTTATTCCTTAACTAGTGTCCCCCTCTTCATTTCCTCTTATCTTACTTTTTATCCAGCCTTCTTTTCTATCTTTTGTTCCTCTGCCAGCTTTCTTTCCTCCCTTTCCTCCTCTCTTCCTTCACTTCTTTCTATCTTTTGTTCCTCAACAAGCCTTCTTTTCTATCTTTTGTTCCTCTGCCAGCTTTGTTAAGCATCTGCCTTTGTAGTTAGTTTTAGAACAAACCCCACAGGCATCACTTGTAAGAGATGTAATTTTTTCTTCATATATAAATAAAAAAGTAGACTTGTTTTGTCTCTTTTTACTTTTCGCATATTCTTTGGTTTCTTGTGATTGTAGACTTCTGAATGAAGGTTGTTACTATAAACTGTATTGTTCTGGTGTCGCTTTTTTTTTTTTTTTTTTTTTAGCCGTCGCACTTGCTAACGCACAAGTTCTTCCCACAGACGGCGCCAATTGTGGGGGCTCAATTTGTAATGGACCCTTAACAATAAAAATTTGTAGAATGTGGGTGAAAAGGCTTGGCATCATCGAAGTAGACAACGGTTGATATGAAGTTTATAATAAATAATAGATGGCATGAAATTCATAGGAATCTTATCACAGAAATTTGGCTAAGGGTTTTTGTAGGGAACGATTGTCACTTTGGTTAAGTGTTTGCGAGGCATATTTGATCTCGGCTCAGGCCGAGGATCTAGTTTTCTTAGGGTTGATATATATTGTCCTCTTTTTTCCTCACTGATTCATATCCGGCCCCCTTTTATGTTGGGAATCCTCTTAGTTATATAGTATTGTTTTAGTTAATCTCAGCCGTCCATCTGTCGGTTATCCGAACTTTGTGTATAAGGGTTTGTCCCATCATCTATTTTTGCAGCTTTATGTTAATTCTCAGCCGCCTTTACAGACTTTCTATCAGTTGGAATGACCAAGGTACCTGGGTTTGCAGGTCACTTCAACATTAAAGCGGCCAGAAGGTTGGTGGCGTAAGTTTTAAGGGGTGAGAGATATTTTCCTTCTATCAATGTCGGTTGGCCGAGGAGGTGGGCATTCTCGGCGAGGCCTTTGGATGACTTGGGCTCTTTCCTATTATCCTCGGCCTTTATATTATCCTCGGCGCGGGCCTTGAGCCGGCTATAGAGTGGGCCAGAGTGGTTAATATGGTGGGGCCCCACACTATCTTACTAATAACATATTTATTTACTTTTTTTTAATTATTTTTTTTTATTTTAGGGTATCCGACAAGCTTTCCAATCACTATACAAAGCATAAAAACTAGTAACATCGTTGTTCTTTCTACCATAGGTGCATGACAGTATCAGGAGTGGCTTTTTGTATTACTATATATGCCTCTTTGAAGTATAATAAAAAATGGATAATTTCGTTTTGTATTATTAAAGAAAGCACAAAGCAGAAGTAGTTCTCCCATCTCCAAGCGATAATAAATTATTAATATGAATCCAATCTCTCCACCTTACATTTTACATTTAAAATTTTTATTTTTACAAAAGTAGTTAAAGCTATTAATTCATTGGTAATAACAAATATATTCTGCAAATTTATTTTATACAAGCCTTCATTTACTTGTGTTCCAATCCCTCAAATTTATTATGATCGAATACAAAATTTATATTAATATATCCTTTGTTAATACAATTTTAAAGTAAAAATTAATCTGGGACATAAAAAAACAAAACATATATTTGTAGTGAAAATAAAACTTATTATTTTTCGATATGTATAAATATATGTTTACATTTACGTATATGCTCATGTTAACAATAGAAAAAAAAATTAATTTAAAGATGAAGATAAGCCATGTAATGTTTAAGATAAAGATTTATCAAAGCTAAAAGTCATTATTCATTTTCATTATTGTTACTAAAGTTAATCAAATTATAAAACTCCATATATGTTTCTTAAAAATTTTTGGCAGTTAAGTTTTAATTAATATTGGATAGTATTTTAAATTTCTGGAAACCTTGGTTATAGAGTTTCACATAGAATAAGCTCTTTTAATTATCTTCTTTCCCTACCAAAATTTGGATTTTTTTTTTTTTTTTACTATGCTATGCACATTTTTCATTTTTGCTATATTATACAACATAAAGGTATAAAAAAAAAATTACATTTTCACAACAAGGCCTCCTTTACAGAATATTCTTTGGAAAAAGTCTTACTCAAATTTAATTCTTTTTATTATAATTTTTAAACTCAATTAACTCTATTTTACTAATAACAAATTTAATTGTTTTACTATTGAGTATTTGATAAGCATTCCAACTACTACACAGTGCATAAACCAGCAATATAGTTCTTCTTTCTTCCATAACAATAAAGCATTACAAATTATATAAATGAATACAATGTCGCAATTCTCTCGAATTCAAGTAATAATATTCTTTAATGAATTCAATTTCTCCTATTTAATGTATGGATATTTTTATTTTTATTTTTACACGAAGTAGTTAAAGTCAGTAATTCATTGGTAATGAAAAATATTACTTATTAGAGATTATTTTTAGGAAAAAACATATCGTCTAGAAAAATGTATTATTTATGTATTGCATTGATGTTGCTTTCCAACCACAGTTTAAAATTTTGTAAATTTCACCTTGGACATAAACTTTAAGTAGCATACTTTCATATATGATTCTTAGGTCAACAAAGATATAAAAAATACTTCTTGCATGTTTAATAATTTGATAGGAAATCAAATACTTTAAACTCAGTAAGTATTTAAAAACTCTTGTACAAGTCTTTGTTTCGTTGTGGACCAATTCCTCAAATTTATTCCGATTAAATACGCAACATATATAATATATCGTTTGTCAATTCAAATTTTAAAAAACTAAAATATTACTTATATCTATATATATATATGACATATAAATAAATAAATAATTATATATGCAGAATGCACATAACATTGATTATTTTTTTTTGTATGTTTAAATGCACGTTTACAGTTAAGTATACGTTTATGTTTATAATAGGAAAAAAACTACTTTAAGCTATATAATGTTTAAGATTGAGAGTTAACAAAATCTTTGGATTGGATTACTTTACACTTTCATCTAGTAGCTTAAAAGGATTGGATAACTTTATACTTTCAAGGCAAAAATATCAAAAGTAGTGGGGATTAACTGTTATCATAAAATTAAACCACAAATAAATTAGGTTAAAATGCAAATTGCACATTTTATTTTGATTGTAATTCATTTCAGTCTTCTCACTTTACTTTCATTCGGTTGAGTCTTCTAGGTTTCAAACTCAATATATATATCTATATATATATATATATATATATAAGCAGAGACCTCATGTGGTAGTGAATCAATTCCTGCCATGTGGCGCTCTAATTTTACATTTAGCTATTTTTACCTCTTTTTATTAAGTTATTTTTTTTTTGTATAAGTTTTTTTTTTTTTTTTATTGTTACCCAATAGATCATAGTAACTTATTTTTACTGTTATATAAAATATGGGCTGCTCTTGACAATTAAAACAAATGTCATTCTCTACGAAATGGATTATCTTTTAAAAATAGACCAAATCTTATAAAAAGCCCAAACTTAGTTATTATCTTACATATTATGACCCAAGTATGACCCTTCACACATGTAAATCAAAGACAAAACTCTTACCCACTTACAAACTATTTTCCTCCTCCCCCTTGTATAGACAAGGTTGTCAAAATCAGGATTCTACGTAGGATCGTAGGAGGTAGGTAGGATTGTGGATCATAAGATCCTATCTATTTTCAAATTTGAAGCAAAAAACACATTGATAGTAACTTTGTATATTGAATAATCATGTAAATTATGAATCTTCCATAAAAAAAAGAAAAAAAAAAGAAAAAAAAAAGGATTTTGATCATATGATATAATTTGCATGTCCTACGTCGCTATGTCTATAATAATAGTTTTAACGCAATGTATTTAAAAAGTTCAGTGAATGTTTAATTAGAAACCAACCAAGTACCAAAATAGTAGCACACTTTTTCCTTTAGTAGCAGCTCTTGAACCCTCATCATCACCTAACATTGATAACCAAATGATACAATAGTGATCACACATTCACACTATACACATGTAACTTCTTCTTCTTCTTCTTCTTCTTCTTCTCTCTCTCTCTCTCTCTCTCTCTCTAAAGAAAGGCATTAGAATTGTTACTTCATTATCTTCATCAAAATCTGTACCATCACCTTTTGGTTGACACCCTTTGCTAACCACTCATCATCCGAAGACAAGTTCTTCAAACCAATTTCTTCTTTTGCACTTGATGGTTTAGGTATTTTCTCTTTTATCTTCAAGTTTTACATAACAAATACCAACTCATTCATATATATATATATATATATATATATATATATATATATATATATATATATATATATATTGGTTTAAACAATTTTCTCCTTTTTGAGTGTACTTAAAGTTTTACCAATTTTAATTGAGAATTCTCAACTGGGGGATAATATACTAAAGTCATTTGGTCTCACTATTCCAAATGTACTCCAATTACTTTCACAACTTGAAGAGCTATATGTTAAGCTCAATATTCTTATAGCAAAAATTTTCAATTCAAGAAAGTCATCTTCATATGAGTCCCACCACTATTTATGAAGTACAATGTCTTAGTCTTAAGATTACAAATTACAACTTATAAAGATGAACTAAAAAAAAAAACTAAATTTTACGTTATGGTAGGATTAGTAGGATCCCATACAATCTTTCGATCCTATACAATCCTACATAATCCTACATGCGATCCTACAATTTTTACGATCCTTGTGTGATTCTAAATGTTTTGGTGGGGTGTGATTGTAAAATCGTGCGATCCTACAATCCATATTGCGATTTTGACAACCATGCGTATAGATTATACTTCTAGAAAATCTCTTTCTCATGAAATCATGTCTTCATTTTTTCTATTAATAATGTTCTATGCAATTTATGCTAGCAAATTCTCTTTGTCATTGATTACAACAACAAAAATATATATAAATCTTGACATTCCTTAGGTTGTTGAAATAATTGACAAGTGCATATTTCTAAAATTTATAATAACAAAAAAAGTCTAATAAATAGCATATACTATCTCAGAAAATGCTATTTACATAATATTTTATTTAAAAAATTCAATGATAGGAATGGTCAAAAACACGATCTTATAATACAAGAAATACCAAAAATACATATAAACAATTTTCATAGGAGGATTTTATCTTTAAAGAATATGAAGACAATAGCAGAGATAAAATGCATTGAATGGGATCTTATGAAATAGGTTTGTTAATCATTTCAAATTATGCTCATCATTTACATTAAAAAAAAATAATACATATTAACTTCAAAGATCATTGTAAGATGTGAACTGCTAGGTTATTGCAACAATAAGCATAATTGATACAACGATGGATTGGTATTATATTTCGTGTGTGCTTTGTGGAAGGAATGTCAAACCACAATTAGGATCATTTTGGTGTGCAAAATGTGAAACTCAAAAAAAAAAAAAAAAAAAAAAAATCCCTATCCCAAGGTTAGAGGCACTCACATTAATTACATACTCTCCAAATATTTATAATATATTCATCTCATTGTAATTGCTATATATACAATCGTAAACTACTTCAAATACAAGATTAAAATTCAAGTTATTGATGCAACTGACAAAATGACTTTTGTGATATTTGATCAAAATGCTAAGAATATCTTAAATAATTCTGCAAAAGGTCTGGCTGAAAAACAAACTGAGGTACAACTTATTTAAATTATTAAATTATTGTAAAACTATTAATCATAATATATATTAAATTCCTCATATGTAGATTGATATTGGAGAAGGAATCCCACATAATTTGAAGAAAATTTTAGGAAAAAAAAATGCATTTTCCTACTTCATTTGAATGAATTCAAAGGATGATTTGAAAACTGCATAGTTGTTAAGATTTTTTATGCACCTTCAAATGACAAAAGGTACGGAAGAAGAAAAAAAAAAAAATACACAATCCAATATGCTATATTTATTCTTTGGCTACACCATGCCCAAATTAACAAAAATAAAAAAAAAATTTACAAAAAAACTGTCACATCACTGAAATTTAATATAAGTGCAAATACTTACAAAAAATCTTAGTGACAACAAACTCGCAAGTCCAAACTTTGTAAGATCCAGTCAAAAATCTTCTAGTGCCAATTCATTAGTGATTAACACAAATGATGCAACAAAAGGAAAAAGTGATGAAAGCTCAAAAATTGAACAAATAGTGATGGACCAAACTTCAAACATTGAAGATGAAAAACAGGTGATGATAACATACCCATCAACAAGGTTTACAAGCGTCGTCATACCTAAATAACAAAGCATTGAAGAAAATAAAAATAAGATTTCGTAATGAAGCTCTTTATTAAATCACATAATAAAAATCAATTATATGGAATGAATTAAGATTCTTTTAAAAACTTTTACTATACAATATTACTCCAAAGTTAATGTTTCTATAGCTCATTACTTGAAATGAATCATTATAATAAATATGTGTGTGTAATTTATAGTTGTTACTTTTTATGATAAACTCATTACTAACAGAGTTTTATAACAAATATGCTATAATATATGTACAACATTCTCCCAAAAAAATAATAATAATACATAAAACATTACAATATTAACCGTGCATTGAACAGGCAACTTACTAGTTTATTCAATTCAAGTATTCTATCCAATTTTGTTAAAAAATTGCCATAAAAAAAATATTTTTCTCACATGAAAAAATCTATAAAATTATTAAAAATAATCTCTCTCTCTCTCTCTCTCTCTCTCTCTCTCTCTCTCTCTCTCTCTCTCTCTCTCTCTCTCTCTCTCTCTCTCTCTCTCTCTCTCTCTCTCTGTGTGAAACCTAAGACTTGATACTTGTTATAAGCATTCAAGCCATTGAGCCACGATAAGAGCCAGTGTTTTTTCATTAGTTTTTTTATTTTTATTTTTATTTTTATTTATTTTTTATTTTTTTTATCAGGCATTTTCATTTAATTGCATACTGAATAGCAATTTTGTTTTTATAGAATTGAGTGAAATGACTGAATTGAATAAATTTGAAATTTAAATAACTCGATTTAAAGAAAATAAAGTTAAAGGACAGAAATCAGTCAAACTTAAAAGGTGCAAATTACATTTTAACTAATAAATTAAGACCAACAATGCCTTAAAAGTTTTAAAAGAATTTTCCCATAATTATGGATCACAAGAATTGGGGTCCCAAACTTAGTTTAATACCCATTTCCAACAACTTCTTTTCTGTGACATTTTTTTTGGTGACAAGAAAGTGCAAATCAAACAAAATCACAAACATTTTTAGCCAAAAAATTCTTAATTTGTTATATTGAAGTCATGGCAACCAAGTTTTGGAGAAAGAATAAAAATGTGGAAAATTATTTATTCACATATTTTATGTCTAAACCACAAACCATGAAGATTCTCATCGATTATAAAGATTGTGACCTCCTTGAGGATCAACCTAAGGAAGTCAATAGACACATTCCTAGAAGACACTAAGAAGTTGACATCATGGAGTAATCAAACCGTCTAGGAATTTAATAGACACATTATTCCTTACTCAAAAGTAGTGGGGCCAACTCTTATCATAAAGTTAAACCACAAATAAATTAGGTTAAAATGCAAATTGCACACTTTATTTTGATTAAAATTCATTTCAGTCTTCTCACTTTACTTTCACTCAATTGAGTCTTCTAGATTTCAAATTTATTCAATTCAAACATTCTGTCCGATTTTTTTTTAAAAATATTTCTCACATTAAAAATAATCTATAAAATTATTAAAAATAATCTCTCTCTCTCTCTCTCTCTCTCTCTCTCTCTCTCATCTCTCTCTCTCTCTCTCTCTCTCTCTCTCTCTCTCTCTCTCTCAAACCTATGAGTTGATACTTGTTATATAAGTATTCACGCCATTTGAGCTACGGCAAGAACCAGTGTTTTTTAATTAGTTTTTTTTTTTTTTTTCATCAGGTTTTTTCATTAGTTTTTTTTTTTTTTTGATCTTGTTTTTTCATTAGTTAAATGCATACTTAATAGCAATTTTTTATTTTTTATTTTACAAAATTGGATGAAATGACTAAATTGAATAAATTTGAAATTTAGAAAACTCAATTTAAAGAAAATAAAGTTAGAGAACTGAAATCAGTCAAATTTAAAATGTGTAATTTACATTTTAACTAACAAATTAAGACCAACAATGACTTAAAAGTCTTAAAATAATTTTCCATAATTATGGATCCCAAGTATTGTGGTCCCAAAATTAGTTTAATACCCATTTTCAACGACTTCGTTTTTCTGACATTTTTTTTGGTGAGAAGAAAGTGCAAATTAAATAAAATCAAAAAACATTTTTAGCCAAAAAATGCTTAATTTGTCATACTGAAGTCATGGCAACCAGATTTCGAAGAAAGAATAAAAATGTGGAAAATTATTATTCACAAATTTTATGTCTAAACCACAAACCATGAAGATTCTCATCGATTATAAAGATTGTAACCTCCTTGAGGATCGACCTAAGGAAGTCAATAGACACATTCCTAGAAGACACTAAGAAGTTGACATCGTGGAGTAATCAAACCGTCTAGGAATTTAATAGACACATTATTTCTTACTCAAAAGTAGTGGGGGCAACTCTTATCATAAAATTAAACCACAAATAAATTAGGTTAAAATGCAAATTGCACACTTTATTTTGATTAAAATTCATTTCAATCTTCTCACTTTACTTTCACAATTGAGTCTTCTAAATTACAAATTTATTCAATTCGGACATTCTGTCCAATTTCGTTAAAAAAAAATATTTCCCACATTAAAAAAAAATCTATAAAATTATTAAAAATAATTTCTCTCTCTCTCTCTCTCTCTCTCTCTCTCTCCTACCTATTAGTTGATACTTGTGGGCCTGAGGATTTGGTAGCCCCAGCCCACTTTACATTAGGCCCAAAAGCCCATGCCAAGGAGGTAGGAATGCCCAATGATGAGAGTAGGAAGCCTAAATTACCCAGAAGCATCGCCGAGAACAATATTGTTCTTGGCCAGCCGAGATCAAGGAAAGGAAGAACAAAACACCATCAGAGGTAGCCCTTCAAAGCATCCCAAGGAAAAAAACAAGTACAACAGGTCAGCCATGGAAGCATGGTGGTGGAGTAATTCTAGGAGGAATTGTCACCTCCACATTAAATGCCCGCAACTAAAGTTCTGGCTGCATTAATGAGGAAATGACCTCTGAACGGTGCTGCCTCAGTTGCTGCAACTAACAGAAGGATTGGAAAAGTGGCTAATGAGACAGGCACTCAGGTATAGGCTTGGATGATCAACAAGTGGAAGGTAGAGATTAATGGAAAAGGACTATATAAAAGGAGAAACCCCCTGTAGAGAGGGGGGATGGGAGAGTTTCTGTAATGATTCTTATTCATGAATTAGAGAATGGGTCCTCGGATTGTGCCGAGGACCAACTTTCTTAGTCTCTCCCTTAGTTCCCCACTGTTTAATGGCCATAAACACCACATTGACTATTGTCAATGTGCTAACGCCTAGTTCTTGAACCCATACTCTACAAATTCATTATATTGAGTTAGTTGGGCTTGAGTCACTCGTCCAAGAATCGAAGTGCTCAAACCAAGTCTCTACAATACTTGTTATAAGTATTCAAGCCATTGAGCTACGGCAAGAACCAGTGTTTTTTAATTAGTTTTTTTTTTTTAATCAGGTTTTTTCATTAGTTAATTAAATGCATACTTAATAGCAATTTTTTATTTTTATTTTACAAAATTGGACGAAATGATTGAATTGAATAAATTTGAAATTTAGAAAACTCAATTTAAAGAAAATAAAGTTAGAGAACTGAAATCAGTCAAATTTAAAATGTGCAATTTACATTTTAACTAATAAATTAAGACCAACAATGACTTAAAAGTCTTAAAAGATTTTCCCATAATTATGGATCCCAAGTATTGGGGTTCCAAACTTAGTTTAATACCCATTTCCAATGGCTTTGTTTTTCTAACATGTTTTTTGGCGAGAAGAAAGTGCAAATTAAATAAAATCAAAAAACATTTTTAGCCAAAAAATTCTTAATTTGTTATATTGAAGTCATGGCAACCAGGTTTGGGAGAAAGAATAAAAATGTGGAAAATTATTTATTCACATATTTTATGTCTAAACCACAAACCATGAAGATTCTCATCGATTATAAAGATTGTGACCTCCTTGAGGATCAACCTAAGGAAGTCAATAGACACATTCCTAGAAGACACTAAGAAGTTGACATCATGGAGTAATCAAACCGTCTAGGAATTTAATAGACACATTATTTCTTACTCAAAAGTAGTGGGGGCCAACTCTTATCATAAAGTTAAACCACAAATAAATTAGGTTAAAATACAAATTGCACACTTTATTTTGATTAAAATTCATTTCAATCTTCTCACTTTACTTTCATTCAATTGAGTCTTCTAAATTTCAAATTTATTCAATTTGGACATTTTGTCCAATTTCGTTAAAAAAAATATTTCTCACATTAAAAAAAAATCTATAAAATTATTAAAAATATTCTCTCTCTCTCTCTCTCTCTCTCTCTCTCTCTCTCTCTCTCCTATGAGTTGATACTTGTTATAAGTATTCAAGCCATTGAGCTACAGTAAGAACCAGTGTTTTTTAATTAGTTTTTTTTTTTTTTAATCAGGTTTTTTCATTAGTTAAATGCATACTTAATAGCAATTTTTTATTTTTTATTTTACAAAATTGGATGAAATGACTAAATTGAATAAATTTGAAATTTAGAAAACTCAATTTAAAGAAAATAAAGTTAGAGAACTGAAATCGGTCAAATTTAAATGTGCAATTTACAATTTAACTAATAAATAAAGACCAACAATGACTTAAAAGTTTTAAAAGAATTTTCCCATAATTACGGATCCCAAGTGTTGGGGTCCCAAACTTAGTTTAATACCCGTTTCCAACGGCTTCGTTTTTTAGACAATTTTTTTGGCAAGAAGAAAGTGCAAATTAAATAAAATCGAAAAACATTTTTAGCCAAAAAATGCTTAATTTGTTTAATTTGTTATACTGAAGTCATGGCAACCAGATTTCAAAGAAAGAATAAAAATGTGAAAAATTATTTATTCACAAATTTTATGTCTAAACCACAAACCATGAAGATTCTCATCGATTATAAAGATTGTGACCTCCTTGAGGATCGACCTAAGGAAGTCAATAGACACATTCCTAGAAGACACTAAGAAGTTGACATCATGGAGTAATCAAACCGTCTAGGAATTTAATAGACACATTATTTCTTACTCAAAAGTAGTGGGGGCCAACTCTTATCATAAAGTTAAACCACAAATAAATTAGGTTAAAATACAAATTGCACACTTTATTTTGATTAAAATTCATTTCAGTCTTCTCACTTTACTTTCATTCAATTGAGTCTTCTAGATTTCAAATTTATTCAATTCGGACATTCTGTCCAATTTTGTTAAAAAAAAATATTTCTCACTTTAAAAAAAATCTATAAAATTATTAAAAATAATCTGAGTTGATACTTGTTATAAGTATTCAAGCCATTGAGCTACGACAAGAACCTATGTTTTTTAATTACTTTTTTTTTTTTTTTGGTCAGGTTTTTTTCATTAGTTAAATGCATACTTAATAGCAATTTTTTATTTTTTATTTTACAAAAATTGGATGAAATGACTAAATTGAATAAATTTGAAATTTAGAAATCTCAATTTAAAGAAAATAAAGTTAGAGAATTGAAATCAGTCAAATTTAAAAATGTGCAATTTACATTTTAAACTAATAAATTAAGACCAACAATGACTTAAAAGTCTTAAAATAATTTTCCCATAATTATGGATCCCAAGTATTGGGGTCCCAAAATTAGTTTAATACCCATTTCCAATGGCTTCATTTTTCTGACATTTTTTTTTGGCGAGAAGAAAGTGCAAATTAAATAAAATCGAAGAACATTTTTAGCCAAAAAAATGCTTAATTTGTTATACTGAAATCATGGCCACCAGATTTCGAAGAAAGAAAAAAAATGTGGAAATTATTTATTCACACATTTTATGTCTAAACCACAAACCATGAAGATTCTCATCGATTATAAAGAACTAGTAAGTTTCCCGTGCGATGCACGGATAATATTGTAATGTTTTATATAAATTTGTATTTTGGAAAATATTTACATATATTATAGCATATTTATTATAAAATTTTGTTAGTAAGGAGTTCATCATAAAATGTAAACAATTATAAATTGCACACATATATCTATTATAATAATTTTGTTCATGTAATGAGCAATAATTAAAACAATTTGGTGTAATATTGTATAATGAAAGTTGATAAAAGCATATTAATTCATTCTATATTATTGATTTTTATTATGTGATGTAATAAAAAGCTTCATTACGATTTTTTTTTCTTCAATGCTTTCTTATTGCAGTATGATGACGCTTGTTATCATCATCAGTTTCTCCATCTTCAACATTTGAAGTTTAGTCCATCCATATTTGTTCAATTTTTGAGCTTTTCATCATTTTTTTTTTCCCTTTTGTTGCATCATTTGTGTTAAACACTAATGAATTGGCACCGAGAGATTTTTGATTGGATCTTACAAAGTTTGAACTTTGTCGTTAAGATTTTTCGTACGTATTTGCATTTATATTAGATTTCAATGATGTGACAGTTTTTTGTAAATGTTTTTATTTTTTATTTTTGTTAATTCTGGAATAGTGCAGCAAAAAGAATTAATATAGCATATTGGATTTTGTATATATATTTTTTTCTTCCATACCTTTTTATCATTTGAAGGTGCATAAAAAATCTTAGCAACTATGTAATTTTCGAAACCATCCTTTAGATTGAATTCATTCAAATAAAGTAGAGAAATCCATTTTTTTCCTAAATGTTTTTTTTTTTTTCAAATCGCTTGGGATTCCTTCTCCAATATCGATATTTTTACAATAATTTAAATAAGTTGTACCTCAGTTTATTTTTCAGCAAGATCTCTTGTAGATTTATTTAGGATTTTCTCAGCATCTCGATCAAATATCACAAAATTTGTTTTGTTAGTTGCATCAAAAACTTTAATTTGAATCATGTATCTGAAGTAGTTTGTAATTGTATATATATAGTAGTTATAGTGATATAAAAATATTATAAATATTTAGAGAGTATGTAGTTAATGTGAATGCCTCTAACTTTGGGAATAGAAAGATATATTTTTGTTTCACATTTTGCACACCAAAATGATCCTGCTTATTGTTTGACATTCCTTTCACAAAGTACGCACAAAATGTAATAAAAAACCCATTGTTGTATCAATATTACTTATTATTGCAATACCCTATTAGTTCACATCTTACAATGAACTTCGAAATCAATATATATTATTTTTTTTTAATGTAAATAACATGATGTATTATTATTTTTTTTTACGTAAATGTTGAGTATAATTTGAAATGATTAACAAACTTATTTCGTAGAATCTCATTCAATGCATTTTATCTTTACTATTGTCTTCATATTATTTAAAGATAAATCCTCCTATGAAAATTGTTTTGCATGTATTTTTGGCATTTCTTGTATAGGATCATGTTTTTGACCATTCCTATAATTGAATTTTTTAAAGAAAACATTAAATTAATGGCATTTTGTGAGATAGTATATGTTATTTATTAGACTTTTTTGTTATTATAAATTTTAGAAATATGCAGTTGTCAATTATTTCAACAACCTCAGGAATCTCAAGATTCATATATATTTTTGTTGCACTGGCCAATGACAGAGAATTTGTCTGCATAAATTGCATATAACATTATTAATAGACAAAAGCATATTGAATTGAAATTAGGGAAAAATGAAGACATGATTTAATGAGAATGAGATTTTCTAGAAGTATCATCTATATGTGGGGGAGGAAGAAGAGAGTTTGTAAGAGTTTTTGCTTTGATTTACATGTGAGAATGCTTAAACTTGGGTCATAATATGTAAGGTAAGAACTGAGCTTGAGTTTTTCATAAGGTTTGGTTTACTTTTAAAAGGTAGTCTATTTTATAGTGAATAACTTTTGGTCTAATTGTCAAGAACAACCCATATTTTATATAATAGTAAAAAGAAGTTACTATAATCTATTAGGTAACAGTAAAAAAAACTTAATAAAAAGAGGTAAAAAATGCTAAATTTATATAATAGTAAAAATAAGTTACTATGATCTATTAGATAACAGTAAAAAAAACTTAATGAAAAAAGGTAAAAATTGTTAAATGCAACATTAGAGTGCCATGTGGCAGGAGCTCATGCACTCTCACATGAGGTCTCTGCTTTTATATATATATTGATGTAACCTCCTTTAGGATTGACCAAAGGAAGTCAATAGACACATTCCTAGAAGACACTAAGAAGTTGACATCATGGAGTAATCAAACCGTCTAGGAATTTAATAGACACATTATTTCTCACTCAATTTCTCTATCATTTCCAATTGCAACCAAATTTTCCAAGTTGACATCATTGCTAATTTCCTATATATGTGTCTAAAACGACTAGAACATAGCTTTTTAACTGAAAATTTTCCTTTTTAGCATAAAGTTGAAACCTAGTAGGAAAACATAACATCGATTGGAAGCGTAAGGAAATGGATTCTAGGCTTCTAGAGGCTATTAGGATAAATGACACACCCACATTGATCAGTTTATTTCAAGCAAGTGAAGGAATTCTTGAGCAAAGAACAACTGACTCCTTGGACACTGCATTACACCTTGCTTCAAAGTTAGGACACGTTGACATGGTGTCCGAAATAGTTAAGTTGTGTCCGGACTTGGTTGCTGCTGAAAATAAGAACCTGGAGACTCCAATACATGAAGCTTGTCGCCAAGGAAAGGCCGAGGTCTTGAAGCTGCTATTAGAGGCCAATCCAAATGCAGCTTCTAAGCTTAACTCCGAAAGCAAGAGTGCTTTTTTCTTGGCTTGTAGTCATGGCCGTTATGATGTGGTGAATCTCCTCTTAAATAATACCGGGATGATAAGTTTAGAGGAAAATTTGTTTGATCACACCTGTATCCATGTGGCTGCATCCAAAGGACATACTGGTAAGTAGTAGATTTTTCTTGGCTAAATTATACTCATTCCTAAACTACAGTCAAACTATTCAAATGAAAGATTTACACATTTTCTTTGATTTTTAAGTCCAGCTTGTGATGGTTTTTACCAAGTCGTTTGTCCTATATGATTCTGTATTAAAATTAGAATTTCTGGTGCAGATGTTGTTAGAGAGTTACTAGATGCGTGTCCTAACTTTGCTCAAATGATTGATGCGAATGGAAACTTGCCATTGCACTGTGCTTGTATCCATGGACATAGGGATATAACCTGGATGCTCCTAAGGTGTGATTCAAGTCTCGCTCTGCACTATAACAACAATGGTTTTACACCACTGCACATGGCATCAATGAATGGCAGAGTTTCAGTCCTTGATGAATTTGTTAAGATGGCTCCGGTATCTTTTCACTATGCCACATATGAGGGAGAGACAGTTTTTCATCTGGCTGTGAGATATGGTCAATATCAAGCTCTAGTGTATTTAGTGCATGTCTCTAATGGTACAAATCTCATTCACCGTCAAGATCGAAATGGCAACTCCATTTTACATCTTGCAGTTTTTAGTGGGCGTCAACAGGTGAGAGCTGAATGTGAAATTCAATTATGTTCTATTTTGTGAAACCATGAGCTTGTTAGATAAAATGAGACAACATGAGACATGAGGCGCAAGTATGCAATATATAATGTACATGGTGTGATTCTCATGAATGACTAATATGATTCATTATGTGCATTTTGTGATCCAAATATTTTGATTCATTTTCTGAGAAGTTATCGCAAATTTGGAAAATGGTAGGTATCAATAAATATGATGTCACAGGTTAAAACAACAGGTTTCTGGTGGAATTGTGTTTGTCATGACTCATAAAAAACTAACTCTCTCTTATCAAGCTATGAAATTGATATTCAAAAAGAAAAATATATTCTCTAATCTGCTATGCTAACAAGAACATGCATTAAAGCCAAACATTGTCGTCTTTTAATTGTACTCTTTATTTCATGTTTGCTCTAGATAGTGGAGTACTTGATCAACAAAACAAAAGTGGAGATTAATTCTCAGAACTTTCAAGGACTCACAGCACTTGACATCCTTGACCAGGCCAAGAACAGTAAAGAAAGTCGCCGTCTTAAAGCCAAGTTTATTAAAGCGGCTGGTAAAAGCAGTATTGAATTGTTATCTGATTCACCAGAAGTAGAAAGAACCAATGGTCAGCTGCCTATCATAAGTAAGAATTCTTCAGGGCAGGGTTGCATAGATGATGATTTGGATATGTCCGTTATAAATGAAATGGTTTCTTGTGAATGCAAGTGGTCACCAAGATTCAGCAAGGGAAGCAACTCCAGAACGCCATCACCATTCCGTCAAGTTGGGGAGACATTTAACAATGAAACATATAAAAAAGAGTCCTTATTCCCAACCAATATGCGACAAAAAAGCATCTTAACAGAAGGCACTGGGAAAATGTAGGTGACCATCACACTACTCACCGAAATAAGCAGCATGAAATATATATGGAAGCCTTACAAAATGCTAGGAACACTGTAACACTAGTTGCCATTTTGATCGCTACAGTTACATTTGCTGCTGGAATTAGCCCTCCTGGTGGTGTTTTTTTTCAGGATGGAGATATGAAAGGGGAAGTCAATACTTGGTAGAACAACAGCTTTCAAGGTCTTTGCAATAAGCAACAATGTTGCATTGTTTGCCTCTCTATCCATAGTTGTTGTTCTTGTCAGCATCATCCCCTATCAGAGGAAGCCACAGATGAGACTATTGGTTGCTGCTCACAAGGTCATGTGGGTAGCTGTGGCATTCATGGCAACAGGATATGTTGCAGCCACATGGGTGATCAGTCCTCACAGTCAAGGGACAGAATGGGTGTTTGTCACAGTAATAGCATTAAGCAGTGGCACCCTGGGTGTGGTTTTTATTGGTCTAGGGGTGCTGCTGGTTGAGCACTGGCTGCGGAAATTGAAGTGGAGAAAAACAAAGAAAGGATAGAGGGGAAGCTGTTGACATAGAAAGTCAAATTTCAGATGTTGAGAGCACATACCAACAAGGATATCACTCGTACTGAACGTTTGTTTCTCCCAAGGGATCAATAAGAATATCTAGTTACTGATTTGCAAGTGAATTTTACTTGGTTGTTACTTTTATAAAAGAATTTGATAGATTTTTTTTCTCTCTCTCTACACTGGCAGGTTCCAGAGAGGCTGGGCATAGTTTAATGTAGCGGTAACAATGTAGGATTTTCTTACAAATTGTTTTTTGCTCAGTAATTTTTATTTTATTTTATTATTATTATTATTTTTTCCCTTTTGCGCTTCTTTGGAAGTGTGAGGTTCCTAGTGATGTTGTTTCTGTAGTGAAAAATAAAAATGTTTGAGACCCCTATTTGTTTAATATGCAGACATAATGATTTGAACCATTAAATAAACAAAATCAAAGTTATATACCCAGGCCCCAGCAGAATATATATACCACAGTTTATGTAATATATCAACTAAATCAACAGTCAAAGTAATAAAAAAAAGTGACACAGGTCATGAATTCAAAACCGGGCTGCATTTTATTATCCCCCAGATCACAAAGATTGGGGGATGTTCCATTTAGTGCAACCACTGGCCGGGTGAAACTGTCAATCACATCGACAAAGCTATGTAGAGCATCAAGGGGGATAGATGAATTCCACTTGAGTGCTTCACTAAATGTGGGGGGGGGGGGGGGGGGGGGGGGGGGGGGAGTGTGTGGGGTGTGGTGGTGGGTGGGGGTGTTGTTGGGGGGGGAGAAGAAAACTACTACAAGGGCACAAACAGTCCCATAGAAAATCAATTATGTAAGGAATAGTTGCAACAGTTAGTGACTTACCAAACCTTTGTTAGCCTAGACGCTTTGCAGCCTTTGCAAATGTCCTGCTTGCCTTCCTACTGCAATAGTTCCAAAATCTCTAGAATTCTTCAATAGTGATTTTTTCCACAAACTCCTTGCTTGCAAAAAGCCAGAACCATTAGCACTCCAAGACAACTCCCTAAAGGACTGACTGTAGTAAACCTCATTGGAATGGCTACAAACACTCTCTGGGAATTGAAAAAAGAGTGGGATGATAAAAAAAAAAGGGGTATTTTATCAATCATATGGCATCGGTTCTTTCGTGATCTAGGCTATGGCAAGTGGATACAAAAATAAGAGCACAAGATTAAGGGCCAAATGGGATAGAAAAAGAGGGGTACTGGGCTATGCATAAGAATTGCACCTCTAGTGATTGTTTTTGGCTTGATACTTGATAGCTTGAAAAGCAAAAGCCAACCTCAATCTGCTTTGTTGTTTTGCCTAGGAGCTCAAATCCAAACTCTCTTACTCTCTACTCTTAACTTCTGCTCACTACATGAGCATCATAAAATGCTCCCACACAATTGCCATTTTGCTTGAGAGCTTAAGAAGCCAAAGAAAGAAAGTCCCAATCTGCTTGCCTCTCAAAGAATGGCTAGAGTGCTTACCGGAAAAGCCACTCCTCGCTTCTCAAAAAACCCAAACCATGGCTAGCTCGAGCAGGCATGTTATGGCTCAAGTGAGAACTATCAGTTTCAAAATTCTTAGCGTTTTTGTTTCACAGAATAATCAAGGAATGCAGACCCATTTCAGATTACATTGTCATGGTATTTGACAATTTAAATCTTAACATAATGTAAATCATCTTAATTTTATTTATGCATTCTCTAGTAGCTCAATAAAATTGGTGCCATTTGCTGTCATTAATTATATTGAACCACCAACTTCCCAATCCCATGAACTTCAATTTGCAAGTTATTCTCTGTTTTCAACATGCAACTTTGTGAACTGGAACCAGTGTTCCTGAAGATTCTGCTACTTCTTTGAACTCAGCTGTGGGAAACTGTTACTGCAAATTCTCCTTACCTACTATTAACAATTTGTCATCTCAATAGTTGTAAAATATTTTGTGATTTATTTATTTATTTTTTGTGTACATAGAACTATAGTAAAAGGTGCCTCAAAATTCTTTGCTCACCCTCTGAAGATTCCCTCTATGTAGTCATCACATTTTTTTTTGTGCACACGATTTGGCGTAAAGCATGAATTATAACAAGTTAGAATGCAAAGCATCTGCACATCTAGAAGGGTAAATCATTAGTCACATGGCGTGTCATTGTGTTGAAGGTATTATTGGATTGAAAAAAAAAAAAAAAAAAAACTCTATCACAAGTATGCACGCAGACAAGTGCCATTAATCTGCCAAGCAACCATACCTCCCTGCAGACTTGCTCATCTGCAAAACAAAGCAAATTCCCAAAAAAACTAACAGCATATGCATGGCTGATGCATAGGAACAAGTGTAGCATTATGTATTTATGTTCAAATATATTATAGTGACCCTAGAAACTATAATGACCAAACTTCTCAACCAGTTTGCGAGGAAAGACACCAACTTAGTGGCCAGCCATTACTTTGCTGCTAATCGTATCAGCATTTGAGGATACCAAACCATGTCAACATGGATTGAAGTTGTAGCCAGGGGAAAAGCAGCTATAGATCATTAAAAAAGACTGAAGGTGATGAAGAAGAAAAGTAGAGAACATAAAAACTCACCTTTCGTGACCAAATCGCTAAGCAAAATCGATATCACAAGACATTTTTTTCACTGTTTGAAGGCAAAAGATGGAGATCACAAGGTTGATGGAGGTAGAAACATAATCTGTAAGTAAATCTGAAATGTGAAAGAGGAACTTAATTTGGAATTGGTAAATATTTGTTCTCATACTGTTAAAAGAAAAAACAATTCTTTAAAAGGTATGGTTAACTAAAGTTTAGACTTGAGGTGGTTATGAAGAAGTATGTAAGAAAGTGAAGTTGCTATAAGCATATTGGTTCATATGTAGCCTGTAAAGGATGGGGTAGGGTCACTGGTTAGATTGAAAGTGCTTTAACAGAAAACACATTTCACTAGCTGTTAGTTGTTTCTTCAAATTTTGCATTTAATTCTTGACCCAATTGCATAAACATTTAATTCCAACCAAAATAGGCATTACCATCTAAATTTATAAATTTGATGTGACCTCATGGCTTACTTCTTGTATCCAAAGCACAAAAAAGGAACAGGAATATCAACAATTCTTTCTACTAATTGCAGCTGGATTAAAGGAGAAAGAAGCTTAATAAATAAATGCCTTGCAAATGCGGAGAAGTTAGTACATGTGTTCCTTGGAAAATCTTAAGAAGTTGCAAGTCCTGAGTAGTCACTGCACAGACTAGTCAACAAAAGTGTGTTCCTTGAAAAATCTTACGAAGTTGCATGGCCTGAGTAGTCACTGCACAGACAAGTCAACAAAAGTATACGTGTCAAGAATACACACACACAAAGGAGACTCCACATCCACATCCTTCATATTCCATAGTATTTATTTTATTTTCTATATATTTCTACATCCTTCAAAAGTGGTGGTTGTACCACTTTTGAAGGTTAGAATATAATTTTGTTAATCTGAGTTTGTTCTTATCCTGAAAATGTTATATTAACCACTTGTAGACACTTATCTATTACCTGCAATTGAGTAGTTAATATAACATATAGGGACACAACTTAACCCAAAAGCTTAAACTTATGAGTTTGGGCAAATTATGTTATAGTAATCACTCACTCTTCTTATTATTATTTAGTGTGAGACTTCACTCACATGTGTATATCCAACACAATCATTAGCATATGTCCACGGTTCATTTGTCCTTCCTTTCTAGTTTGCTTTTAATTAACATATTATCACTGTAATTGTTTTTCCTCCATCAATATGCAAAAGTTAGAGCAAAAGGACCATGATGTGAAATTACCTAGTTGCATCAAGATTGGCAAATTTCTATTCTCAGTATTCAAACCAGTAGGGTAGATGTACAACCTGCCAAAAAGAAAATGTTCATTATACCACAGAAGTGTACCTATAGGGCCTGCCAAGGAAGAATTTTCTAGGTATTGCCGATTTTCCCAGAAAATGAGCTTCCCTGAAGTTGCTGAGAAGTGAGAATTTAATAGATGCATTCCAAAGAGAAGCTAAGAAGCTATTTGCTATAACTATAAGTAAAAAAAAAAAAAATATATATATATATATATATATAAGTAGAATTAAGGACTTTCTTAAATGTACTTCATCTATTCTCCCTCTAACAAAGTTTGAGTTTCTCTTCCCAGCTTTTGAAGCGTCAGAAAGTGGAAAGGTTATTTCATCCACTAGATTTCTCTTCTTGTAAGAGAAAACCTTCGGTCAGGAGCTGGCGTAAAGAGCCTCTTTAAGCCAGCCAACGAATAAATGCTACCTCATATTTCTATTGAAAACCCAATAAACTCCAGCACACATAATTATAACTCAATTAAACCCCAAATCCTCAAACATGTATCAGACCTGAAGAACTAAACAGCTCCAACGTCTAAACCCATTTCACCTCCTTCTCTCCTCTCCTCACAATCTTATATTTGCTTTGTGGGCTATATACCAAGCAACATAAAGCAAATAAAACACCCACAACAGAAAACAGAAAAGCCACAAAATAGGAAAGAAAGACTCAAATTTTTCCCCTTCTATTCTAGATAACACACTCATATAATACATTCATGTCAAAACAAGAACATGTAGTCAATATATGACCAAGAATCGCTCAGAATCAAGAACCATATTGCCAAACAAGCATCGTAGGTAGAGAAACAAGCCCTGAAGTAAACGAAATGAACAATCACAAATTGATAACAAATATACACCCACATAAGAAATCAATGTTTAGAAGAGAAAAATCAATAACAAATTAATACCCAGATGAGAAAAAGGCAAACCCATAATGTTAACAACAAGTACAGAGCCAAAAGAATCAAAATAATGAAGACCCATTAAGTAAGAAACAGAGAAGAATCAAGAAAAAGGGGTAAACCTTGAACGATGAGGTGGAGCTCCGGTGCGGCGGCGTCAGCTCCTTACTGACGTGTGCAGCAGTTTCAGCGACGAGGTGGAGCTCCGGTGGAACGGTAATATAAGGAAAGGAGATGGAATGGGTTTAGGTGTTGGAGCTGTTTGGTTTTTCAGGTCTGATACGTGTTTGAGATTGAGCTATAATTGTGTGTTGAAGTGTATTGGATTTTCAATAGAAATATGACGTGGCGTTTATTCATTGGTGGTGTAAAGAAGGCTCTTTACGCCAGCTCCTGACCGAAGGTTCTCTCATGGATCTTTTTGAGGCAATTGCAGGAAATGACAAAAACGGCATCATCAATTTAGTTCAAGAGAATGAAAACTTTCTCGAACAGAGAACAGTTAGTTCCAGGAGCACAGTGTTACACTTGGCATCTAGATTTGGACACATTGAATTAGTAATGGAAATTTTGAAGTTGCACCCCATGGTTGGTGCAGAAGATATTAAGTTGGAGACTCCATTGCATGAAGCCTGTCGTCAAGGGCATACTGAGATCCTAAAGTTACTACTGGAGACAAATCCCTAGGCTGCTGTTAAGCTCAATGCTGATAATCGGAGTGCATTCTTTATTGCATGCTGTCATGGCCATGTTGACCTGGTGAAGCTGCTTTCGAATCAGTCCTGGCTTCCGGGGTTAGAAGATGAACGATTTGTTCCAACATGTCTTCATGTGGCTACATCAAGAGGGCACACAGGTTGGTAGCACACTCATCTTGGCTAAACTATGCAAATTCAGTCTTAATAAAAACATAGAACTAATCACAGATTATTTAAATTTGCATGTATAATTAAGGTAGGACTATCAAGGAGTAGGTAACCAAGGAAAAGAAAAGATAATTAACTTCAATTTACTGCAACACGAGAAAATATCAAAAAAAGTCCCAAGGCCTCCACTTGTTTTTGTTTTTACATTATATGTACTACAGATAGAATAGAAACAATATATAGATGAGAATTTACAACTCCTTTCTTCTGAGTTCTGAGTGAAAGGAGTTGGTCCTATATATATCTTTGGAGATGGGAGACTCTTAATTATCATCACCTATTTCCATTTATACTATAAATTCATACTTGGTTTGGCAGGTGTTGTTAGAGAGTTATTAAATGTGCTCCCACATTTTGCCTGGAAGGTTGATGGGAATGGATATTCTCCATTGCACCATTCTTGTAACAGTGGGCACCTGGAAATAACAAGAATGCTCCTAAAGCGTAGTGCAGACCTTGCGCTGCAGTTCAGTAACACGGGCTACATGCCACTGCACTTGGCAGCCATGAATGGAAAAACTTTAATTTTTGAAGAATTTGAGCAGATGGCTCCCATATCATTTCATCATCTCACAAGACAAGGAGATACAGTTTTTCATTTAACTGTGAAATACAAGCACTATGGGGCTTTCATGTGGTTGGTGAGTGCCTTCCACAATACTGATTTCTTCCACCGTCCAGATCAATGTGGTAACACTCTCTTGCATCTTGCAGTCTCTAGAGGATGCTCTAAGGTAAGAAAATTAAGGTCACACACTCATATATATATATATATATATATATATATATATATATATATTTGATACAGTAATTATAGTTGCGAAATTTTGATGAACATGCAATATGATAGTGGATTGGATGGTACAAGGCACACATATATTCTGGCATTTATTAACTTCATTTATCATCAAACTAATAAACCAATCAGTTTTTGGTATAAATGGGAATTGAACTTCAGATCTTTTATACAAGCATCAGAGATTTTACCAGTTGAGTTAACTGGAACCCACTTAACCTGATTCAATAGAAAATTAAACACATTCACTGTCCTTAGGAAATTACCTCATGTGATCCACCACCAAAAATAGATGCTAGCTCCTATCAAAAAAATAAAAATAAATAATAATAATAATAGATGCTAGCTTTACTCTCTTACAATTAAGAAGCTGTCTCTTCCTGAATGTGGGGTGGCAGTGACCACGACCAGACCAGGGGACCATGGTGCCCTAGAATTATTATTATTATTATTTTTTTAAGTAGTATATATATTAATTTATCAAATTTGAAACTTTTTTTTAAAACAAAAAAAATCATAGATGGCCCTCTAAAGTTGAAAATGAACCCCAAAATTAAAAGTTATACCAAAAAACTCAAGAATTAAAATGATCACTAACCTAAGTCATATTTGTGGTTAGTAACCAAAGTTAAAAATAAAATCAATTTTTACTAATAAAATAAAATAAAAATCCCATAAAATTTTTTTAAAAAAATATCTCCATTAAGGAAAAAATCAAATAATTATTAATTTGTGCATTTTGACTGTGTTTTGTATAACAATTTAATTGTGATTTGAAATTTAAATTTAAGAATTTGGGATTTGGATATTGTCATACTGCCAATGGCCGCATCTCATCCAACTATGATCAAACTATGAGTCTTTAAATGTTGAAAATCAAGGAACAAACAAGTAGCAATTCCAATGATCGAAAAACAAAAGTAAAAGGTTAGAATTATAAACTATTTTATGACATTTTTTACAAGTTGTTGATGTGATGAGTGGTTATTAGTATATGAAAAAGTGATGTATGGTGAGCCTAGATAAGAAATAGTAAAAATTGGTCACATCAACAGTTTGTAAAAATATTATATCCATAGTGTGAGTGATGTTCTAATTGGGCTCATCTTTTTCAAGTTTGTTCCAGATTGTGGAGTTTGTGATCAATAAAACAACAGTGGAGATCAACTCCCAGAATGATGAGGGACTCACAGCTCTTGGCATCCTAGACCAGAATGAAAGTTTTGATAAATTCCCTTATATTAAAGATATGCTGGAGAGTGCTGGTGGTATAACCATGAAAGTTTTACATTCAAAAGAAGTTGAAGGAACTACTCCCCCTAACATATTTGAGAACGCTTGGAGGCAAATTAGCTTAGATAATGTGTCCAGGTTGCCCATAACAATGGACTTTGGTGATCCTCCCAACCAAGAAAATTTTGAATCTCATTCCCCCCATCATCAAGTTGAAGAGGCAAACAAAATTCAGAATGACAACACAGCTAAGCCAGAATCTTCACTTGAGAAGAAAACTAGCTCCTTAACCAATTTGCAGCTACATAAGGTCCTCAGCAGAAGACAAAGGGTAAAACTAACTAAACTTCTAAATGACCGTCGAAGTAGGGAAAAAGAGACACACAGGGAGGCGCTGCAAATGCGAGGAACACGATTATACTTGTTGCCATTCTGATTGCCACAGTTACTTTTACTGCTGGATTAAGCCCTCCTGGTGGTGGTGTTTACCAGAAAGAATCATCAATTGGAAATTCAAGTTCAACAGTGGCTGGAACAATACCTTTCAAGGTCTTTATAATAAGCAACAACTTTGCATTGTTCACATCTTTATCTATTGTTTTAGTTCTAGTCAGTATAATCCCTTTTGAAAGAAAACCACAAATGATGCTACTGGTTATTGCTCACAAAGTCATGTGGTTAGCTGTCTCATTCATGGCTACGTCTTATGTTGCAGCCACATGGATAATTTTACCACATGGTCACTGGAAAGAATGGATGCTTGCTATCAGTGCAGCAACCATGGGAACTCTATTCTTCTGTCTAGGAGTTGTGTTGGCTAGACACTGGTTGAGGAAGACGAAGTGGGTGAAAGACAATGGTAAGACTAAGAAGAAAAGGATTGTTGCACCCACTGAAGGTAAAACCCAGTCACAATCTGCTAAGCCTGACATCAAACTCGACATCAAGTCTCACTCCACAAACTCTAACACCAGAGATGTAACCCGATCAGAATCCAAATCCAATTCCTCCACTAACTCTGACGTTAGTAGTTGCAGAGGCCTAGGATATCATGCATACTGAACAGTCAAAATTGAGGACAGAGCAACTTATTTGATCTTAAAGCAGCAATAACCTTGTTGGTAGCTTAAGCATTTGCTTTGAAAATCATTTTCTAGTTTGTACTTTTTGTTCTCATTCCGTAGAAATGGCTTACTTCTTGTTTTCCAATGAATTCACTTGGTTTTCCAAGGAATGAAAATCATTGCACATGTATGGAAAAATGAAAATTCATGGTAATTGTACTTTTATTATGATAGAAAACTGTGAAAAGTGTGAAAACATGTTTCCTAAGTATGTTGATCAAAGAATTTCCCAATAATTGGGTGATTCCAACTCTACAAAGGCTCTAAGACAGCATAAGGTGTTTCCTTCCAGTTCAACCTATCACATTACTTGTACTAACGACCGCTAAATCAAAATTAACTATACTGGTTCCCTCACTGACTAATCAAGCATCCTAACTAAATCAAATTACAATACAATCAAGAATCCCATTTAGTCTATCTATCCAACCATCAAACTGTTCAGAAAATTAGCATAGTGAAAAGCACTGTGTAAACAATAGGGGCTACTCCTATTTTTAAGCAAATTTTCTCATTTCAAAAAGTGCTGAAATTCATAGCAAGCTTAAACCAAGACAATGAAAAGTGCAAAAACTGGAACATATTTCATAGATTTTTGTTTGTTTGTGTGTTTGTTTGTTTGTTTTTTTTTAAATCCTGGACAAACTATTTCTCTCACTTGCTACTATCCTATTTGCAATTTCTGAGAATCAAACTACCATATGCCTTCCAGCGTAATTGTTGAGAAACAGTAAAAATGGGGAAATATATATATATATATATATATATATATATATATATATAACTCTAAATATTATTTCAATCCCGTTTATTCTATAGAACTGGATGTTCAATATGGGTATAAACCACCCTTGAACGTTTAGACCCAAAATTACAAAATATCAATTCAAGCTTAATATCAAATGATTAACGTGAGAAACATGAACATAAGCCAAACACTGAATTGATAAACAATCTAAGCCAAATATAAACACATCCACAACAGAAAATAAATGGCAAAGATAAGAAGAAAGAATATGCAAATACAAGGACAACACACGATGTGTTATCGAAGAGGAAACCGAAGCCCTCGGCGTAAAACCTCTCCACCGCCCTCCAAGCGGTTAATAATCTACTAGAAAACGTAGTTGGGATACATGAACAACAATAGACCCTCCAAGCTTAATCTACCCGATGTACCTAAGCCCTCCAAGCTTCTTGCTCCAACGAGGTTGCGCCGAACCTTTTTCTTTTCTAGCTTACTGAATTCCGCTATAGCCCATAGCATCAACCAATGTGAATTGGTTCCTTCCTAACTGCTTCCCAAAGCACCAAATAAACCTTCTTACAAGTATGGGTATGGTGAGAAAAAGATTTGGTCAAGAACCTCTCAATGATGTATCAATGGAGAGGAAGAGAGTAGAGGAATTTGAAGAGTCACTAAGGTAAAGATTGTGGATGAATCACTCTTGTTTTTCTCTAGGATTTCTCTCACAAAATTCGCTCTAGAAACTCTCTACATTTCGTGGGTATAAGGGTCTATATATAGTGGTGAGTGTTTGGAATGCGAAGAGTCAGTTTTTCCCAAACAGGGTGTTCTGGCAGCTTGGCCTAACGACTGGTCTGAGTCACGAGTTCCAGCTGCGAGTTAATGGCCTGGCCAACCTGGGACTTTTGTCCTGTAATGCGACAGCTAGCGTAACCCTTCACCTCCCCGCATGCTTCTCACGTGTGATGCAGTTGGTGGCTTCTAGTCGTGAGTCACCCGCGAGTTCTAGCCGCGAGACTTTGCCTCCTTGCACAAACTTGAGCTTCTCTTCACATCTTCTCACATACTACCCTTACAAGAATCCCACCTAAATACAGGGTTACTAATTGCTAAAATACAAGCAAATTTGGCACGGAATAAAGCCTGCCAAAGCCAACAAGATGGTTGATAAAATTCAACCTTACAAGAACGAAAAGATCTTGTTTTGGTTCATGAAAATTTGAAGCTTAAAAAAAAATAAAGGTTGAATATAAATTTTAAGGAACATACTAATTTCCAAGTCCCAAGTCCCAACCAACCCAAAGGAAAAAAAAAAAAATGGTAAGAAGATGAGCATGAAAAGACAAGAATCATGTTTAGTTCTTTTTGTTACATCATACATGGGACACCAAAGAAACAAAACCACCATTTGACCAAGCCAAGAATCAATTTTTTTCACAAGTCTTTTTAGGGAAGGTGTGACATACATGGAGGTGGTTGCCAAGACAGGCTTGATAAGGCAAGGTCTTGAAGCTTGAGAGTTGAGATTAAGATCGCACCTTTTACTTCCGTTGTTATAGTTTTTGTTGTACTTTCTACAGCATAAGTGTCTTATATGCCTTGATCCATTCCAATAAGTAGCAGTCTTACATTTTGGAATGTTATTCTAAAGATTCACGGCCAGTTTGTTAGGCTATTTTAAGCAACTTTTTGAGCATTAAACACACTAACACACTTTTTCTACCACACGTATATGAAAAACACTCAAACAACATTACTCAAACTCCTTTACCAAACATCCCCTTAAACATGAATAAATAAACAATTGATATGGGGTTTAATTAAGTTAGGGATATTATTATTGAACATGATTGAGAATTTTTTGAATTTTATCAATAGTACAAAGTAGCCTTCATATTTTGACATGCACACTTTTAATCCGGTGGTATGGCTGAAACTCATGAAATATTGTTTTGATATTTATAACTTTTAGATTTGTTTAATGTGAATTTAAAGAAATCCAACCATCCTTCTCAAAAGTTTCTTAAAAAAAAAAAAAACCATCCTTCTCAAATAAAGAAATCCGTCCAAATTACAATTTTGACCTTAAATTGTGAATTGGCAGTTTTGCCATTTGATGAGGTTAAACATAGGTTGCAAAATGTGATATCTACATATTATATATAGTTAGTGATCTTTCTTTTTTTTCTTTTTCTTTTTTTTTTCTTTTTTTTTTCTTTTCATGCAATCCCCACTCCATTTAACTATCATCACTTGATTTTGTGGATTTGGGCATTGTGTGATTTTAAGTATAGTTGTTTTGATGGATCAATTACATGTGTTGGTTGGGGGTGGCAATTCATGTTCGCGAGTCGGGTTCGTGTCATGTTGAACCATAAGTATTTGACAATATAGTTTAACCCGAAACCAACTTGTTTAGTAAACGTATCAGGAATCCTCCACCCAAATACGACCTATTTATTAAACAAGTCGACCCGACCCGGCACGTTTAACTCATTTAATTAACAAGTCATGTAAAAGTCAGTATAAATGGCCCGTTTAATAATCTATTTGATTAATAGGTCATACCTAACCTATATAATTTTTATCAATTCCCATATATCTGAAATTAAAATACAACTACAACCATAAATATTGTAAGGCCTTACAATTTGGTTCCTAAGCCCAAAAGGTAAAAGAATCTAGGCTCAAAGAGCTCAATACAATGAATTTGTAGAGAGTGAATTAGAAAACTAGGCTCTAATGAGTTGGGTAACAATTATAATGGATCCAGATGACAATAAAGTAAAGATAGACTGATTTTATCTAAAGCAAATTGTCCTCGGCACAATCCGAGGAGAGTTCTTGTATATATCTCTTGAATTGGATTACAAGCACAGTTCTTGTTGCTACAGTATTTTTCTCCTCGTTCTCTGATCCCTTTCCCTTAGGGTCTTCTTTCTATTTTATATTATTTTCCTTCTTTCATCTCTACTCTCCACGTGTAGATTAGATTGCTAGCGTTAATCATTGTCTCATCAGCACCCTCTTGAAGTCTTTGAGAGTAGCTGTAAGGCTGAAAATTACTGTTCAGGTATCACTTTCTCATTAATGCGGCCAGAGAGTTAGTTACAAAGCATTCAATGCGGTGGTAGCAGTTTTCTCTTAGATATTTCATAACTTTCCTTTGTCCTGTGCTTTCATGATGTATATCCTTATCAATAGAATCTCCTGGAACATTGCTTCTAGATGGCAATCTGCACTTCCAGACCTTTGCTTTGCTCAGCCGAGGAGGCATTCCTCCTTGGACCACCTTCCTAAACTCTTATGACCAACCTCCATTTCCTTATTCGCTAACACGGACTTCTATAACAGCGTTTACCCGTCCTCAGACTACTAGATGTCCTCAGATTGAGCCCTCGGCCTAACATATACATAGATATATATTACTGGGCCTATCACCACTACAAATATAGTAATAAACATATAAAACAACCACAAATCAGGCAATAATATCAAAATAATTTTAATTTTATAAGCTAAATGAGTCAAACAGGTTCACATGTTGAATGTGAATACAACCTGTTTATTAAATGTGTAAGCCATGTCAACCAATATATGATCCGAACTTGTTTAGCCTCAACCTATAACCTATTTATAAACAGGTTAGTCCTGTTAGGTTTGCGGGTCGTGTCAGGTTTTGCCACCCCTAATGTTACTGAACTAGGGCCGACTGGTAGGAAAGAGAAATTTTAGAGAGTTGAGCAATGGGGTTGGGTTGAGAGAGAGAGAGAGAGAGAGAGTAGATGAATATTTTATTAAGTATAGGAGAGAGGGAATTTCAATCTCATAACTTTGTTTATAGAGTTATTGTGAATCAACCTCTCCATTTGCCATTTAAAACACATTTTAATTATTAAAAAAAAAAAAACCAATCAAAAAGCTAGGGTTATGAACATTATGAAATTTCAAAGGTATTGCAGAAACATATGAAGCCACGGTACCTAAAGTAAAAGAATATCAATGTTAGATATAGGTCTGGAAAATTTTCAAAGAACAAGAAGGATTAACATGAAATGAATGGGCGCAACTTTATCTTCTATCTAAAATAAGCCCAAAAATTCCAACACATTTAGCAGATAAGGGTAAGATAGAATTAGGCAAAAGAACAAGCTATAGAGAGAGAAACAACAACAGCTTCTTGTGTATGCTGCCGTACCTATCTCAATAAAAATTTGTTCTAAATTCGCTACGCTTGTTGAAGAGGGTAAAATTAGGGATGACAGATTCATTTAAATAAACTTGACGGTGCTAGATCAATGGGCTGATAGTGAACGAATCTAAAGGTCATGTGGCATCCACTTGGTTTTAGTGATCTCCAAGGGATCCTAAATGGAAACACCTTGCATCTCACAATTAACCTTAGCCTATAGAGTCCCAATACGAATAGAATCCTAACATAAGGAGGATCTCATAATATCTGTCCATTAATGATGATCTTCTCCATAAGGAAACATCTTACTACACAAGAAACGGAGGTCGGTTCTACACTACTATAAAAACCCAAAGGCCCTCAGAAAATAAGGTACGCACAATTTCTCTAAAGCTTAAACTCTCATGCATTGTTGGAGCTCTCTTCTGACTTAGCTTTCGGAGGGTCATTGGCCGGTACCCCACTAGTGCCCTTTGATTGGTTCTTCTCTTTAATTTGTTCTTCAGGTGCACCCATTGACGTGTGTGGACGATCAACTCACTGACGATTTTTTGTGCTTCATCATTTGTCGCCATCTATGGGAAACGAGCGATCAGCCATATCACCGCTCCTAAGACAAAGAGTTGCATGGTCCAGATGATCAATGGCTACCATCAACCAAGAGACCGAAAACCTGCCCAACGCCTTGGAGAGTTGCTGGAGCACAAGTTGGGCTAGTAGAACGAATAGTATTTGAACTATCAAAATGACGAATAGGACTACAACGCGTCCTGAAGGTTGAAAGTTCAGGCATCATGCGTCCCGGGGGCAGTGTACCAATGGCCAATCATGCAAAAGGATGCCCAATCCTACGTAAAAGCATATGACAAATACCAATGCTCCAGCAAGACCTCATTGATAAACACCATAAAAGGAAGCCGACGAGCACCTAATCCTCATCCCAATCGGAGGGATCGACAACCAAGGGTACCGACGATCAAGGATGCCAACGCTTCAGCAAGATCTCATGGCTAAACACTACAAAATGGAGTTAAGAGACACCTAATCCTCATCCCAGTGGGATGGACGGATGAACCAAGCCACCCATCAGTGCCTTGGTAAAAAATCTAAGTCTTCCTATCTATGGGTGGAGGGACGAACCAAGCGACCAACAAGTGCCTTGGTACAAAATTTAAGTCCTACCACCTACGGGTGGAAGGACGAACCAAGTCATCCACAAGTACCTTGGTCAAAATTCTAAGTCTTCCTATCTACAGGTGGAAGGACGAACCAAGCCACCAACAAGTGCCTTGGTACAAAATTTAAGTCCTCCTACCTACGGGTGGAAGGACGAACCAAGTCACTCATGAGTGCCTTGGTCAAAATTCTAAGTTTCCTACCTACGGGTGGAAGGACGAACCAAGGCACCAACAAGTGCCTTAGTACAAAATTTAAGTCCTACTACCTACGGGTGGAAGGACGAACCAAGCCACCAACAAGTGACTTGGTACAAAATTTAGGTCCTCCTACCTACGGGTGGAAGGACAAACCAAGTCACTCATGAGTGCTTTAGTTAAAATTCTAAGTCTTCCTACCTATGGGTGGAAGGACGAACCAAGGCACCAACAAGTGCCTTGGTACAAAATTTAAGTCCTATTACCTACGGGTGGACGGACAAACCAAGTCACCTAGAAGTGCCTAGGTTAAAATTCTAAGTCTTCCTACCTACGGGTGGAAGGACAAACCAAGTCACCCACGAGTGCCTTGGTCAAAATTCTAAGTCTTCCTACCTACGGGTGGAAGGACGAACCAAGCTACCAACAAGTGCCTTGGTACAAAATTTAAGTCTTCCTACCTACGGGTGGAAGGACGTACCAAGTCAACCATGAGTGCCTTGGTACAAAATTTAAGTCCTACTACTTACGGGTGAACGGACGAACCAAGTCACCCAGAAGTGCCTAGGTTAAAATTCTAAGTCTTCCTACTTACAGGTGGAAGGACGAACCAAGTCACTCACAAGTGCCTTGGTCAAAATTCTAAGTCTTCCTATCTACAAGTGGAAGGACGAACCAAGCCACCAACAAGTGCCTTGGTACAAAATTTAAGTCCTACTACTTACGGGTGGAAGAACGAACCAAGCCACTTATAAGTGCCTTAGACAAAATCCTAAGTCTTCCTACCTATGGGTGGATGGACGAACCAAGTCACCTGCAAGTGCCTTGGTACAAAATTTAAGTCCTACTACCTACGGGTGGACGAACGAACCAAGTCACCTAGAAGTGCCTAGGTTAAAATTCTAAGTCTTCCTACCTACGGGTGGAAGAACGAACCATGTCACTCACAAGTGCCTTGGTCAAAATTCTAAGTCTTCCTATCTACAGGTGGAAGGACGAACCAAGCCATTAACAAGTGCCTTTGTACAAAATTTAAGTCCTACTACTTACGGGTGGAAGGACGAACCAAGCCACTCACTAGTGCCTTGGACAAAATCCTAAGTCTTCCTACCTACGGGTGGACGGACGAACAAAGTCACCCACAATTGCCTTTGTCAAAATTCTAAGTCTTCCTACCTACAGGTGGACGGACGAACCAAGTCACCTATAAGTACCTTGGTACGTAATTTAAGTCCTACCTACGGGTGGAAGGATGAACCAAACAACTCATAAGTGCCTTGGACAAAATCCTAAGTCTTCCTACCTATGGGTGAACAGACGAACCAAGTCACCCACAAGTGCCTTGGTCAAAATTCTAAGGCTTTTGACCTAAGGGTGGAAGGACGAACCAAGTCACCCAGAAGTGCCTTGATCAAAATTCTAAGTCTTCCTATCGACGGGTGGATGGACGAACCAAGTCTCCCACAAGTGCTTCGTACAAAATTTAAGTCCTACCTACGGGTGGAAGGATGAACCAAGCCACTCATAAGTGCTTTGGACAAAATCCTAAGTTTTCCTACCTACGGGTGGACGGACGAACCAAGTCACTCACGAGTACCTTGAACAAAATTTTAAGTCTTCCTACCTATGGGTGGACGGATAAACCAAGCCCTTCACAAGTGGCTTGGTAAAAAAAATTTCTTACTTACGGGTGGACGGACAAACCAATCCACTAACAAGTACCTTGGTAAAAAATCCAAATCTTCCTACCTACAAGGCGAAGAATGATTTGGGTGATGAACGATCCAAGTGATCCTCCAAAGCTGATTGACTCAAATAGAAATCATCCAACCATGTCACCAAAGTGACAAACGACCCTCCAAAAATTTACTAAGTCCATAGAATGGGATACAAACTATTATCCAAAAATTTACTAAATCCATAGAATGGACGGATACAAACTAGTATCCATTATTTACTATGCCCATAGAACGGATAGATACAAACTACTATAAATTTTTTTTAAAATTCACAAAGTAAACGGCTGCCAACTCATGTTATAAGTCCACAAGATAGACGGATATATAAACCAAGTCCACAAAATGAACAGATGTATCAAAAGCCATCCAAGTTTGTCCGCAGGATGGACGGATACATTGACTAAGTCCACATGGTGGACGGATGAAAGAAATAATAAAGTTCATCTAATCCACTAGTGGCTGGATACACCTGAAAAAAGTGTGAGACATCCTTGAAGTTTGTCCACAGGATGGATGGATACATTGACTAAGTCCACATGGTGGACGGATGAAAGAGATAATAAAGTTCATCTAATCCACTAGTGGACGATACACTTGAAAAAGGTGTGAGACATCCTTGAAGTTTGTCCACAGGATGGACGGATACATTGACTAAGTCCACATGGTGGACGGATGAAAGAGAGAATAAAGTTGATCTAATCCACTAGTGGACGGATACACCTGAAGGTGTGAGACATCCTTGAAGTTTGTCCACTAGTGGACGGATACACCTGAAAAAGGTGTGACATCCTTGAAGTTTGTCCACAGGATGGACGGATACATTGACTAAGTTCACATGGTGGACGGACGAATGATATTGAATGAAGTACATATTATTAACAAATCC
Source organism: Quercus glauca (assembly GCA_023736055.1). Lineage (NCBI taxonomy): Eukaryota > Viridiplantae > Streptophyta > Magnoliopsida > Fagales > Fagaceae > Quercus > Quercus glauca. Next base: position 22,569,053 of record CM043319.1, on the reverse strand, counting down.
ACAAGGTGGACGGATGATGAAATGTACCTAAATTATTACTAAGTCTGCAAGAAGGACGGGTGAGGGATACTTGAATGTATCTGATAATTACTGGGTCCACAAGGTGGACGGATGAACACGAAAAAGTTTATCACTTGCGCAACGATTGTCGGTATTATCTTCATGAAGAATGTGCCAAGTTGGAGGATGAGGTCGAACACTTGTACCATCCATTTCAATCTTTGAAGCTGCACGGTATTGTAGATGATTGGGATTTCTATTGCAATGTGTGTCAAATGGGTTGTCGGGGCTTCAGCTACTGTTGCACCGACTGTAATTTCAAAATGGATCTTTTATGTTCACTCAAATCAAAGATTCAGTTACCAATTCATGACCACAAGCTAAAGCTACAGGTCGGTAATACTGAAACTGAACCATTCTTTTGCGATTTCTGTCATACTAGATGTTACAGTCATCGAGGACGGATTAAAGCACTCAAACACTCAAGCATAGAAACTGAAGCCTCAGAATACAACACCACAGGCGAGCTGACTTGCATGAACTAGCTAAAAGCTGGGAACAACCCAGTTGAGCTCTCTTCCTTATCCTTGGCTTGAACCCTCTGGCTAGACTCAGCGTTAGTAAGGCTCGAACCATTAGAAAACATGGTTTGACCCTTTTCTCTCGGCTTGGCCATCTCACTAGTCCACATATCCACCAGCCCAGACATGACTAGAAAAATCTTAGTAACAAAAACAGACAAATTGTGAAAGGAGGAAAAGTTGTTAAAAGTTCCTTGAAGATATTTGAAGCTTTTGGGTGGATAATATTTTTGAGATGTGGAGTCAAGTTTAAATTAGAAGGCTGAGAAGTGTAGAAGGGTTGTGATAATTGATATACAAAGCGCACACCATCTTGTTATCTGTGTGCTTTACTGCTTATAGACACATTTTGGCCGGTTAATTTTAGTCTATCTTCTTTGTCCCCACAGCCACAGGAAGTTCCAAAACCACATCAAGCCGGTGGTATATTAAAATAATGTGGAATCTCCAAGTTCAATGCATATCTGATAAGGTTCAGCATACACCGACTATTATATTGTTAAAAAAGGGCAAGTTTGTCAAGAGCTCCACTGGACGGTTACCATGATGACATGTATGCTTTTGACGCGTCATCAATGGAAGAGTAAGAAAAAAAAAAAAAAAAAGGACTGGCAAGGAAAAGGAAACAGAGAAATCTTTTTCCCTTCCTTAACTCAATCATGGCTGCAGCTGAAAAGCTCGTCGCCAAATTCGGGGAAGTCTTCTCTACTTTATCTATCCTCGGCCTTTACTTTTCTCTTGAAGCTTGACCTCATTTGGTCATATCAATTTGAGAACCAATGTGTAAATTTGGCTTCACGCATGGTTGCAAGACATTTTTATTATATATGGTCCTTGCTTTGTTACAATCACTATTAGCCTTTTCAAAGTCAGCTTATTTATTACAAGCACCTTCAAGAAAGTGTTATGTTCTTTCTAAGCCTTTTGGATGATGCCTAAGCCAGACTTTACTACCTTCTGCAGCCAAGAGCTTTCATTGGCTTATATTTATTTTCTTCTTCAAGATTCTTGTGAAGCTTTAAGGTGCTTTTAATCACATTCGCACCTGGGTTAAAAGTAAAATATGGCTGTTAATTCGTTTTGAAGCTGATGTTGGTTGGCCTAACGAGTAGCCACCAGTTTTGAAGATGTTTATGTAGTAGACATGACTTATATTACTAGCTTCTATTTGCTGAAGTAAGTATATATACTCACAGTACACTCACACTAGATATTTGCTGTTAAGGTGTTTAGCTTAATTGCTTAAAGATGGTCTCATCTTCCACATCATTAATAGCGGGAACACTATGGGATTGCTTGCAACAAGCTTTATGTGTGCAGCAACAAGCTCATCACATTTGGCATTATTTCACCAATAGAAGCTGAAAGGAGAGACAAAGATACTTCCCATAGAAAACTAGCATCCACTTAATGTGAGGGCAGGTTCTTAAAATCTCCAATCTGCGTTTCAAGGGAAGTTTCTTCACTTTGATATTTTCTCATATACGGCTAAGAAACATGATTGTTTGACAAGCTTAATATATGATTACAAGATATAATTTTTCTCATTATGGTTTCCTGTCCATGGACCTGTATCTACACAAGGCTAAATGGCTGATTTAGCTTTATTTAACTGCAAACTAGTCATTTAGTGGTACTAATCTTGTTCTTGCAGGTTAAGTAAATTATTTTTTATACCTTATGGCTAATCTGTAATGACGTTATAGGAGACTCACAAATATTTTGACTATCTACTTGTATTGCTTGGATGTCGCTTTGAGCCAATCAATCTAGATTGGGAAAGATAGTGACAGTACAACTTGTCAAGGCATGAGCCCAAATGGCCTTAAGAATGCAATTAGTGACTACTAACTCAGTGGCAGCATTGTGGAACCTTATCGCCAATAATGGGAATGATCTCTAGCCTCCCGAGCTACAAATTCAGGGAAGTTCCTTGACTCTTTCTTAAAAGCATGAATAGCTTTCTATTGAATCATGGTATCCCTTTTTGCTTAATCGGAGAGTAAATCCTCCCATTTCACTTGTTTGGGACTGTATAGATTTGACTACATGACTGCCTTCAATAATTTCATGGTTGATTTACTTGCTGATCTTTCATCACTAATGAAAATTATCTTCGCAAAATTTATACTGGATGAAAGTAATTCAGTCTTGTCTTTTGGCAGTCCTATGGAGGCTTTTTCAAAATAAATACTTTATTGAACAAATTGATTCTGGGTAATTACTAGGGGGCAAATTTAGTTTACCCCAGTATCTTTCATGAAGACCTAGATTCATCTACTAACCATATATGTGTGGTATACAATTTACTTACTCCTTGAAATTATATTTTATCAAGCCATTGAGGACTACTGTGTTATACAAAATTTTCATGACAGCCATGACTCTTTTAGCAAAGCTAATTCTTAACCATTATGCAAGGCATGGCCTTATGTTGCCTCTTGGAATTCTATGGATCAGACACGATTTACTTTGATTGGTCATCATGCTTAATGCATACTGGTGGCTAAAATGGCTCATTATCATCGCTATCTAGCTTGTCAAGGTGATGGTGATCCCATCTCCCATGAGACATAGCAAACACAAAGGAGCTCCTTGTAGCCCTCTGGGCTCATTGTAATCTCAAGTTACAAGCCACAGAAGCTTCGCCTTTTCTCTCTAGTCTATGACATGGAAGCTATCATCCCCACAGACCTCCATAAGCTAGCTATAAAGCTAGCAAGGATTTCAGGAATATCCGGAGGGGCTACCAATGGCGCTATTCTTTCTTGAAGACTTCAAGTGATAGCATTTACCTCATTGGTATTCTCAAAAGCCATACAACATGCCATTGGATTGATCAGATGGGAACCCTTACTCGGTAGGGATCTATATGCTCATACATTGTGCCATCTAGCATGATATCGACGGGATCGCCTTAAGCTTAAAAGAAAAGGGGGTGCATATTTCTTAGGCACCACAATTGCCAATGCAAACATGGGTGATATAAGCCAAGGTGACTAGTCTCACTTTCAATGAAGTCAAAGACTTTGTAAAGGCTTTGCCCTCAAGAACAGGGCTCAGGTTTATATAGAAGGAACGGCATGGAAGACAAAGGGACACTTCATTCCAAGTGATGAGCCACTGGATAGACGCTACATGTCCTACAACAATAACCCTAAGCTAGCCTGTCAGGCTAGGTATGTTTTTTAGGAGACAAATTGAACTGTCACTCCATGGGCTTGTCCACTCAGAGATCATGGACCCATGGAGTGAGGGGGCAACTGAAGAGGGTAAAATTAGGGATGACGGATCCATTTAAATAAACTTGATGGTGCTAGATCAGTGGGCTGATAGTGGATGGATCTAAAGGCCATGTGGCATCCACTTGGTTTTAGTGATCTCCAAGGGATCCTAAATGGAAACAACTTGCGTCTCACAATTAACCCTAGCCTATAGAGTCCCAATACGAATAGAATCCTAACATAAGAAGGATCTCATAACATCTGCCCATTAATGATGATCTTCTCTATAAGGAAACATCTTGCTACACAAGAAACGGAGGTCGGTTCTACACTACTATAGAAACCCAAAGGTCCTCAAAAAATAAGGTACGCACAATTTCTCTAAAGCTTAAACTCTCAAGCATTGTTGGAGCTCTCTTCTAACTTAACTTTCGGAGGGTCTTTGGCCGGTACCCTACCGGTGCCCTTTGATTGGTTCTTCTCTTTTGTTCTTTAGGTGCACCCATTGACGTGTGTGGACGATCAACTCACTGACGATTTTTTGTGCTTCATCACTTGTCTTTGTATTGTTGTTGGTAAAATTGGTAGTCAAGTTTGAGTGAGAGTTGAGAAAAATGGGACTAATAAAGAGGCTCCTCATATTACCTTTTAGTAATGTACAGAGAAAGAGAAAGAGGAATAGAGATACATTTGAGAGATGGGCGATGGACTGCTTGAAAGAATGGAAGAAAGAAATAAAGAAATTTACCACAGATTTACCAATAATGGAATAGCTTTATCTATTTTTTCTTTTCTTTTTTGTGCTTCTATTTTTATTATTAAAGTGTTTTTTAATTATTTTACAGAAAAGGGAAAGAGGATACTGCTTTGGTTTAGATTTGGAAGAGGGGTGGGATTGGTATGAAATTTCACAATGTTCATAATCCTTCTTTTTTTTTTTTTTTTCCTTTTTTTTTAATATATGTTTTATGTTAAGTTTTCAAATTAAAATGTGTTTTTTAATGGAAATTTGAGAGGTGGTTGACAGAAGCTTAACGAAGCTAATTTTAGGTAATCAAAGTGTCAATTTTTAAATCATAGGCAGCCAATTTAAATTTGTGTCAAACCACATGGGGGTAATCTGTAATTTGCCCCCCAAAAAAAATTATTGTGACTTTCCAGGGGTGAAAAGTCACTGTAGCTTAAAAAAATTAGCTAAATAAAGAGACTACTAGAGCCTAATTTTGTGGGTTTGCTCTCCAAAATGTTGATAAATTTAGATTAAAATAGCGAATGAAAAGTGCTGAAATTTCCTATTTTTAAGTGAATTTCCTCATTTCGAAAAGTGCTGAAATTCATAGCAAGCTTAAACCAAGACAATGAAAAGTGCAAAAACTGGAACATATTTCATAGATTTTTTTATAAAAAATTAAAAAATTAAAAATTAAAAAAAATTCCTGGACTAACTATTTCTCTCAATTGATATTATCCTATTAGCAAATTCTGAGAATCAAACTACCATATGCCTTCCAGTGTAGTTGCTAAAAAAAAGTAAAAATGGAAAAATAAATAAATAATATATATATATATATATATATATATATAAAACTCTAAATATTATGTCAATGTATATTTCCCGATTACTTTATAGAAAGAAAAGATCTTGTTTTGGTTCATGAAAATTTGAAGCTTTTAAAAAAAAAAGGGTTGAATATAAATTTTAAGGAACATACTAATTTCCAAGTCCCAAGTCCCAACCAACCCAAGGGAAAAAAAAAATAATAAAAAAAATAAAAAAAAATAGGGGGTAAGAATCAACCATTTGATCAAGCTAGGAATCAATTTTTTTCGCAAGTCTTTTTGGGGAAGCTTAGGGAAGGCATGACATACATGGAGGTGGTTGCCAAGACAGGCTTGATAAGGCAAGGTCTTGAAGCTTGAAAGTTGAGATTAAGATCGCACCTTTTGTTTCCGTCGTTATACTTTTTGTTGTACTTTCTGCATTGAGTATCTTATATGCATTGATCCCATTTCACTAATAGGCAGTATTAAGGTTTGTTTAAGATCCATTTATTTTGTTGAAATTAAAATTTTTTTTGCAGAAAGTATTATAGATAAAGGGACTGGTTATTGGTTTTTTGGTTGAATCGAGGTCCAACTGGTGGTCGAACCAGTGACGTAATAAATAATTTAATTAATAATTTTGAAAATATATATATATATATATATATAAATTTTTTTAACTAAGAATATTCAAGTTAAATATATATATATATATATATATATATATATATATAATTTAAAAAATAATGTGAGTTTAGTTTTCGTTTATTAGATTTAGGAAATAAAAATAACAAAATCCACCGTCCATATATAAAATTTTATAACTGTGAAGAATCAAATTAACAATGTATGATATATATTTATTATTATTATATATTTAATACTTATATATATACACACACACACACACTAAATACTGACATGACATGGTCATTTTTTTTTTTAACCCTTCCCTTAGAGCATCTACATCAGTAGATGCATAATTTCTGTCCATTTTGCACAAAAAAAAACATGCTTTTTTATTTTACACATCCACTTTTATAAAACACTCACATCAGTTTGTTTATTCTACACATTTATTTAATAAAATATTCATTCTTGACTAATACCCAGCCAACATCAACGATCAAAGCAACGATGATTATCAACCCAGTCTCCATCATCAATCCACCCAACCACCATCATCAAACCAATCTCCATCATCAACCCACCCATCAAAATCCCAAAACCACTAATCAAAATCATCAAAACCCACTAATCAAGCCCCACTGATCAAAATCATCAAAACCCACTAATCAAAATCATCAAACCCAGTAATCAAAACCATCAAACAAAGAAAAAAGATAGCAGTGGCAATCGGCGAGGTAGCTGCAATCGACGTGAGCAACGACGAGATTAAGCCCTCTACCAGAAAACCCACTAATCAAACAACAAGAAACAACAAGAAACAAAGGATGAGAAATCAAACAACAAGAGGCTGTGGTTTGATGATTTAATTAGGCGATCGGTGAGAGATCAGGGAGGTGGAGATCAGTGGCGGTGACGAGAGATGGTTTGATCGGCGAGAGATCAGATTGTTTAATGATTTGATCAAATGAGAAAAAGGGAGAGTTAGGTGAGAATGAGAGCAACCCAAGACAAGGAGAGAGAAAAAATTACTAAAATATTAAATGCAAGTGCTACAGTAACTATGCTTATATGCATGGTTACTGTTGCAATTGTACATTTATGCATAATTTTACACCTACTGATGTGAGTGTTTTTTTGGTCAAAATGTGTAAAATGAAGGGTTTTTTTTTTTTTTTTTTTTTTTTTTTTTGTATTTTGTATTTTGCAAGATTTTGCATCCACTGATGTGGATGCTCTTACCTATCAGTGGATGCTCTTACCTTTATTGAGTTGTTTTGTAAAAGTTTGCTCCTTTTAAGAACTTGTAACATGGCCCTAGGAGGTGTGAGTCAGATAAGACATAGAAAAAAAAAAAAAAAAAAAACAGAAACAATAAAAGTGATTCACCTGCCCCTTCTCTTCATTAATACTTCACCTACCTTTTTTTTTTTTTTAGTAAGTATTATGAAGTAGTTGATTTAAAAATGAAATAAACTCCATTATATATATATATATATATATATATTGTTATTTTTGATAATTTACCACTCAAACTACCACTTTTATAAGTGCTAGTTAAACACTTAGTTTTTTCAAAAAGCCTAGTTTCATACCGCACTTTTTGGAAACTTCACTTTTTTCAAAAAGCCCAGTTTTAAAAAGCTGAACCAAACTCACCCTTTAGTCCCATCCGAAAGCTAAAGTCATTCTTCTCTTTTGTTTTAACTTTGAAGTCTCTTACATTACAATCTCACACTCCTACTCTCTTGGTCTCTGTAAAGTTGTTATTTACAACTATATTTTTTGTTGGCTTTTATTCCGTGCCAAATTTGATTGTAATTGATTTCAATCTTGTATACCCTGTATTTATTGTGGGATTTATTGTAAGGGTTATGTGAGAGAGAGAGAGTGTGTGAAGACTGAAGAAATTGAAGACTGAAGGGTTTTCGCGGGTATCTCGCTACTACGCATCCCGCGAAATGGTGCATGTGCCCTGCACGTGCTGGAAGCTGAAGAGTCATGCCAGGCTGTCATTTTCACGAGTGTCTCGCTGGTAAGGCCTTCCCGCGAGACAGTCGCGAAACATTCTGCCTGGAGGATTTTTATGAGTGACCTTTTTACCCTTCACCCACTCTATATATATACCCTCATTACCCACAAATGTTGGTGTGGCTATTCAGAGAGAAAAACCCTAGATAGGTTTTCTACAACTCACCCACCCATCTTTTGAGAGAGAGCTACTCCTCCTTAGTGAGAAATCATTGTAGTCTCTTCTCCATCCCTCTCCCATTATCATACCTTGAGAGGAGATTTGTACCCAAACACAACCCACACACATTCAGAGTGTAGAGAGTGTTTTGGAGCTATTGGGAAGCATTGGAAGAAGCCAAGGATGGCAAATGCAACATGGAGCTTGTTGCGGGATCCGGAGAGCTAGACAAGACACGGTTCCGAGAAGCCTTGTTGGAATAGGAGCTTGGAGGGCTTAGGTGCATCGGGTAGATTAGGCTTGGAGGGTCTCTTGCTAACCCATGTATCCCAACTGATTGTCTAGTGGATCGATTTCCGCTTGGAGGGCGGCGGAGAGGTTTTTCGCCGAGGTCTTCGGTTTCCTCTTCGAAAACACGTCTTGGTGTTTTCTGTGTTTGCATCTTTCTTCCCTACTCTTTTATATTCCATTATACTGCTGTGTTGCTTAGTTTATGGATTAGAGTAGTTGTTTTGTTTATACGCTTGTGTTTACACTATTCCGCACTTGTTATTAAGTTAGTGTAAAATTAACCAAGCCGTAATTTTAATTTGGGGGTCTAAACCGCTCGTGTGTTTTCAACACATTTTCGAGCTTTCAATTGGTATCAGAGCGGGTACACTTGTTTTGGTTTAAATACCTAAGTGTGATCCTTGACCCTTTGTGTTTATTTGCCATGGATTGTGCTATGTATGCCTCTTTGTATGATTTGGTTGGTGAAAAATGTAACATGCCATGTGTTTGTGAAAATGCCTCTATGAGTGTTAATCCTCATAATTGTGATGACATGTTAATTGAATCCTTGGGTGTTGTTGATATTCCTAACATTAAACTCTTGAAGAAAAATGCTAAGAAGTTTCATAAGGATTTGAGCAAGTTATTTTGTGAAAATGATGATTTGATTGCTAAGCTCAATGAATCCAACAAATTGGTTGAGAAATATAAAAAACTTGCTGAAATTTCTCTTGAAAAGCTGAAAGAGTTTGAATGTTTGAATATGGACTTGGATGCTAAACTTGTTTTGTCTAACAAACTTGTTGATGATCTTAAATCTAAAAATGAATCTCTTAAGATGCATGCCAAGTGTTTGATTGCTGAACCTATTGTTGAAAATGATGAAAATATATGTTGCAATCATGTTGTGGTACCCGATATTGTGCCTAGTGTGTGTTCTAACCCAAAGGACAAATCGGTGTACATTCCTCCACATAAAAGAAATCAAAAAGTGGAGAGAAATGCTATTAAGTCAAAGCCTCTGTTTAGGTCCAATCCTAAGGAATTGAGTGGATCTAAGTTTGTTCCAACTTGCCACCATTGTGGTGTGATTGGTCATATAAGGCCTCAATGTTCTAAGTTGAAGAGAGAACAAACCCAAGTTGCTAGATCCATTCCCAAAAAGCCTAATGGACCTAAACAAATTGTTTGTCACCATTGTGGTGCCCTTGGTCATCTAAGACCTCATTGCTCTAAGTTTCATGCTCTTAAAAGAATTAAAAGAAAAGAGAAACTTGAACTTCTTGGAAGTTGTGCTTTGCATGATAAACCGGATTTGAGTGAAAATAGCATGTTGTTAAAGAAATTATTTAATGCTCTTAACTCCTTGACTATGTGCATCTCCGGTTCTCATTCTCCCAACCCTCGTCTCACCTCTCTTGAGACACTCATTCCAAACAATCATTCCGTTTGGATGAGGAAGGGTTCCTATGGTTGAGCTTTTGGTCTTTTGGTCCTTGATCTAATTCTTTCGATCTTTGTAGGACCCTTCATGCATTAAATGTCACATCTTCATGCATTTGTGCATTTGTGCATTTATTTATATGCATTGCCTTTGTTTTGATCTTACTTTTATGTCTTTGTTTTATGTGTGTAAAAATCCAAAACCACATAAAAAGTGAAAAATTCAAAAAGTTTGATTGTATATGTTTGAGCACATATCTCATGTGAGTTTGGCCTAGTACCTTCGTACCAATGGCGTAGTGCATTTATGAGCTTAGCTTGTTATATATGCACCTATTTCTATGTGGAAGAAATCTTGAAAACTATGTGTGACTGTTGTAAATAGATCTTCAAGCTTATCATGAATGATTGGTCAATAGTCTTGTTGGTCTTGATACTTGCATAGACTTGTGTCTATATCTCTTCCCACTTTATTTTTATGTTTTTGCAAAAAGAGCTCACTAAATGTAAATCTCAAAATGAAAAGAGATATTGAGCTGCAAAAGCCTGTCGCACATACTAGTATTTGACTAGGAAAAAGGGAAAGCGACTCTTCTAATGTAAATTTTATGGTGCACAAAAAGCCAAAGGCTAATCATCAATGTTGAAATATCATAAATTTCAAGCACCTATCTCAAAATGAGATGTTTTGTCCATACAAAATAAAATGGACCAATTGTTATGCTTTATGTAGAAGCCAAATGAAAAGCTTCTAAGTTATGTATTCAATGTGTGGGAGGTCATATACACTCATTTCTATAATGGAGATAGTCCACTTGATTTCGTATCAGTTGTGTATGACTCGTTTGAATTGATCATTGAAGCTTCACTCTAGTCTAAGGACTATTCCACACTTGATCCTCACACACAACACACAAGTTTAATGTTCAATGAATGCTTATTTCATTTGTGTGTTTGTACATGCTCAAATGTGATGTGTGTGTGCTCTACCATATGTGGTTCAAACCAAAAAGATTTTTGTTCTTTTTGTTTGCTTTTGGAAGTGTTTTGTATCACCCATGTTCTTCAAAGTTTTTAAAGTGTTTTTGTGTGAAAAACATGTTTTCTGGGTGTTTTTGTGTCCTATTTCATGTATAGGCTCAACTGGGAGTTAAATGGTCCAATTTTAAAGCTTTTTTAGCTTTGGACAGAGAGTTTCGCGAGTGTCTCGCGAGTAGCTCGCGAGTAAGGCTTACCCGCGAAAATTTCGCGAGTACTTTCGCGAGTCAGCTTCCCGCGAAAATTTCCAGATCAGCTTTTTAAAGGTTTTTTCGTGGGTCTTTTGTTTTAAACTTCTCCCATCTTCTCCCGAACCCCTGTTTTAAGGTTTCAACCTCTAAACCCAACTAATTTCAAGTGTTTTACATTCCATAAACATATCTAAGGTAATCTTTAACTCTTTTCATTGATTTTGTGACTTAGATTACGTTTTTGGGGGTTTTATGTTCATAGTTGGGATTTTTTCTCAAATGGGAGTTGAAAAACTTATTTTCTGTCAATCTTTCTGATTGGGCTTTGTTTTAAATGATGATTTGGTTTGGGTGTTGGCCCCTTGTGGCAAAAATAACATGTATTTAGGCAAAATTTTCATATGTTCTTGCATTGTTCATCATACATATGTAGTGTGTGCACTCTAAGTGTTTGATAAAATGCCCAAATAGCATTTTCTCGTTGTTTTGGACTCCGATGAGTTCCAAACTTTAGGGATCACCATAATTATTCATGTTTATCATGTTTTGATCATTGGTGGTGTGTTTTGTACACTTTTCCCCTTGAGTGCCTTGCTCATGCATTAGTCATGAATCACACATGCACACTAGATGCACACTAGATGCAATTTGCGGCACACACTCTAACACTTGACATATTTTTGCATTCAATCATGCTAGTTAAGTCTTTTTAGACCTTTTAGCACATATAACATGTTCTTGTGTCCATGTCATGCCTAGGTCCATATCATGTTCCATCATCCTGAGCATGTCATGTTCTTTATGCTTTATAGCATTTTTTAATGTTTATATTATGTTTGAGCTTCAGTTTCTCATTCATCTTGCACTCCTCATGCATCATCTTCATATCTTCTTTTCTTTCCCTCCTTCCTCTTGATTAATTTGTCTATTCGTGACAAAAAGGGGGAGAGTATCGTCATTTCTATATTACTCATGTGCACACTCTTAGGGGGAGAAATTCTACCTTGTGCACATTCGTAGGGGGAGAAAGCCATAGGGGAGATGCATATACCAAGGGGGAGAAGACATTGTTTTGAGAAAACCTTGATTTACTTTATGCTTGTTTTCTCGTTGCTTTATGATGCTTTGATATGCTTTGTTGCTCTCATTGCATCATGTTTATGTGTTGGACATGCTTTTATCCTTATGCTATTGTGCGCTATTGGTTGCATGTTCGGATGATCATTTGCTTTGCTTTATGATCATTGTAGTCATTTCCATATGACTGCTTTGTGTATGATCAAGTTGCTCATATGTTTCACAACATGTTTACTTGATCGCATTTTACTTGTTACACTATACTTGTCCTTTTATTACTTGCTTTACCGTGAGGGTCTAATGTGTTTTGTGCAAGTGTTTCAGGTTACAAGTATATATGTTCCAAGTTCATCACAACTCCTATGATTCATGATAGGGGGAGTGATATGATAGGGAAGTACTTTATATCTTGTACCCATGTTGCTTTTGTAAGCTTTTAGGGTTTGTTTCATGCATTGTTTGTAGGCCTTTGTGGTTTGTGCCATGCATTTGCTATACCATGCTTATGCAGCCTTTATGCATGTTTGCTTGTTGTTTAATGTCATGCATTTTACTTCAAGTACATCACTCTTGTGCCCTTGTAGGATTGTTCCTAGATGCATATACGTTCTATGCATTGGTTGAGTGATGAACACTCTTGTGCCCTAGTAGGATTGTTCCTAGATGCAAATACTTCGTGTATTTCGCATTGGTTGAGTGTTGGATGTGTAAGTGATACTCTTCGAATGAGCTTATCGCCTTGCATGTCCGGATGTTCATTCCATGTGTGAATGAGCATAGTGATCACTTTTGTATAGTGATTGCTTGTTTGATCTTGCCATGGTTTATTGTTTTATTCCATCTTGCATGATCACATTATATTTGCTCCATATGCACTTCAAGTTTTTCTGCATACAATAATGTTATTGTGTTGTTGTGTTTCAGGAGATACTTGTTCATATGTTTCAAGAGTTTATCAGAATCTAGAATTAGGTGTGAGTGAGTTTTGCCTTTGTTCCCAAACTCACGTTTAAGTCTAGAGTCTGTTTTAGAGTTTTGTCACGGAATAGCCAAAAGGGGAGATTGTAAAGTTGTTATTTACAACTATATTTTTTGTTGGCTTTTATTCCGTGCCAAATTTGATTGTAATTGATTTCAATCTTGTATACCCTGTATTTATTGTGGGATTTATTGTAAGGGTTATGTGAGAGAGAGAGTGTGTGTGAAGACTCAAGAAATTGAAGACTGAAGGGTTTTCGCGGGTATCTCGCTACTACGCATCCCGCGAAATGGTGCATGTGCCCTGCACGTGCTGGAAGCTGAAGAGTCATACCAGGCTGTCATTTTCGCGAGTGTCTCGCTGGTAAGGCCTTCCCGCGAGACAGTCGCGAAACATTCTGCCTGGAGGATTTTTATGAGTGACCTTTTTACCCTTCACCCACTCTATATATATACCCTCATTACCCACAAATGTTGGTGTGGCTATTCAGAGAGAAAAACCCTAGATAGGTTTTCTACAACTCACCCACCCATCTTTTGAGAGAGAGCTACTCCTCCTTAGTGAGAAATCATTGTAGTCTCTTCTCCATCCTTCTCCCATTATCATACCTTGAGAGGAGATTTGTACCCAAACACAACCCACACACATTCAGAGTGTAGAGAGTGTTTTGGAGCTATTGGGAAGCATTGGAAGAAGCCAAGGATGGCAAATGCAACATGGAGCTTGTTGCGGGATCCGGAGAGCTAGACAAGACACGGTTCCGAGAAGCCTTGTTGGAATAGGAGCTTGGAGGGCTTAGGTGCATCGGGTAGATTAGGCTTGGAGGGTCTCTTGCTAACCCATGTATCCCAACTGATTGTCTAGTGGATCGATTTCCGCTTGGAGGGCGGCGGAGAGGTTTTTCGCCGAGGTCTTCGGTTTTCTCTTCGAAAACACGTCTTGGTGTTTTCTGTGTTTGCATCTTTCTTCCCTACTCTTTTATATTCCATTATACTGCTGTGTTGCTTAGTTTATGGATTAGAGTAGTTGTTTTGTTTATACGCTTGTGTTTACACTATTCCGCACTTGTTATTAAGTTAGTGTAAAATCAACCAAGCCGTAATTTTAATTTGGGGGTCTAAACCGCTCGTGTGTTTTCAACACATTTTCGAGCTTTCAGTCTCAAAGTATTTTTGCTACAAAATAAAAAAATTCAGAAAGTTGATGTTGTCAAGGTAATTCATATTTACCTTAAAAAAAAAAAAATTCAAGAATCACATTTTAATCTTTAGTTCTTTACCTGTCTCTTTTCATTGAGTTTTTCTTTGTTCTCATAGTTTTGGATCATCATTCTTATAGGTTTTAGGCTGGATTTAAAGGGGGAAAAAGTTTGCTTCTTTTAAGAACTTGTAACGTGGCCCTAGGAGGTGTGAGTCAGATAAGACATAGAAAAAAAACAAAAACAATAAAAGTAATTCACCTACCCATTCTCTTCATTAATACTTCACCTACCCCTTTTTTTTTTTTTTTTTTTGACTAAGTATTATGAAGTAGTTGATTTAAAAATGAAATAAACTCCATTATATATACATAGTTCTTTTTGATAATTTACCACTCAAACCACCACTTTTATAAGTGCTAACTAAACACTCAGTTTTTTCAAGAAGTCTAGTTTCGTACCGCACTTTTTGAGAACCCCACTTTTTCAAAAAGTCCAGTTTCAAAAAGTTGAACCAAACTCACCCTTTAGTCACATCCGAAAGCTAAAGTCATTCTTCACTTTTGTTTTAACTTTGAAGTCTCATACATTACAATCTCATACTCTTACTCTCTCGGTCTCAAAGTATTTTTGCTGCAAAATAAAAAATTTCAGAAAGTTGATGTTGCCAAGGTAATTCATATTTACCTTTAAAAAAAAAAAAAAAAAAAAAAAATCAAGAATCACATTTTAATCTTTAGTTCTTTACCTCTCTCTTTTCATTGAGTTTTTCTTCCTTCCCATCGTTTTGGATCATCATTCTTATAGGTTTAAGGTTGGATTTGAAGGGAGAAAAAAATGCAACTTTTTGAAAAAAAATGTGTAGTTTTAGTTTTCAACACAACCGGTCAATAATCGGTTCAATCATACCGGTTCCTGGTTTAACAGTTGAACCGATCGGTTCTTAATTATTTCCGGTTTTTGGTGTTTTTTGGTTTTTAGTCATAATTGGTTTGGATTAGTGGCCAATTCTCAGTTGAACCAGTTAGACTATCCGGTCCGGTCTGGTTTATAAAACCATGAGTGGAACCTATGAATAGTACCAAAAAGTACAATAGGGTTCATGAATAGTAGCAAAAATAAACTGAATAGTAAAATAAGATAACTTTTTAATTTGGAGCCAAACGCATACTAATGGTCTGTTTGGGATCCGTTTATTTTATTAAAACTGAAATTTTTTTCCTAAAGTACTGTAGATAAAGGTAAAAGTTAGCTGAAATAGTATAATGAGACCATGAATAATACCAAAAATTGTAGTGGGGCCCATGAATAGTAACAAAAATAAGCTGAATAGTAAAATAAGTTGGCAAAAATAATTTTTACCAAACACACACTTAGGCTCTGATTGGGATTTGCTTATTTTATTGAAACTAAATTTTTTTTTATGAAAGTACTGTAGATAAAGGTAAAAGTTAGCTGAAATAGTATAATGAGACCCATAAATAGTACCAAAAAGTGTAGCGGGGCCCATGAATAGTAAAAAAAATAAGCTAAATAGTAAAATAAGTTGGCAAAAATAATTTTTGCCAAACACACACTTAGGCTTTGATTGGGATTTACTTATTTTATTGAAACTAAATTTTTTTTGCTGAAAGTACTGTAGATAAATGTAAAAGTAAGCTGAAATAGTACAGTGAGACCCATGAATAGTACCAAAAAGTGCAGTGGAACTCATGAATAATAACAAAAATAAGCTGAATAGTAAAATAAGTGGGCAAAAATAATATTTGCCAAACACACACTTAGATTGTGAAAGTACTTAAGCTGAAAACCTTTTTACTGAAAATACTGTAGATAAAGGTAAAAGTTAGCTGAAATAGTACAATGGCACCTATAAATAGTATCAAAAAGTGCAGTAGAGTCCATGAATAGTAGCAAAAATAAACTGAACAATAAAATAAACTTACTTTTTAATTTGAAGCCAAACATGCACTTAGATTGTGAAATGTTACTCTAAATATTTAAACATGAATAAATAAACTATTGATATGGGATTCAATTAAGTTAGGGATATTATTATTGAACATGATTGAGAATTATTTGAATTTTATCAATCGTACAAAGTAGCCTTCTTATTTTGACATGCACATTTTCAATCCGGTGGTCTGATTGAAGCTCATGAATTATTGTTTTGATCTTTATAACTTTTAGATTTGTTTAATGGGAATTTAAGAAATCCAACCGTCCTTCTCAAAAAAAAAAAAAAAAAAAAAAGAAAAAAAAAAAAAAGAAAAGAAAAATCCAACTGTCCAAATTACAATTTTGACCGTAAATTGTGAAATGATAGTTTTTCCTTTTGATGAGGTTAAACGTAAGTTGCAAAATGCAATATCTACATACTATAGTTAGTGATTTAAAATTTTTTTTTTTTTTTTTCATGAAATCCCCTCTCCATTTTACTATCATCACTTGATTATGGATCTTGATTTTGTGGATTTGGGTATTGTGTGTGATTTTTGGTATAGTTGTTTTGATGGATTAATTATGTGTTGGTTAGGGATGGCAATTCAAGTTTGCAAGTAGGGTTCGTTTCGTGTCAAACCATAAGTATTCAACTATATGGGTTGACCCGAACCCAACTTGTTTAGTAAACGTGTCAAAAATCCTCAACCCGAGCATGAATTGTTTATTAAACAAGTCGACTCGACTCGACACATTTAACTCGTTTAAATAACAAGTTATGTAAAAGTCAGTACAAATGACTCGTTTAATAATTTATTTGATTAATAGGTCATACCTAACCTATATAATTTTTATCAATTCTCATATATCTAAAATTAAAATACAATTACAACCATAAATATAGTAATAAACATATAAAAAAAACCGTAAATTAAGCAATAATATCAAAATAACTAATAACTTTATAAGCTAAATGAGTCAAACAGGTCAGACAGATTCACATATTGAATGTGAATACAACCTGTTTATTAAACAGGTTAGCCGTTGTAGATGACTAAATTTCTAGTTTGAAATAAATCAAACAAGTAAAATACTTTCACAAATGCGAATTTGTATTGATGAATGTGTGGTACAATTCTCTGTGATTACAAAAGAGTGATCTTTTGATTCGATCTCCTTGAAAGACCTGTTGATTGGAATTGTAATAATGTAATTTTGACTCGAACACAAAATATTCGTCAATTTGGCTAAAGGATGGATCGAAGACCCTTGAAACAGAATCACAATGAATCTCTGGCTATGAGCTTGTTAGAAATTCTTTGTTCTTCGTGTTCTTCGTATGTTCTTTGTGTTCTTGGTGCGTTCTTCGTGTTCTTGGTGCGTTCTTCGTCTTCAAAAGTTTGTGGTGGAAGTTCTTCGGTGCTTTAGAGGCTTGAATTCGTAGAGCTTCGTTGATTTATGGTTTGTTGAGGTTTTTGGCGGATTTTGAGCTTGATTCCGGTAAACTTTGAGATCTAGGCAGATAGTTTGGATGATTCTGCTTCGAATGTTCTTCGATTTTGAGTTTGAAGTTCTTGAAGGCTTTGAGGCTTGATTCCTGTAGAGCTTCTATACTTCTGAGTGCTTCTGAATCGTCTCTGATGCTGCTTGTGCTTCAGATGGCTTTGTCTCCTTTCCTCTAAATGCCTTAGGAAGGCTTTTATTTATAGGAGTTTGGGGGTGGGTGAGCAACACATGACGAAGTGTTATTGGTGACACATGTCACAGCCTAATTGGTCCGCTAATGTCATCGCTTACATCCGCTAGATTGCATATGTTATCCCTTTACACATGCTGGACTGCTTATGTCATTGCTTACACACATTGATGTGTGATTGGTTTTCGCATGACACTTGGCAAATTTTTGTTGGTTTCTGAGTAGTAATAGCAAAACCTAGCAACAATGTGTGGAACTTTGTAATTTGTTGTATTTTGTGGACTTCGTAGTATGATGTGTTAGCTTGTGATAGGTCAAAAATTTTCCTTCTCTATAGCTATGTTAACCTGAATATAACCCAAACTTGTTTAGCCTCAACCCATAACCTATTTATAAACAAGTTAGTCATGTTAGGTTCGTAACTTGTGTCAGATTTTGCCATCCCTAGTGTTTGTAAACTAGGGTCGGCTGGTAGGAAAGAGAAATTTTAAAGGGTTAAGTAATGAGGTTGGGTTAAGAGAGAAAGAGAGCAGATGAATATTTTATTAAGTGTAGGAGAGAGAGAATTTCAGTGTCATAAATTTGTTTATAGAGTTATTGTGATTTTTTATTTGAGAAAAAAGTTTTTTTTTTTTTAATGGGAAAACAACAAACTTTTATTAAGCACTAGCAAGAGATTATACATCATGGAGAAGAGATTGTTTTAAGAAATAAGGATTCTCTTCTATTTAGGTAGAGAAATCAACGATGCCCTTGGCATGTTTAGCTAAAAGATGAGATGGTTTATTACCCTGACGGCGTACATGGGAAAAGGAAACCTTTCAAAATTCACTGCAAAACTCTAGCACTCCCTACACCACAGAATCCACTAAAGAGGGAGATGGAGATAGTCCAGTTAAAGCATGAAATAAAGACAAGGACTCACTTTCCAGAATGAAACCTGAATACCAATGTCCTTAGCAAATTGCATCCCAGCCTCCAGAGCCTTCACTTCCTTCTCAAATTGCCCCTAGAGGGGCATTGAGTTTTCTGCTTAGCACCGTTGCTACCTGACCCTAAGCATCTCTTACAAGAACCCCGATCCCTATTGTTCCTAGCTCTGAGAAAGTCGCGCCATCCACATTGATTTTGAAGGAAGGATCGAGTGGAGAAGTCCATGTTAGTCCCTAGACAACTGGAATCAAGGTTGATTAGGTTACCTCCATAGCTGCATAATACTCCTCCAGGTACTGCAATGCCCACTGCAACATAACCTTACCAGACTTCCTTGCTCCCCCAAGCCTAACCTCATTTCTATAGTGCCATAAAGCCCAAGCGCATGTAACCACCTTAGCTGCCAGCTCATTTATGTTGATCCGCCATCAATAAGCTCCACATTAGGTCCTTAAAGGAGTTACAATGGCTAGTCACAACTGGCCAAACCATTTTATGTGTTAAATTTAATTGCAATTTTTAAGTATAATTTTATATTATTATAATTAATGTGGGGCAAGGCATGGTTAGGCAAGTTAACATAGAGTGGGGTTTTACGAGGCTGGACGGGGCAAGGCAGGGCAACTGCCTTGTGGGGCAGGAGCTGAGCACCCATGATCCGGTCTTACTCTACCCCGTTGTCCCATCTCTAATTTTCAAAGGAGGTTTGGGACCAATGAGAATAATTCTTATGGATGTGCTATTTATAAGCCTAACTAAAGAGGAGACCTAAAAGCCACACATTAAATGAACTATAACAATTAATTTTTTTTTTTAATTTTTTTTATGAACTATAACAATTAAGTAATTAACTTTCTCAAAATAACAACATAAAATACTTGGTATAGTAAATAGGAGAAAATTATCACTCTGGTAGATGTTTATGGTATCACTTACAAAAGCAATTGTTTATTAAAATACTTTGACACTTTTGATTGGTTGTCGTTTTGAGGATGAACTTATAATGGAGTTTCAAATACAGCATCATTTGACCAATTAACAAGATAGAGACAAGTTCACTATCTATAATCTTTCTCTACCAAAAATTAAAAAAAAAATTCTTTTCTTTTTCTCTTCACTTGTTTGTGCAAGTTGTGCACTCGTGTTAAGTGTACATATGTGAGTGAAATGTCACATTGAATAATAATGAGAAGAAACTCAACAAATAATAATAATAATAATAATAATAATAATAATAATACTAAGAAGAAGAAGAAGAAGAAGAAGAAGAAGTGGTTTATATAATATAGTTGAGCTCATAATTGACTTAAACCTTTTGGGTTAAGTGTGTCTTTATATGTTATATTAATACTCAAAGAGGTTCCCTAAGGTGTTATCTCCCTAACAAGTAGTATCAAAACTCATGGTGGTATGCTAGCAAAGAGGTTAACGTCATCAAGTTCCTTTTCACCATTGGAGCGGGGGTGGGGTATGTGTACTTAGAGCACTTTCACAAATGGAGCAGGGACGGGTCCCTTTCGCAATCGGGGTGTGGACGGAATATTGCTCAAGGTAAGCCCATAAAGGCCACATAAACGATCTAGAAAAGACCCAACAAATGAGTGTTGATAATGGTGTTAATTAATGGTGTGGCGCGAGATTCCCATGGACGTGGACATGTGGGGTTTCCACGGATATGTGTGCAATGTTGACATGTGATTTTCATGAATGGCATATGAAAGGCCCATGGATGATAAGTTGACGAAGAAAAAGTTTATAACATATGGGGGAACGAGTAGGACTTATTCATGACCTACAGAAAGACAAAGACTCACACGTGAGGGTAAGATCATTGGGTGTACACGTGTGAGTAAAGTTTTACATTAAATAATGATGAAAATAATAGGTTATTAGTGTAGTATAGGCCTTTTAGATTAAGTTTGTTTTTATATGTTATATTAACTATTTAAGGAAATTCCCAATGTGTTATCTCCCCTCAATAACTCCCTTAATCAATGATTTAACACCACCTTCAAGACACTCGAACAACAAAAATGGAACTCTATTTATTGACAATAAACGACTGTCATAATTTAATTTGGAAGCTTGAAAAGGATTGGGAATAAAGACGTGGGGCTTACTCTTACGGATCATCAACTTAAACTATAAAATATCAAGACCGACAAAACAATGCCTTAAAAGTCTTAAAAGAAGTTTCCCAATGATTATGGATCACAACTTGTATTGGGGGCCCAACCTTGTTCTGAATCCTCATCTCCAACAGCTTCCTTTTTCTGTAACATTTTCCGGGCAAGAACAAAGTGCAAATCAAACAAAACGAAAAACTTTCTTAGCCAAAAATTCTTAGTTTCCCACACTAAAGACTTGGAAACAAGGTTTCGGGGAAAGAATACAACGTGGAAAAATATTTATTCACTTATATAATTTCAAAACAACAAAACATAAAGATTATTATTGACTAAAAACATTTTTTTAGGAAGTCAATAGACACATTCCTAGAAGACACTAAGAAGTTGACATTCGACATTATGGATTAGATAAACCGTCCAGGAATTTAATAGACACATTCTTTCTTACTCAATTTCTCTATCATTTCCAATTGCAAGCAGATTTTCAAAGCATCTAAAAACGAAGTAGTTTACATCGTTGCTAATTTCCTATATATAGGTGTCTAAAAAGACCGGAACATAACTTTTTAACTCATATTTTTCCTTTCTAGTATAAAGTTGAAGCCTCGTAGGAAAACATAATAAAGCTTTGAAGCTTAAGGAGATGGATTCTAGGCTTCTAGAGGCAATTAGGATAAAAGACACACCCACTTTGATCAGTTTATTTCGAGCAAATGAAGGAATTCTTGAGCAAAGAACAACCGATTCCTTGGACACTGCATTACACCTTGCTTCGATGTTAGGACACGTTGACATGGTATCTGAAATTGTTAAGTTGTGTCCGGACTTGGTTGCTGCAGAAAACAAGAAGCTTGAGACTCCAATACATGAAGCTTCTCGCCAAGGGAAGGCCGAGGTCTTGAAGCTGCTATTAGAGGCCAATCCAATGGCAGCCTCTAAGGTCAACTCTGAAAACAAGAGTGCGTTTTTCATAGCTTGTAGTAATGGCCATTATGACGTGGTGAAACTCCTCTTAAATAATACCGGGATGATGAGAGGTTTAAAGGAAAATGTGTTTGATCAAATTTCTATCCATGTGGCTGCATATGAAGGACATACTGGTAAGTAGCAAGAGTTTTTTCTTTGTTAAATTATACTCATTCATAAACTATTCATATGAAAGATTTACACATTTCCATTGATTTTTAAGTCCACCTTGTGATATTTTTTTACCAAGTCATTTATTCTATATGATTATTGATTATTATTAATTATTAAAATTAGACTACTCATGGTGCAGATGTTGTTAGAGAGTTACTAGATGCGCGTCCAAACTTTGCTCAAATGATTGATGAGAATGGAAACTCGCCATTGCATTATGCTTGTATCCGTGGACACACGGATATAACCTGGATGCTCCTAAGCTGTGATGCAAGTCTAGCTCTGCACTATAACAACAATGGTTTTACACCACTGCATATTGCATCAATGCATGGCAGGGTTTCAGTCCTTGAAGAATTTGTTAAGATGGCTTCGGTATCTTTTCATTATGCCACATATGAGGGAGAGACAGTGTTTCATCTGGCTGTGAGATATGGTCAATATCATGCTCTAGTGTACTTGGTGCATGTCTCCAATGGTACAAACCTCATGCACCGTCAAGATCGAAATGGTAACACCATTTTACATGCTGCAGTTTCTGGTGGGCACCATCAGGTGAGAGAAATGGATGTTAATTTCAATTATGTTATTATTATTATTATTTTTTTTGAAACCATAAGCATGAGACATAAAATGAGACTACAATCACAACATGAGGATGGCATAAGGCACAAGCATGAAATATAAAATGAACTTGGTGTAATTCTCATGGCTGACTTATATGGCTCATCATGTGCATCTTGTAATCCAAATAGTTTTGACTCATTTTCTGAAATGTTTGGAAAATTTGGAAGTAAACAGTTCTGTCTTCCACCTACATCATTTCATGTTGGTTCCTGTGTCATTGTCTGAATCCTTTTTTCAGAAAAAAGATTACTTAAAGGTCATTTGTGTCCATAGTTGAACATCATCTAGGTATTATCACTTTGCTCCAGTGTTATGTTCTCGAATTGATTTATTCTTTCATATCAAGCTATTAAATCGATATGCAAAAAGCAAAATTAATATATTCTCTAATCTACTATATTAAAAGTTAAAGGTACAAGCATTATCATTGTCAATCTACATGTGAACACGTCTATTAATTGTGCTCTTTATTGTACGTTTGTACTAGATAGTGGAGTACTTGATCAACGAAACAAAAGTGGAGATTAATTCTCAGAACTTTCAAGGACTCACAGCACTTGACATCCTCAACAAGACTAAGAAAAATAAAGAAATTCGGTGACTTAAATGAATCCAAGTTCATTAAAGCTGGTGGTAAAAGCAGTATCATCAAGTTGTTATCTTGTTCAGCAGTAGTAGATAGAACCAATGATCAGCTGCCTATTATACGTAAGAATTCTTCATGGCAGGGTTGCATAGATGATGATTTGGATGTTTCCGTTATGAGTGCAATGGTTTCTTATGAATGCAAGTGCTCACCTAGATTAAGCAAGGGAACCAACTCTAGAACATCATCACCATGCGACCGAGTTGGAGAGACATTTAGCAATGAAACATATAAACAAGAGTCCTTATCCCCAACCAATATGAGACAACACAAGCATCTTATCAGAAGGCACCGGGAAAATATAGGTGAGATTTACCGAAATAAGCAGCATGAAAAAAATATATATGGAAGCCTTACAAAATGCTAGGAACACTGTAACACTAGTTGCCATTCTGATTGCTACTGTTACTCTTGCTGCTGGAATTAGCCCTCCCGGTGGATTTTATCGGGATGGAGAAATGAAAGGGAAGTCAATACTTGGTAGAACAACAGCTTTCAAGGTCTTAGCAATAAGCAACAACCTTGCATTGTTTACCTCTCTGTCCATAGTGGTTGTTCTTGTCAGCATCATCCCTTATCAGAGGAAGCCACAGATGAGACTCTTGGTGGTTGCTCAAAAGGTCATGTGGGTAGCCGTGGCATTCATGACAACAGGTTTTGCTGCAGCCACATGGATGATCATTCCTCACAGTCAAGGGATAGAATGGGTGTTTGTCACACTAATAGCAGTAAGCAGTGGCACCCTGGGAGCAAGTTTTATCGCCCTAGGTGTGATGCTGGTTGAGCACTGGCTGCGGAAACGGAAGTGGAGAAAACAAAGAAAGGATAGAGGGGAGGGTGTTGACATAGAAAGTAAAATTTCGGACGTTGAGAGCACATACCATCAAGGATATCACTCATACTGAACGTTTAATGTAGTGGTAACAATGAAGGATTTTCTTACATATTGTTTTTGTTCAGTATGTTTTTTCTTCTTGTGCTTCTGTGGAAGTGAGGTTTCTCAGTATACACACACACCACATTTTATGTAATATCAACCAAATCAATACTTAAAGCAATAAAATAGTAATAATGAGAATGATCACAAAGTGGACAACTAAAGGAGAAAACCTTTCGAAATGAAAAACCATTAGACAGAAATAATCCCATAAAAAATCCATTATGAATAATTACAATAGTCAGCGACTTATCAAACCTTTGTTGGCCTAAACTATATACCACCTCTACAAGTACAAATGCCATCCCTGCCTTCCTACCATAGTAAGGTAGTAGTCCCAGAACCTCTAGAGTCCTTCAATCGTGATTTCCTCTATGAACTCCTGGCTCGCAGAAAGCCAGAACCTCTGAAACACCAAGGCAACTCCCTCAAGGTTTGATTGCAGTGAACCTCGCTGGAATGGTTATGTGGTCTCAACTCACAAAAACTCTCTTCTGGGATTAAAAGAAGAGTGGGACAATAAAAGGGGTATTTTATGGAGCACTTGGCTATGACTATAGGATACAAAAATAAGAGCACAAGATCAAGAGCCAAATGGGAGAGAGAGAGGCAATTGCTTTCGGCTTGATAGTTTGAGAAGCAAAGCCAATCTCATTCTACTTTGCTGTTTTGCCCAGGAGCTAATATCCACAAACTCTCTCTACTCATATATATATATATATATATATATATATTTGGTTCAACAAATGAGCATCATAAAATGCTCCCACACAGTTTCCTTTTTGCTTGAGAGCTTAAGAAGCCAAAGAAAGAAAGTCTCAATCTGCGTCTCTCAAATAATGGCTAGAGAGCTTACCAGAAAAACCACAACTAGCTTCTCTAAAAAAACTTCAAGACCCAGAACCCTCATTATGTCTAAGAATCTGGATATTGTTGGCTAGATTGAGTGGGCTTGTTAAGGCTTGAGCAAGAATTTTTAGCTTCCAAAGTCCTAGGTTTATTGTCTTACATAATGATCAAGGAATGCAGAACCACTCCAAATTACATTGTCATGGTATTTGTCAATTTAATTCCTAGCATAATAAAAATCATCTTAATTTTATAAATTGCATTCTCTAGTAGCTCAAAAAAGTTGCATGACATTGCTGTCATTAATTATATTGAACCACCAACTTCCCATGAACTTCAAATTGCAAGTTAATACTGATCTAGAGAATTAAAGGTGCCTCAAAATTCTTTATCTCACCTTTTGAAGATTCCCTCTACATAGGCATCACATTTTTTCTGCTCACTATTTGAAGAGGAGTGATTAAAATTTAAAGGAACTACAAGTCAGTGACATAGGACATGCATCGCAAAGGGGGTAAAGCATGAATTAT
The DNA here is from genome assembly GCA_023736055.1 of Quercus glauca. Classification (NCBI taxonomy): domain Eukaryota; kingdom Viridiplantae; phylum Streptophyta; class Magnoliopsida; order Fagales; family Fagaceae; genus Quercus; species Quercus glauca. Next base: position 22,543,261 of record CM043319.1, on the reverse strand, counting down.
AACAAGTCATATTGCAAATCATCTACACATCCAGAAGGGTAAATTATTGTGTTGAAGGAATTATTGGATTGAAAAAACCTCTCCCGAAAGTACACAAACAGATAAATTCCAAAAATCTGCTAAGCAACCACCCTCCTGCAGACTTGCTCACTCCCAAAAAACTAACAGCACGTGCATAGCTTACACATAGGAACAAACAAGTGTAGCATTATGTTCAAGTATATTATAAAGGCCCTGAAAACTATTATGACCAAACTTTTCGAGCAGTTTGCGAAAAAAGACACCAACTTAGTGGCCAGTCATTATTTTGCAGCTAATTGTATCAACATTTGAGGATAACTGACCATGTCAACATGGGATGAAGTTGTAGCCAGAGGAAAAGTGGCTATAGAACATTAAAGAAGAATAAAGAAGATTAAGAAGAAAAGTAGTGAGCATAAATACTCACCTTTCGTGACCAAATCGCTAAGCAAAATTGATATCACGAAACATATTCTTCACTGTTTGAAAGCAAAAGAGGGAGATCACAAGGTTGACGGAGGTGGAAGCATAATTTTTAATTATATCTGAAATGTGAAAGAGGAATTTAATTTGGAATTGGTAATAAATTGTACTCATACTGTGAAAAGAAACAAGAATGCTAGAAACGCTGTGGCTAACCAGAAGTTTAAACTTGAGGTGGTTATCAAGAAGCATGTAAGAAGGTGAAGTTGCTAAAGCATATTGGTTCATATGTAGCATGTAAAAGGATGAGGTGGGTTCATTGATTAGATTGAAAGAATGCATTATCAGAAAACAATATCTCACTGGCTTCTTAGTTGTTTCTTCAAATTTTGTATTCTAGTCTTGACCCGATTGCATAAAAATTTGCTTCCAACCAAAATGGGCATTAACATCTAAATTTATGTATTAGATGTGACCTCATGGCCTACGTGCTGTATCCATGTTACAAAAAGGAACAGGAATATCAATAATTCTTTCTACTAATTACAGCTGGATGAAAGGAGGAAGAGGCTGAATAAATAAATGCCTTGCAAATGCTAAGAAGTTAGTACATGTGTTCCTTGAAGAATCTTATAAGTTGCGAGGCCTGAGTAGGCACTGCACAGACTAGTCAACAAAAGTATACGTGTCAAGAACACACACACAAAGGAGACAACTTCTCCATACTTCATATCCTTAGTAGTTTCTATATAATTTCAGGTTGTACCATACTTTTGAAGGTTAGAATATGTTTATCTGAGTTTGTTCTTATCCTGAAATGTCTGTGAGCAAAAGTTGTGAAACTCAACTTCTCCACATGATTTGCTTCTATACTAGAATGGGGAGTTTAATAAAAATCTACTGATGTTTTTATGAGGTATTTGACAAATAAGAAATCCACTTTTGTCAATTTATTTCGAGAGAAACAATATATTTCACACTAAGTGGTTTATGCAGGGATCATGCAGAATCATTTGCACCCCGAATTGATGTCTTGATATACACAACTTTTGTACAATAGGGAATTTATAAGTAAAACTTACACATTGACCTCGATAGAAAATATTGACTAAAGAAAATTAACATCTCATAATGGTGAAGGCAATCATTAACGCATGTTCGTGGTTCCCTCATCCTGAGGGTAGACCCTCCTCCCCCCCTTGCCATAAAGTGTACCTTTAGGGCCTGCCGAGGAAGAATTTTCTAGTCATTGCAAAATTTCCCAGGAAAATGAGCTTCCCTGAAGTTGCTGAGAATTTAGTCAATGCATTCCAAAATATTAGAGACAATTACCGGATTCCTAGTTAGCTCAATTAAGGGGTTTTCAATCAGCTGTAATTATAGGATTTGGTAGCTGTAACTGTTCTGTCTAGCTGCAATTATGGCATTAGGCTGTCAATATTTTTGTCTAGGTTCATTGTAACAGCATCTATATATTCAGACCAATGTAAAAGTTCTATACATAGCAAATATTGATAGGCCACAAATTGAATGACCCCTTGTGATTTAACAAATTAATTAATTAGTCAAGTTATTAATTAATCAATTTATCATGCAATTGCGTGGCAGCACAAACAAATCACCGAATAACTAAATATGCAGCGGAAATTAAATGACATGGTGATTTGTTCATGAATGGGGAAAACCCTAACGGCAAAAACCCCACCGGGTGATTTTCAGGTCACCACTCCCGAAACTCCACTATTATCAAATCATGCGGTTACAAGTAAAGGAATCCCAAGTACCTTACCAACCTACATTTGAACCCTTACCCCAATACCCAATTGGACTTGATCTGTAGTGACAATTTCCACCTTTAATGCACGGCTCCCAAGTACGTGACTAACCAGATGCGCGGATTCCAGTACGCGACTTCAAACACCAATTTAGAAGGAGAGGTTGGTTGCAAAGTTCTTCAGTTCATCATACACGATAAGAATCAGGAAGATGCTTGGTCACAAAACCCTTTGGTGCAAATACACAGCAACTTCTTCAGAGAAGATGAACTAGGTCAAGAACTTCGTCTTTGATCACAATTTGCTTGAATAAGGATTGCTCAATACTTTTGCAACTTGTGTCTATGTTGACGGTTCTTAAAACACTCATTTTATATGTTTAGAGTTAGAAGAAAAGAAGGCCCAAAAACATATTCACGGATCCCAAGAAATCAGAACAGAAAAATCTGATTTTTAAATCTCGACAAATAGCAGGTGTCGAGCAGGTGTCGAGCAGGTGTCGAGCTTTAATGAAAATGCACTTTAGCTTGATTTTTCTTGAACAGACTTGATGACTTCAACACTTGATCTTGAAACCTTGTTTCTTGAAGTATTAAAAACACTTAGAACTACCCAATTACAAGTAGAGTGCGTTTTGTCAAAGGATTAGCCAATTTACATAAATAGTATGACATATGTTCTTAACATGTGAACCACATATGTCCTAACAATCTCCTCCTTTGGCAATCCATGACGAAACCACAACAAACAAATGAACATATGAGAGAAGTCATAAATCACTCAACTCATATTCACTTGTTGAATACAATAAAATTTATCCTAACACAAACTCTTGAAAAACTTTGCAAGAAGAGAGTTTATGGCAAGTAGACTTTGACAACCTGTATTTCTGAAACACTTTAAACAAAACTCATCAAGGCATTTTGTGTGAAATAGAAATAATTAGATTGCATACAAGTATAAAGAATCTGTGTCTAAAGATAGAGAAGAAACAACACATGAAGAGATAGGTGAAAGAAACATACATCCACATATAGAGAAAAATAAGTACAATGTATGTAAAACTGGTCACAAAACCTCATATACAAGATCAATGTATCTAAAGAATAGAAAAGAAAAGATACGTCAAAAACCTCACTACATCCCTCAAAATCTCAGCACTCCCCCTATCAAAAATGTCCTATACTAACTCTCCCCCTAAGATGACTGCTCTCATAACCCAAAACTACTCCCTTTTTTTTGTCACGAGTGACAAAGGGTAGAGTGTCATGTAGACATCTCATCAGTAGAGCTAGCATCTCCATCATCATCATCTGAAGCATCATCGTCATCACCATCATCCTCAACATCAAAATCAGAAGTGACTGGAGGAGGTGGTGGAGGAGAAGCCTTAGAAGCAAAACCACCCATGGTCGCCTGCCGTCATGCAATATGACCAACACGAACGTTCACCTGATATAACTCAGTGGAGAGTATATCGAGGCGAGCATCCATGCGTTGTAATTGCACCATAATGTCTCCAAGAGGTACATTGCCTGTAGAAGTAGAAGGAGCTGATGTAGATGGAGCTGATCTAGATGGAGCCGAACGGGAGGGAGGAGTGGAGTTCGGCTGTCTCAACCTAAACTGAGCCTCACTACGTTTTACGGTAGCGGCATCTATAGTAGAAACGTGTGTAAAGTGGTCGGACACAGGAAAAGGGATGGAAAAATGGCGTAAGATCCTCGTGATAGCAGAAGGAAAAATGAACTTATCACGGGACGCCGAATTTAGATGAACATCTATGATAGAGAAAATGAAGTGAGAGGGAAAATCTATCGTAAGATGCTCAAGAAGAGATAGCAAAAATCGAGCATGAGGCTCTGTGATAGAGTTGTAGTGAGAGAGAGGATGGAGTATAAAAGTCATCACCATGTTAAGAAATCTAAGACCTTTAGCAAAAGGTCTACATGATGTATACTGATACTCACCCCAGTCAGAAGGGCGCTCACAAGAAGTGGAAACGAGCTCAGCCTTGGACACAGTCCTCAGACGCTCACAAGTAGGATAGTCAGGAAACTCTATCCTAGGAACCCTAAGCACATCTGCTACTAGCTGCGGTGTGATAGCAATGCGCGTACCTCAAACGCGAGTATGAAAAAGAGGTACTAAACGATCAATCTCGTGCATATTGGAGTAAAAGTCTTGAATCAGCACGAGAGGACAGGTGATCGGGACGTCACACAGTGACTCCCATCCTCTACTGTGAATGACAGAGGGAAGGTCAGTGTCGGCGAAGTCTGCCAGAATGACTTGGCGTTCCGAATGAACACCTCGTCTGGAAAAGTTCTCAATAAATGCCTTGTGGGCATCTCCATCATGGAACCGAAGGTTAAGAGGAGCAGAGTCAGAAGAAGAGGAAGCTCCAGAACGCAGAGGGTTCCGAGCAGGAGTGGTTTTACGTTTGGGTGCCATAGACACTACTAACGTAAAAGAATGAAAAAGAGAAAGAGAGGGAGACAATCAGAAAAGTCCCAACACAGTTCATATATGACAAATATAGTGAACAATAAGTACGTATGCATGGGAATGCATGAGCATGTGACATGCAAATCAAAAGGCATCATGGGCTCAGCTCAATCCAATCCTACCATCACACATACATATATCACACAGCTAAATGTATGCAAATATCATTCTAATGCACATGGAATGCAATGTATGACATTTTAAAAGCATTTAAGTGAAACATCAACCCAAAATTTTAAGAAAAACTGATCAATTTTGAAAAACCCCAAAAATTTCAAAAAAATCCCAAAACCTAGGTTTCAAAACATGCAATGCATGAAAAAGGAAGGGAAAAAGAACATACCAGGTGATGGAAATCAAGGGAAGACCGAAGAAGATGAAGATTTGAAGATTTGAGTGAGAGAAACTTGTTTAGGAGGTGAAAAGTCTTCGGATAGATTAAGAGAGATCGACAGAATGAGGGGAAAAATCGCAATCAGCCCTTTTATAGACACCTCAGTAATTCTCGACAGCTGAGGTGTTGAGAGGTATCAAGGAAGGTGTCGAGAATTTTGCCTTCGACAGTTGAAGGTATTGAGAGGTGTCGAGGTACAAGATCATTTTCAGATATAAGAATCTCGATCGATCGACCAGGTATCGAGGAGATAGGAACTTTCTCGATCGATCCACCAGGTGTCGAAGAGGTGTCAAGATTGCGATAAGAAAAAGGCTTGAGAAGCTCGACAGATGATTAGGTATCGAGAAGGTGTCGAGACAGTAGTGAAAAGCAGTTTTTCGAGAAGTGAAAAACACAGACATGAATGCAATCAAACATGCACCTTAACAATGATCCAATTAACATAAAAAGGCTCTCATAAACATCTCTCAATGAAGAATTTAAGCACATGGATCTCCCAAAAACACACACACACACACTAAACAAGTCTAACAAATTTTATTTTTCAAAAACAAGTCAGGACAGTTTAGTGAGCATACAAAAGCACATGTAAAACCTTAGTGATGGCCAAATCACATTGTATCTGCACATGTATCAAAAGTAGCAAAGAATATTGCGTGTTGTGTGTGAAAAACATCGCAAGATTGCATATGTGTATACATGTTATGACGATCTGAGATATGAGAAAATAACTTTAACTCACACACAATCATAACTGTTTGATATGGATTATCACCTTCGAGGTACATCCTATAACTCCCACATATCCTAAAATACACGCTTGCAACCATTTTTAAAGCATTTTTAATCTTTTTGCTTTTTATTTTCTTTGCATATTTTCTTTTTAAACATATCATGCATGGGCTTATGAGAGAGGAAAGAAATACCCATTGATATTTGACATTCCAATTTTGCTATGCCCAAGCACACAAATGTCATTGACATCACACTTTTGCTATGCTGAAACATACAGATGTCATTAATGATTGGCGGACAATAATGGTGAGATGGTTATTTATGCTTTTCTCTTAGGATTTTCTAGTCCTACCCGTCAAAAAGAGTGATATGAGTGTTAAGTTTTAAGAGATAACTTAATCTTACTCATCACAAACAAGAGCCACAAAGCTCACTTGCTTAGTTGTGCATAGAGATGTTCATCTAAGCTACAAGAGATACAAAATTTAGAAAACTTTGTTTCATTGGCCATCTAAGGTACACAAGTACCAAAGTACACAAAACACACACTGTTTTTGTATTTTTCTGATTTTTCAATTTTTTTTTATATTTTTATATCAAAAAAAAAAATAAAACTAAAAGTAAACACACAAAAACATGTTAACAAGGCAAAGCATAAAACTAGACTGACTCAACAAAAATGCAAAACATACAAGCAATGCAATAAACAAGAAAAAACAAACAAGAAGGGAGAAGAAAGTGATGAAATCACTTAGAATCCTTTTTCTTCCACACCTTGGAAGAACCTTTCCTTTGATTAAAACCTTGAACCGGCGATGAGGAGGAAGAATTGAAACCGTTCAAGTTCGAAAGGAACATGAGGGCTTTTAGAAGATCTCCAAGAGGAGCAAGAGAGGATTGAAGCTGATTTTGGCTTCCAGATGCCGTCATGCCATTGTTTTGTTGGGTGGCTAGCCACTTGTAGCAATTTGGTCGAGTATGACCGGCAGCTCCACAATGATGATAGAGATGCTACTTCTTTTGTTTAGGCTTTTAAGAGTTAGCCTTCTTAGCCTTAGTGTTTCTAGCATCTTTCTTATCTTGCTTAAGGGGTGCTCCTAATATAGACTTACCCTTTAATCTTTTTGCTTTTTATTTTCTTTGCATATTTTCTTTTTAAACATATCATGCATGGGCTTATGAGAGAGGAAAGAAATACCCATTGATATTTGACATTCCAATTTTGCTATGCCCAAGCACACAAATGTCATTGACATCACACTTTTGCTATGCCGAAACATACAGATGTCATTAATGATTGGCGGACAATAGTGGTGAGATGGTTATTTATGCTTTTCTCTTAGAATTTTCTAGTCCTACCAGTCAAAAAGAGTGATATGAGTGTTAAGTTTTAAGAGATAACTTAATCTTACTCATCACAAACAAGAGCCACAAAGCTCACTTGCTTAGTTGTACATAGAGATGTTCATCTAAGTTACAAGAGATACAAAGTTTAGAAAACTTTGTTTCATTGGCCATCTAAGGTACACAAGTACCAAAGTACACAAAACACACACTGTTTTTGTATTTTTCTGATTTTTCAATTTTTTTTATATTTTTATATAAAAATAAATAAACAAAACTGAAAGTAAACACATAAAAACATGTTAACAAGGCAAAGTATAAAACTAGACTGACTCAACAAAAATGTAAAACACACAAGCAATGCAATAAACAAGAAAAAAACAAACAAGAAGGGAGAAGAAAGTGATGAAATCACTTAGAATCCTTTTTCTTCCACACCTTGGAAGAACCTTTCCTTTGATTAAAACCTTGAACCGGCGGTGAGGAGGAAGAATTGAAACCGTTCAAGTTCGAAAGGAACATGAGGGCTTTTAGAAGATCTCCAAGAGGAGCAAGAGAGGATTGAAGCTAATTTTGGCTTCCAGATGCCGTCATGCCATTGTTTTGTTGGGTGGCTAGCCACTTGTAGCAATTTGGTCGAGTATGACCGGCAGCTCCACAATGATGACAGAGATGCTGCTTATTTTGTTTAGGCTTTTGAGAGTTAGCCTTCTTAGCCCTAGTGTTTCTAGCATCTTTCTTATCTTGCTTAGGGGGTGCTCCTAATATAGACTTACCCTTGTCTAAGTTCTCACTAGCTAATTCAGTTTTAACATTAGTGTTCTCATCTTTAACGATGTTAGCAAGAGGAACAAAGACAATAGTACTAGTGGAAGCAATATTAGAGGAAGAAAGATCATACCCCAAACCTGTTCGATCTAAAGCAGATTTCTGAATGCTAAGCATCTCATCAAGTTTTGCACTTGAAGCCCTCTCTAGTTGAGCTCTTACTTGAAACAGCTCCGCTTCAAGCTTCTTGGTCTTTTCAGCCAGGAAGTTGTTCTCAAACCTCAGTACTCCAATAGTTTGATTCGCCTCATCAAACTTTGCGGACAACTCTTCACGATCAAGTTCCACATCACTGAGCTTCTTGGTGGTTAGCCTATATAACTTCTCATGCTTCTCAGACAGCTTGTATAGTTTTTCATAGGCTAAATGAATATCATCTTTATCATCCATCTTCTCACACTTGGTGTCCACCAATTCTTCTTCTTCATCCACTTCTTCAACAATCCCTTCAGTAGGATTGACTGTGGCAGTGAAGGCATTCAAGATTCCGTCATCCTCATTGTCGGAATCATCTTCAGGCTCAGTGTCACTCAAGGTTACAGCAAGTGCCTTGCTATTCCCAATGCTCTTAAGATATGTAGGACACTCATTCTTCACGTGTCCAAACCCATGACACCCAAAACACTTAGGTCCTACGGGAACAGTGTACTGACCACCTTCCTTAGCATCTTTCTTCCCTTTGTCTTAGCTTTTAAACTGAGAAGAACTAGATTGCTTGCGGTCCTTGTCAAAGCTCCTCCTATTGGCATTCTTTATAAACTTCTTGAACTGCCTTGTAATGTAGGACTTCATCTTAGAATCTTCATCATCGGAAGACTCATCTGTGTCACTGCTCTTTGCCTTCAAGGCCATGCTTTTGCCTTTGCTTGACTTGCTAATCCTTGATAACCCTAGCTCATAGGTCTGCAAGTTCCCAACCAGCTCAGTCAAAGGAATTTTATCGATATCCTTTGATTCTTCTATTGCCGTAATCTTGGTATGAAATCTCTCAGGTAGAGATCTGAGCACCTTCCTTACAACTTTGGGTTCAGGGAAGGTTTCCCCAAGATTGAAGGCTGAGTCCACTATATCTTTAAGTTTGGCATAGAACTCATCAAACGACTCATCCTCCTCCATCTTAATCTCTTCAAAGCTAGTAGTGAGCCGCTATAGTTTTGAATCTTTGACAGCCTTTGTCCCTTCATAGGTTGTCTAGAGGATGGTCCACGCCTCCTTAGCAGTTTCAGTTGAGGATATCTTCTTGAACTCCTCATTGGTGACTGCACTAAATAGGGCATTCAACGCTCTGCTGTTGAAGTTTGCCGCCTTGATCTTGGTTTCATCCCAATCGGCCAGAGCTTGTTTTGGCTTGGTCCAGCCAATCTCAACAGCTTGCCACACTTCTCATCTAAAGACTGTAAAAAAAACTCTCATGCATACTTTCCAGTAGGCGTAGTTAGTCCCATCAAATAAAGGAGGTATAATTAATGATTGTCCTCTATCCATGACAAACAGGGGTCAATGGATCAACATAGCAAAGATTAAACCTAATCAGAGTGTGCCTGCTCTGATATCACTTGATAGGCCACAAACTGAATGACCCCTTGTGATTTAACCAATTAATTAATTAGTCAAATTATTAATTAATCAATTTATCATGCAATTGCGTGGCAGCACAAACAAATCACCGAATAACTAAATATGCAGCGGAAATTAAATGACACAGTGATTTGTTCACGAATGGGGAAAACCCTAATGGCAAAAACCCCATCGGGTGATTTTCAGGTCACCACTCCCGAAACTCCACTATTATCAAATCAAGCGGTTACAAGTAAAGGAATCCTAAGTACCTTACCAACCTACAGTTGAACCCTTACCCCAATACCCAATTGGACTTGATCTGTAGTGACAATTTCCACCTTTAATGCACGGCTCCCAAGTACGTGACTAACCAGATGCGCGGATCCCAGTACGCGACTTCAAACACTAACTTAGAAGGAGAGGTTGGTTGCAAAGTTCTTCAGTTCATTATACACGATGAGAATCAGGAAGATGCTTGGTCACAAAACCCTTTGGTGCAAATACACAGCAACTTCTTCAGAGAAGATGAACTAGGTCAAGAACTTCGTCTTTGATCACAATTTGCTTGAACAAAGATTGCTCAATGTTTTTGCAACTTGTGTCTATGTTGACGGCTCTTAAAACACTTTTTTTTTATATGTTTAGGGTTAGAAGAAAAGAAGGCTCAAAAACATATTCACAGATCTCAAGAAATCAGAACAGAAAAATCTGATTTTTAAATCTCGACAGATAGCAGGTGTCGAGGAGCTATCGAGCAGGTGTCGAGCTTTAATGAAAATGCACTCCAGCTTGATTTTTCTTAGACAGACTTGATGACTTCAACACTTGATCTTGAAACCTTGTTTCTTGAAATATTAAAAACACCTAAAACTACCCAATTACAAGTAGAGTGCGTTTTGTCAAAGGATTAGCCAATTTACATAAATAGTATGACATATGTTCTTAACATGTGAACCACATATGTCCTAACAAATATAATTCAAACAAATCTTTGTCATCCAATCTTATTTTACACACAGAATTTATGAAGCTAGTGCTCAACAATTTCTAATGATTTTCCACACTGCAAAGATTAATTATTTGCTACTATAAGTAAAAATATAGATAAGTAGAATTAAAACATCTTAAAAGTATGTCTTTACTCCTTGTTGTTAGGGTCATGTGTTTTGATATTGTCAACCATGCCAAATTATGCGTCTTTTATTGAGTTTTGATTTGTCTTAAAGTTGTTAAATGAAGACTAAGTTGAAGACACAAATTTTGCTCAAGAAAAGTTCAAGAAAAACACATTTTTAGCACATTTTCAGCTTGTATCTCGATACCTCTTGATAGAAGCTAGAAACTTACTACCTCCTCGACACAAGCTCGATCTATCGAGATTTTGTTTTTGACACAAGCTCGACAGCAGCTCAATCTATCGAGTTTCACAAATCAGCAACACAAAAAAGCTCATAACTTATTCGTTTGAAACCCAACTTGAGATCTGTTTGAACTAGTATTAAAGGACATCGTAAACCATCTATTAGTAGGCTTTTCAAAGAGAGAAACACTCTGTTTATGTGGCTAGGGTTTTGTAACCAAGTTTTCTCTATTTCACCAAACCAAAGAATTTCAAAGTAGATTTGAAGTTTCCATTGGTGAAGAAGCTAAAGTCATAGCAACCACCACAGACTTAACTACTGTGAGGAAAACCTTTAAGAGGTTCTTGAAGTCAGTTGGAGGTTCCAATTATGATTGTGGATAGAGCGTTTATATATTAAAGAGTTCAAAAATTCTGAAGCGATAAAAAGTTTCTACTTTAAGTTCATCTTCTAGCATTGTAGAGTGTCTAGGGATAAAGGTTTTGTACTAATTTGAAACTTCTCTTTATTATAGTCAATTACTTTTTGGGAAGGTTTCCCTCAAGGTTTTTTACTATAAAACTAGTTTGTTTTATCAGTTTTCTTGGGTCATCATTTCTTCCCTTATTTATTATTCCACTATGCATAATTTTGACATGATATTGATGTTTGTTTGTTTAACCAAGGATTATTCATAATATATCTAATTAACAACTTGGGTTTAAAACTAGTTAATTCTATCAACTAGGGGTCTAAATTTCCTATCACTTGTTACAAAGTCTCAATTTCTCTTGCCAATTTTGAAGCAACATTAAGTGGAAAAGTTATTTCATCCTTGGATTTCTTATAAACACTGGTTGTGAAACACAATTTCTCCACTGATTATTTCCCACTTGGTAGCATCTTCTAACTTATAGAACTGGATCCAAGGCTTTTAGAGGCAATTGCAAGAAAAAAAAAAAAAAAAAAAAAACCTTCATCAATTTAGTTCGAGAGAATGAAAACTTTCTTAAACAAAGAAAAGATGGTTCCAGGAGCACATTGTTACACTTGGCGTCAAGATTTGGACATGTTACATTGGTGATGGAAATTTTGAAGTTGTGCCCCATGGTTGCTGTAGAGAATAATAAGCAGGAGACTCCATTACATGAAGCCTGTAGTCGAGGACATATTGAGGATCTCAAGTTGCTATTAGAGCACAATCCTTGGGCAGCTTGTAAGCTTAATGCTGATAATCATAGTGCATTCTTTATGGCTTGCAGTCATGGGCATGTCGTGATACAAGGCCACTGAGTATGCTGCTGTGTTATACCAAGGGCTACTGAGTTGTACCAAGGGTGTTGAGTGAGTTAGTTAGTTAAGACAGTTAGTATTGTTGTTAGTCCTTGGGTAGTTAGTTGGTTAATGTACTATTAGTTAGTTGGTTATTACACTGTTAATCATTGATTAGTTAGTTGATTGTACTAGATCATTGGTTGTAATCATTGATTAAGGGATTGGTTAGTTGAGCATTTTGTTAAGACTTGTACAAATAAACCCGAGTATACTCACAGGGGGGATAAGCAATAACATAGAACTTCTTGATTCTTTTCTTTCTTTCTCTTGCTAATCTTCTCTCCCTCAATTTCCTTTCCCTTCTTGGAGGCTAGCTGTCCTTGAATTCACCTATATCCATATAAGATCTTGGATCTTATCAATTGGTATCAGAGCAGGTCTTCCCTGTGATTCCTATGTTCCACCATGACTGAAACACGAGCTACCACTATTCTTAATGAAACCATAGCTTCCCTAAAATCCACCGCAGACCACCACACCAAAAATCTACAAGAATTTCATAACATTACCAGCATTCATACCCGTACCCTGAATGACATGAGCCAACAATTAGCTACAATATTGCAGAAGCTAAATGCTGCAGAAAATGCAGAACCCAACCATGAGAATTCACACACCCCTAAAGCTTTTAATAACCATAATCTCGTTCCAAGCATGTTAAGGCCTGTGAAGCTAGATTTTCCCAGATTTTGTGGTGGGGAGCCAACTTCTTGGATTTATAAAACCAAAAAGTACTTCAAGTACTATAGGATACCAGAACAAGAGAAGTTAATGATGGCATCCTTTCACATGGATGGTGAAGCTTTGGTTTGGTTTCAAGAGGGTGAAGATGCTAGTGTATTTGGTATTGGGAGGCATTGGTACAAGCTCTGTTAATCAAATTTGGGTCTACAGCCTATGATGATCCCATGGAGGTTCTAACTAGGTTGAGGCAGACATCAACTGTGGCAGTGTACAAAGGAGAATTCGAGGTTTAATCCAATAGGATTAAAGGGTTGTCTACACAACACAAATTAAGCTTTTTTTTGAGTGGCTTGAAGGATGAGGTGAGGCTGCCTGTAAGGATGTTGAACCCCCCTACTCTCATTGCAGCATTTATGTTAGCCAAAATTCAAGAAGAGTACTTGTTAGGAAGCAAGAAAAGTTACAAGGGTTCACCTGAGCAGTTTAGGCCTTCCTTGCTTGGTTTACCTAGAATTACTACCCATTTGATACTAGGAACAAAATTCCAATTAAGAAGATTTCTCCTGCTTAAATGGAAGAAAGAAAAAAAAAGGGGGCTTTGTTATAATTGTGATGATAAGTGGGCACCTGGGCATAAATGTAAGAATGTTACCTTGTTCTTGCTGGAAGGAGTAAAGATGGTATAAGATTTTGATTGTGGGGTACAACTTACTGCGATTGAAAATGGGGTTACCACTGCTAGTGTACAAGAAGATGAGGTAGAAGCTGAAATTACTCTATATGCCTTGGTTGGTAGTCCTACTCTAGGAACAATGAGAGTTAAAGGAAGAATCAAAACTGTTTCCTTGGTGATTCTTATGGATTCTAGAAGCACTCATAACTTCATTGATGCATCCTTAATTCCTAGTCTTCGAATTCCAGTTGATGAATCACAGATTCTTGAAGTGAAGGTGGCCAATGGAGAGACCATCAAGACACAAGGATTGAGTAAGGATGTGCCTGTGTTCATACATGCCTTAGTTGGTAGTCCTACTCCAAGAACAATGAGAGTTAAGGGAAGAATCAAAACTGTTTCCTTGGTGATTCTTGTGGATTCTGAAAGCACTCATAACTTCATTGATGCATCCTTAATTCCTAGTCTTCGAATTCTAGTTGATGAATCACAGATTCTTGAAGTGAAGATGGCCAATGGAGAGACCATCAAGACACAAGGATTGTGCAAGGATGTGCCTGTGTTCATACATGGATAGGTTTTCATGATTCAATTGCATGTGTTGTCATTAGGAGGTTGTGACTTGGTTTTGGGGACCTTAGGGGTTATCAACTGGGATTTCAAACACCTTTCTATGGAATTCGCTCATGCAAGAAAGCAGGTGGTGTTGCAGGGAATTAAAACTCAACCAGTGGATCCTGAGATACAAGATATGGTTCAATTCTTCAAAGAACCTAATAGAAGGGGATTAATTTTGCAGATAATAGCTCATTGTTCAACAATAGAGCAATCTTCCCTCCCGGCTGAGATTGCTGACTTGTTGCAAGAGTTCCATGGAGTTTTTGCTACACTAGTGGGCTTAGCTCCAATGAGAGGCCATAAGCATTAGATTAACCTTAAGTAGGGAAATCAGCCAATTTGCCAAAGACCATACAGGTACCCATACTATCAAAAAATTGAGATTAAAAAGATAGTGAAGTAGTTGTTAGGAGTAGGTTTTATACAAAATAGTCAAAGTCCTTTTGCTTCCCCTGTCCTTTTAGTAAGGAAATCAAATGGTTCATGGCATATGTGTATAGATTATAGGGCATTAAATCAGGCCACTATAAAAGACAAATATCCTATCCCTGTTATAGATGAACTTTTGGATGAGCTACATGGGGCTTGCGTTTTTTTCCAAATTAGACTTGAGATCTGGATATCATCAAATCAGAATGAGAGAACAAGATATTCCTAAGACTACTTTTTGGGACTCATGAAGGGCATTATGAATTTCTGGTGATGCCATTTGGGTTGACAAATGCACCTTCTACCTTTCAATCCTTAATGAATCAGGTTTTAAGCCATTTCTTAGAAGATTTATTCTAGTTTTATTTGATGACATTCTGGTGTGTAGCAGAAGCATGATTGTTCATGTGGAACATCTTAGAGTTGTTTTGGAAGTGTTGGCTAAGAATCAATTGTACGCTAAGATGTCTAAATGCATGTTTGCTTGCATGGAAGTGGAATATCTTGGACATATCATTTTTGGGGAAGGTGTAAAAATTGACCCTTAAAAGATCCAGGCTATGCAAGAATGGCTTGTGCCTAAGGATGTTAAATCTCTAAGGGGATTCCTAGGCCTCACTGGCTATTATAGGAAATTTGTCAGAGGGTATGGTCACATTGTAGCCCCCTTAACAGCAATTCTAAAGAAAAACTCTTTTTCTTGGAATCATGAAGCTGAGGAAGCCTTCAAGCAAATCAAATTGGCTATGTCCAACCCTCCTATGTTAGCCTTGCTTGATTTCTCTAAGACATTCACCGTGGAATGTGATGCTTCAAGGCATGGCTTAGGTGCTGTTTTAATGTAGGAGCAAAGGTCCATTGCTTTTCATAGTCAAGCATTAAAAGGTAGAGCCTTTGCCTTATCCACTTATGAGAAGGAATTCTTAGCCTTAATTACCGTAGTGAAGAAATGGAGACTATATTTGGTTGGTAATGCATTTATCATCAAAATAGACCATATTTGTTACATCAGCAAATAGGCACACCAATTCAACAAAAATGGTTGTCTAAGCTGTTAGGCTATGCCTTTGTTGTTGAGTACAAGAAAGGTTCTGAAAATGTGGTAGCAGATGCTTTGTCAAGGAGGGGGGGAAGAGTCTAAGTCAGCTATACCTTCAATTCAAGAGTGTTATGATTCTATAGTAGGCAATGCTATTATTGATTTGACCACTTCAGCTACTACTACCTTGGGAACTTTATGTATCATTTCCTTCCCTACTCCAACTTGGGTGGCTGAACTCAAGGCTAGTTATGCAACTTATCTAGCTATCAATCCATTCTGTTTACCTTTTAGGCTGATGGTGTACCTCCTAAGGGATTTTCCTTAGTTAATGGACTGCTATTCTTTAAAGGTAGAATTTATTTGGGACCTACAAGTGCTCTCAAGTCCTTAATCTTACAACATGTTCATAATGGACCTTTGAGGGGCACTCAAGTTATTTGAAGACCTTACATAGGGTGAAACAAGATTTTTATTGGCCTGGCTTGAAGAAAGATTTGAAGCAGTACATTAAGGAATGTGACATCTGTCAAAGGGTGAAGTATGAAAACTATAAACCAGTTGGATTGCTTCAACCTCTACCTATCCTTCCAAAGCTTGGTTAGCTATGAGCATGTACTTTATTGAAGGATTACCTAAGTCTCAATTGAAGAATGTAATCTTGGTGGTAGTGGACAGGTTCACTAAGTATGTCCATTTCATTGTCTTGTCCCATCTTTACATTGCATCTAAGGTTGCATCTTTATAAATGCAATTCATTTTCAAATTACATGGTATGCCTGCTTCTATGTTAAGTGACAGGGATCCAGTCTTTACTTCTCATTTTTGGAGTGAATTAATGAGACTTCTAGGTGTGGAGTTAGCCATGTCTTCAACTTACCATCCCCTAACAGATGGTCAAAATGAAGTGGTAAACAGGAGTTTAGAGCAGTATTTAAGGGCTTTTACAGCAGATAAGCCCTCTGCTTGGGTGGAGTGGTTACCTTTAGTTGAATTTTGGTTTAACACTAACTTTCACATCTCTAACAAGTTAACTCCCTTTAAAAATTTACATGGTTACTCACCTCCAAGGTTGTTGGACTATATCCCTGGCACAACTCTGGTGGGAGCTGTTGATGAGCACTTGAAGTCAAGGTAGCAAGTTTTGTCATTGCTTAAGCAGAATTTACTACTCACTTAGGAAAGGATGAAGTCTCAAGTAGACAAGCACAGATTTGAAAGGAGTTTTGCAGTGGGGGATTGGGTGCATTTGAGGTTGCAGCCCTATAAGCAGAGGTCCCTGAAGCATAACACACTTGGTAAGTTGTCCCCAAAGTTTTATGGTCCTTTCCAAGTCATACAAAAGGTTGGAGCAGTGGCATACAAACTAGAATTACCCCTTGGATCTTAGATTCATCATGTTTTCCATGTTTCCTATCTCAAGGCTAAGTTGGGCCACCAGGTTACTCCTATCTCTCAACTTCCCACTGTTATATTAGAAGGTTCTCTCATTCTAAAACCTATGGTAGTCTTGAATAATAGGTCTATCCAGCTCAGAAATAGGACAATCACACAAGTTTTGGTGCAATGGTAGGGTTGCACTCCAAAGGATGCTACCTGGGAAGATTTATGTCAGCTCCAACAACAATTTCCTCACCTTGTGGGCAAGGTGCTTTGAGGAGGGGGGAAATTGGTACAAGGCCACTGAGTGTGCTATTGTGTTATACCAAGGGCTGCTAAGTTGTACTAAGGGTGTTGAGTGAGTTAGTTAGTTAAGACAGTTAGTATTATTGTTAGTCCTTGGGTAGTAAGTTGGTTAATGTACTATTAGTTAGTTGGTTATTGCACTGTTAATCATTGATTAGTTAGTTGATTGTACTAAATCATTAGTTGTAATCATTGTTTAAGGGATTGGTTAGTTGAGCATTCTGTTAAGGCTTGTACAAATAAACTCGAGTATACTCACAAGGGGGATAAGTAATAACACGAAACTTCTTGATTCTTTTCTTTCTTTCTCTCTTTGATCTTCTCTCCCTCAATTTCCTTTCCCTTCTTGGAGGCTAGCTGTCCTTGAATTCACCTATATCCATATAAGATCTTGGATCTTATCATGTTGACGTGGTGAAGCCCCTATTGAATCAGTCTTGGTTGGTGGGATTAGAAGATGAGGGATTTGATCCAACTTGTCTTCATGTGGCTGCATCAAGAGGGCACATAGGTACGTAGCAAACTCATCTTAACTATTCTTTGCAAATCCACTCTTAACATACTTAAAACTAATCACAGACATGCTGTATGTGTGGGAAAATGTCAATTAATTATTTTATTATGTATGAGTAAAAAAGGAGTAGACAAAGGGAAAAAACAGATAATTGAATTCAATTATCCACAGCCCTTTAAATCTGATAGGCAACACAAGACAAATCTCAAAAAAAGTCCAAGGCCTCCACTATTTAAATTACACTAAAGATGAGAATTTACAATTCCATTCTTCTGATTGAAAGGAGTTGGTCCTAAATCTTTGGAGATGGGGGGCTCCTATCATCACTTATTAGCATAGAAGTGAGAATTTAATAAATGCATTCCAAAGAGAAGCTAAGAAGCTAGTGCTCAACAATAGGAAGCTATTTTCTACAACTATAAGCAAAAATATAAATAAGTAGAATTAAGGACTTTCTTAAATGTACATCTATACTCCCTCTAAGGCTCTAACAAAGTTTGAATTTCTCTTCCTAGCTTTTGAAGCATCAGAAAGTAGAAATGTTATTTCATCCACTAGATTTCTTGTACACACTTGTTGTGGAACATACTTTCTCCACTGATTATTTGCCACTTGGTGGAGTCTTTTAACTTACAAGAATGGACCCAAGGCTTTATGAGGCAATTGTAGGAAATGACAAAAAGGGCTTCATCAATTTAATTAGTTTAGGAGAATGAAAACTTTCTCAAACAGAGAACAGATGGTTCCAGGATCAGTGTTGCACTTGGCTTCTAGATTTGGACACACTGAATTAGTAATGGAAATTTTGAAGTTGCACCCCATGGTTGGAGCAGAAGATATTAAGTTGGGGACTCCATTGCATGAAGCCTGTCATTAAGGGCATACTGAGATCCTAAAGTTACTACTGGAGACAAATCCCTAAGCAGCTGTTAAGCTTAATGCTGATAACCAGAGTGCATTCTTTATTGCATGCTGTCATGGCCATGTTGACCTAGTGAAGCTGCTTTTGAATCAGTCCTAGCTGTTGGGGTTAGAAGATGAACAATTTGTTCCAACATTTCTTCATGTGGCTACGTCAAGAGGGCACACAAGTTGGTAGCACACTCATCTTGGCTAATTTTTGCAAATTCACTCTTAATAAAAACTTGAAAGCTTGAATTTGAGTAAAAACACAAGAGTTGTTTAAACCCCCAAATAAAATTACAGCTCAATTGATTTTACTCTAACTTAAACTAAGTGCGGAATAGAGTAAATGCGAGCGAACAAACAATATAACTATATTAAGTCATATTCATCAAATCATAGCAGTAAAATGAAAGCTAAAAAAGTAGGGAAGAAAAATGTAAACACAAAATAACACGCCGATGTGTTATCGAAGAGGAAACCGAAGAACCCGACGAAAAACTTCTTCGCCGCCTTCCAAGCGGTAAATCGATCTACTAAAGAATAAGTTGGAGTACACAAATAACAAAAGACCCTCCAAGCCTAGTCTACCTTATGTACTCGAGCCCTCCAAGCTTCTGCTACCAACTGACTTAACAAAGCCTTGTCTTCTCTAACTCTCCGAATCACGCAATTCAGCTCGATTGCATCCACCAAACAAATGCCTTCTTCCAATGCTTCCTAGTAGCACCAAAACCTTACTTTACACTCAGGATGGGTGTGGTAAGTGTTTGGGCTATCAACCTCTCAAGGATTTGGAAATGGGGAGGTAAGAGTTGAGGAAAACCATAACGGATTATGTAGAGAATTATGGGTATAATAATCTCTCACTCTCAAGGGTAATGGCTAGAGTTTTCTCTTTGAAAGCACTCCTCAACATATGTGAGTAATGTGGATATATATAGTGTGAGTAGAGACTAGGTGTATCAGATATGATAAATTGGCAAAACAGAATGTTTCGCGGCTATTTCGCGGGAAGGTCTTACCCGCGAGACACTCGCGAAAACTAGCTGTCACCATCTATCATTACTCTTTGTATTCCAGTCATGTGCTGATCACATGCTTCACTTCGCGGGAAGGCTTCTCGTGAGCTACCCGCAAAAACTTCTTTCATCTTCAATTTGTCTTGAGTCTTCACACTCTCTCTCACATGTAACTCTTACAATGAAATCCAACATAAAATACATGGTACAAAAGATTGAATAAAATTACAATCAAATTTGGTATATAATTAAAACCAACACAAAATAGTTGTAAATCACAACTTTACAAAACTTAAAACTAATCACAGATAATTTAAATTTGCATGTATAATTAAGGTAGGACTATCAAGGAGTAGGTAACCAAGGAAAAAAAAATGATAATTAACTTCAATTTACTGCAACACGAGAAAATATAAAAAAAAGTCCCAAGGCCACCGCTTGTTTTTGTTTCTACGTTATATGTACTACAGATAGAATAGATACTATATATAGATGAGAACTTACAATTCCTTTCTTCTGAGTTCTGAGTTAAAGGAGTTGGTCCTAAATATATCTTTGGAGATGGGAGACTCTTAATAATTATCACCTATTTCCATTTATACTATGAATTCATACTTGGTTGGGCAGGTGTTGTTAGAGAGTTATTAAATGTGCTCCCACATTTTGCCTGGAAGGTTGATGGGAATGGATATTCTCCATTTCACCATTCTTGTAACAGTGAGCACCTGGAAATAACAAGAATGCTCCTAAAGCTTAGCGCAGACCTCGCGCTGCAGTTCAGTAACACGGGCTACATATGCCACTGCACTTGGCAGCCACGAATGGAAATACTTTAATTTTTGAAGAATTTGAGCAGATGGCTCCCATATCCTTTCATCGTCTCACAAGACAAGGAGATAAGAGTTTTTTATTTAACTGTGAAATACAAGCACTATGGGGCTTTCATGTGATTGGCGGGTGCCTTCCACAATACTGATTTCTTCCACCGTCCAGATCAATGTGTTAACACTCTTGCATCTTGCTGTCTCTAGAGGATGCTCTAAGGTAAGGAAATTAAGGTCACACACTCATATATATGATATGGTAATTATAGTTGCGAAATTCTGATGAACATGCCATAAGGTAATGGATTGGATGGTACAAGGCACGCATATATTCTGGCATTTATTAACCTGACTAAATAGGAAATTAAACACATTCACTGTTATCAGGAAATTACCTCATGTGATCCACCACCAATAATAGAGGCTAGCTTTACTCTCTACAATTACGAAGCTGTCTCTTCCTCTATGTGGGGTGGCAGTTACCACGACCAGACCAGGGGACCATGCTGCCCTAGAATTTTTTTTTTTTTTTTTTTAAATTAGTTTATATTAATTTATCATATTTGAAACTTTTTGCTATTAAAAAAAAAAAATCATACGTGGCCCTCTTGGCAGTGACCACGACCAGACCAGGAGACCCTGGTGCCATAGATTTATTATTATTATTATTATTATTTAAGTAGTATATATTAATTTATCATATTTGAAACTTTTTGTTAACAAAAAAAAAAAAAAATCATACATGGCCCTCTAAAGTTGAAAATGAACCCCAAAATTAAAAGTTATTCCAAAAAACTCAAAAAATAAAATGATCACTGACCTAAGTCTTATTTGTGGTTAGAAACTAAAATTAAAAGTAACATCAATTTTTACTAATAAAATAAAAACAAATCCCACAAAATTTAAAAATCTCAATTAAGGAAAAAAGCAAATAATTTGTGCATTTTGACTGTGTTTTGTATAACAATTTGATTGTGATTCGAAATTTAAATTTAAGAATTTGGGATTTGGATATTGTCATACTGCCAATGACCGCATCTCATCCAACTATGATCAAGCTTTGAGTCTTTAAATGTCAAAATCAAGGAACAAACAAGTAGCAATTCCAATGACCAAAAATAAAAGGAAAATGCTAGAGTTATAAACTATTTTATGACATTTTTTACAAGTTACTGATGTGGTGAGTAGTATTAAGTATATGAAAAAGTGATGCCCGGTGAGTCTAGATAAGAATTAATAAAAATTAGTCACATCAACGGTTTGTTAAAATATTGTAAAATAGTGTATCCATAGTGTGTGTGATGTTCTAATTGGGCTCGTTTTTTTCGAGTTTGTTCCAGATTGTGGAGTTTGTGATCAATAAAGCAACAGTACGTGGAGATCAACTCCCAGAATGATGAGGGACTCAGCTCCTGGCATCCAAGACCAGAATGAAAGTTTTGATAAATTCCCTTAAATTAAAGCTATGCTGGAGAGTGCTGGTGGTATAACCATGAAACTTTTACGTTCAAAAGAAGTTGAAGGAACTACTCCCCCTAACATATTTGAGGACGCTTGGAGGCAAATTAGCTTAGATAATGTGTCCAGGTTGCCCATACCAAGGGACTTTGGTGATCCACCCAACCAAGAAAGTTCTGAAGTAAATTCCCCCCATCATCAAGTTGAAGAGACAAACAAAATTCAGAGTGACAACACAGGTAAGCCAGATTCTTCACTAGAGAAGAAAACTAGCTCCTTGACCAATTTGCAGCTACACAAGGTCCTCAGCAGAAGACAAAGGGTAAAACTAACTAAACTTCATAATGACCGTCGAGATAGGGAAAAAGAGACACACAGGGAGGCGCTGCAAAATGCGAGGAACACGATTATACTTGTCGCCATTCTAATTGCCACAGTTACTTTTACTGCTGGATTAAGCCTTCCGGTGGTGGTGGTGTTTACCAGCAAGAATCATCAATTGGAAATTCAAGTTCAACAGTGGCTGGAACAACACCTTTAAGGTCTTTATAAAATGCAACAACTTTGCATTGTTCACATCTTTATCTATTGTTTTAGTTCTAGTCAGCATAATCCCTTTTGAATGAAAACCACAAATGATGCTACTGGTTGTTGCTCACAAAGTCATGTGGTTAGCTGTCTCATTCATGACTACGTCTTATGTTGCAGCCATATGGATAATTTTACCACATGGTCACTGGAAAGAATGGATACTTGCTATCAGTGCAGCAACCATGGGAACTCTATTCTTCTGTCTAGGAGTTGCGTTGGCTAGACACTGGTTGAGGAAGTCGAAGTGGGTGAAAGACAATGGTAAGACTAAGAAGAAAGGGATTGCTGCACCCACTGAAGGTAAAACCCAGTCACAATCTGCTAAGCCTGACATCAAACTCGACATCAAGTCTCACTCCACAAACTCTAACACTAGAGATGTAACCCGATCAGAATCCAAATCCAATTCCTCCACTAACTCTTACGTTAGTAGTTGCAGAGGCCTAGGATATCATGCATACTGAACAGTCAAAATTGAGGACAGAGCAACTTATTTGATCTTAAAGCAGCAATAACCTTGTTGGTAGCTTAAGCATTTGCTTTGAAAATCATTTTCTAATTTGTACTTTTTGTTCTCATTCCGTGGAAATGGCTTACTTCTTGTTTTCCAATGAATTCACTTGGTTTTCCAAGGAATGAAAATCATTGCACATATATGGAAAAATGAAAAGTCATGGTAATTGTACTTTTATTACGACAGAAAACTGTGAAAAGTGTGAAAACATGTTTCCAAGTATGTTGATCAAAGAATTTCCCAACAATTGGGTGATTCCAACTCTACATTCTAGAAAGGCTCTAAGACAGCAGAAGGTGTTTCCTTCCAGTTCAACCTATCACATTACTTGTTCTAACGACTGCTAAATCAAAATTAACTATAATAGTTCTCTTACTGTCTAATCAAGCATCCTAACGAAATCAAAATACGATACAATCAAGTATCCCATGTAGTCTATCTATCCAACCATCAAACTGTTCAGAAAATTAGCATAGTGAAAAGCGCAGCGTAAATAATAGGGGCTACTCCTATTTTTAAGCGAATTTCCTCATTTCTAAAAGTGCTGAAATTCTTAGCAAGCTTAAACCAAGACAAAGAAAAGTGCAAAAACTGGAACATATTTCATAGATTTTTTTATAAAAAATAAAAAGAATTAAAAAAAATTCCTGGACTAACTATTTCTCAATTGCTACTATTCTATTGGCAAATTCTGAGAATCAAACTACCATATGCCTTCCAGTGTAATTGTTAAAAAACAGTAAAAACGGAAAAATAAATAAATAAATAATATATGAAAAAAGTTTAGCTACAAAATGGGTTGTAGCTTAAGGCTACAAACTCATTCAATAAAATAAATACTACAACATATTTTGAAAATCTAACCGTTGAATTGCATGTTCTTTATGCCCTTAATACACATATTAAATTTTGTGTCAATCAAATATCATTTACTATATGATCTATAAGCTTATATTTTGTGCATAATTTTAAATTACAAAAACTTGCAATTTAAAAAATTTATTGATGACATAGCTATTGATCTTTAATTTTCTTGAAATTTTGCAAGCATGGAAGATATAAGAAGAAGATGTAATCCAATGGTGGATTTGTCAAAATTCACCTCCAACAAAAATATATTAAGTAAGTTTGTAGTCTAAGGCTACAACTAATTTTGTAGCTAAACTTTGTCCATAATATATATATATATATATAACTCTAAATATTATGTCAATGTATATTTCCCTTTTACTTTATAGAACGAAAAGATCTTGTTTTGGTTCATGAAAATTTGAAGCTTTAAAAAAAATTGGGTTGAATATAAATTTTAAGGAACATACTAATTTCCGAGATCCCATAAAAAATAAAAAAAAATAAAAAATAAAAATTCTGCATAAGTGTCTTATATGCTTTGATCCCATTCCACTACATGGCAGTATTAGGATTTGTTTAAGATCTGTTTATTTTGTTGAAATTAAAATTTTTTTGTTGAAAATAAATAAAGGTAAAAAAGTTAGTTGAAATAATAAAGTGGAACCATAGTTTTAAAAACCGGTATGGTGAAAGAATTGAAAAAAGGACTGGTTATCGGTTTTCTGGTTGGATCGAGGTCCGACTGGTGGTTAAACCGATGACGTAATAAATAATTTAATTAATAATTTTAAAATAATAAAATTAAAAAAAATATATTAAGTTTTTTAACTAAGAATATTCAAGTTAAAGATATATATATATATATATATATATATATATATATATAATTTAAAAAATAATGTGAGTTTAGTTTTCGTGTATTAGATTTAGGAAATTGAATGGTTTAGACCCCTTAAACTATAACCAGATTGCGTAGCCTATATTAATTAGCCAAGTTTTAACTTAGTCAAATTAAACAGTTCTAGGTTAAAACAATCACAAAATCATATCAAGCATACAAAACATATAAAGCAGCGGAAAATAAATAACACATGATATGATCACCCAGAAAACCACACGGAAAAACCTGGGGAGGATTTTACCCACCAATTCTCAAGGCAAAATGGAATCCACTAAGAAAGAATTGAAGTTCTTACAAAAGGACTTACAAGCTCCCCGCTTGACTTCCTAATGCTACCCACCAGTAAAACTTCCTGACACGACCACGCGCAGGCTCCGAGTCCACGGACTACTTCTTTCTTTGAATCCCTTCAATCAGCTACAAGCACCCACGCTTGATATTCTTTAAGCTTTAAAGGCAGCAACCAAGTTGATCATCAAGATGTTGAAGTGATCTCAATCTTGAAAACCCTAAGCTTTGTGTAAAGGAAAGCTCCTCTAGATCTCACAAGAGATTTACACAAAACCGCAATGTATGAGCAACAATACAACTTGTACAACTCTTAAAAACGTGGCTAGGGTTTGCCTTATATACCTAGGGCAAAAACATAAAACCCTAAACGTTTAAAGAGTTTGGGCTGAGTTGGAAATTCTGCAGAAAACGCATCTGGGCCGACTTTCAATCGATCGAGTCTAACCTTCGATCGATCGAGCCAGGCCAAAATGCCCCAATGCATCTGCAGTCACTCGATTCCAACTTTACAATATTTTATCAACTTTGAGCAAGCCTAAACAAGACTAAATACAATGTTTTGATCATGGTTTGCCAACATTACAAATTAGAGTTCTAAATACATAAAATCCTAAGACCTTAGAACCTAACAAACTCCCCCTTTGGCAATCCGTGACAAAACACAAATTAAAAGCTCAAAGTTTACAAGTAAAAAACCCTTTACAAAATAATGCTCATAAACTAAAGTTCAACCTAACTACTATCCATCGGTTGCAAGTGTAGACAGCAGCTTTGTTGAATCAACCTGTATATTCCTGAAATACTCAACAAACACATAAACGCATGTGTGGCAGGAAATAGTATATAAACAGGTATAATATTCTTGTAAAATTCACACAACACAAAATAAAGATATATATCAATGAATCAACTCAGAAATATAAATCAATAAGCAGTGAATCATACGACAACAAGAATCAAAAGAAAACATGTATATCAATATATCAATCAATGTTACTCCCCCTAACATGAATATCCCCAAAAATGATATACAAAGTGAAGCACCTAGATACAATCTAATAAACTCCACAAAAATATCCCATGCTAACAAAAAAATATCTCCCCTTAACTACAAAATCTCCTCTACAAAGTCAAAACTCTACTCCCCCTTTTTGTGACGGAATGCCAAAGAACATCATAGGCCATCATCAAAAGGAGGTGGTGAGGAAGAACGAAGATGCGCCAAATCCACTCTCAGAGCACGAATCTTGTCGAACAGATCCACCAAAAGCTGACCATGAGCCGCTTGAACAGTCCTGACAGTCTCCAAAGTACGACGAACATCGAAGTCAGCCGCAGGAGGTGGAGGAACATCAGCAGCACCTACAGGATCTGGAACAGCCTCACCAGCAGGACCTGTAGAAGAAGAAGGAGGAGGAGGAGCGCTACTAGAGGGATCAGACCTAGGGTGTTTAGAACCAGCTCGAAGATGAGCGGCCCTCTGTCTAAGAAAAGACGCACCTATAAGACCTATAACATGAACAGGCTCAGAAGTAGAGAAATCTTCTAAACCTAGATAAAGTAAAATCCTATGAATGAAAATAGGATGGACAAGGGCATGAGCAGTAGATGAACTCCTATAAACTTTGTTCAAAGAACGAAGAAACAGATGAGGAAAACTGATAGAAGCATCAGTGACAAGAGCGTACAAAAATACACACATCTCAAGAGGAATGGTGTGCAGATGAGAAATGGGCCAGAGTGAGTGACAGGCTATCCTAAAGAAAAGATAGGTAGTCTCAGGAAGCTCAGCGGTGGTGATCCTAGGATCAGAACCCCACTGGATAGATGACCCAGTGATGTAAGACATGACATCACTCAACTCGGGTGACTCATCATAGGGATAGACAGGATCCCTAACCAGCGGTACCTCAAGAGCATCAGCCACTACCTGAGGAGTAATGGTGTACTCTACACCTCGTATCCAACTCCTAACAAGAGTGTTGGAATCATAGATGTGGACAGAGAGGTTCGAGAAGAACTCTCTAATCAAGATAGCCGGAGGTGGAGGGTCAGACACAGCTAACAAAGGCAACCAACCTCGACGCTCAAAATTTGCCCTAATGGCAGGATCTAACTCATCTAACAGGACAGAACGCTCAGCCCAAACCTTTCTCTTAAGGTTTAAAGTCTCAAAGATCTCTTGGTTTTTCTCACGGGGGAACCGCTCACTACCAAAAGAAGGAGGGGATGGAGTAGGAGTGGGAAGAGTCCTACGTGCTCTAGTCTTCCTAGGCATGGTGCTAAGGAAAGGACAGAGACATAAAGAGAAAACCAAAAAGAACAAAAACAAAACCAATGGCAGACTGCAAGTTAGCACAAACAAAAAAAATATAGAATAAAAATCTATATGATGCATGAACATTAACAATGTTATGATGCATGAACTAATGCAGTAACCAGGATCAAATTAAGTTTAATTTCACAAAATTGGCTTGAACATAGAGTTTCTTAACAAAAACCCTAAAAATTTGAGAACCACTTGAAAATTTTTGTA
This sequence comes from Quercus glauca, assembly GCA_023736055.1. Taxonomy (NCBI): domain Eukaryota; kingdom Viridiplantae; phylum Streptophyta; class Magnoliopsida; order Fagales; family Fagaceae; genus Quercus; species Quercus glauca. The sequence continues at coordinate 22,515,460 of CM043319.1, read as the reverse complement.
CCAAATTGATGAATTAATCATTACACACCATTGAAAACAGTTTATAATAACCAATTATATCAATTACACAAGCCAATTTCATCAATTAAACTCAATTTCACAAAAAGCCCCAATTCGGATCAATTATAAACCCTAGAAATTTCAATTTTTCACAAAACTCAAAATTGATCAAATTAAACTATTAAGAACATGTCTATAGGGTGTCCCCACCAAAACCCATTGATCAATTTCATCTAATTAGCGTTGAATCATCACAAAACCCAAAAAGAAAGTTTCGAAAAATACTCCCTCAAATGCATGAAAAATGCATGTAAATGTGAAAATAAATTGAAAAGGAAGGGCAAAATAGACATACCGCTTGAGGAAAGTGAAATTGTGCAAAAAATTTGATCGAAAACGACAAAAAATTGACTGGATTCCTGCCTCGTCGGAGAGAGAAGAGAAAAGTTTGAAAAAGTTTTGAAATAGTGACTTTGAAAAAGTCAGATTTCCTCTTTTTAAAAAGCTTCTCCACGATCTTCGATCGATCGAAAATTACATTCGATCGATCGAATGTGACAGTCATTTTAGCACATTCGGAGACACTTTTTCGATCGATCGAAAAATACACTGGATCGATCGAAATGGGCAGAGGCACACTGAATTTTTGGGAAAATCACAGTTTTGAAAAAATAGCAAACCCAATTTTGAAACAACTCCTCAAAGCATTTGAACAATGAATACAAAATGCATGAGTATGAGATGGAATGCTTGTTCAAAAACCCAAATTTTCTCAAACACAAGATTCAAACATCTTCCCATTTAATTTTCTCAAGCAACAAATATGTTGTGCACAAATCTCAAGATATTTTCAAACTTGGTTGGTCAGACCAAAGACACACACACTAACATGTACAGTGTTTAACAAAGAGTAACTTGTGTAGTGTGTGAAACTAGCAAAGACTTGAGATACATGTGAGGTGATATGTGAATAGCAATCAAACACAAAGTCTACACAATTCATCACATAGAATTTAAAAGAGACTATCACCTAAAGAGTTACATCCTATAACTCCCACATCTCCTAGAACAAAAGCTTGCAATCATGTAAGTTTCTTTCATTTTTGCCTCTTATTTATATGAATTGGCATTCAGCCTAATAGTACACACCAGTTTTTAATTTAATTTGAGGTTACACCTTATGTTCTTTTTGTGCATGTGCTACACTTTCTCGAGCACTAGATCTTATGATATGCACTAAGGTGTTCATGATTGGCTAGTGAACAGTGGTGAGATGGTTATTTATGCCTTTCTCAAAAGGATTAAGTCCGACAGTCAAAAACAAGTGACTTCATGATTAAGGCAAAGTGATTAAGAACCACACACATCTTTCCCACACAACATGCACTACAAAGTTTCAACTAGTCAAGTGCAGTAAATAAGCTCATCAAAGTTAAACAAGGTATACAACATGACAAGTGTAAAAAGATTGACCAACCTTGTTTTCAAAAAATTAAGAAAAATAGTGTTCAACAAGATTTTGCTTTCTCTTTTTTTTTTTTTTTTTTAAATTTATTATTAAAAGAGAAAACAAATAAATCCTAGAATGAAATGCATGAATGTAATGCAATGCAAGTCCTAGAACAAAAGAAAAACACAAAAACCAAAGAACAATGGTCACAACAGAATAGAGCAATGAAGCACAAGGACCATGTCGGAAAGACTCAATTAGTTCGAGTCTTTTGAGTCCAAAACTTTTTAGATGCACCCCGAGCATTGGAGTTCTTATTCACATTAGAGTGATTCCCAACTCCAGAATTGGAATAAAGGTTTAACGCCTTTACCAATTCACCAATTAGTGCCATAGGATCTTTTGCTTGAGGCACAGGCACTTTTGGTCTTTTTGCTCTCTTATCAGCTTGAAACTTGAAATAGTTAGGACGAATATGTCCAAACTTACCACAATAATGACAAACCCAAGCAGGTTTACCATGCATCTTGTCCTTAGGTTTGGTAGGCTCCTTAGGTTTGGATTCTCTTAAGTCTACCCGAATCTTTTTTGGTGGTGAAACTTCTACAGGTTTAGCAACCTCACTCACAGGGGGTTTAATGGTTTCACTCACAACCTTACTCACAGAAGGTACAGAAGAAGAAGAAGGAACAAAGACAGTGGAATGGGGTCCAGAATCAAAGATGCTTTCAACATATCCTAACCCAGCTTTATCAGAAGGATACTTTTGAACATTCAGCATGTGATCAAGTTTAGAAATAGCAGATCTAGTAACAGATAAATCATGTTCCAAAGTTCTAACTTTATTAAGCAAAAGCATGTTTTCAGATTTAACATTATTCAAAAGATCATTAGCATCAAACAGTTTTACAAGCAAATTTTTCTTTTCAAGCTCAAGAGCATCAATTTTCTTCAGGCCTAGATCAACTTTCATAGCATCCTTTGCAGCAATTTTGCAAAGTTTGTTATAGGCCTCTTGAAGATCTGCATCTTCAGAGAGTTCCCCATCAGCAGGGTTCTCCTCAGCAGATATGCTTTCATCTACTGTACCAGTAGCAGTGAAAGCAATGAAGTTTCCATCCTCGTCACAACCGGACTCATCATCAGAAACCTCATTATCACTAAGAGTTACAGCCATAGCTTTACCCTTATTCCTCAAGAAAGTAGGACATTCAGATTTGACATGACCATACCCTTGACAACCAAAACACTGAGGACCCAAAGAGTTATTAGAAGATTGACCTACTTGTTCTCTAGGTTTTTCAAAATTGTTAACCTTAGTGGGATCATTCTTCCTAAAGTTTCTAGGTTCAGCAGTGTTGGAGTTCCTTGCCTTTCTATTAGTGTTTCTGAGAAAATTTCTAAAGTTCTTGGCAAGGTAAGCTATCTCCGTGGGAGAGAGCTCATCATCAAATCCACCAGCTTCAACATCATCAACAGACTTAAGTGCCATTGATTTGGATTTGATAGTCTTGGGTAAGTCAGACTCATAGGACTGAAGAGATCCTACAAGCTCATCCACAGGGATGGAGTCAACATCCTTACTCTCAGTAATGGCTGTCACTTTGGGTCTAAAGTCTTCAGTTAAGGATCTAAGAATCTTCCTAACAACTTTAGGTTGATCATAGACTTCACCCAAATTATGAGCAGAATTAACAATATCATTAAGTTTAGCATAAAACTCATCAAAGGTTTCATCATCAGACATTTTAATGTTTTCAAACCTAGAAGTTAATTGCTGCAATTTGTTTATCTTAACAGCCTTTGTGCCTTCATGCACAGTTTGGAGGATTTTCCAAGCAGTATGAGCAACCTCAACATTAGAGATCCTCTTAAATTCCTCCATTGAAACAGCATTGAAGATGGCATTCATAGCTTTGCTATTGAAGCCTGCTGCTTCTTTTTCAGAAGTTTGCCACTCACTCACAGGAGTAGTGGGCTTCTCCCATTCGTATTCAACGGAATTCCACACCTTCTCATCAATGGATTTCAGGAATGCTTTCATCCTTACTTTCCAGTAAGCATAATTGTTCCCATCAAAGTGAGGAGGAACAAACAGAGAGTGTCCATACTCCATGACAACCGGGGTCAAGGATTAGCTCAGAGATAAAAATCTCAAACAGAAGAGCAACCTACTCTGATACCACTTGAACGGTTTAGACCCCTTAAACTATAACCAGATTGTGTAGCCTATATTAATTAGCCAAGTTTTAACTTAGTCAAATTAAACAGTTCTAGGTTAAAACAATCACAAAATCATATCAAGCATACAAAACATATAAAGCAGCGGAAAATAAATAACACATGATATGATCACCCAGGAAACCACACGGAAAAACCTGGGGAGGATTTTACCCACCGATCCTCAAGGCAAAACGGAATCTACTAAGAAAGAATTGAAGTTCTTACAAAAGGACTTACAAGCTCCCCGCTTGACTTCCTAATGCTACCCACCAGTAAAACTTCCTGACACGACCACGCGCAGGCTCCGAGTCCACGGACTACTTCTTTCTTTGAATCCCTTCAATCAGCTACAAGCACCCACGCTTGATATTCTTTAAGCTTTAAAGGCAGCAACCAAGTTGATCATCAAGATGTTGAAGTGATCTCAATCTTGAAAACCCTAAGCTTTGTGTAAAGGAAAGCTCCTCTAGATCTCACAAGAGATTTACACAAAACCGCAATGTATGAGCAACAATACAACTTGTGCAACTCTTAAAAACGTGGCTAGGGTTTGCCTTATATACCTAGGGCAAAAACATAAAACCCTAAACGTTTAAAGAGTTTGGGCTGAGTAGGAAATTCTGCAGAAAACGCATCTGGGCCGACTTTCGATCGATCGAGTCTAACCTTCGATCGATCGAGCCAGGCCGAAATGCCCCAATGCATCTGCAGTCACTCGATTCCAACTTTACAATATTTTATCAACTTTGAGCAAGCCTAAACAAGACTAAATACAATGTTTTGATCATGGTTTGCCAACATTACAAATTAGAGTTCTAAATACATAAAATCCTAAGACCTTAGAACCTAACAGAAATAAAAATAACAAAATCCACTGTCCATATATAAAATTTTATAACTATGAAAAATCAAATTAACAATGTATGATATAGATTTATTATTATTATATATTTAATACTTATATATATATACACACACACACACTAAATACTGACATGACATGGTCCTTTTTTTTTTTTTACCCTTCCCTTAGAGCATCCGCATCAGTAGATGCATAATTTCTGTCCATTTTGCAATAAAAAACATGTTTTTTCTATTTTACACATCCACTTTTATAAAACACCCACATCAGTTTGTCTATTCTACATATTTACTCAATAAAATATTCATTCTTGACTCAATACCTAGCCACCATAAACGATCAGAGTAGCAGCGATCATCAACCCAGACTCCCTCATCAACGCACACAACCACCATCATCAAAGCAACCTCCACCATCAACTCACCCATCAAAATCCCAAAACCACTAATCAAAATCATCAAAATCCACTAATCAAAATTATCAGACCCACTAATCAAAACCATCAAACAAAGAAAAAAGATAGCAGTGGCAATCGGCGAGGCAACGATGATCGGCGTGAGCAGTGACGAGATCAAGCCCTCTACCAGAAAACCCACTAATCAAAAAATGAGAAACAAAGGACGAGAAATCAAACAACGAGAGGATGTGGCGATTGACGATTTGATTAAACAACGAGAGGCTGTGGTCTGATGATTTGATCAAGTGATCGGCGAGAGATCAGGGTAGTGGCAAGAAATGATTTGATCGGCAAGAGATCAGATGGTTTGATGATTTGATCAAATTAGAAAAATGGAGAGTTAGGTGAGAGTGAGAGAAACTAGAGACAATGAGAGAAAAAAATTACTAAAATATTAAATGCAAGTGCTATAGTAACCATGCATATATGCATGCTTATTGTAGCAATTGTGCATTTATGCATAATTTTACATCCACTGATGTGGGTTTTTTTTTTTTTTTTTTTGTCAAAATGTGTAAAATGAAGGATTTTTTGCATTTTGCAAGATTTTGCATCCACTAATGTGGATACTCTTACCTTTATTGAGTTGTCTTGTAAAAGTTTGCTCCTTTTGAGAACTTGTAACGTGGCCCTAGGAGGTGTGAGTCAAATAAGACAGAAAAAAAAAAAAAAAACAAAACAAAAACAAAAACAATAAAAATGATACACCTACCCCTTCTCTTCATTAATACTTCACCTACCTTCTTTTTTTTTTTTTTTTTTTTTTTTTTTTTGAGTGAGTATTATGAAGTAATTGATTTAAAAATGAAATAAACTCCCTTATATATACATTATTCTTTTTAGTAATTTGCCACTTAAACCACCACTTTTATAAGTGCTAGCTAAATACTCAACTTTTTCAAAAAGTCTAGTTTCATACTGCACTTTTTGAAAACCCCACTTTTTCAAAAAGCCCAGTTTCGAAAATTTGAACCAAACTCACTCAAAAGTAGGGGTGTGTGCGGTTTGGTAAGCTCGGTTTATTCCTAAATTTATTACCGAACCGATAGGGTTCAGTTTTCTCATAATTGAAACCGATGCATACCGCCTAGTGTCAGTTTTTTGGCCTTTAGCGGTGCGGTTTTTTGCGGTCGGTATAATCGGTTTGATTGGTTTGAAACATTAAAAAAACTGTTTTTTTTTTTTTTATATATATATATATATAATTGGATTTTCAAGCAGTGTAACACTATAAACTTTATACTAGGCAGAACTATGGATGCTATTAAAACTTTAGTTATTTAAAGAAAAAGTCCAACAGTGTAACACGAAAAAAAAAATAACACTATAAACTTTATACTATCCAGAACTATGGATGCTATTAAAACTTTAGTTATTTAATCAAAAAGTCCAACAGTGTAACACGAAGAAAAAAAAAATAACACTATAAACTTTATACTATCCAGAACTATGGATGCTACTAAACTTTAGTTATTTAATCAAAAAGTCCAACAGTGTAACACGGAAAAAAAAAAAAAGCCACAAATATTATTTAAATTTTAATTGGCAGACAACTAGACATGAATAGATGATGGATGTAGGAGTGGGACTTGAACTTGAAGTAATAGTGTAACACTATAAGCTTAGTTTGGAATCAGACATATAGAGAAAGAGATTCTTAAGAACTTAAGCCTTAAGGGCGAGAGGTAAGAGTGGAGAAGGGATTATAGATGGCTTGTTGCAGATTGGGCTGAGTGGCCGACGGCAACTGCTTGATTGGTGAGGCGTCTAATGATGAGACTTGAGAGGGCAAAGGCCAGCCAAGCTAAGACGTGAGAGCGATAGAGAAAGTGAAAGCCAGCGGTCAGAGATAGAATGAATTTATAGCAGGCAAAACTCAGAAAACCTAGCACAAAACGACGCTGTTTTGCTCCTTTTTTTTAAAATAATAACAAGTGAAACGACGATGTTATTTAAAAAAAAAAAAACTTAAGAAATCCTAGTGAAACGACACCATATTACTTCAATTGAAATTTATATCTCTGTAATCTATATCGTATCGGCTCGGTTCGGCTCATCCTTGGTTTCGGACATTCTACTCTGACGTTTGCACCGTACCGGCATCGAAAATCGCTTTGCCCTCCGCTTGTCGGCATCGGTACTGTCGGTCGGTTGCAGCTGTGGTTCGGAATGATCGGTGTCGGTTGGTTTCCTTGGTGACGGTAAGCTTTTGCACACCCCTACTCAAAAGTCTCATCCGAAAGCTAAAGTCATTCTTCTCATTTGTTTTAACTTTGAAGTCTCTTACATTATAGTCTCACACTCTTACTCTCTCGGTCTTAAAGTATTTTTGCTGCAAAATAAAAAATTTCAGAAAGTTGATGTTGCCAAGGTAATTCATATTTGCCTAAAAAAAAAATATTAAAGAATCACATTTTAATCTTTAGTTCTTTACCTCTCTCTTTTCATTGAGTTTTTCTTTCTTCCCATAGTTTTGGATCATCATTCTTATAGGTTTTAGGCTGGATTTGAAGGGGGGGAAAATGTAACTTTTTGAAAAAAATGTGTAGTTTTAGTTTTCAACACAATCGGTCAATAATCGGTTCAATCATACTAATTCCCGATTTTACAGTTGAATCAATTGGTTCTCAATTATTTCTGATTTTTTGGCGTCTTTCGGTTTTTAGTCAAAACCAAACCAGATTAGTGGCTAGTTTTCGATTGAACCGGTCGGACCAACCCAGCTGGTTCGGTCCGATTTGGTTTTTAAAATCATGAGTGGAACTTATGAATAGTACCAAAAAGTGCAGTATGGCTCATGAATAGTAGCAAAAATAAGTTAAATAGTAAAATAAGATGACTTTTTAATTTGAAGCCAAACGCACACTAATGGTCTGTTTGGAATCTGCTTATTTTGCTAAAATTGAAAATTTTTTACTGAAAGTATTGTAGATAAAGGTAAAAATTAGCTAAAATAGTACAATGAGACCTATGAATAATACTAAAAAGTGCAGTAAGGCCCATGAATAGTAACAAAAATAAGTTGAATAGTAAAATAAGTTGGCAAAAATAATTTTTGCCAAACACACACTTAGGCTCTGATTGGGATTTGCTTATTTTACTGAAACTAAAAATTTTTAGCTAAAAGTACTGTAGATAAAGGTAAAAGTTAACTGAAATAGTACAATGAGACCCATGAATAGTACCAAACAGTGCAATGGGGCCCATAAATAATAAAATAAGTTAGCAAAATTTTTTTTTGCCAAACACACACTTAGGTTCTAATTGGGATCCGCTTATTTTACTGAAACTGAAAACTTTTTGCTGAAAGTACTATAGAGAAATGTAAAAATTAGCTGAAATAGTACAGTGGCACATATAAATAGTATCAAAAAGTGCAGTAGAGCCCATGAATAGTAGCAAAAATAAGTTGAATAATAAAATAAACTAACATTTTAATTTGAAACCAAACACGCACTTAGATTGTGAAATGTTAATCTAAATATTTAAACATGAATAAATAAACTATTGATATGGGATTTAATTAAGTTAGGGATATTATTATTGAACATGATTGAGAATTTTTTGAATTTTATCAATCATACAAAGTAGCCTTCATATTTTGACATGCACACTTTCAATCCAGTGGTCCGGTTGAAACTCATTAAATATTGTTTTGATCTTTATAACTTTTAGATTTGTTTAATGTGAATTTAAGAAATCCAACCGTCCTTCTCAAAAAGAAAAAAAGGAAAAAAGAAAAAGAAAAAGAAAAAAAGAAATCCAACTGTGCAAATTACAATTTTGACTGTAAATTTTGAAATGACAGTTTTGCCTTTTGATGAGGTTAGACATAAGTTGCAAAATGCAATATCTACATACTATAGTTAGTGATCTTTTTTTTTTCTTTTCTTTTCTTTTTTTTTTCTTTTTTTTTTTTTTCATGCAATCCCCTCTCCATTTCACTATCGTCACTTGATTATGGGTCTTGATTTTGTGGATTTGGGTATTGTGTGTGATTTTTGGTATAGTTGTTTTGATGGATTAATTATATGTGTTGGTTAGGGGTGGCAATTCAAGTTCGCAAGTCGGGTTCGTTTCGTGTCGAACCATAAGTATTCAACTATATGGGTTAACCCAAACCCAACTTGTTTAGTAAACATGTCAAAAATCCTCAACTCGAACACGACTTGTTTATTAAACAAGTCAACCCGACCCAACACATTTAACTCGTTTAATTAACAATTCATGTAAAAGTCAGTACAAATGACTCGTTCAATAATCTATTTGATTAATAGGTCATACCTAACCTATATAATTTTTATCAATTCCTATACATCTAAAATTAAAATACAATTACAACCATAAATATAGTAATAGACATATAAAAAAAACCATAAATTAAGCAATAATATCAAAATAACTAATAACTTATAAGATAATGAGTCAAACAAGTCAGACAGATTCACATAATGAACGTGAACACAACCCGTTTATTAAACGGGTTAGCCGTGTTAACCCGAATATGACCCGAACCCGTTTAGTCTCAACCCATAACATATTTATAAACAAGTTAGTCGTGTTGAGTTCGCAGGTCGTGTCAGATTTTGCCATCCCTAGTGTTGGTAAACTAGGGCTAGCTGGTAGGAAAGAGAAATTTTAGAGGGTTGAGTAATGGGGTTGGGTTGAGAGAGAGAGAGAGAGAGAAAGAGAGCAGATGAATATTTTATTAAGTGTAGGAGAGAGGGAATTTCAGTCTCATAAATTTTTTTATAGAGTTATTGTGATTTCTTATTTGAGAAACAATTTTTTATTTATTTATTAATGGGAAAACAACAAACTTTTATTAAGCAATAGCAAGAGATTATACATCATGGAGAAGAGTTTGTTCTAAGAAATAAGGATTCTCTTCCATCTAGGTAGAGAAATCAACAATGCCCTTGACATGTTTAGCTAAAAGATGAGATGGTCTATTACCCTAACAGCGTACATGAGAAAAGGAAACCTTTCGAAATTCACTGCAAAACTCTAGCAGTCCCTGCACCACAGAATCCACAGAAGAGGGAGATGGAGATAGTCCAGTTAAAGCATGAAATAAAGACAAGGAATCACTTTCCAGAATGAAACCTGAATACCAATGTCCTTAGCAAACTACATCCCAGCCTTCAGAGCCTTCACTTCCTTCTCAATTACCCTTAAAGGGGCATTGAATTTTCTGCTTAGCTCCGTTACAACCTGACCCTAAGCATCTCAAACAACAACCCCGATCCCTACTATTCCTAGCTCCGAGAAAGTCGCGCCATCCACATTGATTTTGAAGGAAGGATCGGGTGGAGAAGTCCATGTTAGTCCTTAGACAACTGGAACCAAGGGTGATTGGGTTAACTCCATAGCTATATAATACTCGTCCAGGTACTGCAATGCCCACTGCAACATAACCTTACCGGTCTTCCTTGCTCCCCCAAGTCTAACCTCATTTCTATTGTGCCATAAAGCCTAAGCGCATGTAACCACCTTAGCTGCCATCTCATTTCTGTTGATTCGCCATCAATAAGCTCCACAGTAGGTCCTTAAAGGAGTTACAATGGCTAGTCACAACTGGCCAAACAATTTTATGTGATAAATTTAGTTGCAATTTTAAGTATAATTTTATATTATTATAGTTAATGCGGGGGGCAAGGCATGGCTAGGCAGGTTAACATAGAGTGGGGTCTTGCGAGGCTGGAAGGGGCAAGGCAGGGCAACTGCCTTGTGGGGCAGGAGCTGAACACCCATGATCCAATCTTACCTTACCCCATTGCCCCATCTCTAATTATCAAAGGAGGTTTGGGACCGATGAGAAGAATTCTTATGGATGTGCTATTTATAAATCTAACTAAAAAGGGGACCTAAAAGCCACACATTAAATGAACTATAACAATTAAGTTTATTTATTTATTTATGAACTATAACAATTAAGTAAATAACTTTCTCAAAATAACAACATAAAATACTTAATATAGTAAATAGGAGAAAATTATCACTCTGGTAGATGTTTATGGTATCACGTACAAAAGCAATTGTTTATTAAAATACTTTGACACTTTTGATTGGATGTCGTTTTGAGGATGAACTTATAATGGAGTTTCAAATACGGCATCATTTGGCTAATTAACAACAAGATAGAGACAAGTTCATTATCTATAATCTTTCTTTACCAAAAATAAAAAAATATTCTTTTCTTTTTCTCTTCACTTGTTTGTGCAAATTGTGCACTCGTGTTAGGTGTACATATGGGAGTAAAATCCTACATTGAATAATAATGAGACGAAACTCAACAAATAATAATAATAATAATAATAATAATAATAATAATAATAATAATAATAATAATAATAATGAGTGGCTTATATAATATAGTTGAGCTCATAACCGACTTGAGCCTTTTGGGCTAAGTGTGTCTTTATATGTTATATTCATATTCAAAGAGGTTCCCTAAGGTGTTATCTCCCCAGCAAGTAGTATCAAAGCTCATGGTGGCATGCAGGCAAAGAGGTTAGGGTCATCAAGTTCCCTTTCACCATTGGAGCGGGGAAGGGGTATGTGTACTTAGAGCCCTTTCGCAAATGGAGCAGGGACGGGTCCCTTTCGCAATCGGGGTGTGGACGGTATATCACTCAAGGTGTTAGGTTCTAAGGTCTTAGGATTTTATGTATTTAGAACTCTAATTTGTAATGTTGGCAAACCATGATCAAAACATTGTATTTAGTCTTGTTTAGGCTTGCTCAAAGTTGATAAAATATTGTAAAGTTGGAATCGAGTGACTGCAAATGCATTGGGGCATTTCGGCCTGGCTCGATCGATCGAAGGTTAGACTCGATCGATCGAAAGTCGGCCCAGATGCGTTTTCTGCAGAATTTCCAACTCAGCCCAAACTCTTTAAACGTTTAGGGTTTTATGTTTTTGCCCTAGGTATATAAGGCAAACCCTAGCCACGTTTTTCAGAGTTGCACAAGTTGTATTGTTGCTCATACATTGCAGTTTTGTGTAAATCTCTTGTGAGATCTAGAGGAGCTTTCCTTTACACAAAGCTTAGGGTTTTCAAGATTGAGATCACTTCAACATCTTGATGATCAACTTGGTTGCTGCCTTTAAAGCTTAAAGAATATCAAGCGTGGGTGCTTGTAGCTGATTGAAGGGATTCAAAGAAAGAAGTAGTCCGTGGACTCGGAGCCTGCGCATGGTCTTGTCAGGAAGTTTTACTGGTGGGTAGTATTAGGAAGTCAAGCGGGGAGCTTGTAAGTCCTTTTGTAAGAACTTCAATTCTTTCTTAGTGGATTCCGTTTTGCCTTGAGGATCGGTGGGTAAAATCCTCCCCAGGTTTTTCCGTGTGGTTTCCTGGGTGATCATATCATGTGTTATTTATTTTCCGCTGCTTTATATGTTTTGTATGCTTGATATGATTTTGTGATTGTTTTAACCTAGAACTGTTTAATTTGACTAAGTTAAAACTTGGCTAATTAATCTAGGCTACACAATCTGGTTATAGTTTAAGGGGTCTAAACCGTTCAAGTGGTATCAGAGCGGGTTGCTCTTCTGTTTGAGATTTTTATCTCTGAGCTGATCCTTGACCCCGGTTGTCATGGAGCAAGGACACTCTCTGTTTGTTCCTCCTCACGTTGATGGGAACAATTATGCTTACTGGAAAGTAAGGATGAAAGCATTCCTGAAATCCATTGATAAGAGGGTGTGAAATTCCGTTGAATACGGATGGGAGAAGCCCACTACTCCTGTGAGTGAGTGGCAAACTTCTGAAAAAGAAGCAGCAGGCTTCAATAGCAAAGCTATGAATGCCATCTTCAATGCTGTTTCAATGGAGGAATTTAAGAGGATCTCTAATGTTGAGGTTGCTCATACTGCTTGGAAAATCCTCCGAACTGTGCATGAAGGTACAAAGGCTGTTAAGATAAACAAATTGCAGCAATTAACTTCTAGGTTTGAAAACATTAGAATGTCTGATGATGAAACCTTTGATGAGTTTTATGCTAAACTTAATGATATTGTTAATTCTGCTTATAATTTGGGTGAAGTCTATGATCAACCTAAAGTTGTTAGGAAGATTCTTAGATCCTTAACTGAAGACTTTAGACCCAAAGTGACAGCCATTACTGAGAGTAAGGATGTTGACTCCATCCCTATGGATGAGCTTGTAGGATCTCTTCAGTCCTATGAGTCTGACTTACCCAAGACTATCAAATCCAAATCAATGGCACTTAAGTCTGTTGATGATGTTGAAGCTGGTAGATTTGATGATGAGTTCTCTCCCACGGAGATAGCTTACCTTGCCAAGAACTTTAGAAATTTTGTCAGAAACACTAATAGAAAGGCAAGGAACTCCAACACTACTGAACCTAGAAACTTTAGGAAGAATGATCCCACTATGGTTAACAATTTTGAAAAACCTAGAGAACAAGTAGGTCAATCTTCTAATAACTTTTTGGGTCCTTAGTGTTTTGGTTGTCAAGGGTATGGTCATGTCAAATCTGAATGTCCTACTTTCTTGAGGAATAAGGGTAAAGCTATGGCTGTAACCCTTAGTGATAATGAGGTTTCTGATGATGAGTCCGGTTGTGACGAGGATGGAAACTTCATTGCTTTCACTGCTACTGGTACAGTAGATGAAAGCATATCTGCTGAGGAGAACCCTGCTGATGGGGAACTCTCTGAAGATGCAGATCTTCAAGAGGCCTATAACAAACTTTGCAAAATTGCTACAAAGGATGCCATTAAAGTTGATCTAGACCTGAAGAAAATTGATGCTCTTGAGCTTGAAAAGAAAAATTTGCTTGTAAAACTGTTTGATGCTAATGATCTTTTGAATAATGTTAAATCTGAAAACATGCTTTTGCTTGATAAAGTTAGAACTTTGGAACATGATTTATCTGTTGCTAGATCTGCTAGTTCTAAACTTGATCACATGCTGAATGTTCAAAAGTATCCTTCTGATAAAGCTGGGTTAGGATATGTTGAAAGCATCTTTGATTCTGGACCCCATTCCACTGTCTTTGTTCCTTCTTCTTCTTCTGTACCTTCTGTGAGTAAGGTTGTGAGTGAAACCATTAAACCCCCTGTGAGTGAGGTTGCTAAACCTGTAGAAGTTTCACCACCAAAGAAGATTAGGGTAGACTTAAGAGAATCCAAACCTAAGGAGCCTACCAAACCTAAGGACAAGATGCATGGTAAACCTGCTTGGGTTTGTCATTATTGTGGTAAGTCTGAACATATCCGTCCTAACTGTTTCAAGCTTCAAGCTGATAAGAGAGCAAAAAGACCAAAAGTGCCTGTGCCTCAAGCACAAGATCCTATGGCACTAATTGGTGAATTGGTAAAGGCGTTAAACCTTTATTCCAATTCTGGAGTTGGGAATCACTCTAATGTGAATAAGAACTCCAATGCTCGGGGTGCATCTAAAAAGTTTTGGATGCAAAAGACTCGAACTAATTGAGTCTTTCTGACATGGTCCTTGTGCTTCATTGCTCTATTCTGTTGTGACCATTGTTCTTTGGTTTTTGTGTTTTTCTTTTGTTCTAGGACTTGCATTGCATTACATTCATGCATTTCATTCTAGGATTTATTTGTTTTCTCTTTTAATAATAATAAAAAAAAAAAAAAAAAGGGAAAGCAAAATCTTGTTGAACACTATTTTTCTTGATTTTTTGAAAACAAGGTTGGTCAATCTTTTTACACTTGTCATGTTGTGTACCTTGTTTAACTTTGATGAGCTTATTTACTGCACTTGACTAGTTGAAACTTTGTAGTGCATGTTGTGTGGGAAAGATGTGTGTGGTTCTTAATCACTTTGCCTTAATCATGAAGTCACTTGTTTTTTACTGTCGGACTTAATCCTTTTGAGAAAGGCATAAATAACCATCTCACCACTGTTCACTAGCCAATCATGAACACCTTAGTGCATATCATAAGATTTAGTGCTCGAGAAAGTGTAGCACATGCACAAAAAGAACATAAGGTGTAGCCTCAAATTAAATTAAAAACTGGTGTGTACTATTAGGCTTGATGCCAATTCACTTAATTCAAACCGGTGTGTACTATTAGGCTGAATGCTAATTCATATAAATAAGAGGCAAAAATGAAAGAAACTTACATGATTGCAAGCTTTTGTTCTAGGAGATGTGGGAGTTATAGGATGTAACTCTTTAGGTGATAGTCTCTTTTAAATTCTATGTGATGAATTGTGTAGACTTTGTGTTTGATTGCTATTCACATATCACCTCACATGTATCTCAAGTTTTTGCTAGTTTCACATACTACACAAGTTACTCTTTGTTAAACACTGTACATGTTAGTGTGTGTGTCTTTGGTCTGACCAACCAAGTTTGAAAATATCTTGAGATTTGTGCACAACATATTTGTTGCTTGAGAAAATTAAATGGGAAGATGTTTGAATCTTGTGTTTGAGAAAATTTGGGTTTTTGAACAAGCATTCCATCTCATACTCATGCATTTTGTATTCATTGTTCAAATGCTTTGAGGAGTTGTTTCAAAATTGGGTTTGCTATTTTTTCAAAACTGTGATTTTCCCAAAAATTCAATGTGCCTCTGCCCATTTCGATCGATCCAGTGTGTTTTTCGATCGATCGAAAAAGTGTCTCAGAATGTGCTAAAATGACTGTCACATTCGATCGATCGAATGTAATTTTCAATCGATCGAAGATCGTGGAGAAGCTTTTTAAAAAGAGGAAATCTGACTTTTTCAAAGTCACTATTTCAAAACTTTTTCAAACTTTTCTTTTCCCTCTCCGACGATGCAGGAATCCAGTCAATTTTTTGTCGTTTTCGATCAAATTTTTTGCACAATTTCTCTTTCCTCAAGCCGGTACGTCTATTTTGCCCTTCCTTTTCAATTTATTTTCACATTTACATGCATTTTTCATGCATTTGAGGGAGTATTTTTCGGAACTTTCTTTTTGGGTTTTGTGATGATTCAACGCTAATTGGATGAAATTGATCAATGGGTTTTGGTGGGGACACCCTATAGACATGTTCTTAATAGTTTAATTTGATCAATTTTGAGTTTTGTGAAAAATTGAAATTTCTAGGGTTTATAATTGATCCGAATTGGGGCTTTTTGTGAAATTGAGTTTAATTGATGAAATTGGCTTATGTAATTGATATAATTGGTTATTATAAACTGTTTTCAATGGTGTGTAATGATTAATTCATCAATTTGGTACAAAAATTTTCAAGTGGTTCTCAAATTTTTAGGGATTTTGTTAAGAAACTCTATGTTCAAGCCAATTTTGTGAAATTAAACTTAATTTGATCCTGGTTACTGCATTAGTTCATGCATCATAACATTGTTAATGTTCATGCATCATATAGATTTTTATTCTATATTTTTTTTGTTTGTGCTAACTTGCAGTCTGCCCTTGATTTTGTTTTTGTTCTTTTTAGTTTTCTCTTTGTGTCTCTGTCCTTTCCTTAGCACCATGCCTAGGAAGACTAGAGCACGTAGGACTCTTCCCACTCCTACTCCATCCCCTCCTTCTTTTGATAGTAAGCGGTTCCCCCGTGAGAAAAACCAAGAGATCTTTGAGACTTTAAACCTTAAGAGAAAGGTTTAGGCTGAGCGTTCTGTCCTGTTAGATGAGTTAGATCCTGCCATTAGGGCAAATTTTGAGCGTCGAGGTTGGTTGCCTTTGTTAGCTGTGTCTGACCCTCCACCTCCGGCTATCTTGATTAGAGAGTTCTTCTCGAACCTCTCTGTCCACATCTATGATTCCAACACTCTTGTTAGGAGTTGGATACGAGGTGTAGAGTACACCATTACTCCTCAGGTAGTGGCTGATGCTCTTGAGGTACCGTTGGTTAGGGATCCTGTCTATCCCTATGATGAGTCACCCGAGTTGAGTGATGTCATGTCTTACATCACTGGGTCATCTATCTAATGGGGTTCTGATCCTAGGATCACCACCGCTGAGCTTCCTGAGACTACCTATCTTTTCTTTAGGATAGCCTGTCACTCACTCTGGCCCATTTCTCATCTGCACACAATTCCTCTTGAGAGGTGTGTATTTTTGTACGCTCTTGTCACTGATGCTCCTATCAGTTTTCCTCATCTGTTTCTTCGTTCTTTGAACGAAGTTTATAGGAGTTCATCTATTGCTCATGCCCTTGTCCATCCTATTTTCATTCATAGGATTTTACTTTATCTAGGTTTAGAGGATTTCCCTGCTTCTAAGCCTGTTCATGTTATAGGTCCTATAGGTGCGTCTTTTCTTAGACAGATGGCCGCTCATCTTCGAGCTGGTTCTAAACACCCTAGGTCTGATCCCTCTAGTAGCGCTCCTCCTCCTCCTTCTTCTTCTACAGGTCCTGCTGGTGAGGCTGTTCCAGATCCTGTAGGTGCTGCTGCTGTTCCTCCACCTCCTGCGGCTGACTTCGATGTTCGTCGTACTTTAGAGACTGTCATGACTGTTCAGGCGGCTCATGGTCAGTTTTTGGTGGATATGTTCGACGAGATTCGTGCTCTGAGAGCGGATTTGGCGCATCTTCGTTCTTCCTCACCACCTCCTTTTGATGATGGCCTATGATGTCCTTTGACATTCCGTCACAAAAATGGGGAGTAGAGTTTTGACTTTGTAGAGGAGATTTTGTAGTTAGGGGGAGATATTTTTTTGTTAGCATGGGATATTTTTGTGGAGTTTATTAGATTGTATCTAGGTGCTTCACTTTGTATATCATTTTTGGGGATATTCATGTTAGGGGGAGTAACATTGATTGATATATTGATATAAATGTTTTCTTTTGATTCTTGTTGTCGTATGATTCACTGCTTATTGATTTATATTTCTGAGTTGATTCATTGATATATATCTTTATTTTGTGTTGTGTGAATCTTACAAGAATATTATACCTGTTTATATACTATTTCCTGCCACACATGCGTTTATGTGTTTGTTGAGTATTTCAGGAATATACAGGTTGATTCAACAAAGCTGCTGTCTACACTTGCAACTGATGGATAGTAGTTAGGTTGAACTTTAGTTTATGAGCATTATTTTGTATTGAACTTTAGTTTATGAGCATTATTTTGTAAAGGGCTTTTTACTTGTAAACTTTGAGCTTTTAATTTGTGTTTTATCACGGATTGCCAAAGAGGGAGTTTGTTAGGTTCTAAGGTCTTAGGATTTTATGTATTTAGAACTCTAATTTGTAATGTTGGCAAACCATGATCAAAACATTGTATTTAGTCTTGTTTAGGCTTGCTCAAAGTTGATAAAATATTGTAAAGTTGGAATCGAGTGACTGCAGATGCATTGGGGCATTTCGGCCTGGCTCGATCGATCGAAGGTTAGACTCGATCGATCGAAAGTCGGCCCAGATGCGTTTTCTGCAGAATTTCCAACTCAGCCCAAACTCTTTAAACGTTTAGTGTTTTATGTTTTTGCCCTAGGTATATAAGGCAAACCCTAACCACGTTTTTCAGAGTTGCACAAGTTGTATTGTTGCTTATACATTGCGGTTTTGTGTAAATCTCTTGTGAGATCTAGAGGAGCTTTCCTTTACACAAAGCTTAGGGTTTTCAAGATTGAGATCACTTCAACATCTTGATGATCAACTTGGTTGCTGCCTTTAAAGCTTAAAGAATATCAAGCGTGGGTGCTTGTAGCTGATTGAAGGGATTCAAAGAAAGAAGTAGTCCGTGGACTCGGAGCCTGCGCGTGGTCGTGTCAGGAAGTTTTACTGGTGGGTAGCATTAGGAAGTCAAGCGGGGAGCTTTTAAGTCCTTTTGTAAGAACTTCAATTCTTTCTTAGTGGATTCCGTTTTGCCTCGAGGATCGGTGGGTAAAATCCTCCCCAGGTTTTTCCGTGTGGTTTCCTGGGTGATCATATCATGTGTTATTTATTTTCCGCTGCTTTATATGTTTTGTATGCTTGATATGATTTTGTGATTGTTTTAACCTAGAACTGTTTAATTTGACTACGTTAAAACTTGGCTAATTAATCTAGGCTACGCAATCTGGTTATAGTTTAAGGGGTCTAAACCGTTCACAAGGCAAGCCCATAAAGCCCACATAAACGATCTAGAAAAGACCCAACAAATGAGTGTTGATAATGGTGCTAAATAATGGTGTGGCGCGAAATTCCCATGGACGTAGACGTGTGGGGTTTCCATGGATATGTGTGCAAGGTTGGCATGTGATTTTCATGGATGGCATATGAAAGGCCCATGGATGACATGTTGATGAAGAAAAATTCCATAAGATAAGGGGGAACGAGTAAAACTTGTTCATGACCCACAGAAAAGTAAAGACTCACATGTGAGGGTGAGATTGTTAGGTGTACAAGTGTGAATAAAGTCTCACATTAAATAATGATGAAAATAATAGGTTACTAGTATAGTATAGGCCTTTTAAGTTAAGTATATCTCTATATGTTATATTCCTAATGTGCTATCCCCCCATCCCAACCCACCCCCACCCCCCCCCCCCCCCCCCCCAAAAAAAAAAAAGAAAAAAAAACTCCCTTAATCAATGATTTAACACCCCTTCATGACACTCGAACAACAAAAATGGAACTCTATTTATTGACAATAAACGACTGTGATACTTTTATCTGGAAGCTTGAAAAGGATTGGGAAAGCCGTGGGGCTTACTCTTATGGATCATCAACTTAAACTATAAAATATGAAGACCGACAAAACAATGCCTTAAAAGTCTTAAAAGAAGTTTCCCAATGATTATGGATCAAAACTAGTATTGGGGCCCAACCTTGTTCTGAATCCTCGTCTCCAACAGCTTCCTTTTTCTGTAACATTTTCCGGGCAAGAACAAAGTGCAAATCAAACAAAACGAAAAACTTTCTTAGCCAAAAATTCTTAGTTAATTTCCCACACTAAAGTCTTGGAAACAAGGTTTCGGGGAAAGAATACAACGTGGAAAAATATTTATTCACTTATATAATGTCAAAACAACAAAACATAAAGATTCTTATCGACTAAAAACATTTTTTAGGAAGTCAATAGACACATTCCTAGAAGACGCTAAGAAGTTGACATTAGACATTATGGATTAGATAAACCGTCCAGGAATTTAATAGACACATTCTTTCTTACTCAATTTCTCTATCATTTCCAATCGCAAGCAGATTTTCAAAGCATCTAAAAACGAAGTAGTTTACATCATTTCTAATTTCCTATATATAGGTGTCTAAAAAGACCGGAACATAACTTTTTAACTCATATTTTTCCCATTTAGTATAAAGTTGAAGCCTCGTAGGAAAACATAATATAGCTTTGAAGCTTAAAGAGATGGATTCTAGGCTTCTAGAGGCAATTAGGATAAAAGACACACCCACTTTGATCAGCTTATTTCAAGCAAATGAAGGAATTCTTGAGCAAAGAACAACCGATTCCTTGGACACTGCATTACACCTTGCTTCGATGTTAGGACACGTTGACATGGTATCTGAAATTGTTAAGTTGCTTCCGGACTTGGTTGCTGCAGAAAACAAGAAGCTTGAGACTCCAATACATGAAGCTTCTCGCCAAGGGAAGGCCGAGGTCTTGAAGCTGCTATTAGAGGCCAATCCAATGGCAGCCTCTAAGGTCAACTCTGAAAACAAGAGTGCGTTTTTCATAGCTTGTAGTAATGGCCATAATGACGTGGTGAAACTCCTCTTAAATAATACCGGGATGAGAGGTTTAGAGGAAAATGTGTTTGATCAAATTTGTATCCATGTGGCTGCATATGAAGGACATACTGGTAAGTAGTAATAGTTTTTTCTTAGTTAAATTATACTCATTCATAATCTATTCACATGAAAGATTTACACATTTCCATTGATTTTTAAGTCCACCTTGTGATATTTTTTTACCAAGTCATTTATTCTATATGATAATTATTAAGTATCAAAATTAGACTACTCTTGGTGCAGATGTTGTTAGAGAGTTACTAGATGCGAATCCTAACTTTGCTCTAATGCTTGACGAGAATGGAAACTTGCCATTGCATTTTGCTTGTATCCGTGGACACACAGATATAACCTGGATGCTCCTAAGCCGTGATGCAAGTCTCGCTCTGCAGTATAACAACAATGGTTTTACACCACTGCATATGGCATCAATGCATGGCAGAGTTTCAGTCCTTGAAGAATTTGTTAAGATGGCTTCGGTATCTTTTCATTATGCCACATATGAGGGAGAGACAGTGTTTCATCTGGCTGTGAGATATGGTCAATATCATGCTCTAGTGTACTTAGTGCATGTCTCCAATGGTACAAATCTTATGCACCGTCAAGATCGAAATGGTAACACCATTTTACATGCTGCAGTTTCTGGTGGGAACCATCAGGTGAGAGAAATGGATGTTAATTTCAATTATGTTTTTTTTTTTAAACCATAAGCATGAGACATAAAATGAGACTACAATCAAAACACGAGGATGGCATAAGGCACAAGCATGAAATATAAAATGAACTTGGTGTAATTCTCATGGCTGACTTATATGGCTCATCATGTGCATCTTGTAATCCAAATAGTTTTGACTAATTTTCTGAAATGTTTGGAAAATTTGAAAAATTGTCGGTATTAATAATAATGATGCCACAAGTTTTGGCTAAATTAGTGTTTTGCATGAATAAACTTACTAGCTCATTCATTTATATATATAAACAGAGAGTAAACAGTTCTGTCTCCCACCTACATCATTTCATGTTGGTTTCCTGTGTCATTGTCTGAATCCTTTCTTCACAAAAAGATAAATTAAAGGCCATTTGTGACCATAGTTGAATATCATCAAGGTATTATCACTTCGCTCATGTGTTATGTTCTCGAATTTATTTAGTCTTTCATATCAAGCTATTAAATCGATTTGCAAAAAGCAAAATATATTCTCTAATCTATTATACTTAAAGGTACAAGCATTATCATTGTCAATCTACATGTGAACACGTCTATTAATTGTGCTCTTTATTGTACATTTGTACCAGATAGTGGAGTACTTGATCAACGAAACAAAAGTGGAGATTAATTATCAGAACTTTCAAGGACTCACAGCACTTGACATCCTCAACAAGACTAAGAAAAATAAAGAAATTCGGCAACTTAAATCCAAATTCATTAAAGCTGGTGGTAAAAGCAGTATCAAGTTGTTATCTTGTTCACCAGAAGTAGAAAGAACCAATGATCAGCTGCCTATTATACGTAAGAATTCTTCATGGCAGGGTTGCATAGGTGATGATTTGGATATGTCCGTTATGAATGATATGGTTTCTTGTGAATGCAAGTGGTCACCAAGATTCAGCAAGGGAAGCAACTCCAGAACGCCATCACCATCCCGTCAAGTTGGGGAGATATTTAACAATGAAACATATAAAAAAGAGTCCTTGTTCCCAACCAATATGCGACAACAAAAGCATCTTAACAGAAGGCACTGGGAAAATGTAGGTGACCATCACACTACTCACCGAAATAAGCAGCATGAAATATATATGGAAGCCTTACAAAATGCTAGGAACACTGTAACACTAGTTGCCATTTTGATCGCTACAGTTACATTTGCTGCTGGAATTAGCCCTCCCAGTGGTTTTTATCAGGATGGAGAAATGAAAGGGAAGTCAATACTTGGTAGAACAACAGCTTTCAAGGTCTTTGCAATAAGCAACAATGTTGCATTGTTTGCCTCTCTATCCATAGTTGTTGTTCTTGTCAGCATCATCCCCTATCAGAGGAAGCCACAGATGAGACTATTGGTTGCTGCTCACAAGGTCATGTGGGTAGCTGTGGCATTCATGGCAACAGGATATGTTGCAGCCACATGGGTGATCAGTCCTCACAGTCAAGGGACAGAATGGGTGTTTGTCACAGTAATAGCAGTAAGCAGTGGCACACTGGGTGTGGTTTTTATTGGTCTAGGGGTGTTGCTGGTTGAGCACTGGCTGCGGAAATTGAAGTGGAGAAAACAAAGAAACGATAGAGGGGAGGCTGTTGACATAGAAAGTCAAATTTCAGATGTTGAGAGCTCATACCAACAAGGATATCACTCGTACTGAACGTTTATTTCTCCCAAGGGATCAATAAGAATATGTAGTTACTGATTTGCAAGTGAATTTTACTTGGTTGTTACTTTTATAAAAGAATTTGGTAGATTTTATTTTCTTTCTCTACACTGGCAGGTTCCAGAGAGGCTGGGCTTAGTTTAATGTAGCGGTAACAACGTAGGATTTTCTTACAAATTGTTTTTGCTCAGTATTTTTCTTTTCCTTTTGTGCTTCTTTGGAAGTGTGAGGTTCCCAGTGATGTCGTTTCTGTACTTGTATAAAGTGAAAAAAATATTGTTTGAGACCCCTGTTTGTTTAATATGCAGACATAATGATTTTAACCATTAAACAAACAAAATAAAAGTTATATACCCAGTAACCCAGCAGAATATATATACCGCAGTTTATGTAATATATCAACCAAATCAACAGTCAAAGTATAGAAAATCAATTATGTAGGGAATAGTTGCAATAGTCAGTGACTTACCAAACCTTTGTTAGCCTAGACTCTTTGCAGCCTTTGCAAATGTCCTGCTTGCCTTCCTACCGCAATAGTTCCAAAATCTCTAGAATTCTTCAATAGTGATACTTTCCACCAACTCCTTGCTTGCAAAAAGCCAGAACCTCCAGCACTCCAAGACAACTCCCTAAAGGTTTGACTGTAGTAAACCTCATTGGAATGGCTACAAACACTCTCTGGGAATTGAAAAAAGAGTGGGGTGATAAAAAAATGGGTATTTTATCAATCATATGGCGTCGGTTCTTTCGTGATCTAGGCTATGGCAAGTGGATACAAAAATAAGAGCACAAGGTTAAGAGCCAAATGGGAGAGAAAAAGAGGGTACTGGGCTAAGCATAAAAATTGCACCTCTAGTGATTGTTTTTGGCTTGATACTTGATAGCTTGAAAAGGAAGAGCCATCCTCAATCTGCATTGTTATTGTTAGATTCTAAGTACTTAGGAACTAATGTATTAGAACTCTAATTTGTATTGTTGGTAAATCATGATCAAAACTAGGGGTGTGCATGAGTCGGGTTGGGTTAGGTTGAGGGGATTTTTTGACCCAACCCACCATGGTGGGTCAAAAAAAATTCAACCCAACCCATCACATAAGTCCAACCCAACCCAACCCACATGGGTCGGGTTAGATCAAGTTGAACTCATGAGTTTGATAAATTTTTATTATTATTATTATTATTAAATTTATTATTATTAGTATATTATATATATATATATATATACAAAATATATTATATATAAGCACTTATAGTATATAATATTATTATTAGTATATATTAAATATATTATTATTAGTATATATTAAAGTTATAGCTGATTTAAAAAAAATTATTAAATATATAATCCATTTTAAATATATATTAAATATGGGTGGGTCGGGTCGGGTCAGGTTTGGCAGGTTTGTAATTTTATGACCCACACCCAACCCGACCCGCTATAAAAAAAATTTTGTGACCCAACCCAACCCACCAAGCCTTAAAAACCGACCCAACCTGGTGGGTCTGGTCGGGTTTGGCGAGTCGGTGGATTTTCTGCACACCCCTAATCAAAATAGGTGTTTAGTCTTATTTTAGACTTGCTCAAAGTATGTCTTTTATGTAAAGTTGGAATAGAGTTAACTGCAAAATTGAGTGTGCAATTCTAACTGGCTCGATTGATCGAAAATTAGGCTCGATAGATCGAAAGTCGTGCAGAATGTTTTTCTACAGAATTTTCCAACTCAGCACTAAGCCCATATGGCGTGTAGGGTTTTATGTTTTACCCTAAGTATAAAAGGGAAACCCTAGCCACGTTTTTAAGATTGCTCTATTTGCTGTGTATGTGAATCTCTTGTGAGATCTGAGATGTGGTTGCCTTCACACATGCTTAGGATTATCAAGAAGGAGATTTCATTGAGAGCTTGATGATCATTCAGTTGCTGCACAAAAGAACTTAAAGATACACAAGCAGGTGTGCTTGTACTTGCTGGAGAATCCAAGAAAGAAGGAGTCCATGGTCTCAAAGCTTGCACGTGGTCGTGTCAGTAAGTTTTCTACTGGTGGGTAGCAATAAGATGTTAGTGGCCTAAGTCGCTATTGTAAAACTTCGATTCTTTCATTAGTTGATTCAGGTTTACCTTGAGGATAGCTAAGTTAAATCATCCTCAGGTTTTTTACTGGTTTGATTTTCTTGAGTCATCATATCTTTGTGTTCTTTATATTCCGCACTTTACATTGATATGATTATATGATTGTGTTAACCTAGATTTGGAATTTAGCTCAAATCCACAAACTCTCTCTACTCTTAACTTATGCTCAATACATGAGCATCATAAAATGCTCCCACACAATTGCCATTTTGCTTGAGAGCTTAAGAAGCCAAAGAAAGAAAGTCCCAATCTGCTTAGCTCTCAAAGAATGGCTAGAGGGCTTACCAGAAAAGCCACTCCTAGCTTCTCAAAAAACACTTAAAGAGACCCAAAACCTTAGCTAGCTCGAGCAGGCATGTTGTGACTTTAAAAGAAAAAATTCAATTGACTTTTAAGAGTACCTAAAAATTTTCTGAATTTTAGATATCAAAGTTTTGTTATCCCTGAATTGGGTATTGCTTTCATGTTTTAGGAGTGATTTAGTAATGACAGGTTCATCATTAAATTCTTTGCTTGAATCTTTGAAGTGGGTTTAGAATTTCACATTGAATTTAATTTTAGAAAACCTAATGCCATAACCAGAAACCATTTTGCAATACATGGACATGGCATTGTTTACAGGGAGAAGCATAGAATTATATTTGGACTGCTTTTGGGCCTCATTTCCTTGGGCTGGCTTGCAGAGCGTTAAGGCGAATAGCCCCATTGCCTACAAAAACAAATCTACAAAATTTCAACTAAAAATACGTCAATTGGGCCAATAAATCTATGAGTATCACCATCTTTTGTTTAAAAAAAATGTATATAACTTGTAATTTAAAAATATGAAATCCCTATAATGCCATTTTTTTTTTTTTAATGATTCAATAACTACAATGAGAAAAAAGAAGATTTGAATCATTAGCATTTTCATTATAAATATTAGGTTGTGTCAGCTGAGATATTAAACTCTTGATTCCTAAAATGTTAATTGTTCCAATTAAAATTAGATATGCCGGCTTAAAATTTTAGTCACATTTACCTCAGAATTTTTTTTCTTGACTAAGAATTACATTAAACAAAGAAAAGAACATACTAAAATACACGATAGAGGATTTTTAGCATCTTCTGCTTTCCATCAAAAAACAAAATTTGAGGATAGAGAAATTTTTTTTTTGAGGATAGAGAAGATCTAAATCAATTCATTTAAGTTTGACAAAAGAGTTCATTTAGCAATATTATGAGCAAAGATTGGGATATGTCTATTAATAATAACTAGTGTGTAGCCCTGTACATATGCATAGGTACAATTAAAAATTTTAGAAGAGATTTAAAAGAAAAAATAAGCCTGTAAGACCAACTTGGTCATATCAATTAGATTACCAAGTTGGAAGCATGTTGTTGGAAAATATGGTTTTGTATCTCTTACAACACAAGCATCATAAAATAAATTGATCTACACAATTCAAAATAGATAACAAAAGAGTAGAAAATATATCTTGTTGTAATGATTCTTAAAAACAAAGAAGAAGATCGATCTTAGGAAACTTTCAATCTTCACGCCAATTCCACTTTGTGTTCGAGTTGTGTGTTCTCTCAGTCAGTTTTCCAAATGTTGTTATTCTTTTTTGTTGAAAAGTTTTCTTATAGGAAAAACCGTTTTTTATTATTATTCATAAGTACATTTTAACTACCAAAGGATAGTTATTTTATTTCTTAACTCTTATTAAATAAACAACTAATTATCTAATTGGGTTAGCCTTTTAGGTTAATCCATTTGGGCTTTAGTGTGTGGCTTGGGATGGGACGAAAGGAACAAATAAACCTCTAACTCTAATAGGCTTCATACTTATTTTTTAACTCTTGACATTTCTAAAATTGCCATTAATTATATATATTATCACTATATAAATATAATTTCAATGTAGGCTTTATTAATAAAATTTCATCCCAAGACTCTATTTTCCAATAAATTAACCCTGCCATGAAAATATTCATAGTAGCACAAAATCCTGATAAATACTGTCACTTTAAAAATTACTAAACCAATACAAATATATTTCAAGGGAATATTTTTTATAAATAAAAAGAGACTATGGATTCCTTCTTGAAAATATGTGTTCCCTCATAACTATGTGTGATTGCCTAATGTATTAAGGTTTTGATCTTTAAAATATATTTCACTCTTAAAACATAAATAAATAACATCATTTCATATTCAAATTCACAATTCCCTCAAGATTGAGAATTTATGTTAATGAGAGTTGTGAGATTTATTATTCAGTTGACAGTCATTATTAGAATAATTAATCTCACACGACCCAATTCAATGTATCTTACACACTTCAAACATATCAACGTATCAAGTAAAGTCTCCACTTCCATAATCAAGACAAACCATCTTAGTTGACACGTTATAGACTTCGCATACAAGATGATACCAATTTCATCACCAGTTGTGAACTAGGATTTTGAGTTTATAAAGAACTTGTTATTTATATTTTATGTAAATAAATCACATAAATCATATACAATGCATCGCAAGGACTATATGATAATGTACAATTGGTTCATGCTAACTATTTAAAGCATGTTGTACAATTGGATTTTAGACACAGCTCCCAACACATGCAACCACAAACCTCCCTCAAACTTGGGTCTAGTTACCTTCTGCCAAGCAACCAGATGAACATTATTCCTTTTTGATGAAGAGCCCTAACGAAATTGCAACTAGGCACATTCAAAAGTTTACAAACTCACCAGATAGTAGAACACTTTGAAACAAGTGGTAGGAATTGGTTTTGCCATATATTGTTCTCTCCCTTACAATCTCCACAATAAATAATCTATAATATTTCTATTTCACGATTCATAAAGTTTTTGTCAAAAATAAGATATGCAATATTTAACAATAGGTATGGTTAGGAGAAGAGAATAGTTCAAACTAAAGTCTACCTTTCAATCATATTGGGTGGGAATATTTCTCACCCATTTCCTATTGAACACTTATCTAAATTTGATTGTAACTACAATAGTAGATAGGTGAAACACTCTAGATAATATGAACATGACAGTGAGCACAACACAATTTAAACATTGACATGATCTAAACAAAGGGGGGAGGAAAGTGAGGAAGTGAAAGAAACTGAAGGGGGTTGTTGTTTATCAAAGTTTCTCTCAAGACTCTTGAAGGAACTTTTTCTCTTGAACTCATGTGCTTACCATAAACTATTCATATATTTAAATCGTAAAAGCGTAAAAGCATTGACTTTCACTTGACATTTGTTAATCTTGATTTAATTTAACAAACCTTTTCTAAACACAAACATATAGTTAAACATAACTTTATTTTAAACATGTAAAAAAAAGGGGATAATTACAATAAACCTACCTGAGGTTAGGCCCGTTTTCACTTTGCCTACCCGTAGTTCAAAACTTATCACTTTGCCCACCTGAACTTCAATCCGTTACCCCTCCGTTACCCACCTCACCCTTAAACGTTAGAGAAACACCCTTTTATTCCAAATTAGAACATAACACGAATCAAATAACACGAACTCACTCTCTTTTCCTCACGAGCCCTAGAATCGCGAAAATCCATTTCTGCATCTGATATTGACATTGTGTTGCAAGTGTAAACCCAGAAGAGCAACGGGTTGTTCAAGGGACTAAAATGCTGGTAAGAAATCAGTCACTGCTTGGGTTTTTACTTTGGGCTTGTGGTTGTTTATTGTGTTTTTAGTAATCAATCAATGGTCAATGTTACATGTAATGGAATGAGAATATTGGTTGTGTTTGTTGATGCTTATGAAAAATGTGACCACCTATTCTTTGGATTTGTGTTTGTTTGTGGGCATTTTGTCTATCGTGGTCATTGTGTTTCACAGTGGACCCAAGTTTCTATTAGCTTTAAATTTTAGTGTTTGCTTGTGCTAGAATAAAAAACAAAGCAGAAAATGTGGTCCCTCTGTGTGTGTTACATCCCAAAAGCAAAACAGAAACATGCAACTGTTTACTTGCAAGTTGTTTACAATTCTTTAATTGTTAATTGTATACGTGTCAAATGGTAATTTGTTATTGCAGATGGATGAGGAAGTGAAATTGGAGGTACATTATGAGGGTGTTTTTCTGTGGAACCCTAGTTTAGAATACTTTGGTGGGAAAGTTGAAATAGTGTATAGGGATCTTGATTTGCTTAGTTACTTTGGACTAAAAGGTATATGTGAGGAATTGAGGATTGATGAACCGTGTAGGGTTCATTATTTAGGTCCTGGGGGCAACTTGGAGCAAGACTTGAGGCTCATACAAGATGATCAAGATGTGGTACCCCTGTGCAAGCCTAATGAAGGAGGGCCAAGAGACACCATCATACTGTATGTGGAGAGTGGTAATGCTCCACCTGTAGTTGAAGTTTCTGATGGTGCAGGGGTTGGTGTAGGAGCTGGTGCATGGGCTGATGTAAAGGGTGCAGAGGTTGGCGCAAGAGCTAGTGCAAGAGCTGCTACAAGGGGTAATGGTCTGGAGGAGGAGTTTGATTGGTTGAATGAAGGTCTGGAAGGAGAAGATTTTGCTGATGACATTTTTGGTGAGTCTTCTCCACCTCATCCAAACACTGATACACCTCATCATCCAAACACTGATACACCTTATCCAAACTCAGATACACCTCAGCCAAACACAGATGCACCTCAACCAAACACAGATGCACCTAGCCCAAGCAATATTCCTCCTCCAAACATAGATTTAGATGAAGAGTGGGCTGAACCAACTTTAGAGGATGATTTTGCAAGTGTGGATAGTTCTGATGATAAGCAGGGTGGTAATTTGGAGTACAATGAGAGGACTAATATGGAAAATGTTAGGTTGGCAAAAGGGTTGAAGTTCCCAAACTCCCAGGTGTTTAGGAAGGCTTTGAGGTGGCGTTTGGTACGGGGTAATGTTTTAGGATTCCTAGGAATGTTTAAAGATTCCTATGTTTTGTTGCAAATCATGCTAGGGAATCAGATGCCAGGGGAATCTATATTCCCCCCTTAAACCCCTCTCAGTAGGAATGTGGATTCCCTTTAAAACAGGTGGGAATCAAAATTCCCAAGTTTAAAGAAAATTGTATTTTTTATAAATTGACAATTTTAACCCTTTTTTCTTATCATTTAAGCAATTAAGATAAAATATATAAAAAAAAATCATCAATATCTTTTCTCTTGTCTTTATCTTTTCCCGCCAAAATAACATAAACAAGATAGACAACCCTGTTGATATATTTTTTAACAAAGTTTTATTTAGGTTTCACGTGTGGAAAAAAAAAAGTTTGAAGGGGACTCTCCATTATGGATTAAATTCTTTTAAAAATTATTATTAAGAATAAAGCATTTGAGAATTGAAATTGTTATTTTTGTGTTGTACTAGTCATTTTGAAATGTTAGACTACAATTTTAATGAATTTGTCATAATTAATAGTTTATATTTGGTTTTTCATTATTTATTTAGAGGAATATTTTTTTTTTAAAGGGCTTGGTAGTTCACATTCAAATCTAAGGATAGAATGGGAAAAATAAATAATTCATTTAAGATTCCTGAGAATAAACTAAACATTATCATCTCACATTCCTAGGAATCTTAAGAGATTCCCAATGAAACCAAACATAGGAATAACTACATTCCTAGGAATCACATTCCTAGGAATCTGGATGCCAAGAGTAATGTGGATTCTCCCGTACCAAACGCCACCTGAGGGAGTATGTGATTCAGCATCACATTGATGTGAAGTGGAAGTTGAATGAGAAGAAGAAGATTTCTGCACATTGTAAGAACAGTTGTGGATGGAGGTGTTATGCCTCAATGGTGACTGGAGAATGCACATTTGAGATCAAGACATTTTATCCTGAGTGTACCTACCCCCTAACATTTAAAAATGGGCAAGTTACATTAGCCTATGTAGCAAAGAGATATTTAGAGGATTTTGCTAAGAATCCTAATTGGGAGGTCTCAGGTGTTAAGCACCATGTGATGTAAAAGATTTCAATTGATTTAAGTCTTAGTTAGGTGTATAGAGCAAGGATGGCAATTAGGGGGCTGATTACTGGGGATGATGAGGCTCAGTATGGCCTACTTAGAGATTATGCAGAAATGATATTAAGGACAAATGTAGGAAGTAGGGTGATTCTGCAAACAGAAATGGAAAATGAGAATGTAGAGCCCAATTTTAAAAGGATGTACATTAGGTACAATGCTCAGAAGGTTGGCTTTGTAGGTGGTTGTAGACCTTTTGTTGGGTTGGATGGATGCCACTTGAAGGGTAGGTTTGGTGGGCAATTATTGTCTGCCATTGCCAAGGATGGAAATGATGGAAATGACAATATATTCCCAGTAGCAATGGTTGTGGTTGAGCAAGAGACAAAGGATAGCTGGATCTAGTTCTTGGAGCAATTTGCAGATGACATTGGCAGGCCAAAAGAGCTCAATCTGGTATTCATTAGTGAAAGGCAGAAGGTATTATCATCTAACTCATGTTCATGACTTCATTACATACTTAACTTTTTACATGCTTACTTGCTTACTTGATTGCAGGGCCTTTTACCTGCAATGGAGACTCTATTCCCAACTGTGGAGCACAGGTATTGTGTGAAGCACATATACAACAACTTCAAGTTTAACCACAAGGATATGGACTTGAAGAGTGTACTGTGGAGGTGTGTTGGCACAACATCAGCCAGGGAATTTGAGAGGGGGATGGACCATCTTAAGAGTTTGGATGAAGAACCTTGGAAGTACCTAGCTGATATAGAGCCTGCACAGTGGACCAGATCCCACTTTTCTTCAAGACTTTGATAGATTGTATGGTAAACAACCTGAGTGAGAGATTTAACTCTATGATTGTGAAGGCTAGAGACAAGCCCATCTTATCAATGCTGGAGTGGATCAGAGTTAGGCTTATGAGCAGGCTGTATATAAAGAAGACTGGCATAGAAAAGTATGGTGGCAAGTTGTGTCCAAGCATACAAAAAAAGTTGGAGCAGTTAAAATTAGAGTTTAAGGGTTTCTATGCAATGCCTTCTGGGAGGTTTATGTATGAGGTTGACAATGAAAGGGAAAGGCATATGGTGGACTTGGTAAATAGGACATGCAGTTGTAGATTATGGGACTTGACAGGAATTCCCTGTAAGCATAGAGTTGCAGCCATTTTTGTGAATCGTCAAAAACCAGAAGACTACACCCATCCATGCTGCTACAAGGATGCTTATGTGGAGACATACAAGACACTCATACCTCCCATGCCTGGCCAGTCTGAGTGGATATCAAGTGGCCAACCAAAGCCTGTTGCACCTATTGTCCATAAGCTACCAGGCAGGCCACCCATGAAGAGGAAAAGAGATGCTGATGAGCCGAACCCTTATAAGGTGTCTAGAGCAAACAGGCCACTGAGGTGTGAAAGGTGTCATCAAGAAGGGCACAATGCAAGGGGATGCAAGGCCAATGTCACTAGTCAGACACCATGGGAGAGGAGGCAGAGATTGCAGAAAGGGAAATCTGTAAGTTTTTACAAATTTTTTTTATTCAAATGCAAAATGCCAATAAATCCAGCTGTAAAAACATGCTCATCATATTTGGTTGCAGGGAAGTGGAAGGCCTTCT
The DNA here is from genome assembly GCA_023736055.1 of Quercus glauca. Classification (NCBI taxonomy): domain Eukaryota; kingdom Viridiplantae; phylum Streptophyta; class Magnoliopsida; order Fagales; family Fagaceae; genus Quercus; species Quercus glauca. The sequence continues at coordinate 22,482,693 of CM043319.1, read as the reverse complement.
ACACACAGACAAGGATCCTAGGCCCCATCTTCATCATAGACCCAATCCTCAGCTCAGCCCCCACCAACACATCAGCCTTACACTATTGCCTCATCCTCATCCAACCAGGCAGCAGGGTCACAGCCATAAGCTCCAACTCTAGCTCCACAGCCACAAGCTCCATGGTTAGGGCCACCAGCTCTATGGTCATAGAACCCAAGTCAGTGGTACTCTTCAGACTTCAGGTACACAGTTAGAGGAGCTCCTTGGTTCTCTTCAAGCCAGCCAACACCACACACCCCTACAGAAACATGGGACAGTAGAGCACCATCATCACAGGTATTGTAGTGTTAGGTTTGATGTTTTATTCATAAAACTGTGATACTGGTAGCTAACATTTGAATTCTTGTACTTTGTAGCCTACAAGACCACCTGCTACCAGAGGAGCTGCTTTGACAGGAAAAGGGTGATGTAGCTAGGGCTTAGAAATGTAGAATAAGAGGTGGAAAGGCCAGCTGTGGTGGGAGAGGCAGGGGCAGGGGCAAGGGCAGTAAATGAAGACTAAGTGAAGACACTTTTGTTGTTGTGTATAATGTATTAGGGTTATGTAGTAGTATTAGGGTTTTATGTAGTTTCTAGACAATGGCAAGGCAGACAATGGCAACATTTTTTTATATAGCTATTCATACACTTTTTGTATTTTTGTAAGTTTTGTAAACATTGGACAGCTGCAACTATTTTGATTGTTGTACCAAATGCCTTATAAATGGCAGGGCAGACAATGGCAACACATAGATTTATATAACTGTTCAAACACTTTTTGTATTTTTGTAAGTTCTGTAAACATTGGGCAGTTGCAACTGTTTTGGTTGTTGTACCAAATGCCTTATATTTACTGGTGGTTGATGACAGACTATTCAATGCCACCTTAAAATATGTATACAATTTCCCAACTTAATGACAGGTATTTAGAATTATTATTCTGATTATTGCAGTTTGTTATATGAGTTATTATTATATGAGTTTGTTTATGTGTGCAGAGTGTATGTGTTGAATACCAGGTGTAAGTATGCACTTGTTCTTTTCTTGCAAGTTGACAGATTGTCATGCACTTTAAATTCACTTTAAACACAATTGTCTTCACACAATGCACTTTGTGCACAAACTAACACAGTTCACAACATCCAACAAAACACCAACAGCTCACAGCTCACAAGTATCAAATTCACTTTAAACAAAAATACCAACAGCATCTAACATAAATAACACTTTTATCTTTAGAAGGCATCTACCACCTTACATAGTTCTCATTCTCAAAAAATTCTTTCATAGTTCTATTACAATACAATTGAGGACCAGCTTATATTACAACCCATCAGGCAGACTCAATCTCATCATTCCAACATTCTCACTTGAGCCAAAACATGAAAACAACATAACCAAAAAAAAAAAAAAAAACCATGACAGAATTAGTGCAATTCTGCACTTTCTCTCTTGCTCTAAAGCTCTCACTGCAATCTCCTTGGCTTGAACAGAGGAAGCTTGAAACTTTCTCTCCCTCTCAGTGGCTTTTGCTGCCCTGTCTTGAGCAATTTCTACCATTTGGGTAGGTTCTGCTGCTGCCTCTGTAGCTTCTATTTCCCTTTCATGTGTAAGTTGCAGCTCACTCCGCAATAAATCCAGCTTTTGTTGCACCAAATGGGCAACTTCATTCCCACGCATACAAGTGGGATTATCAATCCATTTAAAGAAAGGGCACTTAGGACCAACCTGTTCATAAATTGAATTGAACACATCACATTCCAATCTCACGTAAATCAGCTAGATTAAGTAAAAAGTATACTTACCTTATATCGGCTACAACCCAGAAACCTTCTCCCAAAATTATCCACTGTCAGACTTGTTCTCAGTACACAAGTCTCATATGTACACATATGCCCACTTGAACCTGAGTAATTTCCACTTGAAGAAGACATTGATTATCAACTTTTTGTGAATCAAAGCTACCATCAAAACTTGAAACCCCAGCTCAGCTCAGAACCATAAAGTAGAAGGTGATGATCTATCTTTGAATATTCAATGCCTCAAGACAACCCAGAGTCAGAACCTCACCCTCACAAGAAAGTAGATGCAGAAAAATCAAAACCTAAGCTCAGTTACAGGGATTTTCGCATTTCTAGGGCTCGTGAGGAAAAGAGAGTGAGTTCGTGTTGTTTAATCCGTGTTATGTTCTAATTTGGAATAAAAGGGTGTTTTTCTAACGTCTGAGGGTGAGATGGGCAACAAAGGGGTAACGAATTGAAGTTCAGGTGGGCAAAGTGATAAGTTTTGAACTACGGGTAGGCAAAGTGAAAACGGGCCTAACCTCAAGTGAGTTTACTGTAATTATCCCTAAAAAAAATTAATAATTGTTTTTTTGTTAATATGAATGAGCATTTTTTTTTATAATTTTTTTATGGTTTTAGAAACTGAAACGGTGAATGAATTAGAAACATGTTTGGTTACCAATTTCACTAAGTTTTCCTTAGTTTTGGAGGTTCTTATCAGACCAAATTAGGGTCCGACGGTCCCTAGTTGAACCAGGTGAACCAGTTAGTCTAGTCCGATTTTCAAAATCATGCTTTACTTATTTATTTATTTTATATTATGTCATGCACATATTTCATTTTCTCTATATTGTACAACATAAAGGTATAAGAAAAGTTACATATTCACAAAGTGATCTCCATAATAGAATATCGTACAACATAAAGGTTTTTTTTTTTTTTTTAAACCTTGATTAAATCTATCTTACCAATTTTTTTTTTTTTTTTTATTCTAGCATATTCGACAAGCATTAAACGAACATCGATGTTCCAGTTGTATCTAGTGAAAGTGAAGCATTTGCTTTGAGTTGTTGTTCCATGGGTGTTCTTTTGCTTTGAGGCCAAGGTTTGTGTGTGTAATTAAATTCTATTATCTGGAGGAAAAAAAAAAAAAAAAAAACCTGCAGTGACTGAAGGGTCCTATTGTTTCATAAGTAGCCTCACGAGCTAATTTGTAAAAGAACCACCAGGAGCATGCTCATGCATGCATAGTAACAAATTTCATATACCTTTTTTCTGCTAGTTAAAATGAGAAAAATACATCTAAGAAATGAATTGCTTATGTCTCCATGAAGAAGTGATGCAGTTGAAGTTATACTAGGCCGTTAAGTCTTAGTTATGTTGGTACCTCCTAATTAGAAGCAAATAAAAACTCGTAAGTGTATGATCTTTGGACCAAATTAATAATGAGCTCTCTTTTCAATAAGAGATATAAAGGTATCAATATCATGAGCTGTATTTGTCCATGAAAAGAAAGACTCAAAAAAATTACCATGGTAAATGCAAAATCTCCTTTGGTATGATGAATGGCATTGGGCTTTGGCAATCTCTTTGACATGATAAATGGTTTTCAAAATGTCTTTAGTTTAATGACTATGGCCAAGTTGTTTGTGATGCAGAGTTTCAGATACAAAAGTTGTGTTATCCCTGCTGAATTGGGTACTGCTTCCATGTTTTGGGTTTGATTTCGCAATGAAAGGTTGAATGCTAATTTCTTTGCTTGAATCTTTGAAGTGGGTTCAGAATTTTACATTGAATTTAATTTTAGAAAACCTAATGCCATAACCCCAAACCATTTTAAAGGATTATTATAAATTCATAAGCACATGGACATCGCTTTGATAACATGATAGAGAAGCGTAAGGTTGGATTTGGATTGCTTGTGGGCCTCGTTTACTTGGGCCGGCGTGTAAACCGTTAAGGCGGAAGGCCCCATCACCTACAATTCTCAAGAATTTCACTACAAATACGTCGATTGAGACTGTGGGTTTCACTTTTATTTTTTTAAAGTATATCGCTTGTAATTTGAAAATATGCAATCCCTATGATGTCATTTTTTTTAATGATTCAATCATTACAACGAGGAAGAGAGATTAAATCATGGGCATTCTTCCTTTTAAATGAAGAGCTCCAATAAAATTACGAACTCAGACAAATAGTGTAGCACTTTGAAACAAGTGGTAGGAATTGCTTTGCCACATATTGGACTCTTTGACTTTAAAATTTTTACAATAAATAATCCATCATATTTTTATTTAATGATTCACAAAAAATTTAGACAAAAATTAGATATGTGATATTTAAAAATAGGGATGATTAGAAGAAGATCAAAGTTCAAACTAAAGTTTACCCTTCAATCATATTAGATTGGAAGCTTTCTCACTTGTTTCCAATTGAAAACTCAGCCAAATTTGATTATAATTCATTATTAGATGAGAATCGAATTTTAGCCGAGTGGCAAGTTATACCAATGCCATGACTGTAAATAGGCAACACACTCTAAACTATATGAACATGGCAGTTATCTCTACACAATTTATACATTGGTGATGATAGCTCAAATTAGTGTGAAACACTAATGCTTGTTTAGACTTCAAATTAAAAATTACGGCTATATTGCTTTTACCCTAACTTATCAAAGTGTGGAATAAGAGTAAATAAGCGCAATATACTAATAGCGCTACTCTAAGCCATATCCAACCATAATGAACAATAAATAATAAGCTTAAAGAGTAGGGAAGAGAGATGCAAACATAAGATAACACTAAGACGAGTTATCAAAGAGGAAACCAAAGAACTCGGTGAAAAACCTCTCTGCGACCCTCCAAATCGAAATAGATCCACTAGTGAATATAGTTGGAGTACACGAATAAGAAATGACCTTCCAATCCTAGTCTACCCCATGTACTTGAGCTCTCCAAGCTTCTACTACCAACGGACTTCTCGGAGTCTTGTCTTCACTAGCTTTCCAGATCCCGTAATTCTGCCCAATTGCATCAACCACTAAATGGCTCCTTCCAATGCTTTCCAACAGCACCAAAACTTGACTCAACACTCAGACTGGGTGTGGTAAGTGTTTGGACTAAGAACCTCTCAAGGATGTAGAGATGGAGAGGTAGGAGTAGAAGAAAATTAAGAGAAAATATGTAGATGATTGTGGGGATAACAATCTCTAACTCTCAAGTGTATTTTCTAGGGTTTTATCTCTAAAAGCACTCCTTACATTTTGTGGGTAATGAGGGTATTTATAGTGTGGGTAAAGAATTTGGTAAAGCAACTTATCTTTTTGCCAAACAAGGAGTTTCGTGGGTACCTCATGAGATGGCCTTTCTCGCGAAGTACTTGTGAAATAACAGGCTAGCATGACCCTTTAGCTTCTAGTCATGTGCTTCACACGTGGCCATTTCATGGGATACTTTCTTGCAAGCTTCTTGTGAGCTAGTCGTGAACTGCACTGATCCAACTTTGAAGCTTGATTCTTCTCCAATCTCTCACACTCATCTCTTACAAATAAACCCACATAAATACAAGGAAATGATTGAAGAAATTAAAATCAAATTTGGCACAGAATTAAAGCCAACAAAGACTAGTTGGAAATCATAACTTTACAGGTGACACAGCATGATCTAAATAAAGGGAAGTGAGCAAGTGAAAGAAACTGAAGGGAGTTTCTGTTTATCTAAGTTTCTCTCAGATGAATCTTGTAGGAATTTTTCATGTTGTATAAATTTATTAAAATTTTTTAATAATAAGAAAATGTTTGCCTAAATTTTTCTTTAAATTGTGAAAAGTATCATATTATCTTTAACAAGACAAAACCTTATAACGAAATCCCAAATTCTTCTAAGAAAAAAAATTCTCAAGGAATAAATGATTTCAACTCTCAATGCATCTCATATAAAACACATAAAGATTGTGATGTCGTAAAAGTCTAAAAAAAGCACACACGATACTCTCTTTGATGGAATAGAAACTAAACTGTTAGTTTCTGGTAATAAACCTCAAATCCACGAGGGATTTCCCTGAATCCACAAGGAGATAACTAGAATCCACCAAAGAAAGAATTTGACAAAAGTCTGTATTTTATTGATAATAATCTGCTTTGTCTCTGACAGCTACAAAACATATATATACTGAGAAAAATATTTAAAACCCTAATTCACACTAATTACGTGATTAGATGGCAAAATACCGAAATTTTTCAAAAATGGCAAAAATGAGTTAAATGCAGAATCATAAACTACTGACCTTAAGGGTCGTCCTAAAACAGACGGAGCCTTATTCTGACTTTTAAACAAATATTACTATAAATAGCAAAAACACTGTTTTCGGGGCCTTAATGAAAGAATTCGCCTAAATTTAGGCGATGCTCATGTTATCATGAGTTTGGATCAGAATTCCTTTTCCTTTCAACCTGCTAAAATTCATGCAATTCCAACACTGTGGCCCCGATGTCCTTTACTGGCACCCCCTTTTGATCTTGTGTTGTGACTTTTGACAGCCTTACTGCTCCAGGAAGGCATGTGCTATTTGTTCTACATCTGAATGTCACTAGTATGACCCCACTAAATTTTAATTTATAATCCAAAGCATTTAAACTTTTATGTGCAACATTTAATCATAAAATGTCTGTGCTGTGTATCCAAGAGTTAGGCCTTTTTGGATATACATCATTCTAAGTTTCTTTAAAAAAACATTCTCCCCTCTCCCCGTGTGTGTGTGTGTGTTAAAACTACTTAGTATTCTCAAAAAAAAAAAAAATAATAATAATCACAAAAGCATTTGCTTCCATTTGGCATTTGTTAATTTTGATTCAATTTAACAAACCTTTTTTAACCATTGTTAAGTTATGGTTTTTCACATAACATTTATATTGGCTTTATTCCATGAACAACATTGTTGTAATTTCATTAATTTATTTCCTTGTATTTTGTGGGATTTATTTGCAATGAGTTTAGTATTAAGTTGGTGAAGATTACTCAAGATAGTGAAGTTTGAGACTTGCTCACGACTAACTCATGAGTGGACGACCCATGAAAGGTTACATAAGAAGCATATGCTGGAAGCTGAAGAATCAAGTATCAGGTTGTAATTCTCGAGTCACTTCGCGACTTGGCTAACCTGAGAGTGACCTGCCAAACTCTCTTCCTGGATGATTTTAAGTGTGACTCTTATACCATTCATCCATACTATATATACACTTATTACCCACAAAATTGTAATCAGGTCATTCAGAAGAAAACTCTAAAAAGGTTTCTGCAACACACCCACCTTGTTAGAGAGAGCTACTCATCCTCAAGAGATAAATCCTTGTAGTCTCTTCTCCTCCCCTCTCCCATTGTTATACCTTGAGAAAAGATTTGTATTCAAATGCAAATCGCACTTATTTAGAGTGTAGAGAGTGTTTTGGAGATTAAGAAACATTGGGTATTTGCCAAAATTAGCTGGTGAGGCTTGGTGGATGCAATCGGGTGGTATTGATGAATCCGAGAAGTTAGTGAAGACAAGACTCCTAGAAGTCTGTTAGTAGCTGGAGCTTGGAGGGCTCAAATACTTTGGGTAGATTAAGCTTGGAGGGTCTTTTTGGTATTCTTGTACTCCAACTTATTCACTAGAGGATCATTTCGACTTGGAGGGTCACGGAGAGGTTTTTCGTCGAGTTCTTCAGTTTCCTCTTCGATAACACATTACCGTGTTATCTTGGGTTTGCTATTCTTTTACCCACCGCCCTTTCCATTTTAGCATTGCGCTTATTGTTCATCCATGCAATTGTTGAGTGCTTCGATTAATTAATTTGCTAATTACATATATTTCGCATAAAGTGTGTTTAGATTAAAATTAATCAAGATGTAATTAAGAATTGGGGGTCTAAACAAGCTATAGTCTTTTAACACTATATTTACGAGCTTTCAACCATAAACATGTACTTAAATGTAGACTTTATTTTGTGGGTTTCAATTAGCTCAACTGGTAAAATCTCTGATGGTTGAATAAGAGATTTGGGGTTCAATTCTTGCCTACACCAAAAATTGATTGGTGTCTTGGTCTAATGATAAAAAGCTACCATCAGGAGCAGAGTCGGCTGAAGACCTAAGGCCCCACAAAAAAAAAAAAAAAAAAAAAAAAAATTCCCTTAGAGGCCCATTTCCAATGGTTAAAGGCCCAAATTTATAATATATATATGTATATATATATATATGTGTGTGTGTGTGTGTGTGTGTGTGTGTGTGTGTGTGTGTATAAAGCTTTTGCATTTTTTTTATTAGTGATGTTAAGGATACTACAAATTTTACTATTGGCTTACAAATTGTCATGTTGCTAATCACAAAAAATTGATTTAAACATGCATTAGTTCGATTGATGAATTTTGTCAATGAGAGTCAATGTCACATCATATTGTAAACATTTTATAGTGCTTTAAGCACATTTTTTCTTTTCATTTCTATTAAGACTCTTAATGTACTAGACCAATAAAACCCTAACTCAATTGAAACTCTAAAATGTTTCAACAAAAAAAAAAAATGTTGCAAGTGTACTGTTAAATCATCAGTTATAGATTAATCTCCCATAATAGTTTGAGACTTTAATTTTTGTAAACTAATATCATACACAGCCACACACCAAGTAATATCTATCTCCCTCCCTTAAAAACAAGATGTAAAATTAAAAATTAGATTTTAACTTTACTTAACTATGTATCGTTGTATATTCAAAATAAAGTATTTTTTTAATCGAAATATATTTTTATTTCTTTTTATTAATATTTATGGTTCAACTATGATTTTCAATTCTCTATATGAAATTAACATTTGTTTAGTTGGTATTATTTATAAAATTATGTATTTAATGTATCAAATTAACCTTGATTTGATTAGTATTAAATAATTTTCTTTAATTAATATTTACATATTAAATGCTCCGTATAAATTTTTTGCTTTAGGCCCCAAATATTGTTGGACTGCTCTTGATCAGGAGCAGATGCTATAGTTTGAAACTCTCCAAAAAAAAATATATAGACTTTATTTTTTACATATAAAAGAAATTAATAATTTTGTGGTTAATATGGATGTGCACTTTTTTTTAGTATGCTGCTTTTTTGCTATTTTGTACGACATAAACGTATAAGAAAAGTTACATTTTCAAACATGGCCTCCTTAATAGAATATTCTTTATGTGGAAAAAGTATTACACAAATTTAGTTTGCTTTTTATTTTTATTTTTTAATTTTCTTAACCATGGTTAATACTAACTTACTAATAATATATTTAATTAAAAAAAAATTAGGGTATCCAACAAACTTTCCGATCCCTATACAAAGCATAAAAACCAGTAATACAATTGTTCTTTCTACCATAGGTGCATGACAGTCTCACAAGTGGCTTTTAGTATTATTATATATGCCCCTTGAAGTATAATAAAAAATAGATAATTTCATTTTGTATTATTAAAGAAAATAGAAACCAAAAATAGTTATTCTCCCATCTCCAAGCGATAATAAATTCTTAATATGAATCCAATTTCTCCACCTTACATTTTACATTTTTATTTTTACAAAAGTAGTTAAAGCTATTAATTTGTTGGTAATAACAAATATATTCCTCACATTTAATTTTATACAAGCCTTCATTACTTGCGTTCCAATTCCTCAAATTATTCTGAACGAAGACAAAATATATATTAATATATCCTTTGTTAATACAATTTTAAAAAAAATTACTCTTGGACATGAAAAAAACAAAACATATTTTTGTAGTAAACGTAATATTGATTATTTTTCTATATGTCTAAATACATGTTTACATTTATGTATATGTTTATGTTTACAATAGAAAAAAAAAATTTTAAGATAAAGATAATATTTACATAAAAAATTTAAGCCATATAATGTTTAAGATAAAATTTGATCAAAACTAAAAGTCATAATATATATCACTGTACATCCTTGCCTTAAAAATTTCATTATTGTCGCAAACGTTAATCAAATTATAAAACTCCTTTTATGTTTCCTAAAAGTTTTTGGTAGTTAAGTTTTAATAGGATAGTATTTCAAATTTCTGGAAACTTCGGTTATAGAGTTTCACATAGAATAAACTCTTTTAATAATTTTAATAAAATCTTTTAATTATCTTCTTTCCCTACCAAAATTAGGATTTTTTTTTTTAACTATGCTATGCACATTTTTAATTTTTGCTATATTATACAACATAAAGGTATAAACAAATTTAAAGTTTTTTTATTATAATTTTTAAACTTGATTAATTCTATCTTACTAATAAAAAATTTAATTGTTTTATTATTCAACAGGCTCTAACCATTATACAAGTATACAGAGTAATCAACAATTTTCTTCTTCCTTGCATAATAGTGAAGTATTACGAAATATATATGAATACAATGTTGCTATTCTCCTGAATTCAAGTAATAATATTCGTTAATGAATTCAATTTCTCATATTTCATGTATGAATATTTTTATTTTTATTTTTACACGAAGTAGTTAAAGCCAGAATTTCATTAGGAATAAAAAAAATTACTTATTAGAGAGTATTATTAGAAAAAAACATATCTTCTTTGGAAATGTATTATGTATGCATTACATTGATGTTGCTTACCAATCACATTTTAAAATTTTGTAAATTTCACCACGTACACAAACTTTAAGCAGCATACTTTCATGTATAATTCTTAGGTCAACAAATACATAAAAAAAAAATACTTCTTGCATGTTTAGTAATTTGATAGGAAATCAAATACCTTAAACTCAGTAAGTATTTAATAGATTTTGTACAAACCTTCATTTAGTTGTTGACCAATTCCTCAAATTTATTTCGATTAAATATGCAATATATATAATATATATTCTATCAATTCAAAATTTAAAAAACTAAAATATTACTTATATATATGTAAGACATAAATAAATAATAAATTATAATATGTGGAGTGAACATAACATTGATTATTTCTTTTGTATGTTTAAATGCATTTTTACGGTTTAAGTATATGTTTATGTTTATTATAGGAAAAGAATTACTTTAACCAATATAATGTTTAAGATTGAGAGGTAACAAAATCTTTGGATTGGATTAATTTAGACTTTTATCTAGTAGCTTAAAAGTATTGGATAACTTTATACTTTTAAGGCAAAAATATCAAAAGTAGTGGGGGCTAACTCTTATCATAAAATTAAACCACAAATAAATTAGGTTAAAATGCAAATTGCACAATTTATTTTGATTAAAATTCATTTTAGTCTTCTCATTTTACTTTCATTCAATTGAGTCTTCTAAATTTCAAATTTATTCAATTCGGACATTCTGTCCAATTTCATTAAAAAAAAATATTTTTCTCAAAACAAAATAAATCTATAAAATTGTTAAAAATAATCTCTCTCTCTCTCTCTCTCTCTCTCTCTAACCTACGAGTTGATACTTGTTATAAGTATTCAAGCCATTGAGCTACGGTAAGAACCAGTGTTTTTTCATTAGTTTTTTTTTTAATCAAGTTTTTTCACTAATTAAATGCATATTTAATAGCAATGTTTTATTTATTTACAAAGTTGGACGAAATGACTGAATTGAATAAATTTGAAATTTAGAAAATTGGATTTGAAGAAAATAAAGTTAGAGAACTGAAATCAGTCAAACTTAAAAGGTGCAATTTACATTTTAACTAATAAATTAAGAACAACAATGACCTAAAAGTCTTAAAATAATTTTTCCATAATTATGGATTACAAGTATTGGGGTCCCAAACTTAGTTTAATACCCATTTCCAACAGCTTTGTTTTTTTTTTTACTTTTTTTTTTTTTTGGGCGAGAAGAAAGTGCAAATTAAATAAAATCAAAAAACATTTTTTGCCAAAAAAATTCTTAATCTGTTATACTGAAGTCATGGCAACTAGGTTTGGAGAAAATATAAAAATGTGAAAAATTATTTATTCACATATTTTATGTCTAAACCACAAACCATGAAGACTCTCATCGATTATAAAGATTGTGACCTCCTTGAGGATCGATCTAAAAACGCGGCTAAAAGTCTGTTGCTGCAGTGCTTAGGCCGTGTTTGCATACGCGGCTATAGGAAACGCGGCTCTATCCTATAGCAGCGTTTTTGGGGTCTATAGGTGCATTTTTTAAACGCGGCTATAGACCGCGTTTTTTGTAGTGTAAGAAAGTCAATAGACACATTCCTAAAAGACACTAAGAAGTTGACATCGTGGAGTAATCAAACTGTCTAGGAATTTAATAGACACATTATTTCTTACTCAATTTCTCTATCATTTCCAATTGCAACCAAATTTTTCAAGTTGACATCATTGCTAATTTCCCATATATGTGTCTAAAACGACTAGAACATAACTTTTTAACTCATATTTTTCCTTTTTAGCATAAAGTTGGAGCCTAGTAGGAAAACATAACATAGATTGGAAGCTTAAGGAGATGGATTCTAGGCTTCTAGAGGCTATTAGGATAAATGACACACCCACATTGATCAGTTTATTTCAAGCATGTGAAGGAATTCTTGAGCAAAGAACAACTGACAGTTTCACCGGCCAGTGGTTGCACTAATGCGTTCATACCGGTATGATAAGTTTAGAGGAAAATTTGTTTGATCATACCTGTATCCATGTGGCTGCATCCAAAGGACATACTGGTAAGTAGCAGAGTTTTCTTAGCTAAGTTATACTCATTCCTAAACTACAGTTGAAAGATTTACACATTTTCTTTGATTTTTAAGTCAAGCTTGTGATGGTTTCTACCAAGTCGTTTGTCCTATATGATTCTGTATTAAAGTTAGAATTTCTGGTGCCGATGATGTTGTTAGCGAGTTACTAGATGCATGTCCTAACTTTGCTCAAATGATTGATGTGAATGGAAACTTGCCATTGCACTGTGCTTGTATCCATGGACATAGGGTTATAACCTGGATGCTCCTAAGGTGTGATTCAAGTCTCGCTCTGCACTATAACAACAATGGTTTTACACCACTGCACATGGCATCAATGAATGGCAGAGTTTCAGTCCTTGATGAATTTGTTAAGATGGCTCCGGTATCTTTTCACTATGCCACATATGAGGGAGAGAGTTTTTTATCTGGCTGTGAGATATGGTCAATATGAAGCTCTAGTGTATTTAGTGCATGTCTCTAATGGTACAAATCTCATTCACCGCGTCAAGATCGAAATGGCAACACCATTTTACATCTTGCAGTTTTTAGTGGGCGTCAACAGGTGAGAGCTGAATGTGAAATTCAATTATGTTATATATTGTGAAACCATGAGCTTGAGAGATAAAATGAGACAACATGATACATGAGGCGCAAGTATGCAATATAAAATGTACATGGTGTGATTATGATGAATGACTAATATGATTCATTATGTGCATTTTGTGATCCAAATATTTTGATTCATTTTCTGAGACGTTATCGCAAATTTGGAAAATTGTAGGTATCAATAAATATGATGTCACAAGTTAAAACAATAGGTTTCTGGTGGAATTGTGTTTGTCATGACTCATAAATAAACTCACTCACTCTTATCAAGCTATGAAATTGATATTCAAAAAGAAAAATATATTCTCTAATCTGCCATGCTAACAAGAACATGCATTAAAGCCAAACATTGTCATCTTTTAATTGTACTCTTTATTTCATGTTTTTTCTAGATAGTGGAGTACTTGATCAACAAAACAAAAGTGGAGATTAATTCTCAGAACTTTCAAGGACTCACAGCACTTGACATCCTTGACCAGGCCAAGAACAGTAAAGAAAGTCGCCGTCTTAAAGCCAAGTTTATTAAAGCTGGCGGTAAAAAGCAGTATTGAATTGTTATCTGATTCACCAGAAGTAGAAAGAACCAATGGTCAGCTGCCTATCATAAGTAAGAATTCTTCAGGGCAGGGAGGCATAGATGATGATTTGGATATGTCCATTATAAATGAAATGGTTTCTTGTGAATGCAAGTGGTCACCAAGAAAAGATTCAGCAAGGGAAGCAACTCCAGAACGCCATCACCATTCCGTCAAGTTGGGGAGACATTTAGCAATGAAACATACAAAAAAGAGTCCTTATTCCCAACCAATATGCGACAAAAAAAGCATCTTAACAGAAGGCACTGGGAAAATGTAGGTGACCATCACACTACTCACCGAAATAAGCAGCATGAAATATATATGGAAGCCTTACAAAACGCTAGGAACACTGTAACACTAGTTGCCATTTTGATCGCTACAGTTACATTTGCTGCTGGAATTAGCCCTCCTGGTGGTTTTTATGAGGCTGGGGAAATGAAAGGGAAGTCAATACTTGGTAGAACAACAGCTTTCAAGGTCTTTGCAATAAGCAACAACGTTGCATTGTTTACCTCTCTATCCATAGTTGTTCTTGTCAGCATCATCTCCTATCAGAGGAAGCCACAGATGAGACTGTTGGTTGTTGCTCACAAGGTCATGTGGGTAGCTGTGGCATTCATGGCAACAGGATATGTTGCAGCCACATGGGTGATCAGTCCTCACAGTCAAGGGACAGAATGGGTGTTTGTCACAGTAATAGCAGTAAGCAGTGGCACCCTGGGTGTGGTTTTTATTGCTCTAGGGGTGCTGCTGGTTGAGCACTGGCTGCGGAAATTGAAGTGGAGAAAACAAATAAAGAATAGAGGGGAGGCTGTTGACATAGAAAGTCAAATTTCAGATGTTGAGAGCACATACCAACAAGGATATCACTCGTACTGAACGTTTGTTTCTCCCAAGGGATCAATAAGAATATCTAGTTACTGATTTGCAACTGAATTTTACTTGGTTGTTACTTTTATAAAAGAATTTGATAGATTTTATTTTCTTTCTTTCTCTACACTGGCAGGTTCCAGAGAGGCTGGGCATAGTTTAACCTAGCGGTAACAATGTAGGATTTTCTTACAAATTGTTTTTGCTCAGTAAAATTTTTTTTTTTTTTTTCTCTCTTTTGCGCTTCTTTGGAAGTGTGAGTTTTCTAGTGATGTTGTTTCTGTAGTGAAAAAAAAATATTGTTTGAGACCCCTATTTGTTTAATATGCAGACATAATTATTCCACAGTTTATGTAATATATCAACCAAATCAACAGTCAAAGAAACAAAAAAAGTGACACAGGTCATGAATTCAAAACCGGGCTGCATTTTATTATTCCCCAGATCACAAAGATTGGGGGATGTTCCATTTAGTGCAACCACTGGCCGGTGAAACTATCAATCACATCGTCAAAGCTATGTAGATTGGGGGATAGATGAGTTCCACTTGAGTGCTTCACTAAATGCGTGGGGAGGGGGGAAGAAAACTACTACAAGGGCACGAACAGTCCCATAGAAAATCAATTATGTAAGGAATAGTTGCAACAGTCAGTGACTTACCAAACCTTTGTTAACCTAGACTCTTTGCAGCCTTTGCAAATGTCCTGCTTGCCTTCCTACCGCAATAGTTCCAGAATCTCTAGAATTCTTCAATAGTGATTTTTTCCACCAACTCCTTGAGTGCCTAGGAGCTCAAATCCACAAACTCTCTTACTCTCTACTCTTAACTTATGCTCACTACATGAGCATCATAAAATGCGCCCACACGATTGCCATTTTGCTTGAGAGCTTAAGAAGCCCAAGAAAGATAGTCCCAATCTGCTTGCCTCTCAAAGAATGGCTAGAGGGCTTACCGGAAAAGCCACTGCTAGCTACTCAAAAAGCCCAAACCATGGCTAGCTCGAGCAGGCATGTTATGGCTCAAGCGAGAACTATCAGTTTCAAAATTCTTAAGGTTTTTGTTTCACAGAATGATCAAGGAATGCAGACCCATTTCAGATTACATTGTCACGGTATTTGACAATTTAAATCTTAACATAATGTAAATCATCTTAATTTTATTTATGCATTCTCTAGTAGCTCAATAAAATTGGTGCCATTTGCTGTCATTAATTATATTGAACCACCAACTTCCCAATCCCATGAACTTCAATTTGCAAGTTATTCTCTGTTTTCAACATGCAACTTTGTGAACTGGAACCAGTGTTCCTGAAGATTCTGCTACTTCTTTGAACTCAGCTGTGGGAAACTGTTACTGCAAATTCTCCTTACCTACTATTAACAATTTGTCATCTCAATAGTTGTAAAATATTTTGTGATTTATTTATTTATTTTTTGTGTACATAGAATTATTGTAAAAGGTGCCTCAAAATTCTTTGCACACCCTCTGAAGGTTCCCTCTATATGGTCATCACATTTTTTTTTCGTGCACACAATTTGAAAGTGATTAAAAGCACTACAAGTGACACAGGACATGCACTGCTATGGTGTAAAGCATGAATTATAACAAGTTAGAATGCAAAGCATCTGCACATCTAGAAGGGTAAATCATTAGTCACATGGCATGTCATTGTGTTGAAGGTATTATTGGATTGAAAAAAGAAAAAAGAAATACTCTATCACAAGTATGCACGCAGACAAGTGCCATTAATCTGCCAAGCAACCATACCTCCCTGCAGACTTGCTCATCTGCAAAACAAAGCAAATTCCCAAAAAAACTAACAGCATATGCATGGTTGATGCATAGGAACAAGTGTAGCATTATGTATTTATGTTCAAATATATTATAGTGGCCCTAGAAACTATGATGACCAAACTTCTCAAGCAGTTTGCGAGGAAAGACACCAACTTAGTGGCCTGCCATAACTTTGCTGCTAATCATATCAGCATTTGAGGATATCAGACCATGTCAACATGGGTTGACATTGTAGCCAGGGGAAAAGCAACTATAGATCATTAAAACTCACCTTCTGTGACCAAATCACAAAGCAAAATCGATATCACAAGACATTTTTTTCACTGTTTGAAGACAAAAGATGGAGATCACAAGGTTGATGGAGGTAGAAACATAATCTGTAAGTAAATCTGAAATGTTAAAGAGGAACTTAATTTGGAATTGGTAAATATTTGTTCTCATACTGTTAAAAGAAACAACAATTCTTTAAAAGCTATGGTTAACTAAAGTTTAGACTTGAGGTGGTTATGAAGAAGTATGTAAGAAAGTGAAGTTGCTATAAGCATATTGGTTCATATGTAGCATGTAAAGGATGAAGTAGGGTCACTGGTTAGATTGAAAGTGCTTTAACAGAAAACACATTTCACTAGCTGCTTAGTTGTTTCTTCAAGTTTTGCATTTAATTCTTGACCCAATTGCATAAACATTTAATTCCAACCAAAATGGGCATTACCATCTAAATTTATAAATTTGATGTGACCTCATGGCTTACTTGTATCCAAAGCACAAAAAAGGAACAGGAATATCAATAATTCTTTCTACTAATTACAGGTGGATTAAAGGAGAAAGAAGCTTAATAAATAAATGCCTTGCAAATGCTGAGAAGTTAGTACATGTGTTCCTTGGAAAATCTTAAGAAGTTGCAAGTCCTGAGTAGTCACTGCACAGACTAGTCAACAGAATTGTGTTCCTTGAAAAATCTTACGAAGTTGCAAGGCCTGAGTAGTCACTGCACAGACAAGTCAACAAAAGTATACGTGTCAAGAATACATACACACAAAGGAGACTCCACATCCACATCCTTCATATTCCATAGTATTTATTTTATTTTCTATATATTTCCACATCCTTCAAAAGTGGTGGTTGTACCACTTTTGAAGGTTAGAATATAATTTTGTTAATCTAAGTTTGTTCTTATCCTGAAAATGTTATATTAACCACTTGCAGACGCTTATCCATTACCTACAATTGAGTAGTTAATATAACATATAGGGACACAACTTAACCCAAAAACTTAAGCTTATGAGTTTGGGCAAATTATGTTATAGTAATCACTCACTCTTCTTATTATTAATTAGTGTGAGACTTCACTCACATGTGTATATCCAATACAGTCATTAGCATATGTCCACGGTTCATTCGTCCTTCCTTTCTAGTTTGCTTTTAATTAACATATTAGCACTGTAATTGTTTTTCCTCCATCAATATGCAAAAGTTAGAGCAAAAGGACCATGATGTGAAATTACCTACTTGCATCAAGATTGGCAAATTTCTATTCACAGAATTCAAACCAGTAGGGTAGATGTACAACCTGCCAAAAAGAAAATGTTCATTATACTACAAAAGTGTACCTTTAGGGCCTGCCAAGGAAGAATTTTCTAGGTATTGCAGATTTTCCCAGAAAATGAGCTTCCCTGAAGTTGCTGAGAAGTGAGAATATAATAGATGCATTCCAAAGAGAAGCTAAGCAGCTATTTGCTACAACTATAAGTAAAAATATATATATATATATATATATATATATATATATATAAGTAGAATTAAGGACTTTCTTAAATGTACTTCATCTATACTCCCTCTAACAAAGTTTGAGTTTTTCTTCCCAGCTTTTGAAGCGTCAGAAAGTGGAAAGGTTATTTCATCCACTAGATTTCTTGTAAACACTTGTTGTGGAACATACTTTCTCCACTGATTATTTGCCACTTGGTGGAGTCTTTTAACTTACAGGAATGGATCCAAAAGGCTTTTTGAGGCAATAGCAGGAAATGACAAAAACGGCTTCATCAATTTAGTTCAAGAGAATGAAAACTTTCTCGAACAGAGAACAGTTAGTTCCAGGAGCACAGTGTTACACTTGGCATCTAGATTTGGACACAATGAATTAGTAATGAAAATTTTGAAGTTGCACCCCATGGTTGGTGCAGAAGATATTAAGTTGGAGACTCCATTGCATGAAGCCTGTCGTCAAGGGCATACTGAGATCCTAAAGTTACTACTGGAGACAAATCCCTGGGCTGCTGTTAAGCTTAATGCTGATAATCAGAGTGCATTCTTTATTGCATGCTGTCATGGCCATGTTGACCTGGTGAAGCTGCTTTCGAATCAGTCCTGGCTTCTGGGGTTAGAAGATGAACGATTTGTTCCAACATGTCTTCATGTGGCTACATCAAGAGGGCACACAGGTTGGTAGCACACTCATCTTGGCTAAACTATGCAAATTCACTCTTAATAAAAACTTAGAACTAATCACAGATTATTTAAATTTGCATGTATAATTAAGGTAGGACTATCAAGGAGTAGGTAACCAAGGAAAAGAAAAGATAATTAACTTCAATTTACTGCAACACGAGAAAATATCAAAAAAAAGTCCCAAGGCCTCCACTTGTTTTAGTTTTTACATTATATGTACTACAGATAGAATAGATACAATATATAGATGAGAATTTACAACTCCTTTCTTCTGTGTTCTGAGTGAAAGGAGTTGGTCCTATATATATCTTTGGAGATGGGAGACTCTTAATTATCATCACCTATTTCCATTTATACTATAAATTCATACTCGGTTTGGCAGGTGTTGTTAGAGAGTTATTAAATGTGCTCCCACATTTTGCCTGGAAGGTTGATGGGAATGGATATTCTCCATTGCACCATTCTTGTAACAGTGGGCACCTGGAAATAACAAGAATGCTCCTAAAGTGTAGGGCAGACCTTGCGCTGCAGTTCAGTAACACGGGCTACATGCCACTGCACTTGGCAGCCATGAATGGAAATACTTTAATTTTTGAAGAATTTGAGCAGATGGCTCCCATATCCTTTCATCATCTCACAAGACAAGGAGATACAGTTTTTCATTTAACTGTGAAATACAAGCACTATGGGGCTTTCATGTGGTTGGTAAGTGCCTTCCACAATACTGATTTCTTCCACCGTCCAGATCAATGTGGTAACACTCTCTTGCATCTTGCAGTCTCTAGAGGATGCTCTAAGGTAAGAAAATTAAGGTCACTGACTCATATATATATGTGTATATATATATATATATTTGATACAGTAATTATAGTTGCGAAATTTTGATGAACATGCAATATGATAGTGGATTGGATGGTACAAGGCACACATATATTCTAGCATTTATTAACGCTATTTATCATTAAACCAAGACACCAATCAGTTTTTGGTGCAGGTGAGAATTGAACTTCAGATCTTTTATACAAGCATCAGAGACTTTATCAGTTGAGCTAATTAGAATCCACTTAACCTGATTCAATAGAAAATTAAACACATTCAATGTCCTTAGGAAATTACCTCATGTGATCCACCACCAATAATAGATGCTAGCTCCTATAAAAAAAATAAAAATAAAAATAAAAATAATAATAATAGATGCTAGCTTTACTCTCTTACAATTAAGAAGCTGGTTATTCCTGTATGTGGGGTGGCGGTGACCACGACCAGACCAGGGGACCATGGTGCCCTAGAAATAAATAAATATATATATATATATATATATATATATATATATATATATATATATATATATTTTTTTTTAAGTAGTATATATATTAATTTATCATATTTGAAACTTTTTTTTAAAACAAAAAAATCATACATGGCCCTCTAAAGTTGAAAAAGAACCCCAAAATTAAAAGTTATACCAAAAAACTCAAGAATTAAAATGATCACTAACCTAAGTCATATTTGTGGTTAGTAACCAAAGTTAAAAAAAAAATCAATTTTTACTAATAAAAAAAAAATCCCATAAAATTTTAAAAAAAAAAAAAAATCTCTATTAAGGAAAAAATCAAATAATTATTAATTTGTGCATTTTGACTGTGTTTTGTATAACAATTTAATTGTGATTTGAAATTTAAATTTAAGAATTTGGGATTTGGATATTGTCATACTGCCAATGGCCACATCTCATCCAACTATGATCAAATAATGAGTCTTTAAATGTTGAAAATCAAGGAACAAACAAGTAGCAATTCCAATGATCGAAAAACAAAGTAGTAAAAGGTTAGAATTACAAACTATTTTACAATATTTTTTACAAGTCGTTGATGTGGTGAGTAGTTATTAGTATATGAAAAATGATGTATGGTGAGCCCAGATGAGAAATAGTAAAAATTGGCCATATCAACAGTTTGTAAAAATATTGTATCCTAGTGTGAGTGATGTTCTAATTGGGCTCATCTTTTTCAAGTTTGTTCCAGATTGTGGAGTTTGTGATCAATAAAACAACAGTGGAGATCAACTCCCAGAATGATGAGGGACTCACAGCTCTTGGCATCCTAGACCAGAATGAAAGTTTTGATAAATTCCCTTATATTAAAGATATGCTGGAGAGTGCTGGTGGTATAACCATGAAAGTTTTACATTCAAAAGAAGTTGAAGGAACTACTCCCCCTAACATATTTGAGGACGCTTGGAGGCAAATTAGCTTAGATAATGTGTCCAGGTTGCCCATAACAATGGACTTTGGTGATCCTCCCTACCAAGAAAATTCTGAAGCTCATTCCCCCCAACATCAAGTTGAAAAGGCAAACAAAATTCAGAATGACAACACAGCTAAGCTAGATTCTTCACTTGAGAAGAAAACTAGCTCCTTAACCAATTTGCAGCTACATAAGGTCCTCAGCAGAAGACAAAGGGTAAAACTAACTAAACTTCTTAATGACTGTCGAAGTAGGGAAAAAGAGACATACAGGGAGGCGCTGCAACATGCGAGGAACACGATTATACTTGTTGCCATTCTGATTGCCACAGTTACTTTTACTGCTGGATTAAGCCCTCCTGGTGGTGATGTTTACCAGCAAGAATCATCAATTGGAAATTCAAGTTCAACAGTGGCTGGAACAACACCTTTCAAGGTCTTTATAATAAGCAACAACTTTGCATTGTTCACATCTTTATCTATTGTTTTAGTTCTAGTCAGTATAATCCCTTTTGAAAGAAAACCACAAATGATGCTACTGGTTGTTGCTCACAAAGTCATGTGGTTAGCTGTCTCATTCATGGCTACGTCTTATGTTGCAGCCACATGGATAATTTTACCACATGGTCACTGGAAAGAATGGATACTTGCTATCAGTGCAGCAACCATGGGAACTCTACTCTTCTGTCTAGGAGTTGCGTTGGCTGTATACTGGTTGAGGGAGACGAAGTGGGTGAAAGACAATGGTAAGAATAAGAAGAAAGGGATTGTTGCACCCACTGAAGGTAAAACCCAGTCACAATCTGCTAAGCCTGACATCAAACTCGACATCAAGTCTCACTCCACAAACTCTAACACTAGAGATGTAACCCGATCAGAATCCAAATCCAATTCCTCCACTAACTCTGACGTTAGTAGTTGCAGAGGCCTAGGATATCATGCATACTGAACAGTCAAAACTGAGGACAGAGCAACTTATTTGATCTTAAAGCAGCAATAACCTTGTTGCTAGCTTAAGCATTTGCTTTGAAGATCATTTTCTAGTTTGCACTTTTTGTTCTCATTCCGTAGAAATGGCTTACTTCTTGTTTTCCAATGAATTCACTTGGTTTTCCAAGGAATGAAAATCATTGCACAAGTATGGAAAAATGAAAATTCATGGTAATTGTACTTTTATTATGATAGAAAACTGTGAAAAGTGTGAAAACATGTTTCCTCAGTTTGTTGATCGAAGAATTTCCCAATAATTGGGTGATTCCAACTCTACAAAGGCTTTAAGACAGCATAAGGTGTTTCCTTCCAGTTCAACCTATCACATTACTTGTACTAACGACCGCTAAATCAAAATTAACTATACTGGTTCCCTAACTGACTGATCAAGCATCCTAACTAAATCAAATTACAATACAATCAAGTATCCCATTTAGTCTATCTATCCAACTGTTCAGAAAATTAGCATAGTGAAAAGCACTGTGTAAACAATAGGGGCTACTCCTATTTTTAAGCGAATTTTCTCATTTCAAAAAATGCTGAAATTCATAGCAAGCTTAAACCAAGACAATGAAAAGTGCAAAAACTGGAACATATTTCATAGATTTTTTTTTTTTTTTTTTTTTAAATCCTGGACAAACTATTTCTCTCACTTGCTACTATCCTATTTGCAATTTCTGAGAATCACACTACCATATGCCTTCCAGTGTAATTGTTGAGAAACAGTAAAAATGGGAAAAATATATATATATATATATATAACTCTAAATATTATGTCAATGTATATTTCCCATTTACTTTATAGAATGAAAAGATCTTGTTTTGGTTCATGAAAATTTGAAGCTTAAAAAAGAAAGGGTTGAATATAAATTTTAAGGAACATACTAATTTCCAAGTCCCAAGTCCCAATCAACCCAAAGGAAAAAAAAAAGGGTAAGAAGATGAGCATGAAAAGACAAGAATCATGTTTAGTTCTTTTTGTTACATCATACATGGGACACCAAAGAAACAAAACCACCATTTGACCAAGCCAAGAATCAATTTTTTTCACAAGTCTTTTTAGAGAAGGCATGACATACATGGAGGTGGTTGCCAAGACAGGCTTGATAAGGCAAGGTCTTGAAGCTTGAGAGTTGAGATTAAGATCGCACCTTTTGTTTCCGTCGTTATACTTTTTGTTGTACTTTCTGCATAAGTGTCTTATATGCTTTGATCCCATTCCACTAAGTGGCAGTCTTAGATTTTGGAATGTTTTTTTTGAAAGGTAGATTTTGGAATGTTAATCTAAAGATTTAAACATGAATAAATAAACTATTGATATGGGATTTAATTTAGGGATTTTTTTTTTTGGATAAGATTTTAAGTTAGGGATATTATTATTGAACATGATTGAGAATTTTTTGAATTTTATCAATTGTGCAAAGTAGCCTTCATATTTTGACATGCACACTTTCAATCCAGCCCGATTGAAACTCATGAAATATTGTTTTGATCTTTATAACTTTTAGATTTGTTTAATGTGAATTTAAGAAATCCAACCGTCCTTCTCAAAAAAAAAAAAAAAAAAAAAGAAGAAATCCAACTGTCCAAATTACAATTTTGACCGTAAAATGTGAAAAGACAGTTTTGCCTTTTAATAAGGTTAAATGTAAGTTGCAAAATGCAATAACTACATACTCCGTACTATAGTTAGTGATCTTTTTTTTTTTTTCTTTTTTTCTTTTTCTCATGCAATCCCCTCTCCATTTTACTATCGTCACTTGATTATGGGTCTTGATTTTGTGGATTTGGGTATTGTGTGTGATTTTTGGTATAGTTGTTTTGATGGATTAATTATATGTGTTGGTTAGGGGTGGCAATTCAAGTTTGCAAGTCGGGTTTGTTTCGTGTCGTGTCGAACCATAAGTATTCAACTATATAGGTTGACCTGAACCCAACCTGTTTAGTAAATGTGTCAAAAATCCTCAACCTGAACACGACTTGTTTATTAAACAAGTCGACCCGACCCAACATATTTAACTCGTTTAATTAACAAGTCATGTAAAAGTCAGTACAAATGACTTGTTTAATAATCTATTTGATTAATAGGTCATACCTAACCTATATAATTTTTATCAATTCCCATATATCTAAAATTAAAATACAATTACAACCATAAATATAGTAATAAACATATAAAAAAAAACTATAAATTAAGCAATAATATCAAAATAACTAATAACTTTATAAGCTAAATAAGTCAAACAGGTCAGATAGATTCACATATTGAATGTGAACACAACCCGTTTATTAAACGGGTTAGCCGTGTTAATCCGAATATGACCCGAACCCGTTTAGCCTCAACCCATAACCTATTTATAAACAAGTTAGTCGTGTTGGGTTCGCAAGTCATATTAGATTTTGCCACCCCTAATATTGGTAAACTAGGGCCAGCTGGTAGGAAAGAGAAATTTTAGAGGGTTGAGCAATGGGGTTGGGTTGAGAGAGAAAGAAAGAGCAAATGAATATTTTATTAAGTGTCGGAGAGAGAGAGGGAATTTCAGTCTCATAAATTTGTTTATAGAGTTATTGTGATTTTTTATTTGAGAAACAAGTTTTTTTTTTTTTTTTTTAATGGGAAAACAACAAACTTTTATTAAGCAATAGCAAGAGATTATACATCATGGAGAAGAGCTTGTTCTAAGAAATAAAGATTCTCTTCCATCTAGGTAGAGAAATCAACGATACCCGTGACATGTTTAGCTAAAAGATGAGATGTTCTATTACCCTGACGGCGTACATGGAAAAGGAAACCTTTCGAAATTCACTACAAAACTCTAGTAGTCCCTGCACCACAGAATCCATTGAAGAGGGAGATGGAGATAGTCTAGTTAAAGCATGAAATAAAGACAAGGAATCGCTTTCCAGAATGAAACTTGAATACCAATGTCCTTAGCAAATTGCATCCTAGCCTCCAGAGCCTTCACTTCCTTCTCAATTGCCCCTAGAGGGGCATTGAATTTTCTACTTAGCACCGTTGCAACCTGACCTTGAGCATCTCTTACAACAACCCCGATCCCCACTGCTCCTAGCTCTGAGAAAGTCACGCCATCCACATTGATTTTGAAGGAAGGATCGGGTGGAGAAGTCCATGTTAGTCCTTGGACAACTGGAACCGAGGGTGATTGGGTTAACTCCATAGCTGCATAATACTCCTCTAGGTACTGCAATGCCTATTGCAACATAACCTTATTGGTCTTCCTTGCTCCCCCAAGTCTAACCTCATTTCTGTTGTGCCATAAAGCCCAAGCGCATGTAACCACCTTAGCTGCCAGCTCATTTTTGTTGATCCGCCATCAATAAGCTCCACAGTAGGTCCTTAAAGGAGTTACAATGGCTAGTCACAACTGGCCAAACCATTTTATGTGATAAATTTTATTGCAATTTTAAGTATAATTTTATATTATTATAATTAATGCGGGGCAAGGCATGGTTGGGCAGGTTTACATAGAGTGGGGTCTTGTGAGGCTGGACGGGACAAGGCAGGGCAACTGCCTTGTGGGGCAGGAGCTGAGCACCCATGATCCAATCTTACTCTACCTCAACAGAGGAGAGTTCTGGAGAATTGAAACTCTATTTCATTGAAAAATGAATTGAATTGATTAACTAATACAATCAGATACGTATATATATACACCAAAGCTGTAACTAACAGAATTAATCAAACTAATACACGTGCCTGTCACATGCTAAGTTAAATACATATATGGAACCAAAACTACATGCTGTTTCTATCTATTATGACTGTTGTCGTTTACTGTACAAACTGATTCTTTGGAGCTTTGCTTCTTATCTGTGCTCTTGATTCTGCTTCTCTTAGCTGCATTACCTCCTTTTGTATCTTGACACATTGCCCCATCTCTAATTATCAAAGGAGGTTTGGGACCGATGAGAAGAATTCTTATGGATATGATATTTATAAGCCTAACTAAGGAGGAGACCTAAAAGCCACACATTAAATGAACTATAACAATTAAGGTTTTATTTTTTATTTTTATTTTTATATAAATTTTTTTATGAACTATAACAATTAAGTAATTAACTTTCTCAAAATAACAACATAAAATACTTAGTATAGTAAATAGGAGAAAATTATCACTCTGTTAGATGTTTATGGTATCACGTACAAAAGCAATTGTTATTAAAATACTTTGACACTTTTGATTGGCTGTCGTTTTGAGGATGAACTTATAATGGAGTTTCAAATACGGCATCATTTGGCCAATTAACAACAAGATAGAGACAAGTTCACTATCTATAATCTTTCTCTACCAAAAATTAAAAAAAAATTATTTTCTTTTTCTCTTCACTCGTTTGTGCAAGTTGTGCACTCGTGTTAGGTGTACATATGTGAATGAAATCTCACATTGAATAATAATGAGAAGAAACTTAGCAAAAAATAATAATAATAAGAAGAAGAAGAAGAAGAAGAATGAGTGGTTTATATAATATAGTTGAGCTCATAACTGACTTAAGCCTTTTGGGCTAAGTATGTCTTTATATGTTATATTAATACTCAAAGAGGTTCCCTAAGGTGTTATCTCCCCAACAAGTAGTATCAAAGCTCATGGTGGTATGCAAGCAAAGAGGTTAAGGTCATCGAGTTCCCTTTCACTGTTGGAGCGGGGATGGGGTATGTGTACTTAGAGCCCTTTCACAAATGGAGTGGGGACGGGTCCCTTTTGCAATTGGGGTATGGACAGTATATCACTCAAGGCAAGCCCATAAAACCCACATAAACAATCTAGAAAAGACCCAAAAAATGAGTGTTGATAATTGTGCTAAATAATGGTGTGGCGTGAGATTCCCATGGACGTGGACGTGGACGTGTGGGGTTTCCATGGATATGTGTGCAAGGTTGACATGTGATTTTCATGGATGGCATATGAAAGGCCCATGAATGACATGTTGACGAAGAAAAAGTCCATAAGATAAGGGGGAACGAGTAAGACTTGTTCATGACCCACAGAAAGGTAAAGACTCACACGTGAGGGTGAGATCGTTGGGTGTATATGTGTGAGTAAAGTCTCACATTGAATAATGATGAAAATAATAGGTTACTAGTATAGTATAGGCTTTTAGGTTAAGTGTATCTTTATATGTTATATTAACTATTTAAGGAGGTTCCCAATGTGTTATCTCCCCCAATAACTCCCTTAATCAATGATTTAACACCCCTTCATGACACTCGAACAACAAAAATGGAACTCTATTCATTGACAATAAAGGACTGTCATACTTTTATCTGGAAGCTTGAAAAGGATTGGGAAAGCCGTGGGGCTTACTCTTATGGAACATCAACTTAAACTATAAAATATCAAGACCGACAAAACAATGCCTTAAAAGTCTTAAAAGAAGTTTCCCAATGATTATGGATCACAACTTGTATTGGGGGCCCAACCTTGTTCTGAATCCTCATCTCCAACAGCTTCCTTTTACTGTAACACTTTCCGGGCAAGAACGAAGTGCAAATCAAACAAAACGAAAAACTTTCTTAGCCAAAAATTCTTAGTTTCCCACACTAAAGTCTTGGAAACAAGGTTTCGGGGAAAGAATACAACGTGGAAAAATATTTATTTACTTATATAATGTCAAAACCACAAAACATAAAGATTCTTATTGACTAAAAACATTTTTTAGGAAGTCAATACACACATTCCTAGAAGACACTAAAAAGTTGACATTAGACATTATGGATTAGATAAACCGTCCAGGAATTTAATAGACACATTCTTTCTTACTCATTTTCTCTATCATTTCCAATTG
This sequence comes from Quercus glauca, assembly GCA_023736055.1. NCBI lineage: Eukaryota > Viridiplantae > Streptophyta > Magnoliopsida > Fagales > Fagaceae > Quercus > Quercus glauca. The sequence goes on along the minus strand of CM043319.1, from coordinate 22,454,842 downwards.
CAAGCAGATTTTCAAAGCATCTAAAAACGAAGTAGTTTACGTCATTGCTAATTTCCTATATATAGGTGTCTAAAAAGACCGGAACATAACTTTTTAACTCATATTTTTCCTTTTTAGTATAAAGTTGAAGCCTCGTAGGAAAACATAATATAGCTTTGAAGCTTAAGGAGATGGATTCTAGGCTTCTAGAGGCAATCAGGATAAAAGACACACCCACTTTGATCAGTTTATTTCAAGCAAATGAAGGAATTCTTGAGCAAAGAACAACCGATTCCTTGGACACTGCATTACACCTTGCTTCGATGTTAGGACACGCTGACATGGTATCTGAAATTGTTAAGTTGTGTCCGGACTTGGTTGCTGCAGAAAACAAGAAGCTTGAGACTCCAATACATGAAGCTTCTCGCCAAGGGAAGGCCGAGGTCTTGAAGCTGCTATTAGAGGCCAATCCAATGGCAGCCTCGAAGGTCAACTCTGAAAACAAGAGTGCGTTTTTCATAGCTTGTAGTAATGGCCATTATGACGTGGTGAAACTCTTAAATAATACCGGGATGAGAAGTTTAGAGGAAAATGCGTTTGATCAAATTTGTATCCATGTGGCTGCATATGAAGGACATGCTGGTAAGTAGCAAGAGTTTTTTCTTAGTTAAATTGTACTCATCATAAACTATTCACATGAAAGATTTACACATTTCCATTGATTTTTTAAGTCCACCTTGTGATATTTTTTTACCAAGTCATTTATTCTATATGATAATTATTAAGTATCAAAATTAGACTACTCTTGGTGCAGATGTTGTTAGAGAGTTACTAGATGCGAATCCTGACTTTGCTCTAATGCTTGACGAGAATGGAAACTTGCCATTGCATTTTGCTTGTATCCGTGGACACACAGATATAACCTGGATGCTCCTAAGCTGTGATGCAAGTCTCGCTCTGCAGTATAACAACAATGGTTTTACACCACTGCATATGGCATCAATGCATGGCAGAGTTTCAGTCCTTGAAGAATTTGTTAAGATGGCTTCGGTATCTTTTCATTATGCCACATATGAGGGAGAGACAGTGTTTCATCTGGCTGTGAGATACGGTCAATATCATGCTCTAGTGTACTTAGTGCATGTCTCCAATGGTACAAATCTCATGCACCGTCAAGATCGAAATGGTAACACCATTTTACATGCTGCAGTTTCTGGTGGGCACCATCAGGTGAGAGAAATGGATGTTAATTTCAATTATGTTACTATTATTTATTTTTTTTTTTAAACCATAAGCATGAGACATAAAATGAGACTACAATCACAACATGAGGATGGCATAAGGCACAAGCATGAAATATAAAATGAACTTGGTGTAATTCTCATGGCTGACTTATATGGCTCATCATGTAATCCAAATAGTTTTGACTAATTTTCTGAAATGTTTGGAAAATTTGGAAAATTGTAGGTATTAAGAATTATGATGCCACAAGTTTTGGCTAAATTAGTGTTTTTCATGAATAAACTTACTAGCTCATTCATATATATATATATATATATATGTATGTATGTATGTATGTATGTATGTGTGTATATATATATAGATATATATATATATATATATATAAACAGAGAGTAAACAGTTCTGTCTCCCACCTACATCATTTCATGTTGGTTTCCTGTGTCATTGTATGAATCCTTTCTTCACAAAAAGATTAATTAAAGGTCATTTGTGTCCATAGTTGAACATCATCTAGGTATTATCACTTTGCTCCTGTGTTATGTTCTCGAATTGATTTATTCTTTCATATCAAGCTATTAAATCGATATGCAAAAAGCAAAATTAATATATTCTCTAATCTACTATACTTAAAAGTTAAGGTACAAGCATTATCATTGTCAATCTACATGTGAACACGTCTATTAATTGTGCTCTTTATTGTACGTTTGTACCAGATAGTGGAGTACTTGATCAAAGAAACAAAAGTGGAGATTAATTCTCAGAACTTTCAAGGACTCACAGCACTTGACATCCTCAACAAGACTAAGAAAAATAAAGAAATTCGGCGACTTAAATCCAAGTTCATTAAAGCTGGTGGTAAAAGCAGTATCAAGTTGTTATCTTGTTCACCAGAAGTAGATAGAACCAGTGATCAGCTGCCTATTATACGTAAGAATTCTTCATGGCAGGGTTGCATAGATGATGATTTGGATGTGTCCGTTATGAGTGAAATGGTTTCTTATGAATGCAAGTGCTCACCTAGATTAAGCAAGGGAACCAACTCTAGAACATCATCACCATGCGACCGAGTTGGAGAGACATTTAGCAATGAAACCTATAAACGAGAGTCCTTATCCCCAACCAATATGCGACAACACAAGCATCTTATCAGAAGGCACGGGGAAAATATAGGTGACGTTTACCGAAATAAGCAGCATGAAAAAATATATATGGAAGCCTTACAAAATGCTAGGAACACTGTAACACTTGTTGCAATTTTGATTGCTACAGTTACTTTTGCTGCTGGAATTAGCCCTCCCGGTGGATTTTATCAGGATGGAGAAATGAAAGGGAAATCAATACTTGGTAGAACAACAGCTTTCAAGGTCTTTGCAATAAGCAACAACCTTGCATTGTTTACCTCTCTATCCATAGTGGTTGTTCTTGTCAGCATCATCCCCTATCAGAGGAAGCCACAGATGAGACTCTTGGTGGTTGCTCACAAGGTCATGTGGGTAGCCGTGGCATTCATGACAACAGGTTTTTCTGCAGCCACATGGATGATCATTCCCCACAGTCAAGGGATAGAATGGGTGTTTGTCACACTAATAGCAGTAAGCAGTGGCACCCTGGGAGCAAGTTTTATCGGCCTAGGTGTGATGCTGGTTAAGCACTGGCTGCGGAAACGGAAGTGGAGAAAACAAAGAAAGGATATAGGGGAGGGTGTTGACATAGAAAGTCAAATTTCAGATGTTGAGAGCACATACCATCAAGGATATCACTCATACTGAACGTTTAATGTAGTGGTAACAATGAAGGATTTTCTTACATATTGTTTTTGTTCAGTATGTTTTTTCTTCTTGTGCTTCTTTGGAAGTGTGAGGTTTCTCAGTATATAGACACACACACCACATTTTATGCAATATCAACCAAATCAATAGTTAAAGCAATAAAATAGTAACAATGAGAATGATCACGAAGTGGACAACTACAGGAGAAAACCTTTCGAAATGAAAAACCATTAGACAGAAATATCCCATAAAAAATCCATTATGAATAATTACAATAGTTAGCGACTTATCAAACCTTTGTTGGCCTAAACTCTATACCACCTCTACAAGTACAAATGCCATCCCTGCCTTCCTACCATAGTAAGGTAGTAGTCCCAGAACCTCTAGAATCCTTCAATGGTGATTTCCTCTATGAACTCCTGGCTCGCAGAAAGCCAGAACCTCTGAAACACCAAGGCAACTTCCTCAAGGTTTGGAATGTTTATGTGGTCACAACTCACAAAAACTCTCTTCTGGGATTAAAAGAAGAGTGGGACAATAAAAGGGGTATTTTATGAAGCACTTGGCGTGGGTTCTTTAGTGATCTTAGCTATGACTATAGGATACAAAAATAAGAGCACAAGATCAAGAGCCAAATGGGATAGAAAGAGAGGCAAATTGCTTTCGGCTTGATAGTTTGAGAAGCAAAGCCAATCTCATTCTACTTTGCTGTTTTGCCCGGGAGCTCATATCCACAAACTCTCTCTACTCATATATATATATATATATATATATATATTTGGTTCAACAAATGAGCATCATAAAATGCTCCCACACAGTTTCCTTTTTGCTTGAGAACTTAAGAAGCCAAAGAAAGAAAGTCTCAATCTGCATGCCTCTCAAATAATGGCTAGAGAGCTTACCAGAAAAACCACAACTAGCTTCTCTAAAAAAACTTCAAGACCCAGAACCCTCATTATGTGTAAGAATCTGGATATTGTTGGCTAGCTTGAGTGGGCTTGTTAAGGCTTGAGCAAGAATTTTTAGCTTCCAAAGTCCTAGGTTTATTGTCTCACATAATGATCAAGGAATGCAGAACCACTCCAAATTACACTGTCATGGTATTTGTCAATTTAATTCCTAGCATAATGAAAATCATCTTAATTTTATAAATTGCATTCTCCAGTAGCTCAAAAAAATTGCATGACATTGCTGTCATTAATTATATTGAACCACCAACTTCCCATGAACTTCAAATTGCAAGTTAATAATGATCTAGAGAATTAAAGGTGCCTCAAAATTCTTTATCTCACCTTTTGAAGATTCCCTCTACATAGTCATCACATTTTTTGAGCTCACTATTTGAAGAGGAGTGATTAAAATTTAAAGGAACTACAAGTCAGTGACACAGGACATGCACTGCTAAGGGGGTAAAGCATGAATTATAACAAGTCATATTGCAAATCATCTGCACATTTAGAAGGGTAAATCGTTGTGTTGAAGGAATTATTGGATTAAAAAAACCTCTCCCGAAAGTACACAAACAGATAAATTCCAAAAATCTGCTAAGCAACCACCCTCCTGCAGACTTGCTCATCTGCAAAGCAAAGCATACTCCCAAAAAACTAACAGCACGTGCATAGCTTACACATAGGAACAAACAAGTGTAGCATTATGCTCAAGTATATTATAAAGGCCCAGAAAACTATTATGACCAAACTTTTCGAGCAGTTTGCGAAAAAAGACACCAACTTAGTGGCCAGTCATTATTTTGCAGCTAATTGTATCAACATTTGAGGATAACTGACTATGTCAACATGGGATGAAGTTGTAGCCAGAGGAAAAGTGGCTATAGAACATTAAAGAAGACTAAAGATGATGAAGAACAAAAGTAGTGAGCATAAATACTCACCTTTCGTGACCAAATCGCTAAGCAAAATTGATATCACGAAACATATTCCTCACTGTTTGAAAGCAAAAGAGGGAGATCACAAGGTTGATGGAGGTGGAAGCATAATTTTTAAGTATATCTGAAATGTGAAAGAGGAATTTAATTTGGAATTGGTAATAAATTGTACTCATACTGTGAAAAGAAACAAGAATGCTAGAAAAGCTATGGCTAACCAAAAGTTTAAACTTGAGGTGGTTATCAAGAAGCATGTAAGAAGGTGAAGTTGCTAAAGCATATTGGTTCATATGTAGCATGTAAAAGGATGAGGTGGGGTCATTGATTAGATTGAAAGAATGCATTATCAGAAAACAATATCTCACTGGCTTCTTAGTTGTTTCTTCAAATTTTGTATTCTAGTCTTGACCCGATTGCATAAAAATTTGCTTCCAACCAAAATAGGCCTTAACATCTAAATTTATGTATTAGATGTGACCTCATGGCCTACGTGCTGTATCTATGTTACAAAAAGGAACAGGAATATCAATAATTCTTTCTACTAATTACAGCTGGATGAAAGGAGGAAGAAGCTTAATAAATAAATGCCTTGCAAATGCTAAGAAGTTAGCACGTGTTCCTTGAAGAATATTAAGAAGTTGCAAGGCCTGAGTAGACACTGCACAGACTAGTCAACAAAAGTATACATGTCAAGAACACACACACAAAGGAGACAACTTCTCCATACTTCATATCCTCAGTAGTTTCTATATAATTTCAGGTTGTACCATACTTTTGAAGGTTAGAATATGTTTATCTGAGTTTGTTCTTATCCTGAAATGTCTGTGAGCAAAAGTTGTGAAACTCAATTTCTCCACATGATTTGCTTCTATACTAGAATGGGGAGTTTGATAAAAATCCACTGAGGTTTTTATGGGGTATTTGACAAATAAGAAATCCACTTTTGTCAATTTATTTCAAGAAAAACAATTATATTTCGCACAAAGTGGTTTATGCAGGGATCATGCAGAATCATTTGCGCCCCAAATTGATGTCTTGATATGAACAACTTTTGTACAATAGGGAATGTATAAGTAAAACTTACACATTGACTTCAATAGAAAATATTAACTAAATAAAATTAACATCTCATAATGGTGAAGACAATCATTAATGTATGTCCGTGGTTCCCTCATCCTGACGGTAGACCCCCCTCCCCCAACTTGCCATAAAGTGTACCTTTTGGGCCTGCCAAGGAAGAATTTTCTAGTCATTGCAAAATTTCCCAGAAAATGAGATTCCCTGAAGTTGCTGAGAATTTAATCAATGCATTCCAAAGAGAAGCTAGGAAGCTAGTGCTCAACAATTTCTGACCATTTTCCACACTGCAAAGATTAGCTATTTGCTACTATAAGTAAATATATAGATATGTAGAATTAAAAACATCTTAAAAGTATATCTTTATTCCACGTTACAAAGTCTCAATTTCTCTTGCCAGTTTTGAAGCAACATAAAGTGGAAAAGTTATTTCATCCACTGGATTTCTTGTAAACACTGGTTGTGAAACACACTTTCTCCACTGATTATTTCCCACTTGGTAGCATCTTCTAACTTATAGAAATGGATCCAAGGCTTTTAGAGGTGATTTCAAGAAATGACATAAACACCTTCATCAATTTAGTTCGAGAGAATGAAAACTTTCTTGAACAAAGAACAGATGGTTCCAAGAGCACAGTGTTACACTTGGCATCAAGATTTGGACACGTTAAATTGGTGATGGAAATTTTGAAGTTGCGCCCCATGGTTGCTGCAGAGAATAATATGCTGGAGACTCCATTGCATGAAGCATGTAGTCGAGGGCATACTGAGGTTCTCAAGCTGCTATTAGAGCACAACCCTTGGGCAGCTTGTAAGCTTAATGCTGATAATCAGAGTGCATTCTTTATGGCTTGCAGTCATGGGCATGTCAACCTGGTGAAGCTCCTGTTGAATCAGTCTTGGTTGGTGGGTTTAGAAGATGAGGGATTTGATCCAACTTGTCTTCATGTGGCTGCATCAAGAGGGCACACAGGTAGGTAGCAAACTCATCTTAACTATTCTTTGCAAATCCACTCTTAACATACTTAAAACTAATCACAGACCTGCTCTCTGTGTGGGAAAATGTCAATTAATTATTTTATTCTGTATGTGTAATAAAGGAGTAGACTAAGGGGAAAAACAGATAATTGAATTCAATTACCCACAACTCTTCAAATCTGACAGGCAACACAAGATAAATCTCAAAAAAAGTCCAAGGCCTCCACTATTTGCATTACACTAGATGAGAATTTACAATTCCATTCTTCTGATTGAAAGGAGTTGGTCCTAAATCTTTGGAGATGGGGGGGCTCCTATCATCACTTATTTCCATTTATACTAGAAATCCATACTTAATTGTGCAGGTGTTGTTAGAGAGTTATTAAATGTGTTCCCAGACCTTGCTTGGAAGGTTGACAAGAATGGATATTCTCCATTGCACCATGCTTGTAACAGTGGGAACCTGGAAATAACAAGAATGCTCCTAAAGCTTAGCATAGACCTCGCTCTGCAGTTCAGTAGCACAGGTTACATGCCACTGCACTTGGCAGCAATGAATGCAAAAACAGAAATTTTTGAAGAATTTGAGCAGATAGCTCCCATATCCTTTCATCATCTCACAAGACAGGGAGAAACAGTATTTCATTTAACTGTGAAGTACAAGCACTACGAGGCTTTCATATGGTTGGTGGGTGCCTTCCACAATACTGATCTGTTCCACCATCCAGATCAATGTGGTAACACTCTCTTGCATCTTGCAGTCTCTAGAGGATGCTCTCAGATAAGGAATGGTCTATACTCATATTTGATATGGTTATGATTATGAAACTTAGATGAGCATGCAATATTCCAATATGGATGGTCCAAGACACATCTATATTCTGGCATTTATTAACCTGATTCAATAGGAAAAGACATTCACTGTCCCCGGGAAATTACCCCATGTGATACACCTCCAATATTAGAAGTTAGCTTACTCCCTTACAATTGAGAAACTGTTGCTTCCTCTTTGTGGGTGACTCATCAAGACCACTATTGTCCATGGCCAAATGTCATCCAAATATGATCACTTTAATTTTCGAAAATCATGGAATAAACAAGAAGCAATTCCAAAGGCCAAAAGCCAAAATCATAAAACAAGAAAGCATATTATTGTGTCCATTATTTGTGTGTTGTTCTAATTGGACCTTTTTTTTTTTTTTTTTTTTGAGTTTGTTCCAGATTGTGGAGTATTTGATTGACAAAAAAACAGTGGAGATCAACTCTCAGAATTATGAGGGACTCACAGCTCTTGGCATCCTTGACCAGGCAGGTAGTATTGATAAATTTTCACATATTAAAGCTATGTTGGAGAGAGCTGGTGGTATTAACATGAAAATTTTACGTTCAAAAGAAGTTGAAGGAACTAATCCAGGAATATTTGAGGACACGTGGAGGCAAATTAAATTAGATAATGTGTCAAGGTTGCCCATAACAAAGGACTTTGGTGATCCACCCAACCAAGGAAATTATGAAGTAAATGCACCCCATCATCAAGTTGAGGAGACAGACAAAATTCAAGAGGACAACTCAACTAAGCCAGATCATTCACCAAAGAAGACAACTAGCTCCTTGACCAATTTGCAGCGACATAAGCTCCTCAGCAGAAGACGAAAGGTAGAACTAACTAAACTTTATAATGACCGTCGAAGTAGGCAACATGATATATACAGGGAGGCGCTGCAAAATGCCAGGAACACAATTACACTTGTTGCCATTCTGATTGCCACAGTTACTTTTACTGCTGGATTAAACCCTCCTGGTGGTGTTTACCAGCAACAATCATCGAGTGGAAATTCAACAGTGGCTGGAACAACAGCTTTCAAGGTCTTTACAATAAGCAACAACTTTGCATTGTTCACATCTTTGAGCATTGTTATAATTCTAGTCAGTATCATTCCTTTTCAAAGGAAATTACTAATGAGGCTACTGGTTGTTACTCACAAAGTCATGTGGTTGGCTGTCTCATTCGTGGCTACATCTTATGTTGCAGCCACATGGATAATTTTACCACATGGTCATGGAAAAGAATGGATACTTGCTATCAGTGCCGCAACCATGGGAACTCTATTCTTCTATCTAGGAGTTGTGTTAGCTAGACACTGGTTGAGGAAGTTGAAGTGGAGGAAAGACAAAGGTAAAAAGCCAGGGACTGTTGCACTCACTGATAGCAAGACCCAGTCACAATCTGCTAAGCCTGACATCAAACTCGACATCAAGTCTCACTCCACAAACTCTAACACTAGAGATGAAACTCGATCAGAATCCAAATCCAATTTCTCCACCAACTCCGACCTTAGTAGTTCCAGATGCCTAGGATATCATGCATATTGAACAGCCAAAATTGAGGAAAGGGTAACTTATTTGATCTTAAAGAAGCAACAAGCTGGTTAGAGTGAAATCCACTCAGCTGCCTAATTTTGCAAAAATAGTTGGGGATTTAAGTATTTACTTTGAAAATCATTTTCTAGTTTGTACGTTTTGTTCTCATTCATTGAAAATGTTATATTTCTTGTTTTCCAAGGATTTCATTTGGTTTACAAAGGAAGGAAAATCATTGCATGTAATTGGAAAAAATGAAAAGGCATACGCCATACGGTAATTGTATTTTTATTATGATAGAAAACTTTGAAAAGTGTGACCCTAATTCCTAAATATGTTGATCAAAGAATTTCCCAACAATTGGTGCTTCCAACTCTACAAAGGCTCTAAGACAGTACAAATTGTTTCCTTCCAGTTCAATAATCACATTACTTGTTCTAATGACCATTAAATCCAAATTGACTATACCAGTTCCCTTACTGCCTAATCAAGCATCCTAACTAAATCAAATTACAATGCAATCAAGAATCCAGTTTAGTACATCTATCCAACCATCAACTGTTCAGGAAATTGGAACAGTCAAAAGTGCTATGGAAACAACAAGGTGCCTTTCGAAATGTTATATAAAAAATAATTTTACAGTAGTGCATACTGGTGGAAAATCCAAGATATTCAACACAAGTAAATTTCATAGCAAGCTTAAACCAAAACTAAGAAAAGTATTGAAATTTGAACATATTTCACAGATTTTTTTCTAGGAAAAACTTTCTTTCTCACCTACTACTATATATATATAGTGATCGCTGAGAATCAACCTACCATACACCTTCGAATTGAATTGTTGAGGAAAGTAAAAATAAAAATATATAAAACTTTAGATACCATGTCAAATACTGTTACTGATTACTTTAAAGAACTGGGTGAAAAAAAAAATTGGGTTAATAAAAATTTGAAACTTCAAAGAAAAAAAAAAATCAACTAAACCCAAACAATCAAACTGGGCTAAGCTGAATATAAATTTTAAGGAACATTCTAATTTCCAAGGTCCTAAACAACTCAAAAAAATGAATCAACAAGAATTATATTTGGTTTTTTTGTCACATGGAACACCAAAGAAGCAAAACCACCATTTGACCAAGCCTAATACTAGAACAGGATTTAGCATATTTTTCTTTTTTCATTTTTTTTTTTTTTTTTTTTTTGGCCAACAACCAAAATAAAATGGAGCAGAAGCAAAACCAAACCCAACAACTTAAAACAAGGAAAGTTACCTGAAAATGGCAGTTGACTTCTTACAGATCTTGCTGGATAAGGGGTGAGTGAGTTAGTCAGGTCATTACCCTGGGAAGTTACCAATGCATAATAGGTAGGTAGAATATGTTATCTAGGTTGGCAGATTAGGCTTCTTAGGGTGTTTCTCATCATGCACTTCATTGAAGGCGACCTGGACCATCGGCCGTCGCACAGGTAGATCAGATTATTGAGCTCTCACTAGGCCTAGGATTACACATTGACAATAATAATATTAGCATGATGAGGTCTATGGGTTATAGAACCACTTTATAACAGGTTATATGTTTGAAGATTGAGGATCATATTTAATTATTTAAACTAGTCAGACGATTTTATTAATTGACATTTAGCTTCATTCATGTCTTCTCAAACTTTTAAATTGTCCTAATCAAATATGCATTTTACTTTTCCTGATTAAGTTCTAACTTGTTAATGTGCTTACAACTTGCAATTATATAAAAAAAAAAAAAAAATTATTTTTTGATAGATAACTTACAAGTATGTATACTAAAATTGTGCAATATGTTATCATTATTTCAAAACTCAAATTGGTACAGTGATATAGTTTGAATATCATCCATACAAATGTGGATATCATCTATATAAACGAATATATATATATATATATATATATATGAAATTACACTAGCTTGATGGTATGTAAAAGCAGGAAGTTCATTTATCAAGGCTAACTCATAGCATTGACTTGGAAGAGATAAAATAAATGAAAGAATTGTCAAAATCATCAATCATTGACTTTTTTATAAATCAACCATTGCCTCTTTCATCTATGCTGATTGTTTAATATTTGACTTTTCATATGAAATTTCTGGCATAAGAGTGTATTGCAAGGCCTTAAGAAAAGGAAGATATTTAATTGTTGCAATACAAGTGACCTTCCTTGAAGATGCTTAGAACGTATCAGCTGCATTTCCAGAGAACATAGGAAGTAAGCACTTAAAAAGGTTCCATAGAGCAGAGGAGGGATACCTTAACTGCATTGTTCAGCTTTTTTATTCCTTTCCAATTTCTTGCACAAAATCTAACCAACTGAATCAGAAGAGCAATTACCATTGCCATAAGCAGTGCCAACACAATTTTCCATCTGACTATCTTGCTTTTTATAGAGTGAGCCTTGAAGCTTAAGTAAATGGACCAAAGGCTTTTAGAGGCAATTCGTAAGAATGACAGGCAAGCTTTTATGAGTTTAGTTAACGAGAATGAAGAAATTCTCCAACAAAGAACAGCTAATACCTTTCACACGCCATTGCACCTGGCTTCAAGATTTGGACATATTGAATTGGTCACAGAAATTATCAACTTGTGCCCTGACATGGTTGCTGCTGATAATAGCAAGCTGGAGACTCCATTGCATGAAGCTTGTCATCAAGGGAATGTTAAGGTCTTAGAGCTGCTATTGGATATCAATTCCTGGGCAGCTTGTAAGCTTAACTCTGACAACCAGAGTGGCTTTTTTATGGCTTGCAATCATGGGAATCTTGATGTGGTTAAGCTCCTTTTGAGTAAGCCTTGGTTACAGGGGTTGGAAGAAGATGATCTTGTTCAAATTTGCCTTCATGTTGCCGTGTCAAGAGGACACACAGGTAGGTTGTAAAGTTCTGTTAATTAACTTTTCCCTGTTGAACACATCACCAAGCAATTTGGCATTTCTCTTTGCACCCATTCCTAAGTCCGCCTGGTGATAATTTCTAAACAAATCAAATATGTAGATGATTTGCGATGTAAATATTAATTGTTCTGCTAAATTATGCTTAATTATTAACAAATTAGAGTTGGTGATGCAGGAATTGTTAGGAAGATTTTAGATGTGTGCCCAAGCTTGACTCAGAAGTTTGACAGGAACGGTTCTTCACCATTACACTGCTCTTGTCATAGAGGGCATGTGGAGATAACAAGAAAGCTCCTACAGGTAGATGCAGACCTTGCTCAGGAATTTAATAATTATGGTTACACACCTTTGCACTTGGCAGAAATGAATGGCAACACTGCAATTCTAGAAGAATTCACTTCAATGGCTCCAACATCTTCTCAGTGTTACACAAAGAATGGAGATAATTTTTTCATCTAACTGTGAGATACAACCACTACAATGCTTTCTTATACTTGGTACATATTTTCAATGATACCGATATCTTCCACTGTCCAGATCAAAATTGTAACACAATCTTACATATTGCAGCCTCTGGAGGTCACCATCAGGTGAGAAATGAAAATGATATCTGTTGTATAACTCATAGTTGAGAAATTAGAACAGCCTATGGTGCAGTCATGTTCAGGTGAAATATATGAAGTAATAAAATTGTGCAGATACAATTTATAATTTCAGCTGAATTGCATCAAATAGACAGTGAACACTTAATAGTACCTTGTCATGTCAATGGTTTGTGTGTGTTTTTGTGCATGTTACGTTATGTGAAGCAGCCTACTTTAAAAATCATACCCAAGTTCCGTTGTGTCCCAAGCCCAAGTCCTCAAGGACTGCTGAAGTCAGACGGTAACATTTCTTTCAAATGGAAAGATTTGCAATTGTGTGTTACAAAGATAAAACTTGACTGTCGATGCTTCTACTGTTGTTATTGTGTGCGTGTGTATTTTTCCTAATTAGACTTCTGAAATTCCAATTTGTTACAGATTGTGGATTACTTGATCAACAAAACAGCGGTGGATATTAGTTTCCAGAACCACAAAGGACTCACAACCCTTGACATACTCAACCAGACCGATGGAAATGTGCATATTAAATGGATCAAGCATCAAGTGGAAAAAAGCTCTGAAATTCAAGACAATAACACATCCGAACCAGAATGCTTGTTGAAGCAGACTACTAGTACCCTGACCAGTTTTGGGCAACAGAAACGTCTCAGTGAAAAACGACAGGAAGAACTAGTAGAACTTTATAGAATTCGCCAAAACAACCAAGACGAGACATACAGAGAGGCAGTTCAGAATGCTAGGAACATGATTACACTGGTGGCTATTTGATTGCCACAGTTACATTTACAGCTGTTATAAGGGCCCCCCAGCCCCCCCCCCCCCCCCCCCCCCCCCGGGTGGTGTCTATGACTATCATGGTGGACCACTGGCAGGAAAGTCCGTGGTGTACAAAACAACAGCTTTCAAAGTATTCATATTAAGCAATAATATCGCATTGTTCACTTCTCTATGTATTGTTGTTGTTCTAGTTAGCATCATTCCTTTCCAAAGAAAACCTCAGATGATGATACTGAAGGTTGCTCACAAGGTAATGTGGATAGCATTGTCATTCATGGCAACAGCTTACATTGCAGCAACATGGATTATCATTCCATATTGGAAGGGAACAGAATGGATATTTGTGGTGTTACTGTCAATTAGTGGAGGCACTACAGGCGAAAAGCAGAAATGGCGAAAAGAGAGAAAGAAAAGTGGGGACAGACTTGCAAACAACAGAATGCAAACCTTGCGTTCTTTTAATTCCGATGTTGAGAGCTCCAACCTTCAAGGATATCACTCATTCTAAAAACTAGTTGCAAAGTTTTTTGTATATTTATATGCTTTTTGATTGTGCATAAACAATGTCATAAAGTTAATAAGAACATTAATATAGCTAATTGTAGCAATCAGGCTTCCTGGAGCTATACATGAAGAACTGAATAGACTATAGAGGTTATATGTTATAAACTCAAATTTATAATAACAGACCGCCAGCAAGAGGCTGTTCTAATTTCACAACTATATATCCACCTGAAAATGCTAAAGCTAATATCAATGTTACTACAAAATGCTTACAAATTGACTTGACAATGATAGAGATTCATGCCACATCAACGACATATTAACTAAATTTGTTATGTTGTGTTTATAAGTTAACACATTGGAAGGTTAAACATCATCATTGAATGTACAAAATCACAAACTCTAATTCCGTGTTTAGTGGGATATCTAAACTATTTTAAATTGAAGGAAAATGCTAAGGCTAATATTAGTTTTACTACAAAATGCTTACTAATCAACATGAAATTAATATTCATTGGTGCCACATCAACTAAATATTAGACAAAATTCTTAATTAATTTTTTTGTGTTGTGTTTAAAAGTTGTGAACATCACCATAGAATGCATCAAATCACAAAACTCTTCGGGGGGTTGGTTAAAAATTTAAACTATTTTAGATTGAATTGAAGAAACTAAATCATATTGATTACAACAGTCAATAATGAAAAGTGATTTAGACCCCCTTAGTTGATTATAAGCAGAATTAAATTTTCTTGAGTTGCTTCTTGTACAAATAAATATTGTCATGGAATTTGCCAACTCTAAAACATAACAAATAGCATGAGAGAGAGAGAGAGAGAAATAGTACCGCAGGTCAGAGAAAAAAAAACAGCAAAGTCAGTACTCTGTCCCTGCCACTCCCTTCCATGTGCTGCAACTCTTCGTTTTCTTCTTTGTTGTCTTCGGTACCAAACTCCCATTTATAGTTTGGATAGTGGGTTTCTGATTGGTTTAAGAATATATAAGGATTTATTCATGAAAACGGGACCTGGGTTTTGGATTTTGGTAAGTTATAACTTGAGACTTGAGAGAGAGAGAGATGATATTGAGAACAATGGGAAGTCAAAGCACGTAAGAGCGGAAAACTCTCTTCTTTGAATGTTACATATTCAACAGACGACAACTCATGAGTCACCATTCTTTATTTATTCTTCACTTTTTATTTTAAGTCTCACTCAATCATAATTCTCTTAGATTGATTTTTTTTTTTTTTTTTTAGTAAGAAGATAGAGATATTATTAAAAAGAGGCCCAATGTCGGTAAAGACAACAAAAGAACCTGTCCATCAAAATCTTTACAAAAGGCTTATATAAGGATGGATGAGATGGGTTAAAGTCCTTAACTTGAATAAAGAGTTGTCCAATGGGCTAGGCCACTAGAGGCTTTAGGACAAAAATTAAATATAACATTAGAAAATTGGGGAAGCAAAAGAGGAGTGGACTCGGGGGATTTGATTGAGTCAAGAACAATCTTGGCATTGCCTTCAATGATCACCGATTTGCAATGAGGTAGGATTTTAGGAAGGATGAAAAAAAAAATATATAAGAAGGGAAAACCTTTTGTAATGTATTTGATTAGAAAGGGGAGTGAGAAAAAAAAAATGTGGTAGATCTCAAGTGTTTTTTCCTTAGACCCATCAAAATATTATTTTTCTAAAATTGGAAGAAAACTGAAGAAGAGTGTGTGATTTACTTGATTGATTAAAATGGCCCCAATTGTATTTTGTTTTTTTTTTTTTTATGTTTTTTTTTTAAGCTTTTGTTTTCCAACATTGCTTTTTTTTTTTTCCTTAGCCGTGGGCATGATAGGGATTTGCTTTGTTTTTATTTTTCTCTTTTTTTTTTTTTTTTGTTAATTAGACGTGATTTTTATTTTTTAATAAATTTAGTTGATTGTTTTTTCTTTTTCTTTTTTTTTTTTGTGCTTGTTTGTCACTTTTTTGTTTTCATTGAGCATCATTTTTTAATAAGGGCATATGAATAAATTTATACAAACTCATTTTTTCAATTTCTCCACTTTTTCACTCACAACCAAACAAAAATAAGAAAAATTAAAATTTTTTATATTCTCTTACTTTTCCATCCTCCCGCCATTTTCTATCCTCACACGTTTTCACCCCTCCAATTAAACAGACCATTAAGCTTTAGCTTTTAGCTTTTAATTTTTATATGTAACTTTTTAAAATCTCACTTTTTTCTCCTCTTTGTCTCATTGTTTCAAATTTTTTCAATGTACAAGTATATTTTAGCACACTTTCATTATAAAAAATTCAACAAAAAACTAGATAAACTGTTCTCAAACGGACAACTGTGATTGCTGCAATAAAATTGAACTTAGAAGCACCGAAGGACAGAGGGAGTTCTCAAGGAGTGGTTGATGGTTACATCAAAGTTGAATTTAACCGTCTCTTACTAATGGTTGATTGCTGTTAACTTTTTTCTAAATAGTTTTTTTTCTCAAATTAGTCACTTTCTCATTTACATTTTTTTTTTTTTTTGGGTAAAAATTCTAAATTTGGAATATGTTCTAGGCTCACAAATAGACTAAAAATTTAAAAATATTTTCCTATTAAGAATTTGTTTTTTTTTTATTTTTATTTTTTATTTATAAGTGGAAACGATAGTGTTATAAATCAGAGAAAAGAGTACAACAAGAGAGTTTTTGTTTATATAATTATTTGGATTTTTTCAAAACTCATTTCAAACACAGGAAAATAATTCAAATTTCTAGAAAACTAGTCATTTGTGACAAACAGATGTAAAGAGAAAACAATTCAAACACCAACATAAATAAGTAAATAAATCATTAAAAAGGAAAAAAAAAAAGGAGTACATTAAAAATAACATTTTTAAAAAAATTCAAAAATAAAGAAGATGAGATTACAATTTAGAAGAAAGGAAACCGAAGAGAGAGAGAGAGAGAGACGTTTAAGTCTTGATAATGGAGAAAAAAATGGGAAGAAAAAAAATGAAAATGTTGGGAAGATTTGCAATTTAAATTTCAATTGCTCAGCTAAATTCTGCCTATGTATTGATAAATTAGAGTTGCTGATGCAGGTATAGTTAGGAAGATTTTAGAGGTGTGGCCAGACTTTCCACAAAAGATTGACAGGAATGGTTATTCACCATTGCACTGCTCTTGTCATAGAGGGCACGTGGAGATAACGAGAATGCTCCTAAAAGCTGGTGCAGAACTTGCTCTGGAATTCAATAATGATGGTTACACACCTTTGCACTTGGCCGCCATGAATGGCAACACTGCAATTCTAAAAGAATTCATGTCTATGGCTCCAACATCTTTTCAGTGTCACACAAAGAATGGAGAGACCGTTTTTCATCTAATTGTGAGATACAACCACTATGATGCTTTCAAATACTTGGTGCATATTTTCAATGATACCAATATTTTCCACTGCCCAGATCAATATGGTAACACCATCTTCCATATTGCAGTCTCTGGAGGTCACCATCAGGTGAGAAATGAAAATGAAACCTGTTATAATTGATAGCTGTGATATTAGACCAGCCTGTGGTGAAGTCATGTGTACATGACATATCTAAGTACTAAAGTTTTGCAGAAGAATCTACTATAATTTTTTACTGGTTGTGTCAGATGCATAGTAAATATTTCCAAGTACCTTTGTCATGTCTATGGTTTGTGTGTGCGCGTGTTTATGCATGTGTGCTGTGCAGAAGTTAGCATCCTACTTTTTCATACCAAAGTTCTGCTATGCCCCATGCCTAAATCCCCAAGGACAGATCATGACAATAGTAATATTTCTTTCACATGACATTTGTTTTTTTTTGTAATGAAAGTTTAACTTGATTGTTGATGTTGATGATGATGATGTTGGTTGCATATGTGTGTTTCCTAATTAGACTTATGAATTTCAATTTTGTTACAGATTGTGGAGTACTTAATCAACAAAACAACGGTGGATTTCAGTTACCAGAACCATAAGGGACTCACAGCACTTGACATCTTTGACCAGGCCAGTGGAAATGTGCACATAAAACTGATCCAGCAGCAAGTAGAAAAAATTTGTGAAATTCAGGATAATAACACGTCTGAACCAGAGTGCTCGTCCAAGCAGACTAGTAATTCCCTGACTAGTACCCTGACCAGTTTGGGGCAACAGAAACATCTCAGTGAAAGACGACAGGGAGAACTAGCAGAACTTTATAGAAGTCGTCAGAGTAAGCAAGATGAGATATATAATGAGGCAGTTCAGAATGCAAGGAACACAATTACACTAGTGGCTATTTTTTGATTGCCACAGTTACATTTGCAGCAGGTATAAGCCCTCCTGGTGGCATCTATCAGGAGGGACCACTCAAAGGAAAGTCCATGGTATGCCAAACAACAGCTTTCAAGGTATTTACATTATGCAATAATATCGCGTTGTTCACATCTCTATGTATTGTTGTTGTTCTAGTCAGCATCATTCCTTTCCAAAGAAACCTCAGATGATGATACTGAAGGTTGCTCACAAGGTCATGTGGGTGGCAGTGTCATTCATGGCAACGGCTTATGTTGCAGCAACATGGGTCATCATTCCCCATGGTAAGGGAACCGATTGGATGTTTGTAGTTTTACTGTCAATTGGTGGAGGGACTATAGGCACATGTTTTCTTGGGTTAACTGTTATGATGATAGAACATTGGCTTCGAAAGCAGAAATGGAGAAGAGAGAGAAAGAAAAGCAGTGACAGACTTGCAAGCATCAGGATGCAAACCCTACATTCATTCAATTCAGATGTTGAGAGTTCCAACCATCAAGGATATCACTCATACTAAAAACTGTCACCACTCCCCCTCTTGTTACTTTAATTACGGATATGTAGCAATGTCTTTCTTAATGCTTTTAAGAATCTAACTTGTATTTTTAGCCAAGAATATAAATTGAATGCAAAATTAGTATTTCATGTCTACTCATGCAATTATATAAACATTCAAATAATAATTCTCTGGTCCATTTGGAGGCTAAAACCAAACTACCCGGAAAAAAATTGAATGTTTCTATATTCCAGTAAAATTTCTTTTGGGGGGGGGGGGGGGGGGGGTGGGGGGAGGGGGAAAAGTCCATAGGAAGACTCCAGGGTTGAGGGTCAGCTTAAGGAAAAGCCTTCATTGCTTTTTTTTTTTTTTTTTTTTTTTTTTTTTGAGACGGGTAGTGGGGGAGGTGGGATGGTGGGTTCAAACCATAAACTTGGGACACCACAAAGAGAATACTACCACTGGCCTATCACTTGAACCTTGGCTAATTAAGCAAGTGAAAACTCTGAAACATGCTCATAAGAAAAACTACCAATTTAACTAAAGTACTGACTGAATTGCAATGTTTAGTATTAAAACATGATTTTCAACTCCCAACATAAAGAAATAAAAAATGTTTAATAAATGATAAATAAGTCATATCAATGGGCAGACACAATAGATCCCAACAGCCGGAATCTGACTCAAAAAGAAAACCAGCACAAATAATAACATAAAAATAGTCTATGGTTCAAACCATAGAAAAATAACAGAGATGGCAATAAGAGCCATAAAGACTGAACCAAGTGTGGCTGAAACTCGAATTCCTGAACTTGGTGATGGACCAGGAGCGTTGCTGATTGCTGAAGACGCAGGGGCAGTCCCGGTGTCTGAACCAGGGGGAAAGGCAATTGATGGAGGAGATGGAGGGATATGGTGCATGTGCATAGACATCACTTCAACAAGTAACCGCTGGCCATGCTTGCAGTGATCAGTGTCCCCACTAATGAAGTAGAAAGGCCCAGACCTATCAAGCTGGATGACACTCTTTCCATTGCTGAAGGAAGTGATAGGCTCGGTTGTGTTGCAATGGTAGTAGTCCCATTTGTCCACCACAAGAACTGAATCATTCTGGTACTCAAAAGCTGTACAAATAAAAGAAGTAATATAATAGGGGGTTGAAAACACCAAATGAGGAACAAAAAAATTTAGGAGAAAAACACCAAATATAGGAGATTTAAGTGTGTTTGGCAAGATACTTTTTTTATAATTTTTTTTTTTATTTGTTCACACTTTTTCTAGGTACAAATATAACCAATTTTCAGCAAGTAAGCCGATAATCTTTTAGCAAAAAGCTCTAAACGCTGTTAAGGACACTTTCTTATGACTAATAACCAACCCAAATACACTATATTGTGAGATACATATGCAAAATGTTCTTGTCCAATTGTGTTAGGAAGTGCAACTTCTATATTTCTTTCAAAAGTACATATGATCACCAGCTGCAACCAAAATAATTCAACCTTAAGAAGTCCCATATTCTCAACATAGATTTTATCCCCTAAAACCAAGCTGTTGGATTCAAATTATCTAAAACGATTTGCATAAACCAAAACAAAGAATAATTTCCCTCTACACTATCTGACTTCAAAGTAAAAGGACAACAAAGAATTTCACTTTCAAGCACGCATATAATCATTCAAACCCAACTGCCTTGTTTCTTGCTTAACCTCAAAAACCAGGAAAGAAAAACTATACAGACTAACCATAACTTTCTACACAATTTTCTCAACCAAACCACGTAAATTAATCATTCAGCATGTGATTTTTTTTTTCTTTTTTCTTTTTCAAAAGACTAGCTAGTACTAAAAATATAGTAAGAAACTCACAGAGAGAATCTCCAATGTGAAATCTGTTCCTTGAAGCCCACTGGTTATAGGTTGCAGAGTTGTTAGCATCAGGAAGTACCCAACCCATAGCACCACCGACTTTGAACTCCTTCGCAGCTTCAACTGGCACATTGGTAGTGACCAACATGACCATCATCATCATCATGCAAGTGCAAAAGAGAGCAGAGATTGATGCCATGATGTTTGTGTGTTCTTCTTGGTTTGTGTTTTTCTTAGACAAACTATTAGAAAAGGTTTAGAACTTTAAACAGTGGTAGTAGTGAGAGAGTTTATGGATCAGTTTCAAGGAGTAATTTATATATCATGTGATGTAGAACTAGTAGTGGTAGTAGTAGAGTGAAAGAATGAAACGTGAGTGGCGTAGAAATACGTGGGCTTAGTAGAAACGTGGTGGGACGTGGCGGTTATTTGATTTTGGGGACAGTTAATATTATATGATCCTAGGAATGAGAAACGTGCGGGGATGTATTTACCGTTGGATTCAAAAAATTGCGGCGGAATTCTAGTTTCACTTCCGAGAGGAGTGAAATGGAGAATCAAATCAAATCTTATCCAATTTTTTTTTTTTTTAAGAAAATGCAAAAAATTTAATATTAGAAAATCTAGAGGTGGTTTCCTGTTCAAATTTATACAAAAATTTGTTATCTGAAAAATATATATAAAATATAAAATTTTATTTTAAATTTCTTTAAATTTTTGGCATTAGAATTAGAATTTTAGTAGAATTTTGAATTTTTTGAAAGTTAAATAATAGACTGTTACATAAATTAAACTATCATAATAAGATAAATTAAATTTTAGTTAGAATAGAATTTTTAATTTTAATGTTAAAACTTAAGTAATAGAGTTCTAGCTAAATTAAAATATTATTGTAGGGACTCAAATTGTCTTGGACCCTGGACAATAAAATTTGTAGAGAGCGGGTGTAAGAGCTAAGCCCAGTAAATAGAGAAAGACGTCGTTCTGGCGCAGCAGGAGGAATTCCCCATGTCGTAAGGGACACCTCCACATTAAATGCACCCCACCTAACTCTCTGACCGCATTAATGTGGAGGTAATACCTGAACAACAGTCAAGCAGCCTTACAACCACCAAGCGGAGGATCCGGGACGTGCTGGATGGGACAGAAAGATGATCTCAAAAGGGAGCTTACACGTGTACGGTGGAAAGGAACCGGAAAGGTAGTATATAAGAGGAAATCGAAATGCTCTAAAAGGAGAGAGAAAAAAAGGCAAAAAAGACACCACTAAGGAAAAGAGAGAGAAGTCATCCGTCCCTTACGACATGGGGAATTCCTCCTGCTGCGCCAGAACGACGTCTTTCTCTATTTACTGGGCTTAACTCTTACACCCGCTCTCTACAAATTTTATTGTCCAGGGTCCAAGACAATTTGAGTCCCTACAATTATAATCAATTTAATAATTAATGAGACTTTAATCACTTGTCACAACTCACAAATAGAAAATAGAAGTTTGATGCAATAATGGCTTCTAGAACCCAACTTTTATTATATATAATATATATATATATATATATATATATATATATATATATATGATTTGTTGAGATGTTATATAATAATTGATGCAAAATACGAATGACATTTGTGGTGGTCAAGTTAAAAAATATTGCAATAATTATAATAATTTATCAGTTCCATAACTTAAGATAAGGAAAAATAAAAATTGTTTCTTTAGCATTACTGGGGAAAAATGATATTACACGTGAAAAAAGTTACTTCATTACTTGACTTAGCGAAGAAGTTGAAGATGAATTGTACTTCTTGATCACTAGGTAGGGACTATACACTTTTTTTTTAATAGTGGTAGACACTATTGTAATGCAGACCGGTACACTGTCAAGCTTATTGGATAAATCAAATTCAAAACCAATAAATATTTTTGTCTCTTAGTTCTTATTCAGATAGAGCAGGTCATAATTTAAGTTGAATTTCAAATCAAAATCTACTATGGAAATGTTAATTTCATCCTTAGGAAAAATTCTAATGTCATAGTCTCTTAAGAGTTAAGATACAGATAATTTTCGCTATTCTGGACTCTTCCAGAATATCCTATTGGTGAAGTGTCCTTAGGGCTGGTATCATAAGAATATATAATAATTGTAAATGCTTCTCCTCAACATCAATCAATTACAAGAGATTCCTGATAAGAAAAAAAATATAAAATTACAAAATGATTGCACTGAAGCTCTAACCTTTCTGTTCTACAGATTCAGATGGACAAGATTCAAATATAGAACTGGGAAGACAATGTACATTGCAAATGGTTGGAAAAGAAAAAAGATTATGGCGTTAGTGTGGTAATGTGGTATCAAAATTCTCTCAGATTTAATCCTTGCATGCCTTAGTACTTTGTTTATGATCAATGGATGCACAAGACAACCAACAGACAGAGAGTGCTTTAATGACAGTTCTTCAATCCAACAGCTACCAATCTGACTCGCATGTTGCTCTGAGATCAAAGACCTAACAGATATTCTCTTGGCACCTTGCTCATACTTTGCTGTCTTCAATTACTACATTTTGTTTCATCATCATTTCCTGGAACTGCGTTCGTCTCGCAGTCCGGATGTCAAGTATACTAGGTGGCATCGGCTTGAGGGAACCATGCAACTCGACTATGTGTGAGAATTCTTGTTTGGTTAAACTTTTCTTTTGAACAAGTTCATCGACCACAGCATCCATAAGCTTTTGGTTCTGCTTCAGAATCTGAATGGAAAACAATGGGTCATAACTTTGTTCACATAAGGATACCCAAAAAAAAAGTGTTAGGTAATAAGCACTTTATACCTCTTTTGCACGTTCATAACACACGTTGACAATCCGCAATGCCTCAACATCAATTTCCTGAATTTAAAATGAGCATTAGAATGCATTAGGAATTCAGTCATAACCACATTATTGCTATAAGGTAAACACATTTTCCATTACCTGAATAACGGTATTAGATACATAAGATTGTCTTACCAATTTTTATTTAAACGGTTTTAATCTTAACTATGTGGCTTTTATATCTCCAAAAAAGAACCCCTCACATTAAATAAATAAGTTTTTGAAGGGCAATAATTCTCCACTTTTCTCTTCTTGCACTTTGATTTGTTAGCTACAGGAATATTTACAAATATAAAGTGAAGTTCACAAAGTAAATAGAAGGCTCATCAACTCCAAAAGAATTTCGAATTCACACAGAAACCATAATTGATGCCAAACTAAAATTAAGAACCACAAGTAGAAATTGGAAAAATAAAGAAAGAATCTATTACGTTAATCCGATCTGCCACCCAGAATTCAGATAATCCATGATTTTTCTCAGAGAGACCACCAAGAACAAAGGTCCGTGCTGCTGACCTAGCATTGTCTGCCGTTTCTGCCCATATCGTACTCAACTGGAGAAATTAGAAGTGTTATTGACTAGATCAACATGGACCATAGAATCCAGAATATGAAAATGAAAATGTATCTGCAAACATCTAGAACTCTTTAAGCAATACATGAAGTCCCACAACAAGCCAAAGAGTGAACCTTTCTTTGCACAATACATTGCAGGATGCAAGTTGTAATTTTAGAATGCAAGAGAATATCAATAATGCAATGGGGCTCAACCAGAATATTTGCAAAATAAATCAAATAAGGATAAAAATCTATGAAATGACCCCATCCTACAATTGATGTATTTTCTGATTCTGACAGAAGCCATATCACTTGAGAAATTAATTATTTTTTAATTATGCTGGTTACCATAGTTTTCATGCCGAGTCCATTACTTTCTTGATTCCCCGGCCATCACAATCAGAAGGGAGAAGCAAGATAAATACTTACAACTAAATATCACGCTTCAAAGAAAACAGCTTTAGAGCAAGTCAGAAACAATTAAAGGTTTTCTTACCTGACCTTCCCCATACCAAATCTCATCGGCTGCACGTGGAGCTAGTTGAACAGTGATGTGGTCCAGGAGGGATTGTCTACTGCATGCAGTTGGAAATAAGAGTCAAATATAATGAAAAGAGAAAAACATGGTTCCTAATCTAATTTCGACAAGCAGCTAAGGCTGTGAAAAAATAAATAAATAAACTAGGCAACAAACTCATTGAAGGACAGGACAATATTGAACTGATCCCAGAAATATATTATCGATGAATGCTTTGAAATATTTGATAATCCATCAACACAATTTCAAAAGGATGGAAAATAGAAAAAAATATGGGATATAGAGGAATACATACGTAAGCATTCCTTCATTAAATTTTATAGGATCCATTTTCATTCTAACATAGCCCAATTCCCTACCAGCTCTAGGAGCAATTGTGACCTGCACCAGCACAAGAAACTGTCAATAAACTTGCAGTCATTGCTACACAAGTAACAGGAACTTTCATATGGAAGAGCAAGAACTACATAATGGATAATAAATTTGCAGAAACAAGAGCAAAGATGTAGACGGGTTAAAAATATTAAGTTGATCAATCCAATGACAATTGAGATTTCCACTGAGATGCAAAATATGACGCTAGCTCCCACAGACAATAAATCATTTTTTGGTTCCACTTCACAGAGACAATTAACTCAAACACAACCATCAACTCACCTATGAAACCCTATTACCAAAGTCTTAGGTTTGGCTGTGTAAGACAACTTTGCCACTGCTCCATCCATGACTATCATCTGAATCAAATCAATGCTGCTTTCCTTGCTACCTCGGCCCCAATCCTTTCGACATCAGTTTTCTATTAATTATTAAGATTCTTCTTCCCCAGCTATATATAAACTTAAAAATGAATTCTCTACCGTCAATCTCTTCTTGTTTTTATTATTTTTTTTTTTTTGGGTTTTTTTGGCTTCAAACTCACTCTACTTTGGTTTATATTATAAAATATGTTGGGGAAAAAACACAAAGACGAAGATGATAGAGAGCAGAGTTAGGATATTAGGTTTGTGTTGCAAACAAAGCCATCCAACAAGACACTAGATTAGTGACTGAAACCACAATATGTCTATGCATATACATATATGTGTGTGGATGCGTGTAATATATACACAACTGCTTTTCTAGTGGCTGTTGAGTTCAAGACAAGAAACATGGTGTAGGACAACTCGTTAAGATTTTCATATGCACTAAAATTATTGTCAATTTGTCACTACACAATAATGACCTAATTTACACTAACTGATACAAAAGTATTTATAAAAATCTAAAACTGTCATGACAAATAATAAGTGGTAATAAATGAGTTAAACTAGTCCCACATCTGATACAGGTCTAAGATTAACATAAAATATCAATGAGTTAAACTAGTCCCACATCTGACCACATGAACAAAAAAGATGTAAATAAATGCTGCTACGCATTATACACCAGAAAATAGTGAACAAGATTGGGTTTAAGGACCATACAAACTCAATATTCTTAAGATCAGGAAAGTTCACAGCTACAACAGCCATGGCTGCTTCATTTATGGCTACTTGCTTCCATGTCTCAGGGCTTCTCTCCTTTCTATCTAGCATTCCTCTTTCTTCCATTTGTGCAGCTTGCAACAAGTCATCAGTGGTAATCTGCAAAAATGCAATAAGCACTTTAGTTTTTTTTTTTTTTTTTTTTTTTTTTTTTTTTATAAGTAACGAAAATATTTATTATTAATAATAAATAAATAAAAACTAAGTACACCAGGGGTGTACTCAGGGAGAATTACAAACAGCTATCAAAATACAATGATGAACCAATTCTAAAAGAGAAAAGCAAGGATGAGAAGAAAGTCAGAAGTATTAAAAAAATTCTTAAGAAACACATTCAAATTTTAAAGATTTTCCCTTAATAATAACTTTGTTCACATTCCACCAGGGGTGAGTTGTTGAGTAGCAAAGAGTAACTCTTATGTGGTTTGGTTGGAGTCAACATCTTGAGTTTGAACCCTTAAGGATGCGATGTTTGGTTCACGCAAGGATGCCCACTGCCTAATGCTACTAAGACCTTGGTGGGCTAAGAGCAGGTAATGATTGAACATGTTTCAGGTAGAGCCTGCAAATCCCCACTCATGAGCTAGGAAGCACAGGTGCGAATTTGGGTTCGGGTACAGTGCGGCAACTTGGCAATTTTTGAAAAAGTATGATGCAAGTGTGGCAGGATACGTTTATTAATAAATTATTAAATATATTTTTATTTATATTTTCTATATATTGCTAAGCATATTTTTTCACATAATGGTAAACATATACCAATTTAAGAACAATAATAGATAATGGTAAACATATAATATTTTTTCATATAATGGTAAACATATACCAATTTGAGATGAGTTTAGGGTTTTTTCTTTAAACTAGGATGTCAAAACGGTGTGTTTTGACAAAATTTTTTAAACACTTATTTCGGCCCATATTGGACCAATTCGAGGCCTGTTACGGCCCATTTCGAACCGTATCGGCCCAAATCGGAAAACAAAGAAAAAAAATCGTCATGGACGCGCATGCAGCCGCGTCCACGGCCGCACAGTGCGTCCGTGCGTATTGGACTCAGGTGCACCAACCCAATTGGCGCACCCTTGCTTTCCAGCTCATGAGTTTGTCTAGGTCTCTCTTTCTATTGGTTCCTCGGCAGGTAGGGGCTACTATGGTCACAATTGGTCCCCCCCACCCCACACCTTTTTTTTTGTTCAGAAAAATAAATTAATAAATCATTCACATGAATCATGATATGTATAAGAAATGTTGTGAGCTCATAAATAGTATGGAAATTTTGAGAATTAAAAGGAATAAGAAATTTTAATGCAAGATATTTCTCTAAAAGAGTATCCAGCTGATTTTTCTAATACAGGTTACTAAGGCACTATTTACTGAAGGAGTGTTTTTTGTACATGCATTGCTATCAAATTCTTACCTAGTTAGGAGTTAGGACAGTTTAAGATTACATCCATAAATTCACATTCATTTTAGTGCAAGTGCATTCTATGCCAAATAAAAATTATTATTGAATCAAATAAACTTCAATGTTTAGAAAAAGCGGAACTACCTCGGTCCTTCCATCACGCATCATATTTATAGCAGCAACCTCAACTATGTTGGCTAGCTCTGCACCAACCATGCCATCGGTCATACTAGCAACAGCCATATAGTCCACATCTTCAGCCATAGATTTTTTACGAGCATGAACCTATAATTAGGAAATGGTAACAAACTAAAGAAATATAAAATCGGTAATTACGAGTCTAAGAATATTGAAAGGAAATTTCAAAATGGCAGTCTTACAATTCCATAAATACAGGATTTAATATGTATATAAAAATGAATATTAGGAAGTACTACCTTCAAAATTTCTATGCGACCTATAAGACCAGGCTTAGGGATATATATCTTTCGATCAAACCGTCCAGGTCTGACAAGGGCTGGATCTAGAATATCTGGTCTATTCGTTGAAGCAATGGTGATCACTTCTCCTCTTCCTTCAAATCCATCCAAGCAGACGAGGAGCTGGAGCATACACAGCACTGAGAATCACACACAAAAAAAACAGTACATAAGTACTGAAATGAAATACACCTTGACCAACCTGATTAAGGGTAGCATCACGTTCTTGTCCACCAGAACCCTTAATCAAACCACGCTCCCTTCCAACAGCATCCAGCTCATCAATGAAGACAACAGATGGAGCCTATTCAAAACAAAACAAAGATAACCATGTGTTATAAATTATGTATATCTAATAAGAACATTGAGCACTGAGAAAACAGACAAGTGTCATGAGAAGGGAAAACATAATTGAGAAAAAAAAAAAAAAACTATTGAGAAAGAAGTGGCATACAATGAAGACAACAGATGGAGCCTATGCAAAACAAAACAAAGGTAACCATGTGTAATACTTTATGCATCCCTGATAAGAAAATTGAGCACCGAGAAAACAGACAAGTGCCATGAGAAATGCAAACATAATTAAGAAAAAAATAATTATTGAGAAAGAAGTGGTATTTTATTAATATAACAGCTATCTGTTTGAAAATAGCAAAGGAAAAAGAAGATTTAAGCAATATGTCAGCACTTGATACCAAGAATATTACTGGAAACTAGTGCCAATGACCAAACCAGTCATAAAGAAGGCAATTCAAAAGAAAAGCCAATGAGCTCTAGCTCAACTAGCACCTCCTCCCCTTATAAGTGCTAGGTGGAGGGTGAGGTCATGGTTTCAAGACACATTGGGTGTGTGTGTAACTAACCGATCAAAAAAGAAACGAAAAAAATCACAAGATAAATAAAAGTTTCAACAGAATAGCTAAAGAGAACACCTACATTTTCTCTTGCTTCTTGGTATAGTGCTCGGACACGAGATGCACCAACACCAACATATATTTCCACAAACTGAGAGGCTGAAATTGAGAAGAAGTTGACACCTGCCTCACCAGCCACAGCTTTTGCCAGTAAAGTCTTCCCCACACCAGGTGGACCACAAAGAAGTATCCCACCTGATTAAGAAACCAATTCAACATAAAATAAGCCATGAACAAAATGCTCCAGGGTAAATCCTTTACATCAAAGACATACTACTAGAGATTTTTTTTTTTTTTTTGGTTAGTTAACGAAAAATTTTATTAACATACTACTAGAGAATTAAAAGATCTTTAAAAGTAGGGAATGGCCAGACCAAACAGTAAGGAAAAAAACATGATTTGATATCTCTAGAAATTGTGTAGAGGCTTAAATCACCAAGGTCAAAAGGAAGAAAAAATAAAGGAAAAATTTTTGTTAAAGGAAAATTTGAGGTTCTATAAGACAGAGAAGCAGGTAAAGAATTTGCTGAACCTAGGAAAAAACTCATCTTTCTTTTTATGCATTTAAATATATATATATATATATATATATATATATATATATATTAAAAAAATCTACAGGGCACCATCCATGTACATCAGACATATACAAAGACATGAACCTTAAAAGCTAGCAAGAAGTAACATTGGCATAGAAGGGGTAAAAAAAAAAAACTAAATGAAGAGAAAATGGAGGTATAAACGCTAATGAGAAAGTGAACTTCATTTGAGCAATGGCCACTCAATCCCTTCAAAACTAGAATCAGGTCTTCAGTAAAACCCCAACAAACTATCAGCCAAGCTAGGCCTCCAAAAAAACTCCTGTCAGCTTATAGGGTGTGTACACAAGGAACAAAAAAGCCTGCACTACATCCTGATTATTTATTATAGCTGCATGTATTTACAGTACTTAATATATAATCTGACAGGGAAGATGGATGAGATGTCTCTTCGCTAGAATTAGGAGCACTGGGAAGATGGAACTCAATGGCGAGTAGATGACTAAAACAGCCATATAAGAATGCATGGATGGATGAGTAGTTGAATGGTCACCCAAATTACCAAGAAGGTATGAGCATTTTTTTCTGTGACAAAAAACGAGAAGAAGCCCTACAAGATATTCCGGTCATATACAAACAATAAAAATTTCTGCACTAGCAGGAATTAAATAAGTAACTAATCTCAAGTTGGAGAAGTTGCAAGGGTGACGGGAAGGAGAAAAGGAAAAGGTTGGGAATGTGAAAATGATAAAGCAAAATTGACTAACAAATTGGCCTGATTTGGAGCTCAGCAGCAAAAGTATTTGTCACAAACAGCAAATGAAATTAAAAATCACATTAATACTATTTGTTGATATTTAGCCAAATTCAGCACAAGGCAAGGATATAGTTACGTTAGGACATTTTGTATTGGAAAAATTCCACCAGACAATTTTAATTGTACTCGCATATTGCCATGTATTACATCCATTTTGAGTTGTATTTGCACTGGCGACAAGAAGTTCAAGAGCTGGTCTACATGTTCTGGAATTTCGCTCATGCGAAGTTATAGTGTCAGGCAGATTACAATTGAAGGGGAAAATATTTAGACAGAGTTTTCCACTATAGAGAAATCAGTTGGTTTTATTTCTCCGTTGTTCCTATACAATTACCCATTTACCCCTTTTGTAGTCTTATAAAACCTACATTTTCACCACTACACACTCTTGGTGCGATGGTCACTCTACAAGTATAAGTGTTTGTGGAGTATGAGGGGCAAAGGCTAAGGTTCAAGTCTTTAGGAGGGAGCTTTACACACATATACACTTAGATTGGGCTAGAGTATAATTTTTATCTTGTAAAAAAAAAAAAAAAAAAAAAAAAAAAAACACCCTACGTTTTCACTTTTCACACCCTATTTATGAGAAGGAGAGAGCTACCCACTCCCTTAGAGAGAAAACCTTGTGGCCTCTATTTTTCACTCTCTCCAAATTCACATAACTTTGAGAGGAGATTATATAAACGCTCTATATTACCTTTGAGTGATCTTTGGTTGAGCATTGGTGATGGAAATCACAGAGCAATCCCACAAATCCAAGAAGACCTGGTGGCTTGCGGTTGTTGGCTCAACTTGCAGAATCCAGTGAACTAGTGAGAAAAAAGGACTCGACGAAGTCGCTTGCTAGTTTTGTGAGTTGATATGTGTTAGAATTACGTGGTTAAATGATTAAATCCACCATCTCCTAATAACTTAAACTTTTGGAAAAATTAGTAATTTAACATGATTTCAAAGCAGGAGGTCTTAGGTTCAATCTCTATCTCCACTCTACCCCCATTTAAAATGTTTAAAATCCCACGTAATATGTACTGCAACCATTTTCACTAGTGGATTCATTACTGGCTAGACCCGGAAAGTTTTTACCTAGTTGGGGTTTTCTCTCCGTCATCACATTGTTTGTCAATGGTGAGATTGTTGGGTTGCTTACTGTTTTAGTTTATTTCCATGCACATATTGGGCTTAAATTGTTAACTTGTTTAAAAATTGATAATAAGCCATAATTGGCATCCTAAACAAGCATTCTCAAGGTAAAATATTGGAGATTTTCCAGTAGGCATGATAGGCTTAAATACTATAATCTTCATTCTACGGCCAGATTTCTCCCTTCCACTCACCAGCCAGTAAATATTAAGTTTTGCTTTACAGTAGCCCATTGTCAAGATGACCCTTTAGGAATCATCGAAGCAATTTTCTTGTGAAAATTAAAGGGTTTCAAATTGAATTTATAAAGTATCTATGCTTCCAATCTCAGTATTCTAAGAAGAAATTAACCTGTATAGATAACCTCACCACTAGGAGATAGAAGAACAGTGATTCATCTGATATGCATGCCAAACATAGTGTGTAACATCCTATAAAGCTCTCCCATTCAAGCATTTACACAAAATATTGAACAAATGGTAAACAAGTACAGATACTTCCAACTAGCAATATCAAATTAGCTTATTAGAGTTCATGCAAAGCCAAACCTGGTATCTTCACTCCTCTTCTCCTATACATTTCCCCGTGCGTGAAAAACTTCACAATCTCCTCAAGCTCGAGCCGTATCTTCCCAAGCCCCGCAACATCCGTGAACTTCACATCCACACCTCTCTCCAAATACTGCGGCAGCCTCTTATTATGTGCTCGCCTAACACGAGCCCCCGACTTCATAAACTGCATTGCCATTTTCAAATACGGATTCTGCTCACCTCTCCCTTGCCCACTCTCCTCATCCTCCTCATCTTCGCCGGCAAGCCCCTCCATTTCCCTCTCCAATTCCCTCATTTTCTTCCTCTCCTCCGCCTCGGCTTTCTCAATCTTCAACCTATCCTCATAATCCTTCTTCTGCTTCCTATAATTAAGCACCACCGTCTGGTAAAATATCACGAAGAAGACGAGTCCTAAAGCTGTCGCCACATTCGAATCCTGAGCCAACCTCGCCCACATATCCGCCATGTCCTCGTAATTCCTCCTCGCCTCTTGCAACGACGCGACGTGTCTCCTCTTCCTCTCCTCCATCTTCCTCTTCCTCGCCTCCTCTTTCTTCTGCACTCGAATCGCCTTCTCCATCATCTCCCTCTCCTTCCTCATCTCCTCCAACTCCTCCTTATTCTGCCTCTTCATCTCCTCCCTCATCTGCCTCAACTCCGCCGCTCTCTTCGACTCCTTCTTCGGCTTCGCCGCCGGACTCAAAACCTTAAACAAAAGCACCGGCGCGCGCGCCAAAAACCCTAAATACGGCTCCGGAACCTCCGGATTCTTCACCGGAGGCGTGTACGCATTCACGCAAAGCGAATCCAACTTCGACTCCTCCCAACATTTCCAAAACGATCTATCACTATCCAAACTCGGCAAAACCGTCCTGAAAACCCTAGAATCATCCAAAACCACAAGAACCGGTTCGGCTCGGTTCTTTAAACTACTGTTACTCGGCTTAATCACATGCTTGAGCTTCCCTTGCTTGCTCAATTCCAAGAGTTCCGTGTACGGAATTCGATTCGACACGGTTGGGAGGCCACGGGACCAGGATTTGAGCTCTTGAGGAGACAAAGCTTCGGGTTTCTTCGACGACGTCGTTTTCTTGGAGGAGCGCTTTTTGACGGCTGCGGCGGCGAGAGAGGGTTGAGAGTGGGAGAGAGAGGCGGAGATTACAGTGAGAGTTATGGAGAGCTTGAGGAAATTGAGCTTGGTTTTGTTGTAATTACCGTCGTCGTCGTCTGGGGGTGAGGTTTGGAGATTGGAGGAAATGCGAGGGCATTTGTGGGAAAACGAGAGTTTTGGGGGCTTCGTGCGAGTTTTTGATAGTGCGAAACAAGAAGAGGAGAAATGAGATTGAAGAAAGGCCATTGCAAAAATGGAAGCGTTTGCTACATTGTTTGGGTCTGAGGAGACATTGTTGAGAGTGGGGAGTGAGCTTGTAGATAGAGAAGAGTGAGCGAGAGAGAGAGTGACAGTAGAGTTTCTCGGTGTATCTTTTTGAAACGAGGTCGTTTTGTTCACGAAAACGGTCAGGCGACCGTTAATTATTTAATACTAGATTCTACTATACGACCACATCTCATGTAGTCATATGCGTCGTTTTTGTTTCAACATTAGAAGTCAACGGCCGGTCGTTTATATGCTTCCCGATATTAGGTTTTTTTTTTTTTTTTTTAATCCAAAAGAAAGGAGATGAAAATTTTCTGAACACGTTACAAAAAAAGAAGAAGCATAACTTGCATCATGATGAAGCAAATGCACCCAAAGAAAGTACATGGTCATGATGGTATGCCTCCTCTTTTATATCAACATTATTGGTCATTAGTGGGTAATTGTGTTACATATGTTGTTCTTGATTTTCTTAATCATGGTATTATGCCTCCTAAATTCAAAGAAATTCATATTGTTCTCATCACCAAATTAAAGAACCCAACCAAGATTACCCATTTTAGACCCATTAGCCTTATATTAAAGGAAAAACAGAGCCTAAACAACAAACTAAACTAAATGGCAAGAAGAAGATTGTAGCAGAGAAGCAAATGACAGGAGAAGAATTAGTTACAGCCCATGCCATATCACGTGCCAGAAAGAAGTAGGAGTACAGCTATCAAACGGTTAAGCAGTTATTTTGGGAAGGAATTGTGGCCTCTGTTTTGGGTGTATATAAACAGAATTTGTTTATTATGTATTTTCAGTTTTTCATTTTGTAATTTTCAATGAGAAGTTTCTAGTTTTTCTTCCAGAATTCTCTCTTTTCTAATATGGTATCAGAGCAGTTTTCTTTTCTCAGATAATTCTTTTCCCTTTTCCTTTTCTCAGTTCCCAAACAACGTTTATAGACCTTTTCGTTTCTTGATCATGGCCTCTGATTCTACAACCAACACTCAATCACAGACTGGAAATTCAGCACCTTCTTCCAGTACTGTAATGGCAGATAAGTCTGCTAATAATCCATTTTTTCTTCCAGCGAATAAGAATCCAGGTCTCACTCTCACTTCGCAACCTCTGACTGGGCAGGAAAACTATATGAGTTGGGCACGATCAGTGTTCTTGGCTCTGAGTTCTAGGAATAAGTTTGGCTTTGTGAATGGATCAATTCCTGAGCCAGATCCGTCTTCTCCACTGTTCAATTCACGGAGTAGATGCAACACCACAGTGCTTTCGTGGTTAACAAATTCTCTCAGTATGGAGCTTAAGGCAAGTGTTATCTACATCAACACTACTAAGGATCTTTGGATTGATCTCAAGGATCGGCTTTCTCAAGGCAACACTCCAAGGCTTTTTGAACTTCAAAAGGAAATATCACACCTTTCACAAGGATCACTCTCGGTGAGTTCCTACTTTACAAAGTTCAAAACCTTGTGGGATGAGTTTGCAAATTATCAACCTTTCACAGTATGTACCTGTGCTTGCACTTGTGGTTCCAAGACTTCTCAATTGGAAGCTCAACACAAGGAGCATGTGTTTCGTTTCCTAATGGGACTAAACGATAGCTATGGCAATGTGATCAGTCAAATCTTGTTGATTGAGCCTTTTCCCTCTCTCAGTAAGGTGTGTTCGTTAATCTTACAAGAGGAAAAACGAAGGAGCATTGGTCATAATTTCAATGTGGTTCAGTCCTCAGAAGCTATTGCTATGTATGCTAATAACAGCAAGGGTTTTCATGCTAATCAAGGTCATTCTCATGGAGGAAAAGGAGGTAATTCTAAGAAAGACAGACTAGTATGCACTTATTGTGGTCTCACTGGTCACATAGCAGACAAATGCTATAAGCTTCATGGTTACCCTCCAAGTTATAAGCCAAAGGGAGGTAACAAAGCTATGGCAAATCAAGTTTCTGCAGTTTTGCCATCAGGAATCTATGGTTTGGATGGTGTTTCTTCAGCACCGGGTGCAGGTTTGCCTCCTACTGGTGTTTTACATAATGGGAGTGCACAATATGATTTGGTTCCTACTTCACAGACCTTTCTTGGTTATACTTTTGGGGGATCTCATTCACAAGTTAGTCCACAAGCTTCTCTGTCTCAATGCCCTCTTTCCCAGGCTCAATGTGAGCAGTTTCTTAGCTTTCTGAAGTCTTATGTGGCTCCTGGATCAAGTGCTAGTGCACAGAATGCACAGAATGGTCACCAAGTTGCTTCAGTCTTAGCAACACCTTCCATTCCACATTCACAACCTTTTACTTCACCTTCTTGTTCATCAAACTTTTCAAGTAATCCTTATTGGATTCCACCCAATTTCTCTCATTCCATATTTTCTGCTTAGGTTATTAATAAGCATGCCTATAAATCTGATGCTTGGATTCTTGATACTGGTGCTACTGATCACATGGTGCATTCAGTAACTCAATTCACTGAAATTACTTCTGTTATCCAAACTTGTGTCTTTTTGCCAAATGGAGAACAAGCTTTAGTTACACATGTAGGCACTGTACAAGTCACTTCTACCCTCATTCTCACAGGTGTCTTATGTGTTCCTTCTTTTAGTTTTAATTTGATTTCCGTTAGCAAACTCACCAAGAATCTTTCTTGTTGTCTTATCTTTCTTGGTGATTGCTGTTTTATTCAGGACCTTGCTCAATGGAGCATGATTGGTCTGGGTAAGGAACACAATGGCTTGTACTTGCTGCAAGATTCAGGTTCCAAACCAACTACTTCTACTCTTGCTGCTGCTGTCAATTAGCTTTCTTCCTCAGAATTGTGGCATATTAGATTAGGTCACCCATCTCATTCAAAACTTGATTTGTTGAAGCAAGTTGTACATACTGAAGTTTCAAATAAAACTACTTGCTGTGATGTTTGTCACTTTTCAAAGCAAAAGAGACTTTCTTTTAATTTTAGTACTCATGTATCTTCTAAACCATTTGAATTGATTCACTGTGACCCCACCCTTTTGCAACTAGTACAATTGATGGTTTTAAGTATTTTCTGACTATTGTTAATGATTTCAGTAGATGTACATGGGTTTACCTTCTCAAACAAAAATCTGACACCACAACTTTTCTGCCTCAGTTTGCTAATATGGTGAATACTCAATTTAACAGCAAGATTCAAACTATTAGAAGTGATAATGGCACTGAATTTTTCCTAAAGGATTTCTTTCATTCTAATGGAATTTTGCATCAGTTAGCATGTGTTGATACTCCTTAACAAAATGCCATTGTTGAGAGGAAGCATCAACACATTCTGAATGTTACAAGGGCTTTGAAATTCCAATCTAATGTTCCTTTATGTTTTTGGGGGGATTGTATTTTAACTTCTGTCCACTTGATTAACAGAATTCCTTCAAAATCTTTAGGAAATAAAAGTCCTTATGAATTACTTTTTCAATCTCCACCTTCCTATCTTCATCTTAAATGCTTTGGATGTTTATGTTTTATTTCTACATTGTCTCATAATAGGAGTAAATTTGCACCTAGAGCTAGGAAGTGTGTTTTCTTAGGTTACCCATTTGGCATTAAAGGTTACAAGGTTTTGGATCTTGAATCTAATTCAGTGTACATTTCTAGAGATGTTTTTTATGAACATATGTTTCCTTATGTTACTACATCTCAGCCTTCATCTTCTTACTTGAATGATTTTATCTTTCCTCATTGCACTTCAGACCATATTGTTCCTATATCTACTCCTCCTACTTCTAAATCTACTCCCATTGCACCTGTTGATGTTTCTGCAGACCCCATTTCATCCACTGATATTGTTTCCTTACCTGTTCCTGTTGACACTTCTATCATTCCTTTATCTGATCCTCTTTCTGTTGACACTTCTGTCACTCCTTTATCTAATCCTCTTCCTTCTTCCCCTAGTCCTTCTCCACCTGTTTTGAGAAGGTCCACCAGACCACATAATCCTCATTCCTATCTTTCTGACTTTTCTTGCAAATCTGTTTGCACTAAACCTAGTTCAAGGCTGCCATATACTATCTCGGATTGCTTGGATTACTCTCATCTTGGTCCTAGATTTCAGTCTTTTGTCATGGCAGTGACTGCAACTCCTCCAGAACCTGTTTCTTTTCATTAGGTAGTTCAATTCCCTGAATGGAGGGCTGCCATGGACAAAGAAATTGAAGCTTTGGAGATCAATGACACTTGGACTTTGACACATTTACCACCAGGTAAGACTCCTATAGGTTACAAATGGGTCTATAGGATCAAATATCTTCCTGATGGTACCATTGAGAGATATAAGGCTAGTTTAGTTGCCAAGGGGTTTACACAAAAACTAGGCTTAGACTATTCAGAGACCTTTTCCCCCGTAGCAAAGTCTGTATTTGTCAGAATTGTTCTCTCTTTGGCCGCTGTGAAAGGGTGGTCCCTCCATCAAATGGATGTCAACAATTAATTCTTGCATGGTGACTTGGTTGAGGATGTTTATATGAGTTTGCCACCTGGTTTTCACAGCAAGGGGGAGCAGAATTTGGTATGTAAGTTGAACAAAAGTCTTTATGGTCTTAAACAGGCTTCAAGGCAATGGTTTGAAAAATTTTCAAACACTGTTATGCAGATGGGGTTTGTGCAATCCAAGTCAGACTACTCTTTGTTTACTCATACTCAAGGAACTTCTTTTACAGTGTTATTGGTTTATGTGGATGACATATTACTCACTAGAAACAACCCTGATTGTGTTACTGGTTTAAAGAAATTGCTTGATCACAGGTTTGGTTTGAAAGACCTTGGTTCACTAAGATACTTCTTAGGACTTGAGGTAGCAAGAACTGAAGAAGGTATCAGTTTAAACCAAAGAAAATATGCCCTTGAAATTTTAAAGGACACTGGATTTCTTGGTTCTAAGCCTGTGAAGTTTCCTGTGGAGCAGAATTTAAGATTGTCTAAGTATGAAGGCAAGCCTCTTGTAGTGTACCACTAGTTTATAGTTATTCGAATAACTAAACTAGTGGTACACTACTCCCTTCGCTTCAAAGCTTATAAGGTAGCAAGTGGGGGGGTTTTCCTTCGATGTGGGACTCCTAGGACACCGTCCGGGGACGTAGCCAAGCATGCCTAGGACGTTGCCAAGCATGCCTAGGACGTTGCAAAGCCGTCCGAGGACGGCCTAGGACGTTGCATGCATGCCGAGGTGAATGCCAAGCACGCCTAGCATGCCTAGGACATGTGAAGCACTCCTATGGTACCCACATCTATATTTTTTGGGGTTCAAGAGATATTTCAACATAATAACATCTTTTATAGTTCCTCATCATATCTAAGTTTTTTGGCAAAATACTACTAAAATATGAGTTTAAAGGCTTTATATGCACTGTACAATATTTTTTAGGTAAATAAGGAAAGATGCAACTAAATTGCCTAGAAAATGGCACCCTTTGTGCCATTTTTTCAAGAGAGAGAATGAGGGACACAGGATAGAGGAGAGAGAAACCAAAAGTGGCGCCATTTTGCTGCGCCCAAATTTGTGCCTTGCCTATATGTTTGCTTGGTGTTAGGAACAAGTAAGTCAATTCCGTACCATACCGGCCGATATATACCATACCGGCCAATGCACCGGTACAAATACTCTTCTTGTTTCGTACCGGAAAAAATACCAGCCATATCGGCCTTGTACTAGCTATGCCGGCGAAATCCGGCTGTTTCGGCCAGTAAATGGATGCCGGGTAAAGATAGAGAAATCCCAAAGAAAAATTCTCACGAATTTTCAGAACTTACCCAAAGCTGCTGTAGAGCCAGAGCCACTCCGCCTCCTACCACTACCGACAACCCAAACCCACCGATCCCAACCCTTAAAAACCCAACTCACACAACCCAACCACCGCACAAACACACAACCCATGAACAAAAATCTGGCTGCCGTCTCTCCCTCCTCTGCATAAGCCCAAACAAAACCCACTGAATCAAAACAAAATAAACCCATAAAAAAGTACAATAAAACCCACAAAAGCATCAGTGTGAAGAGATGAAAAAAGAAGAGAAAGAAGAAGCAATAGATGTGGAAAAAAAAAAAGGCACTGAAGCTGCAAACGGGGTGAAAGAAAGGAGAGGAGCCAATGTAAAAGAAGAAAGTAAAAGAAACGTAAAAGCTTGGTATTTGATGAGACAACACAATTGCTCATAAGTGAAATATCTGAAAGAATCAAGTAATAAAAACAAAGTCAAACAATACTTGTGGTTTACAGCTCACATGTAGTATTATTTTATTATTTTGAGAATACATTTTATTTTACATTTTATTATACTTCACTTTTAATGTTTTACTATTTTATATTATTCTTAGTTTTGATAACAATGTATTGTTATTTGTATTTGTTTATTATCATACTTATATGTTTGTTTATGTTAAATTATATTTAATAATAGTAACATGTGTAATTATTATAATGAAGCATTGAGATAACTACAAACTCACTTTAATTGTTTGGCTTTATTTGTAAATAGAATAGTGATAGTTAGTGTATGGTTATGTGTAATACTGTGTGTGCAATAATAATTTTCTTATAAATAATTTTAGTATTATTAAATAATATATGACAAAATTTTGCTCAATTACAAAAACACTGGGTGTGTTCGTATATCTTTGTATTGATTTGTCTGTGTGGATGTGCTTGTGTGGGTGTGTGTGTGTATAGATATTAAATATATAAAATAGCGGTAAACCCAAAACGGTACACTGGTATTGACCGGTATCTGAAATATATCGTACCGATGACCAAATTGGTACAGCCTCCAGTACGATATTAACTTCCTTGGTCAGGAAATGGCGAGAGGAGAGAGGAAATTACGAGGAGAGAAAAAAATATGTGTACGATTTCTATTAAGATTATTATTATTATTATTCTAAATTTAGCTTATTAAATCCTTTATTTGAGTTTCTTTTGATTTCACTATGGTTAGGATTACAAGAATTATAAATGATGTTTTGATATTTAGCATAATAAACTATAATAGTAACTATATATGAATTTCATTATTTTGTATTGTTGTTATTTATTTTATTTTATTTTTTTTGATTACTTGATGGACAAAGTTTGTAGCTAATGACGACAACTCCCACTAAAAAATTAATATGAATATATAATTTGAAAATATAATCATTAGACTGCATATTCTTTATATTTTTGACATCAATCAGATGTTATTTATTATTCGATCCATAAACTTATTTTTTAGGTACAATTTTAGATTTCAAAAATTTGAAATTTAAATATTTGATTGATGATATAATTATTAATCTTTAATCTTCTGAAAACTAATAAATGAATTTGTCAAAATTCATATCAAATAAAAAGATATTATGTGAAATTGTAGTCATTACTCTATCCTTATCTGTTTGTGTTTATTTATTTTCTACAAGTATCACTCTATAATTCTAACAATCCTTCACTTGTCACAATTGTAGTAAGATTCTTAACTAACTAATTTTTATTATGTTTTTGTATATTAATTGGAAAATAATTTATTGTATATGTGCTTTGTAAAAAATATATACTAATATAATGTAAATTGTTTATGTTGGGGTTTATATATATATATATATATATATATATTTGCTGAATAGGGTTTATATATATTAAAAATAATGTGAATATGCATCTTCAATTACATTATAGTTCCTATCAAAAAAAAAAAAAAAAAATTTACATTATAGTTAATATTATGTGCGTATGATTTTTCATTATCCATTTTCGAGTACCGGCAAACATATGGGTAGGCCACAGATTTGGGCACCAAAAATGCCACCATGAGTGCCACTTTTGGTTTCTCTCTCCTCTCTCAGTCTCTTGCAAAATTGACACCAAGAATGCCGAAGCCATTTTTCTGAGCAATTCGGCACCAAGGGGGCCGAATTTTGCGTCTCTTCTTATTTAGCTAAAAAATTGTGTACAGTGCACATAAAGCCAATATCAACTTATATTTTAGCAATATTTTGCTAAAAGACTAGTTTAAAAACTTTTTGCCGCATGTAAGCATGTTATTTTAAAGTGTGTAGAACCATGTTATTTTAAAATTCGTGTAGATCACTACGTTTTTCAAAGTATTTAGTGGGCCACACTACAAGCACTAATATATTTTTTTTTTTTTTTTGAGAGTCCGCCCCTAAAAAGCCAGGGGCTCATGTACTATTGAATAAGCTCAGCAAAATACACAGCAAAGGAAGAAACAGGAACATCTGCCATCCAAGTAAAAAAAGAAGGAAAGTTACATGCTGTTCTTGCAAGGCTATGAGCTACCATATTCCCTTGTCTACGGGTGTGCTGAAAAATCACGCACCTGAAATGAGACGATAGTGCCTTAATGTCAGCGATGATATGGCCAAAAGACGCTGCAGAGTAGTCTTCACACTTCATGGCTTTGATTGCTATTTCGGAGTCTCCTTCAAGGATGACTTTATCAAAACCAAGTTCTTTGGCAAAGATGAGAGCCCTCCGTGCTGCTAACACTTCCACCATCTCCACAGAAGTGGGTAGAGGAATGACTTGTGTTGATGCAGCCATAACTAGACCGCGGTCGTTTCGTATAATGGAGCCCAAACCAGCTTCAGCTTGCTCCTTGAAAACAGCCCCGTCGAAATTGGACTTGACCCAATCCTAAGGGGGGGGATTCCATTTGATGAGGGATCGGATAGGAGGGTGTTTTGGGGGTGAGGCAAAGGCGAGTTGGAATTCTTGGAGGGCATCTCTGGCTCTTGAGTTTAGTATCTTCAAATCTGGTACTTCCTCACCCAATCTCAACTTATTTCTTCTGAACCAAATCTGATCAACTATCATTGCGAACAAGGCTGTGTGATGGGGCTTCTTCAAACAGGAGATAAAAACCTCTAGAAAAGTCAAGCATTCAAGTGTTTCATTTTTTAAGGACCCAAAGTGCACAGCCCAAACCTCTTTAAGCTTTGGACAAGACCAAAGCGCATGCATTGTGGACTCCGGCTCTGCTTCACACACTTGGTAGGTAGAATTCGAAAGGACTTTCCTGCGTTCTAGATTTTTCCGGGTTGGCAGGGCATCCTTTGTAGCACGCCACAGCAAAGTTTTCGTTCTGTTAGGAATTTTAAGGTTCCAAAGGCCCCTCCAAATGTTCTTTGGCTGTGGTATAGTTGAGGGACCACTAAGGGAAGCCAAGCCTTCGTTAACCAGAAGCCTATAACCGGCCTTGACAGAATATAGCCCATCCGGACTGCTTGGCCAGAACAGCTTTTCCTCAGTTGCCAAGATGCTTAAAGGGATTGATTGGATCAGCTTGGATTCGTGTGGCAAGAAGTTATTACTAACTGCATCAGCAATCCAGCAGCTATTCTCCTTATCTATCAAAACAGAAACCCGAGCATCACTACCCAAAAAGGTTGGGGGAGATTGAATTTTTGAGCTTTGAATGCTAGGCAGCCAGCTATCTTTGAAAATAAGAATGCTCTCACCGTTCCCCACTCTCCATTGAGACCCCTTTTTTATGACATCCCGACTTTTGAGAATACTCCTCCAAGCAAAAGACCCCTTATCTTCCTTAGCATCAAAAATACTACCATTTGGAAAGAACTTTGTTTTGAAAAACTTGTGGAAAAGAGAAGATTTATCCTCAAGAAGCCGCCACACTTGTTTAGCAAGCATTGCATCATTGAATTTTTGTAGTTCCTTAAAACCCATGCCGCCAAGGTCTTTTGGTAGGCATAATGTACTCCATTTCGTCCAGTGGATTTTCCTTTGGTTTCCACGATGGCCCCACCAGAATTTGCGGATCAGTTGCTCAATGTCATTGCATAATGTGATGGGGAGTTTGAAACAACTCATGGCAAAGGTTGGGATGGCTTGCACTACCGCTTTTAGTAACACTTCTCTCCCGGCTTGTGAGAGGAGTTGTTCTTTCCAACCTTGTAATTTAGCCCACACCCTTTCTTTTATGAACATAAGACTTGCCTTTTTGTTTTTACCTACAAGAGTGGGAAGGCCAAGGTATTTCTCATATTGTTTAACTTCCTGGGCCCCGAGAAAGCTTGTAATCTGCTCAATGGCTGCTGGGGATGTTGATTTACTGAAGAAAAAGAGAGGTCTTCTCCCTATTAAGCTGCTGGCCGGAGGCTTTTTCATAGCTACTTAAAGCTTGTTGAATCTTTAGGCATTCAGAGGTTGTTGATCTACAGAAAAGTAAGCTGTCGTCGGCGAAAAAAAGATGAGTGCCGAGGGCCCCGCTTACAAATGGAGATCCCTCTGATATGACCAGAATCCACGGAGTGTTGGAGCAAACTGTGCAGGCCTTCGGTGCAAAAAAGGAAAAGGTAGGGGGAGAGTGGGTCCCCCTGCCTTATGCCTCTGGTCGGGTGGATGGTTAGTGTGGGTTCGCCATTAATAAGGATCGAGTAGCTCACAGTTGAAATACATTCCATCATTAAAGCCACCCATCTGTTGGCAAAGCCCATTCTTCTCATTATTTGCTCTAAATATGTCCATTCAACCCGGTCATAGGCCTTACTCATGTTAAGTTTCATTGCCATGAACCCGGATTTTCCTTTTTGGTGGTGCTTCATATAGTGCAGAGTTTCAAAGGCCATCAGTATATTATCTGTTATTAATCTGCCTGCTTGGAAGGCGCTTTGATTTTCTGACACTACAGAGGGGAGGATACCC
Organism: Quercus glauca; assembly: GCA_023736055.1. NCBI lineage: Eukaryota > Viridiplantae > Streptophyta > Magnoliopsida > Fagales > Fagaceae > Quercus > Quercus glauca. Next base: position 22,410,674 of record CM043319.1, on the reverse strand, counting down.
TTAAGCCTATTAGCTAACACTTTTGATACCACTTTATATATCACATTGCAAAGGCTTATAGGATGAAATTCAGAGATTCGTTCTGGGGATTTGACCTTTGGAATTAAAGCAACATGGGTGTGATTAATTTCAGTTGGAATTTTACAGTTATGCAAACAATCCAGTACAGCAGAACATACATCAGTACCAACAGTGGACCAAAAGGATTGATAAAAGATTGGAGGCATACCGTCAGGGCCCGGTGCGATAATAGGTTCCATCTGATTCATGGCAAATTCCACTTCCTCCCTGCTAAAATCTTTAAGAAGTGTCGAGTTCATCGAATCAGTTACAGAACGTTGAACCTTATCAAGGATTTCGTCCAGATTAGAAGGAGAGGAGGAGGAGAGTAGAGATTGGTAGTATTCAACAGCAATCTTTTTTATCTGGCTCTCATCAATGCACCATACATTCTGCCTGTTTTTTAGCCCCAGTATCCGATTTCTCTGAAAACGTTGGAAGGCCTTACTGTGGAAATAAGCCGTATTTCTGTCTCCGTTTTTCAGGAAGAGGGCCCTCGACCTCTGTTGCCACATTAGATTTTCCTTATCCAGCATACTATTTATTTCCAGTTAGAGGGATTTTACCCGCAAAGGATCACCACCATTGGCTGCATCCAATTCAGCTTGTGAAAGGAGGATCTTCTTTGCCTCAAGCAACCGCTTAACACTACCAAAAGAATTTTTACTCCACTCGATAAGTTTCTCACCACAAACCAGAACCTTACTAGCAACCTCGGACATAGTTGCCCCAATTATAGGAGGACCCCAAGCATTTGTGACTGTGTTACTACAGCCTTGATCCCGCAACCACATTTGTTCAAATTTAAAAGAACGTTTTGGTTTTGGATTAATACCTTCAGGCTTCACAATAATCGCTTGATGGTCCGAAGAGTTGGAATGAAGGTGTTGGACTTTGGTGCCTGGATTTTGAGAAAGCCATTGATTATTTGCCACCGCTCTGTCCAGACGCTCAAGGACAAAACCACCATGTCTGTGCCCTTTCCAAGTGAATTTCTTCCCTACAAAACCTAAGTCTTTCAAACCTGCTTCATCTAAGACAGCACGGAAGTCTTGCATTGGGGTTTCATTTCTGGGACTTAGACCACACTTCTCATGGGACCAAAGGATTTCATTGAAATCCCCTGCACAAAGCCACGGCAAAGAGAAACTCGCATGCAAGCGACGGAGCAAAGCCCAAGTGTTGCATTTTTTCGCCAGATCAGCGAAGCCGTAAATACCAGTGAGACGCCATTTATTTTCTAGAGAACCCCCAATCACTGCATCGATGTGATTCGGCGACGAGGAAACCACTTCAATCTTAAGAGAGTTCTTCCAAAACAGGGACAAACACCCCAATCTATTAACTTTTGGAGTGACCCAGTGCTGATCAAAACCTAACTCAGCACACAAACTGACCAGCCTAGCTTCGCCCGCCCACGTCTCGGCTAGGAAGAGGGCGGTGGGATCTTGTGCCCGAATAAAACTCTCGAGCTCATGAACGGTACGTTGGTTCCCAAGCCCACGCACGTTCCAGAATAAAACACTCATCTTGTTCGGCGGGGCTGTCGGCCAGCCACCACCGTTTGTGAAGGATGGGTTTGAAGCACATCATCGCTGGTAGCTAAGCGCTTCAGAGGTTGAGAATTTTCTAAGCTTGAAGATGGTCCTCGTTTGCCAAAAGAAGCCTCAAGTAATTCCTCAGTTGGGCCGAAGTTGTGCTGTTGTATACAGACCCACTTCTTTTCAGTATCTAAGTTTATACAATGGTGGGGCAAAGAAGTGTTCGTAATATCCTTACTTGGGCTTAAGTGGGTGTGATTATTGGGTTGTGGGCTTGAGTGGGAGGTATTGGGAATGCAGGGCCCATTTTGGGGATAATTGGAGCGTTCCACTTGCTTGCCATTTGAAATTTTTTCCGCGGGGTCCAAACCGTCAAAACGCTGAATGTCCCTGTCAAGATCAGCAATTAATTCTTCGAAAGCAGCCGGCTTGTTGGTCTGTACTGGAGGAACCAAGGCAGAGGCCGTCGAAATTTCAGGGATGGAGCGTGTCACTTCTGCAGGATTATCAAAGGTGTGGTTCGCAGCTTTTTCCGCAGTTTTCGATGGCAGATTTGCTGGGATTTCCCATTCCTCTACTGTTTGAGGTCTCTGAATGTGGGTTTGAGTTCCAGCCTGGGTCTGACCGGAGTTTTCGGCTTTTTTATTAGCATAGAAGCCAGGTACCGAGAGGGAGCTTTTTTTTGAGGACATGAAAGGAGCTGCTTTCATCCATGGACCAAAATGTTGGTCCTCTTTTCGAAGGGAGCCTTCACTTTCGATCCATCGGTTGCAATCCTTGTCCGGATGTGTGAGACGGCCGCACCAGTAGCACAAGTTTGGGAGACGTTCATACTTAAAGGAAACCCAGTGCGCCTCGTCGTTATCCAGGGTGATCAAACGGCCACAGCAAAGAGGGAGGGATATGTTTAAGACCACACGGACACGAATGAAGCTCCCTCCATCGCATTCATTCAGATTCTCAGATTGGAGAATAGTTCCCATTTCGCCACAAATCTGTTCAGCAACATCTTTATTTCTGAACCTTAGAGGGATGTCATGTACCTGAACCCAGAATTTTACAGTGGTCATGTCTGAGGGGTTGACGGTTGTTGAGTTATCATATTTCGATAGCACCATAATGTGTTTATCAAAACACCAAGGCTCTGCAGCAAGGATTCTGTCTACGTCTTCTTTGGCATCGAAGGAGAAAAGAATTAAGTGATCACCAATAAATTTCATCCTGAAACCATTTTTCGGTCTCCATAAGGGGTTAAAGGTATTGGCTATGGAGTCTAGGTTGATAGGACGTTTTGTGAGAAAACGAGCCACTATGGAGGACTCTGTGTTGGCTTGGTCAGATTTCAAGGCTAAGCCAGAAATTTCCCTCTCAGAGAGAGAGAGGGATTTCCAGCGGTTTGACAAGTCGTCCATCAAAATAGATAAGTGGGAGAAGAGAGAGGTGAGGAAGATACAAGTGTTTCCCAGTAATCCCAGAAGAAAAACCCAACTAGCCTGTGAATAACTGTGTTATTCTGAGGGACGAAAAGCCTCAGAAGAGGAACTGCATTGCTACAGAACCAAGGAAAAGCTTACAGAGAAACCCATCCTAGGAGCGAGCCACCACAAGCACTAATATTTTAGTTACTAAGATGTTGGCAAAATTGGCATGTTATAACAATTTAGAGAAGACATGGACAGGGGAGACCCCATCTATAATTCGTGACATGTTGTAACTACTAAGGTTTTTATGTTAAGAACTCCCTAGGCAGGGACGGAGGCAAGCTTTGACTTAGGGGGCGATGCCCCAAAAATTAAAAAAAAAAAAAAATAGTATATATTCGGGTACTAATTTTAGTAATTTTGTTATATAAAATTACACTTTTCTCCCCTTTAATAATATTATTAATTCTTTTAAGAGTAATGCTATTGGCACAAATTTTTCTACAATATTTTTACAAACTGTTGAGATAGAAAATTCATATTGATTTGCACTTTGCCCATCGCTTACGCCACTTTTTGACTTACTAATAACTACTTACTACATCAGTAATTTATAAAAAAAGTTTGTAACTCTAGCATTCGTTCTCGTAAAGACCATAAAAAAGTCAATAGATCTAAAATCTAAAACAAAATATACAAGCCTAAAAAATTAGCATAACGACAAAAATTACCAATAGTAAATCTAAAACAAAATAAGTCCAATTAACCAATTTTACCCAACACAAAAAACCCAGCCCTTTAAAAATTTTAAATAAAATTATTTTGTCCTTACCCAACAACAAAGTTACACACACCAAAAACAAATCCCTCAAACGGCTAAGTAGTAGGGCTAAAGATCGGAGCCGTCGCACATAGCCAACAACATACCTGCCCCCTTAACTCTAAGTCTTGGCTCCGTCCCTGTCCCTATACATAGTGTTTGTGGCTTTGAGGGAGAAAGAGTTTGAGTTGTAAAGTTAGCAATATTTTGTAATTATCTCTTAAAAAAAATTCTAAGGGGACCATTTCTCAATAAAATTTCTTTAGGAATTTCTCTAATGCTTTGGTGTTGACTCCTAAATTTTCTGTGTTCTTCAATCCTAGGTGCCAACTCCTAAATCATATACTATATCATTTTTGTGTTCCTCAATTTGTTTGTACGTAGTGTCCGTTTGGCAAAAATTATTTTGTCAACTTATTTTACTATTCATCTTATTTTTGCTACTATTCATGAGTCACACTATACCATTTCAGCTAACTTTTACTTTTATTTACAATACTTTTAGCAAAAAACTTTCAGCAAAAAACTTTCAGTTTCAGTAAAATAAACAAATCCCAAACATTTTAGTTTCATTACTACCGTTTGAGCTCAAAAACAAAATTAAAAAAAAAAAAAAAAAAAAATTTGTCCGGCTTCATATTTTGGTACATCATTCATTCCTTCACCATCAAGCTTTTTCTTTTTCTTTTTTACCAATATTTGAATATCAAATTTGTTTATTTGATGGTGGCGGCACCAGGGGATAAAAAAATTTCTGACAACTACATAGCTTAATGCAAGAAGCTAATACAGTTCACTACTTTTATATAAAATAGAAGGCATGCTTCTGAATTTTATTTTTTTCTTTCTTTTATTGCGAGTCTAGAGCATGCTAATTCTTCTTCTTCTTCATCTTCTTGCAAGAGTTGTAGCAGGTATCCATAGAGTCTTCTGCTTCATATACAATAGTTAAAAACATCCATCAGAATTGAATAAACAAAAGAATTATATATTATATCCAAAGGAATGAAATATGAACCCAATGGTTTTAGTACCTGAACCAAAACTGGTTGACATGGACTCTGCACAATCAAGAATACAACTATAGATGACATCTGTGAGGGAGTCTTGGCAAAACAGGTCACAAGTACTCTCACAAATACTTGATTTAAAAGGATTATCAGGCCAACGCTTCTTACAACGTTGATAACAATCTAAAAAGCAATCATGGGTTGGCGCCTCCGCCGAAAGGGAAGGATTATTAGCTGCTGCTACAACAATCACAAGCATAAATAGTACTGCCATTGTTTCCACAATTCTCTTCATGTTATCTGTGTGTGTATATATATATATATATATATAAGTGAAGTTCTACTAAGTGTCATGTTTGGGACTTTATCTCTCAATACACGTGTGATAAAATATTTTGGACATGTGTTAGCTTTATTGAAATCTAATCTAATCCAATAAAATATCTAATTAATAGCTCAATTGGTTCACACGTCGTATATGACTTTTTTTTCTTTTCTTTTTTTTCTTTTTCCTTTTTGAGTACACATCATATTTGACAAAATGTGAACCAATTATGCCACATGCATTTTTTTTTTACTTGAATATATTAAAAAAATTATTAATATAATTTTTTTAATACATCAATATTTGGGAATTGGAGGGATTTAAACTCTCGATGTTTTTATAAAAAACACTAAGAGGTGTCAATAGCTACAAAAATTTTAGCTTATTAATATAAAATAAAGTACACATACATTTGTACAAACTTGGCTCTTGCCAGCATATCGCCGTTGTTATTTAAAAACCTTTGCGACATACTTGTTATATATAGTGCGCGTGGATCACTTAGAAGTATTTATTGGATCACACTTACAAGCACTAATATTTCAGTTACTAAGATGTTGGCAAAATTGGCATGTTGTAACGACTTAGAGAGGAAATGGAGAGGGGAGACCGCATTTGTAATCCGTCTCATATTGTAATTGCTATAATTTTTAGGTTTTATCATTCTTCTCAAAGAAAATAAATAAATAAATTAATTAAAATCTTCCATTGAAAAAAAAAAAGGAAATAATTGCGCAACCTTAAATGACTAATTAAAAGGGAAATAATTTCCTAATATGATGTAGGTTATTTAAAGTCACGATAATTAGATAGCTTTAAATAATTACAGAGACTTTAATGACTAATTAAAAAATAAATATACTCCCAAAATTATGAGAGGTTGATGAAATTGAGCTTTTGGTGGTTGGTTTTGTTGTAATTATCACCGTCGTCTAGGGGTGAGGTTTAAGGTTTGGAGGAAATGCAAGGGTAGTTGTGGGAGACCGGGAGGGGGGATGAGAGTTTTGGGGGGTTTGGTATGATTTTTGAAAGTGAAAAAGAAGAAAAAGACTAAGAAGGAATAAGGGATTGGTAGGCCATTAAAAATGGAAGCGTTTGCTCCGTTGTTAGATGAGAGTTGAGAGTTCGATGAGTCATTGTTGAGAGCTTGAGAGAACTTGTAGTAGATAGAGAAGATTGATACTGCGAGTTGGTGTCTCTTTATGTGTATCTCTTTGAAACGGGTTTTTTTTTTTTTTTTTTTTTTTTTTTTTTTTTTATGAGAAATACGTGAATTTTATTAATAATGAGAAATTAACAAAGCATCTTGAATCACTACAGATTCAATAAAAGATGGAATTTCTTCTATCCAAGCTACAAAGTGATTTTAGATCATAGAAACGATAAGGCAGTCGTTAATAATTTAATTTATCCTAGTACAATTTGAGTTTGTTTAAGCCTATATCAAGTTTATTACTGAGCTCGTAAACAAGCCTAAATTCGGCTTGTTTTTTATTGAGCCCTATTATTCAAGAACGATTCTTTTTTGTTTGGCTTGGACTTGGCTAGTTTAATAAAAAAAGCCTAAGGTTCAACTTTGGCTTGTTTATAAACAAATAAATATTAACAAGCTTTTCTCTTCCAAAAACAAATAAATAAACTAGCTTTTTATTGAGCCAAGTCAATGTTGTTTATGAACAACTTAGTTCATATACAACCCTAAGGATAGGGGGCAGTGGCTTTCCTAACTTCTTCGAAATCATTGAAAGATATTTTCTTTTCACAAATTAAGACACAAAAACATGAGTATGCACAAAAGAAAAAAGTTAACAAAATTAGTTAATCAATACTCATGAGGATATCTAATTACATTTATATTAATTAGCTATTTACAATCCCATCTACAAGAATTATGGTTAAGTTAGTCATATGAACATTGGATCGTACTTTTATGGAGAAAGTTTAAAATGTGATTTTTTAATGAAATGAAGGTAAGATCATAGGATCCTTTCTCATTTAAATTCATCTCTGATTCCTTTATTTGACTATTCTCTTATATGTATACAGTCCCCCATTCCACACATACTAATTTATTATATAGATAAATGCCATGGCCTCCCAAAATATTTTTTAAACCCGTCTGATAGTAGGTAAAGTTGGGAAAAAATTGCCAAATTGGGCAAAAATAGCAGCTCTTTGCCCCCTTTCCCAAACTAATTAGGAAAATGCCCCTCTTTTGAAACTCGATTTGTGATAAATCGAGTTAGGCCCTACAGCGGCATTTTTAAGGAGCCTATAGTGACGTTTTCAGGACTTATAGTGACGTTTTGTAACTCGACCTATATGAAATCGAGTTATAGGTAAAAATAAATAAATAAATAAAAATTGTCTATAACTCAATTTCATAGAGGTCGAGTTACAAAACGCCACTATAGGTCCTTAAAACATCACTATAGGTCCTTAAAAACACCACTATAGGGCTCCTGAAATTTTTTTCTTTATTTTAAATTCAATTTATCTCAAATCGAGTTACAAAAGAGGGGTATTTTCCTAATTAGTTTGGAAAAGGGAGCAAAACGCTGCTTAGTTTGGGAGAAAAGGGAATTTGCCCATTTTGGCCAGTAAAACCGTAAAAGTAGGTCTCTCTCCCCTTTTATTTTAGAGCTAGCCCCCTCCAAGAGAAAAGTTTCCCCTTTCCTCCATTGTGTCAACCATAAAAATTACCTCACCCCAAATCCCTTTTCACTTTTGTGTCTTTTCCATTCCTCCTTTAAGTACTTCAGCCATATCCCCACACATATATTAGCTAAGACCATATCCAATATCTTTTCAAGGACCAGCATTGTACTAGTATAATAGTGTGAGAATTATCTTTGTGGGTAAAGTAATTGCAGGAACCAGTGTCAAGTAAGGCCTTTCATCTTTTGTTTTTCTACAACTCTTGATACTAGAAGTGTTCACCAAACCGTACAAACTGCAAAAATTGTACCAAAATCGTATGGTGCAATGCAGTTTGTGGTTTTATAATAAGAAAACCGCACTAAACCACACCACACCCTCTTTATATATTAATATATTTATTTTTTTAATTAAATATATTATTAATAGTTTAATAACTCTAGTTTACAATAAAAAAAATAGTTTAATAACCCTAGCAAGTGTTGATTAGGAAAGCTAGCCTAAAATAAAGAAAAATTTGCTCAATAGTTTAAAACTTGGCCCAAAACAAAGGGAAAAATCAGTTTTAGGCTGCGCAGGAAAACCCAAAATTTGAAAAATATACAGGCTTCAAACTGTATTTTATACACCTCCCCGCATATGTGACCGCAAAAATGAGGTGTAGTGCAGTTATGGTTTTGACTAAACTCTAAACCACACCACACCACACATGTGAATGCAAAAATGAGATACTATGCGGTTATGGTTTTGGCTAAACAGTACCGCAAAGTGTGGTGCTAAAAATGGCTCAAAACTGCACCGCAAACACCCCTACTTGATACTAATATACCTATTACTTTGTTTCAATAATATTTTTTTAACTAGATCTTAATATATATACACTACAAGAAAATATCCTTATCGCAATGAAATTTTTTTGTTGCTCACTGTTGCGATAAAGTCCATGGCAATAGACTATTGCAGCAAAAATTTTGTTGCAATAGATTTTTGTTGCAATGAGTTTGTTGCAATAAAAGATTTTTATTATTATTAAAAAAACTTTACTGCAAAAAAAAATATATATTGTTGCTATAATTTATTACAACAAAATTTTTGTTGAGATAGGTTACTGTAACAGTAATTTTTATTGCAATAAAGTACCTCTAGAAACTTATTGCAACAAATCTCTTTGTTGCAATAGCTAACCGCAACAATAATTTTTATTACAATAAACTATTGATGATTTGAAGCCCTAAATTACAAAATAAATTGCAATTAGTGAGTGAGTCAATGGATTGAGATAATACCTGCTCTTTGGACCTCCATGGCCATAGAGACCAAGAGCTCCATGGTCACCATGACCGAAGCTCTAAGCCCTTCTGCTATCAAAGGCGGTAATTTTCTCCTCAACCTCATCAACCCTCTCTCTCTGAATCGAACCACCATGGCCTCCTTGCTCTGCCTTGGTGATTGAAACCAGCCATCTCAAGGTGGCTTCTCACTCTTGGAATCTCACTCTCTCCAAACCCTAAACTCACTCTTCGATCTAAATGCTAAGGTTGACTAAGATATTTTGTGCGCATGATAGAAGGGGAGGGTTATTTAAAATTGGAGAAAATAAATGCTATTAGTCTATTGCAGTAGTAAGTTATTGCAACGAATAATATACTGATGCAATATATTAGTATTTTAAGTTCTTATTGCAACAAAAAGTATGATACACACATATTTATGCTTATTGCCACTATAATGTCTTTTTGTTGGAATAACTTTGTTACAAAAGAGCTTTTTTGTTGTAGTGTAACAGCGTTCAATCTGCTATGTTGATAGTTAAGTTTTAGTGAGATTTAACCACTTTTTTGCTGATCTTGGATGAGATAAGCATTACCCACTAGACTTTTGTCTCTATCTTCTAATTTCACTCACTTTTGACTAACTGATTCACTCTTTCTACTACATACCCAAGATCACTCTCTAGGAGGTTATAATTGTGTGGTTTGCATGAATTTTATTCTATGAAACATTAATGTGATTATTATTATTATTATTTTGGTAAACGTGGGAATTAGATAAAACTAAATAACAGAAATAACAAAAGAAACAGAACGATCATCACTCCAGAAACGTTTAAATTAAGCAATAACAAAACATCAGTAGGAGGATCTACAAAAATAACAAAATCCTGGGTAAGATTAACCCCACTCCTTGCAAGAGCATTGGCATTATAATGTGAGCATTGGTATAATAATGTGATTATTTAGTCATAACAAATTTTTTTTTTTTTTTGAAATAGTATTCTGGATTAATTAATGGATACCATTGTGAGTTGCTGCACTAAAGCTAAGGTAACAAGGTTTATTGAAGTTACCCTGCTATTAGTGCTTAATTTTGTAGATCATCTTCATAATTAACACTTGGTCCATATGACAGGGCCTATGAAGTTACTGCCCCTATAGGAAATGAACTTAATTTTTAAACCCCCTTTGTGAAATGATCATTTAGAGACATTAAACTCAATAACTAAGCTTGGAGACTTTGATTAAATCCCAATGGTACTTGGGCTAAAATTTAAAACAGCATCATTTTCCAAAATCACACTTCTTAGATTCCACATTTTTCACTAATGGATCACATTCTTGGAAATTTGCAAACCAGAACATTTCTTTAATTATGAGTTTCATGGAACTCAAAAAACTCTTTTCCATAGCCAAGAGCAAGAGTTAGGCTCTCACTATCGGTATATATAAAATATAAAAGAACAAAATAAAAAACTCATTTACGTGCATTAAATAACATGATCATTAAATAGTTAAAACAAATCAAATGACTATTAAATAAGTCATGTGACTAAAAATAAACGTTTCTCATTTATTTAAGATGCCATGTAATATAAGTTGAGGGGCAATAGAAATCCTTACACGCATAGTTTAAAAGAGAAAGTGAGAGTGAGAGAGAAGCAACTACTCCCATGTTACATTATAAAGTAGACAAACAACTGAAATTCCCAATATATATAGTTTAGAATCTTGTCTGAAAAGACTCCCTACTGAGCTCAAAGTTCAAACGCCTCCTTAGCTATTTCATTCTCTGGTAGTGGTGGTGGGAGTAGGTTGACGATTACATGTCTAGCCCGATTGCTCTTCGATTTGTGTGTCACCCAATGGCAAAGAAAACACACAAGGATGAAGATGGTGATCTCCTTTGGGGAAAGATCATCTAAGGGCACGAATTGTGTTGACGGAGTTAGGGGAGCGATTGGTATAGGGTGAGAGCTGTTGGAGGTAGAGACTGAGAAAGGCATGTTTTAGGAAGAGGAAGAAAAAGAAACTAGGCCGTGGAAGTGAGGGAGAGTGAGGAGTAATTTCTGCATGTAATAGAGCAAGTCTACGTTGAAAAGCTTATATAAGGCGCAAAAGCAAAGGGATACAAGAGCTATATATATAGCTCTTAGTTGTACAAACTTTTTCCCAAATGGCGAGCATCAAGCTGCTGGTGTTGGGCTTGGGCTTGTCTCTACTTGATTTTCTTTGCAATTTGCTGACTAGAAGCCCAAACACACCATAAAAGGGCCTCGGTATAAGTAAATTGCAACCTCAAAGGACCAAGTATTAGCATGGCCGACTCACTTGCTTTACCTAAATGAGGCCATTGAAAAATGTACCCAAACCAAGTCTAGTCTAACGTTTAACCATAAATAAATGCAACATTTTTAATAATGTATTCATGTAGCTCAGTTTGGATAAGTTGACAATTTAGACCTAAGATTTGATCAAATAAGGTACCCAAACATTATAACAAGTGGTACATGATATTGGCCCAGACTAAACATAACCCAAAAAGTTCAAAAACTTGAGGTTCCACTACAAGAAATTAGCCTTATTGCAACAAAATTTTTTGTTGCAATAAGCTTCATATTGTTGCAATAAACCTCCATTGCAACAAAATTTTTTCGTTGCCCACTGTTGCGATAAAGTCTGTTGCAATAGACTATTGTGACAAAAATTTTATTGCAATAGATTTTTGTTGCAATAAAACATTTTTATTATTATTAAAAAAACTTTATTGTAACAAAAAATATTGTTACTATAATTTATTGGAGCAAATTTTTTGTTGTGATAGGTTACTACAACAGTAATTTTTGTTGCAATAAGGTACCTCTGGAAACTTATTGCAACAAATCTCTTTAAAATTGGGGAAAATAAATGCTATTAGTCTATTGCAATTATAAGTTATTTCAACCAATAAAATACTGATGCAATATATTAGTATTTCAAGTTCTTATTGCAGCAAAAAGTAATATACACACATATTTATGCTTATTGCCATTATAATGTCTTTTTGTTGCAATAACTTTGTTGCAAAAGAGCATTTTTCTTGTAGTGATACACACACACGAGTTATTTCTTTGGATATAATTCTTTTTAAACTAATTCAAGAAGACATACATGTATGTATGTATGTATGTATGTATGTTAAAATAGGGCATGTATGTATGTATGTATGTATGTATGTATGTATGTGCGTAAGTATGTATGTTATACTTCCAGTCTGGCCAAGTAGTTAGCTCGCGACTCAAACTCGAGACTCGTTCCAGTTGCGAGGTCGAGTCACCAGAATGCCCTATTTGTTGAAAACTGACCTTTCGCATTCCTTATACACCCTATTATAAATATCCTTATACCCACAAAATGTAGTGAGCTTCTAGAGAGAATTTTGAAGGAGAAACCCTAGAGAAAAACAAGATTGACTCATCCACAATCATCATTCTTTAATTCTCCAAATTCCTCTACTCTCACATTCTCCATTGACATATCCTTGAGAGGTATAGTTAGCCAAATCCTTATCTCACCATACCCATATCAGTGAGGAGGTATTTTGGTGCTTAGGAAGCAGTTCAAAAGGGACCAATTCATTTTGGTTGATGCAATGGGCTATTGTGGGATCCGGTAAACTAGAGAAGACAAGGTTCGGCATAACCCTGTTGGAGCAAGAAGCTTGAAGGGCTTAGGTGCACTGGGTAGATTAGGCTTAGAGGGTTTTCTGCTATTCATGTACCCCAACTTTATTCTCTAGTGGATTATTGACCGCTTGGAGGCCAGCGGTGAGGTTTTTCGCCGAGTACTTCGGTTTCCTCTTCGATAATACATTGCCATATTATCTTTGTGTTTGCATCTTTCTTCCTTTCTCTTTACCTTTTAATTACTGCCGTGTTGGTTACTAATTATGGTTTAGAGTGTGTTACCAATTTGGATATAGCTTATATTTCATTTTTCACACATATATTGTTTGATTATAAGCTTATGTTGGTATTGTTATTTTTGAGGGTCTAAACGTTCATTGGTGTTTTACACACTATTTGAACTTTCAAATGTAATATTAATACCATCATTGACAGCATATTTGGTTTTATTACAAATATATACTTTCCATTCTAAACGTTTTGTATTCAAACATTCTTATTTGAATATGACATAGTAACGTCATATATGGAAGATTTTCAGCACTTAAGTATACAGCTATTGCTGAATTATTTTATGTTATAATAAGTTACCATATATGCACAAGTATTTACTATTTGGTTTAATGGAAAGTGGTCAAAACAGCAGCAATTTTTGGTAATATATATTCTGAAACTTTCAAAAAGGTATTCTAAAAAAGTTCAGCCATGTTAACTATGGGCCATTAATTACATAGCATTATGACGTATTTCCCTTGTTCTCAACGTATAGATTTGGCAAAGACATGTTTTGATGTCCGGTTTATATATATATGTGTGTGTGTGTGTGTGTGTGTGTAAAGTTGTGATTTACAACTATTTTGTGTTGGCTTTAATTCCATGCCAAATTTGATTGTAATTTTGTTCAATTTTATGTACCCTGTATTTTATGTGGGATTTCATTATATGGATTGTGTGTAAGAGAGAGTGTGAAGACTCAAGACAAATTGAAGATCAAAGGAGTTTTCGCGGGTAGCTCACGAAAAGCCTTCCTGCGAAGTGAAGCCATGTGCTCAGCATAAGACTGGAATGCGAAGAGTCATGACATATGGTGACAACTGGTTTTCCCAAGTATTTCACGGGTAAGGCCTTCTCGCGAGATACCCGCGAAACATTCTATTTTCCTACTTTGTCAAATCTAATACATCATGTCTCTACCCACACTATATATACCCACATTATATATACCCACATATTGAGAGGAATGCTTTTCAGAGAGAAAACCCTAGCCATAACCCTTGAAAGTTAGAGATTGTCATACCCACAATCCTCTACACAATCCATTGTGGTTTTCCTCAACTCCTACCTCTTCATATCCAAATCCTTGAAAGGTTGCTAGCCCAAACACTTACCACACCCATCCTGAGTGTAAAGTGAGGTTTTGGTGCTGTTGGGAAGCATTGGAAGAAGACATTTGTTTGGTGGATGCAATCGGGCTGAATTGTGTGATTCGGAGAGTTACAGAAGACAAGGCTTCATCAAGTCAGTTGGTAGCAGGAGCTTGGAGGGTTAAGTACATGGGGTAGACTAGGCTTTGAGGGTCTTTTGTTATTCGTCTTTTGTTATGATTCAAGATGAATGAGCATAAAAACAAATGTTGATACAAGAGACCAATGAAGACTAGTGAGAAGATGACAACGAAGAAATGAGAAAAATCCTCCAATACTTGATTTTTGAGTAATGCATACTTGGGAGAACATCATAGGGAATTTTAAGCATTTTTATATCATTCATTTCATAACCTAAATCCGGCCTACATTACAACCCATGAATAAGACCTCCTTGAAGTATTGCTAATTGTAGGTGCATCTTAAACTCTAATAATATTTTTCTCTTGAATTAAAAAGGAAAAATACTTAAAATTGTCAAATCCCACGGGATGATATGTCTGAGGACAAAATTTCTCAAGTTCTCAAATCCTCAAAATGACTAAAAAGAACTTTCAAACCTGGAGCACTCTCCTTGTTTGCACCTAACAATGTGATTCATAAATATTATCATATTTCATTTCTTGATTGCCTTTGGAGACTTAATTTGATGATGTTCAAAAGGATGAAGCAATTTGATTACATGAGTTTAATGATCTTGATCCTTCCTAATCAAAGAGATTTGTTTGATTCTTAAACACTTTGATTTGCCAAAATGGTTGTTCAAAGGATCACCTCTTGTTCATAAAAATAAAATAAAATAAAAAAGGAGAGAGAAGAAGAAAGAAAGAGAAATCTCATTGCCACAAATATATATATATATATATATCATTCTTTTTCAAAATCCAATTCTCTTAAACTACGTCTTGACCTGATTCTCTATGAGAGAGGTACGTAGGCAGCCTTGCAGAGGCCCGGTCAAACAACCTTGGAGAACAAAGTCAAAACAATGTGACGAAATTTTTTGGGTGCATGTTAGGTTAAGCCCATTTGTTTGCATTAAGCATGTTTAAACTTGGAGCATTGGTCTATTTATATTGTGTGCAAATATGTTCTTCTTGTATGGAAGTATGTTTTCATTTGAGGCATTAATCCATTTGTTTGCAACCATGTCCACACTAAGGACATTGGCAAAAAAATGTTTTCACAATAATTGGTTTCTAACAAGTTAGAGAAGGAAAGCCTTTTTGCAGGAACCAAGGATGGCGGACCATGATCTTCTTTCATGTTCCCCAATGGTCACAACATCAAATGAATTCAAGTTCATTCCAAGCATGGAATATAACCCAAACTAGGGGCATTAGGTAAGTGCTTCCAATTCATTTTAATGAATAAATCCATTACTAATTGAAATGATCTTTTTGCAGGAATTAAGCAAGGACTTATCTAGCAATCCACATCAACTTCTAGCCAAAGTTACGCTCATTCAAAGAATAGGCTTTTCAACCAAAAAAAAAAAAAAAAAAAAAATCATCATGAATTAATCTTCATCACTTTTACTTCATCTTCATCTTCGTCTTCTTCACTTTTTGATAACGAACAAATCTTCATATTTCAAAAAAAAAAAAAAAAAAAAAAAAAAAGACAATTTTTAGCAAAAAAAAAAAAAAAAGATTTTCAATTTTTCTTTTAAAAAAAATATTTCCATATCTTTCAAAAAAGGGAATTTTCAAAAAAGCCTTGGGACTAGGGGCATTGGGCTCGTACTTCTTATGTTGCTTTCAAAAAAAAAAAAATCATCATCAATCAAAATTTTCAATTCCTTAAAAAAAAAAAAAAATCAAGAATTCCAAATTTTTCAAAAAAAAAAATTCAAAAGTCCCAAAATAAAAATCTTCATTAAATTCTTCTTTAGGAACAAAAAGCTATGATCCTCTTCCATATTCTCCAGTGGTGCAAAATCAAGTCAACTGTCCACCCTCAGCATTCATCGAAACATGGAATATGTCCCAAACTAGGGGCATTTGTCAAGTACGCCAAATTCTTCTCAACGAATATCTCTATTACTAATTGAAAATATTTATTTTGCAAGTACTAGGGTAAAGGGCCCACACACATCGGTAGGAATAATGCCTTCCAAATCCTTGGACCTCTAGGAAGCACGCCCAGAATTCAATTTCAATGAACCTCTGGGAAGCACGTCCAAAATTCCAATCCACTGACCTCTGGGAAGCTTGTCCAAAACTTCAATCCATCAGACCTCTAGGAAGCACGTTCAAAATTCAAATCCTTGGACCTCTGGGAAGCATGTCCAAAATTCAAATCCATCTAACCTCTAGGAAACACGTCAAAAATTCAATTTCAATGGACCTCTGGGAAGCACGTCCAAATTCAAATCCATTGGACCTCTGGGTTTGAAATTTGGACGTGCTTCCCAGAGGTCCATTGAAATTGAAGCACGTCCAAAATTCAAATCCTTGGACCTCTGGAAAGCATGTCCAAAATTCAAATCCATCGGATTTCTGGGAAGCATGTCTAAAATTCAATTTCAACGGACCTCTGGGAAACACGTCCAAATTCAAATCCATCGGACCTCTGGGAAGCACATTCAAACTTCAAACCATCGGACCTCTAGGAAGCACGTCCAAAATCCAATTCCAGCGGACCTCTGGGAAGCACGTCCAAAATTCAAATCCATTGGACCTCTAGGAAGCACATTCAAATTCAAATCCATCGGACCTCTAGGAAGCATGTCCAATCTTCAAACCATCGGACCTCTACAAAGCGCGTCCAAAATTCAATTTCAATGGACCTCTAGGAAGCACATCCAAATTTCAAATCCATCGGACCTTTGGGAAGCACGTCCAAACTTCAAACCATCGGACCTCTGGGAAGCACGTCCAAAACTTCAAATCCATTAGACCTCTGGGAAGCATGTCCAAAATTCAAGATCACGACTGAAATCCTTATTTTGTCGTGACCACTGGTAAGCATGTCTTGTACTCATTTTTTTTCCAAAAAAATCAAAAAAACAAAAACAAAAACAAAAAAAAGGGCTATCTGTATGAACTATATTTGGACCTGATCCTCCCACCAAGCGGTACGTAGGCAATCTCCCTCGAGATTCGGTCCACATTTTGATCCACTACATGACGATCTGCATTCTTATCTGTATGCATCATACATTCACCACAATTAAACACTGATTGCAAAGTTAGGTGTCTCTTTCATACATTGACATTCACTTTTCAAGGTCTGCCAATGAGGGGCATTCTGTTGACACCCCATTTTGCAACCTGCATTTAACCTCACCTGGTGGGTAAAAGGGTAATTTTCCCTTGGAAATATGCATTTTGATTAGGGTCATTCGATCCTTAATATCATTCCACCAAAATGATCCTGATGTTGTAACAATCAAATCGACTAGTCATAAACCCTAATCGGACCACCAGATTGAAAGTTATCATCAAATCAAGTTTTAATGGCCGAGATGCACTATCACAAATTGAGTCCGACTATATGTGATTACGAACAATTTATTTTAATTGGTTATAAGTATAATCAAATTAAGATCAATGATGTGTCATAATTTGATTGGTTAGAACTACATTTTATGGTAGGGTTGCACACACCTAATTAACTAGATAGTTAAACATTAATCATTCAATGAGTAATTTGTGCAATTATCTTTTAATTAGGGCAAATGTGGAACTAATTAGGTCTGAAATGGGAGTGATTGACGCCTATTAATGTTAATTGGAAACTAATTTGGGACCTATTAATGTTAATTGTGCTGAAATTGTTTTCTAACAAATGACCTCTACTCACCATTTCATTGATATCTCTCAGAATATTTTGAATCTGTGAATGAGGTTAATTTTCCCAAAAACTAAATATCCGGGGCTTCAACTTGAGCATAAGAACGAGATAATTCCGATCAGAATTAAGTAAGATATGATTTTTTGAAGTTGGCTCTTCAAGCTATTACAGTAGTTACGGGAAAACCAAATTTTGCTTGCTCTTCACTCCTACCAATCTCTACATTTAATGCACCAGATTTCCCCCAAAGCTAAAATGAGGTCTAGGTTCATGATTCTTTGTCAACCCTTATTAAATGGCCTTCCATTCATATTTCATCCATCACTACTACATAAACCCCTCCTTCTTCATTCTAAAGCACACAAAAACCCCCTCTCTTCCCCTCTCTTGAATTCTAGTGAAATTGAGTAGTCTTGTAATATCTTGGTCTTCTTGAGACTCAAGGTATTGAGTGAGACTCACTCTTGCTCTCCTAACTCTTCTTTTCCTCTACCCTTAAGATCTCTACCAAGAGTCTCCTCCTCCACCATATGGATCTTGCATAAAGGTGTAATCTCTTTCCCTAATTTGTTTTTTGTGTTGCCATGATGAGAATTTACGATTAAAGCATGATAATAACTATTTAAATTCTCTTCAGTATGTTTGAATGTTCTTAAATGTTTTTATGTGTTCTTCACATGTTTTTGGTTGTTTATCACATGTTCATGCATAACACTAGTTTTAATCTTAAATCCACATCAAAAATATGAAAAACATGCTTGTTTAATAATTCTTTCAAATTCTTGAATCTAGGATATCACAATCCACACACATTCACTAGAATTTATTTTTCAATCCAAATGAAATGCTTAATAAATTGAATTATGGTTTATCACATGCACACACTTTAAATTCAACATGCAAATTTATTGATAACATATTGGATGATGTGATATGAATGTTTGCCACCATAGTCAAGAAGACTGGTTTTACCGGGCAAGGTAGGTGCCTAACACCTTCCCACCTTGTAACATAGCCTCCAAATTTAGATCAAAGGTTGATAAACCAATGTTTGTCCTTGTAATTTTCAATTTTTAGATTGTAACTAGAAAACAAAGCTATGTACTTTATCTTAGATAGTATCTAGGACCAAAGCCATGTAATTTTCCTATGATTAATGTAAATTCAATTGAAAATTAATAAAATGAGGAATTTTTCAATTTTGGTTTTCTTATTTATCCCAATAATTAAATAAGTGGCAACTCCATTGTAAAATCCTTAATCTAAAGAGAAAAATATAATTAGTCAAACATCTGTTTTGAGAAGCAATAACACGACTCCACCCATTCACGTGGGTTTGGCTCAACATCATAAAAAACGGGCTGGGGGCGCAGTCTCTCACAATAAGAGAATGAATAGACATTTGTGTGATAAACTTGATTGTTTGAAAAGAAAGCTTCACTCATCTATGAATGAAGTAAAGTAAGATGAGTCTTGGTTTAATGGTCAAGAATGTCTATCTCATGCTTGTCTTTTTGTTCATACCGCATTGAAAGTGTTCAATTCGTGTTTGTGGTATCTTGACAGCGGATGTTCAAGACATATGACCGGAGATAAATCACTATTTAAAACTCTTAAGGAGAAGGAAGACGGCTTTGTGACATTTGGAGATGATAGTCACTCACAAGTTCTTGGAAAGGGAACCGTTAATATTTTAGGACTTCCCTTATTAACTGATGTTCTGTACATCAAAGGATTAAAAGTGAACTTGCTGAGTATCGCCCAAATATGCGATGAAGACTTCCTAGTTCAAGTTTCAAAGAAAGGTTGTCTAATCCTCAATGAAGAAGGTGTTCAAGTATTAAAGGGACTTAGGACCACCGACAATTGCTATGGTGTTATTCCCAAACCAAGCATATCATGTCGGAGTGCTTGAGTGAACCTTTTGGAGTTATGGCATCAACAGTTTAGGCATGCAAATTACAAGCAAGTGGCAAAAGTCTCAAAACTTGAAGTGGTGGTTGGTTTGCCGAAGTTTGGAAAGATTGAGGAGAATGTTTATGGTCCATGTCAACTGGGAAAACAAACAAAATCAACTCATCCTAAAGTAAATGTAGTTGTTACTTCTTGTCCTTTGGAGTTACTTCATGTGGATCTAATGGGTCCAATGAGAACTGAAGCATGGGTGGAAAACGATACATCATGGTGGTGGTTGATGATTTCTCAAGGTACTCTTGAGTGGAATTCCTTAGAGAGAAGTCGAAGGCATGCGACAAGATGGAAATGTTATGCAAGAGGCTCCAAAATGGAAAAGGAGTTCTCATAGTCAAAATCACAAGTGATCATGGGAAGGAGTTTGAAAATGCAAAATTTAAAGCGTTTTGCAATAAGCACGGTATCAAAAAGGAATTCTCAGCCCCAAAGACTCCACAATAGAATGGGGTGGTTGAAAGAAAGAACCGAGTGATCCAAGAGATAGCGAGAGTAATGCTTCTCAACAAAAACCTTCCATAGAAGTTTTGGGTTGAAGCGGTGAATACTTCGTGTCACATTGGGAATATGATTTTCTTCCGAGTAGGAACAAAGAAGACATCATATGAAATTTGGAGGGAAAAGAAGCCGAAGGTGAAATACTTCCGAGTATTTGGAAGCAAATGCTACATTCTCAATGATAGGGAGAATCTTGGGAAATTTGATGCTAAGAGTGATGAAGGAATCTTCCTAGGATACTCCACAAATAGCTGGGCATATAGAGTGTACAATAAGCGCACTAAAACGGTGATGGAATTGATAAATGTGGTCATAAATGACACCATCTCAAAAAGGATATTGATAAGGATGGCGAAGGACCAAACCTTAAGAAGAATGAGGGTGATGACAACATGTCTCAAGGTGATGATGGTGAGAGAGAATTACCGGAAAAGAAGTCTACACCTCCTACATCAAGAAGGAAGACTAGATCAACACAAGGATCTTCAAGCCCTCTCACCCCTCCAGAAGTTCAACCTCCAATCTCTCGTGATGGAAAACCCTCAACTTCCAAGAAACCGTTATCAAGAGTAACTCTTAATCATCCCACAAGCAACATCATTGGTAATTTAGATGAAGGACTCCGTTAGAGAAGAGGACCCAACTCTAGTGTGAATCATGTGACGTACAACTGCTATCTTGCTTAATTTGAACCCAAGAAAGTGGAAAAAGCCCTAAAAGATGAGAATTGGGTAGAATCCATGCACTAAGAGTTACATCAATTTGTTAGAAATGATGTATGGAAGTTGGTACCAAGGCCCAAGGGTACATATGTAATCGGCACCAAGTGGATCTTTAAGAACAAGATTGATGAAGATGGTGAAGTTGTCCAAAACAAGTCTAGATTGGTGGCTCAAGGATATACTCAAGTTGAACGCATAGACTTTGATGAGTCATTTGCTCTAGTAGCAAGACTAGAGTCAATCTGAATTCTTCTCTCCATAGCATGTATTATGAACTTCAAGTTATACCAAATGGATGTGAAGAGTGCCTTCTTGAATGGATTTTTAAATGAAGAAGCATTTGTTGAGCAACCAAAAGGATTTCAAGACCCTCACATTCTGGACCATGTGCTAAGATTGAAGAAGGCATTATATGGGTTGAAGCAAGCACTAAGAGCTTGGTATGATTGCCTCACCACATACCTTTTGGATCATGGTTTCAAGAGAGGTCAAGCAAATTGAACACTTTTTGTTAAAAGAGTTGAGAAATCTCTCCTTGTTGCTCATGTATACGTGGATGACATTGTCTTTGGATCTACAATCGATCACCTTGCTCAAGAATTTTCAGAAGAAATGAAAAAGGAATTTGAAATGAGCATGGTGGGGGAGCTAAACTATTTCCTAGGGCTTCAAGTGAAACAACAGAAAGATGGTATATTTATATCTCAAGAGAAGTATGCCAAAAATCTTGTCAAGAGATTCGGTTTAGACTCCAAGAAGCATACTTCCACTCCTATGAGTTCTTCAGTAAAACTAAGCCTCGATGCAACCGGTGTGGAAGTAGATCCAGCATTTTATCGAAGCATGATTGGCAATCTTCTCTACCATACTGCGAGTAGGTCGGACATTGTCTTTAATGTAGGGGTATATGCACGATTTCAAGCAGCACATAAAGAGTCCCACTTGACAACAGTCACACGAATTATCTGTTATATCAATGGCACATTTGACTATGGAATTTGGTATTCAAGAGACTCGAATGAGTGCTTAGCTGAATATTCAAATGCTGACTGGGCCGGGTGTGTAGATGATAAGAAGAGCACCTCGAGTGGTTGTTTTTACCTTGGAAATAACTTGGTGTCATAGATAAGCAAAAAGCAAAATTCAGTCTCCCTATCAACGGCTAAAGCTGAATACATCGCAGCGAGAAGCTGTTGTGCACAACTATTGTGGATGAAGAAGCTCCTTCATGATTATGGAATCACTCAAGACACTATGTGTGTGTTCTGTGATAATACGAGTGCCATAAGCCTATCAAAAAATCCAGTTCAACACTCGAAATCGAAGCATATCGAGATTTGGTACTACTTCATTCAAGATTTGATGGAGGAGAAGATTGTGTGTCTAGAGTTTATAAACATTGACAATCACAAGGCAGACGTATTTACCAAACCTCTTGATGGTCCATGGTTTGAGTCACTGCGTAAGACCATTGGTGTCGGTAACATCCCTTAAATTCTATCTCTTGTGTGACCTTATTCTGTTCACTGTTGCATACTTGCTATATTGGTCACACTTGTTTAGTCAGATCATGTTTCTTTTCAAGTTTGTTTTGTACTTGTTGTTTTTGTTGATCTTACTTCATGTTCAGTTTTTGAGTGAATCGATCTTCAAGCTTGTCATGAATGATTAGTCAATAGTCTTGATGGCTTTGATACATGCATAGACTTGTGCCTATATATCTTCTTACTCTTTTATGTTTTTGTTTTATAGCTCAACAAATGTCAAATCTCGAAAAGAGATAATGAGCTGCAAAAGTCGTCGCACATATTATTATTTTACTAGGAAAAAGGGAAAACGACTTATATTGAAATGTATGGTGCCCAAAAAGCCAAAGGCTTACTCACAAAAATGAAATATAAAAAATTTTAGGCATCGATCTCAAAATGAGATGTATTGTTCATAAATGATAAAAAAGTTATGAGTTGAGATGTACCACTTGACTTAGAAGCCAAAAGTAAAGCTTCCAAGATATGTAATCATTTTCTTGTGGGAGGTCATATATGTTCATTTCTATAATTGAGATAAACCACTTGATTTAGTACTAGTTGTGTATGACTTGATTGAATTGATCATTGAAGCTTCACTCTAGACTAAGGACTATTCCACATTTGATACACACACACACAACACACAAGACTTTTTTTCAATGAATGCTTATTTCATTTGTGTGATCGTACATGTTCAAATGTGATGTGTATACTCAATTGCTTGTCGATCAAACCCAAAAAGATTTTTGAGTATTTTATATGTTTTTGAAAGTGTTTTTATGTTTTCATGTTTTGAGTTTTTGTACAAATTACATTTTCATGTTTTTCATCAAAAACTCCTTCAAAGGCATTTTCGCGAGAAGCTCGCGATTAAGATCTTCCCGAGAAAATGGGTTAGGCAAAAAATGAAAACACCAAATTTTAGACAGAAACTATCGCGACTGTCTCCCGACTATTTCGCAAGTAAAGTCTTCCCGCGAAAATTTTTGTGCTTTAGAGGCATTTTTCACGAGTAACTTCGCAATAAGCTAACTCGCGAAAAACGCTTGTTTTTAGTTTTAAAGGGCTGATGTAGACAGTTTTTCAAACATACCCTTTTTCCCTCACTTTGCCTCCCTCGTACCTCTCTCTATCCTAATCCTATTTTCACTCAAAAACCCAACCAAATCTCAAAAGAAAACTTCTTCAAATCATCTCTAAGGTATGCTTGTTCATTTTTTTTTCTCTCTACGTACTTAGATTATGCCTTAGATTCTAGGTTTTCTTAAGTTGGGTTCATTTTTGAAAAAGGGTTGGGAACTTTAAATTTTGTGTTTTTTTTTTTCAATTTCTTGATTGGGCTTTGTCCCATTTGGTTTGTTTGTGTTTGTGTTGGCCAATTGTGGCATTTTAACATGTATGTAGGCAAAATTCACTCATGTTCATGCATTGCTTACATGTTAGTTTTATAGGTGCATACCAAGTGTTTGATAAAATGCCCAAATGACATTTTGGTGTTGTTTTGGACTCCAATGAATACCAAACTTTAGGGATTACCATGATTATACATGTTTACCATGTTTTGATCATTGGTTGTGTGTTTTACACACTTTGACTCAAATGTGCTTAGTCATGCCTTGTACATGCATCATATATGCACACCACATGCATACTTGATGCACACCACATGCATACTTGATGCACACACTTGTGCACTTGTCATGTTTTTGCATCTCAATCATGCTAGTTACATGTTATTACATGTTTAGCACTTATAACATGATCTGTGTGACTTTGTTTACATTTTTTTGGGATGTTGTGTTTGTTTTATGGACTAACTTGGTACTAATCAAGTTTGTGTTTTTGTTTTGTGTTTTTGCACTTGTTCCTTTGTGCTTTGCATCTATTTTTGCAAATGTCTCAATTCAAGAAATCAGTTGTGAAAGGAAGTAATAGCAAAGGAAAAGAACCCGTGATTGATGTTGATAACTTCTCCCTAAAGTCAAAGAAGACTCGATCATCGATAGGATTTTATGATCCCAACAAGTTCAAATCATATGCTACATTTCAAGCCTACAAGAGCTATTTCAAAGATGCTTCTTTGTTGGTCGAAAGGGCTGTTGACCAAGCGTCTCTCCTTAAGACAAACATCCCTAAATGGTTTGCATCCAAGGATTGGAACTACCTTCTTACCAACCTTGATGATACATACGAGAAAATGGTGAAATAGTTCTATGCAAATGCCATTTCTAAGGGGGATGAGCTAAAATGTTGGGTTAGAGGCAAGAGTTTCACAGTGACACCAGCCTACCTTGCTGATATCTTGCACATCAACCGGTAGATGTTTCCAAAGCCACTGGTATATGATGACTTGAATCCGGATAAGGAGGTACTTTGAGAAACTTTAGGAGACACCTTCGAGTTTTCTTCCAATGGGAAATCAGTAAGTGTTGCATCCCTATCTCCCGAATTGAGGCTACTCACAACGATTATGTTTCACAACCTCTACCCTCTATCAAGCACCAGGTACATGAATCTCAGTCGAGCTTTATTCCTTCACAACCTGATCAATGATGAAAAGATTGATATTTGCTCTCGTATCTTCCACATCTTGAGTAAAACTGCTGAAAGGAACTGCCTTTCTTTCTATTGCCTATCTTAAAAATTTTGAAGCTCAAAGGTGTGCATCCTTCAGAAGATGAGTACTCGTACACACTCTCAATGCTAGCATCGGTCACACCCGAAAGGGCACCAAGCAAGAGAGTCATGCTCCTCATGGTAGTTCAAGCTCTAGCTCACATACCTATGATGAATAGTTGGAAAACATTATGTCATCTATCCAAGAGATCAACACTAAGCTATTCGGACTTGCAACCATCATGCACTCCTAACACATTCGCTTTGACACAAAGTTTACGTCTCTCCAGACTCAATTAGACCAAATTCAAAGGAAGCTAGAAAAAGACGAAAATTAGCTATTCCATGACAAAAAGGGGGAGACGGTTAATGATAGCGGGAGAAAGAGCTAGACTAAAGGGGGAGCATTGGAGATCAAGACCAAAAGAGTAAGCAAAGCCTAACATTAGATATTATGATTCTTGTTTATATTTACATTGCTTTCTTTTAAAACTTTCAGTTTATATTCAGTACTTTGTTTATGTATCCTAGCTTTGTAGCATTATTAAGTACTTTTAGATTATGTTGCATTATCTTTAGTACTACACACTTGTGCCCTTGTTGGATCTTGTATTCTTGATGCAAATACTTCTTGTATTTCGCATTGGTTGTGTGTTGGACATGCAATTGATTTTTGCGTTGCTCTTAATTGCATTGCGTGTCCAGATGATCATTTACTAATTAAATGATCATTGTAGTCATCTTTTAATGACTGCTCTTGTTTGATCAAGTTAAGTTTCATAGTTTATATTATGTTTATTACCTTGATTGCATTTTACTTGCTCAAATATGTACCGTGTATTCAACTTGTCATAAGCTTAATGAACGTTTTGTTTAAGTGCGAGTGTTTTAGGTTACAGGTGTATATGTGCAAGTGCTTCACAGCTTCTAGATTAGGTGTGAGTGAGTTTTACCACTGTTCCCAAGCTCACGTTTAAGTCTAGAGTCTGTTTTAGGAGTTTTGTCACGGAATAGCCAAAGGGGGAGATTGTAAAGTTGTGATTTACAACTATTTTGTGTTGGTTTTAATTCCATGCCAAATTTGATTGTAATTTTGTTCAATTTTATGTACTCTGTATTTTATGTGGGATTTCATTGTATGGGTTGTGTGTGAGAGAGAGTGTGAAGACTCAAGACAAATTGAAGATCAAAGGAGTTTTCGCGGGTAGCTCGTGAGAAGCCTTCCGCGAAGTGAAACCATGTGCTCAGCACATGACTGGAATGCAAAGAGTCATGACAGATGGTGACAGCTGGTTTTCGCGAGTATTTCATGAGTAAGGCCTTCTTGCGAGATACAAGTGAAACATTCTATTTTGCTACTTTTTCATATCTGATACACCATGTCTCTACCCACACTATATATACCCACATTACCCACATATTGAGAGGAGTGTTTTTCAAAGAGAAAATCCTAGCCATAACCCTTAAGAGTTAGAGATTGTCATACCCACAATCCTTTACACAATCCATTGTGGTTTTCCTCAACTCTTACCTCTCCATATCCAAATCCTTGAGAGGTTGATAGCCCAAACACTTACCACACCCATCTTGAGTGTAAAGTGAGGTTTTGGTGCTGCTGGGAAGCATTGGAAGAAGTCATTTGTTTGGTGGATGCAATCGGGCTAAATTGTATGATTCGGAGAGCTAGAGAAGACAAGGCTTCGTCAAGTCAACTAGTAGCAAGAGCTTGGAGGGCTCAAGTACATGGGATAGACTAAGCTTTGAGGGTCTTTTGTTATTCGTGTAATCCAACTCATTCTCTAGTGGATCGATTTATTGCTTGGAGGGCGGCGAAAAGGTTTTTTGCCGAGTTCTTCGGTTTCCTCTTCGATAACACATCGGCTTGTTATCTTGTGTTTACATTTATCTTCCCTACTCTTTTAGCTTTAATTTTATTGTTGATATTTGACGAATATGGCTTAGAGTAGTTATATTGCTTGTTCGCTCGCATTTACTCTATTCCACACTTAGTTTAAGTTAAATTAAAATCAACCGAGCCGTAATTTTAATTTGGGGATCTAAATAGCTCTTGTATTTTCACACAAATTCGAGCTTTCAATATATATATATATATATATATATATATAGAGAGAGAGAGAGAGAGAGAGAGAGAGAGAGAGAGCTATTGATTATATATTGATTTCAATAACT
Organism: Quercus glauca; assembly: GCA_023736055.1. NCBI lineage: Eukaryota > Viridiplantae > Streptophyta > Magnoliopsida > Fagales > Fagaceae > Quercus > Quercus glauca. The sequence continues at coordinate 22,383,152 of CM043319.1, read as the reverse complement.
TTATGACCATTTAATTAATATCAAACCCTTTTGATTCTTTGGCTAAGGACAAGTTATATATCTGGCTCTATATATATGGAAAAAAATTAGAAGTTTCAAAAAACACATTATTTTTTGAATTACAAAAGCTACAGACTTTCAAAAACAATTTTTATTATAGTTCTAAACACTTACCATCTATTACTTCTTACTATTCACAAAAATATATTATCTTTTACTAAATTTTTTGGAAAAAGAAAGTACTATGGAGAGCTTATATCCTACGAGCAGTGTAAGCTCACAAAGAAAATCAGCAAAGGTATTTTATAATTACATCGGATATACCATAGACGATACGATTTGTCTTAAGACAATGACTTGGTCCACACCTCATCTTCGCCACCTTTTTTGGTATGTTATAATAAATCCTATAATGAAATGGTTATTCATATGGTAATGTATTTAAGTTGATGTAGTTTTTTTTTTTTAGGAACAAGATCAATCTTTTATTGAAAACAACTAAGGAAAATCAACAATAACAAAATAAAAAATGTCTAGGGGAAAATCCTTCATCCCTACTAACAAAGGGAAAGACAACCTAGTTCTCCTAGTTAAGGTACAAGCAACCGAATTGCCCTGCCTCTTAGTACGAGAGAATGAATGAATTCTAAGAGAACTCACAATAGACAATATGTCTTTGATAATATGCCCAATACTTGAGCGAGGAGATGAGTCAGTTGTGAGCGCCTTATAGACAAGCTCTGAATCCCCTTCAAGAACCGAATGCTGTAAGCCAAGTTCCACAACAAATTGAGTTGCCCGACGAGCTGCTAACGCCTCCAACACCAGCTCTATCGAAGACGGAAGAGGGATTTTCTCTGACGGAGCCGCAAAAACTTCACCGCTATCAAGCCTTACCACCACTCCAATCCCTGCTTCACTTGTATCATCGAAAGTAGTCCCATCATAGTCGGTTTTGATGTCACCACAAGCTGGAGGTTTCCACATAATTGCTTTTGGCCAAGCTTTGCCTATGGATTACTGAGGCCGATGCTGAAACTCAGACAGATAAGAGCTGGCTTGATGTAGTAGTTGTTACTACAGTGGATTATTTGCTGATGCTCTGATTTTATATCCTTCTCTATTTTGGAAGAGCTATGAAAAAGAAAAAATATATAGGAGGAAAAGAACTATTGAAAATATTGAGATTTCCAGCACAAGCTAGGTTCACAGTAATCCCATAGCAAAACTGATATTTTTGCTGTTTTGCACTGGGAATTATTTGGTGATGTAGTAATAGACTAACAGTTCAATAATTGTCATTGTCTATTATAGCTAGTTTATGAGAACCATCACTTCTGATATATGGTATATTCAAGGTGATCAGGAATTATTCTTTCAGGGTTCAGTAAAATCTTGAATGAAATTCATCCTGTTTTGTTCAACTGGTTTATATGGCTTCAGCTATTTTTTGGCAATAAGGTCTACATTAGGATTTTTCTTTCTATTTTGTAATGTAACGCTTTCACATTACCTGTTGACCCGAGGTGCATAACAGTCACTCACATTTTTTATTTTTCTACTTTCTCAACTCCACCACAAAATTTTACGAAACATATAATATAAAAAAATTGAAGTTCTTGTTATTGTATATTTTTCAACTTGCATACCTTTCATTCATTCGTAGATATTTGAACAAGAAAAATCCTTACTAACCACTGGCCTTTCATACATAATTCGGCGCTGACTTCCTTAAAAATTCTACCTCCTCCAGTTACTCTAGTTTTGGTAGTTTCAAATTCGAAAATAGACCATCATATGCTAGTTAACTTTGTTTTTCTCTAAGAAAAAAAGAAGTTTACTTTTTTAATTTATCTTTTAATTAATAATTTTAGAATCAATCATGGGTAATTAAGTCTCTTATTCTCAAATAAAAGATTTGTGATTTGAACCCAATCTACACCAAAAAAAAAAAAAAAAAAAAATGGTAAAGTCTCTTTTTTAATTTGATTGCTTAATAAAATTAGGATAAAATCATCTCCTATTTAAATTGACCAATGCCCTCCAATTTTCAGCAAGATAGGAAACTCGTGCTATAATGAAATTAGAGGATTTAAATAGGAGGAAATCATTTCCCAATAAAATTTCCCTAGAAATTTCTCCAATAATTTGGTATTAACTCTAACCAATCCTAGGTCCCGACTCCTAGATTATACCGTGTAATTTTTGTGTTATTCAATTTTTTTTCGGTAACAGGTTTTAGTTTTGTCACTACTGTTTGACATCAACAAAAAAAAAAAAAGTTTTAGTACATCATTCCTTCAACACCAAGCCTTTTTTTTCCCTCAAAATTTCATTCATTTTTGATGATGGTTGCACACTTTCACCAGGAAATAACAATTTTTCTGATAACTATAAAGCTGAATTCAATAAACAAATACAGTTCACAACTTTTACATTGGAAGCCTGCTTATTATTCTCTCTTTCTTTCATTGCTTGTTAATTCTTCTTCTTCTTGCCAGAGTTGTAGCAGGTATCCTTATAGTATTCTGCTTTATTCACGTCTGTCACATTAATAACATCCATTAGAATTGAATAAACAAAAACAAATTATATATTATTATATCTAAAGGAATGAAATATGATCTCAATGGTTTTAGTACCTGAACCAAAACTGGTTGGCATGGACTCTGCACAATCAAGAATACGACCATAGATGACATCCGAGAGAGAGTGTGAGCAAAAATGGACACAAACATCCCGACAAAGCTTCAATTTAAAAGGATTATCCTTCAGACTCTCACAACCTTGAAAACATTTTAAAATGCAATCAAGATCTGGCTTTGCCTCCACCGAGAGGGAAGGATTACTAGCTGGTGCTACAAGAAGCACAACCATAAATAGTGTCACCATAGTTTTCGCAACCATCTTTTATTTTTTTTTCTTTTAAACTCTAAACTTTCTTCCTCTATTGAAATCTAATCTAGCATAATATATAGAAGTAAAACAGAAGCTTATTCTTAATCTCTTCTAGTCTTCTATGGGTCATGTTTGGGAAGAAAAAAAAAAGTAGAAAGTAGAAGATAATGCTACAATTCTTCCATTTATTGACATGTTTAATTAGCTGACACGTAGGTCATGCTATCTGGCATTTTTAAATCTTTGACATGTGGACCAATGATGGAATGCGTACACGCTCACGCACACATACATATATATAGAATAATACTGGAAATATAAATTATTTTATAAAAGTTTTTACAATAAACTACTGATGTGGTGAGTAATTATTAGTAAATGAAAATGTTATATTAATGGATTGCCAGGTATATTCATTGGAAGACAGAATTAAATTACACTTTTGCCACATGCATTTAATTTAAAAGCACTGTAATTTTTCAATCTTAAATGACTAATAAAAGGAGGAAAAACTACTAATATATGATAAGGTACAATAATTAGATAGCTTTAAATAATTAGAGAGCTTTTAATGACTAATTTAAAGAAAATATAATCCTATATAATTATTAATCCCTCACCTAATACTATTATTAAATCACTTTTTACCACCGCCACCCTTGGTGTGATGGCAATTCTACAAGTATAAGTGCTTGTGGGATGTGGGGGGCAAGCTAGAGTTAAGGTTCAAGTCTCCATGAGGAAGTTTCGCATATATATACACCTATATGGCATTTGGTACGGGAGAATCTACATATATCCCTCACCTAAGAATGTGATTACTTGCAATCTGAATGCCTATGAATGTAGTTATTCCTATATTTGGTTTCATTAGGAATCTTTTAAAATTTCTAGGAATGTGAGATGATAATGTTTGGTTTATTCCCAGGAATCTTAAATGAATTAATTATTTTTCCCATTATATCCTTAGATTTGAATGTGAAATACCAAGTCCTTTAAAAAAAAATCTTCATCTAAATAAATAATGAAAAACAAAATATAAACTATTAATAATTTGTTGAGCAATACACACACAACAGCAAAAGTGAATACCTGGCAATAATGGAGAATCTCCTTCAAACTTTTTTTTCCCCACTTGTAAAACCTAAATAGAACTTTGTTTAAAAATATATCAACAAAGTTATCTATCCTGTTTATATCATTTTAGTGGGAAAAGATAAAGATAAGGGAAAAGATATTGATGATTTATTTTATATTTTATCTTAATTGCTTAAATGATAAGAAAAAATGGTTAAAATTGTCAATTTAAAAAAAATATAATTTATTTTAAGCTTGGGGATCTAGATACCCACCTGTTTTAAAGGAAACCCACATTCCTACTGAGAGAGGTTTAAAGGGGGAATCCAGATTCCCCTGGCACTGATTCCCTAGAGTGATTTGCAACTAAATATGGGAATCTTTAAACATTCCTGAGAATTCTAAAACATTACCCCGTACCAAACACTACATTAGATTAGGTTAGAGTAAAATTTCTATCTTGTATAAAAAAAATTAAAAAAATCACCTCTTAAAAACATACCCTTTAAATAAGCAAAGAATTTAAAATTGAATATGGCTATTTTTTTGTTTTATTTTTTTATGGGATATTTTTGGGATTTAAATGATAGTTTTGCGGTAATTGCATCTTTTCTGGCACCTCATGTCTGTGATTTGAACTCCTTTTTTTTTTTTTTTTTTTGGATAATTCAATAGTTAAAGGTGGAGGGGGAGCCGTTTGGTATGGGGTAATTTTTTAGGATTCTTGGGAATGTTAAAAGATTCCTTATATATATATATATATATATATATATATATATATATATATATATATATATATATATTCTTATGATTTTAAACAATCAATATTATATTGACTTTGTAAGAAATGAAAGAAATTAAGTCTGAAAAGGTTTTGTAATATTATTTTGATAAGAAAAATGAGAACAATTATTTTTCTATGAAAAGTGTATAAATTATAATTATAAAGAGTATAAAATATTGTGCATGAAAAGATGTTCTCCTATCTGAATAATCATAAAATGAGATGATTTAATTTATATGCATTCTTATTAAATTCTCATGTGTCTTACCCTTACTGAGCTGTGTAGCTCACCCCTCCCACTCATTCAGTCAATAGGTTTTATTTTGAAGCAGAGGGAGCCTTAGTTGAGTTTTGGGAGGAGCTGGTTTTAATTTTAAAAGTATAGATCCTAATTTTGCAATTTAATGTTTAGTTCTGTAGTATTGTGTATTTTAGGATCTTCTGATTGGAGTTGTATATTTTAGTGTAATTAGAGATTTGTTATGTGAAAGTGTGGAATTTGAATGACTAGTGGATTATGTTATCCCTTGAAGTACAACGTAGATGCTCTGAATATCAAGTGAAAAATATCAACAATGTAAAGAAACAAGAATTTTTTAAGAAAGAGGAAAGATTTTTGTTTATAAGTTTAGTTGGTTCTTGTTAATATCAAATTTAAACTTGATATTAACATTTCAATCATGGTTACAAATCTAGGTATCGGGTTTGGGATGTGACATTTAACATTCTCACATTTGGATGTGAATCACACAAGAGAGTCTAAGGTGTCTGAATTTCCACTCAGTCCCCCTTTTGTAGGAATGCGGATTCCATTACAAAAAGGTGGGTATTCACATTCTCATGCCTAGAAAAAGTTTCATTTTTTTTTTTTTTATTATAAATAGTCAATTTTACCCATTCCTTCCTACCCTTTAATTAACAGAAATAAAATTTAAAAAATAAAAATTTAGATAATTGTTTTTGTATTAATTATACATGTCAATTGGAAAATGGTTATATATTTTTTGCTTACAAATCAAAGGATATCTTGGAAAAAAAAAATTTACTCTTATAAGATTCTTAGAAATAAACCAAATATACACATATCATATTCTAAGGATTCTTATTAGATTCATAACCAAACCAAACATAGGAATAGTTACATTCGCAGACATTCTAATTGCTAGACATCACATTCCTAAGATTAGAGTAAGTGGTGGAGTCATATCCTTCCAATGCTGCTGACAAGTTGGATAACATGCTACAAATTAAGCAATCATGGTGTGTCGCCTCACTTGAAAGGGAAGGATATGGTGCTACAATAAGCACAAGCATAAATAGCATTATCATCATTTCTACAGTTCTCGTCATGTTATCCTTTTTGTATATAACTCTAAACTTTCTTCCTTAATTCAAAATCTAAGCTAGTATAATTACATATAGTGTTGTGTTTATTATGCACAATTTTACACACACCCTAATTTTCAACTGGAACCATAACTAAAATTATAATTTTAAACTTGGAAATAGTGGCTCCAAGTCACAATTTCATTTCAAAATGGAATGTGTGTGTGTATATATATATATATATATATATATATATAAGTGAAGTTTTGCTTCAGGTCATGCATATTTGACTTAAGTTATTTGCTTTTTGGCATTCCTAAATCTTTGACATGTGGACGGGGCAAATTATGCCAAATGCTTTTTATTTTTTTGTGGGGGGTTTACTTGAATATTAGAGATATTATTAATAAGGACAATGTTAGAGTTACAAATTATTTTGCAACATTTTTTACAAACAACAGATATAACAAGTGATTATTAGTAAGTGAAAAAAGTGATGTTAATGATAGGATAAGATGGAAACAAGTAAGAATTAGATACATCAATAGTTTGTAAAAATGTTATAAAATAATTTGTGCATGTACACTATTAAAACGAAACTTAAAACTTTGCCACATGCATGTACTTTAAAGGTACAATAATTATAGAAACTCAAAAGACTAATTAAAAGTGCAGATTATTAAATTATGACCTTCATTTTTTAATTTAAGAGTCCAAATTATGTCAAGTCAATGTTCCACTAACAAACTCATTAAAATGACTCTCAAAAAAAAAAAAAAAACTCATTAAAATAATAGTTTTTAAAAATAACAAAACCATTTAATTACTAACATTTAACGTTTCTAGAGAGAGAAAAAATACTAAAAGTCTCTCTGGCCAAGACTCCATCGATTTTCAATCATCCAAAACACTTTTCAAACCATTCTATCACCATAGAGAGCAATATGGACTTAAATTTTCGAACTTTCACTTACTGTGTGAAAACAATCATTATAGAAATGACGCCATATATAGGTTTGAAATTTTATTGTGTCTATCAAAAACAATATATATGCAATGCATTTAAATGTGAATATGTCTATATTTTTGAGGTTCAAGTGATAGTTCAACGATAATGAAATATTTTGTGGTGCTTGTGTCTATGGTTTAAACCTAAATGTCTAATCTAATCTATCATATCATATATGATATAATAAAATTAAGTTCTAAATTTCATTTATTTTAATCATTTATTAAAATTTTGTATTTTAATACATAATTAGTACATATTGTTTTTATATCATTTATTATATTATGATATTTCTCTCTCAAAAAAAAAATTTATGATATTTAATTTAGGGCATGTTTGGTATGCTATAGTAGATCCTATAATGGAAAAGTTATTCATGTAAAATAGGTATTCGATTATTCAGTTGCATCTTCATTACAAAAAGTAATTATTCTTGAAGAATAGTTATTCCTTAAATTAAAATAATCTCTTTCTCTATTATAAAACTTGATCATATGTACGATTGTGATCGATGAACCATCATTTTCACATAATTCCATCATTTTTTTTTTCTCTACAAATCACAACTGTACATGTTTGAATAGTAAAAATAATTGTGACACAAAAGTTATGCTGATATACTTTCTCAAGAGTGAATATATAGCAACCATCCCCATTTTCCGACATGAACTTCAACACTCCCAAGATCAGGAAGATGTCAAATCTCTGGGAGAAGGTCTAAACCTCAAGGATCTGATGCAATTAATGCTTTAGAAACTCACCTCAAGTTCTTGTAACCTCTCATACACATGATCTACTTCCTTTATTCAATGGCAAGCCTCTTCTCCATTTCAAATTTCGTGTCCAAGTATGTTAGCAAATGCATAAGCATCAAACCTTGTTCCTGTCCATTCACCAAACTATCAGAAAATTGAAGAAAATTCGAGAATTTAAATAAGATGGGATCATTTTTCTAACGGTTTAGTGTTGACTCCAAGATTCTCTATTTCACTGGGTGTTAACTCTAACTAAGCAGTCCTAGGTGCTAACTCCTAGAGTGTACCTTGTAATTTTTACTCTCTTTAATTTCTTTGTTATATATCAAGTTTTAGCTTTGTCATTACCGTTTGAAAAGGAAAAAAAATAATGGTTTTAGTTTTGTTACATCATTCCTTCAACATCAAGCCTTTTATTTTTCTTAACTGTACCAATAGTATATCAATAAATTTGTTTACTTGATGAAGGTTTTGCACCAGAGGATAACAATTTTTCTGACAACTTTATAGCTGAATGCAATAAGTAAACACTTTCGAAGTATGCTTTTCAATATTTTTTTTTTCTTTCATTTCATTTCAAGTCTAGTACATGCTAATAATTCTTCTTCTTGCAAAAGCTGTAGCAGGTATCGATTTGGTCTTTTGCTTCATTCACACCTGCAAGTTAATAACATCAATTAGAATTTAAAAAAAAAAAAAAAACATATATATATGTATATTATATCCTGAGGATGAATTATAAAGAAAATAATTATGTATAATTATATCCAAAGGAATGAAATATGAACTACTCAAAGGTTTTAATTAGTACCTGAAACAAAACTGGTTGACATGGACTCTGCACAATCAAGAATACAACCATAGATGACATCTGTGACAGAGGCTCCGCATAACTTTTTACAATTAACATAACAAAGACGCAAATTACGAGTATCACCCTTCCAACGTTCCTGACAATACGCATCACACTCCACAACGCAATCTTGGGGTGTCGCCATCCGCGAAAGGGAAGGATATGGTGCTACAACAAGCGCAAGCATAAATAGCATCACCATCATATCCACAATTCTCCTCATGTTTTCCTCTTGTATAACTCTAAACTTTCTTCCTTTTTTGAAATCTAATCTAATACTATTATATATAGGTGAAGTTCTGCTAGGTGCCATGCATGCATGTTTGGGACTTCTACCTCGACACGCAGTAAAATATTTTGTACATGTCTCACCTTTATTGAAACATAATCTAATTTAATCCAATATCTAATATATCTAAGAAAAGTAGAGACATTACAAAACTTCTACCATTTGAGATGTCTAATTATTAGTTGACATGTCGTGTTTGACTTAAGTGAGTGCTATTTGAAATTTCTAAATCTTTGTCATGTGCACCAATTATGCCACATGCATGTTTTTTTACTTGAATATTAAAAGGTGAAACTACACTATTGATCCCTCAAGTTTACCCTGTATGTGCAATTGGTCCCTCAACTTTCAAGTGAACACAATTGGTCCCTTAAATTTTCAAAATGAGCAATATAAGTCCTTCTATTAACTTCTGTTAGTAGTGTTGCTTACATGGCTAACGGAATAATGACATGTCATATTTTTTAATGATATAGCATTTTTTTTACTTAAAAATAAAAAAAAATGAATTCACACATATAAAAAAAAAAAAAAAAAAAAAAAAAAAAAAAAAAAAAACTGACCCGTTCTGATTCAAGTCTTAATCCTAACCCAGTACCAAATTAAACTCATTTGCAATCTAATTCACAAACCCAAGAGAAAGAGATTGAATAGTTCCAAGCTCTACCGCTAATAGTCAAATATTGGAGTACAACTCCAAGTCTCTAACAGAGCTATAGACATGATGCATGTGGAGGAAAATAAGATTGTTATCAACTCTGTTAATGGGGCCTCTGGTGACAATATGACTGTCGAGGTTATCAAAGAGAATCCACATATGAAAGACCGCCAGAATGTATTGGAAGCCAAAAATCTAGATGGAGTTTTTAGCAAGCAAGAAGATTAGTCCCAGAAACGGCCGGCAATGATAGTTGTGCTTATGGGGCATTGGGGGTGCCATGTGTGGCTTCTGGTGGTAAAGGGAAGGTCATAATTTAACTGGGAATAGCATTAACAAAACGCCAAATGTGTTGATGCCAGAGTAGAATTCGCTTTTCTATATTGTGATTTTTATTGAGAAACAATCTGGATTTGGCAGATATGAATGCCATTTTTGAGTAGGTTATTGCGGGGTTGGACAGTTACTGAATTTTACAATTGTGTGAGAGAAGCAGGGAGGCAAAGGCCACCATCTCCAGCAGAGGACAGCGATGTCGCCGGTGGCTAGGGCTTTGGAATTGTTCAATCTCTCTTTTGTGGGTTTGTGAATCAGATTGCAAATCAATTTTAATTTGGTACCGGTTTAGAATTAAGACTTGAATTAAAACAGTTATATATATATATATATATATATATTTATGTGTAAATTCATTTTTGTAAATTTTTAATAAAAAGAAATGCCAAGTCATTAAAAAAATGACAGGTCATTATACCATCAGCCACGTAAGTAACACTACTAACGGAAGTTAACGGAAAGACTTATATTGCTCATTTTGAAAACTTGAGGGACTAATTGTGCTAACTTGAAACTTAAGGGACCAATTGCGCACACAAGGTAAACTTAAGGGACCAACAGTGTAGTTTCGCCAATATTAAAAACATTATTAATAATGGTAGAACTTTAAAACGAAATTTAAACTCCACATCCATGTTATTTAAAGCTACTATAATTGCAGAGCCTTAAATGACTAATTAAAAGTGAAAAATTACCTAATATGATGCAGATTATTTAAAAGCACAATAATTACATAACTTCAAATAATTAAGGAGCTTTAAATGAAATTAATTAAAAGGGAAAAACATTTCCTAATATGATATAGGTTATTTAAAGGAAAAATAATTAAATAGCTTTAAATAGTTAGAGAGCTTTAAATGGAAATTTAAAAAATAAATAAATAAACTAACAAAATTATGAGCCAGTTATTACCAAATACCATAATTGAATCAATCCTAAAAAGTATACCCTTTAAACATAAAAAACATTGTGATTCCAATCAGCATTACTGGCAAAGTCTCTTGTAATGTATTTTGTTGTCATCAAAGAGATTTGGGTTTAGAACCCCCACTTACACTAAAACCCAATCAATATCTTTTCTTATGATAGAAAGTAATCATCATTGAGCTAACACTCTATTAAAAAGAATAAATATGAAAAATAGATTACCACAATGAACACATGAACAAATATTATATTTAAATATTAAATTCAATAAGGATGTGGTGTAAAAATCTATATGTATACCATCCAATAATATACTATAACATCAACTTAGTCTGAAGGCAATAATAGAGTCTAAAACATGGTTGTCAAAATCCCGATCTGGATCCTACGATCCTATGATTTTTCAATCCAACTTGCCCAAAACAATCTGGATCTTTCAAGAATCTTTGCGATCGTTCAGGATCAGTAGGATCATACGATTCTGACGATCCCAAATGACCTTGGTTTCTTATAATCTTCTTTAACTTGACAGAAGACTCAATTGGACACAAATGAAAAATAAAATCCGAGTAGACCAAGTTTTTCCAGTTTAATGTAGAGAGAGCGTCAATTGAACCCAAATAAAAAAAATATCCCAATAGAATATCACTGTGGGGCCCAAATATTTGGCAACCCCGGCATATTGGGCCCAAGGCCCATGCCGAGGAGAGTGCAGAATCCGAGAATGAGTGGGAGAGGCCCAAGTCAAGGAACTTCACCGAGGATGCCCACGTCCTCAGCAGGCCGACATTGAAGAAAGGAAGCTGTCATCCACCCATTAAATGTACGCCACCAACACTCTGGCCACATTGATGGTAAATTGACCAGCGAACAGTGATGCCTTGGTTACTTCAACTAACAGAAAGCCTGCAAAGGCGGCTGATGGGACGAGCCCTCAGACACAAGTTCAGATGGCCGACAAGTGGATGGCAGAGATCAACTGAATAAGACTATATAATAGAGTGAACCCCCAAAGTTAAGGGGGGGGAGGGGAGGGGCCTGAGGGTTGGGAAGTTAAGGGGTTTTCAGGGTGTTAGAGGAGAACCCTTGTATTCGTTAGTTCTAAGGAAAGAGCTCCTTGGACTGGGCTGAGGACGAACTTTTCCTTATAACACTTAACCAAATTCCAGTTATTGATCTTGTAAACCCACGTTGACTTTTGTATCTTTCGTTAATGCCTAGTCCTTCTACCCACGCTCTACAAATTTATTGTACAGAGGTTGCCTGGGCTCGAGTCTGCCCATCCCTAGGAGGGAGGCGCCCGAACCGGGTCCCTACAATCACATTTTGAGGTTTTTGGTCTCTTTAAATGATGCTTACAAATGGATGTAGTGATATATGGTAATTATATTAATGAATGTATAATTTATGTGATTATTAAACATACCAGTGTGTATTTTTTTTTCTCAAATAATGTAGGATCTTACAATCCATAATCCGATCCTATGATTCACAATCTCACCTACCTTCCACGATCCTACGTAGGATCCCGATTTTGACAACCTTGGTCTAAAATACTACATCACACTCTTATTATATAATATATACTCGGAATATTAAAAACAAAAATTGTTTATGCTAGAAAAGAGAAGCCAGCAAAGCCATTATGTGCCTTCGACTGAAACAAGATGAAAAATATGCTGGAGACAGCGAAGAAAATAGGCCGCTTGAGTCACTGTCATTATCCGCCACTGAACCCGCTATTACCAACACCTCTGTTTGCCTTACTTCCGTTAAATACTTGAGTGACTTTATGCAATGCTGGCTTAACACCATATGCAACCAAGGCAACCACTTAATGCCACCAAATAAATGAATAAATAAAAAAGACCCCCTTTTCATCAATAAAATATAATATATTTATCTGTTTTACATAATGCACATTTTAATGAAAATTCTCACTTAGAAAAAAAAAATTAAAGCTTTTCTATTGACCAAAAAAATGCATTGTCTATTAAAATTAGTAGGGTGAAAAGACAAAATTAAGACCATGTCTCCCGAAACAAATAAAGCGAATATAAATTTTTTTTTTCTTTTTTATTCTTTTTTTCCCTTGAGTATTTTTTCCTCTTTTCCCGTTTGTATAAGTTATCACTTATCACATCAACTATTCACATCATATTAGCATAGCCCCCACATGACATTTAGTTTTTTACTTTACTTATTTATTTATTTATTATTATTATTTTTTGTATTTAACTTAATACACTTAATATGGTGTGCGTTTGACATCAGCTTATTTAGTTCTTTTTTTTCTTTTTTCTTTTTTTTTTTTTTTTTTGGCTAAAAAATTGCTAAAGTATACTTGTACTTTGAAAAAGTAAGAAAAAATGAGTAGATTAGTTGTGTTATAAATAAAAAATAAAATATTAGCAGAATTTGAATACAGGAGATTTTTTAACAATAGCATGACTATACCAAAGATTTTTTACAACAACAGTGGGAAGCCAAAGAAGATGAACGCAGCGAAGAAACACCAAGGAAGACAAAGATTGCTTTTAAACACACCGTAAGGACAAAAAACCATGGCCACAGGAAGGTGGCTCTAATACCATGTTAAATATTAGTTATGATATATTCCATGTTGAATATGCTTGAATAGATACGGAAGAGAAAAGCATAAAATAGAAACACAAGAACATGAGAGTTACGTGGCTCAACCTTAATTACGGCTTACGTCAACGAAAGAAACCCTTAAGGGTTATATCTTTATAATGTAAGAGTGTAGTACAAAATTTGTGTTATAATGAACCATAACATGAATATATATAGTAGACCAAATCCTAAATTAATAGACTTCTAGTACAAGTAAGAAACCTGGCTTGCACACAAAATAGTATCAAGGTTGGGCCTATGCTAATAGGTTAATATATCTCTAATAGAAACTCAAATCCTAAATTAAACTTCTTCTTCCTATAAAAACCATCAAATACAGAACATTGCCAAAGTCTAGAAAAGTCATCGAAGACAGAACCCTTTCCTACATTTGTTCACCAATGCCATAAGATTCCTTTAGGGATAATCTTTCTTTTATCTCTCCCCTTTCCTTTCATCTCTTTATCACTCTTGAGCATGTCTATTTGTTTTTGAAGATAGCATTTTTTTTTCTTTGGTTCAACTCCTTTAGAGTTCTCAACCTTTTTTGTCTTAAAAAGCATAACAAGCTACATAACTTACCACAAGTTCTTGGGGAAAAAAATTTAAATTCATTTCAAGGAGAGCAAAAAAGATTAAAGACCCATTTGTGAATAGTTTCAATTTCTTTAGTTTCTTTAGTATCAGTTGAGTTATGCAAAGGAAACTACCATTCCCATTCCATTTGGTAAAGGAGTCTAATGAAAATGCCAATGGGATTTTCATTGAGCAATCTTTAACCCCACTTCCCAATCTTTCTATGCACCTCAATCCTTCCAAGTTCTAACACTCCATCTTCATCTCTTTTCACCTCCTTTCTGCTTCTCTAATAGTCTAAAGTAGGGCTGTCCAGACCCAACCGGAGCCCAACAACCCGACCAAACCGCCCGATGCTAACCCGATCCCAGCCTGAACCGATGGTCCAGTCGGTCGGCGGCAGGTTTCTGTTCTTAAAAACTAACACCGGCGGGTCGAGTGGGGGGTTTGCATCTCCAAAATCTGAGCAACCCGAACTCGATCGGAGCTATAAAAAAAATCCAGCCAAATCCTGCAAAAACAAGCCAGACCCATCGAGATCTCGACCTAATCCGGATAGATCTGGTGGGATTTAGCCAAATCCAGCCAAATCCCAGCAATTCTTAGCTAAAAAAAATGTAGATTCCGGAGAAAAAATGCAAATTCTAGCAAAGTTTTTTAGATTCCGGCTAAGTTTTCCATATTCTGGCAAAGTTTCTAGATTTCGGCGACGCTTTTTTTTTCATATTTTGATGCCTTTTTTTATTCTGGCGACCAACCCGGCCCGGCCGACACTCACCCTCACCCAAAACCGATTCTACCGATTTTTCTAGTGATCAGTTTTGGGTTCCTCTGCCCTCCACCCGATGCCGACGGGTCGAGTCCAAGTTGGATCCAAAACTGACCTAGCCCGACCCGTGTGCAGCCCTAAGACCCTAATTTTATCTCTAAAACCCAAGTCCAGACCCAGCAAATTATCCATTCAATAGGCCCATGTTTTACGTCGTCTA
The DNA here is from genome assembly GCA_023736055.1 of Quercus glauca. Classification (NCBI taxonomy): domain Eukaryota; kingdom Viridiplantae; phylum Streptophyta; class Magnoliopsida; order Fagales; family Fagaceae; genus Quercus; species Quercus glauca. The sequence continues at coordinate 22,368,041 of CM043319.1, read as the reverse complement.
AGGCTATGGTAGATACATCATCTTTTCAAGGCTCCCGCAGTGACTTCAGCAGGATACATGGCACTATGTGTGGCACTGCTGAGGGTATTTCGGTCATTTTTTAGGTTTTGAGGGTATTTTAGTAATTTTTAAGTTTCGGGGGTATTTTGGTCATTTTTTAGGTTTTAGTAGTCTTTCGGTCATTTTTTAGGTTTAGGGGTAATTTTGGTAATTTTTAGGTTTTGGTGGTCTTTTGGTCATTTTTTAGGTTTATGGGGTATTTTGGTAATTTTTAGTTTTCGGGAGTATTTTGGTCATTTTTTAGGTTTAGAGTGCATTTCGGTAATTTTAGAGGATTTTAGGAATAATTTGGTCATTTTCAAGTTTTAGGGGCAATTTGGTAATTTTGATTATTAGGTAATTGGGTGAATTGAGGTTTACCTATAATAATTTGGTTGAGTTTGGTTTGAGTTAGATCTAATTAGTTAAAAGGGTAATGATGGGTAAATGGGTAATATCCAAACCCTACCCAATTACCTTCTACCCATTAAGAACTGGGTATTACCCAAAATAATTGGATCGGGTAAGGTTGGATATCCATTACCCAATGGGTATGGCCATCCCTATGTGGCAGGAGGTATGGCGGGTTGGAGGTTCAGTGCTCCCTATTCTATTCTAAGAGGAGCTGAGATTTTGGGGATTTTAAATTTTACGTGATATTAAAACTTGTAGAACATAAGGAGTTTCTTGAGATGTTATTGTGTGTGACTAAATAAGTTTCAACTACAAGAATACACGCTTAACATTAATTTCCTTTCCTTTTCAAACCATACATTCTGAATATTAAAATAATAATAATAATAATAAATAAATAAATAAATAAATAAATAAATAACTTGCAATTTGATGAATCAACAAGTCTAAGTCTCCCAGACTACCATAGTATAGATAAAGTAGTGATAGAGATTTAGAGATTATCAATGTTTGTAGTTTTGTGTTGTACCATAATCAAGACAAACATTAAGAAGTAGAAAATAAAAATGAGCGTACATGGAGCTCTTCTCTCGCAAGCCAATTTCCAAATTAGCCAACGGTGATGACCTCCACCACGAAGTAGTGAGTGTGTGGGACTGGAATGGCCTCTCTTTCGGAGCAACAGCGAAGATTTCCTTGGCTCCAACCAAGGAAAAAGCAACAAACGCGGCGGCAGGTTTCACTTTCACAGAGAGAGGTCCTATGGTGGCGAGTGTTCGCAGTTAAGATACAAAGTTTGGCTTTTGAGTCGCAGGTGCTGTTTCCTGGTTTGCAGGTCTTGTGGCGGCCGAAGTTCTCTGGTTTTGTTCTTATTCGGAGATGTCTTTTTTTCTTTTTCTTTTTTCTTTTTTTGTCATATTCACAGAACATATAGATTCAAAAGGGATTTGATAACTTGTGTTAGGGTCTTTTCTTGTATTTAAAAATTTTCTAATGTAGCATCATTTGATTGGTGGGTGTAAACTGTAAACACATACTTTTACACTCAATATTTTTTATAGAATTTATTATCTGTAGTAAAATAGTGGTGTGACAAGTTTTTATTAAATGGTGTAAGCAAAAAATTTTACACCAATTTCTTATAGAATTTAGACCAGTAGTGGCTTCAAAAAAATTTTCTAGAGGAGTCAATAAGAAGATGTATCTTGAGTAAGAGATAAATTTTGCAGTCTACGTGGTTTCTTTATTCAATTTTGTACATAGTACTGGTAAAAAAATAAAAGATAAACTATAAGTTCTTTAGGCATATTGTTCCTTAATATAATGAACATACTAATTATTACTTCCAAGATTAAATATTAGAAATCATCTATTGTTTCTAAATACAATAAACATGTTTAAGTATTGTTGTTAAGTGAATTTTAATTATTAAAACTTAGAATGTTTTTATTTATTAGTTTATATCTATACTCTTACAATTATTTTATTTAACGATTGAATTTCACTTTGATAACAATTGGTCTTTGTAATTGTATTAAGAAAAATTTTGTTGTGTTAACATTTGCTTAGAACTTATGATCTTTAGTAAAATGATGATATGACAAGTCCTTATTAAATAATGTAAACCAAAGATTTTACACCAAGTTCTTATAGAATTTAAACTCTATATTTATAATAATTATAGATGGGAAAAATCAATGTAAACTTTAATTAATTGGGTTGGATTCAAGTTACACCTACTGTAATTCTAAACAATGTTACACCACCTAATAATTTGTTATAGAATTCATATTTTGAAAATCTCATCGTTGAATTACATATTCTATATGTTCTTAACAATCATGTCAATTAGATGTTATTTACCATTTGATTCATAAACTCATCTTTTATGTATTATTTTAAATTACAAAAATTTGAATTTAAAAAATATATTGATGACATGGCTATTAATCTTTGATCAACTTAAAATTTTGCAAGCATTGAGAATATAAGAAGATAATGTAATCTAACTATAGATTTTTCAAAATTTGCATCAAATTAAAAAATATTGAGTGGTGTAACATTGCTAAGAGTTACACCAAGTGTAACTTGAACTCAACCCTAATTATATATATATATATATATATATATAAAATAAAAAATTACTATATAAACTTAAACTTGTAACAAGTACAAATATTGTTAGGTTTTTTTTTTTTTTTTTTCCTTTCTTTTTCTCCATGTTCTATCCTTGTTTTTCTTTTTTAACTACTTTTGAACCTTAAAAAACATTTATATAAGTTTTGATGGGGCTAGTGGGGAGCAATTACCCTTGCTCGACCCTTGGCTTCTCCTTTGTGTAAGAACGATTTTTCATAAGCGAATATTACTAAATCATTCTTGGAAATTTAGTTGCGTTTCATGAGGGACATTAGTTAGTAATAGATAATTGCGTCTCTTATTAATAATTAAAACTAACGATTTTTGTTTCGAAGGAAAGTCTTGTACAGAGATAGTTTTCTAGTATTTGGTAGTATTAGAAAAAATGAGTCAAATGAAAATTATTTTTGATCAACAGAAAAAAGTATGTCTTATTTTCAAAAATTATTTTCCACTATTTTTTTTTTTTTGGAAAAATAAACCTATCTCACATTAAGCTAAATAAGAGAAGTTATACAAAATAATTTTTTGAAAATTACTAATCTTCTAGAAAATATTATTGTTGAATCAAACCAAACGTAAATTAAAATTGGAAAGATGTTTTCCCTAAAAATTCTATACATATATCTTATCAATAGCTAAAATTGAAAAGTTGTTTTCCTAAAATTCTCCACATCTCTTATTAATAACTAAATAAAAACTAATTAAAATTGAAAAGGTCTCCTTCCTAAAAATTATCATTTTCTTTGGCAGCCTCCTAATTGTTGAAATTATGAGTTGGATTTTGTTCATTAAAGTATAAAAGGCTAGCTAATTACACTCACAGAGATATATGTAACTCTTTCAATCTCTAACTTCCATAATACTTTTGAATCTTAGTGTCTATGACTCTATAGAGAGGAGGAAATTCAACGATAGAGAATTTTTCAACCTTCTCAATGGCTAACATTATTAACAATAAACTAGAATGTTTTATGCTTTACTTGCTAACTTTGTCTTACATGTTAAGTGATAGATTTGTTGATGGAAGAAGTATTGGGGCTACAAAATTGGTTAAGCACAAAGGAACAATAAAAACCATTGAGGTTATACTTCTTGCTTCCTTAATTTTTATCTTGATTTAAAATGTTTTTTCATATTTATATATGCATATTTTGATTCCCGACTATTCTAAGATCAAGTGAAATCTTTTCAGACAGAGGATGGTGACATAATTGACTGTGTCGATTTTTATCAACAACCTGCTTTTGATCATCCACTTCTAAAAAATCACATCATACAGGTAGTTTATTTAGTTATATTGCTAACTGTATATACAGGTTTCTATAATTGAATTTTCTATTTCATTTATTTTGTTTCATATACCTCATAACTTTATAATTTTTCTTCTTCTTTCATGCCAAATGTATAACAAGTAACTTTTTAACCCTTCCATTTTAAAAAATAAAAATAAAAACAATTAATTTTTAAATCATAAGCCCTTTATTTTTGTCAGGACCTATCACTATACCAAACCTCATTGAGTTTTTGGGAAAGTTGAGTCCAAAAACTAATTTTGTCAACTAATCTAGTGAATTCAACCTTCCTTTAAATAAAACAAATAAATAAAAATCTTTAGCTTTGTTAAAACTTAAGAAGGAATAGAAAATATTACAAATAAATTGTAGTGAAAGTGGAAGCATATGAAAGAGAGAGAATACAAGAAGTTATGTGGTTTGGCCTTACAGCCCACGTCCATGGGATAAAGACATTGTTAATTATATCTTTGTTATTAATATTGTATGTGCTATGACTCTATAACAGGGTTTATATAGGAGGGTAATGTTTAGGATTTAATGTATATAGGTTGAGAAATACAATCGGGCCTCTTGAGCCAATACATAATGCAATATTAAACCAATAAATATCTTTAACAAACTTAAATATTTGTTTTAGAATACTTTTAGAATGAATTTTACGGTACATGCATTTGTACAATAAGCCAGTCTATATTTACGGTTTAAAAAAAAAGGTTACTATTCCTTCTTTTTTTTTTTTTTATAAAGTTTATATAAGCTTTGAGAGGGAAATTGTAAAAATAAATAAATGAATAAAAACACTATTAAGTTTATTCTTTTTATTCCTTTCTGTTCTATTTATTTCCCTCATCTCAACGAGGGCTAAGGAGTACCAAACTCAACAATTCAACGCTCTAGGACTTGATTATTGCTTTCTCTTTTCAATGCCACAACTGGGGATTCAAACTAATAGTAATTGATTTATTTTTTGGCTAAACAGATGAAACCTAGTTCAATTCCAAGTGATCTAAAAGCGAATCCCTCAGAACCTGATCAGCTGTTTCAAAATTGGCATAAAAGTGGACAATGCCCTGAGGCAACAATCCCCATTAGACGACCACAAGGAAATCAACGCCCTCGTGACCTTTATCATTTCAAACAACGTCGAGCACGGCTTAATCATAGCTTGGATAGCGCTTCTGATGGTGATGACCTAAGTGCTCATGAGGTATCGTTTTTATAAATAAAAGACTGATATTTTTACATATATGATCATGTCGCATTGAAATGCAAAATTCTTTTTAGTCTTGAATAAATTTATTTCTTTTTTATAAATTAATTATTCTTACTGACATATATATATATATATATATATATATATATATATTGATATGAATGATAATTGGAATAATTAGTATGCCACAGCTTATCTTGGTGGCAACTTTCATGGAGCACATGCAACAATTAACGTATGGCAACCTACTGTATCTAATGATGGAGAAATGAGTATCGGTCAAATATGGGTTGTAGCTGGTCCAGACGATAAAGTAAACACTATGGAAGCTGGATGGAGAGTAAGTTCCTTCACTGAATTATAATGCCATCTTCACAAAAATTAAAACATTAGCATACATTTAGATTTTGTTTTTTGAGTGCTATAAGTTTAAACTTTGAGATGATTAGACTCTATATATTGGCATTCAAATATACATAAGAAAAACATAAGTTTAATTTGAGATATATATAACATTGATAATGAATTGATGAACATTTCATGATATTCCAGGTTGATTATGACCAAAAATCAAAGCTCTTCGTATATTGGACTGTAAGTTTGCCTATTTCCTTTTGGGATGAAATTTAAATTTACACTAGGAATTTCGTCAACCTACTATAATCAATTGCATGCTTTCCAAATCAAGATATATAGTTACCTCTACCATGTATAATTGCTAGTATAAATTCCATGTATGTTTCTCTTGAAAACTAACTTATTTTATCCTTATTAAGAGTGATGGCTACCAAAACACGGGTTGCCACAATCTTGAATGTCCTGGTTTTGTTCAAACAAACAAGAAAGTTGCCCTTGGATCTCCTATAGGAGATGTTTCCAGATACAACTCGAAGCAAACCAACATAGGGATAACCATATACAAGGTACGTAGTGTACAAAAAATTCTTTTCTTCAATAAATCATGCTTGCTATACACATGCCTTTCTTACATAAAGCTCACGAAATTCTTCATATTAAATGCTTTAGAACAATGGAAATTGGTGGCTCAAAGTGAATGATCAGCTGGTAGGATACTGGCCTTCATCCCTCTTCACATATTTGGCGAACAGTGCAACCGAACTTACTTGGGGTGGAGAGATTTACAACTCGAAAATAGGGGGCGTCCACACAAAAACTCAAATGGGAAGTGGCCATTTTCCAAGTGAAGGCTATGGAAAAGCAAGCTATTTTCGAAATATTCAATACGTGGATTCAAACGGCATTTTTAGAGATGTTGAGGCCGGGGAGCTGACTCCAGATGCAACGAAACCTTCCTGCTATAATATAAATTTACAAAGCGATACGAGTGGAGGCAGTGGAACCAATTTTTATTTCGGGGGTCCTGGCTATTCAGATAAATGTCCAAAGTAGCGAGTGGACAAAAAAATATTCATATTACTATCAAAAAAATAAATAAATCTCATATTTGAGAAATCAAAATGTCAATTTTTTTTATTGATAATTTTTTTTTTACTATTTTCATAGTATCACCAAGAGTTGTAGTCCAATTATATTTTCCATAATATCCCTTATAAGTTTTTTTTTTTTTTTTTTTTTTTTTTTTTTGAGAAATATCCCTTGTAAGTTTGATTTCAAAATTTGCATTAGGTATTGTGGTTACTGAATAAGTAGTAAAAGACTTTTCTCATGATTGGAGGATAAAGTAGTAATCATATGTATAATTTACATAGCTATACCCTTAAAGGATTACTTAGAATGGGGTGTTATCTACAATGAAAAACAATACAATATAACTCTAGCTAGCCGTATGCAAGGTTACTCTTTAAATATTCTTATATGTAATATGTGTACGCTATACTAAAAATGATAATAAAATTTTGGTTTTTGAATTTTGGTTCATCATCAACTATTTATAAAAATGATAATAAATTTAAATAGAATCTTCTGTTTTTTTTATTAAAAACAATTATCATCATTTCTATAAAATATTGATGATGAACATAAAACTCAAATAACAAAAGCGGCTTATTTCGGGTAAGGTGGACAAAGTCCAGTTGTCCATAGGCAGAAATAAGCATGATTATTTTTCTAGTGTTTAATCTTCATGTTTCAAAGCATTTTTTTAAGTAAATTAAGCTGATTTACATGCCACTTTTAATTTTGTGCATAAATACTTGAATTTATATTATTAGAACACTGAATATGGTCATTGACAGTTCCAACTCCACAATTGGGGATGAGAGATTTTAATTTAATTTAGAATAAGGAGGGAGTCATCACCATGGTTTTGAAACCCGGACCGGACCGTACGGTCCGACCGGGAAAACCTCGAACCGTTCAGCTTTACGGTTTGTTTAGGGTGAAGAACCGTTCCATGCCAAAAAAGCAGGGACCCGCATGGACCGTGGTTCGACCGTTCGGTTCTGTGAACCGTGACCGGTTTTTGAGGTTCCGACGGTTTCTTTTTGTTTTCAGCTTTTCCGGTGACTTTTGGCCAATACACCGGTATGAAGTTATGATCAGATCTAGAAGAAATGAAAGAACAATAAGAAGAACAAAGATTAGAAGGAGATCTGATAATTTCAGATCTTGAACAAAGGGATTTATAAGGAAAAAAAAAAAAGAACCAGAGAAGAAGACAAGTTCCTCAAATAAAATAAAAAAATAAAATAAAAAAAAGAAGGAAGAAGAAGAACACAACCAAACAGGGTAGTTGAAGACTTGAAGTAGCAGCCAGCAGATTGCCAGCACAGTCGCCGATCACACCTTCGTCGTCTGCTGCTACTGCTTCTTCTTCTTCCTTTTATTTTTTTTTTTTCTTCTTCTCTTTCTTTTTTCCGTTGATGAAGATCACTCTGTAATTTCTCTTTCTTTCTTGTGTTACTGCTTTTGAGTTTTGAATTCCTAACTCCCTCACGTGCTAACTTTGGAATGATAACTGATAAGGGTTTTAAATTTTTAATAAAAGCAAAAAATTTTCAACCACAAGATTGAGATATTTTTTCAGCTGCCAGCATCAGCATGACGTGACATCCTCACATGGCTAACATTGGAATCATGAAAGTTTTTAATTTTTTAAGAAAAGCAAAAAAATTTCAGCCATTGGATTCATATTTTTTTCAGCTGCCAGCACATCATGCATTGTTAGGTGAATTAAATATTTTAAGTATTTTTAAGAGGAGTAATATTCTAGCACAATTTATTTTACAACATTTTTACAAAATGTTAATGTACTAACTTCTTATTAGTTTTTATCTAGACCTACAATTAATATCACATTTTTATTTACCAATAATCACTTACCATATCAATAGTTTGTAAAATTTTTTGTAAAATAATTTGTATCTCTAGTATTATTCTTTTAAGAGTAATGTAGTATCACAATATTTTACACAATTTTTTGCTATAATTTGACACATGGTAAAGTGTGAGTAATGAAAAAAAAATTATGAGTTTACATCTTTACCACTCACATCTCGTCACGTGGTAAATTGTGACAAAATTTGTATAAAATGTTATGGTACTATTATTGGTCTAATTTTAATTAATATTTACAGTTAAGTATATAATAATTATTAAATAATTATTTCAATTTAAAATTATTAAATAATTTATTTTATTTTATTTGAGTGTCTTTCTAATTCTTATATAATAATAATAATAATTATTATTATTATTATTACAAGTTTAACTAATCAATATATAAATAAATAGATATTATATTTAAATTTGCTTAGGATTTGATATTTCTTATTTGCCTTGTAAAAGTTATGATATGAAAATATATATTTGAAATATAGATATCTATATTTAATTGGATTATTTTAGTTAAATTTTCTATTTATACTAATTTAATATATTTATTTATATTAAAATAATTATTAAATTAATTATGACGTCATCACGGTTCGACCTCGGTTCGACCTCAAAAACCTTGAACCTCTCCCTTTTACGGTTCAATGAACGGTCCGGGTCTGAAAACCATGGTCATCACACACCAACTAAGATGAGGAGTGACCATTTTGTACATGTCTCAGCTCCATTTGACATGTCTAATTATTAGTTGACATGTCATGTTTGACTTAAGTAAGATCTATTTAGCATTTCTAAATCTTTGACATGTGGAACAATTATGCTACATACATATTTTATTTTTTATTTTTTAATTTATTTTTTTTCTTGAGAAAAAAGTCATCCATAATATTATTTTTGTGCTGAGAAATCAGTAGAAAAACTACATAATCCAAATATGGTGGAACGGACTCCATTTATTCAAACAAAGGAAAAGAAATTCTTGCACTCTAGACTAAGGCATGTGCAGCCATATTTCCTTACCTCAAAGTATGAGAGAAAGAGAAACTCCTTAAAAAGCTAACAGAAGATAAAATATCATAATTAAGTGACCAAAAGAGGATGATAGCATATTTCCTCTTTGCAAGGCTTTGATACCAACGAGTGAGTCGCCTTCAAAGTGAGAGTCATGCAAGCCTAATTCCTGCACAATTTTGACAGCGCGCCTTGCAGCTAACATCTCCAAGATTTCCGCCGATGGAGGTTTTGGGATTTTTTCAGAAAGAGCCACCATCACCTCACCACGAGAGTTCGAACAATAATCCTTATTCCTGCATTATTATTTTCCAAACGTTGCTCCATCAAAATTAGTTTTAAACTCACCCTCTGTAGGCGGTATCCATCTCTTTTTTTCTGCTTTGAGCTTTCCCCCGTGGCTAGTCCTTATTTCTTTTAAATGTTGAGAGGAAGCTACGAACAGCCTCAGGAATTCTGTCAAGTAAGTTGAGTAACCTCGTTCAACCTTGTTTTATTTCTATGTATAAAAGGATGTGCTCTCACTCTAAATAGAATTGAACCTTTATTGATCAATGAGTATAAAAGAATACAATGCCATTACATGCTCTGAATCTACATTTATATACAGAGACTTAAAACTAGTAAAGAAAACTAACAAATAACTAACTCCCCAAAAGGGGGGAAAATCTGTTACAACAATAATACAACTCAGCTACACGTGTCCAATCATATTCCAGTATTCTTGTACACGTGGCGACATCTACTGCAGTGAACTAAACAGCACTTGATCATAGTGAGGCATTGCTTCAATCATAGCCATTTCTACTGTTTGATCAATGCCCTGATTATCTGGAAGTTGCAAGCTAATTTGATTAGCTAAATGGTCTTCTTCCTGATGCGAGCATGTGTTCTGCTGTAATGTTTTAACACTCCCCCTCAAGAGCAAAGCTCTTGCTTCTTGATTGTGCTTTTGATACTCTGGATATTGTACCTTATGAGCAAATATATTGATGACTCCTAGCCTTGCTAATAATCTTGAAAATTGTTCAACCCCAAGTGCTTTTGTGAATATATCTGCCAGTTGATTCCTTGAAGAGACATAAAACATTTTAATAGTACCATCCAATACTCTATTCCGGACTATGTGACAATCTGCCTCTATATGCTTTGATCTCTCATGGAATACTGGATTTGCAGAGATATGTATAGCTACCTGGTTATCACAGTACATCAATACTGGTCTTTGATGTGGAATGTGCAAGTCTCTTAATAAGTAAAGCAACCAAGTGACTTCACATGTGGTAGTAGCCATGGATCTGTACTCTGCTTCAGCAGATGATCTGGACACTATGTCTTGCTTTTTAGATCTCCACGAAATCAAAGAGTCTCCTAAGAAAACACAATAACCAGTTAAAGATTTCCTTGTGTCAGGGCAGCCTGCCCAATCAGCATCACAGAATGCCTTTAGCTGCAGGTCTGACTCAACAGGGAAGAACACTCCTTGTCCTGGTGTACCTTTGATGTATTGGAGGATTCTAGTGGCTGCCTTCATGTGTGGAGTTCGAGGTTGAGCTAAATACTGACTGAGTCTATGAACTGCATAGGCTATATCAGGCCTACTCAAGGTTAAGTACATCAATTTTCCTATTAATCTCCTGTACTGCCCTACATCCTTCAACAACTCCCCATCTGCCTTAGATAGCTTCAATTGCTGTTCCATTGGTGACTTGACAGGTTTGCAACCAAGCATTCCTGCTTCTTTCAGAACCTCAAGAGCATACTTTCGTTGGGTAATGCTAATGCCTCTAGCACTTCTTGCAATTTCCAAACCCAAAAAATACTTGAGTGAACCAAGATCCTTGATTCCAAACTTCTGATCTAACAAGGATTTGAGCTTGGCAACACAGGTTGAATCATTTCCTGTAATTATCATATCGTCTACATATACCAACAATGCAGTAAAAGAGGAGCCATCAGTATGGACAAACAAAGAATGATCTGCCTGTGACTGCTTGAAACCAAGCTGCATAATGGTGGCAGAAAGTTTTGCATTCCATTGCCTTGAGGCTTGTTTAAGTCCATATAAGGACTTTACCAGTTTGCATACTAAAGTTGTAGTAGAAGTAGTGGAATTAGGTGTAGAATTAAACTCCCCCTTGCTGTGAAAACCAGGAGGCAAGTCCATGTACACCTCTTCATCAAGATCACCATGGAGAAAGGCATTGTTTATGTCTAGTTGGTGCAAAGGCCACCCTTTGGCTGAAGCAAGAGCAATCAAAACTCTCACTGACACAGTCTTGGCAACAGGACTGAAAGTTTCCAAGAAGTCAAGCCCTTCTCTTTGAGTATATCCTTTAGCAACCAACCTTGCTTTGTATCTTTCCACAGAGCCATCAGGATTGAGCTTCACTCTATAGACCCATTTACATCCAATGGGTTGTTTACCAGGTGGCAAAGGAGTAATCACCCAAGTATGAGTCTGCTCTAATGCTTGAATCTCCTTATCCATGGCCTCCCTCCAAAGAGGATTAGTAACAGCTTGATGAAAATATTGAGGTGCCTGATGACCATGACTGACTGCCATGAGATAGGATTGATAGGATGGATCCAAATGACAGTAAGTAAGACAATCTGCAATGTCATAAGGAGTTCCTGAGGCATGAGAAACAGCTGAAGGTGATACAGCAGCTGAATGACAAGCATAGTCCTGTAAGTATACTGGAGTTTTGTGAGCTCTGGTGGACTTTCTGGTAGGTTGAGGATCTGCATTTTGGATATTAGGAATGGAAGTAGCAGTATCAAGGGAATCAGAGGTAACCAAAGGCACACATGGAGGAGTAGGACTGAATGAAGAAGTTGAAGAAGAATGAGAAGGTGAAAGCAAAGAAGTACAAGGGAAAGAAGACTCAATGGGAACATCTGGGATGCTGACAGGAGTAACAAAAGGATCAATGGCAGGAAAAGAAGCATCAACCTCAGTAATAAAAGGATCAGAAAACTCTTGTTTAGCAGTGGCAAAAGGATAAATGTTTTCATGAAAATAGACATCTCTTGAAACAAAAACACTCTTGGTGGATAGATTCATGACTTTATAACCTTTAACCCCAATAGGATAACCCAAAAAAATACATTTGGATGCTCTTGGATCAAATTTTGTTCTATTTCGAGAAAGGGTGGAAGCAAAACATAAACATCCAAAAACCCTCAAATGAGAATAAGTTGGGGCTTGACCAAAAAGGACCTCAAAGGGAGTTTTCTGAGCTAATACTGAAGATGGAGTTCTATTTATCAAGTAAGTGGCTGTAAGAATGCAATACCCCCACAAGTTCAAAGGTAAATTTGATTGAAATCTGAGTGCTCTTGCAACATTGAGGAGGTGTTGATGTTTCCTCTCAACTATAGCATTTTGTTGAGGGGTTTCAACACAACTCAATTGATGCAAGATGCCCTTTTGAGAAAAAAAATTAGACATGGTGAATTTAGTCCCATTGTCTGTCCTGATGCATTTAACCTTTCTTGAGAATTGAGTTTCTACCATGATGCAGAACTGTTCTAGGATGGCTTGGGTTTGTGATTTATGTTTAAGGAGATAAACCCAAGTGCATCTTGAACAGTCATCTACAATGGTTAAAAAAAATTTGCAGCCATCAATGGTAGAGGTTGAGAATGGTCCCCATAAGTCACAGTGAATTAGATCAAAGCAGTGACTAGAAGTATGAGAACTAGAAGTAAAAGGTAGTTTCTTTTGCTTAGCTAAAGGGCAGATTTCACAATCAAAAGTTTTATTTTCATTGAAAAGGGGTACATCATTATGTTTTAACAAAGCCAATTTAGCATTTGATAAATGTCCTAATCTGAAATGCCAAATATGTGGCTGGACATTGACATTATTTACAACATGAATATCATTTTCAGAATGAAAAACAGAAGAGTAAACTGATGAGGTTGAGGTGCTCTTTTCCAGCAGATACAATCCTTTGTATTCCTTACCCAGACCAATTGTGCTCCAATGAGCCAGGTCCTGGATGAAACAAAGATTTCCAAAGAACATAAGGCAGCAAGAAATAGACTTAGCTAATTTGCTGACAGAAAGAAGATTAAAGGTGAATGAAGGAACACACAAAACATTGTGAAGAACAAGTTTTGTTGAGATTTCTACAGTTCCTATATGTGTAACTAAGGCTAATTCTCCATTAGGAAGATTAACAAAAGTGTTTAAAATAGAAGTAATGGAAGTGAAACAAGATATAGAATGCACCATGTGATCTGTGGCTCCTGTATCAATTACCCAATCAGATCCATTGAAGGCAGTCCTATTTACTTTTCTAGCAGAAAAAATGGAGTGCTGAAAAGAAGGATTGAAGAAATGTTTGGAATGATTACCTGACATGAGTGTAGGATTGAAAGCAGGATAGGTATTGACCTGTGATTGTGAAGAGGATCCTACCAGTCCAGAACCTTCACCAGAGTTCCCTCCTACACCAGTAGCCATACAGGAAATACTTGCATTTGCTGCATGATGTGCATCACCAAAAGCTATTCCAGTGGTTTCTGAGTTGAGGAAAGCCAATAATTTCTCACATTGTGCCTTAGAAATAGGACAATGATTTGCAGTAGTCAAAACACCATCACCAGAATTGAAGGATGCTTGATTTGCATTGGCTATTGGCTTGCCTTTGGATTTGTAACCAGGCGGATAACCATGCAATTTGTAGCATTTTTCAATGGTGTGCCCTGCCATATTGCAGTGAGTACAGAAAGGTCTTTCCCTTTTTCCATTTCCCTTGAAGTTTCCTTTGGTATTAGCATACATCGCCATTGTATCAGTCTGTGAAGAACCAGAACCTCCATGACCAACATTCTTGTGAGATTCCTCTTGCAAAATCAATGAATAAACCTTACTCATTGAAGGAAAAGGATCCATCATAAGGATTTGACTTCGCACAGTGTCAAAAACCTCATTTAGCCCCATCAGAAATCTCATTACGTAAGCCTTATTATGAGAATTGATTAGAGTTTTCATAGCTCCACAAGAACACTCTGGCATTGGTTCATAGTTCAGCAATTGATCCCACAATCGCTTGAATTTGCCATAAAATTCAGTTACAGACATCTGATTTTGGCGAATTTGGGAAATCTCAGTTTGTAGGTTGTAGATCTTAGGTCCATTTCCTTGTGAAAACACATTCTGGAGTTCAATCCACATCTCCCTTGCCGTTTCACAGTACATTATATTGCTTGAAACATCCACATGCATAGAGTTAATCATCCATGAAAGTACCATGGTATTGCAGCTCTCCCAATCATCATACAAAGGCGAATCAAGATCAGGTTTTGTTAATTTTCCATTCACAAAACCGATCTTCTTCTTCGCAGTGAGGGCAAGCACCATAGCTCTTGACCAGGATTGATAATTTTTCATTCCTAACAGAGGCTGTGTGACAAGAACGTTCCCTGGATTTTCATTGGAATTATAGAAATAGGGATTAGGAGTAGCAGAGGATGAATTTGAATTCATATGTGTGGATTGGTTGTTGACAAGCTCAGGGGATGTGTGGGTTGATTGATTGTTAGCTTCAGTGGACGCCATTGCAGGACCTTGAAGCTCTGATACCATATAAAAGGATGTGCTCTCACTCTAAATAGAATTGAACCTTTATTGATCAATGAGTATAAAAGAATACAATGCCATTACATGCTCTGAATCTACATTTATATACAGAGACTTAAAACTAGTAAAGAAAACTAACAAATAACTAACTCCCCAAAAGGGGGGAAAATCTGTTACAACAATAATACAACTCAGCTACACGTGTCCAATCATATTCCAGTATTCTTGTACACGTGGCGACATCTACTGCAGTGAACTAAACAGCACTTGATCATAGTGAGGCATTGCTTCAATCATAGCCATTTCTACTGTTTGATCAATGCCCTGATTATCTGGAAGTTGCAAGCTAATTTGATTAGCTAAATGGTCTTCTTCCTGATGCGAGCATGTGTTCTGCTGTAATGTTTTAACACTATGCGACCAAAGGAACCATGCTGTGGTGGCAAAAATCTCAGGAACACGAGGTTGAGTCATGATTCAACCAAACAGCTCAGTGAATGTCCCCTGTGCAGCTTCAAACCTGTTAACCCACCCAAAATCCAGTCCCGACACTGACTTTACAGCTTCACATTCCAATAATGCATGCATGACATCTTCAGCTAGACAGCCACATAGATGGCATGTGGGATCCGAGAGGATTTTTCTTTTAAGCAAATTTGTTTTTGTTGGCAAACTATTGGTGCACGCCTTCAACAGGAAATGCTTAACTTTGCCTGGGATTTTTAATTTCCACAACCCAGACCAGAAAGTTTTTATGTTCTCAGAGTTTGACACAGAGGCAGCTTCCTCTCTTGCCACACCACATAATAGCTTATAACCTGTCTTCACCGTGTATATGTCATCACCTGCTAATGGCCAGAAAAAATAATCAGATTGTGGGTTAGAACAGAGGGGTATTGATTTAATGCTTTGAGCTTCAAAAGGCAAAAAACATTTATCAATTTTTCTTATGTCCCACCAACCTGTGTCATTGTTTATAAGGTCAGCCACACAAGAATCACCACTCAACTCCAAGGGAAGCGATAGCACGCTACCACCAGAGTTTCCCAACATCCAACTTTGGTTGTACACTCGGATAGATTTTCCATCACCCACCTTCCACCTTGCACCCAAAGAAATAACCCTCCTCGCCTTCAAAATACTTTTCCATGCATAGGACCCCAAAGATTTTTTTTTGCATAAAAAATGCTTCCATTTGGGAAATACTTTGCCTTGAAAACACAATAAAAAAAGAGAATCCGTATCTTGCACAAGACGCAAAACCTATTTTGCCAACATATCATTGTTGAATTTTTCCAACTCCTTGAAACCCATTCCACCTTCTGTTTTGGCCCGACACAACCTCCCAATTTCTCCAGTGGATTTTCCTCCGCTAGTTCACAACGTTGTCCCCACCAAAATTTTCAAATCAGCATCTCAATATCTCTAAAAAGACCCAAGGGAAGTTTAAAACATCTCATAGCAAAAGTGGGAATTGCTTGGACCACCGCCTTTAAGAGAACCTCCTTCCCTACTTGTGACAAGAGTTTTTCACTTCCATCCTTGGAGCTTTCCCCAAATCCTATCTTTAATGTAATTCAAGCTAGCATTTCTATTTTTTCCAACCACAGTAGGTAGCCCCAAATACATCTCATATTGCTTTATCTCCGGCACCTCGAGTTTTGCTTGATTGAATTTTTAACCTCTTCAGTCATTGATTTACTAAAGAATAATGTTGTCTTCTTTGTATTCATCATTTGATCTAAGGTTTTTTCATAGACTTGAAGAATTTTCTGAATTGTCTGAATGTCCCCCATTTTTGCACGACAAAAAAGCAAGCTATCATTTGCAAAAAAATAGGTAAGAAATTTTTGGTCCACTTCGGCAAAGTGAGAAACCTTGAATACTCCCCCCTCAGCCACTATATGTTGGATTAGACTATTCAAACCTTCTGAGCATAGGAGATATAGGTAAGGAGATAAAGGGTCCCCTTTGCCCTCTCGGTTCACCATTCACCATAATAGAAAATGAAACCGAGCTAATACACTTCAAAATCCACCCAATCCATTTAAAATGAAATCCCATTCAGTCCATAATTTCCAGCAAAAACTTCCACTCCACCCTATCATATGCTTTACTTATGTCTCATTTCATAGTCATAAAATCTATTTTCCCAAGCCTATTTGTCTTCATATGATGTAATGTCTCAAAAGCAACTAAAATATTGTCAAAGATGGCCTTATCATATTGAAAAGCACTTTGGGACTCTGAACTAATCTGAGGCAAAATTATTTTTAATATATTTGCCAGCACTTTTCAGATGAGTTTATGTAAGGTTGAATTTATTCAATCATGTGTTGGCTCTATTCCGTGCCAAATTTGCTTGTAATTTGGCAATTAGATACCCTGTATTTATGTGAGAATTATGTAAGGGTTGTGTGTGAAAGAGTGAAAAAAACTCAAATATGTGCATTCAAGAAGGGCCTCGCGACTGGATCTCACAACTGGCGAGTCGCCAAAGGTGGCATACGTGTGAAGTATGCAAGGGAGTTAAAGGGTCACACCAGCTGTAGCACTACATGACAAAACTTCCTGTCTGGCCAGACAATTAGCTCGCGACTCGTTCCAATTGCGAGGTCAAGTCGCCAGAATGCCCTATTTGGTTAAAACATGACTTTTCGCATTCCTCATACATTATACTGAACGGTTTAGACCCCTAAAACTATAACCAGATTGCGTAGCCTAGATTAATTAGCCAAGTTGTTACTTAGTCAAATTAAGCAATTCTAGGTTAAAACAATCACAATATCATATCAAGCATATAAAACATATAAAGCAGCGGAAAATAAATAACACATGATATGATCACCCAGGAAACCACACCGGAAAAACCTGGGAAGGATTTTACCCACTGATCCTCAAGGCAAAACAGAATCCACTAAGAAAGAATTGAAGTTCTTACAAAAGGACTTACAAGCACCCCGCTTGACTTCCTAATGCTACACACCAGTAGTAACTTCCTGACACAACCACGCGCAGGCTCCGAATCCACGGACTACTTCTTTCTTTGAACTCCTTCTTCAAGTACAAGCTCCTCACTTGTTTTTCTCTTTAAGCTTCAATGGCTACAACCTAGTTGATCATCAAGATGTTGATGTGATCTCAATCTTGAAAACCCTAAGCTTTGTGTAAAGAAAAGCTCCTCTAGATCTCACAAGAGATTTACACAAAACCGCAATGTATGAGCAACAATACAACTTGTGCAACTCTGAAAAACGTAGCTAGGGTTTGCCTTATATACCTAGAGCAAAAACATAAAAACCTAGACGTTTAAAGAGTTAGGGCTGAGTTGGAATTCTACAGAAAAACGCATCTGGGCTGACTTTCGATCGATCGAGTCTAACATTCGATCGATCGAGCCAGGCCGAGAAGCCCCAATGCTTCTGCAGTCACTCGATTCCAACTTTACAATATTAAACCAACTTTGAGCAAACTTAAACAAGACTAAATACATTGTTTTGATCATGGTTTGCCAACATTACAAATTAGAGTTCTAAATACATAAAATCCTAAGACCTTAGAACCTAACAAACTCCCCCTTTGGCAATCCGTGACAAAACACACAATAAAAGCTCAAAGTTTACAAGTAATAGCCCTTTACATAATAATGCTCATAAATAAAAGTTCAACCTAACTACTATCCATCGGTTGCAAGTGTAGACAGCAGCTTTGTCGAATCAACCTGTATATTCCTGAAATACTCAACAAACACATAAACGCATGTGTGGCAGCAAATAGTATATAAACAGGTATAATATTCTTGTAAGATTCACACAACACAAAATAAAGAAATATATCAATGAAGCAACTCATAAATATAAATCAATAAGCAGTGAATCACAAAGACAACAAGAATCAAAAGAAACATGTATATCAATCAATCAATGTTACTCCCCCTAACATGAACATCCCAAAAATGATATACAAAGTGAAGCACCTAGATACAATCTAAATAAACTCCACAAAAATATCCCATGCTAACAAAAAAATATCTCCCCCTAACACAAAAATCTCCCCCTATCAACAAAATCGCCTCTACAAGTCAAAAACTCTACTCCCCCTTTTTGTGACGGAATGCCAAAGGGCATCATAAACCATCATCAAAAGGAGGTGGTGAGGAAGAACGAAGATGCGCCAAATCCGCTCGCAGAGCACGAATCTCGTCGAACAGATCCACCAAAAGCTGACCATGAGCCGCCTGAACGGTCATGACAATCTCCAAAGTACGACGAACATCAAAGTCAGCCGTAGAAGGTGGAGGAACAGCAGCAGCACCTACAGAATCTGGAACAGCCTCAAAAGCAGGACCTGTAGAAGAAGAAGGAGGAGGTGGAGCGCTACTAGAGGGATCAGACCTAGGGTGTTTAGAACCAGCTCGAAGATGAGCGGCCCTCTGTCTAAGAAAAGACGCACCTATAGGACCAATAACATGGACAGGCTCAGAAGCAGGGAAGTCCTCTAAACCTAGATAAAGTAAAATCCTATGAATGAAAAGAGGATGAACAAGGGCATGGGCAGTAGATGAACTCCTATAAACTTCGTTCAAAGAACGAAGAAAAAGATGGGGAAAACTAATAGGAGCATCTGTGACAAGAGCGTATAGAAAAACACACCTCTCAAGAGGAATGGTGTGCAGATGAGAAATAGGCCAGAGTGAATGACAGGCTATCCTAAAGAATAGGTAGGTAGTCTCAGGAAGCTCAGCGGTGGTGATCCGAGGATCAGAACCCCACTGGATAGAAGATCCAGTGATGTAGGACATGACATCACTCAGCTCAGGTGACTCATCATAGGGGTAAACAGGATCCCTAACCAACGGTACCTCTAGAGCATCAGCCACTACCTGAGGAGTAATGGTGTACTCTACACCTCGTATCCAACTCTTAACAAGAGTGTTGGAATCATAGACGTGGACAGAGAGGTTCGAGAAGAACTCTCTAATCAAGAGAACCGGAGGTGGAGGGTCAGACACGGTCAACAAAGGTAACCAACCCCTACGCTCAAAATTTGCCCTAATGGCAGGATCTACCTCATCTAAACGAACAGAACGCTCAGCCCAAATCTTCCTATGTAGGTTTAAAGTCTCAAAAATCTCTTGGTTTTTCTCAGTGGGGAACCGCTCACTATCAAAGGATGGAGGGGAAGGAGCAGGAGTGGGGATGGTCCTACGAGCTCTAGTCTTCCTAGGCATGGTGCTAAGGAATAGGACAGAGACACAAAGAGAAAACCAAAAGAACAAAAAATAAAACCAAGGGCAGACTGCAAGTTAGCACAAAAAAAATATAGAATGAAGATCTATATGATGCATGAATCATTAATGATGTTATGATGCATGAACTAATGCAGTGATTAGGATCAAATTAAGTTCAATTTTCACAACATTGGCTTGAACATAGAGTTTCTTAACAAAAACCCTAAAAATTTTAGAACCACTTGAAAATTTTTGCAACAAATTGATGAATTAATCATTACATACCATTGGAAATAGTTCATAATAACCAATTGCATCAATTACACAAGCCAATTTCAACAATTAAACCCAATTGAACAGAAAGCCCCAATTCGGACCTATTATAAACCCTAGAAATTCAAATTTTCACAAAACTCAAAAATGATCAAATTTATCACTCAAGAACATGTTTATATAGTGTCCCCATCAAAACCCATTGATCAATTGTAAATAATTTGGTCCGAATCAACAAAAAACCCAAAAAGAAAAGTTCCGAAAATCTCCTCCTAAAATGCATGAAAAATGCATGAAATCAAGTAAATAAACTGAAAAACAAGGGTATTAAGGACATACCGGCTTGAGGAGAGAGAGATTATGCAAAAAGATCGGAAGAAAACGACAAAAACTTGAAGAATTGGTCCTGCCTCGTCGGAGAGAGAAAAAGGTTTGAAAAAGATTTTGAAATAGTTCTTTGAAAAGTCAGATTTCCTCTTTTTTAAAAAGCATATTCACGATGTTCGATCGATCGAGAATTACATTCGATCGATCGAAAGTGACAGACGTTTTAGCACTTTCTGAGGCACTTTTTCGATCGATCGAAAAACAGGTTGGATCGATCGAAATGGGCAGAGGCACACTGAATTTTGGGGAAAAACACAGTTTTGAAAATTTGCAAACCCAATTTTGAAAGAACTCCTCAAAGCTTTTGAACAATGAATGCACAATGCATGAGTATGAGATGGAATGCATTTTCAAAAACCCAAAATTTTAAACCCAATTCTCTCAAACACAAGTTTCAATTGTCTTCCAAATTAATTTTCTCAAGCAACAAATATGTTGTGCATAAATCTCAAGATATTTTCAAACTTGGTTGGTCAGACCATGAACACACACACTAGCATGTACAGTGTTTAACAAAGAGTAACTTATGTAGTGTGTGAAACTAGCAAAGACTTGAGATACATGTGAGGTGATACGTGAATGGCAATCAAACACAAAGTCTACACAATTCATCACATAGAATTAAAAGAGACTATCACCTAAAGAGTTACATCCTATAACTCCCACATCTCCTAGATCAAAAGCTTGCAATCATGTAAGTTTCTTTTAATTTTGCCTCTTATTTATATATGAATTGGCATTCAGCCTAATAGTACACACCGGTTTGAATTAAGTGAATTGGCATCAAGCCTAATAGTACACACCAGTTTTAATTTTAATTGAGGCTACACCTTATGTTCTTTTTGTGCATGTGCTACACTTTCTCGAGCACTAAATCTTATGATATGCACTAAGGTGTTCATGATTGGCTAGTGAACAGTGGTGAGATGGTTATTTATGCCTTTCTCAAAAGGATCAAGTCCGTCAGTCAACAACATGTGACTTCATGATTAAGGCAAAGTGATTAAGAACCACACACATCTTTCCCACACAACATGCACTACAAAGTTTCAACTAGTTAAGTGCAACAAATAAGCTCATCAAAGTTAAACAAGGTACACAAGACATGACATGTGTAAAAAGAATGACCAACCTTGTTTTCAAAAATCAAGATAAATAGTGTTCAACACAGATTTTGCTTTCTCCTTTTTTTTTTTTTTTTTTTTTTTTTTTTTTTTTTTTTTTTTTAATCAAAAGAGAAAACAAATAAATCCTAGAATGAAATGCATGTATGAAATGCAATGCAAGTCCTAGAAAAAAAAAACACAAAAACCAAATAACAATGGTCACAATAGAATAGAGCAATGAAGCACAAGGACCATGTCAAAAAGACTCATTTAGTTCGAGTCTTTTGCATCCAAAACTTTTTAGATGCACCCCGAGCATTGGAGTTCTTATTCACATTAGAGTGATTCCCAACTCCAGAATTTGAATAAAGGTTTAACGCCTTTACCAATTCACCAATTAGTGCCATAGGATCTTGTGCTTGAGGCACAGGCACTTTTGGTCTTTTTGCTCTCTTATCAGCTTGAAGCTTGTAACAGTTAGGACGAATATGTCCAGACTAACCACAATAATGACAAACCCAAGCAGGTTTACCATGCATCTTGTCCTTCGGTTTGGTAGGCTCCTTAGGTTTGGATTCTCTTAAGTCTACCCTAATCTTCTTGGGTGGTGAAACTTCTACAGGTTTAACAACCTCACTCACAGGGGGTTTTACAGTTTCCCTCACAACCTTACTCACAAGAGGTTCAGAAGAAGAAGAAGAAGAAGGAACAAAGACAGTGGAATGGGGTCCAGAATCAAAGATGCTTTCTACATATCCTAACCCAGCTTTATCAGAAGGATACTTTTGAACATTTAACATGTGATCAAGTTTAGAACTAGCAGATCTAGCAACAGATAAATCATGTTCCAAAGTTCTAACTTTATCAAGCAACAGCATGTTTTCAGATTTAACATTATTCAAAAGATCATTAGCATCAAATAACTTCACAAGCAAATTTTTCTTCTCAAGCTCAAGAGCATCAATTTTCTTTAGGCCTAAATCAACTTTCATAGCATCCTTTGCAGCAATTTTGCAAAGTTTGTTATAGGCCTCTTGAAGATCTGCGTCTTTAGAGAGTTCCCCATCAGCAGGGTTCTCCTCAGCAGATATGCTTTCATCTACTGTACCAGTAGCAGTGAAAGCAATGAAGTTTCCATCCTCGTCACAACCGGACTCATCATCAGAAACCTCATTATCACTAAGGGTTACAGCCATAGCTTTACCCTTATTTCTCAAGAAAGTAGGACATTCAGATTTGACATGACCATACCCTTGACAACCATAACACTGAGGACCCAAAGAGTTATTAGAAGATTGACCTACTTGTTCTCTAGGTTTTTCAAAGTTGTTAACCTTAGTGGGATCATTCTTCCTAAAGTTTCTAGGTTCAGCAGTGTTGGTGTTCCTTGCCTTTCTATTAGTGTTTCTGAGAAAATTTCTAAAGTTCTTGGCAAGGTAAGCTATCTCCGTGGGAGAGAGCTCATCATCAAATCCACCACCTTCAACATCATCAACTGACTTCAGTGCCATTGATTTGGATTTGACAGTCTTGGGTAAGTCAGACTCATAGGACTGAAGAGATCCTACAAGCTCATCCACAGGGATGGAGTCAACATCCTTACTCTCAGTAATGGCTGTTACTTTGGGTCTAAAGTCTTCAGTCAAAGATCTAAGAATCTTCCTAACAACTTTAGGTTGATCATAGACTTCACCCAAATTATAAGCAGAATTAACAATATCATTTAGTTTTGCATAAAACTCATCAAAGGTTTCATCATCAGACATTCTAATGTTTTCAAACCTAGAAGTTAATTGCTGCAGTTTGTTAATTTTAACAGCCTTTGTGCCTTCATGCACAGTTTGGAGGATTTTCCAGGCAGTATGAGCAACCTCAACATTAGAGATCCTCTTAAATTCCTCCATTGAAACAGCATTGAAGATGGCATTCATAGCTTTGCTATTGAAGCCTGCTGCTTCTTTCTGAGAAGTTTGCCACTCACTCACAGGAGTAGTGGGCTTCTCCCATCCGTATTCAACGGAATTCCACACCCTTTCATCTATGGATTTCAGGAAAGCTTTCATCCTTACTTTCCAGTAAGCATAATTGTTCCCATCAAAGTGAGGAGGAACAAACAGAGAGTGTCCATGCTCCATGACAACTGGGGTCAAGGATCAGCTCTGAGATAAAGATCTCAAACAAGAAGAGCTACCCGCTCTGATACCACTTGAACGGTTTAGACCCCTAAAACTATAACCAGATTGCGTAGCCTAGATTAATTAGCCAAGTTGTTACTTAGTCAAATTAAGCAATTCTAGGTTAAAACAATCACAATATCATATCAAGCATATAAAACATATAAAGCAGCGGAAAATAAATAACATATGATATGATCACCCAGGAAACCACACCGGAAAAACCTGGGGAGGATTTTACCTACCGATCCTCAAGGCAAAACAGAATCCACTAAGAAAGAATTGAAGTTCTTACAAAAGGACTTACAAGCACCCCGCTTGACTTCCTAATGCTACACACCAGTAGTAACTTCCTGACACGACCACGCGCAGGCTCCGAATCCACGGACTACTTCTTTCTTTGAACTCCTTCTTCAAGTACAAGCTCCTCACTTGTTTTTCTCTTTAAGCTTCAATGGCTGCAACCTAGTTGATCATCAAGATGTTGATGTGATCTCAATCTTGAAAACCCTAAGCTTTGTGTAAAGGAAAGCTCATCTATATCTCACAAGAGATTTACACAAAACCGCAATGTATGAGCAACAATACAACTTGTGCAACTCTGAAAAACGTAGCTAGGGTTTGCCTTATATACCTAGAGCAAAAACATAAAAACCTAGACGTTTAAAGAGTTAGGGCTGAGTTGGAATTCTGCAGAAAAACGCATCTGGGCCGACTTTCGATCGATCGAGTCTAACCTTCGATCGATCGAGCCAGGCCGAGAAGCCCCGATGCTTCTGCAGTCACTCGATTCCAACTTTACAATATTAAACCAACTTTGAGCAAACTTAAACAAGACTAAATACATTGTTTTGATCATGGTTTGCCAACATTACAAATTAGAGTTCTAAATACATAAAATCCTAAGACCTTAGAACCTAACATATACTATAAATACCCTTATACCAACGAAATGTAAAGAGCTTCTAAAGAGAATTTTGAGAGAGAAACCCTAAAGAAAAACAAGATTGATTCATCCATAATCTTCGTCCTTTGATTCTCCAAATTCCTCTACTCTCACCCTCTCCATTGACATATCCTTAAGAGGTACATTTAGCCAAATACTTCTCTCACCATACCCATATCTATGAGGAGGTATTTTGGTTCTTGGGAAGTAGTTCAGAATGGACCAATTCATTTTGGTTGATGCAATGGGAGATTGCGGGATCCGTTAAGCTAGAGAATACAAGGTTCGGCATAACCCTGTTGGAGCAGGAACCTTGGAAGGCTTAGGTGTACTAGATAGATTAGGCTTGGAGGGTCTTTTGCTATTCATGTATCCCAACTATATTCTCTAGTGGATTATTGACTAATTGGAAGGCGGCAGAGAGGTTTTCTGCCGAGTACTTCGGCTTCCTCTTCGATAACACATCGCTGTGTTATCTTTGTGTTTGCATCTTTCTTCCCTTTCTCTTTACCTTTTAATTACTATTGTGTTGGTTATTAATTATGGTTTAGAGTGTGTTAACTATTTGGTTATTGCTTACATCTCATTTTCTGCACATATATTGTTTGAATTGTAAGCTTGTGTTGGTATTTTTAATTTGGGGGTCTAAACGTTCATAGGTCTTTTACACACTATTTGAACTTTCAGTTTATACAAAATATTACACAATGCTATAGGATGAAATTCATAAATAGATTCAGGGCATTTTAATTTGGGAATAAGTGTAAGAAAATATGGTTCAAACCTGTCAAGGTCTTGCCCGAATTCAAGCAGGAGATAATTGCCTCTGTTACTTCATCCCCGATATTCTGCCAGTAGTATTGATAGAAAATTGAGGGCATTCCATTCGGGCTTGGTTCTTTCAAGGGAGCCATTTGCTTAAGGGCAACCTCCACCTGAATTCTTGTAAAATCTGCTACCAGCATTTGGTTCATCTCATCATCAACCACACGAGCTGTATAAAGCACTACCTCTTCTACCAGGATTGATGTAAATAAATTTCTGTAATAGATTTCCAGTAAATCAGCAACCTTATCATCTCCAAAACACATCTCCCCACTAGAATTTTTTAATCCCAGAATCCTATTGCTTCGAAATCGCTGTGATGCTTTATTATGGAAATAACTAGTTTCATGTCCCTAGATTACATCCACAAAGTCCTTGCTCTCTGATGCCACATTTTTTCCTCTAGAGTAAGTAAACCCGAAATCTCCACCTTTAGCCCGATCAAGCCAAACATGTCACCACCCCTCAACGCCACCTCCTCCGCCTTTTTCAAGAATTTTTTCTTCTCTACAAGTTGTTGCTAAGTGATATTGCCGAAACAATTTTTACTCCACCATTGCAATTTATTTTGACAAGCACCAATTTTTTGCACCACCTTTCTTATTGGGGACCCCACTGTATTTACCCTCCATGTCGCATTCACTATGTCATTACACCCCTCATCATCCAACCATACTTGTTCAAACCTCCATGGCCTCTTCGGCTTTACCACCACCCCACTAGGATGAATCATTATGGGCTTGTGATTCAAAGACCCACACTCTAACGGAACTAAAAGCTCAAATAATGTAAAACGCTATTGCTTGTTTAGACCCTCAATTTTAAACTTACGGCTAGATTGCTTTTACCCTACTTAACTAGATACGGAATAAGAGTAAGAGTAACATAATCAGGCCAGAACTACTCTAAAGCAGATGCATATACAATAGACAATAAGTATAAAACTTAAAGAGTAAGGGAAGATAAATGCAAACAACAAGATAATACAGAGATGTGTTATTGAAGAGAAAACCGAAGTACTTGGAAAAAAAACCTCTCGCAGCCCTTCAAACTGAAATGATCCACTAGTGAATAAAGTTGGAGTACAAGAATAACAAAAAGACCCTCTAAACCTAATCTACCCAATATACTTGCACCCTCTGAATTACAGCTCCCAACGGACTTCACTGAGCCTTGTCTTCACTAGTTATCTGAATCCCACAATTAGCTTCAAACTGCATCTGCCAATCAATGGATTCTTCCAATGCTTCCCACACGCACCAAAACTTCTTTCAACACTCGAATTGGGAGAAGTAAGTGTTTGGGCTAAGAACCTCTCGAGGATTTGTAATTGGAGAGGTAAGAGTAGATGATTGTGGGTTTACAATCTCTAACTTTCAAGTGTATTGCTAGGATTTTCTCTCTGAAAGTCTCCTTACAATTTCGTAGGTAATGTGGGCTTATATAATGTGTGTAAAGAAATGAGGAAAGTACAAAGTCTTGTCTTCACTAGTTATCTGAATCCCACAATTAGCTCCAAATTGCATATCAATGGCTTCTTCCAATACTTCTCACATGCACCAAAATTTCTCTTAACACTCGGATTGGGAGAAGTAAGTGTTTAAGCTAAGAACCTCTCAAGGATTTGTAATTGGAGAGGTAGAAGTATATGATTGTGGGTTTACAATCTCTAACTTTCAAGTGTATTGCTTGGGTTTTCTCTCTGAAAGCCTCCTTACAATTTCGTAGGTAATGTGGGATTATATAATGTGTGTAAAGAAATGAGGAAAGCACTCTTTAAAAACATCTAGGCAGAGAGTTTCGTGAGTCACTCGCGAGTTGGCCAAGTCGCAAAGTGACTCACAAAAACCAGCCTGGCATAAGTCTGTTCAGCTTTCACACATGTGCTTCTCACGTGGCCTTTCACAGGTTATCCACTCACAAGCCAGTCGCGAACTTCATTGTCTTCGTAATTCTTCACAAAATTCTCACACTCAACCCTTACATTAAATCCCACAAACATACAGGAAAATGATTGAACAAAATACAACCAAATTTGACATGGAATTAGAGCCAACAAAAACATAGTTGTAAATCACAACTTTACAGGAACAATTTTTTTTGCTGAAAAATGAGCACACCAATCAGTCGACCCCACTGCTCTATCTAATCTTTCCCATATCGAAATCTCATTTGCAATATTTTAACCATGTAAATTTACTATCTACTTAACCTAAGTCCATCAAATGACATTCATCCAAAGCAAGATTTTCATCTGACCATAAGGTCGTACCCTCCCCCCTTGTTTTCCATGAATTTTTGATATCTCATTAAAATCTCCTGCACACAACCAAGGAACTGAGAACCGCTAATGTAGGTCTCCTAGAAGATTCCACGGCTCCATTCTAAGATGAGTTTCTAGAGCTCCACAAAACCTATAAATCTCCACACATCCTCTTGCATCAATATGATTTGGGGAAGAGGATTCAACATGAAGTTCCATATCATTTTTCCAAAAAAGGGGCGAGATCACCCCCTTTGGAAATTTTTAAAACACCATGATAACCACCAAACTGTAAACCATCACAAATCACCACTAGCCTTGCTTTATCCAACCATATTTCAGCTAAAAACACCACTATAGGATCTTGTGTCCAAACAATATTGTCGAGCTCTTGAACTATCTATTGGTTCCCAAGCCTTCGACAGTTCCAATAGAGAAGACTCATTGGGATTGGCAGCGCTGGGAACCAGTCTCCACCAAAACCATGTTGTTACTTTCATCACCCTTTGAGACCTTGGATTTTTTTATCAACTCAAGTTTATTTTCCACAGGAGGAGAGTTTCTTTTCTTCTTTTTTTGCCACTAGAGACATTTGTGCTGGAATTTGGCTTTGCTAGAGGCCGAGTAACTCTTTTCTACTTGGAAGTATCAATTGCCGAAAACTAAGGGAACTAAGGGAACTTTATTAGCGACATCTGGCAGAGGATCATACTTGCAAAACTCTATCAATTTCATCAATACGGCACCAAAATAAAACATTGGGGCATATATGACCATCATCCACATTTAACACCGCAGGCAACAATAACTCTACCTTTAGTGTCCCATTTTTTTTTGGCTGCACAATCTCCCCCTACCCCAATCACACTAGCTTTTTCAACTCCAAATATATCGCATAAAGGATCAGTAAATACTGAGGGAAATAACTCACGTTGATTATTTTGGTATGGTACAATCGAAGGAGGAGAAAAATCCAAAGTTGAGTCTTTTGAATTCAAATCTTGCCTACCATTAATCTCAACATTAAACTCTCCCACAAATTCATCAGTTTCCATATCCAAGTTTGCCTCCACCAGAGGCACTTTCTCATGATTTCTGGCCGCCGTGGTTAGGATAGAACCTTCTGCCTTCTTTCCTTCCTTCCCATCCAAACTCGACCTGTTATAATATCCCGGGACAAAAATCACTTTCTTTTTTTTGAGGGTTGATAAGGAGGAGCTCTAATGCTCAAATTGAATTGCTTTTTGTCTTCTGTAAGAGTATCTCTGCTTTGGATTTACAATGGGCAGTCCTTATCCCCATGATTCAAGCAGCCACACCAATAACAATGGTTTGGCAAGCGTTCATACTTAAAGGATACCCAAGATTTCTCCCCACTTTCTAAAGTGATAACTCTCCCTCTGCACAAAGGTAGCAAGATATCTATCTTCACTCTCACCCTAATAAAACTACCCCCCTCTTCATTTTCTGCTCCGATTGCACGAATAACCTCGCCTATCGTATTGCATATTGATGATGCTGGAAAAATCACCAGTGAGCTACACGGTGCCCGCTTACTCTAAACAACACCTGCACAACAAAAAGGAGAAGACCTCGCAGAGAGCACCGATGTGGTGTCGGCCAAATACCCTCCGAAGGTCAAGTTAGAACTTCTTTTTAACTCTAGAGTGCTAAAAAGGGGGTTAATTATGCGTACCTTGATTTGTGAGGGTATTGGGGTTTTTATAGCAGTAGAGGGTTAACCTCTTTTCCTTGGAGTAGAAGTTTTTTCCTTCAAGTAGAAGTCTTTTCCTTATAGGAGTCCTTATGAGCGTAGATTGCGGAATCATTTCCTTGTAGAAGACTGTTGAAGGCCAAAATTTCACAAGAAAGCTCATTCTATGAAAAGTAAAGAAAGACCATAGGCTTTAACAAAAGAAGGCCCAATTCATGCAGCAAGAAGAATCGACATCAAGGCCTTATGCATGTTTAGATTTCCAGCAAAAAGGCCATTAAAAATCCAGCAAAATCTAGTGAAAGAACTGGGCTAGGATCCCGAGAGGCTGCCAGAGGCTCGGGATCCTCGGGACGTGTGCAGTTAAAGTGGAATTGAGACAGCTCAGAATGAGTACAATGAAATACAAGAAATGAAGAACAGATATGTCCCTCTCAAGCACCCAATGGTGCAACAAAGAATCAAAAAGCTTGGAGAGTGACAATTCATGAACAAAAGGCTAGTACCTCGAGGAACCCAGAACGAAGAACTATAAAGGGAAGTGGCTGGGAAATCCTTCAACCCAGTAGGAATTGATTCTGCTCACTTGGAAAAATTGACAGCAAGGAGGACAGCCAAAAAGCTAAGTCTAAGAGGCAAAAGGCCTTGAAAGAAGAGAGGGTAAAGGTCAGCTATCCAAAATGGAAAGTCAGTAAGTGGCTTTTAGGAAAACAGGACTAAAATATGAAAACTATAAGAAACAGAGAAAGAATCAACGGTCAGAATGGCTGGCATAACAGAGGCTCTGGTACCCAGGGAGCTAAGGGGGGAAGAATCAATGGTATCCAAACCCTAAAATGACATTATAAAAAGGGGGAAGCGGCCAACATTGAAGGGGCATTATGCAGCAATAGAAAATCACAGAAAAATCATTGAAAAAACTCTATCAAAACTCAAGGAAAACAGAGAAACATCTCCCAGTATCCCAAAAACAGCCACTATAGCATATACTCGGATCCAAAAGGATTCAAACTTTGCAAATCTTAGAGGTTTAGATAGCCATCTAAGTCTGTAATTTTTGAGCTTATTTGGACCTTGTATCACGTCTTAGTGAGCATATTGTAATCCACAATTAAGAAAAATAATGAAATACCTCATATTGATTTGAGGATCTCTAACAACTATTTGGTGTATTTCTTTATTACGTTGTCTTCCTTTACTGTTTCTTGCTAAAATCCTTCTCACCTAACTATCTTGGAAGGTAAAGCCCAAGCAAAGCCACTCGGACTTGAGTTCCAAATCCCACAAGTCTTGTGCAAAAGCATTAAGTCTGTGAGAATTAGGGCCAGGATCCTCATGGCTGAATCATTCCCATTAAATTCATTTACATATACGTATATGTATTAAAATGTATATCCTAATCTAAGAAACTAATAATTATTTGAGGATATGTGTATTGTATAGTGTGTTTTTTTATGTAGGACCTATAGAGGTAAAAGGAAAGAACAAAACTCTATTGCATAATAAACATGGAGAAAGATCATATAGCTCAGAGAACCAGAGATTCTAGGTTCTCACAGGCCTAGTGCACCTCGGGATCCCACGACAATATCCCCGGGGTACCAAGTGAAGGAATTCTTTTAAATGTTTATACAATAAAAGATA
The DNA here is from genome assembly GCA_023736055.1 of Quercus glauca. Classification (NCBI taxonomy): domain Eukaryota; kingdom Viridiplantae; phylum Streptophyta; class Magnoliopsida; order Fagales; family Fagaceae; genus Quercus; species Quercus glauca. Next base: position 22,336,457 of record CM043319.1, on the reverse strand, counting down.
AGCCTTAAATACTCTATTTCAATCTCCTTCTCATTGTGAATATTATGAACACTTATTTTACTTATTTGATAAGAGTAATGGTCATTTTACGAGACTAAAACACTTATAATGATATTTTATTACTTAGGAGGAATTGCATTTTTCATCTTGAGGGGCTTTATGTGACTTGCGCACAACTTGGTTTGTAATCAGCCCCATTTAGCTGCGATAAACCAAGCCCAGTCCACCAAAACAACAAGTAAAGGGCCCAAGATCCTTGTTTTCTACTTGGGCATGTGTGCTAGAAAAAAAAGCATTCTCACATTTTGGCGACTCCACTAGGGACTGGGAAAAAGGAGAGGGAAAAAGCAATCCCTTTGCAAGCATGGCTCCAAAGCTAGAAAACACCTAGAGGAAGGAAAGTTCCTCTTAGTGCATTCAACATCAAGATCCCAAAAGTGCGGGTTCCTCCAACAAACATTCTACCAAGGGACTCTATATGGAATTTTGGGGAACATCCCAACACAAAGATAAGTTTTATGCATCATTATTTTCTCCATTTTATATTTTGAACATAATGGACTGAAGTCTATGGTTTGCAAATGGATAGCTATCACTATGTTGCATAAAAGCAAAAGCATTGTATTGTTTAATAATAGAAGTAGACACTTGCTCTACACAATATAGAATCATAGATAAGTTTAGTTGTCATACTCATCCTCCAATTAAATGGACCTCATTTAAAGATATTCATAAAAGATAACTGCCCACAAGGACTTGGAATCTCTGGTGGCCAAGCTCTTAGCTTAGCTCAACTTATTCTTCAACCTTGTGTTGGAGGTGGGGTACTGCAATTTTGTTTTACTTCAACTTATTGGTGGTTAACACCATGTTACTAAAAGATTTTGACATTGATCAAAAGTTCACAATGTTTTGAACATGGCATGGGATTGGCTGTTGATGACTCCACACCTTGAGCAATAGAAAGGGTAGAAGGGAGTGATGAGAAGAAAGCTGGTCAATTTGATTAGCATTTATGTAGTTAGTTTATTCCTAAACTTTGAAGTCCAAAACTTGAAGATGCTTGTTAAATGAGGTATTGGTGGTGTGAAACTACTTTGTACCATTGATCTCCAAAGGCAACTCACTGATCTCATAAAACTTAACTAATACTAAAGGTGTTTTGAGAGTACAACCAACCTATATAGTACAACCAAAAAGTTGAAAAATAAATGTTGAACTCAACTAGAAGAAACAAAATCTTGTTTCTCATGAGGATTCTACCTTTTACAAAAAGGGGGTAAGAGGGGTCATGTAATAACAATCAAAACATTGTCTCATTGCTAAAAAAAATGGAGAAGTGAGCCAAAAAAAATTTTTTTTTGATGGAATGAAGATTGTATGAGCTACACAGTAAAGCAATTGCCTCACGTTTGGGGGCTGATTTATTTTCTTTTAAAAAAATTCATAATATTGTTTTGTTTCATTTAAAAAAAAAAAAAAAAAAAAAAGAAAGAGAAGTAAGCGAATCAAAGAGGCTTGATGAAATGTAAATTACATAGCAAAACAATCACCTCACGTTGTGGGGCTAAATAATTTTGCAGCAACTTGATAATAATATCATATGGCGCAAGTTAACAAAATGGACAAGTTTCCTTGGCTCCGCCCATGGATTTGGCAAAATGGAGTAGTTCCATGATCCCAGCAAAGCCTAGGAGATCCTTGACTCCAGGAAGCAAAGACTGGGAGATCCTTGACTCCAGGAAGTAAAGCCTGGGAGATCCTTGATCCCAACAAAGCTGAGGAGATCCTTGATCCCAACAAAGCTGAGGAGATCCTTTATTCCAACAAGGCTGAGTACACCCTCGATTCCAGCAAAGCCTAGGAGATCCTTGACTCCAGGAAGCAATGCCTGGGAGATCCTTGATCCTAATAAAGCCGAGGAGATCCTTGATTCCAAATGAGATCCTAGATTCCAGTTTAAAAAAAAAAAGAAAAAAAAAAAAAGAAAAGAGTAGTTCCCTGGGTCTAGACACGAATCCAACAAAAATAGAGTAGCTCCTTGATTTCGAAGAAGTTGAGTAGTTCCTTGGTTCCAACCATGGTTCTAGCAAAATGGAGTAGTTCTTTGGTTCCATAAAAAAAATTTCGAGTCGTTCCTTGATGGAATAGTTTTTCTGATTCTTGCAAAGTGGAACAATTCTTTGGTTCCAACAAAGTTGAAGTACCTCCATGGATCCAGCAAAGTTAAATGGTTATAAAAAAAATGGAGGCATAAAAAAAAAGATTTTGATAGAAGTTCCACAATAACATCAAGAGAAGGTAGATCAAGCATGGTTCAACAACTACCTCATGTCCTGGGGGCTAAAGCCTATTGTGCAATGGGCCTTGAATATATTTTGAAGAAAATCAATAGAAACACTACATTGCAAGTCAGCAGCAAAATCAATATTATTGAAAGCTTAACAACTATACAATATATCTATAATTTCTTATAGCTCAACAATTGGGCCCACCCATGGAAATAACAAGGTTTGGAGGAGATACAGAGACCACTGAAGGACACCTACAACTAGCTCTAAAGGCCAACCATGACATCACAAGTATTGCCTAATCCTCTCAATGTACCACTAGTACATGAAAGAGGGATTGAATGGAAAGTCCACAAAAGTCACTGCTAATCCTAGTCCTTTCATCCAGCACAAAGTAGACTTTGTGGAAGATATACTCTATGATGAATCGGCTCCAACTGAAAAATACCCTATTGTTAGGATCCCAGGGGGGCTCCCATCTCGAGGATCCCGAGGGGCTGCCATCCCAGAAGAAGGAAACAATACCCATGGTTTGAGGGATCCCTTGGACAGAAAAAGGACAGAAAGAGAAAGGCTAATATACTGCTTTTGAAGATCCCGGAGAAACTTATGGATATGGAAAGGAAGGCATAAATCCTACCAAAGGAAAAACTAGAAGAGGTGAACTTGGGGGCTGACCTAAGGAACCCGGGGCCTATCCTAATCAGCAGTCAGTTATTGGTACCAAAAAAAAAAGGCAACTGGTGGAGCTATTGAAAATATGAAGATTTATTGGCGTGAACTCCTTCAAATTAAATAAGGCACATCCAAAGGATAAATTTCCTTTGCCTAACATCGATCTCCTCATGGATCCAGCCAAGGCAACAACAATATCAACCATAAAGAGGCATACCATGGTCAAGGAACTTAAGAGCTTCTTAGAAAGAGTTTCTTACATTAGGAAGTTCACACCAAGACCAGCCTTGGTCACTAGTGGACTATCCAAACTGTTGAAAAAGGAGAATGTTCTCATATGGGGAGCTGAGCATCCAATCATAAAACTTCAACATGAGTCATTTTCCTACCTTATGGGTACTAGTCCACGGTAAAATCATTATTGTTGTACCTGGGATCCCAATCCCAAGCATACAGAGCATTAAAGGAAATCGAAATGAGGTATCCCAACATAGAAAGAGTGCATTTGGTGGTCATGCATCTCAACAACTGAATCATTACTTTTTACCACCAAATCCTATTGGTGATAAGCTCTCATCCAATAAAAGCCCTCCTTCATCAGCCCTTGTGATCTTGAAGAGTGGCCCAGTGGCTAATATTAATTTCCCAATACAACATAGGTCCGAAGGATCCCTAGAGCTGTCAAGAGCTAAGCTGTAGCAAACTTACTGGTCTAGTTCCCTGAAGAAGAGGAGTACCTATCAACTGAGAAGATCTCTAAAAAAAAGCAATAGCGGTAGAGATCCTTGTAAAGAAATAGACTATGAGATTTGTGAAGACAGCCTTCAATGAGCATGCCTAGAGGAAGCCTTCCTCTTCCAGGATCCCTATAAGAGGATCCCCCACTTGAAGAAAACACCAAGATAGAATCATCTTGGTGGAGCTCCTGGCCACCAATTCACCAGTGAGAGCAACCTTAGATGACTCATAAAAGAAGTTTATTTCCATAAAGGATTTGTTCACAACCAAGAGAGAATATTTTAGAAGATCCTCGGAGAAGGAAACAAATTCTCAACCCTTTAAAGAAAAGAAAAGAAAAGAAATCAGTTCAATGAGTCCACTTGAGAATGAGGGGCTACGAAGGAACTTTTTCTGAAAATTGAAAAATTCAATGGTCATGAACAAATTTTCCAAGTGGCATGGCCTAGGACTTGGGATAGGGAAAATTTTCCATGTACCTAGCCCAAGACTTGATCATAATAGGAATTTTCCAATTGGCATGGCCTAGGACTTGGGAAAGGGCAAACTTTCCACGTACCTGGCACAAGACTTGACTAAAACAGAATTTTCCAAGTGGCATGGCCTAGGACTTGGGAAAGGGAAAATTTTCCATGTACCTAGCCCAGGACTTGATCATAATAGAAATTTTCCAAATGACATGGCCTAGGACTTGGGAAAGGGAAAACTTTCCATGTACCTAGCCCAAGACTTGATCATAATAGAAATTTTCCAAGTAACATGGCCTAGGACTTGGGAAGGGAAAATTTTCCATGTACCTAGCCCAGGACTTGATCATAATAGAAATTTTCCAAGTGACATGGCCTAGGACTTGGGAAAGGGAAAATTTTCCATGTACCTAGCACAGGACTTGATCATAATACAAATTTTCCAAGTGACATGGCCTAGGACTTGGGAAAGGGCAAACTTTCCACATACCTGACACAAGACTTGACTAAAACAGAATTTTCCAAGTGGCATGGCCTAGGACTTGGGAAAGGGAAAATTTTCCATGTACCTAGCCCAGGACTTGATCATAATAGAAATTTCCCAAGTGACATGGCCTAGGACTTGGGAAAGGCAAATTTTCAATCTACCTAGCCCAGGACTTGATCATAATAGAAATTTTCCAAGTGGCAAGGCCTAGGACTTGGGAAAGGGCAAACTTTCCATGTACCTGACACAGGACTTGACCAAAACAGAATTTTCCAAGTGGCATGGCCTAGGACTTGGGAAAGGGAAATTTTCTATGTACCTAGTCCAGGACTTGATCATAATAGAAATTTTCCAAGTGGCATGGCCTAGGACTTGGAAAGAACAAACTTTCTTTGTACCTGGCCTAGGCCTTGGCCAAAACAAATTTCAAGTGACATGGCTTAGGACTTGGGAAGAGTAAACTTTCCATGTACCTAGCCCAGGACTTGGCCTAGAACAAATTTTCTAAATACATGGCTCAAGAATTGGCCAAGAACAAAAGTTTCCAAGTACAACCAAGAAAATGGTCAAAAGCAAAAGTTTATGGGTACAAGCTGTAGCATGTACCAACAATAGGTACAAGTGCAAATTGTAAGCATATCCCAGTCATGGCTACAACTTGTAGCACGTACCAGCAATAGGTACAAGCCATAGCACGTCCTAGCAAAGCGTGCAAATTGTAAGCAAGGCCCAACGAGGGGTACAAAGAGAAAGAGCCTCGAGTGGGTACGAAAACCCAAAAGTGGGTGTATAAAGTACACAAGATTGACCTCCTTGAAAGGAATTGGTTCAAGGGAGCCTAAGGAAGCAAGAAAGGCATAACTAAAAAAAAAAATTCTAAAAGTACATCACTCAAAGACGCAAAAGCATGGATACTTTTGCAAATCTCTATACAAAGAGATTAGTCAATGACATTGCAAACCAGCTAGCAACATTTCCCTCCTCCTACAAGGTGTAAACTCACCAAAGGCTTGGAGGTACTTCAATTCAACAAAAGAAAGCTTAATACTAACAGGAAGGTGAATTCTAATCTTTGGCAACATGTTAGTTCATTCCATGAAGAAAGTGTAGCAATTCCTTTGGAATTTCCCTCAAGAATTATTTGATCTACACATTGGTTCTACAAGCCAGGAAAGTATCCAAGAACAATTTATTTTCTCGCACATGGGCTACAGGTAACCCACGAGCTCGGAGGGCTAATGTTGAAGGCCAAAATTTCACAAGAAAGCTCATTCTATGTGATAGGCCAAAAACACATTCACGGATCCCAAGAAAATCAGATTGGAATTCTGACTTTTTAATTCTCGACAGATAGCAGGTGTCGAGGTAGGTGTCGAGCAGGTGTCGAGCTTTAAAAATTCTACACTTCAACTTGCTTTTTCTTGGACAGACTTGATGACTTCAACACTTGATCTTGAAACATTGTTTCTTGAAATATTAAAAACACCTAGAACTACCCAATTACAAGTAGAGTGCGTTTTGCCAAAGGATTAGCCAATTTACAAAAAATATGACATATGTTCTTAAGTGTGAACACATATGTCCTAACAATCTCCCCCTTTGGCAATCCGTGACAAAACCACAACAAACAAATGAACATATGAGAGAAGTCATAAATCACTCAACTCATATTCACTTGTTAAGTACAATAAAATCTATCCTAACACAAACTCTTGAAGAACTTTGCAAAAAAAGAGTTTATGGCAAGTAGACTTTGACAACCTGTATTTCTGAAACACTTTTAAACAAAACTCATCAAGGCATCTTGTGTGAAACAGAAATAATTAGATTGCATACAAATATAAAGAACATGTGTATAAAGAGAGAAAAGAAACAACACATGAAGAGATAGGTGAAAGAAAAACATACATCCACATATATAGAAAGATAAGTACAATGTATGTAAACTGATATACAAGACCAATGTATCTATAAGAATGAAAAAGAAAAGATACATCTAAAGCCTCACTACATCCCTCAAAGATATGAACACTCCCCCGATCAAAAATGTCCTATACTAACTCTCCCCCTAAGATGACTACTCTCATAATCCCAAAACTACTCCCCCTTTTTGTCACGAATGACAAAGGGTAGAGTGTCATGTAGACATCTCATCAGTAGAGCTAGCATCTCCATCATCATCATTAGAAGCATCATCGTCATCACCATCAGCATCATCATCATCCTCAGTATCAGAATCTGAAGCAACTGGAGGAGGTGGTGGAGGAGAAGCCTCAGATGCAAAACCACCCATGGTCGCCTGCCGTCGTGCAATACGACCAACACGAACGTTCACCTGATACAGCTCAATGGTGAGTGTATCAAGGCGAGCATCCATGCGCTGCAGCTGCGCCATAATATCTCCAAGAGATACATTGCCTGAGGAAGGAAGAGGAGTCGATGTAGATGGAGCAGATCTGGATGGAGCCGAACGGGAGGGCAGAGTGGAATCCGGCTGTCTCGACCTGAACTGTGCCTCACTACGTTTTACGGTAGCGGCATCTACCGTACATGTTGACGGCTGAATCCCGTACATGAACGATCAATCCCATACATGTTGGAGTAAAACTCCTGAATAAGTACGAGAGGACAAGTGACCGGGACGTCACACAGTGACTCCCATCCCCTACTGTGAATGACAGAGGGAAGGTCAGTATCGGCGAAGTCCGCCAGAACAACGTGGCATTCCGAATGAACACCTCGTTTAGAAAAGTTCTCAGTAAACGCCTTTTGGGCATCTACATCACGGAACCGAAGAGTATGAGGAGCAGTATCAGAAGATGAAGAAGCTCCAGAACATAGAGGGTTCCAAGCCGGAGTGGATTTACGTTTAGGTGCCATAGATGCAACTAACGTAAAAGAATGAGAAAAGAGATAGAGAGGGAGACAATCAGAAAAGTCCCAAACAGTTCAAATATGATAAATATGTTGAACAAAATGGACGTATGCATGGAAATGCATGGTCATGTGACGTGCAAACATAAAGAGCATCATGGGCTCAGCCCAATCCAATCCTAGCAGCACACATACAAGAATCACACAACTAAATGCATGAAAATATCATTCTAATGCACATGGAATGCAATGCATCACATTTTAATCACTTTTTATTGAAAAACCAACCCAAAATTTCAACAAAAACTCAAAGATTTTGAAAAACCCCAAAATTTTCAAAAACTTTAAAACCTAAGTTTCAAAATCATGAAATGCGTGAAGAACAAAGGATAACAAGATCATACCAGGTGATTCGAAGCAAGGAAGTGCCAAAAATCACGTTGGATGAAGGTTGGAGTGAAGAAAAATGATCTGGAAGACGAACTGCCTCGGACAGATCGAAGAGAGATCGAGAAAATGAGAGGGAAATCGCGATCGCAGCTTAAATAGGCACCTCAGTAAATCTCGACAGCTGAGGTGTCGAGAGGTATCGAGGATGCTGTCGAGAAAGGTGTCGAGAATTTTGCCTTCGACAGCTAAGGTATCGAGGAGGTATCGAGGTACCAAACAGCTGAACCAATACCAGAAGCTCGATCGATCGATGAGGTGTCGAGAAGGTATCGAGGAGACAGAGAGAATCTCGATCGATCCACCAGGTATCGAGGAAGTGTCGAGATTGCGATAAGAAAAAGGCTTTAGAAGCTCGACAGCTGATCAGGTATCGAGGAGGTATCGAGAAGGTGTCGAGCCAACTTTTCAAAGCAGTTTTTCGAGAAGAGAAAATCACAGACATGAATGCAATCAAGACATGCACCTCAACCATGATCTAAACAACATAAAATGCTCTCAAATAACCTCTCTCAAACAAAATTTAAGCACATGGATCTCCCAAAACACACACACACACTAAACAAGTCTAACCAATTTTATATTTCAAAAATAAGTCATGACAGTTTAGTGAGCATACAAAAGCACATGTAAAACCTTTGTGATGGCCAAATCACATTGTACCTGCACATGTATCAAAAGTAGCAAAGAATATTGCGTGTTGTGTGTGAAAAACATCGCAAGATTGCATATGTGTATACATGTTATGACGATCTGAGATATGAGAAAATAACCTTAACTCACACACAATCATAACTGTTTGATGGGGACTATCACCTTTGAGGTACATCCTATAACTCCCACATCTCCTAGAATACACGCTTGCAACCATTTTAAAGCATTTGTAATCTTTTTGCTTTTTATTTCTTTGCATATTTTCTTTTTACACATATCATACATGGGCTTATGAGAAAGAAAAGAAAATACCCATTGATATTTTGACATTTCAATTTTGCTATGCCTAAGCACACAAATGTCATTGACATCACACTTTTGCTATGTCGAAGCATACAGATGTCATTAATGATTGGCGGGCAACAGTGGTGAGATGGTTATTAATGCCTTTCTCTTAGGATTTTCTAGTCCTACCCGTCAAAAAGAGTGATATGAGTGTTAAGTCTAAGAAATAACCTAATCTTACTCATCACAAACACGAGCCACAAAACTCACTTGCTTAGTTGTGCATAAAGATGCTCATCTAAGCTACAAGAGATACAAAATTTAGAAAACTTTGTTTCATTGGCCATCTAAGGTACACAAGTACCAAAGTACACAAAACACACACTGTTTTTGTATTTTTCAATTTTTCAATTTTTTTATTTATTTTTATATCAAAAACAAAATAAACAAAACTGAAAGTAAACACACAAAAACATGTTAACAAAGCAAAACAATGCATAAAACCAATGTTTTGACGAAGGAATTCAAAACGTTTGCTGTCAAGAGGTTTGGTAAACAAATCAGCCTTCTGATCATCGGTGTTAATAAACTCAAGAGTGAGAGTACCATCTTCGACAAGCTCCCTAATGAAGTGATGTCGAATCTCTATGTGTTTGGTTCGAGAATGTTGAACCGGATTCTTAGAGATATTTATGGCACTGGTATTGTCACAATAGATAGTAAGATGATCTTGACAAATACCGTAATCATGAAGAAGTTTTTGCATCCAGAGGAGTTGTGTGCAACAGCTTCCAGCAGCAATGTACTCAGCTTCAACAGTGGATAAGGAGATGGAGTTCTGCTTTTTGCTCATCCAAGAGACAAGATTGTTGCCTACATAAAAACAACCCCCCGAAGTACTCTTCCTATCATCAGCATTCCCAGCCCAATCCGCATCGGAATATCCAGCTAAGACATTATTAGTGTCCTTGCTGTACCACACACCGAACTCAGCGGTAGTTTTGACATACTTTATAATTCTTTTTAAAGCAGTCATATGTGATTCTTTGGGATTAGCTTGATATCTAGCACACACTCCAACACTGTAGCTAATGTCAGGCCTACTAGCAGTAAGGTAAAGAAGACTACCTATCATGCTTCTATAAAGGAAGGGATCAACACTCTTGCCTAACACATCTACAGTGAGTTTAACATTAGGGCTCATAGGGGTACGAACAGAACTAGCAGAATCCAAACCAAATTTTTTCACAAGATTCTTAGCATACTTAGATTGAGATAGAAATATACCTGAATCTTGCTGACGAATCTGCAATCCAACGAAGTGAGTCAGCTCTCCAATCATGCTCATCTCGAACTCGGCTTGCATGAGCTTTGAGAAGTCATGAGCAAGTTCATCCTTAGTTGACCCAAAGATGATGTCATCAACATACACTTGAGCAACTATCAACTCGCCATCTTCCTTTTTGATGAAGAGAGTTTGGTCAGCTTTTCCTCTTGTGAACCCATGTGATACCAGATATTGTGTGAGTCTGTCATACCAAGCTCTAGGGGCTTGCTTCAATCCATAAAGTGCCTTTTTGAGATACAACACATGATCCGGAAAGTGTAGATCAATGAATCCTTTTGGTTGAGCCACATAGACATCCTCTTTAAGTAGCCCATTCAAAAAGGCAGTCTTCACATCCATCTGATAAAGTTTGAAGTTCAGTTGGCATGCTAAGGCAAGCAGAATTCTAATGGACTCCATACGAGCAACTGGGGCAAATGTTTCATCATAGTCTACTCCTTCCATTTGAGAGTATCCTTGAGCCACAAGTCGAGCCTTGTTTCGAATCACATTGCCTTCTTCATCGGTCTTGTTGCGGAAAATCCACTTTGTACCAATGATGTGCTCGCCCTCTGGTCTAGGTACAAGAGTCCAAACATCATTCCTCTGAAACTGGAGCAATTCATCATGCATTGCTTCAACCCAACTTTCATCTTGTAGTGCTTCCTCCACTTTCTTGGGTTCAACCTGTGACAAGTAGCAAGAATAAGACACAAAGTTAGCAACACATTTATCAACTGTTCGTTTCCTTAATGTGAGTTCATTCAAATTTCCCACAATAACTTCTGGAGGATGATTCAGTTTAATTCTGGAGGAAGGTCCTTTTTCCTGAAGAGATTCAGACTCAGGTGAAGTCGGGATTTCTGCAGACTCTTCCACAACACTGGGAGTACCGGGAGCAATAGGAGATGCGGGTTCTCGGTCAACAATGTCTTGAACTTCCGTAGGTTCAGGGGGAAGAATTTCCTTGGGAAGTTCATCACTGCCTTTCTCAGAATTAGACTCTGAAGACTCATCAATGACAACATTTACAGTCTCCATAACCTTCATAGTCCTTTTGTTGTATACCCGATAGGCCTTGCTGGTAGAAGAGTAGCCCAGAAATATGCCTTCATCACTCCTGGAGTCAAACTTTCCCACATTCTCTCTATCCTTGAGGATGAAGCAAGTACTTCCAAAGATTCTGAAATACTTTACATTTGGCTTTCTTCCTTTCCACAACTCATAGGGAGTCTTTTTGTTACCTAGTCTAAAGTACACCCTATTCACTGTATGACATGCAGTGTTTATGGCTTCTCCCCATAGGTTTCGAGCCACATCTTTGTTATGCAACATGGCTCTGGCCATCTCTTGAATAACTCTAATCTTTCTTTCTACCACACCATTCTGTTGAGGTGTAATAGGTGCAGAGAATTCTTGAGATATACCTGATTTCAAGCAGAAAGATTCCATATATGAGTTCTCAAATTCTTTACCATGGTCACTTCAAATTCGATCAATCTTCAAACTCTTTTCATTCTGCAGTCTTGTGCACAAGGCCTCAATGTGCTCGGGAGCATCAGACTTGGATCGAAGTAGGATGACCCAAGTGTATCTGGTGAAGTCATCTACCACTACCATGATATATCTCTTACCACCAAAAGACTCAGTTCTGGTTGGACCCATAAGATCTAAATGCAACAATTCCAACGGTCTGGAGGTAGAGGATGCTTGAGTGCTTGGATGCTTAGCTTTTGTCTGTTTCCCAAGTTGACATGGTCCACATACCACATTGCTCATTCTACTAAGCTTTGGTATCCCCAAGACAGATTCATGCTTAGAGACAATAGATAGATGCTTGTAACTAGCATGTCCCATTCGCTGATGCCATAGATCTTCATTTGGTAGACGAATGCTATTGCACACTATATCAGCATCAGGAACCAATCCATAACAATTGTCCAAAGTACGAACCCCACTGATGAGCTTCTTTCCGGACTCATCCATGACAAGACACTTTCCTTTTGAGAACAGCACCATGAAGTCTTGATCACATATCTGGCTTATGCTCAGTAGATTCACCCTTAGTCCTTCTACATAGAGAACATTTGCAATGTCCGGCAGTCCTGGCAGAGATATGATTCCTTTCCCTTTAATCTGTGACTTGCTTCCATCACCAAAGGTCACATTACCACCTTTCTTAGGCTCAAAGATCTTGAAGAGAGATCGATCTCCGGTCATGTGTCTTGAGCAACCACTGTCAAGATACCAAAGGCATGTATCCATCACTTTGAATGCAGACTTCATCATGAAACACACTTCATGCTTGGATGACAAATCAGAGGGAATGGTTCTTTCTCTCAACTGCCTTCTACTAGCTAAGCCTTTAACTTTTACTCTTCTCAGACGAACTCCTCTGCACATTTTCATTCTGAGACAGTCTAGTTTCTTCTTAGCCAAACTGAGATCTTTTATCATAGTCATTACATGTGAATTCAAATAACTTTTAGACTTGTGTTTTCTGAGACACTCAAACAAATAGTGATTAGAAAAACAAGATGTATTTGAATACATAGATCTCTTGAAGCTGGTCATAGCCATGACAAACAGGGGTCAATGGATCAAACACAGCAAAGATTAAACCTAATCAGAGTGTGCCCGCTCTGATACCACTTGATAGGCCACAAATTGAATGACCCCTTGTGATTTAAACTAATTAATTAATTTAGCCAAGTTATTAATTAATCAATTTAACATGCAAATACGTGGTAGCACAAACAAATCACCGAATAACTAAATATGCAGCGGAAAATAAAAGACACGGTGATTTGTTCATGAATGGGGAAAAACCCTAACGGCAAAAACCCCACCGGGTGATTTTCAGGTCACCACTCCCGAAACTCCACTATTATCAAATCAAGCGGTTACAAATAAGGAATCCCAAGTACCTTACCAACCTACAGTTGAACCCTTACCCCAATACCCAATTGGACTTGATCTGTAGCGACAGTTCCTCTTTTTGATGCACGGCTCCCAAGTACGTGACTAACCAGATGCGCGGATCCCAGTACGCGACTTCAAATACCAACTTTAGGAAGAAAAGGTTGGCTGCAAAGTTCTTCAGATCATCCTATGCAATGAAGATCAGGAAGATGCTTGGTTACAAAACCCTAAGGTGCACAATACACAGCAACTTCTTGAAGAAGATGAACTAGGTTAAGAACTTCGTCTTACAGCACAATTTGCTTGAACAAGGATTGCTCAATGCTTATGCAACTTGTGTCTATGTTGACGGCTCTTAAAACACTCCTTAAATATGTTTAGGGTTAGAAGAAAAGAAGGCCCAAAAACACATTCACGGATCCCAAGAAAATCAGATCGGAATTCTGACTTTTTAATTCTCGACAGATAGCAGGTGTCGAGGTAGGTGTCGAGCAGGTGTCGAGCTTTAAAAATTCTGCACTTCAACTTGCTTTTTCTTGGACAGACTTGATGACTTCAACACTTGATCTTGAAACATTGTTTCTTGAAGTATTAAAAACACCTAGAACTACCCAATTACAAGTAGAGTGCGTTTTGTCAAAGGATTAGCCAATTTACAAAAAATATGACATATGTTCTTAAGTGTGAACACATATGTCCTAACACTATGAAAAGTAAGGAAAGACCATGGGCTTTAATAAAAGAAGGCCCAATTCATGCAGCAAGAAGAATCGACATCAAGGCCTTATGCATGTTCAGATTTCCAACAAAAAGGCCATTAAAAATCCAGCAAAATCCATTGAAAGAACTGGGTCGAGATCCCCAGAGGCTGCCAAAGGCTCAGAATGAGACAGCTCAGAATGAGTACCACAAAATACAAGAAATGAAGAACAGATATGTCCCTCTCAAGCACCCAGTGGTGCAACAAAGAATCAGAAAGCTTGGAGAGTGACAATTCAGGAACAAAAAGCTGGTACCTCGGGGAACCCAGAATGAAGAACTATAAAGGGAAGTGGCTGGGAAATCCTTCAACCCAGCAAGAATTGATTCTGCTCACTTGGAAAAATTGACAGCAAGGAGGACAGCCAAAAAGCTAAGTCTAAGAGGCAAAAGGCCTTGAAAGAAGAGAGGGTAAAGGTCAGCTATCCAAAATGGAAAGTCAGTAAGTGGCTTTTAGGAAAACAGGACTAAAAGATGAAAACTATGAGAAACAGAGAAAGAATCAACGATCAGAATGGTTGGCATAACAAAGGCTCTGGTACCCAGGGAGCTAAGGGGGGAAGAATCAATGGTATACAAACCCTAAAATGACATTATAAAAAGGGGAAAGCGGCCAACATTGAAGGGGCATTATGCAGCAATAGAAAATCACAGAAAAATCATTGAGAAAACTCTGTCAAAACTCAAGGAAAACAGAGAAACATCTCCCAGTATCCTAAAAACAGCCACTATAGCACATACTCGGATCCAAAAGGATTCAAACTTTGCAAATCTTAGAGGTTTAGATAGCCATCTAAGTCTGTAATTTTTGAGCTTATTTGGACCTTGTAGCACGTCTTAGTGAGCATATTGTAATCCACAATTAAGAAAAATAATGAAATACCTCATATTGATTTGAGGATCTCTAACACTTATTTGGTGTATTTCTTTATTACGTTGTCTTCCTTTACTGTTTCTTGCTAAAATCCTTCTCACCTAACTATCTTGGAAGGCAAAGCCCAAGCAAAGCCACTCGGACTTGAGTTCCAAATCCCACAAGTCTTGTGCAAAAGCACTAAGTCTGTGAGAATTAGGGCCAGGATCCTCGTGGCTGAATCATTCCCATTAAATTCATTTACATATACGTATATGTATTAAAATGTATATCCTAATCTAAGAAACTAATAATTATTTGAGGATATATGTATTGCATAGTGTGTTTTTTATGTAGCACCTATAGAGGTAAAAGGAAAGAACAAAACTCTATTGCATAATAAATATGGAGAAAGATCATATAGCTCAGAGAACCAGAGATTCTAGGTTCTCACAGGCCTAGTGCACCCTGGGATCCCACGACAGTATCCCCGGGGTACCAAGTGAAGGAATTCTTTTAAATGTTTATACAATAAAAGATAAGCCTTAAATACTCTATTTCAATCACCTTCTCATTGTGAATATTATGAACACTTATTTTACTTATCTGATAAGAGTAATGGTCATTTTACAAGACTAAAGCACTTATAATGATATTTTATTGCTTATGAGGAATTGCATTTTTCATCTTGAGGAGCTTTATGTGACTTGCGCACAACTTGGTTTGTAATCAGCCCCATTTAGCTGCGATAAACCAAGCCCAGTCCACCAAAACAACAAGTAAAGGGCCCAAGATCCTTGTTTTCTACTTGGGCCTGTGTGCTAGAAAAAAAGCATTCTCACAGAGACTAACATTCAGCGTGGGATACAAGTCATTTCCTTATATACTCATGCGTGGTGATCAAGCCAAGTTTTAACAAGGCCATCACCTTAGGACCATCAACTTACCTTATTCCCTTCAGCTATATCGTCGTCAGCTTATTGATGGTGTCAGCTTTAAGGTCTTCAGCCATCCCCACCACTTATCCTGTCAACTTAAGCTGTAGGCTCCATTACACGGGCAAAGCTAACGAGTTTAATCTAGAGTATCTTTTATGCTATAATTTTATTTATCAGTTGCCCCCTACTCCATATCTCTGTCAGTCTAAACTGACGGGTTGTGGAGTTGTATCTTTTTCATTGCTAACTTTCACTTTAGTCAAGAGAGAGAAAACAATTCAAAGCCGTTTCCTCGAGCAGCCATTATTAAATGCTCGGACACGTGGCGTGCTCTGGTTGGCTCCGCTTCTGGATGAGGGCGTCTCTTCGTCTTCCGTGCCTTTCCCCTTTATATATAGTCCACTTCTCCTCCTTATTTTTACTGTTTCATCTTTACTGATTCCTAGAGAGAAGATCCGTCGCCTTTCTTTCGTCAATCCTCCTACGTCGTCACCTACGTTTCTGCCGTCGCTTTTTTTTTACCGTCACCCGTTTTGAGAAACTTGTAAGTTCTCTTTCTTTTTTTTTCTTTTCTTTTTTTATGTGCTTTATTTCAATTGATTTCTCTAAAGTGAGGTCGTCATCTTAGGTACTTAGAATAAATCCATCACTTATGAGTAGTCAGATGTCAAGTGACGCGTCGAGTGGTCAGTCGTCGGTCCGTGATGGAGTGGGCTACAATGAGGTATTTGGTTCAGGGTCTGAGTCCGGGAGCTTTTCCTACTCGTCAAAGAGGGAGACATCAGCCCAAACTCCTGACGAAGGAATAGGGAGTCATGGAGATGAAGGTCAGGAGGAGATAGTAGGTGATGAGGGCGAAGTTTAAGGGGATAAAGAAAGGGATAGTGACGGAGATGAGGATGACGAAGAATCCTGTGAGGGAACTTCAAGAAGTCCTGGAGAGAGTCGCCCCTTCATCCTTCCTAAGGATTGGGCCGTCTATAAATTTTTACCAATAATGAGCAATAAGGTTTTCAAAGAGTTGCGCGTCTGTTTCCAAATCCCAGATCATATTCCTATTCGTCTCCCCAGAGAAAATGAAAAGTGCTATACGGGGAGAACCGCAGACGTGGGCATGTATGATGCTATGTTTGCTGCGGGGCTGAGGTTACCCCTGACGGCCTTACACCGTCAGCTTGCTGACTTCCTTGGGTTGTCCATTAGCCAGATCGCTCCCAATTTGTAGAGAATCTTTATAGGTGCCGAGGTCTTATGGGGTCGTCTGAGTGGAGGACACCGTCAGCTTTCTCTGGATGAATTTTTTTTATTGTTATAGACCCCTACACCTGTCTTCTTCTAAAGGGATGTACCATTTCGCCGTCAGGGAGAGAGATTTGAGATTAGTGTCTAAGATGCCAGACTCAAATAGAAATTGGAAGGGTAGGTACTTTTTTGTTAAAGAGACGGACTGGGTGTGCCGTTAGGAAGAATGGGAGACCATACCCCATGGTATTTTGATAAAACTTGGGCATATGTCAGGGATTCAGGTTTTAGCCGTCAGCTTTTACCCCTGTCAGTTTTTATTTGTATTTGCTTACTTATATTTTGAAGTATTTTAACATTTGTCTGTTTGTTTCTTTTTCAGCCAATACTCGTCCTCTTATAACCGATGAGCAAAGAGATTTCATCCGTCGGGTTTTAGAGATTCCTTTGGAAGAGCGATCGTGTCGAGATTTGATTACCTTTGACACTCTTCACGCTTACTACGAGGGGCCTGAGCCGACGCCTGAAGCTCTCAAGTTAGAAGAATTTTCTCATCGTCGTGAGTAGCTTGTTCATATGGTTCCGTCACTTTAACTTTTGCCGTCAGTTTTTCTCATATGTATCTGGTATCTTAGCAGAAATGGAATCAGCCAAGCAACGAATCAAGATTGCTGCTGCTCGCCAAAAAGAGGAGCAAAGGGCAAAGGGGGAGTTGGCATCTTCGTCAGCTCCCAAGTCCGTCACCAAAGGTGCGTCAAAGAGGAAAACCGACAGGAAGGATAGCCGTCCGCTTAAAAAGGTGACCGTCACTCCTGGGAATGAGCCATTAGAGAAGTCAACCCCCGCATCAGGCCACGGGGCAGGAAAGGGAGTAATGACTTCTTCTGGTCCTGTACTGGAGTGACCCCGCTGCCTGCTAACGCACAAGGATTATGCTGTCAAAGAGATAGAGACACCCATAAAATCGACGGACATAGATCCTTATGCTTTGTTAGGGACGAAAGAGCTGGGGGCGTCAGCTTTGTTCAACTTGACGCGGGTAAGCCGTATTCCCTAATTATTTTTTCCTTATCTTTTTCTTATTTATTGACTGACGACCATGTTCTTTTTGAGGCCTTGGTTCGTGTAAAAACTCTTCAGGACCGTTGTGTGGCCAAGGAGGGCATCGCCACTCGTGTTACCAAGCATAATGCTAACATGTTGAACCAACAGGCGTAATACAAAGAAGCCGTCCGCCTCCTGAACGTCAAGCTAAAGGAGACGAAGCAAAAGCTAGAGAAGGCGGGTTGTCAGAAGGAGAAGTTAGAACAAGAACGGACGACCCTCCGTAAACAGGTGGAGACGGCTGGGGCTAATGCAATCCAAAAATTCAAGGCGTCAGATTCCTTCATTGATTCCTGTGGTGGATACTAAGGCACTGGATTTTGTTAGGACATATGTGTTCACATGTTAAGACCATATGTCATATTTTATGTAAATTGGCTAATCCTTTGACAAAACGCACTCTACTTGTAATTGGGTAGTTCTAGGTGTTTTTAATACTTCAAGAAACAATGTTTCAAGATCAAGTGTTGAAGTCATCAAGTCTGTCCAAGAAAAAGCAAGCTGAAGTGCAGAATTTTTAAAGCTCGACACCTGCTCGACACCTGCTCGACACCTACCTCGACACCTGCTATCCGTCGAGAATTAAAAAGTCAGAATTCCAATCTGATTTTCTTGGGATCCGTGAATGTGTTTTTGGGCTTTCTTTTCTTCTAACCCTAAACATATTTAAGGAGTGTTTTAAGAGCCGTCAACATAGACACAAGTTGCATAAGCATTTAGCAATCCTTGTTCAAGCAAATTGTGATCTAAGACGAAGTTCTTAACCTAGTTCATCTTCTACAAGAAGTTGCTGTGTATTATGCACCGTAGGGTTTTGTGACCAAGCATCTTCCTGATCTTCATTGCATAGGATGATCTGAAGAACTTTGCAGCCAACCTCTCTTCCTAAAAGTTGGTGTTTGAAGTCGCGTACTGGGATCCGCGCATCTGGTTAGTCACGTACTTGGGAGCCGTGCATCAAAAGGAGGAACTGTCGCTACAGATCAAGTCCAATTGGGTATTGGGGTAAGGTTTCAACTGTAGGTTGGTAAGGTACTTGGGATTCCTTATTTGTAATCGCTTGATTTGATAATAGTGGAGTTTCAGGAGTGGTGACCTGAAAATCACCCGGTGGGGTTTTTGCTGTTAGGGTTTTCCCCATTCGTGAACAAATCACCGTGTCTTTTATTTTCCGCTGCATATTTAGTTATTCGGTGATTTGTTTGTGCTGCCACGTATTTGCATGTTAAATTGATTAATTAATAACTTGGCTAAATTAATTAATTAGTTTAAATCACAAGGGGTCATTCAGTTTGTGGCCTATCAAGTGGTATCAGAGCAGGCACACTCTGATTAGGTTTAATCTTTGCTGTGTTTGATCCATTGACCCCTGTTTGTCATGGATAGAGGACAATCTCTAATTATACCTCCTTTATTTGATGGGACTAACTATGCCTACTGGAAAGTACGCATGAAAGCTTTTTTGCAGTCCTTAGATGAGAAGGTGTGGCAAGCTGTTGAGATTGGCTGGACCAAGCCAACAGAAGCGCCGGCTGATTGGGATGAAGCCAAGATCAAGGCGGCGAACTTCAACAGCAGAGCGTTGAATGCTCTATTTAGCGCTGTCACCAATGAGGAGTTCAAGAAGATATCCTCAACAGAAACTGCCAAGGAGGCGTGGACCATCCTCCAGACAACCTATGAAGGAACAAAGGCTGTCAAGGATTCAAAGCTACAGAGGCTCACTACTAGCTTTGAAGAAATTAAGATGGAGGAGGATGAGTCATTCGTGAGTTCTATGCCAAGCTTAAAGACATAGTGAACTCAGCCTTCAATCTTGGGGAAACCATCCCTGAACCCAAGGTTGTAAGGAAGGTGCTCAGATCTCTACCTGAGAGATTTCATGCCAAGATTACGGCAATTGAAGAATCAAAGGATATTGATAAAATTCCTTTGACTGAGTTGGTTGGGAACTTGCAGACCTACGAGCTAGGGTTATCAAGAATAGGCAAGTCAAGCAAGGGTAAGAGCATGGCCCTCAAGGCTAAGAGCAGTGATACAGATGAGTCTTCCGATGATGAAGATTCCAAGATGAAGTCCTACATTACAAGGCAGTTCAAGAAGTTTATGAAGAATGCCAATGGGAGGAGCTTTGACAAGGACCGAAGGCAATCCAGTACTTCTCAGTTCAAGAGCCAAGACAAAGGAAGGAAGGATGCCAAGGATGGCGGTCAGTACACTGTTCCGGCAGGACCAAAGTGTTTTGGGTGTCATGGGTTTGGACACATGAAGAATGAGTGTCCTACATATCTGAAGAGCATTGGAAAGAGCAAGGCTCTTGCTGCAACCCTTAGTGACACTGAGCCTGAAGATGATTCCGACAATGAGGATGATGGAATCCTAAATGCCTTCACTGCTTCAGTCAATTCTACTGATGGGATTGTTGAAGAAGAAGAAGAAGAAGAATTGGTGGACACTGAATGTGAAAAGATGGATGATAAAGATGATATTCATTCAGCCTATGAGAAGCTTTACAAGCTCTCTGAAAAGCATGAGAAGTTATACAGGCTGGCCACCAAGAAGCTCAGTGATGTGGAACTCGATAGAGAAGAATTGTCCACAAAGTTTGATGAGGCGAATCAAACTATTGGTGCACTAAGGTTTGAAAATAACTTCCTGGTTGAGAAGACCAAGAAGCTTGAAGCAGAGCTGTTTCAAGTTAGAGCTCAACTGGAGAAGACTTCAAGTGCAAAACTTGATGAGATGCTCAGCAACCAGAAATCTGCTTCAGATCGAACAGGCTTAGGGTATGGTCTTTCTATCTCTAACTCTGCTTCTACTAGTTCTACTGTTTTTGTTCCTCCTGCTAATACTGTTAAAATTGAGAACATTGATGTTAAAACTGAATTAGCTAGTGAGAACATAGACAAGGGTAAATCAATCTTAGGAGCACCCCCTAAGTTAGATAAGAAAGATGCTAAAATCCCTAGGGATAAGAAGGCTAACTCTCAGAAGCCAAAACAAAAGAAGCAGCATCTCTGTTATCATTGTGGAGCTGCTGGTCATACTCAACCTAATTGCTACAAGTGGCTAGCCACCCAACAGAGCAACAGTATGACAGCATCTGGAAGCCAAAATCAGCTTCAATCTTCTCTTGCTCCTCTTGAAGATCTTCTGAAAGCTATCATGTTCCTTTCGAACTTGAACGGTTTTAATTCTTCCCCCTCACCGCCGGCTCAAGGATTTAATCAAAGGAAAGGCTCTTCCAAGGTGTGGAAGAAAAAGGATTCAAAGTGATTTCATCACTTTCTTTTCCCTTCTTGTTCTTCTTTTTTTGTTGCATTGCATGTGTGTTTTGCATTTTTATTTGAGTCAGTCTAGTTTTACGCATTGTTTTGCTTAGTTAACATGTTTTTGTGTGTTTACTTTCAGTTTTGTTTATTTTGTTTTTGATATAAAAATAAAAAAAAAAATTGAAAAATTGAAAAATACAAAAACAGTGTGTGTTATGTGTACTTTGGTACTTGTGTACCTTAGATGGCCAATGAAACAAAATTTTCTAAACTTTATATCTCTTGTAGCTTAGATGAGCATCTTTATGCACAACTAAGCAAGTGAGCTTTGTGGCTCGTGTTTGTGATGAGTAAGATTAGGTTATTTCTTAGACTTAACACTCATATCACTCTTTTTGACGGGTAGGACTAGAAATCCTAAGAGAAAGGCATAAATAACCATCTCACCACTGTTGCCCGCCAATCATTAATGACATCTGTATGTTTCGGCATAGCAAAAGTGTGATGTCAATGACATTTGTGTGCTTAGGCATAGCAAAATTGAAATGTCAAAATATCAATGGGTATTTCTTTTCTTTCTCATAAGCCCATGCATGATATGCTTAAAAAGAAAATATGTAAAGAAATAAAAAGCAAAAAGATTAAAAATGCTTTAAAATGGTTGCAAGCGTGTATTCTAGGAGATGTGGGAGTTATAGGATGTACCTCGAAGGTGATAGTCCCCATCAAACAGTTATGATTGTGTGTGAGTTAAAGTTATTTTCTCATATCTCAGATCGTCATAACATGTATACACATATGCAATCTTGCGATGTTTTTCACACACAACACGCAATAGTCTTTGCTACTTTTGATACATGTGCAGGTACAATGTGATTTGGCCATCACAAAGGTTTTACATGTGCTTTTGTATGCTCACTAAACTGTCATGACTTATTTTTGAAATATAAAATTTGTTAGACTTGTTTAGTGTGTGTGTGTGTGTGTTTTTGGGAGATCCATGTGCTTAATTTTTCATTGAGAGATGATATTTTAGAGCATTTTATGATGGTTGGATCATGGTTGAGGTGCATGTCTTGATTGCATTCATGTCTGTGTTTTTCACTTCTCGAAAAACTGCTTTTCTCTGCTGGCTCGACACCTTCTCGATACCTGGTCAGCTGTCGAGATTTTCAAGCCTTTTTCTTATCGCAATCTCGACACATCCTCGACACCTGGTGGATCGATCGAGATTCTCTCTGTCTCCTCGATACCTTCTCGACACCACGTCGATCGATCAAGCTTCAGTATCTGTTCAGCTGTTTGGTACCTCGATACCTCCTCGACACCTTCAGCTGTCGAAGGCAAAATTCTCGATACCTATCTCGATAGCACCCTCGATACCTCTCAACACCTCAGTTGTCGAGATTTACTGAGGTGCCTATTTAAGCGCTGCGATCGCGTTTTTCTCTCTCATTTTCTCAATCTCTCTTCGATCTGTCCGAGGCAGTTCAACTTCCAGACCACTTTTCTTCACTCCAATCTCCATCCCAAGTGATTTTCAGCCTTTCTTGCTTCAAATCAAGTGGTATGATCTTCTTTTCCATTCCTTTTTCATGCATTTCATGATTTTGAAACTTAGGTTTTGAAGTTTTTGAAAATTTTGGGGTTTTTCAAAATTGATGAGTTTTTCTTGAAATTTTGGGTTGGTTTTTCAATGAAAAGTGTTTAAAATGTCATACATTGCATTCCATGTGCATTAAAATGATATTTTCATGCATTTAGTTATGTGATTCTTGTATGTGTGCTACTAGGATTGGATTGGGCTGAGCCCATGATGCTTTTTATGTTTGCATGTCACATGACCATGCATTCCCATGCATACGTACATTTTGTTCAACATATTATCATATTTGAACTGTTTGGGACTTTTCTGATTGTCTCCCTCTCTATCTCTTTTCTCATTTTTTTACGTTAGTTGTGTCTATGGCACCTAAACGTAAATCCACTCCTGCTCGGAACGCTCTGCGTTCTGGAGCTTCCTCATCTTCTGATACTGCTCCTCATACTCTTCGGTTCCGTGATGTAGATGCCCAAAAGGCGTTTACTGAGAACTTTTCTAAACGAGGTGTTCATTCGGAACGCCACGTTGTTCTGGCGGACTTCGCCGACACTGACCTTCCCTCTGTCATTCACAGAAGGGGATGGGAGTCACTGTGTGACGTCCCGGTCACTTGTCCTCTCGTACTTATTCAGGAGTTTTACTCCAACATGTACGGGATTAATCGTTCAGTACCTCTCTTTCATACTCGCGTTCGAGGTACGCGCATTGCTGTCACACTACAGCTGGTTGCGGATGTGCTTAGAGTCCCTAGGATAGAGTTTCTTGACTATCCTACTTGTGAGCGTTTGAGGACTGTGTCCAAGGATGAGCTCATTTCTGCTTTTTGTGAGCGCCCTTCTGTTTGGGGTGAGCATCAGTACACATCATGTAGACCTTTTGCTAAAGGTCCTAGGTTCCTTAACATGGTGATGACTTTTGTACTTCATCCTCTCTCTCACTATAACTCTATCACTGAGCCTCGTGCTCGTTTCTTGCTATCTCTACTTGAGCATCTTACGATAGATTTTCCTTCTCACTTCATTTTCTCTATCATAGATGTTCATTTAGATGCGGCGTCCCGTGATAAGCTCATCTTTCCTTCCGCTATCACGAGGATTCTACGCCATTTTTCCATCCCTTTTCCTGTGTCCGACCATTTCACACACATATCTACCATAGATGCCGCTACCGTAAAACGCAGTGAGGCACAGTTCAGATCGAGACAGCCAGATTCCACTCCGCCCTCCCGTTCGGCTCCATCCAGATCTGCTCCATCTACATCGACTCCTCTTCCTTCTTCCGGCGATGTATCTCTTGGAGATATCATGGCGCAGCTGCAGCGCATGAATGCTCGCCTTGATACACTCACCACTGAGTTGTATCAGGTGAACATTCGTGTTGGTCGTATTGCACGACGGCAGGCAACCATGGGTGGTTTTGCTTCTGAGGCTTCTCCTCCACCACCTCCTCCAGTTGCTTCAGATTCTGATGATGATGATGGTGATGATGATGATGCTTCAGATGATGATGATGGAGATGCTAGCTCTACTGATGAGATGTCTACATGACACTCTACCCTTTGTCACTCGTGACAAAAAGGGAGAGTAGTTTTGGATTATGAGAGTAGTCATCTTAGGGGGAGAGTTAGTATAGGACATTTTTGATAGGGGGATTGTTCATATTTCTGAGGGATGTAGTGAGGCTTATGATGTATCTTTTCTTTTCCATTCTTATTAGATACATTGGTCTTGTATATCAGTTTACATACATTGTACTTATCTTTCTATATATGTGGATGTATGTTTTTCTTTCACCTATCTTTTCATGTGTTGTTTCTTTTCTCTCTTTATACACATGTTCTTTATATTTGTATGCAATCTAATTATTTCTGTTTCACACAAGATGCCTTGATGAGTTTTGTTTAAAAGTGTTTCAGAAATACAGGTTGTCAAAGTCTACTTGCCATAAACTCTCTTCTTGCAAAGTTTTTCAAGAGTTTGTGTTAGGATATATTTTATTGTATTTAACAAGTGAATATGAGTTGAGTGATTTATGACTTCTCTCATATGTTCATTTGTTTGTTGTGGTTTTGTCACGGATTGCCAAAGGGGGAGATTGTTAGGACATATGTGTTCACATGTTAAGAACATATGTCATATTTTATGTAAATTGGCTAATCCTTTGACAAAACCCACTCTACTTGTAATTGGGTAGTTCTAGGTGTTTTTAATACTTCAAGAAACAATGTTTCAAGATCAAGTGTTGAAGTCATCAAGTCTGTCCAAGAAAAAGCAAGCTGAAGTGCAGAATTTTTAAAGCTCGACACCTGCTCGACACCTACCTCGACACCTGCTATCTGTCGAGAATTAAAAAGTCAGAATTCCAATCTGATTTTCTTGGGATCTGTGAATGTGTTTTTGGGCTTTCTTTTCTTCTAACCCTAAACATATTTAAGGAGTGTTTTAAGAGCCGTCAACATAGACACAAGTTGCATAAGCATTGAGCAATCCTTGTTCAAGCAAATTGTGATCTAAGACGAAGTTCTTAACCTAGTTCATCTTCTTCAAGAAGTTGCTGTGAATTGTGCACCGTAGGGTTTTGTGACCAAGCATCTTCCTGATCTTCATTGCATAGGATGATCTGAAGAACTTTGCAGCCAACCTCTCTTCCTAAAAGTTGGTGTTTGAAGTCGCGTACTGGGATCCGCGCATCTGGTTAGTCACGTACTTGGCAGTAGGGAACTTAAGGCGGACCATACACTCGACCGTGTCTCTTTCGGGTGACTGTAGTATGACGCCGGCTCCTCCAGCCTGCCTGTTGAAGGATCCGTCTACATGCAAGCTCCATAGAGGAGATTCCCCTGCCCCCCTGTCCTCGCCATTTGTGAACTCAGCTATAAAATCTGCGACGACTTGTCTTTTAATGGCAGTTTGCGGGCGGTACTGGATGTCAAACTCGCTCAATTCTATGGCCCATAATGCCAGTCGTCCCGCGGCTTCAGGGTTGCTCATTGCCCGTCGTAAAGGCTTGTCGGTTAGGACGACCACCGTGTGGGCTTGAAAGTACGGTTTGAGTTTACGTGCTACCGTAACTAAAGCGAATGCGAGTTTCTCCATGGGCGGATATCTTTCTTTAACTCTGCGAAGTGCCCAGCTGGTGTAGTACACAGGCTTCTACACTCTCTCTTCTTCTCTGATCAAGGCGGCGCTGACGACGGCTGGGGAGACGACAAGATAGAGAAAAAGTTCTTCACCTGGTTGCGAGGGACTCAACAGTGGTGGGGAAGAGAGATAAGTTTTCAATTCCTTGAATGCTTGTTAGCACTCGGCAGTCCACTCGAAAGATCTCTTCAATATGCGAAAAAAGGGTAAGCACTTGTCCGTTGCCCTTGAGAAGAACCTATTTAGCGCTGCTATCTTACCATTGAGGCTTTGTATTTCCTTCACATTTTTTGGTGGTGCCATCTCTATTATGGCCCGGATCTTGTCTAGATTGGCCTCGATGCCCCTCTATGACACCATGAATCCTAGGAATTTCCTACCGTCACCCCGAAGGCGCACTTTCCTGGATTAAGCTTCATGTTGTAAGAGCGAAAAGTGTCAAATGTTTCCCTGAGGTCTTCTAAGTGATCTTCCTCCCTTTGGCTTTTTACCCGCATATCATCTACGTAGACTTGGACATTTCTTCCAATCTGCTATGCGAACATCTTGTTCATAAGCCTTTGATATGTTGCGCCTGCATTTTTCAAACCAAATGGCATTACTTTGTAACAAAAGAGGCCTTGGCTGGTTACAAACGAAGTTTTCTCTTGATCGGCTTCGTGCATCTTGATTTGGTTGTGACCGGAGAAAGCGTCCATAAAACTTAACAGCTAGCATTGAGTTGTAGAGTCTACTAGAGTGTCGACCCTCGGGAGGGAATAGCTATCTTTGGGGCACACTTTGTTTAGGTCAGTGAAGTCTATGCACATCCTCCACTTCCCGCTAGCTTTCCTGACCATCACTATATTTTCTAACCAGTCGGGGTAGTAAACTTCCCTAATAAAGTTTGCCTCCTGTAGTTTGCGGACTTCTTCAGCTATGGCCCGATCTCGTTCTGGGGCAAATACCCGCTTCTTCTGCCGGACGGGTGGAAAGGCGGGTGACACATTTAGCCTATGCTCTATGATTGAAGGGCATATTCCTGGCATGTCCTCGTGACTCCAGGCGAACACATCCTGATACTCTCTGAGGAAGGCTGTAAGTGTTTGTCGAATCATGGGACTTGCAAGGGTTCCAATCTTTGTTGTTTGGTCAGGCCTGGAGTCGTCAAGGGGTATTTCTTTAAGCTTCTCAACAGGCTCTGTCGCACTCCGATGTTCTTCTATGCTCATGGCCTGGAGATGATCATCCATTTCCATCATAGCCACGTAGCATTCGCATGCAACCACCTGATTTTCACGTAGTTCTCCCACTCCGTATTCGGTAGGGAATTTAATCATTAAATGATAAGTCGAGGTCGCTGCCTTCCATGAATTGAGGGTGGGTCGCCCTAAGATAGCATTGTAGGCAGATGAACAGTCGACCACGAGGAACATCACGTCCTTCGTAATTTGTTGAGGATGGTCGCTTGCTGTTATAGACAATGTGATCGCGCCCAGGGGAAACACCCTTATTCCTCCAAAACCGACGAGTGAGGCATTCATCGAAATTAATCGTTCTCTGTCGATTCTCATCTGCTGGAATGCTGGGTAGTACAAAATGTCTGCCGAGCTCCCATTGTTGACCAGTACCCGGTGCAAGTTGTAGTCCCCTACTCGTAGGTTGACAACAAGCGCATCGTCATGCTGATGATGAAGACGTCGCGCATCTTCTTCCGAGAACCCGATGATAGGGCCTTTTCTTCGTGCTATTTTTGGTACTGAGCCCGTCAACTAGACGTTCTGGACCATCCTGAGGTACGTCTTCCGAGCCTTTTTGGATGACCCGGTAGTCGTTTCTCCTACAATCATCCTTATGTCGCCGATAGGAGGCCTAGGACGGCCATTATCCCGTCGGGGGGGTTGCTCTTAAGGCAGTGGATCCGTTCTTTCCTTGCTTACGAACTTCTGAAGGCCTCAATTTGCTGCTTTAAGTTATAACAATCGGCTGTGTCATGACCGTGGTCTCGGTGGAAGCGGCAATATTTGTCTTTGGAACGCTTGCTAGGATCTCCCTTCAGCTTTCCAGGAAAGGCCAGAGCCCCTTCGTCATTGATTTGCATTAGGACTTAACCTATCGGGGTGGTTAGCGGGGTGAAGCTTGTGAACCTTCCCCCCGGGGGCCTAGAACGCCTTTCATCTTTTCAGCCTCCTGTCCTCGGCTTCTTCCGCCCTTGGTCTTGTCATGCATCTTCTTGCCTCTCCCTTTTTCTTGGTTTTTCCTCCCGAGCCTGTAGCGCGTCTTCAGCATTCATATACTTAGTGGCCCTGTAGAGTACTTCTGACATGGTCTTTAGGTCATTTTTGTATAGGGAGAACAAAAACTTACCCTTTCGCAACCCATTTGTGAAGGCTGCTACAAGTATCTTGTCGTCGGCTTCATCAATCGAGAGCGCTTCTTTATTGAAGCGCGTTATGTAGGATCTCAGTGTCTCGTCCTCTCGTTGCCTGATACTCATCAGGCACGCTATAGACTTCTTATGCATGTGTCCCCCAATAAAGTGTGTAGTGAACTAAGCGCTTAGCTCCTTGAAAGTGCTAATGGAGTTCGGCGTCAGCTAGCTAAACCATACCCTCGTGGGGCTCTTCAGCGTGGTAGGGAAGGCCCTACACATGATTTCGTCTGCTACCCCTTGAAGGTGCATTAAGGTCTTGAAGGTCTCCAGGTGATCTAGAGGGTCCTTCACCCCGTTGTAACTGTCTATATGTGGCATGCGAAATTTATGTGGTAGGGGGAAAGAATTGACGACTGCAGTAAATGGCAAGTCGATGTGATTTACCAAATCGTCAAGGTCGCTGGATACCCGTCCTTTGAAGGCGTTCATCATGACCTCCATTTGTTCCTTTATTGCCTGTATCTCCGTGGCTATGTGTGGTTGAGTTGCATCCGTGAGGGATGGCATGCTCAAATTCTGTCGCTCCGGTCTACTCGGAGCGTTACTGCCTTCTGGCCCTTCTCATTCTCTTCTGTCGGCACTGGTGCCTTCTTGGTCCTGCTCTTGAGTGTTGTGACCTGCATTTTTTTGGCGTAACTGTTCTTCCAGATCGTGGTTCTACTTAGTAAGGCGCTCTACGGCGGCAGCCAAGGTGCGAACCTGCCTCTCAAGGGCCGTTGCACGGGTTTCGTCTCCCTAAACGTTGTTCGTTATTGCCATCAAGCGAGTCAGCACCATGCAACTCTCTTGTCCAGGAAGCATTTGCTATGGCTTACAAACCAAAAAGAAACTCAGTTTCCTACAGACGGCGCCAACTGATGATGCCGGAAAAATCACCAGTGAGCTACACAGTGCCCGCTTACTCTAAACAACACCTGCACAACAAAAAGGAGAAGACCTCGCAGAAAGCACCGGTGTGATGCCAGTCAAATACTCTCTGAAGGTCAAGTTAGAACTTCTTTTTAACTCTAGAGTGCTAGAAAGGGGTTAATTATGCGTACCTTGATTTGTGAGGGTATTGGGGTTTTTATAGTAGTAGAGGGTTGACCTCTTTTCCTTGGAGTAGAAGTCTTTTCCTTATAGGAGTCCTCATGAGTGTAGATTGCGGAATCCTTTCCTTGTAGGAGACTAACATTCAGCATGAGATACAAGTCATTTCCTTATACACTCATGCATGGTGATCAAGCCAAGTTTTAACAAGGGCGTCACCTTAGGACCGTCGGCTTACCTTATT
Organism: Quercus glauca; assembly: GCA_023736055.1. Taxonomy (NCBI): domain Eukaryota; kingdom Viridiplantae; phylum Streptophyta; class Magnoliopsida; order Fagales; family Fagaceae; genus Quercus; species Quercus glauca. The sequence continues at coordinate 22,306,693 of CM043319.1, read as the reverse complement.
CCCTTTAGCTATATCGTCGTCAGCTTATTAATAGTGTCAACTTTAAGGTCTTCAACCATTCCCACCACTTATCCCGCCAACTTAAGCTGTAGGCTCCATTACATGGGCAAAGCTGAAGGGTTGAATCTAGAGTATCTTTTATGCTATAATTTTACTTATCACATATAATTTCAGCCACCATGGTTGTCATAACTGATACAAGACATCATGGACCTATAGCCAAATCATCACTTTTTCAAACTTCAAATTACCCACTAGACCATCTTGCTCATATCTTTGTAGCAACACCAAGTGCTTTATCGAAGCTCCATGGCTCGCTAAGAAATTTTTTTTTACAACACGCTTGTCCTCAAAAACGAAGAGTGCTTTATGATCCCTCAAGTTTCGAATCTTAAAACCATCACAACATCTCCATACCTATTTAAATGGTCTTGCCACTGCATCCATATTTAGAGCCCAAGTGGTAAGGAATTTTGCCGCTATGATAAACTCATTTGTTCTTTGTGCTTTAAGGAGAATAAAACCGGAATCTTCCATTTCAGAAAGTGACATATTACTCCAGGATTCAACAAGGTCTTCCATAGCAATATGCTGCCATGAACAAAGCACGAAGACTAACGTAGATTGTTTCCCAGTAACCCCAAAAGAAAAAATCCACTAGCTCTATAAGCACACTTGGTACCTAAAAGGATAAAACCACCTACAAGAGGGACGATAGTTCTACAACTTAAGAGAAGAGGAGTAACCTGACTTTCTTAGCAACAGAGAAAAAAACCAAAAGAAGCTATCCAAAAAAACCCAACTTGAATATTAAAAACATCATAATAATGGTAGAACCATAAAACAAAATTTAAAAATTTTTTCCACATCCATGTAATTTAATTTAAAGGTACCATAATTGTAGAAACTAATTAAAAGTGAAGAACTTTCCTAATATTGTGCAGATTAAATTGTAGAAACTAATTAAAAGTGAAGAACTTTCCTAATATTGTGCAGATTATTTGAAAGCACGATAATTAGATAGCTTCAAATAATTAAAGAGCTTTAAATAAAAAAAAAATTTTAAAATTAAAAAAAAAAAAAAAAAAAAAAAACTCCCAAAAAAATTATGGGACAATCACTCCTAAGAAAACACTTCATTTAAATTATAAAGTCTGTATTTTTGGGACTCAAGTGATGGTCCAACCTAATGGCATACTCTGTAGATTGTAGTGCCTCGTCATGTTTGTTATTTAAAAACTTTTGTCACATGCATGTTATATAAAGTACATGCAGACCCCCCTTGATCTTTTTGCAATATTTATTAGGTCACTCTTATAAGCACTAAAATATCAACTACAAGCTTTCTCCAAAAATATATATATATATATATATATATATATATATATATATATATATATATATATATATATATATATTCAAACTACAAAGATATTGGCAAATATGACATCACTACAAAAAAAAAAAAAAAAAAAAAAAAAAAAAAAGGTCCTATAGCCACATTTTTAAAACACGGCTATAGCTCATAAAAACATGGCTATTGGACCATTTGGCCTATAGACACTTTTTTTAGGCCGCATTTACAACCGTAGCCTAAAACCCGTGACTATAGGACATACTGTAGCTGCATTTTTCAAACGCGACTATAGGTGACATCTATAGCCGTGTTTTTTAAATGTGGCTATAGAGGACATCTATAGCCGCATTTAAAAACGTGGCTATAGGTCACTTGTTTCCGTGTGAGAAGACATATTATAGCTGCGTTTAAAAACGCGGATATAGGTGTTAGATATAGCCGCGTTTTAAAAACATGACTATAGATGACAACTATAGCCATATTTTTAAATGTGGCTATATCTGTCACCTATAGCCGCGTTTTTAAACACAGCTATAGCCTCTCTTCTTTTCTTTTTCTTTTTTTTCTAGGCCAGATTGCGAATGCATTTACAAACGCTGCTATAAGTTTTACAAATGCTACTATAGAAAACCTGAGATCAGATGGAGGGTGAGGGCTTGAGAGATGAAGGTTGATGATGTGCGATGGGAGAGGGGTGGAAATTTTTTACTATACTATTTATACAAAGCCTAAAGCCGTGTTTTTAACCTGTGGCTATAGGTAAATCTGAAGCCGCATTTAAGAAACGTGGCCACTTCCTAAACTAAAGCAGCGTTTTAAACACACGTCAAGCTAGAGCCACGTTTCCTAAACACAGCTTCAGTTCATATTTAAAAAATAATAATTAAAAAAAAAAAAAAAAACACCGAAATACGAAGGTCCTATAGCCACTTGCTTAAAACACAGCAATAGCCCCACCCCCAAAAATGCGACTATAAACACTAAAAACGCAGCTATAGACATATTCTATAGCCATATGTTTAAAACGCAGCTAGTTTTCAATACTTTAAGCCGCGTTTTTTAAAAATGCGGCTATAGCCCATCTGTAGCTGTGTTTTTGAAAACGTAATTGAAAAAAATGTGGCCTAAGACCCGCGTGTTTTGTAGTGCATGTTGCAATGATATATTGAGAAAAATGAAAAGAGGGACTCATCTATGATCTATGACATGTTGCAACCGTTATAGTTTTTATGTTAATAATAAGTTCAACACAGCCTTTAAAAAAAAAAAGGCAATATAATAATAGAATCTTAAATGACTAATTAAAAGGGAAAAATTTTTCATAATATAATGCAAGGTATTAAAAGGCATAATAACCACCGCGCACTCTTGGTGCGGTGGTCACTCCATAAGTATAAATGCCTGTGGGGTGTGAAGGGTAAGGGCCGAGATTCAAGTCTCTAGGAGGGAGCTTCACACACATATACACTTAGATTATGTTAGAGTAGAAATTCTATCTTGTATCAAAAAAAAAAATTAAAAAGCATAATAACCAGATAGCTTTAAATGGAAATTCAAAAAATACATAAACTACTAAAATTATAGGCCAGTCACCAAATACTATAATTAAATCAATCCTAAAAAGTATGCCCTCTCAATATGCAAAACATTGTGAGATCTAATTAACTCAACTTGTAAAATTTCTTGTTGCCGTCAAAGAGATTTAGGATACAATTTTTTTGTCACCATCAAAGAGATTTGGGGTTAGAAGTATAACTCTGCCAACACCAAAAATTAATTGGTATTTTTCCTTATAATAGAAAGTAATCATCATTGAGCCAATGCCATAAGTTTGAAATTTTATGGAGTTTAAGTAATAGTTCAGTAATAATGGCATCTTCTGTGGTGCCTTGTGTCTATGGTTTAAACTTAATGTCTACTTTAATCTAATATCATATCATATACGATGTAATAAAAGTTAAATCTTAGATTTCACTCTTTTTTTTTTCTTTTTTTTTTTTTGCAAAATTATGTATTTTAATACACTATACATATTGTATGGGCTCTCTCTCTCTCTCTCTTCTATGGTTTAAACTTAATGTCTACTTTAATCTAATATCATATCATATACGATGTAATAAAAGTTAAATCTTAGATTTCACTCTTTTTTTTTTCTTTTTTTTTTTTGCAAAATTATGTATTTTAATACACTATACATATTGTATGGGCTCTCTCTCTCTCTCTCTCTGTGTGTGTTAGGTATATACATTTAGACATGGCAAAACAGGTCAAAATTTCTTGACCCAACCCAAACCTGAATTTTTTTGCCTAAAGCAAAAATAGGTTGACCCATGACCCAACCCGATTTTTTTGTGAGTCAACCTAACGTAAACCACAACTCGACCCGTGACCTTAAACATTTTTTAAAACTTTTTTTTTTTGGGAAAACAAATAATAAAATTAAAACAATTTTGGTTTAATTATTTTGTATGAGCTTTAAGGAAATAATTGAGACCTTGACATAACTGCACACAAATGAACTGAAAGATGAATAGTTGAAAGATTCTGTAATGAGAAAAGATTTTTAGATATCAAATAACAAAGTATATGCCAAGACAATTTGGTTACAGCAGAGTTAAAAACATATATTTAAAATTATAGACATGTATGAGAAACATTCATAAGTGTGAAAAGAGTGGAGCCAAAGTATCAATGAAATTAGGATAAATTATGAATGCTCGGGCCTATTTTTTAACAATTCATGTCCAAAATAAATGAATTTTCAAAATAAATTATGATATTTTCTAGAGTACGCGTTGCTTAACAATGACATAATATTCACAAAAGAGACCATGTATAATAAGTAAACAATCAAACTTTAATATATATTCTCCAAATTGAAAGAGAGTGTCAACCACAATTGATAATAGGTTATAAAATTAGTTTTCAATATTATAAATTTCTTATCTATTTTTATTCTTTGTCAAATTAGCTATCCAATAAGCCATTTGTAATTTTGTTTTATATTTTGGGATGTTGATATTGTGCAGAAATAAAACTTAATGTATTTGTTTTACTTATCCTTTATGCTATTTTGTTTTTGTTTGTAATGTTGAGATTTGTATAATTTTAAAATTATTGAACAAATATTAATTTGATTAGTTGAGATCATTCTTGATATGAGTGAAGAATTCAAAGTAATGCATTTTGCATCAAGTAATTTGCTGCATGACTTTCCAAATGGCAAATACATGTTGTTTTCTTTATTAAAAAAAAAATCATGTGAAAAATACGGGTCAACCCAACACAACTTGACCTGACCCGAACCTGAACCTAACCTGCCCATTTGCCACATCTATATAAATTTAAGCGTAAAATTAATACAATTATTCTGTGACCACACAATTTGCTACAATTTTTGCCACAACTTGATGAAATGTGCAACTGTAATCAATGATCCATCACTTTAATTCAAAAAAACTCGTAACTTTTTCTCCGTGACTCACAATCGTACATGTTAGAATAGTAACAAATATTGTGATACAAAACTTGTGCCCACACACTTTCGGCATGAACTTCAACACTCCTGATCAAGAAAATGTCAAATCTCTAGGAGAATATCTAACCCCCTTTTCAATGGAAAGCTTCTTCTATATTCTAGGATGTTAGCAATGCATAAGCATCATACCTTGTTCATGTCCATTCACCAAACTATTTGAAAGAAAATTATAGGATTTAAATAGGATGGGATCATTTTTCTCTAGGAATTTCTCCAATGATTTGGTATTGACTCTTGGTGATAACTCTAAGCAATCTTAGGTGCTAACTCTTAGAATATACTATGTAATTTTTGCGAATGTCAATTTCTTTGTTGTATGAAGCTTTAGTTTTGTCACTAACGTTTGAACATAATAGAGGGGAAAACAAAAAGCTTTCGTTTTGTTACATTATTCCTTCAAAAACAAGCCTTTTTTATTTTTTAATTGTACAACTATTTTTATATCAAATTTGTTTATTGGATGAGGATTGCCCAAGGGGATAACATTCTTTTCTGGCAACTATATAGCTGAATGCAATAACCAAACACAGTTCATAACATTTTTTTTTCTTGCTTATTGCAACTGTAGCGCATGCTAATAATTCTTCTTCTTCTTGCCAGAGTTGTAGGTATGCATATAGTCTTCTGTTTTATTCAAATCTATAACATTAATAACGTCCATTAGAATTGAATAAACAAAACAATTATATATTACTGTATATATATATATATATATATCCCAAGGAATGAATTATGAACTCAATGGTTTTACTTTTAGTACCTGAATAATAACTGGGTGGCGGCACTGTACAATCAACATCAAGAATATGACCATATTTCACATCTGCGCGAGAGCTTGGGCACAACAAGTAACAAGTACCACAGCAAACACTCAATTTCAAATGATCTTTATACCGATGATGACAATCTGCAAAACACTTATATCTGCAAGCAAGAGTTGGCGTTATTATCCTTGAGAGGGAAGGATTACTAGCAAGCAGAAGCAAAAATAGCACCACCATCATTTCCACCATTCTCTTCATCTTATCTTCTTCTATAACTCTAAACTTTCTTCCTCTATTGAAATAATATATATAGGTAAAGCTAAAGCTTTTTCGGAAATTCTACTATGTATCATGTTCAAAATGTCCATCTTTAATATAGAAATGTTATGTCCACAATATTTTTACAATAAATCCTAGGTGGCAAGTTGTTATAGGTTTTTCCACCTTTAAGATAGCAATGTTATGTCCACAACACTTTTATAATAAATCCTAGGTGGTAAGTTGTTATAGCTTTTGCAGATGGACAAGAAAGTAATTTCAGTGGTGGATTCAAATTTTAAACCCATAACAATCTGACACCTAAGATTTGTTATGAAAATGTTCTAGACGTAATAATTCTCCTTAAAAAGTGGAAAAATATTATGTACATGTTTTATATTTTATTGAAATCTAATCTATATGTAGAATAATGTTAAATTTCTGCCATTTGACATGTTTAATTAGTTTACAAGTCTTATTTGACTTACATTAGTGCTATTTGGCTTTTTTTTTTTTTTTTTACAAGATAAAATTCTACTCTAGCCTAATCTAAGCATATATGTGTGTAAAACTCCCTCTAAGAGACTTGAACCCCGACCCTTACCCCCTACACCCCACAAGTACTTATACTTATAAAGTGACCATCGCACAAAGGGTGTGCGGTGGTGCAATTTGGCAATTCTAAATCTTCAACATGTGGACCAATCATGCCATATGCATGCTCTTTTTACTTGAAACAAAAAAAATTGATTACTATAAAAGAAAGTATACATTTGTCAAAACTTGGCTCATGCCAACGTATCACAATTTGCATGAATTGCCAAGTGTACTCGTTGGAAGACGCAAATGAAATTAGACACTTTTGCAACATACATGCATGTTATTCAATGTTATTTAAAGGCACTATAATTGTACAACCATAAATGAATAATTAAAAGTACTAATTAAAAGGAAGGAAAACTCCTAATTAATAGAGAAGTGCAAAATTCACAACATTTTCACAATAAGTCTTAAATGGCATGTTGTTACATGTTTCTAATTTGAATCATATCTACCACTTAAATTTTTTTTTACCTACCAGTAACAAGAAGTAACAACCTCTCTTAGGATTTGTTATGAAAATGTTGTGAGCGTAATATTTCTCTAATTAATATGATGCATGTTATTTAAATGTACAATAATTGATAGCTTTAAATAATTAAAGAGCTTTAAATGATGAATTAAAGGAGGAAAACTAATGAAAGACACAATAATTATAGAGCTTTAAATGACTAATTAAAAGAAAATAAACTCTTATACTATGAATTTATCATCTATTTCCATTATTAAATCACTCCAAAAACAACATGCACTTTAATTATGCATAGCATTTTTTTTTTTTTTCTTTTTGAGAAGGAAATATGCATAGCATCTAAATGTCAATGTTTATGTATTTTGGGGGTTTAACCGTTTAAGTGATAGTCATGTGGTAATGCCATCTTTTAAGCCTCTTGTTTGTGATTTGAACATCACCAACTAACCTATTTAATAAACATGTCATGTTTGTGTCTAACTCACGAAACCCATCAAACTCATTTAAATAAATGTCATTTTACCAATATACCCTTCAAAACCCTAGATATATAAACCTATTTCTTTCCTAGTTGCATTCTCCCAAGTCTCATGGCTACCTCTTACTCTTAGACCTCAATCTTACCTTACCTCACCTCACCTTATTTGTTTGGTTTTTCATAGTCGAAATCAATTGGGCTAATATATATATATATATATATATATATATTTTTACTTTGATAAAATCTAATAAACGGTCCTCAAAAGTGCTTGTAATCTCTCAGACACATAATCCACCTCCTTTTCAATGGAATGCTTCTTCTATATTCTAGGGTGTTAGCAATGCATAAGCATCATATCTTGTTCATGTCCATTCACCAAACTATCTGAATTAAAATTGAAGAAAATTATAGGATTTAAATAGGATGGGATCATTTTTCTCTATGAATTTCTCCAATGATTTGGTGTTGACTCCAACATTTTCTATTACTCTTGGTGTTAACTCTAAGCAATCCTAGGAATATACTATGTAATTTTTGCGCTCTTCAATTTCTTTGTCGTTTGAAGTTTTAGTTTTTTCACTAATGTTTGAACATAATAGAGGGAAAACAAAAGGCATTACTTTTGTTACATCATTCCTTCAATGTCGATACCGTATTTTTTCTGGCCTCAATTCATGCATTAGAATAAAAACCAATAAAATCAAAAAAAAAAAATTAAAAAGGTGCAAAATCACAAATTTCAAGACCAAAAGGGTAAAAATAAATACAATATGATTCGGTGGTGGATCAAAAAGTCACAACATTTGAAAAATTCATTTTACAGCGATTAAGGCCAAAACACTAACCAGGTATGGTAAAAAAGTTGACTTTTTAATCCAACCGTTGGATCATGTTGAATTTTAGACCATTTCGTAAGGCATATGCTTCCCTTTAAAACGATAGTTTACGAGCCAAAATCGGAGTTAAGACGGATAAGATATCACTAAAATATTGAAAACCCTAATAAAAACCTTCACTTTTTTCAGGAAAAACTAGCAGTTTATTGCATGAAGTTTCGTACCCAACTTCATGCAATAAACTGTACCAATTGGGCGAGAACTAGAATGAGCGGGCTAGACCATCTTGAAGAAAAAGTTTGTGGCTAATTTTCATCGAGAGGGCTTGAATTTGCTTTGGATTGGAAGATATGAATTTTTCAAAAAAAAACGTCACAAAATTTTTCAACACCGCATCACCTTCCTTCCAAGCGCAATATCTCGACAATTGTAGCTCCAAATCAAACTAGGCCAAGACTGTTGGAAACTAGACATCCAGAGCTTTCCATACATATAAAATATGAAGAAAATGGAACTCAGAAAGACCTCCAAATAGCAGCACAAAAATCAAGCCAGAAATCAAAAAAAGGCTGATTAGGTGGCAAAATGCTAACATTAATGCTAGCCGCCCCTTGACAACCTCTTAAAAAAAATGCTATGTCCATAACTTTTTCATAACACTTTCATAAAAAATCCAAGGTAACAAGTTATTATGGACTATTGCTGGTGGGCAAGAAAATAATTTCAGTGGTATATTCAAATTAAAAACCTATAACAACCTATCATCTATGATTTGTTATGAAAGTGTTGTAAAAATGTTGTAGATGAAGCACTTCTCCTAGGTGACAACTGACAAGTTGTTATGGGCTATCTATTACTGGTGGGAAAGAAAGTAATTTCAGTGATGGACTCAAATTAAAAACCCATAACAACTTGCCACTTAGAATTTGTTGTAAAAGTGTTGTGAAAATTTTGTAGACATAGCTCTTCCCCTTAAAAAGTGGTAGAATATTTTTTACATTTTTTATATTTTATTGAAATCTAATCTATATGTAGAAAATAATGTTAAATTTTGGCCATTTGACATGTCTAATTAGTTGACAAGTCATATTTGACTTACATTAGTGCTATTTGGCATTTCTAAATCTTCAACATGTGGACCAATCATGCCATATGCATGTTATTTTTACTTGAAACTTAGAAAATTTATTAGTATAAAAGAAAGTATACATTTTTAAAAACTTGGCTCATGCCAACATATCACAATTTGCATGAATTGCCAAGTGTACTCATTGGAAGACACAAAATGAAATTAGACACTTTTGCAATATGCATGCATGTTATTTAAAGGCACTATAATTGTACAACCATAAATGAATAATTAAAAGCACTAATTAAAAGGAGGGAAAACTCCTAATTAATAGAGAAGTGCAAAATCCACAACATTTTCATAACAAATCTTAAATGGCATGTTGTTACATGTTTTTAATTTGAATCATATCTACCACTTATATTATTTTTTTACCTACTAGTAACAGCCTCTCATTTAGGATTTGTTATGAAAATGTTGTGGGTATAGCATTTCTCTAATTAATATGATGCATGTTTTTTAAAGGTACAATAATTGATAGCTTTAAATAATTAGAGAGCTTTAAATGATGAAATAAAGAAGGAAAACTAATGAAAGACACAATAATTACATAGCTTTAAATGACTAATTAAAAGAAAATAAACTCTTATACTATGGATCTATCACCTATTTCCATTATTAAATCACTCCAAAAACAACATGCACTTTAAATATGCATAACATTTTTTTTAGAAGGAAATATGCGTAACATTTAAATGTCAATGTTTATGTATTTTTGGGGTTTAACCATTTAAGTGATAGTCATGTGGTAATTCAATCTTTTGTACCTTTTGTTTGTGGTTTGAACATCACCTAAAGATGGCAAAATTTGACACAACCCACAAACACAACACAAAACTAACAAGTTATGAGTTGAGATTTAACGGATTCATATCATATTTTGGTTGACACAACTAACCTATTTAATAAACATGTCATGTTTGTGTCCAACTCACGGAACCTGTCAAACTCATTTAAATAAATGTCATTTTACCAATATACCCTTCAAAACCCTAGATATATAAACCTATTTTCTTTCCTAGTTGCATTCTCCCAAGTCTCATGGTTGCCTCTTACTCTTAGACCTCAATCTCACCTCACCTCACCCTATTTGTTTGGCTATTCTTAGTCTAAATCAATTGGGCTATTTTTTTTTTCTTTGAAAAAATCTAATAAACGGTCCTCAAAAGTGCTTGTAATCTCTCAGACACTTAATCCACCTCCTTTTCAATGGAATGCTTCTTCCATATTCTAGGATTTTAGCAATGCATAAGCATCACACCTCATTCATGTCCATTCACCAAACTATCTGAATTAAAATTGAAGAAAATTATAGGATTTAAATAGGCTGGGATCATTTTTCTCTATGAATTTCTCCAATGATTTGGTGTTGACTCCAACATTTTCTATTACTCTTGGTGTTAACCCTAAGCAATCCTAGGAATATACCATGTAATTTTTTTGCGCTCTTCAATTTCTTTGTCGTTTGAAGTTTCAGTTTTTTCACTAATGTTTGAACATAATAGAGGGAAAACAAAAGGCATTACTTTTGTTACATCATTCCTTCAATGTCGATGCCGTATTTTTCCTAGCCTCAATTCATGCATCAAAATAAAAACCAAAAAAATCAAAAACAAAATTAGAAAAGGTGCAAAATCATGAATTTCAAGTCCAAAAGGGTAAAAATAAATACAATATGATTGGGCGGCGGATCAAAAAGTCACATCATTTGAAAAAGTCATTTTACAGCGATTAAAGCCAAAACCCTAACCGGGTATGGTCAAAAAGTTGACTTTTTTATCCAAACTTTGAATCATGTTGAATTTTAGACCATCTCGTAGGGCATATGTTTCCCTTTAAAATGATAGTTTACGAGGTGAAATCGGTGTTAAAACGGATGAGATATCACCAAAATACTAAAAACCCTAATAAAAACCTTCGCTTTTTTTTTTTTTGAATACCCTAATAAAATCCAACACTTTTTTCAGGAAAAACTAGTAGTTTCTTTCCCGAGTTCATGCAATAAACTGTACTGATTGGGTGAGGACTAGAATGAGCGGCTAAACCATCTTGAAGAACAAGTTCTTAGCTAATTTTCATCAAAAGGGCTTGAATCTACTTGGGATTGGAAGATATGAATTTTTCAAGAAAAAAAGTCACAGAATTTTTCAACACTGCATCACCTTCCTTCCGAACGCGATATCCCGACGATCATAGCACCAAATCAAACTAGGCCAAGACCGTTGGAAACTAGACATCTAAAGTTTTCCATGCATACAAAAAAACAAAGAAAACAGAGCACGGAAAGGCCTCCAAATAGCAGCGCGAAAATCGGGCCAGAAATCAAAAAAGGACAAAAAAGAGCTAATTAGGTGGCAAAAATGGGAGATTAGCATTAGTGTATCAGGAAACAATAATGCTTGCCGCCTCTTGACAACCTCTTAAAAAAAATGTTATATCCATAATATTTTCATAACACTTACACAACAAATCCTAGATGACAAGTTATATGGGCCAAAGCTGGTGGGCAAGAAAGTAATTTCGATGGTAGATTCTAATTAAAAACCCATAACAACCTACCACCTAGGATTTGTTATGAAAGTATTGTAAAATATTGTAGACATAGCACTTCTCCTAGGTGACAACTAACAAGTTGTTATGGGCTATTGCTGGTGGGAAAGAAAGTAATTTCAGTGACGGATTCAAATTAAAAACCTATTACAATCTATCACCTAGGATTTGTTATGAAAATGTTGTAAAATATTGTAGACGTAGAACTTCCCCTAGGTGACAATTGACAAGTTGTTATAGGCTATTACTGGTGGGAAAGAAAGTAATTTCAGTGATGGATTCAAATTAAAAACCTATAACAATCTGCCACTTAAAATTTGTTGTAAAAGTGTTGTAAAAATATTGTAGGCGTAGCACCTCCACTTAAAAAGTGGTAAAACATTTTTTACATGTTTTATATTTTATTGAAATCTAATTTATATGTAGAAGATAATGTTAAAATTCTGCCAAGCATGCCATATGCTTGTTCTTTTTACCTGAAACTTAAAAACTTTATTAGTATATTCAGCAATATATATATATATATATATTAAAAAGACTTGGCTCATGCCAAAATATCACAATTTACATGAATTGCCAGAGTATACACTTTTGCAACATAAATGCATGTTATTTAAAGGTACTATAATTGTACAACCATAAATAACTAATTAAAAAGACTAATTAAAAGGAGGGAAAACTCCTAATTACCATCTTACAAGGTAGTAAGCTTTGACCAATTCCCTATGAAGTCTAGTATCCTACTCATGAGTTCAGTGTCTGATGCCCACCTACGACCACAAGAAGTATTTCCACACAAAATCTAATCACAACTTTTTGTTTGTATATTTAGAAAAGAAGTAGCAAGGTAGTTCTTACACTTTCTGGAGCTTTTTAAATTAGCAAATGTCAAAGGAATCTCACCACTAACTCTAAAACTATCAATGTAGTTGCCAAGGTAATGAATTTACATGATCAACTGATATTTGATATCCTATCCTCAGCACAAATAAAATTTAGTAATAACAGTTAATGAATAAAGACCAAAGGACATGTCTCAAGCCATCATTAGATTATCGTTCACATTGCTAACTTGTCATGAGAACAATTTTCAAAATTTCTCACAGTAAGTATCTACAAATTAAATGTCAAATTTAACATGATTGCTTGCACCAAATCTCTGCAATAGTTGTATCATTTCCACCAAATCATTTCTACTAATAGTGACTGATTCTATCATGTAAAATATATTTTAAAAAATCGTTATTACATTTTTTCTATCCGGGAATAAGATATATAGTCTTGCATATGCAACCCAAAAAAATAAAAAATAAAAAATTGTAATATAGCATATAAGATTGAGAAATGAAAAGCAAGATTGCATTATGCTGATATGGCCATGGAATAAGAATGAAAGGTTACAACAGTATGATAAAGTATTAGACTACAATGATATGGGCTTTCAACCAATGACTACAGTAAAAGCATAACATAAGAATACAAAAGATATTGGACTTAGATGAATTTCAATGACTAACATGAGAATACTAAAGATATTGGACTAAGATGAATTTCAATGAGTAACATGAGAATACAAGAGATATTGGACTAAGATGAGTTTCAAAGAGAATGAAAGCTTACAACAATGCAACAAAGCAAGAAACAACAAAATTACAATCACAACTCAATAATTCCAATATGAAACAAAATCTGAGAAAGGTAGAAAGATGTGGGTCTTACCGTTTTGAAGAAGATAGAGAAGTGACGATGGGCAGCAGCAGGGAGAAGAAGTCAAGTGTTAGTGGCTACGGGTACAGGTGTGGGTCTCGCTACCGACTATAGAGAGACGATGTCGTCTCTGCCTCTACCTCTGCTTCTGCCCTCTGCCTCTGCCTCCGTCTCCGATGTGTGAGAGCTCTTTCTTCTCCAAAACCCCTTCATTTCCCTCTTCACCAGGGACGGACCCAGGATTTCAAGCTGGGGGGGTCGGAGATAAGCGAAAATAAAAATTCAAATACGCATCCATATAGTATTAATAAACTATCAACCAAGACAAATCCCCAAAAATCATTGTTTCTTAATATATTAAGATACAATCATCTATCAACAAAAACAAAAGACACAAAACACGAAACACTCTTGTTTCTTAATACAATCATCTATGAAAAAGGAACTCGACGCTCTTTCAAATCTTCAAAATCATCTATGATTGAATCCAAACTAAATGTTGAAGCTATATCCTTTTCAAAGTATAACATCAAAGAGTCCGTCAAATTTCTAAATCCACCAACAGTGAATGTATTTTGTCCCACAACCCCATTTGGATTATGAAAGACAAAGCAAGGTAGACAATAAGCTGCATCTTTCATAGGAGAATATTCAAGCCATGTCGAATAATATTCAAATCAAGAAACTTGAAAGCTACGATTGTGTTTTCCACTTTGGTTGTATTTCTCTAGACAAGGTTGGTGCGGACTATTTTTAATGTAAGCCCGTCAAATTTCATCACGTTGATTAACATGATATTCCCATATTTGTTTGCAGACGCCGGGATTATAATCCAAAGAATCAAGATCAACTTTTTGAAATTGTGTTTGAGAGATATGGTTATTTTCCGAAATTGGGATATCGGCATTTTCTGGAATTGGGGAATGAATATTTTTTGGGATTGGAACATCAACATTTTCCGGAATTGGGGAATGAATATTTTCTCTAGAATTGGAACATCCACATTTTCTAGAATTGGAATAGCAACATTAGTTGTTGGCAATCCTACATTGACTTTTGAAGAATTTGAATCTTTTCTTTTGAAAAAATCAAACATTGTAGTTGGTTTTTTAATGATCTACAAATAAAATAAGAATCATATACATTAACTCACAAACAGTTGTTATTACTAATTAAAAACAAACACTAGAATCTAGGTAATATGCATGATGCATTAATTATAAATTTAGTATTTCTCACTTCTTTTCAATTTATAAATTTATCTAATTTAGCATTATAAGTTAACAATAGGCGCAAGTGAATCACTACTAGTGAACAGAAACTTTTGGTTCCAAAAGGGTAGCTGTTGTGGATGATGTAATTTGGATAAGAGGGATAATAACAAGAAAGTATCAAAATTCTTAAACTACAGCTCTTATTAAAAACAGAAACAAAATCCGCTACCTGGAAACTAAAAAATTTTCAATTTACTTACAACCCATCACAATTCAAATGAAAATTAGCAGTAAATATTGATGGAATGATTAAAAAAAAAAAATCATTATTGGAATGACATAAGTGGACACTAACAAGTGAAAAACCACTGCTAGACACAGGTGCATCTCAATTGTTTCAAAACTTTTTTTTTTTTCTAACCAATTGTTTCAAAACTTGTTTAACTATACTCACTACAACTTTATCTCACGCCCTTTTTTTTCTCAAAAAAATAAATACACACACACACACACACACACACACACATATATATATATATATATCCTACCAATTTACCATACATTATTCAATAAAAAAACAAACTAAAAAAGAAAAACATGACTAATAGAAGGTGGCAAGTACTAGCACTAACCTGTTTGGTTTAAAAGCACAACCAACCAAACTTTTGTGCTTTGATTGGCAAGAAACACAACAGACAACCATCTGTCACAAGTCTCCTAAGCCCAAAGGCTTATGCAACTTACAGCAAACTTATAACTGCCAACACAGAGTCACCAAACAAAGAGTAAGAAAGTTCAAACAAAGAGTATCACTAAGAATTAAGAACCTGTTATCCAAAATGGGCTCTTGAGTCTTGACTAGGCTGGGCGGCCAGGATAAGGGGGCCCAAGTCATTTTGATAAGGGGGGCCCAAGTCTTTTTTTTTTTTTTTTTTTGAAAATCTTAGCTACTAAATTTTTTTTTTTTTTTTTGGGCCCAGGGGGGGCCTAGGCCCCCACCTGGGTCCGTCCCTGCTCCTCACCGAAATATGCTAATGTCTTGAATTTCATTTGATTTTATGTCTTGTTTTCTTATTCTTTTTATTTTGTTTTCAATTTTATTTGATTTTATTGTTTTCTTTTCCTAGTCAGATTGTTTTAAGTTGTGTTTTGTGGCATGGCAGTGACAGGCAGGAAATGTTGTGAAATTATTGTGGATGTAGTATATCTCAATTAATAAATGACTAATTAAAAGGAGTGAAAACTCATAATTAATAGAGAAATGCTACATCAACAATATTTTCACAACAAATCTTATATTGCATGTTATTACATGTTTTTAATTTGAATCTACTACTGCAATTATTTTGTTGCCCATCAGTAACAAGTAACAACCTATCACCTAAGATTTTTTATGAAAATATTGTGGATATAGCATTTCTCTAATTAATATGATGTATGTTATTTAAATGTACAATAATTGATAGCTTTAAATAATTAGAGAGGGTTAAATGATGAATTAAAGGAGGAAAACTAATGAAAGACACAATAATTACAGAGCTTTAAATGACTAATTAAAAGAAAATAAACTCCTATACTTTGGATCCATCACCTATTTCCATTATTAAATCACTCCAGCAAAAACATGCACCTTAAATATGTATAGCATTTAAGTGTGAATGTTTATATATTTTGGGGTTTAACCGTTTAAGTGATAGTCATGTGGTAATGGCATCTTTTGTGACTTTTGTTTATGATTTAAACTTCACCTAAAAATGACAAAATCTGACACAACACGCAAACACGACATGAAACTAGCAAGTTATGGGTTAAAGTTTAACGGATTCATATCATATTTTGGTTAACACAACTGACCTATTTAATAAATATGTCGTGTTTGTGTCCAACCCGAAAAACCCATCAAACTCGTTTAACTAAATGTCATTTTACCAATATGCCCTTCAAAACCCTAGGTATATAAACATATGTTCTTCCTAGTTGCATTCTCCCAAGTCTCATGCATGCCTCTCACTCTTAGAACTCAATCTCACCTCACCTCACCTCACCTTATTTGTTTGGTTTTTAATAGTCTAAATCAATTGGGTTAATATTTTTTTTTTTTTTTTTTTTTGCTTTGATAAAATTTGATAAATGGGTCGACACAATTAGTCTGTTTAATAAACAAGTAATAACCATGTCATGTGTGTGTCAACATGACATGAACGCAACACACAAACACAAATTGCCACCTCTAACTCCACCTCCCACTATCTATATACGTGTCTTAAAAAGAATTGTCATCTCAAAATAATAATAATAATAATAGGAGTTTTTGTTGCATTAAGTATGAGTTCTGTCACTACCTTTGACATATTTTTTTTTTATAAATAATTTTAGTATGTCAAATTTCGGTACTTTGTTCCTTCAGCATCAAGCATTGTTTATTCTTAATTGTACCAATATTTGGATATCAAATTTGTTTATTTGATAATAGTTGTACCAAAGGATAACAATATTTCTGAAAACTATAAAGTTGAATGCAATAAGCAATATATAGTTCCCAACTTTTACATCAGAAACCTAATATTATTTTTTCTTTCTTTTATTGCATGTAATAATTCTTCTTCTCGCAGGAGCTTTAGCAGGTATCCATATAGTCTTCTACTTTATTCACATAATTTCACATCTGTCACATTAATACCATTCCTTAGAATTGAATAAACAAAACAATTATATGTAAAGCAAGCTTCTGAATTTTATTTTTTCTTTTTTTTACAAGTCTAAAGCAAGCTAATAATTCTTCTTCTTCTTCTTGCAAGAGCTGTAGCAGGTATCCATATAGTCTTCTTCTTTATTCACATCTGCCACATTAATAACATCCATTAGAATTGAATAAAGAAAACAATTATGTATTATTATACCCAAATCAATGAAATATGAACTCAATGGTTTTAGTACCTGAACCAAAACTGGTTGACATGGACTCTGCACAATCAAGAATACAACTATAGATAACATCTGTGAGAGAGGCTTGGCATATCTGGTAACAAGAATCATGACAAAGCCTCAATTTAAAAGGATTACCCTCCCAACGCGCACAACCTACATAACATTTCATAATGCATTGAATGTCTGGCGTTGCCTCCACCAAGAGGGAAGGATTACTAGCTGGTGCTACAACAAGCACAAGCTTAAAGAGCGTCACTATAGTTTTCACAATTCTCCTCATGCTATCTCTTCTTCTTCTATAACTCCAAACTTTCTCCCCATATTGGAATATTTTATGACCATGATTTATATTATCTAAAATACTTTGTCATTAATGAAGCCTTTAATGAATATTTTTTGTTTATAGATTTTTTCTTTTTTCAAAAAATCAGGCCATTAATGAATTTCCAACTAAGACATTACGAATTTAATGAGATTGTGAATATATATAACAGTAGAAACCTAAAATGTAATAGCCTAAACTTTAGTCATGTGACACATTTCTTGAGACTTTTTTTGTCAAAGTTTGCATTTATGTTTTACTCAAAAAAAAAAAAAAGATTGCATTTATGTTAATTTATTTATTTATTGAATATGCCAATAAATAAATGCATAAATTAATTATCCATAAGTGTACACTATTTATAGGTTCAAGTACAAAACACATCCTAAAGTTTGAGTCTTTAAATTTTTCTCCCTAACATTTCAAACTTTGGATCAGCGTCTTTGTAGTTATATACTATTTTGATTGGCAGTCCCTCCTTTTTGAAAGATTAGAGGGGACAAAATTCAAAAACACCCAAATTTCAAATGGGTGTTTTACCAAAAGGTGTGTACACATTCACTCAAAGCAAATCCAGCTACAAATCCTCCTAACATTTCCAAAACACTGTATTACTATCCAAAGTCCATAAAACCGTCCTCAAAATCCTAGAATAGTCTAGATTCTAGAACCATAGGGACCAGTTCAGACCAATGCTTTTTTTCAGCTTATAGTATTAATACTCGACTTAATCACATGCTTGAGCTTACCTTGTTTGTTCAATTCCAAGAGTTTCATGTAGGGAATGCGATTCAATATGGTTTGGAGTTCGTGAGCCCAGGATTTGAAAATGGAAACGTTTGCTATACATTGTTAGATGAGAGAATTGAGAGTTAATTTGATGAGACATTGTTTAGAGCTCGAGAGAGCTTGTAGATAGAGAAGAGTGAGACTCTGAGAGTCTCTCGGTGTATTTCTTTAAAGCGATGTCGTTTTGATCACGGGAATACTGTACATTCTACTATACAACCATATCTCATAGTGTCGTTTTTGTGTTCGAGATTAGATGTCAACGGCAGGTAGTTTATATACTTCACGATATTAGTTTTTTTTTTTTTTTTTTTTTTTTTTTTTGGGTTTCCTTTTTGCTAAATAATGAGAAATTTTATTGACACAAACAGCAGGAGTAGGAGGCATCACCATGTAATATATACGTTGGAGATGAAAATCTTTCCCAACATGTTACAAAAAGAACGAAATTTGCAGTATTCATTATCTTTGTCGAGTATTGGATGTTCGAGCTTGGCTTGACAATAAGGTAAAATGTTCAAGCTAATTAGTTGAAACTCAAACCAAGCCTACAAACAATGTGCAAACTCTTGTTTGTATCAAAAAGTCCAAAAGTTTGAGGTCAGCTTGGTTCAACTAGATTCATTAGTCAAGCCGATACCGACTACAATTAATATAAATTTTATAACATTTTCTGATACATACATACATACATACATACATATATATATATATATATATATATATTAACAGTTGTCAAGCCCATAAACGAGCTTAACTCGGTTTTTATTTATTTAGTTAGCTCTACTATTAAAAAGTAGTTCATGAACAAAATTTTATTTTATTTTATTTTTGGCTTGGGCGCCTCTCTTATTAAATAAGCCTAAATCTAATATTCAAGCTTAGCTTGTTTATAAACAAAAAAACGTCAATAAATTTTTTATTGAGCCATGTTTGAGCTATTTATGAACAACTTGGTTCATTTACAACCTAGGACTGAGGGGCCATGGCTTCCCTACTTTCTTCAAATTATCAAAAGTTATTTTCTTTATACATATTAAGACACAAAAACATATGCGTGCACATAAGAAAAAAGTTAGTCAAATTTGTTAATCAATACTCAAGAGGATATCTAGCTACATTCATATCAGCTTTTTACAATCCCATCAACAAGAATTATGGTTAAGTTATAAAGCATATAAACATAATATTATACTTTAAAGGTGAAGTTTATAATGTGATTGATTAATAAAATTTGGATAAGATCTCCCTCCTATTTAAATTCTTCAATTCCTTCAATGTCCGTTTGGGAGGAGGGAATGGAATAAAAAGAATATTTTTAAAATATTCTTCCCTCCTCTTGTTTAGGAGTTTTAACAGAGGGAATGGAAAGTCCATTCCCTTATTTGGAAGTTTAAGTGGGAGGGAATGGAATGATTAGGAGGGAATGCTCATTCCTCCCTTTTCCCTCCAAACCTCAAATTTTTGTTCCCCTCAAAATTGAGAGGAATGGGACCATTCCCTTGTTTGGGAGTTTAAGGCTCCGCTTGGGAGTTCATAAAAGAATGGAATGAAATGGAATGAGATGATCATAAGGGAATGGAAAGGAAAAGAATGGAATGGAATGTATTTAAGTAAGGGAAAGGAATGGAAAAGAATGGAATGAAATGGAATTAAATAACCTTGATTGGATGTTTTAAAATAAAGAAATGGAAAGGAATGAAAATGAATAGAATATAAATAATCCTGTTTGGGAGCAACATAGAGGGAATGGAATGGAATCATTTTATGACAATATTACTATTTGACCCCTATTTTAAAATAAAGGGTTGAGTATATAGGGGTAGTTTAGGAGTTTTAGTAAAAAAATATTAAATCTAATTCAATTCCCTCTCATTCCTCCCAATTTCGGGGGGAATGAAAATTTGAGGTTTTAAGGGAATAGAGAGGAATGAATGTTCCCTCCTACCCATTCCATTCCCTTCCATTTAAACTCCCAAACAAGGGAATGGACTTTTCATTCCCTCCATTAAAACTCCCAAACAAGAGAAGGGAAGAATATTCTAAAATTATTCTTGTTATTCCTTTCCATTCCATTCCATTCCCTCCTCCCAAGCGGAGCCTAACTGGGAGGGAATGTAATGATTAGGAGGGAATGCTCATTCCTTCCTTTTCCCTCCAAACCTCAAATTTTTGTTCCCCTCAAAATTGAGAGGAATGGGAGAGAATAGATTTAGGTTTAATGAAATTTTTGTTAAATCCCCTAAATACCCCTTTAATATCAGCCATTCTTTTCTCAATCAGTCGTAAGAAAAAAAACATAGCTACACATTATTGCCTATTTGCTACAAAGTGAAGCTATTGCTGTTTCGTGAGACACCATTGAAGCTATTCTTTGACTGCTGCAAGTTTTGGTTACTACTCACAAGTAAGTCTTTCTTTTTCTTATGTTTCTACAGGTTCTGTTATGTTTGCCTCCTACTTCATGTCTTGTCATATATTTTCTATCTTTGTTTCGTGAACAATCTTCTCCAAATTTATGAACAAATTTAAGGAATGTATCATTGTTTCTACAGGTTATATTTAAAGAATGTGGTGTGGTGTGGGTTTGTGTGAGGAACTAGTTTTCTATATTTTGGGCTGAAAAATGCACGTGTACAAAAGCTGCGTGTTGAGAGTCTGTTTATATCTTGAGTTTAAGAGAGCCAATGTATACATTGATGTCTTGGGATTGTGAATTGAGATTGATTCATAAAAAAAAAAAAAAAATCAAAACCAATAAAGAAAAGAGAGAAAGAGAGTGTTGGGATTTAGTTTGAGTCGTGTGTAAGGTTTGTTTATAAGCATTGGTAGTGTTTATAAATCTTGTCATTAATATTGCATTTTAGTTGGCATTGTCAGTGGATGTAGGATTATAGTTGGCCAAACCACATTAAATCTTGTTTTAATTTTTATGTTGAATCTTTATGCTAATCGATAACTCTTAACATAATTGTTGCTGATAAAGATATAAGCATAACATGTTAGTGAGTAATAGAGGAAAGGTTTTAGTTGGTTTACAAATGTTACACTTGATGAGGGCTATCCAAATAGTGCTATTTGCCTTTCATGTTAGGAGATATGTTCTGTTTTTTGGTCACGAAACAGAGTGTTTTTTAAGTCAGCCATATTTTCTTACTAATTCATATACTTATTGTACCATTATTTTTAAGTTAACGATGATAGCTTATTTATACTTATTCATTAAATAACATTAGAAAGTGCTGTCAGAGACCTCCAATTGCATCAGCATGAGAATGGGTAATAATAACTGCATCAATTGTTCTTATCCTGACAGAAATGCAGCTAGTTACGAAGAGGCAAACACCTGACAATAGACATATGTAATATAAGAGAATATGCAAGAGCACTTCTAGTTTAACAATCTATGGAATAACTTTCACTACGACACTCAAAGGACATGCAACCGTGCAAGTCAAAAAAAAATATCAGTGCTTTACAAATAATACAAGGCAGGACTATTAACAAATGTCAAAGTAGGTAGTTGTTGAGGGTCATTTTTTCGAAATTGACAAAGGCAGCCCAACCCAGCAATACGGGCAGCAGAGAAGCGGCAGACCAAGCGAAAAAAAAAACCATTAGGCCCAAGCGGCAGGAACAATGGATCACAGGCCCCTCAAAACGAATGAATGGGTCTTGAGGAAGTAAGCGGGCCTAAAGGGCCCGGAAAGAGAGAAAATAGCACCCATGGGCAGTATGTGTTGTGAAAAAGAGAGAATGGGCCGCGGCAGGCCCAAAGGAAAATAAGTAAAGAAAGTAGGGGATAATGGTAAGCCCATGAACCCCAAGGATGAGAATGAGAAAATTGGGCCGGGGAAGCCCAATTAAGTTAGTAAAAGCCCATGGGATGCGGAGGTAGTAAATGGACCAAGGACGTCCAAAGAAATGGGCCAGAGAGGCCCAAGGGAAAAGAAGGGGACATTCGAGCCCATAAGCGAGAACACCAGCAGTCACAATAAGCCACTGGGGGAAAATGGAACGGCAGGCCTGAGAAAAGGCCCAGCAGGAAAGAAAATACGGCAGGAAATGCTAAGTAATGCCATAGGAAACAAAGGCAATTAGAAAATTGGGTTAAAAAGAACGCGAAGCCCAATACTGAGCAAAAGCCCAGCGGGGAGTCTGAGTAATAGCTCGTAAAAAAGCCAGAAACGGACGGTAGGCAGGCAAAGTCTCCAGTCCACGGCAAATGCATGAACAGCAGGCAGATTTCAGACATATGCATGCGCAAAGCCCAGGCACCACCAACCTGTACCTAGCCAATACAGGACATAGTGGGGTCATGGGGTCAGAAGTAAGAGGGTGTGGTTTGGTGGTGGGGAGAGGGGAAGGCCTGTTTCAAGGTTTCTGCTCAAGCTCTTTTGGGGGATACGTCCTGCTGGGATGACATACCACCCAAAAGAGGCAAGGCTGAGCTGGAACCAATGGGTGCATGCCATGAGTGAGTAGAGAGAGAGAAACACCACCGCGGCAGATAGAGATGCCACGGCAGACTAACAGACAAAGTGGTTGTCTTTGTCTATAGCAGGATACTCGCAAACGGAACAGTAATGGTCGGCGAGTACGCCCGGGCCAGACAAAGGTGGTTGGAGGGTAGAATAGTAAAACCCGTCCACGGTAAGCACTATAAAAGGGAGCCTCTGCCGTGAACAAAAAAACGACACAAGGAGAAAAAAAACTAAAAAAGAAAATACTCTGTAACACACCTAGGAAAACAGGGGAAGCACAACACTAAAAAACCAAAAAGGGGAAATCACTAAGGAAAAGAAAAGATAGAAAGAAAGAGTGTGAGAGTTAGTGGCATGCACCAACAGGACTCTTCCCTTCTCTCCCTCTCAAAACTCTGCACTCTTCTATACTTATTTCGGGCGTTACCCATTCAGGTCCGCCTCCCTCAACCCATTAACTTCCACGGTAGGATTTTTTTCCTCAGAGGTTAATCGTGTTGAGAAGATGCGTTCTTCCTCTTTGGCATTAATCCTGCAGGCCGAACCGAATTTGCTCCCTGTCTGTTTGATTAATTTTATTACTAATCTCCTTTACTATTTATTTGTCAAAGGTTGATTAATGTTATTATAGTTATGGATTACTTGGTCATTTCCCATTAAAAGGACTATCTGGTCATTCCAGAATTTATGATTCTATTCATCAATTATATCTGCTTGCCGTAAGCTCCTTTCCTCTGAAACAAAAGTTCTGCCTGCCGCCAGCGTTATAGTCCTGCTTGTCGTAGGCTGTTCTCTATAACAACTCAGCCCGCGGTAAACACTCCCCTGGCAGACGAGGCATAATTTGCGCACAAGCCGGCCAAGTTGAGTTCCAATTGGCCCGGTCTCAACTCTCGCAATCCAGAACACTTGGGCCTACGATCACAAAAGGGCAGTCCAGCCCAACATAACAAAAAAATGCCCCACAACAAATTGGCGACTCCACTGGGGAGTTGAGAAATAGTTCAGGGATAAAAGCCCTCGCAAACAAATGCCTCCAAAGTCTAGGACTACACGCAACATAAGTGCTGTACCCTCACAAGCAAAATCTAGACCGACGACACCTCACCCACAGCAGCCTAACCAGGAAGGAGGTGCAAACGAGATGGGGGCTGGACCCCAACTGCCTCCGAGGATCCCCGCAGACAATGCCAACACCTTCATTGAGGTGTTGCAGGCCTTACAGCACTTGCAACAGCAAATGATGGAAGAAATCCGTCAACTGAAGACGGATAGAACGAAGGAAAAGGGGAGCCAGCATGACCCAGGACATGGGGCAGAAGAGACACTAGTAGGTGGTGTCCCACAAAATACAGATCAACGTTTTATTACTATGGCAGAAGTGGCAGCTCTCTTGGAGCAAGAGAGAGCCAGAAGACCAAAGGAGAGATTCTACGCATGTAGACCCCCATACCCACTAAGGGTGCTCAGTAAACCATACCCCGAGAGGTATGACCAGTGAGTATTCGCACAATATGACGGTAGGAAGGGAAGTGCTGTTGAACACGTGAGCAAGTTCATTGATACGCTCGGCCCTTACGCCGCAGACGAGGACTTGTGCCTTCGAGAATTTTCTAAATCATTGTGTGACCGGGCTTACACCTGGTACATTGGTTTAAAACCAGGATCAATCCCAACATGGGATGATATGGTGGATGTATTTTGTACCAAGTACTTTCACGGAGAAGAAACGGTGACACTTGCAACATTGCAAGCGACTAAATAAAGGAATGGTGAAGACTTGATGGAGTACATCAAGAGATTCAGGGACATAGCACTCGACTGCTATCACCATTGCGAGGAAAGGACGCTGGTGGAGATGTGCATGACGAATATGATCAGGGAATACAGGGCAGTCCTAGAAAACCTTGAAATCTCCCAGTTCGCACAGTTGTTACAAAAGGCAAGAAAAACTGCTCAGTCCGTAAAGCCAAGCACGGACAAAAGAAGTGCCCCACAAGCCATGGCAGTATCCACCAGTGAGCGGAGGAGGAAGACCGACGGGAAAGAATACGATACTCCCCCGCCAATACCATGCACCGCAAAGGAGCTAGACGTACTGTTAGACAAATGGATAGCAGATGGCGTTTTCAAACCTAACCAAGTTGCTAGGGAGCCCACCGAGGAAGAAAGGAGGGACCCACGTTTTTGTCGTTTACACAACTATGTCCAACATACCACCGCAGAATGTTGGGCGCTCCGCAGACTAGTGCACCGCAGGATAAAGGAAGGGACTTTAGAACTGTTCCAGCAAGAGGTCCAGAGAAACCCACTCCCGAATCACAAAGGGAAGGGTGTAGCAGCAGTAGTAATCTATGCGGATCCAGGGGATGACGAAGGGGAGAATCTGGCCTTGCCTGCCGCAGCGATTACTACTTTACAGCAGAGCTCCAAATTCAGAAACTTATTTGATCAGCTGGGCCTCACAACAAAAGAAAGAAAAGCAGCCACCGAGGCTCTAGTAAGCATTGCTTCCGAGGCAGGGGTAGAATGTTTATCAGCGGAAGCCCAAGAATACAGAGCTCTCTTGCAGGAGTCAACCGAAATCACCTTCAGTGATGAAGATATAGAAGTAGGGTATCCAGATCACAGGAGACCTCTCTATCTTGCGGCATCCATAAACCAAATCCCCATAAAGAGAGCCCTAATAGATACGGGTGCTTCCGTAAATCTCATCCCGTTAAGCACTCTGCAAGCTGCGGGGATTTTAGATAGAAAGATCCAAGGGTGTCCAATGGAAGTGACAGGATTTGGTGGGAGGGGAGAGTACACCGCAGGCCATATCCAGTTGTGGTTAAAAGTGGGACCCATAGCTTCTCTAACTCGGTTCCACGTGGTAAAAACGGAAGTCTCATACCACGTGCTTTTGGGACGACCATGGTTGCATAAACACAGATTAGTTCCATCCACCTACCACCAATGCGTGAAAGGACGGATGAACGGCAGAATGGTACGCATAGCAGCGAATAACTCACCATTTGAGCAGGCAGAAGCTCATTTAGTAGAGACCATGTTCTACGATCGATGGGCTCCATCCGGGGAAAATTCAGTGACAAGGCCACAAGGTACCTTCGTGCCTAAATGGAGAGACATCCAGGATGAATCCAAGCCTGACCTGAGGGAGTTACTGGCGAGAAAAAAGAAAAGGAAGGAAGCGCCTACCGCGGACCCAGAGGATACACCTCACTGCGTCAGGATCCGAGGTCCTGACGGCAGGATCGTGTATAAGTTATGAAGGGGCGCGGGACCCACAAGTGAAATACAAGAGGGCCCCACCCATGAGTGGCAACACGAGAACTTAACGTGTTGCGCGGTTCAAGAAAGGTCAGAAGAAGAAAATAGTGAAAAAGAGAATGAGAAAGTTGCGACCGAAAAAGAAGCACAGGTTACGGTAGAAGAAGAGATGGAAGAGGTTGACTTGGGATCTGTTTCACAGGGATCAAGACCTATCCTGATTAGTGCAAGTTTGGCAGAAGCAGAAAAGGCAGAATTGATGTTGCTCTTGAGAGAATTTAAAGATGTCTTTGCATGGGAATACAATGAAATGCCAGGGTTAGAACCTGGGCTATTGGCACACACATTGAACGTAGACCCAAAGGCCAGGCCAATAGCTCAGCCTGCCAGGACATTCCACACGGAAGTAAAAGGGCAAATAATCAAAGAAGTGCAGAAATTGCTTACTGTAGGATTCATCAAACCTATCCAACATCCGCGATGGCTGTCCAACATCGTACCCGTGAAGAAGAAGAATGGCCAGATAAGGTGTTGTGTAGATTTCAGGAACCTCAACAAGGCCTGCCCAAAGGACGAGTTTCCTTTGCCAAAAATGGACTTACTGATAGATTCTGCGACAGGCAGTGCCATGTTTTCGTTTATGGATGGATTCAGCGGGTACAACCAAATTAGGATGGCGCCAAGGGATGCAGAGAAAACCGCTTTCAAAACACCCATGGGCAATTTTTATTACACTGTAATGCCCTTTGGGTTGAAAAATGCGGGTGCCACTTATCAGAGAGCAATGACGGCCATATTTCACGATATGATGCATCATGAACTCGAGGACTATGTAGATGACATAGTAGTAAAATCAAAGAAGAGAGAAGAACACTTCCAAGTATTGAGGAGGGTATTTGAGAGGTGTAGAGCCTTCAAACTAAGGATGAACCCTCTCAAATGCGCATTCGGAGTGTCCTCTGGGAAGTTCTTAGGCTTCTTAGTTCATAGCAGGGGAATAGATGTGGACCCGGCCAAAGCCACGGCCATTGCAACCATGAAACCTCCGAGTACGGTAAAAGAATTAAAGAGCTTCTTGGGGAAAGTCTCGTATATTCGAAGATTTATCCCCGGGTTGGCATCGATCACCTCCGCTTTCACCAAGCTGCTCAGAAAAGGGCAGGATTTTGAGTGGGGGGAATTGCAGCAGGCAGCCTTCAAAAGGCTACAGCAGATCATGATGAACCTCCCCACTGTCCAGGCCCCGATTCACAAGAAGCCACTATTGCTCTACTTGGCTACCAATTCATACACTATTGGTGCGATGATCGCCCAAGAGGATGGGGGCGGCACTGAGCAGCCCGTATATTACATCAGCTTTCCTTGAAGGATGCAGAAACTCGATACCCAAGGGCAGAAAGGGCATGCTTAGCCATTGTATATGCTTCACAAAGGTTGCGCCATCATTTCTTGGCCTACGAGGTATGGTTGATGACCAAATCCCATACCATCAAGGCTTTGCTACAGCAACCGATCCTCTCTGGCAGGATATCCCAATGGTTGCTACAATTGTCACAATACGATTTAAGGATGGGGACACCCCGGGCGGTAAAAAGCCAGGCTATAGCAGACTTACTGGCCCAATTTCCAGGCGAGGAGGAGTTCCCACTAGATGATGAAGTTCCTGGGGAAGTGGCCATGGCAGAGGAAGTCAGAGAGCAATGGGTAATGAAATTCGATAAGGCTTCTACCGCCCAATCTGGAGGTGTGGGAGTAGTTTTATACCATGAAGAAGATAAAGCGGTGGCACTATCGTTCAAACTGGAATTCCCCTGTTCAAACAACACTGCGGAATACGAAGCCTATCTAACCGGGCTGGCCACGGCTCTTGAAATGGGAGTCAAACACTTGAGGGTGTTAGGCGATTCGAATTTGGTGGTCTGCCAAGCCAACGGGAGTTTCTCCGTGAAAGAGCCTAGCCTAGCCCCGTACAGAGCGATGGCCCAGAAAATGGAAGAAAAGTTTTCAACCTTTGAAATAGAGCACGCACCCAGAAACGAAAATCGGTTCGCAGACGCGTTAGCCGCGCTAGGATCTCAGATAATGTTTGAAGGAGATAGCACTAGAGTAGAGGTCAGTAAAAGGAGGGAGTCAATAATTGACACGTTAAGGGAGAAATTCCAAGAGGAATGGTGCAATGAAGACTGGTGGGTTCCCATAAAGAAAGCTTTGATGGATGAAGATGATGCCGCAGGACTGAAGGTGCTAAAAGATTACGCACTAGTGAAGGGGGAGTTGTATTGCAGGATGCCAGGTGGGGTCTTGGCCAGATGTGTGAGGCCAGAGGAGGCCCAGAGAAAGCTGAAAGACGTACACGACAAAACTTGCGGATCCTGCGGAGAGGTCAATCTTTATCGCAGGCTTCAAAAGGCAGGCTTTTATTGGCCAAACATGGGCAAAGATGCGGATCAAGCCCAAACTCAGTGTGGAGCTTGCCAACTTGCGGCAGACAGAAAAGAAAGCTATGTTGTGTCCGCCTGCAAAGACTGGAGGAGCCCATTTATCCAATACTTGGCAGAAGGTATCTTGCCGCAGAAGCACAGTGAAAAGTATAAACTCAAGCGGTTGGCGACACGCTACTTCATGCACAACATGGTCCTCTTTAAAAAGGGGTATGATAGAGACCCCTTGAGGTGCCTGGGTCCTGAAGAGGCAGGAAAAATGGTGAAAGAAGTACACTCAGGAGAATGTGGGGGACACCAGGGGAAGAAAAGGCTTTACAGGTGCCTGCTGCAGATGGGCTACTACTGGCCTGCCATGAAGAAGGATACGGCAGAATTCGTAAAAAAGTGCCACAGTTGCCAAGTGCAAGCCAACTTAATTCATACCCATCCGCAGAATTTGCACAGCATGGTAACCCCATGGCCCTTCCACACTTGGGGGCTTGATTTGGTAGGACCGGTTAACCCACCGTCACGAGGATATATATGGATATTGGTGGCCACGGAGTATTTTACTAAATGGGCAGAGGCAGTACCGCTTCGCAAGGCCACCGAAAGAGCAGTGGCAAACTTTATCAAGGAAAACATAATCGTGAGATTCGGGGTACCCCACAGAATCATCAGTGACAATGGTACGCCTTTTGTCAACAGTGAAGTAAGGAAGATGCTAGAATTCTACCAAGTTAAGCACCACCGATCATCACCTTATTACCCTCAAGGGAATGGGCAGGCGGAGGCAACAAACAAAACCCTCATAAAAATTATAAGTAAAATGAGTCAGGAGTATACAGGCGGGTGGGCAATGCACCTGCCGAACGCCCTTTGGGCTTACAGAAAATCGCCTAAGTCAGCCACAGGTTTTTCACCTTTTTCTTTGGTCTATGGGACTGAAGTGGTGAGCCCAGCGGAGGTAATAACCCCATCCCTGAGGGTCATGAAGATGCAAGAAAAGGGAAGAGAGGAAGGAGAGGTCTTTGCGGCAGAAAGGTGTGAAGACCTAAAAGGACTTGACGAAAAAAGAGAACAGGCCCAGGAATGCAGCCGTAGATATAGGCAAAAGATGACTGAAGTTTACGGCAGGATGACTAGAGAAAGAGTGTTCGTAAAAGGACAGCTTGTTTTGAAAGTAGCAGACTATGTTAGAAGAGGCCTGGCAGGACCATCCAAATTCGCACCAAAGTGGGAAGGACCCCTTGTGATAAGGGAAGCACACCCAAGCGGGTACTACCGTTTGACTCAGATGGATGGCAAAGATTTAATGGATCCGATCAACGGAAAATGGCTGAAGCAGTATTATGCCTGAGGAGAAAACCATCTTTTTTTACTTCCTTTGTTATTTTTTTTTTTTTTTTTTAACCTATGTTTCCTTTTGCCTTATTATTTTTCAAGTGACTGTGTCATAGCATGAAATTGTAATTTACTTTCGGCAGGATGTAATGAAAAGCACCAAGTATTATCATCATATGTCATAGCAAAACGTAAAGTGTAGCATCATAGAGTTAAGTTACAAACCCAGATCATGGCAAACCAGCCAAATAAGTGCTACAAGAAGACATAATGTACTAAACAGAGTCATAAGGAAAAGGAAACAATGAAACAAGGAAGAAGCTGCATCAACGAAGCCCGGAAATAAGGGGCTGATCTCCAAAACGATCGGACCCACCAACACTGGAAAGAAGACGCTCGCGGTGACCCTCCAAGTCTGCCACCTCTTTTCTCAAGATCTCAAGACGCGAGTCAATAGCATCAACAGTGGGCCGAACTCTCCTCATAAAAACAGCCTGGGCAATCTCTCGAAGGAAATCCAAAAGGAACTCCACAGCAAAGCCTACGCTGACAAGCTCCTGCACCGCAGCCCTCCACTGCAGAATCCTCTCAGTAGAAATGGTGTCAACAAAGTTATGCTCTATGTCATTTAGCACACTCCCCAACATCTTCAAAAAGTGCTCTCTAACAGAATGACCAAGTCGAAAGCCCTGCATGAAATCCCCGTGGTTGTTATAGATCATCACCAGATGAGAAACACAGTCCTCAGGGACTCTAAAGCCATGAAAATCTACATAAGGAGGCCCGGAGCCCCAGAAAGCTGCAGGATCGAGATCATTGACTTCAGGCTGGTCAAAGCGGGCGAAAAAGTCAGCAGCCTCGCCCACAGGACCTGGAAGGGTGGTGGAACTACTGCCCGCTTCAAATTGAAATGGGGCTGTGAGAAGAGGTGCTACCAAGGAAAACACAGGGCATGAGATGAGGAACTAAAAAAAAAAAAAAAAAGACAAGGGGGAAAGGAAGCTTACCAGAACCAACATCAATGGGGGCTGTGGGAAGAACTGAAGCAGGCACAGAAGGAATGGCAGAAACCGACGTTGTAAATATGGCAGAAGCTGAGGCAGAAAATACAGCAGGAATGGGTGCTGTGGGCGCGGCAGGAGTAACTGCCGCAGGCACTCCTACGCTAGCCGCAATGCCTAATCCTTCAAAGCTCTCTGTAAAAAAAATAAAAAAAAAAGAAAGGGGGAGGAAGTAAGACATGCAAGTGAAAAGAAGAGAAGAGTGGGCCCAATGAATAAAGATGGAAAAGTGAATCTAACAAAAAAGGGGGAGAATGACATACCCCTGAATCCAGCCTCAGGTGAAGCATCCTCCTCCTCCTCAGACTCAGAAATCCTCCTCGGCAGAACGGGCTCATTATCAAGATCCCCAAGAATATCCTCGGACTCCTCGGAGGACAGATCAACATCGGGCCCGCGAGTGGCCGAACTGGGAATGGAAGAAGGAGTGACCACTAAGGAAGAGCCATCCTTCGCGGCCTGAGACAGAGTCGTAAAAGGATCACTGGTAGAAATGACAACAGGAGCAAGTCCCTGTGGAGAAATAGGCACCTCGGTGGAGAACGGAGTGGCCTCGCTAACCCCCTCAGTGTGAGTACCCTCTTCTCTAGGTACCAATCCGGTGGGAGGGCTAGGAGTCTCGGCAGGAACCCCATGTGCAGTAGCAGAAGTAATGGGCATCTGAAAAGCTTCACCAGCCCCATCAAAAGAATCCACCACGGGTGTACCCATGGAGGCAGTCAGCTCCTCGGCTGTAGGACGATAGACGGAAAGGGGTTCGGGCTGATCCTGGAAAGAAAAAAAGAAAAAAATGCGTATACACACATGTGGTAAAGAATAAGGGAACCTACGGCTAATCCAGACAAATGAAGACACGTGGCAGGTGAAATATATGAAAAAAAAAATAATAATAAATAAGGACGAGAGGAGGAAATAGTGGAGGTTACCTCGAATTCAGGCTCATCAAGATCAATGGGATGGGCAGACGACGCATCTTCCTTATGCTTAGACTGCAAAGAAAAAGAGAGACAAGAGGCAGTGTTAAGGAAAGGAATCAGTAGGCATGGCATGGACTCGCCGCAGGCAAGTTAAAATCAAAACACAAAAGACAAAATATATATATATATATATATATATATATATATATATATTATACCCTTCGCTCAGTGGCAGGCATGGGATGAGGGGATGTTTTCCTCTTGCTACCCCGTGTCCTGCTAGAAAGGGGAGCCTCCGTGGCTGGCTGTGGGGCAGCAGGCTTGGGCTTGCTTGCAGACTTATGCTTGGCAGGAGTTTTCTTAGTCGGCGCAGGAATGTTGGTAACCTTAACTTTCTTCTCCCAACCAGGGGGAAAATCACCCGCAAGCCAACACCATCCTTTCTTCTTCTCGTCCCACTCAAAGACGGCAGAACGGCTTTATTTCTGGGCATAAGCTAAAACTGACTTGAAAGGCAAGAGCAACCGAGGATTGGGAGATACAAGCATACTCAGCCCGTCAGGTGGAATAAGGAAAAAGCCACGGCTACCTACCAACTCTTTTCCAAACGAGGTCATCACTGCCCACCAATAGCCATGCATGGTAGGAGTGAAGAGACCCTCTCTCGATGAACCAGGAATGGTAACTGCACTAAAACGTGATCTCCAAAAGTCGTAAGCAATCTGCCGCAGGAAAGGCCGAACAGAAGTAGGAGATTCCATGAGATAAGAAAGGTCATCAGGGATATCTTGGTCCAGCCCGAACTGCCTCCTCACTCGGTTGGCAGGATAGTGAACAAATCTGATGCCCTCATCGGCTAAGTATGGCAGCCATCCGACATTGGTAGCCGCCAAATAGGTGATCCCCACCTCATCAAAACCAGTCAAAGGAGTGGTGGTCCCAATAATATCAGTAAACGGACCCATAGCAGAATCAGCACATGTGTAACCCTTACCTAAATTTTTGTAAGCCCTCCAAGTAAAACCAGTACCGCTATCAAAAGACCCGACAACTGAGTGACCAATAGGCTTCAGACCAGACCAGCGAAAAGCTAAAGGGAAATCGGATTCAAACCTGCCGCAGAAGTCAGTGATCACTTGC
Source organism: Quercus glauca (assembly GCA_023736055.1). Taxonomy (NCBI): domain Eukaryota; kingdom Viridiplantae; phylum Streptophyta; class Magnoliopsida; order Fagales; family Fagaceae; genus Quercus; species Quercus glauca. The sequence goes on along the minus strand of CM043319.1, from coordinate 22,273,106 downwards.
GGACATGATTGGTACTTCTCTCTCGCGAAGCGAACAGGCCTACATTTCGCTAAGTATTGGGTGCTGCGCTCAAACAACAATTGCTGCAGGATAGTGCTGTGGACAGAAGAAGTGACGATGTGGCAGGAGCCTGCCTGGCTCTCATCACTCCGCAGGATGTCCAGTTGAACGTACAAATGCCCCAAGAACATGGGGGCCAGCGGCAGACTCACTTCGGCAGATATTTTGATAGCCAAGCGGAAGTACAAAGGTTTGATGGCGTAATGGGGATGTGATCCAAAAACAAACTTGCTAAGCCAAAAGGCAACAAAGGCCGCACGATGGGCGACTACAGAAAACTTAGAGGAAGTACTAACCCAGTACGATAACTTGGCATTCCCAGCCATCCGCTTTCTCAACTCGGCCTCAATGGCTTCTTCCTCCGGAGAAAGCTCTATGGTAGCAGGATCCACATCACCAAAGATTGGCAAGAGTAGTTGGTTGGCCACATCCTCGAGTGTCACGGTCAGTTCGCCGCGGGAAAAGAAAAACGTGTGGGTGGTGGCACACCACACCGGCGAACCAAGTGACGAAGGTTGTAAGTGTCTCGAAAATTAGAAAGACTCCGGGATAAAACGATGGACTTCAGAACGCCGGCCTGCTGTAACAAGCCCATAAAAACTGGGTCGGATAACTATCGGTCAACCCACTCCTTCCAACCCAAGGCCGTTCCTGACCCAAACACGAAATGAATCGGCACGGGAAGAGAGACCCCTTAACAGATGACCAAATCAGAAATGGAGGAAGACACCGGAGCCCAAGAAACGTCGGGGTTCCGTCTGCACATAGAGAGCCACACGCGGCTTGGCGGCGGCGGCACGTAATCACCAGGAACCTCGGGGAAGTGAGGATAAGGATTATACCAAGGGTCGATTAGAGGAGCGCACTCTCTGTCTGGGTCGCGCGGCGCATCTTCCTCGCCGGAGCGATCGGAGTCGGAGTACATGGCCTCCTCGCCCATTTCTTGTCCGGCGAGAGGTTCGGAAACTTTCTCTTTCCCTTTGTGGTGGGAAGAACCCGGGGTTTTCACCGGCGCCATTGTCCGACGGTTTGGTCTGAGTAGAAGAGATATGGGTGTTCGAAGAGAAGAAGATGATAAAGGAAGAGGGACAGACACGGTGTTTTGGAAAAGATGATGTTTGTGATTGATTTTCGAACAGGCTTTCTTCTTAAATACATGAGTAATTAATACCGGCCCGAAGGAAGGCGACTGGTCAGCCATCAAAAGAAGAATGAAATAAATGAAGCGGTAGTTGTGTCTTAGGATAACTGCCATTCTGGGAAAATCGAAGAGTCATCACTGTTCACGGCGGAAAAAGTATAAATATATGTGAAGGGGTCCACAGTTTCAAAAAGCCCGCGAAGGAAAAGAAAGAAGGGAGACAGAAAGGACAGAAAGGTCTTTTATTCATATATGGACCGCAGGAACGTCCCATTTGTTCAGGGGGCTAAATGTTGAGGGTCATTTTTTCGAAATTGACAAAGGCAGCCCATCCTAGCAAAGCGGGCAGCAGAGAAGCGGCAGACCAAGCAAAAAAAAAAAACCATTAGGTCCAAGCGGCAGGAACAATGGATCACAAGCCCCTCAAAACGAATGAATGGGTCTTGAGGAAGTAAGGGGGCCTAAAGAGCCCGGAAATAGAGAAAATAGCACCTATGGGCAGTATGTGTTGTGAAAAAGAGAGAATGGGCCGCGGTAGGCCCAAAGAAAAATAAGTAAAGAAAGTAGGGGATAATGGTAAGCCCATGAACCCCAAGGATGAGAATGAGGAAATTGGGCCGGGGAAGCCCAATTAAGTTAGTAAGAGCCCATGGGATGCGGAGTTAGTAAATGGACCAAGGACGTCTAAAGAAATGGGCCAAAGAGGCCCAAGGGAAAAGAAGGCGACATTGGAGCCCATAAGCGAGAACACCAGCGGCCACAATAAGCCACTGGGGGAAAATGGAACGGCAGGCCTGAGAAAAGGCCCAGCAGGAAAGAAAATACGGCAGGAAATGCTAAGTAATGCCATAGGAAACAAAGGCAATTAGAAAATTGGGTTGAAAAGAACGCGAAGCCCAATACTGAGCAAAAGCCCAGCGGGGAGTCTGAGTAATAGCTCGTAAAAAAGCCAGAAACGGACGGCAGGCAGGCAAAGTCTCCAGTCCACGGCAAATGCATGAACAGCAGGCAGATTTCAGACATATGCATGCGCAAAGCCCAGGCACCACCAGCCTGTACCCAGCCAATACAGGACATGGTGGGGTCATGGGGTCAGAAGTAAGAGGGCGTGGTTTGGTGGTAGGGAGAGGGGAAGGCCTGTTTCAAGGTTCCTGCTCAAGCTCTTTTAGGGGATACGTCCTACTGGGATGACATACCACCCAAAAGAGGCAAGGCTGAGCTGGAACCAATGGGTGCATGCCATGAGTGAGTAGAGAGAGAGAAACACCACCGCGGCAAGTAGAGATGCCACGGCAGGCTAACAGACAAAGTGGTTGTCTTTGTCTGTAGCAGGATACTCGCAGACGGAACAGTAATTGTCGGCGAGTACGCCCGGGCCAGACAAAGGTGGTTGGAGGATAGAATAGTAAAACCCGTCCACGGTAAGCACTATAAAAGGAGCCTCTGCCGTGAACGAAAAAATGACACAAGGAGAAAAAAACTAAAAAAGAAAATACTCTGTAACACACCTAGGAAAACAGGGGAAGCACAACACTAAAAAACCAAAAAGGGGAAATCACTAAGGAAAAGAAAAGATAGAAAGAAAGAGTGTGAGAGTTAGTGGCATGCACCAACAGGACTCTTCCCTTCTCTCCCTCTCAAAACTCTGCACTCTTCTATACTTATTTCGGGCGTTACCCATTCAGGTCCGCCTCCCTCAACCCATTAACTTCCACGGTAGGATTTTTTTCCTCGGAGGTTAATCGTGTTGAGAAGAGGCGTTTGCGTTCTTCCTCTTTGGCATTAATCCTGCAGGCCGAACCGAATTTGCTCCCTGTCTGTTTGATTAATTTTATTACTAATCTCCTTTACTATATATTTGTCAAAGGTTGATTAATGTTATTATAGTTATGGATTACTTGGTCATTTCCCATTAAAAGGACTATCTGGTCATTCCAGAATTTATGATTCTGCTCATCAATTATATCTGCTTGCCGTAAGCTCCTTTCCTCTGAAACAGAAGTTCTGCCTGCCGCCAGCGTTATAGTCCTGCTTGTCGTAGGCTGTTCTCTATAACAACTCAGCCCGCGGTAAACACTCCCCTGGCAGACGAGGCATAATTTGCGCACAAGCCGGCCAAGTTGAGTTCCAATTGGCCCGGTCTCAACTCTCGCAATCCAGAACACTTGGGCCTACGATCACAAAGGGGCAGCCCAGCCCAACATAACAAAAGAAGGCCCCACAACAGTAGTCAATTCTGGTCATAATTAGAGTCATACTTTTTTTTTTATTATATAATTATTTTTTTTTATTGATGCAAACTAATATTTTTTAGATTAATTTTGTTTTCAATCTTATCTTGTAACCTTCCCCCCCCCCCCCCAAACTAAAATCCTAACTCATAATTAGTTAGACTAATAACGTAACTATTTTTTTAGAACATGTGCCCATAATTTTCTAAGTTGGACTGATAACATAACTATTTTTTTTACTTGGATTTGAACGATGAGGTACTTAAGACCATAATTTTTTCGGAATTTATGCGGAAACTAGCCTTGGTTCATGCTGCATGCCATTATTTGTGTTACATTATTCATCAAAGGCAACGACTAAAAAGAAGACGTGTTCCCCACATTCCTACACAATCAACCATAGAAAGACAAAAGTTCGTGATGCACTAATGTCTCGACTTAGGAATAGTGAAAAATGCTATGATGTAATAGGCATGGGTCCACAAGCTTTTCAAGGTTTGTGTGACATTTTGCGGAGAGACGGTGATCTTCAAGACACACAGCGTGCCACAGTTGAAGAGCAAGTTGGCAAGTTTCTTCACATGCTAGCACGTAATCAGACGACTCGTACAATGTCCTTCTTTTTTTGTCATTCCGGTGAGACCATTAGTCGCCATTTTCATAACGTGTTAAGATCAATAATTATGTTAGAGGATCAGTCCCTTCGACAACCTAATGGAACCCAAGTGCCACTTGAAATACTACAAAGTAGTAGGTTCAACCCATATTTTAAGGTAAATATATCATGCATATAATTTATATTTGATAGTAGTTTAGTACAAATATATTTTAAGGTAAATGTTTTTGAGAGATAATGTTAATCTCAGGATTGTATTGGGGCACTTGATGGAACACATGTTCGTGTCAAAGTGTCTAATGCGGATGCACTAAGATATTGGGGTAGGAAGAGTTACACAACACAAAATGTGTTGGCGGCATGCTCATTTGATTTAAAATTCACATACGTATTACCAGGTTGGGAAGGAACTGCTTCAGATTCAAGAATAATAAAGAATGCTTTAACTAGAAACGATAACTTGAAAATCCCACAAGGTAAATTTAATTCAAATATGTATTAGGGTGTATTCTTTATAATTAAAAAATTTGTAGTATATAATTAATGGTTGTTATTGTTTATTAGGTAAATATTATCTTGTTAATGCGGGATACATGAATAGAAGTCATCTGATTGCACCTTATAGGGGAGTGCGTTATCATTTAAAAGAGTACTCTGTTCGTCCCCCTGAAAATGCTAAAGAATTGTTTAATTTGCAACATGCGTCATTACGCACTGCTATTGAAAGAGCATTTGGTGTACTTAAAAAGAGGTTTCCTATCATAGCAAGTACTACAGAGCCTAATTATTGTGTTGACACCCAAAACGAAATCATTTTAGCATGTTGCATACTTCATAATTATTTAATGTGTGTCGATCCTGATGAAAGTCTTATTGCTGAAGTTAATGAAGAAGTTTTGCATTCTCATCATGAACGTGTGGCCCCTACTCCAAGAGAAGATGATGAGGATTCTAGGCAAGGAGATATTATAAGAGATTCTATGGCATCAGCCATATGGCAAAACTATGTCCAAATGTGATAGTTTTTGGGTTCATTGTTGTCATGTCGTTTAAGACTATGCTATGTTTCAATTAGTTAGACCTAAATATTATGCAAATTTCTCTTTTTATTTTGATATTGCTCTCTATCTTTTGATAATTAATATTAATATTTACACAATATTTTATATGTGTTTTTTGTCCTATTAATTATAGCATGGGTAAGATATCAAAGAAGAATGATGGAGATCCAAGCAAAGAAGTACAATGGAGTAGTGTTATGGATGATGCTTTAGTGGATGCTTTTTTACATCAGGTGATCAGAGGTGGTAGAGTTAATGGAACTTTTTCCTCTAAGGCATATGATGACATAGTAAAAGAGTTGGTTGAAAAATTTGACATGGAGATTAACAAGGATAAGGTGAAAAATCGACAGAAGACACTAAAGAAGAATTTTCATGAATGCTATGACATATTTAAAGATGGATTAAGTGGTTTTGGATGGAATGATTCTTTCAATATGTGGACAACTGAACTAGAAGTTTGGGAGCCACTCATAGCGGTAAATTACCATTTTTTGTGAGTTTAATTTTGTATTACATAATTATATCTGTTGTTTAACCATTTGTCTTGGTTTGTAATAGTCTAAACCTGCAGCCAAGAAGTGGATGACAACACCTATACCTAACTACTCTAAGATGGCACAACTTTGGGCTAAAGATAGAGCAGAAGGTGATCATGCTGAAACTGCAAAGGAGAAACGTGCTAGGTATGTTGCATCAACCACTATTGATGAGATTGATAATTTGATATCTCAAAATGAAGTTTCTTTGGAGAACTTTGAAGTGGAAGATGATCAGAGGTCACCAGAAATTAATGTTGCACGTTCTCGAGTGTCATCACAAGATGCAATGTCTTCTAAAAGCAAGAAAAGACGACTGGCAGAAGATGATGAACTCGGGAATGTAATTTCCCAGTCATTTGATAATGTATCAAAGGCAATTGATAGGGCGACTAAGGTTATGGCAAAGTGCTTTTCAAAGTCATATGGAGCAGAAGTTCACGCAGCTTTGGGTGTATTGGACTTAGATCCAATATTAAAGACTGAGGCCTACATATTTTTGATGGAAAATCCAACATATAAGGAGATATTCTTTGGTTGCCCAGATCATGAGCGCAAATGTGTCTTATTGACACTAATGTCTAGGCCTAAAAATTAAAAAAAATGTGGGATTTTTTGGCCAACCTTAGTTTTGGAATGGATTATGTTATTTTGTTTTGTTTTGGCAAGACTCATTATCAGAGTTTTTTTTTTTTTTTTTTTAAGATATTTGTTTGCATTGTTAGACAATATTTATTTTGTTGAGAATAAATATGTGATGCGTGAATTGCTTTACAACATAGAAATATACATAACTTATTTTTTAGCTACAATAAAATTTTCTTTTTTCCTTAAAGAAATTGGGAGATGGAGATGTATTAAATTAACAAATCCATTGTAAAGCACACTAGCCAAAAAAGATTCAATCTAAAACTAGCAACCCCTAAAAAAAATTTGCAAATTGAAATAAAGAAATTGTGCTATTGTCAAATTTTCATGCCATTATCTTCATCTGTTAAGTTATTGATTAGCGTGATGTAATCTATTCTCCTTGACAAAATTATATTGTAATTCAATAATCTAACACATACCCAATTGTGGCTAACTAGTTTCCCATCATCCACTAAATACTAAACATTTCAAAGCAATAATAAGTTCTCATTGATTATTTTTTATGTTCTTTAAAATGAGGGGTATAATAGTAATGCTATTATAAAATGATTACATTCCATTCCTTCCAATGTTACTTCCAAACGGTATTACTTACTTTCCATTCCATTCCATTCCTTTATTTTATAACATCCAAACAAGATTTTTAAATTCCATTCTGTTCCTTTCCCTACTAAATCCATTCCATTCTATTCCATTCCTTTAATGATCATTCCATTCCATTCCTTTATAAACTCCCAAACGGACCAATCTTTTAAAGAGATGTAAGACACATGGCATTTATTTAATTTGGTGTGGTTTATGTAGTATTTTAATAAGAATTTTAAATTTTTTAAATGTCACATGTCTTACACTTGAATTTAAATTAAAGAAAATCAAAGAATTTAAATGGAAAAGATCATATTATGAATATATATATATATATATAATATTATTTTCCAATAAAATTTCTTTAGGAATTTCCTCAATGATTAATTGTTGGATCAAGTTTTGGGTTTTTTTTTTTTTATCAAAAAAAAAAAAGGTTTTGGTTTTTTTCCTACATCGAATTTGGTACTTCTACTACAAAAAAACTCGTCCTAACATTAAGGCCCTTTTTCCTTCTTAATTGTACCAATATTTGTTTATCAAATTTGTTTATTTGATAATGATTGCACCAGGGGATAACCTTTTTTTTTTCTAACAACTACATAGGTGAATGCAGTAAGCAAATGCAGTTCACAACTTTTGTATTAGAAAAAGCATGCTTATTCTTAATATTATTTTTCTTTCTTCTGTTGCAAGTGTAGTGCACACTAATTATTCTTCTCCTTCTTGCCAGAGTTGTAGGTATGCATATAGTCTTCTGCTTTATTCAGACCTGTCACATTAATAACATCCATTAGAATTGAATAAACAAAACAATTATATATTACTGTGCATATATATATATATATATATATATCCCCTAAGGAGTGAATTATGAACTCAATGGTTTTACTTTTAGTACCTGAATCAAAACTGGGTGGCGGCATTGTACAATCAACATCAAGAATATGACCATATTGCAAGATCTGTAGCAGGTATCCATATTATTGTCTTCTACTTTATTCACATCTTTTAAATTAATACCATCCCTTATATAAATATATATATATATATATATATATATTTTTTTTTTTTTTTTTGAGAAAACCTTATATATTATATTATATATATTTCCTAATAATGAATGAAATATGAACTTAATGGTCTTGGTACCTGAACTAAAACTGGTTGACATGGACTCTGCACAATCAAAAATACAACTATAGATGTCATCTGCGAGAGAGTTTTTGCAAAACAGTTCACAGCAAGTACCAACGGTGGAAGTAGAAATTTTGCAACCAATCACAAAGTGCCACATGCTATTTAGTAGGTCCCATTGACATTATTTAGAAACCAACAGAAATATTGCAAGTGTTTCTAAATAAAAATTGCAAAGAATACTTAAGTGCCAATTACACGTCAACACGTGTTGATATTTTAATTTTAAATGACATTAGCAGTCAAATTAAATACTGCCATATGTTATTTTAAATTAGAACATTTTGGCTAATCAAATAATGCCATGTGTCTCTTGGAGAACAAAACATAAAGTTCCTCCAATTAAATTATTACATGTGTTACTACTCATAGCCAATCATATGTGATCACATCTCCCCAAGACTCCTATAAATTGAGACTCTTCTTAGTCTTACAGGGGGGATTCAGAAACATTCAGAAGTTTTGAAACTCTACTGGAATCAAGCTCCAAAGCCTCCAAGAAGTTCAAGAACTTCAACCTTTGAATATGAAAAACATTTGAAGTAAAATCATTCAAGTCACCCTTCTAGATCTCGAAGTTCATTGGAATCAAGCTCAAAAGCCTCCATAAACACTAAGAGACTACAAATGAGTAAAGCTCTACGAATCCAAGCCTCCAAAGCCCCAAAGAACTTTCATTACAAATCTTCGAAGATGAAGAACATTCATTCAAATCATTCTTCCAAGTCTCAAAGTTTTACTGGAATCAACCCTCAAAACCTCCAGAAACTTCAAAGACTTTAATCCATCGAAGTTTCATCGGATTCAAGTTCTAAAGCCTTGAAGAACTTCCACCACAAACCTTCAAAGATCAATAAAATTCGAAGAACCCACAAAGAACGTGAAGAACAAGAAATCTCTAACAAGCGCACAGTCAGAGATTCATCGCAATTTCATTCCAAAGATCTTTCAATCCACTTTCCAATCCAAGTGGAGGACATCTTGTGTTTGAGTCCAGACTACATCGAAGCAATACTTGAATTGAAGACTTTTCTAAGGAGATCGAATTGGGGGATTATTCTATTGTATTAGAATCTAAACATAGAGAATTGTACCTACAAATTCATCAATACAAATTTACACTTGTGAAACATTGTCAATTGTTTGATTTTCAAACTTGAGATTTTGTGTTTACACCAACACAAATACTCAATTTAAAATGATTATCCCACAACGTTGATAAAAATCTAAACCGCAATCAAGGCTTGACGCCTCCACCAAAAAGGAAGGATTACTAGCACAAGCATAATTGGAACCACCATTGTTTGCACAATGATCTCCTCATGTTATCTTCTTCTGTAGCTCTGAACTTTCTCCCTTGAAATACTTTCTTAAAATAGTTCATTAACAAATACCATTATAGCATCTTTTAACAAAATACTATATATATAAAAGATAAAGCTTGTGTCTAGTGCACTGATACAGTGGACACAATCCCTACCCATATATAAAAGGGTATAATAGTTGCTCTTAGGACCATTGTTAATGGATTTTTTTTTTTTTTTTAAAAACAACTTTTGATACCAATTTTAGGGAAAATATAAGAAACTTTAAAAAAAAAATAGTTACTTTTTTCTTTTCCCATTGAAATAACTAAAAATATTTCTTAAGTCAATATATTTTTATAGATTTAATTAATATAAGAAACCAATTTTAATTGGTATACTTATTTTCCTAATAATAATAATAGATTTACAATCAGGGATGGAGCCAAAACTTTGAGTTAAGGGGGTTGACTCTGACCTCTAGCTCGGCGGCTTCTTAGGCGCTGAGGTTTTCTTTTTTTTTTTTTTTTTTTTTTTTTGAGTTTTTGATGTGTGCATTTGTTGGGTAAAGACAAAATAATTCTGTTTAAAACTTTTTAAAGAGTCAGTTGTTTGTTTGAGTAAAATTGGTTAGTTGGACTTAATTTTTTTTTAGCTTTGCTATTGGTGATTTTTGTTATTGCACAAATCTTTTTAGCCTAGTATATGTTGTTTTAGATTTTAGATCTATAAATTTTTTAATGACCTTTAAAATGAGGAAAATGCTAGAGGTATATTGCTGATATAGCTAGTGATTATTGATAAATAAAAAAGTGATGTAAGTGATAGGCCCAAATGCAAACCAATAAAAATTTGTACTTCAACAATTTGTAAAAATGTTATAAATAAGTTTGTAACTGTAACGTTATCCTAAAAAAGCAATGATCAATGTATGCCTCCGTCCCTGTTTGCTATTGGTGATTTTTGTTGTTACACAAATGTTTTTAGCCTAGAATATGTTGTTTTAGATTTTAGATCTATAAATTTTTTAATGACCTTTAAAATGAGGAAAATGATCAATGTATGCCTCCATCCCTGTTTGCTATTGGTGATTTTTGTTGTTACACAAATGTTTTTAGCCTAGTATATGTTGTTTTAGATTTTAGATCTATAAATTTTTTAATGACCTTTAAAATGAGGAAAATGCTAGAGGTATATTGCAAATATATAGTGAGTAATTATTGATAAGTAAAAAAGTGATGTAAGTGATAGGCCCAAATACAAATCAATAAGAATTTGTACCTTAACAGTTTGTAAAAATGTTATAGATAAGTTTGTAACTGTAACGTTATCCTAAAAAGCAATGATCAATGTATGCCTCCGTCCCTGTTTACAATATAAAATTCTTCTTAATATTTAGTTGATTTGGGCCATTTGACAACTACTAAAACCATGAAAAGTCAAAAGCAAATTTCATCCTCATGTTTAGTCACTTTTGGCAAAAAGTAAAGCAAAAACCATCAATCAAAAGGAAAGAGAAAATTTAATGAACACATGGAATCAAGAATATAAAAATAATTACAGGTTTAAATTAGTCAAAATGATTAATTTTTTATGAATTTATTAAAGTAATATGTTAATATTATATACTATATTATACAAGTTGGATTCTAAAATTATTGTTGCATAAAGTGACTTTCTTCGCTATGTACAAGTGGTTAAACTCTCATTAATTACTAAATTAGTCTATCTTATTAGGGTTTGGCTTACCTCTAGTACCTTTTTAAAAGAAATCTCATTTTGTTTTAATGAAAGGCTACCACATCACCCTATAGACACCGCATTTTGTTTTCCTTACAACTCGTGCCCCTGTTCTCCAATAATGCTCAATCTCTAAGGCCCAAGGCCAGTTTAGAGCCCAATCAAATATCAAATTGACTTGAGAAGTGTTAAAACGGAAAATATAACCTTTTAAATGAGCAAAAATCTATTTTTAGAAATACAATGACCAAAGTGGCCCTCGCTCCACGTACATGGGCAGCAACCTACGTAGGTGGGCAAAGCATGCGTACGCAGGCACATTCCTGCATACGCAACTAGGGTTTCAGAAATATGAAAAAGACAAGTTTTCTGCAATAATGGTTAAGGTTTAGAATTAATCTCACATCATCTGAGAGCCAACCCAAACCCCATTTTTTCCACTATAAATAGCCTTACATGGTACATTTTCAAAACACAAAAAAATTCTCATGAGAAAAACCTAAGATTCACTAAAAAATAGTTAATCAAAAGGGAGTTTATCACAAAACACCCTTAAGTCAATTCTATTTGATTGGGACCTTTTCTAGCCCCAATCCTTTTAGTTTAACGTTGCTAATCGCTTGTTTAATAACTTGTGATAGATTTTACTTAAGGAAATGGTCAAAAATCAAAGCTTGGGAACTCCTTTTTGAGGTATCAAGCTTTAACTTTTCTTTTCTCTTTTTTTAGTCTTTCATTTGCTGTTTGATATGTTTCTTGCTTTATTTGTATTATAACCTGTTTGTTTAGAGTATGTTTATGTTTTTCTTGCATATTCTGAGCATTTTAGGTTGTTAGAATTAGGGTTTTCTTTTATCCTCTGTTTTTCTGTTTCATTTTTCTAGGTTAGGGTTTTGAACAAGTCCCACACACGCATGCCATAAGCATGTGTACGTAGGTTAAAACATGCGTACGCAAGTCTCCGGCTACGCACAAAGGTACTTGCCTAGAAACCTTAATCCAGATTTTGCTTATTTCACATGTTTTACCCCTGTTTAAACCCTTTTGCCCCTGTTTATGCATATCTAAGTCTCTGACATTGTATGCTTGTTTTAACAAACATAGATTAGGGTTTTATGTTTATTTCTTACTTCGATGTCATGAACATGCATTCACATGCCCATTCATGATGCCATAGGTGCTAGGGAGCTGCAAGGTAAGTAAGATAAATCATGCATTCACGTGAATATGCATGTTGATTGTTTAATCCTCACTTGATATATGTGTATGAAGTTGAGGCCTTGTTTTGATTTATGATATGATTTGCTTTGATTCCATGTTTGGGTTGCTGCCTTGCCTTGAGATGTATGATGGGGTTTCACATGCTAGGGTTTCTCATATGTGTTTGGCTCTTTATTACTTTATGGATAGATATGTATTTTGGGATGAATGATGCCATATTGTGTGTTAGATGCATGCAAGCATGTGTGTGAGTTAGGATACAAAGTGTTGAACATATTTTTTAATAAGGTTAAGACATAAGACACAACGATAGGAGACCAACCTTAGGGTTGGGCGATCTTGGGTTCGTAACACCTTCCCAAGAACGTACCTAAACTTCGAACCCATACTCTGGTACTAAGATCAAACGTCCTTCCTCGGTAGAACGCTATATATATGGTTCCTAGACCATTGCAAAAACTAGGTGGCAACTCCCCCCCTTGTGTCCACACACCCACTAACTAAATAAAATGTGGAGATTAAAACTCACTACCACTTGTCATTGTATGTTTAAAACAAAAGGACATGTCCAGTTAAAAAAGTACTGAAGGTAAGACAAACTCATCTTATTACTTGTTAGGACAGTTTAATTTAGCTGAAACTCAATTACCTAAGTTTCAAGAAATTAAAAATTCTTTTTTCAATTAAGATTCTATTTATCTTATTAATTGTTAGGATAGTTTAATTGAGGGATTAACAAGAAAAAAAAAAGGATAGTTTAATCGAGGTAGAACTCTATTGTCTAAGTTTCAAGAAATTTAAAATTCTACTCCAAATCTTCAACTAAATTTCTATTTCAAGAAATTTAATATAATATTTATTATAATTATCTTAATTGTCTATCGTAATTTTTTATTTTAATATAATATAACTCGCACACTACATACTATCTTTGAGCCAAGTGTCTAAAGATATGTATGTATTATATACATGGTTGTAAAAATCCCGATCTGGATCCTATGATCTTACAATTTCACGATCCCACCTGCTCAAAATGATCCAGATTTTTCAAGGATTCTTGCGATCGTTTAGGATCAGTAGGATCATACGATTCTGACAATCCCAAACAATCCTGGTTTCTTGTAATCTTCTTTCTCAGTTGGACCTAAATGAAAAATAACATCCCAATAAACTAAGTTTTTCTATTCTAATGTAGAGAGATAGAGTGTCAGTTGGACTCAAATGAAAAAAAATTACATCTCAATAAAATGTCCTGTTTTGAGGTTTTTAACCTCTTTAAATAATGCTTACAAATGGATGTAGTGATATATGGTAATTACATAAAATGGATACAAATTTATGAATGAATGTCTAATTTATGTGATTATTTAACATACTAATGTTTTTTTTCTCTCTCAAATAATGTAGGATCTTACGATCTACGATCCGATCTCACTATCCATTATCCTACCTACCTTCCACAATTCTACGTAGGATCCCGATTTTGACAACTGTGAGAGTGCCTTTTTTCATCAACACAGTGGCCCAAAGATCCTGGGCCAAATAAAAGTTTTTTGGTGGACTGGGCTCGGTTCACCGCAACTAAAGGACTGTTTAAGAACCGAGCGGTGCACAAAACAAGCTTCCTACAATACAAATAACTAATAAGCAAAGATATCTGTATTGAATGACATTTTAACAGCAAAGGAATGCACAACAAGTGAAATACAATGTAAGAAAAGATTAAGGATCCTCGAATTAGTGAGGTGCATTTTATTAAGTTTCTTTAGTTATTATTACAATGCTCACTAAGACGTGATACAAGGTTTAACTAAGTTCAAAAATCACAGCCTTTGATAACTATTTGAGCTTCAAAGACTTGCAAAGTTTGAATTTGTTGAATCCGAGCATGTGCTATAATGGCTGTCTCTGGGATACCGGAAGTGGTTCCTCCGTTTTCTCTTAATTTTACAAAGCTCTTTCTCTAATTTTATGAGACTTTAGAAAATGCCTCAGTGATCTAATCCAACATGAACCCCTATCTGAATACCGACCCCCTTTTAGCATGGACCCCTTCCTCCTTTTATAGCGCAGATCGGGCTCCGGGGTACTGGTGATTTCCCCTTTTTGCCCTTTAGAGTTTGTGTCATGCCAGTTTTGCTCAGGGCTATGTCGTTTCCTTGTTCTCTCATAGTTTCTTGCTTTTGGTCCGACCAAACGAAAGTCCCTTAGCTAGTTTTCTATTTCCAGACTTCTCCGTTGGCCAGCCTTCAACTATTTGGCTTTTTCTTCTCAGTGTTCCAGCTTTTTTAGTTGTACTCTTTCTTGTCATTTTCTCCCAATGGTAGGAATCATGGCTCCTGCGTGTTGCTTTGTACCTCCTGGCTCCACTGCATGTCTGGAGCATGAGACCCGCATGATTTTTGTCTTTTACCCCTCTTTGAATTTGCTTCAATCTTACTTCGTGCGTCCAGGGATCCCTGGATTCTGAGGACTTCTGGGATCCCGGCCCACTCCTTCTTTACTGGGCTTTCTTTCGTTTGTTGGTTCTGCCTGGTTTGGGCCTTTTTTTTGTTCTTTCGTGAGTCTCTGGATCCCAATCCTTTGGGCCTCTTGCCCTTTTTCTTCTTTCTTTTCTATTTCCCTCATTGTGTAATCCCAGCCTTCCTTTCTTCTCTTATTTTCTCTTAGTTTTTTTTTTTTTTTTTTTTTTTTTTTTTTTTTTTTGTGAAATGAGCCCAACATTCTTTGGGCCTTAGTTTGTGACTAATTTTGAACCTCAACAACAACCTTGATTATATAAATAATTAAGTAGTATTGTGTGCTTGCATTGAATGGTATAATTAAAAATTTATATGTAAATAATTCAAAACTATATTAATAAAATTGGTCACCACGGTGTGAATTTTTATTAATTAAACATGTATTATATATTTAAATATATTTGGTTGAATTTTTTCCTTGTAACACTGGAGTGAGGGAGTAGTATTTATGAAATTTCGAACACTCAAAAACTCATGTCATGCATGGCTAAACATTATTTAATTCGATTGCACTTAATTAATTGTTTGCCATAAAATATATTTGGTACCCCCATGAGAAACCCGGGTGGTGGATTCCACTGCGTACATTCAATGGTGAGTTTGACGCCACAACATTTTCAAAAGAACCACTTTCAAATTACTGTACCAAACTTTAATTACCCTAAACCCTTTATCTTTTTTAATAATATTAAACCCCTTATTTATAAAAGCTTAAATACCTCAGATATTAACAAGGAACTAAGAATTCTATCGCAGTACATGTCCTAGAATTTCATGATGCATAGCAATCAGTGATAATTTTATGTGAAGTAGAATGATTGTTACTATGTGCTCAAAAGCCTCAAATGCTAATCCGGTTAACTTGTTTTTCTTTTTCACATTTATTTCGGCCAGAAGAAATTAAAGGACAGTACAAGATAATTTGTTTAAGAATATTCAAAACTCAAAACTTAACTGGCTGAGTATGATGTTTGATTATCTCACATTGCACACCTAAACATTGACATATTAGAGCTTCTATACAAACAAGAGTCAACAAGAGTCATCCCAAGCTGGCGCTATAAAACAATCAACAGTAGCACATTCCCATTACAATTGACAAAAACCATCTCGTTTCTTACAAAAGAGCAATAAGTGCCCTGAATTACAAAGAGAGAACACCAACTATTGATCATTTGTAATGAAAGGACGATGCAGATAATGTCCTGTAAGTCATTTTTATAGAGGATGGCATAACTAGTTTGTGGGAAAGCAAGGTGATTCAGTTCTTGGAAAGCCATATTACATCCTGGACGGCAGACATGGCAAGCAAGATGCAGCTGAAAAAAGTGAAGGCTATTGAGATGGCAACATGATCACAGAAGCTATGTAAATACTTGCAAAAATTGGGTAGAGCTGTATGTCGAATCCCTGTGCGATTCAAGTTAGTGACCCCAGACGCAGCAGACCCTGCACTAATCATGGCATAGGCAAAGACCTGAAAATTAAAACAATCAGGCCCTTAAGCGGTAGTAAACATGAAATGAGGTGCATTTTAATACTGTTATAATACAACAAAACCATGAAAAAATTTAATAAAAGTATGCTTGTCACTAAACAAGCTCAAGAATTTACCTATGACAGTTTTCTGCAGCTATACGAAGTGGGATAACTAGTATACCATTATTTAATTTTCACTAGCGAGGTAAAAGGTCCAACAAGTTTAATAATAACAGCTAGAAGATAGATAGCATTATAAATGTTTACATGTATGATGTATTTAATCATATGCTCTGAAGTTTTGTCTAAGTACTGTATTTTGACAGAATATGTTCTATGTTACACTTATTTCAACTTTCAAGTATGTCCATCTTGTACATGGGTAAATACATCACACATTGAACCAATCAAATTTTGGCATTTAACTCCTCTCCAATCCTCTCTCCCCCCATCTCCTTCCATTCCAAACAAAGCCTATCTAATGTTTCATATTCTTAAATAGGAAATTATGACATTAAATAATAATGGTGCTGTTTTAGCTACCAGCTAACAATCACTGTTTGGTATTTCAGTAAAAAATTTAAGAATCTGTATATCAAAATTAACGATTTAATGTTACTTTTCAGCCATGCTGCTCTGTCAGAAATAGGCTTGTAAATTTTCTAGATATCATGATGCATACAAATTCACCAGCCTGGCAACAAAAAACATTCATGATCCTGCCTATTACAATAACATAGGTCAAGTCCTGTGCATGATTCACATATCTTGGAAGTTGGAACAAGAAGAAATTTATTTTAAGGTCATTTACCAAAAGCAGTTAATATGCAGTTGAAAGTATCAGAGAACCAATAAAAACATCAATAAATCAAAGTATTTAATCACTGCTATAACATAAAGAAAGATGATGATGGCTCTTCGTTTGAGCTTTTCTAGACCTCTTCAACCCATTTTTCTAGAATCCATGGGATATAACTATCTTTCGTAAATATAACTCTAATCCACAGGTGTTTAAACAATATATATATATATAACAGAAAAGAGTGCATGTCTATTATATTAGTTTTTCATTTTTTCTACAATATTAAACATGTACAAGTATAGTAAGATGAGGATAAATAAATGGTATTACCAAGAATAATTGATAAAATAGCTAATTATGCTCGTTATAGTAATGTGTCATTTTCTACACCAGGGGAAAAAGGAGCATTTTGCTCTTATTTTAACTGCTAGTTCATGAGAGACTGCTATAAAGATAATAAATTTACCTGATCCCCAGCAAAAATAAGCCATGCATGATTTCTTGAGGGAATAACTGGAGAATTCCTCAGCAGCCGAGATGCGCTAATGAGTAGTTGTAGCAAGGA
Source organism: Quercus glauca (assembly GCA_023736055.1). Classification (NCBI taxonomy): domain Eukaryota; kingdom Viridiplantae; phylum Streptophyta; class Magnoliopsida; order Fagales; family Fagaceae; genus Quercus; species Quercus glauca. The sequence continues at coordinate 22,255,392 of CM043319.1, read as the reverse complement.
GTGAGCAGCTACTGCAGCTGAAACCCCAACTAGAAACCTGCCCAGCACAGAGCCATAGAGTTTATCAAATTTTGATCATACACATTACACTTCTAAACTCATTATGCCTTCAAACCAATATCAATTTAAAACTGCACAGCTATAATTGAGACATAATTATTAGTTGAAGTGTACCTAACTCAATACCTAGAGGAGAACAAGATTCCATTTATAGTTTTAAACATGCCAGCCTCAAATAGTACCATTTAAAGGCTATTCATTTTTAAAACCCAGCTATATAGTAAATTCCAGTACAAATTTCATTGGTTCATCTACTATATCTACCATACATCAAGAGCACATAGAGATAAACCATAGAACCGAAATACAAATATCCTCTGTACCACTTTTTTTTGTTCCACTTTATGTTCCACTAATCACAGCTTATCATGCATTTGTTTAACTTTCCTTATAAAATAGTCAAAGTTTAAAATAGAAAAAAATAAACACATAACAAGTTGTAATTGGTGGAACACAAAAAGTAGTACAGAAGATTTGTATTCCTAAACTAGTAAATGATGAGAACCAATACTTCCACTCGATTAGGCACTAAAAAGGATCTAAATTCTAAAGTAACAATAATTATCTTATGCATATGCCATATACATTCACGAATATATAGACCCCACACTTTGTGAGACAAACATGTTATGAGAGAGATGATGTGCACGCCAGTGCACAGATTACTTTCTCCTACAACAGAGGACAAAATTTCATTTCAAACTATGTTCCTAAAGTGTTATCATTTTGTTTAAAGGTCTACAAGAGACAAAAATAAAAACATAAAAAATAAAAAGAAAAAAAAAATGACTCACGGGTATGATTCTATTCAGTCAGATGCAATGAAGCTGAAAAGAGGGAATTCCCAAAATTTGTTGTTACATAAGTAGCGCCAAACCCAAGGGCAATTACGTCAACATGGTTTTCAACCGAATTCTTACAACCCGACAAACCAACCAAGACAATGACCCGCTTTCTCCGGTCGAGTTTTTGGAAAAAAAAAAAACTAGTGAACTAGTAATTAACATGAACCTTGCTAATGCTCCGTTTGGCTGGTAAGAAAATGAATTCAAAATTTTCGAGAATATATAGATTCTCATCATTTTGGACCCAATAAAAGAAAACATAACAAACCCACCACCAAACCAATCACTCTGTGCATTATTCTGAAATCTGAAACAGCGCAAAAATGAAATGTTGCTTTTGCATCAAATTCAAAAACCAATCTAAACTTTCCTTTCTTTTCTTAACTTTTGAAAAAGAGGAAAAGAAAATATAGCAAAATTCAAAATAATTGCATACTTGGGGACCCACCAAAAAAAAAAAATAGTAAAAAGAAAAAGCTCAAGCAGTCCACCACCAAGAATCCATTGTTCCCTCATTTTCCTCACGTTTCTCGGCTACCAAACAATAGCAAAGAGACCAGAACAGAAGGGCATGCATATGGGTAAAGTGAGAGTTGAGGAATGGAGAGAGAGGCTTACTCGAAGGAGTGAGAGAAAGACCACTTGGAGTGAATAGGAAACTGGAAGCCATAGATGGAGACAGAGTTAGACTGATTAGCTGTGACCATGAAAGAGAGAGCTGCGAGAGAGGTGAGCATGCACAACAGCCTCAACACCACGTGACCCACGTCCGAGCCACACTTTCTCTTACTGTTATTATTATTAGTTTGATTTTGATAAAGATCATGATGATCAAGTGGCCTCGAGCTCGTGATCATCATCCCCACCAGAGGACCACTCATTGTGCCACCACTCTCCATCTCCGCCGCTCCAACCTTCGCCTCCGCCCTCTCCGCCTCCCCTGTCCTCCGCTCACTCACCATTTTCTTTAGTTTACTTAACACACACTGACTCTCTCTCTCTCTCTGAGAGTCAAAACTAAAAATGTTTTGTTGGAGGTTCACAAGTGTTAAATGTCAAGCAGTGTGGAAGGGTTTTTAGTTTTTACTGGTTTTAAAGAGTGTGAAAGTTCGGCCCCATCAAGTCACTTTTTGTCTTTTTCAGTTCTTCTACGGCTTGTATTAATTTCCAACCCAATGATAATATATGCATTATAAATTTTAATACATAAATTTTCAACTTTTCTAAATAAAAAGGCAAAGTTTAATTAGTTATAACGAATGTTACAATCTTATTTAATATTTTTATAATTATTGGAGTTAAATTTTAAAAAATTCACCATTAGATTACATATTTTTCTTATATACTTCATTCTTGCAAAATTTCTAGAAAAATAATTTTTTTTTTTTGCCAAAGTCTAGAAAATTGAATATTAATAACTATGTCATTAATAAATTATTTAAATTACAAGTTTTTGTAGTTTAAAATTATGTACAAAATGTAAACTTATAAATCATATAGTAAATAATATCTAATTAACACAAAATTTGATAAATGTATTAAGAAGGTAAAGAACATGCAATTCAACAGTCAGATTTTCAAAACTTATAGTAATGTTTATTTTATTTTATAGTAAAAGTTACAACCAATTTTGTAACTAAATTTTGTCCTAAAACAAATATACTATAATTTAAAAACTCATTTATTATTTTGTTAAAATGACATTATCGCATTTATTATCATATTAAATTCATCAATTAAATTTTAATAATTTTTTCATTTCTCTTTTTCATTTCAAACATAGTGGTGCAGCTACAAGCCTACAACAAATTTGAGTAAATAGAGGCCTTACAACCCAAAGACTTATGAAATTTATTTTTATGTTATTGTGATATTAATCATATTTAATTTCACATTAATTTAATATATATATATGTGTGTGTGTGTGTGTGGGGGGGGGGGGGGGGGGGTGGGAGGGTGAGATCCAAGTACAAAATAAAGCTTCGTGGGCCCAGCCCGAGGAGGTGCAAGGGGTCATTCCCTCATTAGTTCTTACCCAATACACAGATAAGAGAGCGAGAATAGAGGCCAAGTACTGCCCGAGGAGTTCGAAGACCAAGCGTTCCTCAGGAGGAATTGAACAAGTCACCTGGACCAAAAGACAAAATACCGAGGAAGGCAGTAGAGATGTGTAAGCAAAGAAGAAGGAAAATATCCAGGTAAAGTATCCATCACCTCCGCATTTAATGCACTACACCAACTCGGCTGACTGCATTAATGGCAGAATGACCCTTAAACAGTGCCCTCATAACTTGTAGCACATTCTACCACCTCCAGCAAAACTCTAATGGGACAAGCATTTAAAGGAAGATCAATGGCTGTACAAGTGGAGGGGTAGGATGCAATTCAGATATCTATATAAAAAAATAAAAAGGAGCACCTCCAAATTGGGGGGACAAAAAAAAAACAACTTGAAAAAGAAACACACTCTGTGTAACACTATCCTATAACTGAGATTTGAACATTATATGAACTAGCGCTCCTTGGACTAACCCAAGGAAGAGTTAATATAAAAATCTACTTCTCCCTTATGAGTTACTTTATATTTTTCCATTAACTTAAAAAAGCCAAACCATATAGGCATACTAAGGTTGACCTCAAAAACTCATTCTTTACAAATTAATTGTATTGGGTCATCCTATATTAAGTCTCCATCAAACTTGAGTTGAAACTGATTTTTGCCCGCTTACTATATGTGTGTGTGTGTGATATACTTGATTTTATCGATTAGGTTTTTTTTAAGTTGTATTTTGTGTTAATTTTATTGTGTCAATTTGATTTTAATTCAAGCTTAACCACTTTGTATTTGTAGGTACTTTTTTATTTGTGTTGGGTATGTGAGTCTAAGTTAGTGCTGCTGAAGACACATTTTTGCACCCGTGAAACATTCAAAAATCAATTGAGGATCAAATTTGCAAGACTTTCACACCCACGAATTAGCCAGAACTAGAGAAATTATGTTATTTAGATCACATGTTATACCAAACCTTTCCCACTTAATATATATTCCCACAAATTCAACCCTAAGAACCCACCTAAGAGTTGAGAGAACTGTACCCATTATTGTGAGAGCCAAACACCATCTATTCTCTCAAATCTCCCTCTCACCATAGTCATATCTTTAAGAGATTATTATCCCAAACACAATCATCACTAGCTTGAGTGTTGTGAGTGAATTGGTGTTTTGGGAACCATTTGAGCTTGCCAATTTAAACCATGGTGACTTGAAGATGTAACCAGTGCTTCGTTGTAGATCTCGTAATTAAGATAGAGAAAGGACTCAGCAAATTGCTAGTTACAAGCAAGAGCTTAGAGAGCTCGAGTACAAGATTATAGCACTACTTAAGGATTGTTTGGGTCAATTTGCACTGCAACTTTTTATTCTTAGTGGATTGTTTTGATGGCTAGTTAAGGAGAGGTTTTCAGCTCGGTTCTCAGGTTTTCCTCTTCGATAACACATTCGGTGTTATCTTGGGTTTGCTTCTGTTTATTACTCATTTAATTTGCTTATTATGCTTATCCATGCAATGATTATCATCCATGTATAGTTTAATTGGCTAATTACTTACATTTGAGTCTAATTGTTAGGGTGACATAAAATTGACTTAACCATAAAATTGAAATTTGGGGTCGAAACAATTCTCTATTTTAATTAGGCAATTTCTCGGTTTCTATTTTGATATTTACCCATGAGTTCCTAATGAAATTCTACTTTTATTCTACTTTACATCTACTAGAATGCTACTTCGATTAATTTGTGTTTTTTTTCTAAGAAATGTAATAACACGTTCTTTTTTTAATTTTTAATATGATTTATTATAATTGATACATAAAAAATAGTGTTAGTAATAAACTCAAATAAAAGCGATATTATTGTAACTAAAAGTTTTCACTTTAACAAGTAGTAAAAAAATTTGTGCCCTTATTTTTGCTTCTTCTTCTTTTCTTTTTTCCAAATTATTAAAGAGTGAGTAAGGACATGAGCTTATTAGTAAATAAATTATTTTTTACTAAAATACTTATTTATGTTAAGGTGGATTTTTTTTATAAACATCTATAAATATATGCCCTATAATTTAAAAAAGAATAGATGGTGGATGAGTTCCGTACACTTCCACCCATCTAATTAACGTGTGTGTAACTTATTAATATTATATAAAAAAATTTCGATTTCAAATATATATAATTTCTATATTTATATATTGTCTTGAAATGAAAAAAGAAATTTTGCAACCCTCATTTAAGGGTTTGGCTCCGGTCCAATTCTTTTATAATCCGGACGTGAGATGAGATAATAAACACAGCACATTATAAGTATAATTTAATTTTAATTCACGTGATGTGTTCAGTTCAAGTCCCATGCACAACTTTACTATTGTCGGGACTCGGATCCATATATTTAAACTTAATTACATGAACTTAAGTTTCTCAACAAAAAAAAAATTACATGGACTTACTACAATAGTAACTGTTTTTTTTTTTTTAATGAATCAGTTAGCTATATTATAACTGTTTATACTTTAAAAAAATGTTATTTTATTAAAGAGGAGCAAAGAATTAGTGTCCTAAATAACATAGAATATTCAACAATTAAATAATAATTAATAATCCAATGCATGATGTTTCTACCGCAAATAAGATAACAATGGAAAGGCTAAAATGATGAATACATGTACCAGGGCGTGGATACCTGAAAAATTCTAACATTACATAAAATGGCATAACTTGTATCATAACTATCCACATGACAAATTGTGAATGGTGAAGAAAAAATTGTAAGTTCATGTAAAAGTGATAGAAAATCAATTAAAACCTAACACATAAGATAATTGTGACAAAAATTATGGCAATTTATATAGGACTAGAACTCCTTGTAGTTCTATCATTTCAGTCAAAAAAAAGAAAAAGAACTACTCGTTGTTACTTACTTACATAGTTGACTACCCAAACGAGAGGAAGTATGTGGAGAGAACTGGGACAGAGCCCGTGAGTTAACAATGCAATGAAAATGGAATTGCTTTGTTTGGTTTAAGGTTTATTTGGAATCTACTTATTTTGTTGAAATTGAAAACTTTTTACTGAAAGTACTGTAAATAAAGGTAAAAGTTAGTTGAAATAATACAATGAGACCCATGAATAGTACTAAAAAATGCAGTGAGACACATGAATAATACCAAAAATAAGCTGAATAATAAAATAAGCTGACTTTTTAATTTGGAGTCAAACACACACTTAGTTTAGTTCTTGTACATTTATCTAGGAATTTACTTCCTCTGCAATAGTGATACCTCAACTGCCCAAATGACTTCCCCTATGTTTGGATGGAGTTACCCTCTCTTCTTCCTCCATTTCAAACACAAAACTCCCTTGTGATATTGAGTTATGTGGTACATGCAATCACATTAGCAACTTCTTCTTTTTTATGTATATAGACAATCACATTAGCAACTTGTTGTTTATTTTTAAAGGACGTTTAATTTTTCTTAAAATAATATCACGTGGACGTTAAGTGTTACATTCAAAATTTCAAAATTAAGTTCCATATTTTAAAGTTAAACCAAAGTTTTATGTACTTTTTCTAAAAGAGAAACACTAATATTGTCAACACCTTTGTGTAACAACCAAACAAGCAAACAAAAAATGTGTTTAATTAACCTTTGCACAAGTAAAAAAAAAAAATCATTCATGTTGTATGATTTACATTTTATAAATTGTTAGGTTCCACTTCATGTCAACACTAAAATTTACAGTAATCAAAAGAAGTGTTTGTCCTTATTGTTTACACATCCGTTTCCCTTTTTATTAACTTTAAATCGTTATCGATCTCAATTATCTTTTGCACGGACAAAACAGCTGTTGAGGCTAGTCAAGGTGAAGTTCAGTGTGAAATAGCCAATTTAATCAAGGATAATATAAAGGCTTGTCTTCTATCTTAATTTAGTGAGAATTTTATTGCCCCCACAACCTCCCGTGAATTGTTTGTCGTGTTTGGTGTCCTTTACTCCTTTGTTCTTTCAATGAAATCTTCTTATTGAAGAAAAAATAAATATTTAAATTAGGATAAATATTATTTTGCTTCCTAAACTTTAACAAAAATTTGTTTTTCGTACTTAAATTTTAAAAAGTTTTTTTTTATATCCTTAAACTTTATAAAAAGTTTTTTTAATAATTTAGAGACAAAAATAAAGATAAAAAAAAATAACATTTTCAATAATTTAGGAATAAAAAACAAACTTTTAGTAAAGTTTAAGAACATAAATAAAACATTTTCAATAGTTCAGGAACGAAATATGAAATTTTCAATAGTTTAGGGACGAAAGATGAATTTCTTAAAGTTTAAGGATGAAAAACGAATTTTTGGTAAAGTTTAAAAACCAAAATAGAATCTTACCCTTTAAATTATGTTTTAGTTATTAGTGACATATTAACTTATAAACTCTTTATATTGTAAAATTTATGTTTTCCCTGTCATTACATCACACGTTTTACTCAACCCGAAATATATTTAGTGAAATTGGTTCCCTCTTCTAATTAGTGATAAGCCCTATCTAAATTATCGTTATAGGAAAATGCCAAAGTTACAAACTATATATATATAATGAAACAAGATGTAGCACCTGATTTTTAGGTGAACTAGTGAACCGTGAACTGCAACCCAAATACCCAATGTTGGGTTTTGCCGTTTTGGTTATAAATTATTGGGTAAATTACAATTAGCACCCTTGAGGTTTGGGATAAAGCCAAACAAGTCCAAAAAATTTCAAAATTAACAGATTTGGTCTTTGATTCATAGGTTAAATACAACATTTTCATTTCTAAGAGCATATGGTTTAGGAACCAAATTGGTTATTTTTTAAATATTTTGGACCTACTTGGTATTAGTTCAAACCTCAAGGGTGACAACTGTAATTTACCTTAAATTATTTAATCGAGCTTGAATGCTTTATAATCAGAACTTTCACCACCCTGGCAATCTATCTAACATGGTCCACAAACAATTTCTATTATGGATTAACGGATTTCCTTCTTCTTCTTCTTTTTTTTAGCCATTTTGCTATACATTAAAAATAAAATAATAAAATAAAGCAACCTAATGACGCACAAAAATCGTCACTGAGTTAACTGTCTACATGCGCAAAATTAGGGTGCCTGAAGAACGAGAGAACAAAGAACCAACAAAGAGCACTGGTGGGATGCAGGCCAAAGACCCTCCAAGGGTTAAGTCAGTGACAATAAAATCTCTTGGAACTCAATAGTATAAGAGTTAGGAATTTTCATGTACCTTAAGGGAGATGAAGCTTAGTGCTTATATAGTAATGTAGAGCTGACCAAGATCCCTTGAATGTAGAAGCTTTCCTTGTAGAGATCTAGAGTTAAGGCCCCGAGATCTTAGGGCTTTTCTTCCCATATAGATAAGATATGGACTTAGTGTGCAAGTTATTTCCATGTAGGGGCTCATGAGTGGAGGATACATAAAGGCTTGTGAGACCCAGTTAGTTCAATCATATTGCGTCTACCTCCATCCGTCGGTATGCGTCTACCTCCACCTGCCGGTATGCAAATGAGGAAGTACAAATGTGCCCGTCAATCACATAAGTAGTTGCCTAACAGGACCTTTGGGAAGAGTGGACAATTGACTCGTCAAGATGCCGAGAACTCAACCCGACGAGTCTTTGATCCATGGGTCCCATTGGAGGGGACATCCACCCTGACGGGCCAGACTGTGCAAATGCTTTTGCTGGACGAAAATACCCTTATCACAACCAAAGGAGATCATACATATAAATTATAAAGATACATATGCAAGTGGAAACCAAATTGGGTTTTGGATTACCTCAAGAAAAAACCATTAAGGTTACTTTACATTGCCTACGCCTCCAAAATAAGTTAATAAAATTAAATTATACCAAAACAACCCTAACTAGAAGTAAGATACGATATATTCTATCCATTACTAATTGTGGAGTGACAATTTTTGTTAGCATGTCATGTTTGTGTCATATCGAGGCAAGAGTATTCAAATACTTAGCATAGCCTAAATTTGATCCATTTAATAGTCGTGTTAAAGCCCTTCAACTATAACACAATTTGGTTATTAAGTGAATTGACACAACATGATCCATTTCAATCCATTTAATACATAGTCTAAGAAAATAAAGTAAAAAGAGTGTTTTTTTCTCTCTCTCTCTCTCTCTCTCTTTGTTTTGGGTAAAAGGGTTAGGAGCTTTAGCCCTCATTTGGGAGGAGGGAATAGAATGAAATAGAAAGGAATGAAAGAATAATAATTTTAGAATATTCTTTCCTTCCCTTATTTGGGAATTTTAATGAAAAGAATGGAAAATTCATTCCCTTGTTTGGGAGTTCCAGTGAAAGGGAATGAAATTGGTAAGAGTGAACACTCATTTTTCTATGTTCCCCTTAAACTTAAATTTTCATTCCCTCCAAAATTGGGAGAAATGGGGGGGAATGAAATTAGATTTAATGAATTTTTTACTAAAACTCCCAAAATAACCCTATATATTCAACCATTTATTTTAAAATGTGGGTCTAATAGTAATATTGTAATAAAATGAATCTATTTCATTCTGTCTATATTACTCTCAAACAAGATTACTTACATTCCATTCATTTCCATTCCTTTATTTTAAAACATCCAATCAAGTTTACTTAATTCCAACCCCAGTCTACAACTACAAAGGTTAAGCCATTTTGTAGTTGTACTCAAGTTATGTAATGTATTATAAACCCGATTAAAAACACTAGTATTACTATTTTCGTATGTGTTCTAATAAGTATTTCCGTTTACTCAGAAAAAAAAATTTAGTTAATTCCATTTCATTCTTTTTCATTCATTTCCTTTGCTTAAATACATTCAATTCCATTCTTTTCCTTTCCATTCACTTATGATCATTCAATTTCATTCTCTTATGAACTCCCAGACGAAGCCTTAGAGTTGCAATGAAGAATTTATCAATATAACCATCAAAATTCTTCCATTTCCCCAATCATATTTATTAATCAAATTTTTGTTAGATAAAAGACATTTATTTATATGAATCGTGTCATTTCGAGTTGTTTGTGAGTTAATTTAACATAGAATTGACTCATTTATTAAACATATTAAAGTGTGTCGACTATTTTGACAGAAACTCATGCACACTAAATGCTAACCCGCAAAAAATTGTCGTGTCCATGTGTCTTCTGATTAACCACAACAACCTGCTACAGTGGCATAGTCAGGATTTAATTTCCAATGAGCAAAATGTATAAGTTATAACATGTCTTTAGTCACATGCACAAGCTCTTATACCAATTTGCTGTGAAAGCGGAAGCTCAAGACAATACCAAAGCTTGATTGCAAGAAAGGGCCTGGGTTATCATTCTTACATAGATGGAGTTTAATATAGTCTTTTATGCATTTCCCTCCCAATATACATTATTGGGTGCATAAACAAAACAAATTGATCGTTAAAACAATAGTCTTGCAGCTTCAGGGATGCTTTTCTTCTTCTTTTTTCTCTTTTTTCTTTTTTCTTTTTTCTTCATTGGGAAAGAATAAAAGCAACCAAAATTACATCTAATATGTGTCATGAAATACCAAGAAGGAAACCATCCAAAGGCATCCTTCAAGGCAGCCACACGAGGCTAGAGAAAAACAAAAAATAGACCAGGACGTTCAGTGCAAGATCCAAAACACCTATTCGAAGGATATATATGTATATGCGTGTGTTTGTGTATGTGTGTGTGTGTATATATATATATATGCATGTATAGAGAGAGTGATGCAGGACATTTCCAGTAACTATATGTTTATATCCTAATCCACTTGTAACTAATTAGTTAGTTAGTTAGACGATTTCTTAAGCATTAGCCTATAGGATATAGACACTTGTCAACCATCTAGAGGCTGCCAATGCCAAACAACTGGTATAAGTAGGAGAATGTAAGCTCTTGATAAATCAGTTTTAGTAATTGATTGAATTGTTAGCCTTTGTGTGTGTTCTTGGAGAGGCACTTATCCACCTATCAATGTGTTCTAAATAACTCAGCCCTTTAATTGTTTCTAAACCACACACAAACAGCCCATCACATTCTCTACATCAGAGAGAGAGAGAGAGAGAGAGAGAGAGATAGATGATTCAATGTGTGAAAATCGCTAGCTTGACAAACATCATGCTTATCGAGCCAGTATGATGGATTTGAGTTTTGCCTGTTTTGGGCTGCATTTAGCATTTAAAACCATGATGTATTTGAACTTTCGAACAACTTAATCCAAATGAAATACTTTATAATTTATATCAAATAACATGTTCCCCTTTGATTATTTCAAATCCACATTAACAGTGTTTTAATCCATACATGAATTTCATGGATTAGAAAATTTCTACTTTTATATCCTGGCCATTTAAACTAAACATGGAAATTCTTATTAAAACACAACAAAAAACAACTAAACATGGAAATTCAAATTCTTCTCTTTAAATACTTTCACAAATGAACTATTCAGGGTGAATGGTACTTTCAGTCTTGTACAATTTCAATAAAGAAAAAATCAAGCATTTCCCACCAGGAGAAAAATAGCAAAAGAAAAACCTGATTCAAGCTTACAAGTGCTGAAATCTCATATGTATAGTAAATTGCCTTGGAAGTAGCATATTGGCTTATAACCTAGATGGCATAAAACCAGTTGACCAGCCTAAACTCCAAACATCAGATCCATGATTTTAGACACCAAAGATTTTGTTGGGGAAGCAATGGCACCTCCTGACTGCCGAGTATTGGTACTGCCATTTTGAAGATAATAGGGGCGAGAGGGGGCTTTCAATGTGTTCAGTTCTGAGGATTTTGTGGATGGTTGAGGAGGTAAAGTCATGAATCCCTGATTGTTGACCCTTTCACTCAAAGCCTGGCGTTGCATTGGATCCAATGGCTTAACACCTACAATTAGTACCCCATTGATTTGCATGCCATTCTTGCTGAGAGCCTTCTGAGCATCAAATCGATTCTGCACCAACAAAAAAGCAACCAAATCAGTAACACTTTTCCAAACTCCAAACCTGAGGAGAGGGAGGGGGTCGGGGGAGGTCAGAAACAAGAGTGGATATTATAACCCCTACAGCAGATTAGAAAGCATTACTGAACCACAAGACCAACAAAAGGGCAATATCATTGTTAGAGATGACATCATATATAAACTTTGCTTGGACCGCTTTTGAAGGCAAATTTTGCTTGTGTTACCAATAGAAGTACTTCAAAATTCTAATCGAACACTACACAGGTTTCCATATCATGTTTCACATATTATAATACCTCAAGTGCAACAGATGTCCTCAAGCCAATATCAGAAGGTAGATATAGATATGCAATTTCATCTTGATAGTGTATGTACACTACAGATGTAATTAAGACTTTTTTATGTAAAAAACATGGACACAGTTTTCCTAATTAACTACATGAATAAGATTATTGACTTCATGTATTTACAAGAATTGTTTTTCATACAGTGACATGACCAGTTAAGAAATAGTTTATATGCAAATCATGAATCCACAAAACCATTTTTTATCATCACATTAACATAACATACATGATCCTGCTTAAGATTGCATGCCATTGAAGTGCTAGATCAGGTCAAGAGTTTCTACTTTCTACCCTAGAGTTAAGAGCATATAAAATGGAAGGATCAATATTATACACTTGTGGCACATGCATAATCCACTGGAGCATCCAGCCAACAAGAAGCCAGCTTTGAACACAAGAAGAATGGATAGTGGTTTTTCCAGATTTAGCAAATTAAAGCAAAGGAAAAGTTTACAACGGATGACACATTTGTAAGGTTAGGGTCAACAGAAAAAAATTACTAAAATTAGTTATGCTCAGCCAGCAATTTTATAATTATTACTACTTATCAAAAAAATTTATTATTATTATTTCTATCACCTTCTGAGTTATTTTATTTTCCCATTTGTCATACAATTCTTATTACGCAACTTGAAAAAATGTGCTTTTCACTTGACAAAGTGATAGTAACATCAAAGGCCCAAAGAAAAGGCAGAAAGAAGAGGTTGTTGATGTCATATGAAAGAAAACCAAATTTATCAAACTTGAAACAGTTAAAAAGAACCTGATATAGAATGTGCATCCAGTTAGCTTCTCTTGGACCTGGAACATGTTTCAAAATCACACCACACTTTTCAAACTCCCTCAAAACTAAATTCGTATCAGATGGGGAAAACCTGGAAATAAAAAAAGAACAATATCATAGGCCCACAATGTAATAAGTGTTTATATAAGACTAATAAAAAATAAACAAATGTTTATATGAGCACATTTTATATAATTAAAGAACTGATAACTAAGGAAATACCACAGACATTGCTTTAAAGGGCTTAAGCCTCAAGTAAGACGCTTAGATGCAGACCTAGAAGCTTGAAACAGTAGAACTTCACATTTGAGAGGTGGAAAACACCTTGAGGCATGCTCAACCTTGAGTCTCTTGTCTATCATGTAGAAACAAAATAGAAGCCTTAAAGATGCTTCAATTCTCCCATATAACCAGCTATAAATTAATATATAGCAATATTTCCTAGATGACTTATTCATTTTGTTCTTGTCAATTTCTACTGAACCCCTGGCGTCTCCCTCAACACAGTCTACTGTGCCTACTTGCTTTAACTTAAAATCCACTCTATTTTCAGTACCAGCTTATGTATAACTTCTTAAAGCCTCACTTTTTCTAGGTGTCTTTGGACTTCAATCCAACTTATTTTTAGTAAGATAAGCCAATGCAATGAGCTCATCGAAACACACACACACAAAAGGGTCAATTCCAATCCAATTTTCATTGATCAACATCCAATTAATAATGTTATATCCTTTTTTTTTTCTTTTCTAGCCTCATTTTGTTACCACAACTACTTCTCATTCTCTTCCCTCATTCATTACAGTTTTCTCTTTGGATCTACCATGATTAAAATTCCAAGAACCCCTATGGCCTATTCCCTAAGCCACCCTATTCAACTTCAAGCTACATAATATAAATCCCCCCATGCTTGATTTTCTTTTACTTCATCCTTAACTTCACAGAGTTTGCATCCTTTATCTCAATTCAATTTTAAATATAATTAACACCATGACTTTAAGATGAGGGCTTTTTACAAAGTCTATAGCTGGAACCAGCTCTAAAAATATAAATATAAATTGCATAGCTATTTCATTTAAAAATGCTCTCTACAAATTTCTGCCACTTTATAAGCATACCAATAAATAGCTTGTAGGAATTGTGAAAATATTAGAGAATCAGGAAAAAATTCAACCAGAGACCAATCAACAACATTTTTAGTATTATAAATCATTGAATCAAATCAAGTGGGCGATTTATTCTGTTGTATTTGATAAAAAAGTAACTCATGTTCTGTTTTCAACAAATCCACAACAAAGTGTTCATTTTCCCACTGGAAAAACAGTAACATTAAAGCCCTTGTTGTTCTCTTATATTGTTAAACATAAAGGAAGTACAAAGCCAATGTACCAAACAAGAATAATATAAGATCACTATATTATCGAGTTATATCATTGTAGTTATTACTTTAAGGCAAAAATACCATTTTTGTCCTTACAATCACTATCAATTTGGGATCACTATCAACTTGCAGTCAATTTCCGTTAGTGAATTGATGGTAGAGACCAAATTGACTGCTCCTAAAATATAGGGACCAAATTGACAATGACGCCAAAATGGTATTTTCGCCCTACTTTAACCATGAGAACAATGTGTTGTAAGACCCAATGAGCTAAATATGTGTTTTTAACTCTTGAAGAGATAAATTGTATAGCTAATGAGCTCTAGCTCAGACAGCACCCTCCTCCTCCTATAATAAAGGGTGAAGTGGAAGCTTGTGGGTTGCGTGTGTAAACTTACTTACCAATAAAAGATGAATTATACAAAAGGTTTAGCATACAAAATAGTGTATAAGATTAAGCAGAGACTGCCATAAGCAAATAAAATTCGATAGTTTCAAAGATTAATGGAAATTTCATGTAATGGTGCTCTGTTAAAAATATATACGGACTAGTAACCAATCTGTATAGTTCTTTTTAAGACAGAAATCTTACATAACCCATATAACTAAAAAGTGTTTCTAGCATGTCAGACTCAAATATAAAATTATTTTCAAGGCCCAACTCCATCAACCTTTTAATTATTGAGGCAATCAGCGGAAATTATGTTGTTGGCTACAATGACAATTTGTAGACTATCTTTTTGGAAAGCATCATTTTCTAAAGATTTCACTTGATATGAAATGTTTGCAGAGCTTTGAATAACATAAAAGATGCAAAGAGATTAAAAGTAACAGACAGGTATGAAACAAAAGAAAGGACAAAACAATACCCATAGACAGTAACCCATTCTTCCTCATTGAGGTCACCTGTGGGCAAGCAATTCCTCTGTACCTCTGGTCTTGCAACTTCCCTTGGGGGTGGAAGTGTGATCAAAGCACCAGGCTGAACCACACCCTCAACAGGCGAACTCTTACCTTTATCTTCTTGCTCACTGCCACTCTTTGCGGGTGACCACCAATTCAAACCCGCTGAACCCTGTTGGTTTTGCTGTGCACCCATCAGGGCATAAGAAGTGCTTGCCTCTGATTTGTTTTTCCCTGGCGTTGAGATGCCCCGACCAGAACTCTGGACAGGAGTTCTGGGGTCCGATTTGGCTTCTGGAGATAATGGGTAATCTGGAATCCCAGATTCAGGAGAAAAATCTGACCGGTCTTCCAAGGTGAAAACAGGAGGAGGTGGAAGATCCGACCCTGCAAAATTCTCACGCCACAGAGCAGATACTGCTGCTGCCTGACCTGGACTTGTAAACTTCCCTCTCTGGGCAGAAACAGGAGATGCCAAATCTTGAAAAAACAACGACTGCCTCCCAGATCGGGGAGTTCTCTGTACTGTGGTGCTCATCTTACAATATTTTTAGAATGAAATGCAGCCTCTGCAAACCGGCACAAAACTAATTACTCCTCCATTTAGTTTCCAAAAAAATAACAAGTAGACCAAAATAAAGGTTCTAGTTTCAAGTTAGAGTATGGTCATTCCACAGGGCACAGTACAACCCAAAAAACCTATTTATTCCTGAGCTCACAAATGAATACTACTTCATTCAATGATTTAAATTTAGCATTCCTTTTCATTTCTTTCTCAGCAACGTACGACAACAACAACCAAGCTTGAGTCTCAAAATTTTGGGGTCAGCTATGGATCCTCAATAGATTATTTAGGGTCAGCCATTTCTATTTCTCAGCAACACAATATATAATCAACTGAACAAGGACTACACGCTTTTATTTTTTTAAAGGTGAAGAAGCAGTAAAGTTAATCCAGCTTAGGAAGCTAAAATTCATTCATTGATATCTACTAGAAATACTAACCACAGTATTCAAATCAACCAAAAACCCTAAGCAGCAATTTACATACAATCTAATCATCCAAATTACAAGTTACATACATTTTTCCTAATTCTCTCAGCGACCATAGCAAAAAAAAATACAAACCAATCACACAAATAAATAAATAAATAAACCTTCAAAGCAATCCCTTCTCGTTTGGTTTGCGAGAAAAAAGAAGAAGAAAAGCAAGAGAACCATCTAGAACCTACGAACTATTGAGTACCTAAGTTAACACTCTCACAGCTTTTTTCTCCTAAACCAATATCTTCACTAAGCTAAACAGTGGGACTCCAGAAAACTCAAAAATCGTGACCCGACAAAATCAAAACTCAATTTTCTCTTCTTTTCCAAAAACGATAGATAGATAGATAGAGAGAGAGAGAGAGAGAAAGCGTACCTGGCGAGAGAGAGATTAGGGTTTTGGTGAAATGGGTTGGTTTGTAATGTTTTGATATTGGGGTTTTTTCTTTTCTTTTTTGCTGAGCTAATTTTCCCTCCCAAAAGTTATAGAAGCAGAGCTCAGCTCAGAACTTGAGTTGTGGTTGTAGTACCAAATGGAACCAAAAACGAAAACGATGTGTTTTTTAAAAAATGAAAGAAAGGAACTTTTTGATTTTGAAACCCTAAAACCTATTTCCCAAATTCAAAATTGATCTTGGAAAGAGTTTTGGCGGAAATGACCAAAACACCCTCTTCCTTCCTACTCTGTTTTGGTCAGCTGCTTTGCCATCACTCACTCACGCTGCTTTTGCCTTTACAATTATAAAGATACAATTACAAGGTGTCAAGGTTTCAATAATAAAAATTACCAATAAACTTACATCTAAAAATCACAAGAACTTAAGACTAAAATACCTTGAGAGAAAGCAAATTACTATGAGGCGCCTTAACAAAAACTAATTAGAAATAAGATCATGTTAAGGTGTATCAAAGGACACTCGTTAAGATAGAATTTAATAATGCAATCGAGCTACTTTTATAAAGAGTGTAACCACTTTCAACCTTGAACTTTTTACTATTTTTCAATGTAGGTTTAGTCTCTTTAAAGCCTTCTTAATGAGTGGCTTAAACACCTCTTGACCAATATTACTAGAAAATTACTAGGCATTACGAATGAAATTGTTATACTGAATAGGCTTGATTTAATAAGTCAAATTGTAGCCTTAATTTATAGCACGACCTTAAAAAGACAAAATTGTTAGAGCACCAGCATTGGAAGGTGTTAACACCCCCTAGTTGCTATTTTACAACCTAAACTACCCAAAACCCACTCCATCCAGGTTTGTAAACTTACAAAAATTTGCAACCTATGAATAATAAGGTTGCATATACGCAACCTTACTGTTCATAGGTTGTAAAAATATATATATTATTTTTATATGGTTGTGTGTGAAGAGAAAAGTGAGTGGAGGAAAGAGAGAGAGAATAATATTTTTTATTATTTCATTAGGTAATTTATATTATTTTATTGGGTTGTATGTAAAATTAAAAACAGGGATTTAGGGTGAGTTATAAAATGAATTGGTAAAATAAATAAAGTAATGTTTGAGGATGCAAAATAGGTTTTTTTTTTTTTTTCCTTTTTTGCATCTCCAGGTGCTAATGCTCTTGAGCACTAGCATTGGGGGGTGTAAACACCCCCTAGCTGCTATTTTACAACCAAAGAGAGCAAAAACCCACTCCATCCAGGTTTGTATACCTAAAAAATTTGCAACTTATGAATAGTAAGGTTGCATATATGCAACCTTACTATTCATAAGTTGTAAAATGCAACCTTACTATCCATAAGTTGTAAAATATATATATCTAGTCTTGTGGTTATGTGTGAAGAGAAAAAAATAATGGGAGGAAAGAGAGAGATAGGAATACTTTTTATTATTTTATTAGGTAATTTATATTATTTTATTGGGTTGTATGTAAAAATAAAAACTGGGATGTAAGATGAGTTAGTAAAATAGATAAAGTAGTGTTTGAGGATGTAAAATAAGTTTTTTTTTTAATTTTTTTTTTTTAATCATCGGATGCTAGTGCTTAGATGGTATATGTAATGGTCTTAGGGGTATTATAGTCATTTGGGTGAGGTCTAAGACAATCTAGTAATTTTGGAAGAATGAAAGTGTAATTATGTTAGATTGGAGGGGGCTAAGTGTAATTATGAATCTACATAAGGCCAAAAGTGTAATTAGAAAAAAAAAATGCGCTGGCAAGACTGTAAATATGTGACGTTAATGAAAATATGCAGGCAAAATTGTAAATATATGAAATCTTAGGGTTTAAAGAGTAATTTCATTAAAAATGTGGTAAAATTGTAAATATGTGAAGTTGTAAGGGCCTAAGGAGTAATTTTGTGAAAGTATGAGGATAAAATTTTGAATATGTGAAAATTGTAGGTCTAAAGTGAAATTTTGTGAAAGCATGAGAGTAAAATTTTTAATATGTAATGTGTAATTTCATGAAAGAATGTGGATAAAGTTTTAATTATGTTAAATTATGAGTCTAAATTGTAATTTTGTGATAATATATGGGCAAGATATTAAATATGTGAAGTTATGGGCTAAAGTATAATATAGTAAAGTTTCATGACCTCATGGACCTATGGGTTTAGGCCTTGGTTCTTGTTAGCATTAGTTTATGAAATATTTTCAAAAGTTTTTTATAAGAAAATACAAAAACAAATTTTTTTTTTACAATTTATTAAATTTTCCATAAAAGTGAAATAAAAACTTTCTTAAAATGTCTTATAAATAAATGCCCACACCCGATAACTGGACCCTTATAAGTTTATATATTATCTTATTTTGTTTTATGAGGAAGTTAAACAATTAAAAATAAAGAAGAAGGAGGCAAAGTTGGATTTATTGACATTTGATTTTCTTTTTTGGTGCATCATTACCGTTGGTGCTTCTTGTTCCTACTTTTGAGGTAATCTGACGTTGGATAACATGCAGAAAACAGGTTTGCAATAAAAAGTCATTAAAAAAATTAATTGTTTTTTCTTTTAAAAAGTTTCTAAAAATGTTTTATAAACAAGTTTTCTTGGGCATCCGTTAATTTTTTTCAATTTTATATACTATAGAGCACTAAATAAACATGGACTAGTCTGCTTGCTATTTACTATTAAGTGATCGTACTTGCCATAATACTGACCCTGTTGAGCCATAATATATTTAACATGTGGTAAGGGATTTTCGCTTTTAGTTGATGTGTGAGTAAGATGTGCTCTTATTGGACTGTGATGGATTCAAAGGGTCTTGCTTTCACAAAATCTATGCATGTCACTTAGAGTCCGTTTGAGAACAGTTTATTTAGTTAAAACTAAAAATTTTTTGTTAAAGGTACTATAAATAAAGTTAAAAGCTAGTTGAAATAGTAAAGTAAGACATATAAATAATATCAAAAAGTGCAATAAGACCCACAAATAGTTGCAAAAATAAGTTGCATAGTAATAAAAATAAGCTGAAGAGTAAAAAAAAAAAAAAAAAAATTGTCTTTTTCATAGAAGGCCAAACACAACCTTGAAATAAATTAAATAAAAATAAAAAAGAAAAAGGATTTGGTTGCTGCACCTTTATATCAGTATTAATTGCCCAGGGGATAACTATCAGTATTAATTGCCCAGGGGATATCCAAGCTCCCTTCGATGTCTGGTTTATTCATTGGTGAGGTGCCCAATGTAGATGTCCTAAAAAAATTCTCACACCCTATAAAGATACAGTTTTATTGCAAATTATAACCACTTTATCTTACAATAATAGGATTATAATTTATACATAAGAATTATGACAACCAGAGACCACATATTACTGCAAGACCATCTCATCAATAAGATGGTTTCAAAATGGGGCTGAGAGGGGCTCCTTAAGACTCATTTGATCTGGGGATTCTACAATGGCAGTAGTGCACAAGCATTGGCAAGGTTTTTCAATAATGTCACCCTTCTCAACAGGCTCGTGAAGTTCTTTTTCCTCCTTTTCTCGCTCTTGATCCTTTATTTGAGGGCTTAGTATTAATTTCTGCATAGAATTTTAGAAGCAGCATGTTAGTATGGTCAGAAAATTAGAATTCTTGTTGTAAAGTAGTTTTTTCAAACTTCAGATATGTATGTTATTGAAGCACATACCTCATTGAATATAGTTGACGCTTCATTTGGTTCCATCTTTTGAACAACATCTGCAGCCACTTCCTGCATCAGCAAATGTTAAGACTTAAAAAAGGCTTTTGTGAAACCAAGATGATTGTTTGATGAAACAAATAATCTTAAGAATTTTGCCCATCAAAGAAGAAAATCTTCTATAAAGGATTTTCTAGTGTATATTCTCATTTTTCTCACTTGTGCCATTAGGTTTTCCCCTCTTAGCTTATCATTAGGTCGAGAGTTGTAGACTCTGACTAATTATTCTGTAATTCACCCTTACATAGTGGTAAATCTCACTAATTAAATTTAAGGTAAGGCTTCCCTCTTATGGACATGAGCCTAGAACAGGACACGAGACTGACACGTGTTCATTTTAAGACACTTTTCAATGTCATGTCTCTTCCAATGCTCAAAACCACCAGAGAGAAGCTACACATTTAAATTTATGATAGGATTCACCATTCATGTAAAACGAGAGAACATTACTCTTGAAATATTGAATAATTTTCATAGACTTCTTCCCACCATTTGATCAATGGTTATCTTTTAGACTAAGGTAATGAAGTGATTAAGCTCAACTTAGAACAAATCATCTTCCTATAAGTATGAAGTGAATAAAGCCGCATTCCAAATGAGAATTACTCATGCAATCAATTGCTAAGGTAATGCATATAACTACCCTTTCTAAGCATAAAAAACTAAGATGCAATAAATGGTTCGATAACAAAATGAGAGAAAATAAGGTAAATTACCCTGGCACGGTTAAGTTGTCCTTGATTCAGGGTCTTAGGCTCTGTTTCAATGGGGCAACAGATGTTAGCCATGTAGAGCATAAAGTCCAAATCTCTTGAGCACACAAAATAGATAGCAATTGCTGCCCATAACAACCAACAATGGTAACAAGTCACTGCCTTCATTCATAGGCAAGTCTTATATATAGCTAAAAAATGTCAATCATACTTTATTAGACTCACGGATTCACTTGATTTTGATTGTAGAAATTTGAGGTTACAGAGCAAAGAAAACTCTCCCTCTCATTCACATCCCGTGCCTCTCTCGTGTACAAATTTCATTGTCACTTCTAACTTTAAATTCTTGATGCACATAGACATATCTTCACGGGGTCAATCATCATCCCTAGTTTTCAATTGGTTGCTTGATCTCTTTCAAGGTTGAAATTGCATTTAGATGATATAATTTGGTCCCGTGCGCAGGATTATTGGTTGAAATTAGCTGTGAATTTATGAAACAACTGTCTTGATGGTTTACAGTCAGTAGTAATAGATTTTTTTTCTGACTGAATCAATATTTATGGTCTTACACAAATACTATCGAATTTATGTGATATGACTGGTAAGATTGAGACCAAAAAAAAAAAAAAAAAGCCAAAAAATTAGGACCTTGTGTTGTGCCAATCTCATCCCCACAACCAAC
Source organism: Quercus glauca (assembly GCA_023736055.1). Taxonomy (NCBI): domain Eukaryota; kingdom Viridiplantae; phylum Streptophyta; class Magnoliopsida; order Fagales; family Fagaceae; genus Quercus; species Quercus glauca. Next base: position 22,233,430 of record CM043319.1, on the reverse strand, counting down.
AATGTCACCATTGGTTGTGGATGTGCTAACTGCTAAGCAAAGGTTGTGGAAATTACTCAAAGTCAATGCCGGCACCATAGCCTTGAAAAGACATTAATGGCATAGTATTCATATTGAAAAAAAAAATGTTGGGGAAATGTATAATGAAACATTTTATCAAAATTCAATAATAATAGCATTCCACAAAATTCAATAATACATAGTCTTCATAGTACTCCTGTGTTTTCTTTTTCGTTTTTCTTTTTTCTTTTCCTGGCTGGATAAAAAAGAAACTTATTACCCAAAAGATTTTAATAGGTCAAGCCCATCTCTCTCCCCACAGCCCACATACCAACACAGAGGACGGGATGGAAGAGATGGGAATATTGGCCCAATAGCTTTACAAGAAAGGACCAGCGGGCAACATTGTGATAGATTCCTTTTAAGGTTTTATTTCTTCTTCTTTTTTTCTTTTTTTGAAGGAGATTTTTTTTAAGGTTTTTAATCTATATTCGATCTTGAACAATATTATTTGTGGTAAATTTTTTTAAAGTTTCTGCCTTTAAATCTATCCCAACCAACCAAAATAAAAATGCACTGAGGATGATTTTCAATTACAGTAAACAAAATGTAATACAATTATCTAAGCCATGGTTTTCTAAGTAAAATTATGGATTTTACACATATTGGAATCGGATTACACATATGTTGGTTTTGAGCATTGAATGCAAGTTATTTAAAATTGTGTAAGAGGTGAATACAGATAACCAAAACCAATAACACCCACAAACCTACCCACATCAAAGTACCAATTTCTACCACAAAATGAGGTTTTGCTATAGTTGCTCCCTATCTTCAGGGAGCAGAGCACTACTCATTCCCTAAATATTTGTTTATTGTTTTTGTATCTTAGTAACTGTGATAAAGTAAAGTGCGTTTTTAAAAAATGAAGTAAGGGAAATAAAATAAATAAATGAAGAAATAATATTAAAATGAAATTGGGTTTAAAATAAAGAATTTGATCGGGGTAAAAAGAAAAATTAGCTAGCCAAACTAGAATTTTTTCTAAAATAAGAAAAAACATTTAAATAAGCTGACACCAATGGTCAGAAATGAAATAAACCTGAACTAAATACTCGGCCCATGGATGAAGAGTTGCCATTTGACATTATAACAACAAAGAGGAGTTTAACATTTTAATTATTTTGCATATTCAGAAAAAGAGTGAATCATAAAATCTTTTTGTCTAACTTCATTTTTTATTTGTGAGTTTTAGGATCATCGACAATCATTGGTCCAAGATCCTCATATATAATTGAAAGATCCTAACGATTAACTCTAAAATCAATTTGTTTGAAAATTAATAGATTTTAATGTTCAACTTCGCAATCATGGACCATAAATCAATAAGGATCTCCCGTGTGTCACCTTCCAAAGAAGATAGAAAAATGACACATTTTCTATATATATTATATATTTTTTAAAGATAAACAAACCAAAATGAAACACCCAACCATTTTACATGTTACCAAGGTCAAAAATACAGTAATACATTATTAAAAAATTGAGGTTATAAAAAAAAACTGTTCATGATCATATAAGATAAGATAAGTTGGAGGGGAAAATTTTTTATTTAAAACAATATATAGACCTAATTGTAGATATGATATCCAGCCTTAAATCCAGATACCCGTGCATGCACAGAAAAGTGTAGATAATTAAGTTTGATATTCGCTTAATAAATGAAATAAGTCTATCAATATGAATAAGACTAGTGGTTAATGTTTGACCAGGCTGAAACTTTGAAGTGGCACCCTATAAGGCCCAGTCTGGCATATTTTCATAGGCTTAGCTAGAATACTCTCCTTCAGTTCACATGGCAGTGAATCAATCGTCAATTAGCATGGATGAACTTGCTTTAAAATATATATGATTATTTTCTGTGGCATTGAATACTTCTAAATAGATGGTACAAATGAATCCACTGCAAGAAAATAAGAATGTTATACAATTTGCAGACTAGTTTGAGTACAGCGCATCATCATTCTTTGTAACTAAAAACAATGCATGTCTCAGGTCACTCTCAGCAGCATGTTGGCTTAATGTATTCTTATATGAAACATGTAGTGCTTCTAAGATGAGATAAAAGAATTTAGCTATGCACACTTCTTGATAAGTTAATTAATGACTTATTTCTGTGTGTACTCTAATATTTTCAGAAGGCATTTTCAAACATGGACTTTCTAAAGAATTTTTTCCCTACTTTTATGTTTATTATGTGGACCATCTAAAATACTTGATGAGAATGAGTAAGAATCAAGAGGTTGGTGTTGTGTACTTGTATAACCAAAACCAATTTTATTAGAACTGATAAAATATTTTGTTACGACCAGAACAGCAAAGCTTGAGATGTTATGTTGTCCAAAATTATCATTGAGTAGTCAGCTTTTGGGAGGGAAATCAACAAAAATATTGGCCTATTCATGTTAGTCAAAGAGGAATAAATAAGTGGTTTTCAGTTAGTTCAGCTGTAAAGTCTCTTATTATTAAATAAGAGTTTTCGAATTCAAACCTCGCCTATATCAAACCAATTGATGTTTTAGCCTAATAATATAAAAATAATCATTATAAAATGGATATCATCACTTGAAATTCTATCCTATCTATCAGAGAAAAAAAAATTAACCAAACTCAGAATAGACAAATATATGAATTGGATGCAGTGAATTGATAGCCTAACTGGCCTTTCTGTGACCATGTGCCTATAAAGTTTAATGGTGGGTGGTTCAAGAACACAGTTAATTACGCTCTCCTTTAGTGTGTTTTGTTTATGTTAATGTCGTCATTCTAAGTGAGTGGTTAGCCAATCTCACTCTTTTTAACCTTCTTGCTCTTTGTTTAAGTGATTCATAAGCTGTTGCAGAGCTGTTCACCTCAATCTTTTTCCATAGAAAAAAATTATCTCAACCCTTTGTGAACAGAAGTTTTAATACTCATTAGTTAAAACTTTGGAAGGGAGGCATATCTGCAAGAACAATAATAAAATAATTAACCACATAAAATAACAAAATTTTAACATGGTCTGGTCAAGCTTAATTACATCTCTATTATGGTTTCCAACCAAAAACTTACATTATAAATTACAAACACTCAACCAATTTTTAGTAGCCGCCCTCTTTTAAATTATCACCAACTCGTATAAATTATGTTCACAAACCACACTCACAAGCTTAAATCAAACCAAATGTCATTATTCCTATCACAAATTCTCATTCAAAACTCACAAATTTGACACTCTTATCTATAAAATAGAACTTAATTATTTCTAGGGCTACCCTTTGTTTTTTTTTTATATTCTTACAATTATCCTGTAAAGTATATTAACTCTGGCAAATGGCAAATTCACCCACTCCAAAAGAACCTATGCTATCAAACAATTAACCTTTTATTTAGGCCACGTGAAGGGAAGGTTACACAGAATGGGACTGTGACTTTTTCCTAGTTATTTTATTTAATGTATCTCCTAATAACTATTCCTATCTCTTTTGAAAAAGAAAGAAGCATCGGACATTGAGTCCATATTTGCTCCATTACCATTTAATAGTCATGTGTGGTGTGGGGTTCTTTTTAAGTTTTAACTTCTTTGAGTCAGACCAGGCCTTTCCTTTTGTTTTGTGTTCCACCAGCCTTATGACTCTGTGTTGTCTAAATCCTTTATGGGAGCTTCTTCAATTGTGGAACTTGTATGTAGACCCATATATATGGTGAAAGTAGTGTATTTTTAAAGGTGGGGTGTGATTATATTTTTGTGCAATTCTAATGCTTAAGGGTGAAACAATTGTGACATAACATTTCCATTCTCTTTGTTTCGCTGGAAATCAGGACCAGAAAAAGAAATTGACTACAGATATAGTTTTGCTGGTATATTAATATGTCTGATAAAGCCTTTGCATAAGAAGATTTTTTTGAGCTTGATGTGTCCAAACTCCAACCTAATATGTAGAGGCTGGAGTAGAAAAATCATATCATAATATGCTGAGGCTGGGATTCCTAGATAAAAAGGTATGGAGATATCCATTTCCGACTGATTTGAGTGAATGGTTTTCTAGGAAAAGAAAAACAAAATGTAATTTAAGTACCAAATGTTTCCCTCTCATGATAAGGAGAACTGTTATGTTTCAAACTTCGGAACTCCCCATTTCCCACTTGTTCTAACAATTTTTTTTTTTTAACATTTTTATTCTACTGTAACAGAATATATCAATAATGTTATTCTGAATACACTTAAAATAAGGATAATTGGAAGTTGGGTTGGGTTTAATGAGTTTCTTAACGTGACCCTAATAAAATGAATTTGAGATATTATAAATAGGCATGATCAATGATGGAACCAGGGAATCGAGAGTTGGGGGAGACATTTGCCACCTCAAATATGGAAATCTCAAATATGATATGACTTATCTTTGTAATAATAAAAAATAATAATTATATATTTTAATTAGCTCAATTGATAAAAAAATTTGTCGTTAAATAAAATATATGGTATTTCAACCCGATTATACCAAAAATTAATGTCTTAGTCATAATCATCATAAAGTTGAACACTATACATTTAAATTCTACTAGAACTACAAAAAAACCAATAAATAAATAAAAAATGATCTAACTTCCTAGAATATTTCACTCACATTCACATATTTCTCATAAATTGGTAGGAGCAAAATCATTAAATAGTACAAAGACCACCACCCAACTTTTTAACGAAGCTATAGGTTTAGTCATTACCTACCAGTACTGACCCACCAGGAGGACCCCCATAACATGCTAATTACAAAAATGTCTTCTTATTTCTTAGGCATGCAAAAGTTTTGTATACGTCGGACACATGAGACCACTGACAAGTGGACTTCATAGGTGTGAACTCACTTGTCAATGAAACAAAAATAGTAAATGACCGACGCAAGAGATAACTTTTCCTAGACCATATCCCACAATTTCAACTCTTACCTTGAATTTGCACTTCCAAGAACCATAATAATAAGTAGTTTCTCAAAAAAGGAAGAAAAAAAGAGTAGCATAATAATTGGGTACCATAAATAAGTTAGAATTTGCAATAATTTAGAACACAGAGAAAGTCATATATGGTGGGCAAAAGGGTACTGTGGGAGGGGACAAAAGCCATATCATCTTCTTTACAAATAACATGGAAAGATCCCTACACAATTAGCAGCAAAGACAATTGAGAGAAAATTAAAATTGGATATATTATCAGGTTCCATCACGTACTGCATGTGCTAGGTTCCATCATCCACATGCATTTCTATTCTTGCTCTCTCGTACCACATATTTTTTAACTAATTATTAAGAGTACCATATATATAAACTCTATACTCTCTCGTACGTGTAGGTATAATAAAATATCGACACTTTAAATGTACAAATATATATATATATATATATTTACATTGTACTACTGAGTACCCTTGGCATAATTGCATAAAGTCTTAGTAGCTTGAATACTAGCAAGTATGCATGCATGTATAAGATCAAAGTCCCACAGTATCTTTCTCAAAAAAAAAAAAAAAAAAAAAAGTCCCACAGTATCATAGTTCCAATTTCCAATATATGTATCAAATTACCAAAAAATAAAAATAATTAATTAAGAAAATCTATCATGAACATGCATGGATGTGGTACATTTGCGAAATTTCTTGGTATCATTTTTGGGAAAATGATTTTCCCAAATTTAATATTTCAAAAAACAAACTTGCTCAAAAAGCGACTTTGGCCTAATTTTCTACATCACACTTCTAAAAAGCATGAGTTATATCTCAATTTTGAGAAAAAAAAATCCAGTTAACAGGATGCTTTTAAGACATACGTTAATGGACTGCTTTTTTAAAAAAAATTTAATATCATTCCTATGGAAAATATAAAAGACTATCAAAAAAATTAATTACTTTTTTTTCTCATAAAAAATTTTCTAAAATTATTTCCTAAATCAATATCTTTAGGATATACATTAATTTTTTCCTCAAGAGAAAGGCCAATATACACTCAACTTAATTAATTTTGCTTCATCGAGCTAGTAAACTCAACATAATTTGAAAATTTCCACATCATAGAGCCATGTTCTAGACTTCTATCTAGCTAGCTAGTCTAAGTTCTATAAATCATAGTACAAAAGTTGATGTTTGTGATCATTTTAATTCTAAAATGATTAAATGAATTGGTCAAGTAATAATTAAATGAGAAAATGTTAGAATTTCGTTCAATTAATGATTTTTAAATTAGAATTTAATATTTTAATAAAATATCGAAATCCAAATTGATAATGAGAGTAATCTTTATTAATTTATGGTGCGTTTAGATATCGCTTATTTTGCTGAAAACTGAAAAACAATAAAAAAAAAATAATTTTCGGTTACTGTTTACACTAAAAAACATTGTTCATATGCCTTGATACACTGTTCATATCCCATGAACAATGCACCAAGCGCTGGTCCCACAAAAAAAGAAAAAAGAAAAAAAAAGGCTGAAATGCAAAACGTCCAAACCTGGACATGATTCAAACGCTTACTTAAAGTGTGAAAAACATGAGTCTAACGCAAGCACACAAGAATGAGCCATATTTTGGTTCTAAATTCTAACATTTTGATTCAATGATAAATTATCAATTATCTTAAAATTTTAAATGAATAAAAAATAATTAATAAATTTAATTATTTAACCAGAATTCTAATTAATACATCCTTTACAGCCATCTTTTCATTAGTGGCAGCCCAAGCCCTCACCTCCTTCCCTTGTATTTTATTTTTAATTATTTTTCCCTATCATAGTCTTCAACATCTTATCTATTCAGTTTATTTCATTTTTTAGCCAATCCAATATTCCATTACAACTCTGCCCTTTCCATTCCATATAAGAAATTTGCTATATAGCCTATATGTGATACTAAAATGTAGCATAAAATTTTGACTATGAGGCCCTCGTTTAATCAAAAACTTGGAAGAAGAAAAATACTATAGAATTGACTATGTAATTAATACTATTAGTTATGTGCTAAGAGTGGAGCCCATGGAAGATCAAATGTCTAGGATCGGGTGGACAGTAATGTCACCCCACAACGTACACCTAATTCTTTGTTTATTTATCACTCCCTCCCCACATGACCTTGCTGCACCATTTTGCAAGCCAAGCAGCTCTTAAATTCTCTAAAATTAAAAATATTAATGGGTTTCTCTTTCTTTCTTTCTTGATCATACCTCTTTCCCACATTGATGTCATAATTGTTTAACGCACTTTCATGTAGATGGTACGTACAGAAGACGATGTATAATTGGTTACTGGAAAGTATACAAATCCCAATTTGATAAACTTATATCACTGAAACCCATGCATTCTCTTCTCCTCTTCTGCTTCAAAATTTCCTTTGTATTTCACTAATACCCGGCATTTGGGTCCTCGATTTCCATAAAATATAAGCATATTCATGATATTGAGATAACCTTGCCGGTAAAATTTCTATCTCTTTTTTTTTTCCATTTAATTATCATGAAAATAGTTTTAAATTAAGAGTGACTTTCACTGTAGAAAGTTGGAGAATTTAAGGAAACGAGGTTCTATTAATATCAACAAAAAAATAATAATAATTTGTGTATAAGGACAGTACTATTGTAGTATTGTGTGTGACCAAAGAGGCAGAGCTTTAAAATTTAATAGCAGAGGACGAATTAATTCCTAAGTAGTCTATTTAATAATAAAGTTTAATATCAAATAGCTTATTACCAATAGTTTCCTATGAATTTCTAAATTAATTAGCATATATAAACTATTATTATTTGGATGCAGCATGAAGAGATCATTTCTAAATGGAACTTAGTAAAATGAAAGGGTTCCAATTGGAGCATAAAAATAATTATAAATGGATTCTGATTCATATATATATGTAACAAAGGGTGCTTATGAAATTTAATGAATTTCACAAATTTTGGTAGCCACAAAATCAAATTCTATTCGAATCAAAAGCCAAGAATCTAAAAAATATACATAATTGGAAGATCATAGAAGCATCCTTCAGTATTCATTATTTGATTTGATTTTTTCTTTTTCTTTTTTGAAAACCCACTTATGTCATTGTTCATTGAACCAATAAGTTTCTTCACATGTAATGCTTCACATTCGGGGCATGGACTGTTTCTCACCATACCAACCGTGGCCCAAATGGTCCCATAAATAAAAGTGGTGCACTTTGCTTGGCTGAGTTTATTCCAAAATTACTCCCAATGCTCATTTCTTTATAACTTAAATCTCTCTTTACCACATAGTCAAATCCTTTTAATTACCTTCTAAATTAAGTTTAAGCAGTTGAAAGCCTCAACACAATGCTGAGTAATTCTTCTATGAAATAGAATTAATGGGTTTGAATTAAGCTCCCAAAATATAAGTTCTAACAAAGCAAACATCTCTTAGAGAAAAATTGCTTGATTCTAAATTTGCCAAATTTGGCCAATTAAGCCAAATCAAAAGTACATTTTTGAGTCTAATACCAAAAACCCAAAAAAAAAAAAAAAAAAACCAACCTCATTTTCCCTTAATTTCTTTCTTTGCTTAACCAAAAAATAGAATTAAAAGAGCCTACAAATTCAAAGTAATTAGCACAAGTAAAAAAAAAAAAGAAAAAACAAGTCAACACTAGCACCGACTAAAGCAAATGCCGAAAGTCAGGCCCACCACGTTGATGATGATGGTGGTGATGAATCAAGTAATCATCGCCGCCGCCACCGCCACCGCCACCGCCACCGTTAGCTACACCGAAAATCGAGGCTTGACTAAGAAACTGTTGATGCTGAGCTCTTTGCATCTCCTTCTGCCGCCTCAGCTCCAAAACCTTCCTGTGCGAATTAGAATGCTTAGCGGACACAAAAGTCGGGCTCGAAGCGGGTCGGTACTCGGGCACGAGCCGACCCGACTTGAACCGAACTCCGCAAGCGTTGCAAAGCGTCTTTGGGCCCATGGGCCCAGTCCTCCACTGTGGCGTCTTTTCGGAGCCACAGTGGAGGCACTTCCTCCCAGAAGAAGAGGAGGAGGAGGAAGTGGAGTCCATGACAATGGACTCTTTTTTCTTCGACGCCGTCGTTTTCGTCGTCAGTATCGGTTGCTGTTGCTGTTGCTGTTGTTTTTGGTCTTCTGGAGTTGTTGTTGCTGCGAGGTGGACGAGGCGCGTGGACCAGTCGCAGGGAGCGGCGCGTGAGCGCTTGCTACGTGCCTTGCCTGGGAGAGGCGTTTCGGGCTTGAAAAACGGTGCGTTTCGTGATGGGAGAAGCGTTTCGGATGAGGATGACGATTCGGAGGCTTGGGTTTTCGAAACGGTAGTGGTTGCGGTGGTAGTGGGCCCGTTTAGATATTGCAAGGCCTGAAAGTCTAGTTGGGCCGAGAATGAGTCCTCCACAAAATTTGACAGCCATTCCAGCTCAGCCAAGTCGTCGTACTGTATCAAAACCCAAATATATTAATTAATTAATAACGATAATTGTTTAATTCAAATTATTTTTCAAATTTTAAATATCTTTTGGCTCCGAATTTCGAAAATGGAAATTGAAACTTTGAAGTTTTAAAAAAAAGTCAAATTTTGAGGAATTACCGGAACGCAGAGGTCGCCGGAGAACTGAGAGTCGGCGAAGCTGCGGGAGCCAATGCAGGCGGAGAAATGAGGTCCGGAGCCGGAATTGCAGCTGTCTACGGCGGTGACGGTGGAGGAGTCGGTGGAATTGGCGGTCACATTGTCTAAGAAACCGTCGGCCATGACAGCGTCCTCGTTCGAGAAGTCCAAAAGGTCGTCGACGGTGAAGTGCTCGGTAGTCTTCTGCTTCTCCGGCGAGTACTGGCCAGCTCCTCCGGCGCCGCCAAAGTAGCCTCCCATATATATCTCCGGCACTTCCATTATATATGTCAGAGAGAGAGAGAGAGAGAGAGAGAGAGAGTTGTGCTTTTTTAGAGAGAGTGAGAGTTGAGTGTGTGCTTGAGAGAGAGAGAGAGACAGAGAGTGAGAGCAGGAGAGGAGGGGTGGGGTTTTGAGGAGTAAAGGAGAGGGGCAAAAGTGTAATTTGGACGTAATTGGAGCATCTTTCTACATGCAGAGATGTACGAATTAAATAATAGGAAGTGACTTGCAAGTTCTGTAAAGTTATCACTGCTACTACAATTATTATTATTATTAATTATTTAACTATACTTTCTCTTTTTAACCTTTTTATATAAAAAAAGAGGTTATATGTCTACAATTTTTTTATAATATTTTCACAATAAATTATAGGTGGTTAGTTGTTATTAGTTCAAATTTGAACCTAACACTAAGAATACTTTTTTGCCCCAACAATAACAACTTACCACTTAAAATTTGTTATAAAAATATTGCAGATGTATCATTTCTCTTATAAAAACAAAAATAAAAATAAAAAATATATATACTCTCTCCTCTTATTATTACTTTTTTTTTAGCTATTAAATTATTTAAATTACAATACAGTTATACTTTTACTTTTTTTATTATTTCTTTTAGGATGTTTTAGTACTCTTTACTCTTTCAATTTATTTTGTGTTTTTTTTAAAGTGGGAATTAGTAACGGTATTCTCTTTTCATGAAAGTAAGTGATTAAAGATACCAAATCTAGGGGCAATCCTAATGCTTGTTTAATTTTAATAAGTTACTAATTTAGTCTCAATTAGCCAAGTTTGGTGGGAATTACCAAGTTTATTTCCTAATTTTTTGCCAGACAAACTTGATATCACCTAAAGGACTTTCCTCTTCACATAAAAGAAGGGATAAATTCTCAACAAAAAAAAAAAAAAAAAGAAGGGATAAAATTACAAAATGAAAAAAATATATGTATTAATTATGAATTTTTTTTTAATTTCAATAAGCTCAATTTGAAAAAATATTTATCATTGAATAGTAGACCTAAATTCCAACCTCACTTTCCATAAAAATTAAGAAAAAATTTTAAAAAATCCAACCTCAATCATAACAAAGCTATTGGTATTTTAACCTAATAATAAATAGCAATTATGTAGTACTTTCTTATCAACAAATAAAAGATAAAAAGTAATTATTATAAAACAAATATCATAAGTTCAAATTTAGAGCATTCTCATCAGGTGTCGCACCTCAAATGCCATTTTCACACATAAAAACCAATTTTTTCTATTTTAACACACCACTTTACAATACATGATTCATCTGATATTCTATTCTTCCTTTCAACACATTAAAATAATATATACAACATATTAAAATAATCTTAAAAAAACTCCTACACATTAAAACCCCACCACAGCCCACAACCAACAAGCACCCCACAAAATCAACCACCGACCACCAATATTAGCCACTGCTACAAAAAAAAAAAAAACAAAACCAAACAACAACACAACCACCACGATTGAGATCTTGAGGAGAGGAGGTTAGGCGAATTGGTGGCGACTTAGGGAGAGGAAGTTCGGCGCTGGTGAAACTGAGATCAATGACAGCGCTGGTGAGACCAGAGGAGTAATCGACAGTGAGTTTAGATGAGAGATCGGACAATGGCAAAGCTTGATTGGACGCTAGTGTGGATTAGGTTCTTGATCTTGTCCGATTGGGAGGATTGGTGGAGAGGATTAATGGAGAGGAAGAAAGGATGAGAGAGTAATCAGAGGGTCACAGTGAGAGAAGAGAGAGAAAAGTAGAATAAATAAATGTTAAAAGTTTTAGCATTGTTATCTGTACAGTTGTATATTTAGAACTGTACCATTCATTCATGTCAAAAGTTTTAACATTTAGAACACCTCATGTGAGAGGTTTTTTGGTGTGCATGAGAGGTTTTTTGGTGTTTGGTGTGCCAAATGCCAAATGCCAAATATTTGGCATTTGGCACACCTAATGGTGATGCTCTATAAAATATCGAAACCAAAAGCATTTATCATGATGTATCAAATACTACTACATTGACGAGTAATGCTACAATTACAAATTATTTGACAAAATTTTTACAAATTTTTGTTATGCCGAACTTTATTGGTTAACATATCATATGCACTCACCACTAACATCATTTTTTTTTTCATATACTAATAACCACTCATCATATCAACATTTTAAAAAAAAAATTGTAAAATAGTTTATAATTCTACTATTTTCCAAAAAAGAAATAGACAATCATTTGTCATTATAATATGCATATGACTCATTAAATTAAGTCTTATTCTTCTAAAATTACACAATTTATTATTATTTCTCACAACTTGTTAAAGTGATCAACTATAAGTAATAAATAACAATTATTTTCACGTAAACCTACTACTTTTTTTATACTATTCACAGTCAGCAAAATCAAAATTATGTACTTAAACTTTCTCATTAATCATCATTCAACAAGTCACACTAACCAACTTTTTTTTTTTTTAAGGAACAAATAATTCACACAAACCAAGTTTAATGAGCACAACTTGTTAAAGTGGTCAACTATAAGTAATAAATAATAATTACTTTCACATAAACCTACTACATTTTTTTATACTATTCACAGTTGGCCAAATCAAAATGATGTACTTAAACTTTCTCGTTAATCATCATACAACAAGTCACACTAACCAAATTTTTTTTTTTTTTTGGAGGAACAAATAATTCACACAAACCAAGTTTAATGAGCATACACACACAGCCACCTAAAAAGATAGCAGCAAAGCCACAGGCACATTTCAGGGCTCTTTATTGGGGAAGGCTGTTTAGACTTTAGAGGGTGAAAACATTTTAAACTAAACAAAAGGCTAACCAAATTAATACTATCACATTACTTGTCAATTAATGAGGTGATTAAATAATTAAAATTAAGGAAAGCAGAAACCATGAATGTTGAAAATTAAAATCCTTAAGAATCAATCTCTTGCAGGTTTTGTCGCAGTGACTCTTCCAATAATGTCCAAGTTTACAGCCGGATTCCTCTGCTGCTAATAATTTTTTTTCTTGGGTTTTGTGCTTTTTTTTTTCTTCCTTTATTTTAAAATCTCTTCCCTCTGAATTTTCCATTAGTTTAAGTCTAAATTAACTGTACTTTCTAACCCCTACTGCCCTATCATTACTTGTTATTATATTGCCTACCCACGTTTCAGCACGATGGTTACAGCTCAACTTAACCAAAAACAACGGTCATGATGTTATCCACGTGGCCACTTTGCATAATTTTCACTTTGATTCTTACCTGCCACATAAGATAAAAAGCCAATGTAAACCCCTCTTCCCTAATTATCTTTTTTTTTTTTATATATAAGTAATTACTTCTTGTTAGGTAAAGCATGGGTCATAGGTAATTAAGTAAGATTCTCAATCAAAGTTTCTAGTTAAGAAAAGATTAACTGAATATTAAAGTTCTTGAGTTTAAATTCAAAATTACTAGTAGGTAACATGTACAATGCACACCACCGCGCCTTTTAGCGCGATAGTCACTCTATAAGTATTAAGTATTTGCGGGAGAGTGCGGGCGAGAGGGTGGGAGACAAGGGTTGGGTTCAAGTTTCTAGGAGAGAACTTCACACACATATACACTTAGATTATGTTAGAGTAGAATTTCTATCTTATATAAAAAAAAATTGTAAAATGCACAAAAAAAAAAAAAAAATCTATAACATGGGTCATAGGATAAAAAGCCAATGTAAACCCCTCTTTCCTAATTATCTTTTATTTATTTTTTATTTTTTATAAGTAATTGCTTCATGTTAGGTAAAGCATGGGTCATAGGTAATTAAGTAAGATTCTCAATCAAAGTTTCTAGTTAAGTAAAGATTAACTGAATATTAAAGTTCTTGGGTTCAAATTCAAAATTACTAGTAGGTAACATGTACAATGCACACCACCGCGCCTTTTAGCGCGATAGTCACTCTACAAGTATTAAGTATTTGCGGGGGCGTGGGCGTGGGCGTGGGGGACAAGGGTTAGGTTCAAGTTTCTAGAAAAGAGCTTCATACACATATACACTTAGATTATGTTAGAGTAAAATTTTTATCTTGTAAAAAAAAAAGAACATGTAAAATGCACAAAAAAAAATCTATAATATGGGTCATAGGATAAAAAGCCAATGTAAACCCCTCTTTCCTAATTATCTTTTATTTTTTTTTTATTTTTTTTTATAAGTAATTACTTCATGTTATGTAAAGCATGGATCATAGGTAATTAAGTAAGATTCTCAATCAAAGTTTCTAGTCAAGTAAAGATTAACTGAATATTAAAGTTCTTGAGTTCAAATTCAAAATTACTAGTAGGTAACATGTACCATGCACACCATTGCGCCCTTTAGCGCGATAGTCACTCCACAAGTATTAAGTGTTTGCGGGGGCGTAAGGGTGGAGGACAAGGGCCGGGATTCAAGTCTCTAGGAGGAAACTTCACACACATATACACTTATATAAGGTTAGAGTAAAATTTCTATCTTGTAAAAAAAAAACACTTACATTGCACAAAAAAAAAAAAAAAAATCTATAATATGATATTTAAACATAAAATTTGATGATGATGATATTTATTAATTATTAATAAGTATTGATTATAATTGTATTTGCATATAAAAATATGTATTTATGCATTAGGCATTTAGTATGATAGTGGTAGTGTATAAAACTATATATTTTAACACTTAAAAGAAAATATATTATTCCAAGATTTTAGTGGAGGGTTTAAATATATAATAAAATTTAAATTTAATTAAAAATATATATGATAATTATGATGTGTAAACTTGTAAGATCTTAAAAGCTTACATGTGAATTCCAACTAGTTCAACTGGTAAAGTTTCTGATAATTGAATAAGAGATTTGGGGTTCAATTTCCGCCTACATCAAAAACTGATTGATGTCTTGATCTGATGATAAAGAGCTATCATAAAAAACTGACGTCATAGATTGAAACTCTTTAAAAAAAAAAAAAAAACTTGCGGGACAAAATTATTAAAATGTTAACAAAAAGTCAAACGTCTTATGTTTTATATAAATTTTAAATTTGTGTAGGGTGCCTAAATGGCTCATGTGGTTAAAAAAATGTATGTGTGTGTGTGTGTGTTTTTTTTTTTTTTTTTTTTTTTTTTTAAGAAATGTTAATTTTAAAGGGTATAATTTGAAAGAATAATTTTTAAAAATGCAAATAAGTGCATGGTGAAAATTAAAAGAGCTTTCTAGCTCAGGGGACTAGAAATTTAATTAAAAATATATATGATAATTATGATGTGTAAACTTGTGAGATCTTAAAAGCTTACATGTGAGTTCCAACTAGTTCAACTGGTAAAGTTTCTGATAATTGAATAAGAGATTTGGGGTTCAATTTCCGCCTACATCAAAAACTAATTGATGTCTTGATCTGATGATAAAAAGCTATCATAAAAAACTGACGTCATAGATTGAAACTCTTTAAAAAAAAAAAAAAAACTTGCGGGACAAAATTATTAAAATGTTAACAAAAAGTCAAATGTCTTATGTTTTATATAAATTTTAAATTTGTGTAGGGTGCCTAAATGGCTCATGTGGTTAAAAAAATGTATGTGTGTGTGTGTGTGTGTTTTTTTTTTTTTTTTTTTTAAGAAATGTTAATTTTAAAGGGTATAATTTGAAAGAATAATTTTTAAAAATGCAAATAAGTGCATGGTGAAA
Source organism: Quercus glauca (assembly GCA_023736055.1). NCBI lineage: Eukaryota > Viridiplantae > Streptophyta > Magnoliopsida > Fagales > Fagaceae > Quercus > Quercus glauca. The sequence continues at coordinate 22,217,779 of CM043319.1, read as the reverse complement.
ATTAAAAGAGCTTTCTAGCTCAGGGGGCAGCTTTTGATATTTCCACTTCCCCAACTATCGAATTATCCCCCTTCTAGCTCATAAAGATGTCCATGAGTAACAAAATTTTCTAAGGATTTTAAAAACATCACACAAGTTGTGATTTGGAAACACATTTTTACTCCAATTTTAAAGGTGTAAGTTTCATAGAAACATAAATCGAAACACTAAAGTTATTGTATTTTCATTTAAAATTGTTCTTTTTCTCTATGAAATAATAAATTTTAAACAGATTCTTAATTCAATTCATTAATTTTAGAATAATGTCACATTTTTTATAAAACCCAATTTCAAATTGAGCTCAAGAATAATGGCACATTTTTTTTTTGTAACATATTTTTTAATGCAAATGGTTTAAATATTAAGCATATGCATTGATGAACTTTATTGCAATTATTAACGCATGTTTCTTTAGAATTCATTTTTTTCATCAATTAAAAAAATCATTGTTAAGGTTTTTGTAATTCAATGACATAACTTTCTCTTTACTTTGAAAATCAATGTTCAAATCCCTTACTCATTGCACTTTAGAATTATAAATAAATAAATAAACCAATAATTGAATGATGAGCTTCTCTAGTAGATTAGTAGTCATTATAAGATTTTTTCCCCCCTATTTTTGTTTGTTTAGTTAATATCAAATAACATATATCTCTAAATTCTAATTTCACACAATAGGAAATGGTACAACGTGGTTGTTCTCAATAAATATCTAATAATTTTTCACAACACACATATCAAAATAATTCTTCTCAAAAAAAAAAATTAAAATAAATGATGGCATGCATGTAATTTTTTTTTTCTTTTCATAATTCGTTAATTACAACAATGAGAAAATATGATTCAAATCACTATTCTCTTCACCAAAAAAGAAAAGAAAAAAAAGTGTAAACAATGTAATCAAATTAAGACTCTTCACAATCAATGTATGGGGACCTTTTTATTTCTTCTTCTCGGGGTATAAGTGTCTCTGTGTGGCACTTAGACCACAAACTGAGTCAGATGGCCCGAGTCATTCTACACCAATCCCCATTAACATTGGTAAATGGATTTTCTTTAAAAAAAAATTATGGTAAATGGATAAGGTCCGGTTTCGGTTACAGTTAAATGTCAACATAATAATACGTACATTTTTAACTAACTATATATATATCTAATGTTTACCTTTTTTATTTTATACAGTAAATAAATTTGTTTATTATTTTAACTCTTTGGTTCTTTTACTTTGCTTAAACTTTTAAATAAGGGTGGGGTCCGAGGAGCACGTGAGAAAGTCGGAGTAGTGTCAGCAAACATGTGATGTGAGAGGTCTTTAAGGTCGGGGGTGTTGAAAAGCCAACCCATTGGTCAGGTCAAATTCCACGTGGCTAGAATCTATTCACGGTTACTCACCACCCTTCTTTCTTTCCTTCCGGACGGTGCTCCTGCTCCCCTCCCTCTCCCACACGTGCGTCGTGCTTATCATGTCTACACTCACTAACATGGTAACACGTGCAAGTGTGTCACGTGGATGGCACGCACCGCTCTTGCCTTCTAAGTCTCTCCACCTCTTATTTTATTTTTCTTTCAATTATTTATAGTAAGCCTCAAACTCTCACCGTAGTCTTCACTTGAAAATATATATCATTATAACACCATTCAATTCCATAAGTTTGAGTTTGGGAATTTGTGTGATATACTATGCAAATATTATAGCCTATTTGGATTGGAGATATCTCAATTCTTATATCTCATCATTCTAAATAGAGGGTCACAATGGCGGGTGGGAAATGGCAATAAGATTCTAATTTACAATGACAAATGGCTGCCTGATCCGCAACACCAAAAAGTCCAATCCCCCCTTCTGTTTCTTGGATGTGATGCCAAAGTGTCAATTCTGATTGATAAAGATCGTGGCTGCTGGATTGAGGATGCTATCCAAAACATTTTTTCGGAGCAAGAAGCCAAGTTGATTAAGTCAATTCCCCTTTGTGTCTCTGAAGTTGAAGATAGGCTCTGCTGGTGTGGCAACGTAGATGGTCTTTATTCGGTGAAATCTGGGTATAAACTCTTGATGAATGATGTGAACTCCTCAAGTGGGGCTTTGTCTTCGGCTACAATGCCTAAAAGCTTCTGGAGGGGTCTATGGAGTCTAAATGTTCCGAATAGAATAAAAACTTTTTTATGGCGCGGCATTACGGAGGCTCTTCCAACTCGAGCAAACTTAGTCAAAAGAAGAGTTCTCGCAGACCCCTCTTGCCAAGCCTGCGGCCTTGCTCCAGAATCATCCTTACACGCTCTTTGGGCATGCCCAAATCTCCGGAATGTCTGGTCTTCTCACTTCAGTGGACTGGTTGCCGAAGCCAGAGATGTTTCCACTCTTCGTGAACTGTTTAATCTGGTGTTGGAAAAGTCTCATCCCAGCGATCTCTTTGCAATGACTGCCTACCAAATCTGGTTCAGAAGGAATAAACTTAGATTAGGCGAAGAAGTGGCGGACCTGAAGCTAATTAACTCTATGGCAAAAGATTCTCTGCTTGAATTCCAGAAAGCCAACATAGCCCCCCTGAAATCTCTCCCTCCCCGGATCACTGCCAGCTGGTCTCCTCCCCCTCCTGATTGGATTAAAATCAACTTTGATGGAGCGTTATTCCAAGATCGTGAAGTAGCGGGTCTTGGCACCATCATTCGCAACGACTGTGGTCTTGTTTTGGCAGCGCTAACACAGGTTATTCCCCTACCCACCTCTGTGGAGATAGTGGAAGTGTTGGCTGCAAGGAGGGCTTTGTCCTTCGCCTATGAACTTGGTTTCCAACAGGTTATTCTCGAGGGTGACTCTGCGATTGCTATTCAGGCCTTGAATTCGGAAGACTATTCGGCTGCAGCCTTCGGTCATTTCATTTCTGATATAAAGTCCTTATCCTCCCTCTTCCGGACTGTGGTGTTCAGCCATACTCGAAGACAGGGAAACAAAGTAGCACATAAACTTGCTCGATCAGCCTGTAATTTTTCTTCTTCCTTTTGTACTTGGATTGAGGAAGTGCCTGTATGCTCTTTTGCAGAATATTCTGCTGAAATTATTAATGAATAGTCCTCCCCTTCTCCGGTTGGGAAGGTTTTCTCAAAAAAAAAAAAATATCTCATCATTCTTATCTTATTACTTTAAACTCATCATCCAATACTTATAATTGTAACTTGAAAATGCCTATGACTCAAAGCCAGTTTTGTTTGGCTCAATTTCACTTTAAAAACTCATAATTTGTGACTTCATGTAAGATCTATTGTACTGACTTACTTATACACGCAAAACGGCTATTTTTTTAACTCTCGCAGTTGGTGAAAAGGTTATAGGTTTTTTTTTTTTTTTTTTTTTTTGGTGAAAGACACTAATTGCAACAAAGGGATCAATAGATGTAGTCTATAACCCTACATGTTATGTACACTCTCTCGTTGATGAATCAATTGAAGAATCTTGAAATTACAAGCCCTACCTGAAAGGCTGAAAACCATTTTTAACAATGTTGTAAGCCTCCTCATAAATCTCAACTTTATACTTTATTATTGTTGTTGTTTTTAATTGCCTTGCAAGTTTTAATATCGTTTTGATCTATATTTAAGTTTACTAAATCATTCATGTTCCACCAATGATGTCTAATAATAGCTTAATTTTGCACACACACACATATATATATATATATATCATTATTAGAAAGCTTTATCATACTTATTTTGAGTTAATTCATGCATCTTATAGTTGGTTTTGGAATAATGTTGAATAATCAATTTTGTGCTTAATTGAATTTTAATGCATGAATTTGTTTTTTATAGGATAATGAAATTAAATAAGTGAATTTGTGCAAAGAAAAAAGCTAATGGACTTTACTTTTACAAGGGCCATGATAAAGTCAAAGAAGGCCGACCCAATTAAATTCAAGTCCAATTAGAGCAAGGAATCAAAGGAAATTTGCACCGAATCCAAGTCCAATTCATATTAGAATTCCAGCCTGCGCACCAACTAGTATTTGGAGTATAACGTTCGGCTCAGATGTCTAATCGAGATGATTCAAGTTGGGCCAGAAAGCTAACTTAAAGGGATACAACTTTGTAGTTTACCAAAAGTTCGAATTCTAAAGTTAATTAGGTCAAAACGTCGGTTAAGTGAAGCCTAAAAACTTGAGATTTTCTCTAAATGGAAATTTAACTTGTAATAGGATTCCTTCACCTATTTAGAGCAAAATTCAAGGGAGAGCTACCGTAAAACATAATCTAGGTTTCCTTAAAATTTCTTTATAGTTTTTAGAATTTTATTTGTGTTATGGCTTGTTAGAAGCCCTGTTAAGGCAAGGGGTCCGTTTATTGGTATGTTCTTAACAATTATTTTTTTGGTTTTAATGCTTATGTTTTTTTATTGTTTTACTCATTTTAAAAAGTGTTTAGTTCTATATAATCCTTTGATTTATTGTAGACTTCGGGTACGTTAAATGTTTAGTATTCCTTGCAAACTAATTCGCTAGTTTTATTTTGCCTAAAATCAATCAATTTCATGAAACTACCTTAGATAATTAATTCTCGAGTTTTTATTGTTAAATCATCTGACTAAGATCATTTTTCGTATAAATTTTAGTTGAGTAATAAAATAAATATTGTTAAGACTACCAATAGATGTATTGTGTGTGGATCCCTAAACCTTAGTGCCTTAATATATTGTTATTTTCTCTCAATTTAAATTACCTTTACTAAATCATCAGAAATCTCTTTAATTAAATTTTATTATTTTCATTTTATTCTCTTGTGGTTTGCTAATCAATTCCCTTTTCTCTGTGGATTCGACCTCAGACTTACCGAGTTATTATTTCGCGACAATCCTACACTTGGGAGCATTATTTAAGTCGCAGTGTATGTATCAAAATATAAGGGCAACAAAACCAAGTTTTTTATTTTATATATGTAATAAAAACAAAGGAGTTTTAAGTTTAAGTGCGTTTCAAAATTTGAACCGAAAATATGGAACATCAACTTAAAAATTACTGCTATGAAATTACTCCTTTGAGCCACAACTTCCATTTGTTACATTCAGAATAGAAAATTATAGAAAGCCTAAACAATATACTCCTAAATATTACTTCTATGCAGTCTTAGAAAACATGACTTACCGGAAAATATGATTAGATATTGTAGAAGGTTTTTTCTTTGGCTCGATTAAAGGCCACTTAAGCATGGACTTCACTAGAGAGTTTGAGTTTGCTAACCCCAAACATTCCAGAGATTGAAAGCAGTCTAATTTGTTTAAAATATATATTTTGGGGTAAGATCTCTTCCAATTAAATCCTTCAATTTCCTCTCATTTTTAATTAAATGTAAGACATGTAACATTTAAAAATTAAATAAATGCCACATGTCGCACATCTGGCTTAAACTTGGAGGGGATCCTTTCCTATTTTTTTATTAATATATGATGTTGTCCAAATAATTGGCACTAAATTTCTAAATTTTATGCTTCTAAAATAAAATTCTGAATTTTATATTAGCGTGCGGACATATGGACTGAGCAATAGTCATTTTGGGCCGGTCTATGGATCATGTCTACATGTTATCTGACTAATGTTTTAACCCAAGCATTGATAGGTCCTCTCACCCAACTCCCAGCCGAACGACAGTGAACCTAATTGATTTTGCTATCAGAGTATTTTGAGTTAGGTGACATTTTTTTGGTTTTTCCTGGTTTAAAATCTCCCTTCTCATTTGTGATAAAAATAAATAAATAAGTAAAAGGACAATAAAACTTTTAATCTAAAAAAAAAATCTAAAATTTATGAGTTTCATATCAACAGGTGGGTATTTATTAGTGAACAATAGCTGTGCTCAGACCATGTCTCTGGAATCTGACAATTTTTTTTGCTATTGAATCTGACAAATGTTTCAGCCTTTCAGGTACCTGGTATCTTGAAACCAAATCCCAAAACCTAGATTCTAACATATATGATCCGTTTAGTAATGTTGTTCTAATTACAACTTACTTATCTGTAGTTTGCTTCAAATTTAACTTACCTACTGTTGAGGGTCATTTTTGTAAAGCAGGCCCAACCCAGCAAAACAGGCAATAAGAGTGGCAGGCATAGAAATAAAACTATTAAGCCCAGGTGGCAAGAATAATAGAACACAGGCTCATAACATGAATAAATGGGTCTTGAGGAAGCAAATGGGCCCAAAAGGCCCGGAAAGAGAGAAATGGCACCCATGGGCAGTATGTGGTGCAGAAAAGTGAGAATGGGTCACGATAGGCTCAAAGCAATGTAAACAAAGAAAGTAGGGGTTGATGGCAAGCCCATAAACTCCAAGGATGAGAATGAGAAGATTGGGCCAGGGAAGCCCAATCAAGTTAGCAAAAGCCCATGGGAATGCAAAGATAGTGAATGGGCCGAGGAAACCCAAAGGAAGTAAATGGGCCGCAGGCCCAAGGGAAAAAGAAAGGGACAATGAAGCCCATGAGTGAGAACACCATTGGCTCTATTAAGTCACTTGAGGGAAGGAATGAAACGGCAGGCTTGAAAAGAGACCTAGCAAGAACATATCGTCATGGCAGGAAATGCCAAGTAATGAAACAGGACATGAGCATAACTAAGAAATGGGCCAAGAGAAATGTGAAACCCAGTATTAAGAAAAACCCAATCCAAAGGGAAGCAATGAAATGTATGAAACGGCCCACATGAAAGAACAAAGAAGCATGGCAGACGATGCAAACAAAGCTTCAGATCACAACAAACACATGAGCCACAGCAGACTTTAAACGTACATAACAGGAAAGCACGCGCAAGGCCCAGGCGCCACCAGCCTGTACCCAGCCAATATGGGACGTGGTGGGGCCATGGGTCAGTGGTAAGAGTTAAAGGGGGGTGTGGTTTGGTGGTGGGGAAAGGGGAAAAGATTTATTTTACGTTCCCTGTCCAAGCCCCTTTGGGAGGTACGTCCTGCTGGGATAACAGACCGCCCAAAAGAGGCAAGGTTGGGGGGAGGAACGTTGGGTGCATACCATAGGGAGAGAGAGAGAACATTTACGCCGCGGCAGGAGAAAGTGCCACGGCGGACTAAGAAACAACAAAAAACCTGTCTTTGTCTGGCGAGGGGAAGTAGTACACAGACGGTGGTCGGCAAGTATGCCCAAACCAGAAAAAGGCCGTTGGAGGGTAAAGTGGTAAAAATCAATCACGGTAGGCCCTATAAAAGGATCCTTGCCATGCCCTGTACAAGGACCGAAAAACAAAGGAAGAAAAATATAGAAGAGAAAACTAAAAGAAAAAGAAAGGAAAGAAGAAAAAGATAAGAAAACAAAGAGTGAGGATAATGGGCATGCACCAATAGATCATTTCTCTTCTCTCCCCCTCAAAATCCCACTCTCTAAGCAACGATTAAGCAAAAAGGAATCCCTTCAAGCATTTATCACTTAGGTCCGATTCCCTCAAAGTTATTAATCCCCACGGCAGGATATTTTCCTGGGAGATTAGTTTCATTGAGAGGAAGCGTTCTTCCTCCTTGATTCTTTGCCACTGCAGACTTAAACTTGACTTGATATTTATTAACTTCCATCATTGTTCATTCAGTTATTCTTTTCTATAAAAACTGTTATTATTATTACCATTGTTATTACCGTGATTGCCATAGGAATACTCGGCTTTGTTATTAAGAAAAAGACGATGTTCTGTCTTTCTTTATTGTTATTATATCTACATGCCGTAACCTTTTTGTAATAGCTCTGCTTGCTGTAAGAACGTTCTTGGCAGACAAGGCTTAGTTTGTGCACAAGCCGGCCCAAAGTGAGTTGCAGTTGGGTCGGTCTTAACTCTCCTACTCAGAAAGATACTAGGGCCCATCACCGCAGGAGGCAACCCAGCTCAAACCAAAATACAAAAAAAAGACCCCTACATTAAATTGGCGACTCTGCTAGGGAGTTGAGAAACAGACTGGGATGAAAGCCCACACAAACGAATGCCTCCGAAATCCAGGATAACACGGAATATGAGTGCCGTACCCTTACAAGCAGAGTCAAGGCCCACAACGCCTCGTCAACCACAGCCTAACCAGGCAGAAGGTGCCAACGGAACGGGGGCTGACCCCCAACCGCCACCAAGAATCCATATCGACAATGCCAACATTTTCATCGAAGTCTTGCAGTCACTACAACACTCATAGTAGCAAATGATGGAAGAAATCCGCCAGCTGAAAGTTGACAAGACGAAAGAAAAAAGAAGCCAATATGACCCAGAGCATACGACGGACAAAGAAGAGACACCGGCAGGAGGTGCCCCATACAATGCAGAGCAACGCTTTATCACTATGGCTGAGGTGGCCGCCCTCTTAGAGCAGGAAAGGGCCAGGGCACCTAAGGAGAGGTTCTATGCACGAAGGCCTCCTTACCCATTGAGGGTACTCAGCAAACCATACCCTGAGAGGTATGAGCCAAAAGCATTCGCACAATATGATGGCAGAAAGGGAAGTGCTGTTGAGCACGTAAGCAAATTTATCGATACGCTTGGCCCTTATGCCGCAGACAAAGACTAATGTCTCTGAGAATTTTCCAAGTCACTGTGTGACCGGGCTTATACCTGGTACATTGGGTTAAAACCAGGAACGATCTCAACATAGGATGATATGGTGGATGTATTTTGTACCAAATACTTCCACGGAAAAGAAACGGTTACACTTGCAACACTGCAAGCAACCAAACAAAGGAATGGTGAAGACTTGATGGAATACATCAAGAGATTTAGGGACATAGCACTCGACTGCTATGACCATTGCGAGGAAAGGACATTAGTGGAGATGTGCATGACGAATATGATCAGAGAATACAGGGCAGTCCTCGAAAATTTGGAAATTTCTCAATTCGCCCAGCTGTTACAGAAGGCCAGAAAGACGGCCCAATCTGTGAAGCCAAACTCGGACAAGAGAAACGCCCTGCAAGCAATGGCGGTATCCACTAGCGAACGGAGAAGGAAGACCGAAGAGAGGGAGTACGATACTCCCCCACCAATACCATGCACTTCAAAGGAACTAGACGTACTCCTAGACAAATGGATAGCAGATGGAATCTTCAAACCTAACCAGGTTGCCAGGGAGCCCACAGAGGAAGAGCGGAGGGACCCACGTTTTTGTCGTTTACACAATTATGTCCAACATTCTACCGCAGAGCGTTGGGCGCTTCGCAGACTAGTGCATCACAGGATAAAGGAAGGGACTTTAGAACTGTCCCAGCAGGAAGTCCAGAAAACCCACTCCCAAACCACAAAGGGAAGGGTGTAGCAGCAGTGGTAATTTGCGCTGACCTAGGAGAAGATGAAGAAGAAAACATGGTTTTGCCTGCGACGGCCATTACCACTCTACAATAGAGTTCTAAGTTCAAAAATTTGTTCGATCAGCTGGGACTTTCAGCAAAGGAAAGAAAGGTAGCCACAGAAGCTTTGGTGAGCATTGCCTCTGGTGCAGGAGTAGAATGTCTATCAGCAGAAATATCAGATGATAGGGCTCTCTTACAGGAGTCAACTGAAATCACTTTTAGTGAGGAAGATATGGAAGTAAGGCACCCAGACCACAAGAGACCCTTATACTTGACGGCATCCATAAATCAAATCCCCATAAAGAGAGCTTTGGTAGATACAGGTGCTTCTGTGAATCTCATCCCATTAAGTACTTTGCAAGCAGCAGGAATCTCAGAAAGGAAGATTCAGGGATACCCAATGGAAATAACAAGGTTCGGAGGAAAGGGCGAGTACACAGTAGGCCACATTCAGCTATGGTTGAAAGTAGGCCCCATAGCCTCTTTAGCACGGTTTCATGTGGTAAAAATAGAAGTATCCTACCACGTGCTTCTGGGGAGGCCTTGGTTGCACAAACACCGACTGGTACCATCCACCTATCACCAATGTGTGAAAGGAAGACTGAACGGCAGGATGATACGCATAGCCGCGAACCCCTCACCATTCGAGCAGGCAGAAGCTCACTCAGTAGAAACTATGTTCTACGATCAATGGGCTCCTTCTAGAGAGAGTTCAGTATTAAGGCCGCTAGGTACTTTCGTGTCTAGATGGGAAGATGTCCAGAATGACCCAAAACCTGATCTAAGGGAGTTGTTAGCAAGAAAGAGAAAGAGGAAAGAGGCTCCCGCCGCAGGGTTTGAGGACACACTCCAATGCATTAGAGTCCGAGGTTCTGATGGCAGAATCATTTACAAATTATGAAGGTGCGCGGGGCCCGCAATTGAAACCCAGACGGGCCCCACCTAGGAAGAACAGCACGAGGGTTTGACGTGTTGTAAAGTCCAAGAAAGTTCAGAGAAAGAAAGTAATAATGAGGAATACGAAGGAGTTGTTGTCGAAAAGGAAATGCAGGTCATAGCAGAAGAGGAAATGGAAGAGGTTGACCTGGGATCTGTTTCACAAAGGTCGAGACCCATCTCAAGTAGTACAAGCTTGACAAAAGATGAGAAAAAGGAGTTGGTGCTGTTGCTAAAAGAGTTCAGAAACGTGTTCGCATGGGACTACAGTGAAATGCCAGGGCTAGACCCTAGGTTAGTGGCACATACGCTGAATGTGGACCTGCAGGCCAGGCCGGTAGCTCAGCCTGCCAGGATATTTCACAAAGAAATAGAAGGACAGATAGTCGAAGAAGTACAGAAGTTGCTAACCGCAGGATTCGTTAAGCATATTCAACATCCTCGCTGGCTATCCAACATAGTACCAGTAAAGAAGAAAAATGGCCAGATCAGGTGTTGCGTAGACTTCAGAGATCTTCACAAAGCATGTTCGAAAGATGAATTCCCATTGCCCAATATAGATTTATTGATAGATTCTGCGGCAGGAAGCGCTATGTTTTTATTCCTGGATGGGTTCAGTGGATACAACCAGATCAGGATGGCACCAAAAGATGCGAAAAAAACTGCTTTCAGAACACCCACGGGAAACTTCCATTACACCGTGATGCCCTTCGGGTTAAAAAATGCAGGTGCGACCTACCAACGGGCAATGACAGCTATATTTCATGATATGATACATCAGGAATTAGAAGACTATGTGGATGAACAAGTAGTTAAGTCAAGGAAGAGAGAAGAACATTTTTATGTGCTGAAAAGAGTGTTCAAAAGATGTAGAGCCTTTAAGTTGAGAATGAATCCTCTCAAATGTGCGTTTGGTGTATCCTCAGGGAAATTCCTGGGTTTCCTAGTTCATAGCAGGGGAATAGATGTAGACCCAGCAAAGGCCACGACCATTGCAACTATGAGACCTCCAACCACAGTAAAAGAACTAAAAAGTTTTTTAGGAAAAGTCTCGTATATCCGAAGATTCATCCCTAGGTTGGCATCAATCACTTCAGCCTTTACTAAGCTACTGAGGAAAGGGAAAAGTTTTGTATGGGGAGAAGCGCAGCAGGCGGCCTTCAAAAGGCTGCAGCAGATGATGATGAACCTCCCTACAGTGCAAGCCCCCATTCACAAGGAGCCGTTGTTACTTTATATGGCTACCAATTGATATGCCATTGGTGCCTTAATCGCCCAAGAAGATGGAAGTGGTGTCGAGCAGCCAATATACTACATCAGTTGCGCCCTGAAAGATGCAGAAACTCGTTATCCGAGGGCGGAAAGGGCATGTTTGGCTATCGTGTATGCCTTACAGAGATTACGCAATTACTTCTTGGCTTATGAAGTATGGCTAATGACCAAGTCCCATACCATCAAAGCTTTACTACAACAGCCAATCCTCTCCGGCAGGATATCACAATGGTTATTACAACTGTCGCAGTATGACTTGAGAATGGGGGCACCCAGAGCAGTGAAAAGCCAGTCTATAGCAGATTTGTTGGCACAGTTTCCAGGGGAGGAAGAATTCCCGCTGGACGACGAAGTTCCAGGGGAAGTAGCCATGGCGGAGGAACCCAGAGAATAGTGGGTAATGAAATTCGACGGGTCTTCTACCGCCCAGTTTGGACGGGTTGGAGTAGTTTTGTATCATGAAGAAAATGAAGCAGTTGCACTATCATTCAAGCTGGAATTTCCCTGTTCAAACAATACGGCAGAATATGAAGCTTACTTAACTGGGCTAGCCACAGCCCTTGAAATGGGAGTTAAGCATTTGAAAGTATTGGGTGATTCCAACTTGGTAGTCTGCCAGACCAAGGGGAGTTTTTCCCTAAAAGAACCCAGTCTTGCTCCATACAGAGCAATGGCCCAGAAGATGGAAGAAAAGTTCTTAACTTTTGAAATAGAACATGCCCCAAGGAACGAGAATCGGTTTGCCAATGCATTAGCCGCACTAGGTTCACAAATAATATTTGAAGGGAAGAGCACCAGAGTGGAAGTCAGCAAAAGAGAAGAATCCATAATTGAAGTGTTAAAAGAAAGGTTCCAGGAAGAACACTGCGAAGGAGATTGGCGGATACCCATGAAGGAAGTTTTGACGGGAGAAGAAGAAGCCATGGAACTAAAAGTACTCAAGGACTATGCCCTAATGAAGGGAGAACTGTACCGCAGGATGCCAGGCGGAGTCTTGTCCAGATGTGTGGGGCAAAAAGAGGCCCAGAGAAAGTTGAAAGAAGTGCATGAAAAGACTTGCGGATCCTGCGGAGAAGTCAGCCTTTACCGCAGACTTCAAAGGGCGGGCTTTTATTGGCCAACAATGAGCAAAGATGCAGACTAAGTCCAAACCCAGTGTGGGAAATGCCAACTTACGGCAGACAGAGAAGAAAGTTACGCTGCATTCGTCAGCGAAGACTGGAGAAGCCCATTTATACAGTACCTGACAGAAGGCATCCTGCCACAAAAACATAGCGAAAAATATAAGCTCAGGAGGTTAGCAACGCGCTATTTTTTGCATAATATGACTCTTTTCAAAAAAGGGTATGATGGAGACTCCTTGAGGTGTTTGGGCCCTGAGGAGGTGAAAGAAATGATAAAAGAAAAGGCTTTACAGATGCCTGCTGCAAATGGGCTATTATTGGCTTACCATGAAAAAGGATACGGCAGAGTTTGTGAAAAGGTGCCACAGTTGCCAAGTACAAGCTAATTTGATTCACACTCATCCACAGAATCTGCATAGCATGGTCACACCATGGCCATTCCATACTTGGGGGCTTGACTTAGTTGAACCGGTGAATCCGTCGTCGCGAGGATACATATGGATACTAGTAGCTACGGAATACTTTACTAAGTGGGCAGAGGCAGTACCACTTCGTAAAGCCACAGGAGGAGCAGTGGCAAACTTTATCAAGAAAAACATAATTGTAAGGTTTGGAGTTCCACACAGGATCATCAATGACAACGGCACGCTTTTTGTCAATAGTGAGGTGAGGAAAATGCTAGAGTTCTATCAAGTCAAGCATCACCGGTTATCACTATATTACCCTCAAGGGAATGGGCAAGCAGAGGCAACGAACAAAACTCTCATAAAAATCATCAGTAAAATGAGCCAAGAATATACGGGAGGATGGGCAACGCATCTGCCAGACGCTCTTTGGGCTTACAGGAGTTCACCTAAGTCAGCCACAGGTTTTTTACCTTTTTCCTTGGTCTACGGAACTGAAGTAGTGAGCCCAGCAAAAAAAATGACCCCATCCCTGAGAGTCATGCAAATGTAAGAAAAGGAGAACGATGAAGAGGTTTTTGCGGTAGAAAAATGTGAAGACTTGGAAGGGCTTGATGAAAGAAAAGAAAAGACTCAAGAACACAGCCGCAGATACAGGCAAAAAATGACTGAGGCCTACGGCAGGATGACGAAAGAAAGAGTATTTGCGGAAGGACAACAAGTCCAAAAAGTGGCAGATTACGTTAGGAGAGGCCTGGCAGGACCATCGAAGTTTGCACCGAAGTGGGAAGGACCCTTTGTGATAAGAGAGGCACATCCAAGTGGATATTACCACTTGACTCAGATGGACGAAAGGGACTTAATGGATCCCATCAATGGGAAATGGTTGAAACGCTACCACGCCTAAGGAGAAAAGCAATGTGATTATCCCTTCCTTTTTGTTTTGTCAAAAGCTGTTATGTTTTTCTTTTGCTCTGTTATTTCTCTTTCAAATGACTAGGTCACAAATCAAAACTTTTGTAACTTGTTTTCTTGCAATGAAAAGCACGAAGTGTTTGTTATCATATATCATAGCAAAAGAAAAACAGTAGCAAAGAGTAGCATCATAAGTATAGCATTATAAAGTTAAAATTACAAAACTCAAACTATGGCAAACAAGCCCAAAAAGGTGCTATAGGAAGCATAATGTACTGAACAGAGTAATAAAGCAAAAGAAAACAACAGAACAAGGGAGAAACTACATCATCATCAATAGAGTCCAGAAATGAGTGACTGATCCCCAAAACGACCAAGTCCTCCAACACCAAAAAGAAGACGCTCACGGCGGCCCTCTAAATCTGCCACTTCCTTTCTCAAAACCGCAAGACGTGAGTCAATAGCATCAACAGTAGGCTAGACTCTCCTCATGAAAACTGCTCGAGCAATCTCTCGAAGGTGATCCAAGACGAACTCCACGGCAAAGCCAACGCTGATAAGCTCCTGTACTGCAGCCCTCCACTGCAGGATCCTCTCGGTGGAGACGGTATCAACAAAGTTGTACTCAATGTCATTAAGCACACTCCCTAACATCCTCAAGAAATGCTCTCTGACTGATCGGCCAAGTCGGAATCCCTGCATGAAGTCCCCACGACTGTCATAAATCATCACCAAATGAGAAGCACAGTCCGCAGGGACTCTGAAACCATGAAAATCTATGTAAGGGGGTTCGAAGCCTCAGAAAGAAGCAAGATCAAGGTCGTTGACTTCGGACTGGTCAAAACGCACAAAGAAGGCTGCAGCCTCGCTTGCAGGATCTGGAAAGGTGGCAGAGCTACTGCCCACCTCGAATTGAGAAGGTACTATAGGAGGTGGACCTGTCAAAGAATACGAAGGTTGAAATGAGAAACCTTGGTAAGAATAAAAAGGAGAAAAATCCACGGAGAAGAAGTAAAGAAATAAGTTAACTTACTTACCAGAGCTAGCAGTAACAGGGGCTGTGGGGAAAGCAGAGGCAGGAACAAAAGGAACTGCAGAAACAGACGCTGTAAATACGGCGGAAATTGGTATAGGAGATGTGGCAGGAATAGGTGTTGTGGACATGGCAGGAGAAGCTGCCGCAAACACCCCCACGTCCGCTGAAATGCCTAACTCCCCAAAAGTCTCTGCAAATAGAGAAATAGACATGCAAATGAAAAGGGAGAAGAATGAACTTAATGGAGAAAGAAGAAAAAAGAAGGAAGAAAGCACATACCCATCGTCTCGGGTGGAACACTCTCCTCTTCCTCAGATTCAGAAATCCTCCTCCCTAGGCCAGGCTCATCCTCAGGATCCTCAAAGATCTCCTCAGACTCCTCTGAGGACGATTTAGCACGAGGCCCACGTGTGGCAGAAATAGGAATACATGAGGGAGTAACTACCAAGGAGGAAACACCCTGCACTGCCTGAGAAAGAGCAACAAAAGGGTCACCAG
Source organism: Quercus glauca (assembly GCA_023736055.1). Lineage (NCBI taxonomy): Eukaryota > Viridiplantae > Streptophyta > Magnoliopsida > Fagales > Fagaceae > Quercus > Quercus glauca. Next base: position 22,202,245 of record CM043319.1, on the reverse strand, counting down.
TGGAGATGACGAGAGGTGCAGCAGGAGTAACCTTGATCTGGGTAACAGCAGGAGGGGTGATTCCCCTTTGAACAGAAGGTGTCATGGCAGGAGTAGGGGTGGCCTCACTAACCTCCCTAATATGAGTACCCTCATCCATGAGTACCGGTCCAGTAGGAGAGGTAGTGGCTACAGAAGGAGTAGGTGTTGCAAATTCGGCCTCACCAAAAATGCCCTCCGTAGGAGTGCCCATGGGGGCAAAAAGCTCCTCGGCAGTTGGGCGATATATGGAAAGAGGCTCAGGCTCATCCTAAAAGACAAAACAAAGAAGAGGTATGAAGATTGAATTAACTCTTTGGCCGAGTGAAGTAACCAAAAACATGTAGCAGGCTGGACACATGCAGGAGCAAGAAGAAAATATACCTCTGATTCGGGTTCCTCCAGCGTAATAGAATGGGCGGCTGACGTATCCTCCTTCTGCTTAGACTGTAAAAGCAAAAGGGATAAGAAAAGGAATCAGGGAAAAGAGTCAGCGAGCATGTCAGGATTCAAAAAAAGTCAAAAGGGAAGAAGTATATATATATGTGTGTGTGTGTGTGTACTTAGAAGACAAAGCAAGAAAAAGTTTTTAGAAACTTACTCTTCGTTAAGCGGCAGACGCAGGATGGGGAGTTGTCTTCCTTTTACTGCCTTGTGTTCTGCTGGCAGGAGTAGCACTAGGTGGCTGAGGAATGGCAGACTTAGACTTGCTGGCAGATTTAAGCTTGGCATGACATTTCTTGGCTGGCGCAATGTTCATTACTTTAACTTTCTTTTCCCAACCTGAGGGGTAATTACCCGTGTGCCAATACCATCCTCTCTTCTCCTCGTCCCACTCGAAGATGGAGGGTCGGTTCTATTTCCTGGCATAGGCCAACACGGACTTAAAAGGAAGAAGCAACCGAGAATTGGGAAAGATAACCATGCTAAGTCCCTCAGGAGGTATAAGAGAGAAACCGCGACTGCCAACCAACTCTGTATCAAACGAATTCATAACAAGCTGCCAATAGAGGTGTATAGCAGGGGTGCAAAGGCCTTCCCTTGAAGAACCAGCAACTGTGACCACACTAAAGCGCTGTCTCCAAAAATCAAAAGCAGTGTGCCGCAGAAAGGGTCTAGCCAAAGTAGGAGACTCTGCGAGGAAGGAGAGGTCATCAGGAATATCCTGATCCAGGCCAAACTGTCTTCTCACTCGGTTGGTAGGGTAATGGATGAACCTGACACCTTCATTTGCTAAATAGGGCAACCATCCAGGATTAGTGGCAGCCAAATAAGTGATGCCAATCTCATCAAAGCCAGCTAACGGAGTAGTAGTACCAACAGTATCAACAAACGAACCCATTACAGAATCAGCACAAGTATAACCAGCACGCAAATGTCTATAAGCTCTCTAGGAAAAACCAACACCTTCATTAAAGGACTCAACAACTGAATAATCGATGGGCTTCAAACCGGACCAATGAAAAGCCAGAGGAAAATCAAGCTCAAATCTGCCACAAAAATCAGTAATAGCTCGCGAACAAGAATGATACTTCTCTTTAGCAAATCTGACAGGCCTACACTTCGCCAAGTATTGCGCACAGCGCTCAAACAACAACTGCTGCAGAATGGTGCTGTATACAGAAGAAGCAACTATGTGGCAGGAGCTAGCCTGACTCTCGTCACTCCGCAGGATATCCAGTTGAACATATAAATGCCCCAAGAACATGCGGGCTAGCAGCAGACTCATCCCAGCAGATATTTTAATAGCCAAAGGAAAATATAAAAGCTTTATGGCATAATGGGGATGGGACCTAAAGACAAACTTAGAAAGCCAAAAAGATATAAAGGCAGCCCGACGAGTAACAGCAGAAAACTTGGAAGAAGAACTAACCCAATAAGACAACTTAACATTTCCGGCCATCCTCTTCTTCAACTCCGCCTCGATGTCTTCTTCTTCCGAGGAAAGCTCAATGGCAGCAGGATCAACATCTCCAAGAATGGGCAAAAGAAACTGATTAGCCACGTCCTCGAGAGTAACAATGAGTTCGTCGCAAGAAAAGAAGAATATGTGAGTGGTGGAGCACCATCGGCGAACTAAATGACGAAGGTTGTAGAGGTCTCGAAAGTTGGATAGGCTTCGAGAAAGAACGACGGACTTTAAAACGCCGGCCCTCTGAAGCAAACCCATGAAGTGTGTATCCGATAACTCACTGTCAACCCACTCTTTCCAACCCGAGGCAGTGCCAGACCCAAACTCGAAATGAATGGGTACGGGAAGGGCGATACCTTGACGAATAACCAAATCGGAGATAGACGAAGACACCGGAGCCCAAGAAACATCAGGGTTTCGCCGGCAAAGAGCGAGCCACACACAGCCCGGCGGTGGCGACACATAATCTCCAGGAGCCTTTGGAAAGTGAGGACTAGGATTGTACCAAGGATCAATCAGAGGAGCGCACTCACTGTCTGGGTCATGCCATGCCTCCTCCTCCTCGGAATGGTCCGAATCGGAGCGCACGTCTTCTTCTTCTACTTCTTGTTCCACCGGAGGGTCCACCGCAACGCTTTTCCCTTTACGGCGGGAAGAAGCTTGAGTTTTCACCGATGCCATGGCGTGAGGATTTGAACGGAGCAAGAAAGGGATGGGTGTTCGAGAAAGAGATGATGCTGGGGAAAGGAAGATATTTTGAAATAAAAGAAATTTGTGTCTGCGTTAGGAAGAGACCTTTTTCTTAAATACCTGAGTAATTAAGGCCGGCGTGAAGGGAGGCGACTGGTCAGCCATTGAGAAAATGATGAAATTAATGAAGCGGTAGTTATGTTTTAAAACAACTGCCATTTTGGAAAATTTGAAGAGTCACCACTGTTCACAGCAAGAAAAGAAATATATATGCAGAAAGGAATTTGTGGTTTCAAAAAGCCTGCGAAGGAAAAGAAGAAAAAAAAAAGGAAAAAGTGAAAAAGACAAAAAAGTCCTTCATTCACATATGAACCGCAATAACGCTCCATATGTTCAGGGGGCTAAATGTTGAGGGTCATTTTTGTAAAGTAGGCCCAACCCAGCAAAACAGGCAATAAGAGTGGCAGGTATAGAAATAAGACTATTAAGCCCAGGCGGCAGGAATAATAGAACACAGGCCCATAACATGAATAATTGGGTCTTGAGGAAGCAAATGGGCCCAAAAGGCCCGGAAAGAGAGAAATGGCACCCATGGGCAGTGTGTGGTATGGAAAAGTGAGAATGGGCCACGGCAGGCCCAAAACAATGTAAACAAAGAAAGTAGGGGTTGATGGCAAGTCCATAAACCCTAAGGATGAGAATGAAGAGATTGGGCCAGGGAAGCCCAATCAAGTTAGCAAAAGCCCATGGGAATGCAAAGATAGTGAATGGGCCGAGGAAGCCCAAAGGAAGTAAATGGGCCGCAGGCCCAAGGGAAAAAGAAAGGGACAATGAAGTCCATGAGTGAGAACACCATTGGCTCTATTAAGTCACTTGAGGGAAGGAATGAAACGGCAGGCTTGAAAAGAGATCTAGCAAGAACATATCGTCATGGCAGGAAATGCCAAGTAATGAAACAGGACATGAGCATAACTAAGAAATAGGCCAAGAGAAATGTGAAACCCAGTATTAAGAAAAGCCCAATCCAAAGGGAAGCAATGAAATGTATGAAACGGCCCACATGAAAGAACAAAGAAGCATGGCAGACGATGCAAACAAAGCTTCAGATCACAACAAACACATGAGCCGCAGGCAGACTTTAAACGTACATAACAGGAAAGCACGCGCAAGGCCCAGCCAATATGGGACGTGGTGGGGCCATGGGTCAGTGGTAAGAGGTAAAGCGGGGTGTGGTTTGGTGGTGGGGAGAGAAGAAAAGATTTATTTTACGTTCCCTGTCCAAGCCCCTTTGGGAGGTACGTCCTGCTGGGATGACAGACCGCCCAAAAGAGGCAACGTTAGGGGGGAACGCTGGGTGCATGCCATAGGGAGAGAGAGAGAACATTTATGCCGCGGCAGGAGAAAGTGCCACGGCGGACTAAGAAACAACAAAAAACCTATCTTTGTCTGGCGAAGGGAAGTAGTACACAGACGGTGGTCGGCAAGTACGCCCAGACCAGACAAAGGCCGTTGGAGGGTAAAGTGGTAAAAATCAATCACGGCAGGCCCTATAAAAGGATCCTTGCCATGCCCTGTACAAGGACCGAAAAACAGAGGAAGAAAAATATAGAAGAGAAAACTAAAAGAAAAAGGAAGGAAAGAAGAAAAAGATAAGAAAACAAAGAGTGAGGATAATGGGCATGCACCAATAGATCGGTTCTCTTCTCTCTCCCTCAAAATCCCACTCTCTAAGCAACGATTAAGCAAAAAGGGATCCCTTCAAGTATTTATCACTTAGGTCCGATTCCCTCAAAGTTATTAATCCTCACGGCAGGATATTTTCCTGGGAGATTAGTTTCATTGAGAAGAAGCATTCTTCCTCCTTGATTCTTTGCCACTGCAGACTTAAACTTGACTTGATGTTTATTAACTTCTATCATTGTTCTTTCAGTTATTCTTTTCTATAAAAACTGTTATTATTATTGCCATTGTTATTACCGTGATTGCCATAGGAATACTCGGCTTTGTTATTAAGAAAAAGACGATGTTCTGTCTTTCTTTATTGTTATTATATCTGCCAACCTTTTTGTAATAGCTTCGCTTGCTGTAAGAACGTTCCTGGCAGACAAGGCTCAGTTTGTGCACAAGTCGGCCCAAAGTGAGTTGCAGTTGGGTCGGTCTCAACTCTCCTACTCAGAAAGATACTAGAACCCATCACCGCAGGAGGCAGCCCAGCCCAAACCAAAATACAAAAAAAAGGCCCCTACACCTACTTATGGTTTAATTTTTGACACTTTATCTACATGTGGTTTATTAAGTTAATGATCTGTTACGCACCTCTCAATCTACTGTTACTCCAACATGTTTGATCCCATAATCAAAGAAAAAAACAGATCAAACACTCCTCTCTCTCTCTCTCTCTCTCTCACTCATTGAGGATGCTACCCACCTGAGTTCTTAGACCCGTTTATGCTTAAGATCCTCTGAGTGATTTCTAGCAAGGAAACTGTGGAGTTATTGAACTATTGATTCAGGGTTTTGATTGTTACCAACCCGTGATTTTTTGTTAACAAATTGGATCTTCATTTGTTTGTGTTTCTCTCTATTGGGTGAGTTCCTGACTTTCTGAGCTTGAAGTTTTTTTTTTCTTTTACTTTTATATTCTCTTTTCCTCTTATTCTAGGTGGATTTAATTTTTGAAACCTAGGGTTTTAATTTATTTTTTTTGAAATGAGGTTTTTGCAAAGTGGTGTTTTGTTTGAAGTATTATGGATTTGATATATCTATATGAAATTGTATTGCTCTGTATAGATTCTCCACTGAGAATATAAAATTGGACTTAGATGGTTGAAAATTCCATCTAAGTCCAATGTAATAGACATACTAGGATATTTTTATTCAAGTCTCAATATAATGACTAGATTTAATTTTAAGTTCTCCAAAAGCTGATTTTATTCTTTTATTTGTCAAAACAGGATTGCTTGGCCATAACCGAGGTGAGGTTTCTATCTCAAAACTTGTTTGAAGGGTCGTATAGAATGGACAATAAAATAGAAATGTATGAGTAATTGTTCCTCAAGTAATAATAACACAAGCAGAGGAATAACCATGTACTTGGGCAATTGGTTGATCTCAAAATTTTATGCTTGAGGAAATTAAAAGTAAAAAAGTATCGAATTTTTTAAGGTCATAACACTTTCCATTCTCTAATTAAATACTACCTTACATGCATGCTGACCATTATTTTCCCTTTGCAAGCTTCTTTCTTTTCTGAACTCTTGCATTTTTCCACTGTCGCTATTCATGTATGTATTCTATTAAACTTCTATAAGACCAAACTTCTTGGTACATACACCATCTATAATTCCTTACCTATGTAATAGACATACTAGGATATTTTTATTCAAGTCTCAGTATAATGACTGGATTTAATTCTTATTAACAATTTTACAATTTTTTCATTTTTATAATTTCTCAAGCTCTCTGATGGCTTTGGCAAGACAAATATATTACTCTTGTATTAACTTATTTAATTGTAGGTAGAGCAAGATCTGGCATTATAGAGCTACCTTGTGGTGCTGGAAAGTGGAAAGTCTCTAGTTGGTGTCTCTGCAGCTTGCTGAATAAAAAGCTCCCTTCGCTTAGCAGCAAATGCTGTGTCTGTGGACCAGTGGGCTTTCCAATTCAGGCTATGGTCAACCATCCGAGAAGATCAAATTATTAGTTGTGATTAATTGTGAATTGTGAGATTAGGGAGAAATTTATGAGGGTTAGAGAGTGAGAGATTGTACAAGCTAACACTAGTAGTGTCATGATTATCTTTCATTTTTGTCATGTTGTTGTTGTTGTGTTTTTCCTCAATGTACAACAATATAAGGGTGAAGAACCTTAGTCTGCCATGATGCTTGTGGGGGATTTAAATTCATTTTGGTGGTATACCAACCCTATTTGGACAGATTTAAGTCCTTGTTTATTGTAAGTTACAATTTAAGTTCCATTCTTATTGGCATGGAGGTCTATATGTAATAGATAAATGTGAAAGCTCTAATATATGTTAATGTTATATGCATTGCTCGTTATTTTGTTGATTGCTTTATTGTGCTGTTCTTATGTCCTTCTTTTAGGCTCTCTTGTTTTTTTTTTTTTTTTTTTTCTTAAATTCATTTTTCATATTGTATAGCACATTAAGGTGTTTATGAAAACCTGTTATTTTCCAAATGAAACAACAAGAAGTATCTATCCAAATGAAAACCAGTTATTTTCCCTAATTAACACAAGTATCAAAGAATGAAAGTTTCTAAAAAAAAAACCCTAGTGAAAAGGCAGTCATCTTTTGGGTCAAGCATACTGCCTGCTGCTTGCCGCTTCTTGCAAGAAAATATGATTAGTCTTTTGCCTGCTGCTTGCTACTAAAAATTTCTGCCTGCTAAAATTTCAGCTTGCTGCTTGTTATAAAAAGCATTAAATAAAAATCCTCCTTGCAATACAAATTTCTGCTGCAAATAAAATCTGCTGCATTGAAAAAAAATTCTGCTGCACTTAAATCTACTTTAGTTCACTCTGTAGCTAGTCCTATATTTTAGAGTTAATGTTCCCACCTGACCTTGCCTAGTGGAAATAGGATCAAAATATCACACACCACTTAAATAACTAGGCTAATTTAATGTCCGAATTTCTGGTTCAATGGCCACTTTGCAGAAACCCAATTTCAAAAAAAAAAAAAAACACCCTAGGTTTCAAACGTTAAATCTACCCAGAATAAGAGGGTGAGGAACACGAACAGATTCAAGAGAAACTAGAACAAAACCCAGTCGATTCAAGTCGATCATGTCGTTATCCTATCAATACTAATATTTGGGGGAAGCAACTTTCATGCTCATATGTAATCTCAACATGAACGGGTGTATCATCGAAGGAGATGATGGTATCGTGGTAAGGTTTGACTACCTTTCACAAATGAAGAAATGTTGCTAACAAGATGAACTTAAAAGATAGTTATGTGCTGCTCCAAATCACCATTGTGCATTGTCATCATATTGTTACAAAACAAACCAAAAATTCTACTCCTCCTTGTATGGGCATCCGGTAATCCATTTAACATCAACATTCAAAGATCTTTTTTTAATGTAGTTTGTCTAATCCCCAATCATAACCTTTTCTTTAACTAAAAATACAAAAGTAAGAGAAGAGGATTTGAACCTTGGATATCTCCATTTGAAACAGTAGTAGTCCCCCAGTCAACACTTGCATTGGTAATGTTTTTGACAGTTTTGTATACAACATTACTTGCCTCATAAAAGAAATGCCAGCGCATCAAACAAGACTCCAACAAAATTGGATTGCCATAAATTCCTTGGGCTAGCAAGAAGTGCACAATTTCTGAGTCTCAATACTTGAGAAACACACAGTCCAAACTCAGATATTCCCACTGACTGCGTAACCATCAATACCTTTCCCCTCCTTGGCAAATGAGGGCAAAAGCTTCAGTTGCTTCTGCCCTGTAAGAGGCTTCAATACTTTTATAGTCCTTTACAATGTACAACTTAAAAGGCAGACATTTTTCCACCATTTTGAGGATCAAATTTCCTATTATTTATTTCAAATCCATTTCATTTGTATACAAAGAATCAGCTACCTTCACAGATCACAGCAATGCTCGAGCTATTCAGAGGCATGTGCTATATGTTACACATGCATGACAGTAATCAAGTGCATTGAAATGAATGGTTACTGACAGATGCTACAATGACTTCAGTCTCTTTTAAGGGTAAAGGGACACCAGTCAACAAATCTAACCACAGGAAAAACCCTAAATAAAACCAAACATTCTGTAGATATCCAAAAAAAAAAAGGAACTCTTAACTCATCATATAGCATTTGGGTGGTTAGATTTGGGTGGATTCTAGGTGGAATCATATAAAGACATGTATTTATTTTAATTAATCAGCAAATGGTTCCAATCATAAATGGTAAATGGTAGATTAGCAGAAAAATAACTGAATGACAAAATTTCAGAACTGATATTAGAAGTCCACCATGACCAAACATCAAAAATTTCAACAGAATTCCCACAAACTACAATCAGCAATCGTATCTGGCAAGTTTAGGCATTTGGTATAATCTCCCAATTTTGAATCTTTGACAATATTAAGCAAGGTACTAAGATACAAGAAAATGTAAACAAACAGTAAGTCCTAATACATGTAAATGAAAAAGATTCAGAAAGGAATCCAGTACTTTTAGGAGCTAACCGTTTCACAGACAAAAAGAATAGGATTCTAAGGCTCAACCGTAGTCACCTGTTGCCACTCCCCATCTACAGCCTCCTTCCACAATGTAACATTGTCGTTTCCATCAGCAACAGCCAATATGTTTCCTGTCAGCGACCAGGAGACCCTCCAAACAGGTGTCTTGAAATCATTCAAAACCTTGCCTTCCCATTGATCACCCTCCTTGGCCACAACCCATATGATGACTTTTCCATCCTGTGAGGCACTTGCAATTGTAGATTTCGGAAGCCCCAAGTTAGGTGCCCAGGCAACATCACGAACCCAATCTGTATGCATCTGAAGAGCTGGAAAGCAGTCCATCTTCCAGGTCCCATTATACAGCTTCCACACCTTCACAGTATTATCACAACCACCTGAGCAGAGCTTCTGAACAGGATCAAGCAAGCCAGAACCAACAAGAGCCCCAGGTGCTGTTGAGGGAGCCCATGACACAGAAGTGACACCAACTGGGTGAGCCTGGTCGATCCTTGCAGTGTCCCAACCACCATCTGGTCTTGCAGTGAATACTGAGATATTCCCATCAGAGGAACCACATGCCAAACAAAGTCCCACTTCATGAGGAGCCCAAGCAATGGAATTGACGGATGACTTGTGGTCATTGAAGACATGAGCTTGAGCCCACTCATTTGGATTACCCTCCTTCCATATTACCACTTGCCCATCATAAGAACACGAAGCAAGTAAAGACCCGAATTTTGGGTGAGCCCATACCACCTGCCAAACAGGTCCTTGGTGACCAGTTAACGTTGCAAGATGCTGAGATGCCGCATTGCTCACCCCAATTATCTTAATGGAGTGGTCTGATGAGGCCGTGGCAACGCGCTTACCATAGTAATCCATCGCCACATCATGGACCACGTCTTGGTGACCAGTTTCAATCTTTTGCGAAGGCATTTTCTACCGTTTAACACACTTTAATCCACTGCTCAGAACAAAAGAAGTAAACCTAAATTACAACAGACTCATCCTCCAATTGATTTTTTGCACATAAATTCCAATCCTTCAAAAAGTGAAATCATCTAAAATTTTAAACATAACCCACCATTTGTTTGCTAAGAAAGTGCAAGAACATGATAAACAAACCCAATAAAAACCTCAAAATTCTACGTCTTTACTCAAATCTTAAAAAACCCGAAAATTGAATAAATTTCATGAGCTACCCATTATTTCTAAGCTAACAAATAATAGAAATATGATCTCAAAGTTTCAGTTTCTCTTCTATTACTACCTTTTTCTCAGCTACCAGACGGGAAAAGAATTTGTTCAAAAAGCTCATAAATTCAGATCTGATAGTAATAGAAATTTGAACACTTTGTCTTAGATCTCAGATTACTGAATTGGGGTCAGATATAACGAAGCAAAATCGATCTAATTTCGCAAAAATTTTAAAAAATAACAAACTAAATTTCGAGCATAGACACATGAGTTTCATACAATTGATCGATCTGATAGAACCCAGAAAAACATATACATAACGTGATATAACTACATATATATATAAAAAGAGATAGGTGTCTTTGATTGATGAGAAATGAGAAAAGAGAAGCAGACCTGTTGGGAAAAGAAACGATCAGAGTAAATTTGCTTATTTCTCTGCTGCTGTGAAAATGAGTAGAAAGGAAGGAAGGAAGGAGAGGCCTATTTCAGTTTCTTCAATTCTCAATGTGGGACGAAACGAAACGCCAGTGTGTTTTAATAGAGGTGGCCCAATCAAAATTAGGACTGAGCAAGGGACCCGGCCCATCTGAAAACCCGACCGACCCGACCCGACATGTTTTGGGCGGGTTTGAGAATATTCGGGTCGGGTGCGGGCCTAAATTTCGGGTCATATAAATCTAATACTTCAACCAAATTTTTTTTTGAAAAAAACTCTACGCCCTTTGTTCTCTCTACGGCTGAGTGAAGGAGTGAGTACCCGTCAGAATCGTCGTGGGTTGAGGACCAGGAGAGTTCCGGAGGGAATGTCGTGGCTCTGGTCGCCGTCGCCGAGGAAGAGGAAGCTCTGATCGGCGCGCTGGATTTTCAAGCCGTCGAAGCCGGCCAAGGAAGTATCGGCTCGGAGATTACCGTCGCGTTTCCAGATCTTGTACGCGCCGGAGGGAGCCATTTTTGCCGACGAAGGGAATAACGGAGCTCTGGAAGTGGAAAGAGATCTCCATGTAGAAATCGCGCATACGGCGGAGCACGGAATGGAATTGGAGTTTTGGGGTTTATTTGAGTTGTGGGTTTGGAATGAAATTGGAGTTTGTTTGTGTGAAAAGAGAGGAATTGAGTGTTTCTTGGGTTATACTACTCTTTGCTCTGTGCTTGTGCTTGTGCACTATTGTGTTGTGAAGTGAAATGGGTGCTTTGGATGGCTTGGAAGGAAGGTATGTGGGTTTGGCCGTTTGGCTTGCTGGAGTTTTCTTTTTGTTTTGTTTATTGGGGCGGTTCTCTCTCTTTTTCCTTTTTTTTTATTTGATCTGTGGAGGCTGAAACTGTATGCCTCAAATTGAGGCATACAGATATTTTGCCTCGTTAAAAATATAAATAAAAAATAAAAAAGTCCAACCCGAGACCTGAAAAACCGACCCGATCACAGACCCGTTTTTTCAGGTCGGGTTTCAGGCAATCACAATAAATCTGACCCGACCTAATCCGACCCAAACTCACTCCTAATCAAAATAAGGCATGTCATTTTAGAATGCCAAGTAGACTTTTTTTTTTTAAGCCAACTCAAGTATTACCATTTGAGTAAATGATACTTTCAAAACTATATTATAACTTTTTTACAAAGCGATGATGTGACAAATTTTTATTTGTATTTAATGGGCTCATGTTGCTTAAGTGTAAGGTTAAATATTTGTATATAAGGTTTTGGGTACCCTCTCATTGCAAGCCGATTTTCAAGAATGGGTTTTGCCCATATTTTTATAACATTGGTATTAAAACCAATCACCACATCGAGTAATTGGACTCATTGAGTATGGGATCAAATGAGTTACAACTTTGTGGTCGAATCTTGGAAGGAGCAAGCTAGAAGCTAAATTAAAAAAACTGATAGGTGAGTGGAGCCACCAAAAAGATAAAAGAACTACCCTCCCCTTGCAAGCTAGTTTTCAAAAGTAAGTTTTACCTATGGGTTTGTAACATACTTATATCCATTTTTCACTTATCAATAACCCCTCAACAACACATAGCAATTTATAACAAAATTTGTTTAAAAAAAATTGTAATTCTACAATTTTTCTTACAATTTTACATGAGAAATGCTTCTTCTATGATATTTTTATAATAATTTTAAAATAAATTCTAGGTGGCATTGTTACAGATTCTGATTTTTTTTTTTTTTGAGAATCACCTGAATTATGAATTCTAGGTGGCATTGTTACACATTCTGAATTCTGAACTCAACACAAATATTACTTTTTTTTGCCAACCGGTGCCACAATTGTTGTTTAGTTCATTTTACATTACTCAGTTCATCTTGTATTTGTAACCAAACCATTTTTAAAGCCCATGAATTGATACTCACTAGTCAGTAGCTTGTGCCCTTCTCTTAATAAGACGTGGCATCGGCTTGGGTTTGGAAGGTTTGGGCTTATACAAGATGGACTAGGAAAATGATTGGAGATTTGAACTGTTACTTTTGGTTTGCTGGCCTCATCCTTATCAAAATTTCTAAACCTTTGTCTCCTCTTTTTCCTAAATTTATTGCCTTAAAAGTGGGTTTTAATTATTTCAACTGATAAAATTAACTAATTAGTGTCATGATATAATGATAAAAGATAATTATATGACCCAAATACCATAGGGTGAAATTCTACAATATTACTAAAAAAAAATTTATTTCCTTAATTAACTTAAAAAATAATAGAATAAAAGTGAGACTGTACCCCCAAAAAAACTCATGTTTCAAAAATATATACATAAATTGGCTTAAAAAATAAACATGTCCATAAGTTTAAAAACACATGCTTTTAGTTAAACCAAAACAATTTAAATTTACAAGAATTTTGTTGACAGGTGCCCCAAGAGCATTTGTTTAAGAAATACTTTAAGAAATTTTTTTGATAAAGGAAAAAAAAAACTGATTTTTTGACCATTTTTTATATTTCACATAAAAGTCGTATCAAAATTTTCTTAAAATGATTCATTAACAAATATCCTAAGGGCACCTATTAACTAGACTTAATTTACTATATTTCACAAAGTTGTCAATTGGTAGAGTTAAATACCTCCCATTTTCTCTTCCCTCATAAAAAATTAACTAAAAAAAAAAAAACTCCCATTTTCTACTTAATTACTCGAATGCCAATGGTTCTCTTGATTCAACAATATCTAGTACATTAGCTTTTTTTTTTAAGTGGATGAAAAGGTGACCTTAGTCTAAGGAAGTAAGGATATTGTAACATAATATTGATTGTTGTTGATATTTGGTCTATCTCTCCAAATAAACAATGATCAAAATTTGTCAAATTGATTGAAGTAGTCAGTTTAAATTATTTCCACTCTAACTCAATTCTCAATGATTCTCTATTTTCACCGAGAAACACCATCCCAAAAGGGGAAGCGAAGTATAACATGATAGAAATATTTAAGAAGAATATGAAATATTGAAGTAAACTGTGAAAGCATGTAAAGTTTAAGTGAAATGCTAATATATTTGATTGAACTAAAAGATTTTATTTGAAGAAGTTGAAAGTGCTTACAAATGTAGTAGACTGGTTACAATTGAAATACCTGTAATGAAATACTTGAAATGAAAACTTATAACTAAAATACATATTATGGGATCATTGGGATGAGATAGGTTTTAGAAACGTAATTTGGAAATGATACAAGTTTATGGAAGAAAACTCTGGGTTTTTCTTGTTTAAAAATTTGCTCTACAATTTGGTCCAACTGTCTTCAAAGCTTCCCCTTCTATTTATAATGTTGGAGATGTTCTCTAAGTGGTGAGAGTGAGATGCCATTTTATCTGATAGTGGACATAATGAATAGTTATGATGCTAGAGATGTTCTCTGATGTGGTGAGAGTGAGATGATCTGATAGTTGATATAGTCATATAACGAACGTGCCCTAAGGGGCATTGGTTAATAATCCAATTAAAAAAAGTTTTTATAAGGAAAAAAAAAAAAAAAAAAAAAAAGCAACTAATGTTTTGACATTTTTTTTTTTTTTCATTTTTCATAAAAGTGATGTCAAAATTTTCCTAAAATGAATTGTTAACCAATGCGCTAAGGACACTTGTTAGCATTTTTCATAATAAAATATTATGGGATTTCTTTTTGCATGATAAGATGATGGATGTTAAAGGATATAATTTATATATATTAGACACCGATTTTTTACAGAAAAATTAACATGCTCTTTCTCTGATCCATCTTAATGGGGTTCATTATAACACAAAATACAAAGACACTGCAAATCATTCCGTGAAAAACTCGATCCTTTAGACTTAATTGAAGGAAAAAAAAAAAGACTCAATGGCTCTACAATAAGTACGGCTAGGTGCCCTTTGTCTTAGGAAATGATAATGGTACACAACAATAATGATCGTTGTTGTTTTTATTCTCTCTCTCTCTCTTGACTAGTAATAAGATCTAAGTTACAAAACTGTTAAAAAAAACAATACAACTTCATAAAACATGGTTCTTATCTAAAAGTTTCATTTATAAACCATAGAGGTTGTCCTGGCCCGCGTTGATTTTGTGGCATGTTTGGGTATCCACCGATTTTCAATCACGAGTCTCATGTTTGTTACCCCTTTGCCTTTGATGCCCAAAATTCAACCCATTATGATTAGGGAGTAGGAATTTTACCATTGATTGGATTTGGAGCGCCCATGGTTCTCCCCCCATACCTATTAAGTAAAAGCATGGACAACTTTTGCTGGGCCAGCCATGCTTAACAGGCCCTCAGAGTCTCAGATTATTATTACCCTGCCTAGCTTACAGGACCTATTCAAAAATACACTTTGAATAACAATTTACCACCACTCAAAAATAAAAATCAAAACTTTCTAGCTACTAAAAGAAGAGGTGGTCTCATGAGTCATGAGTTATGAGTCATGAGATACCCTCTCCCACCTACCTCCTCTCCTCCAAGAACAAAAACACCGTAAGCTGGTAGTTACTTTCACTTATGAACTTGAATACATCTTTGTGGATATATGGAACTAAGTCAGGAAAATTATAGAGTTACAAACTTTTTTTACAAAATTTTTTACAAATTGTTGATATGGTGAGCATGGTTTTAAATACTAGAATGGTCAAAGAATCGAAAAATAGTCCATTACTCCAATTCCCAGATTTTACCAAACCAAATTAGGGTTTGGTTCCTGATTGAACAAGTTGGCTTAGTTTTTAAAACCATTGTCGTGAGTGGTTATTAGTAGATGAAAAGTGATGTTCATAGTCAGTCCATATGAGAACAAGTAAAAAATTACCATTGTAAAAATATTGTGAAATAGTTTGTGGTTTTATTACAACCTAAATTAATTAGGCCCATAATTTCTTTATTATTTTTTTAAAAAGAAAAAATTTAGGATAGAAAATAGTGGGAGGGTGGAAAAGTGAGAGTATAGAAAAGATTTTAATTTTCCTCTTTTTTGTTTTGTTGGAGGGATGGAACGTGGAAAAATGGAAAAAGTAAATTTGTATAAATTTATTCAAATAGCCTTGTTAAAAAATGACGTCCAATTAAAAAAAAAAGTGACAAAAACAAAAAGAAATCACCCAAATTTATTACAAAATAAAAATCACGGCTAAACAAAAAATAAATAAATAAAAGAGGAAGGAAGAAGAAGAAAAGCAACATACTGGCTTGCCCAGGAAATAAAAAATAAATAAAAAGAAGAAGAAGAAGAGGCAACGTCCAAGAAAAAAAGAATAAAAAATATTTTAAAAAGGAAAAGAAGGAAGAAGCAACGTCCAGACCAGGAAAAAAAAAAGTACTGGACGAGCCTATGTGCAAGTGCACATGGGCATCTTCGTCATTTACCTATCAAACTCCCCCAACTCAGTTCTCTCTTCATTTTGAAGAGAAAACTTTTTAGTGGGCCCGAGGAAAAAACTTCTAAACCCCACCATCAAAAAGGTAAAATAGTGAGATATGTAATTAGAAATTTAGAATTAGAACACTACTCCGGTTGAGACATGTCAATAGGATTCTTAGAAGGTGTAAGTATATTCACAACTGACTTTGCATCTACTTTAACGATGGTTTTTTGGATAGCTAGGTCGGTAGCAACTAGTAAGATTCAATCCATCTCAATCTCCCAAACCCTCCAAGGTTTCACCATCAAATTATTTGAGTATCCAATGTTTCTGGAGAAACCTCCAATCCAAAAAACCATGCTATTTCTAATTAGCCCACTAGCATCCAAATGTCCTAGATTTCCTTGTAATGATCTATCTGTATTAAAATGATGGTAGAATCCAACTATAATGGCCAGTTTTGATAGAGGGGTGTAGAATAAATTTGGCTAGAGTAGAGTAGACTGAATGATTTTGAAAATGATGGTAGATTCAAAGTCATTAAAACCATACTTGGACAATAGAATTTCATGTTAACTTTCTTTAACCCATGATTGGGTTCTTTTCTTAAAGTCAATAATATTGACATTTTTCTTTTTGACAAATGAAAATGTCTAGATTTCTTCGTATATCTAACTATTCACATTCTTCAAAAAAAAAAAAATATATATATATATATATATATATATATATATATATATATATATATATATATAGGTCTATTAAGACAAGGGGCGAAACTAAGTAAAGGAGCTTGAAATTTTTTTTCTCTTTATATAATTATTATATAATAAAAAATTCTGATTTTTGATGCTTTGATATCATAATTACAAGTTCCCCCTTTAAAAACAAAATGTTTTGATTTTTTTTTCAAATATTTAAGAGAATATAACATTCAATAAAATAAAAATGATCTAGTAAAACGATAATAAAACTATATGTATGCAATACATGTGTCCAAATTTTCATTCATTTTTATTATAAAAATCAAGATCTTAAAGTACTTAATTTTTATTGAGCAAAACTATGAAAAAATGTTTAAAACAAGAGTCTAAAAGAGAAATTGTTTCAATGACCTTCCGTATGATATAGTTAGAGTTACAGCAAATACCTAATTGTTGGGTTTAGAAAACTAGCACAAGAGTGATTGACATTAATTGGCTCATTAACAAAAGAAACTACTACTAGCGATGGACAGGTTCAACCATAATCAGCTTAAACTCCATGTTCAGAGGGATTTTTTAAAAGATAGTGAGTTGATGAGTGAGGTCATCGCCTCATCGGCAAGTGGAAACAAGATTAATGGTAAATCGTTGATAGACGTGCCTTTAACGAGAAAATTTATCATGTATTTAATATACGTACTCGGGTGACAAAAAGTGGATATATGTAATACCACCTCGATATTTAACGACCACATATATATGCTCAAGTAGTCGATCATAACAAGTTCAGTGGTATGAATTCTAATCAGCATGAAGTATGAATAGACTGAGGATTTAATATCCAATCCCAACCAAATCAACATGTGAATTTTGAAAACTTTTCCAAATGGGTTGGGCCAGGTCTCTTTTCGTGTATAATAAGTGCTTTTTTGTACAATCCTACTTAGTGATGTTACATTAGTCATTTTCCATCTTTTTTTTATTTTTTTGAAGTAAAACGATTGCTGAATATTATTCAATCACAAACTTTGTACAAAAGGCAAGAGGAAGTCAGGACACTCTTCTAATTTGACACAAGCCTGTTTAGCTAACACAATGGCAGTGTTATTACAAACAGAACTTACACAAGTAAAGCATACACCCCTCAAAAGCTTTCACAGTCTCTCAAATTTCATTCACTAATATTCCAAAAGAGGATAAGCAATTCTCATTTCTCACTATTGTTTAGAGTAGAGAACAACAAGACACAGTCTCTCTTAATCACCACTCATTGAAAGCCCAAGTCACAAGCAAAATTCACAGAATTTGGCACTTCCTTTGCTAAGACCTTCCCTTCATCCTCTCTAATGAGGACCCCCAATCCTCCCTAGCACTTCGATTTTTCTAAATCTCAAAAGGTATAAAAAGGTAACTTAATATTTTTTACGCAAACACATACATATACTTGTATGTACTTATATAGGATTGTGTGTATGTATATGTTATAATCGTGTTTTCACACTATTTATCCAAAAAAATTATGTTTTCGTACTATATTCTAATTACTCCATATGAAAATTTTTTACTATAATTTTGGTTATAACTTTTAGATTTCTTAATAGTTCAAAAAAAAATTTATTATTAAATATTAAAAATAAAAAAAATAAAACTTGGAATGTTCAAACAAAAAAAGAACTTGAAACGAAATCTCAATAAAGAAGGAGGTTGGAAGGAAGGCATGTGATTAATTCAATTTTAGGTAATATATTAATTCATGATTTTTTTCATTACTTCTAACGTAGCCAATTGTAATTAGAATAACTTTTTTTTTTTAAATGAGCCCATCGCTAACACAATTTTTATTAGCACTAATCACAACATACTATCTTGAGAATTATGAAATATATCATACAAATTTTTGTGTCGTTTTCAACTTTTTTGTTCAAAAACTCTCCACTAAAAAAATAAAGATTTAATTGCATATTTAGTCTTCAACATTTACCCTATGTTTTAAAATGGCACATAATCATTTAAAATGTTTCATTTTAGTTTTTATACTTTTAAGTTTGTGTTAAAATGGTCTTTACCATTAATTCTTACTTTGCTTTTGAATTGAGATTGTTCAACTTAATCTTGAGGATTTTGATAACTATAAATGAGGTAAGTGATACTATTAGAAACGAAGACTCTGCAGTAAAATTTTAACAATCAGTTTTTCAGCATACCTCTCATTACCTAAACCGACAATCACAAAGAAGTTTCAAGATTATTCTACGTTGTTCAGAGCTAGTCTCCAAGCAGACCAACGATTCAAACTCATTATGAATTCTTGTTTGTGTAACCCACGAACAAAACGTTTTTATGAAGGTGTTGCACACTACTAGAGTGATGCAAACATAACCCACAATTTAAGAATCTCACAACACTCTATAAACACTATTAAAAATACATAATTCATTCTTTGTATAGTGGGCACACTCATGGTGTTTATATACACACTACTCCATTAATATTGAGTGTAATAATGGGGTAGAGTAACTGTTTAAGCCATTACAACATAGAACAATATCGAAACTCTCGTGTGATCGTTGGTTTAAGCCAAGAGAGATATGTCGAAAAACTAATTATTAAAATTCCTTTGTGTAGTCTTTGTTTCTAACAAGATCGGTTACTTAAATACTTTATTTGTTTCTTTTATATCTATTTACAAATAGGGGAAATAAAGTAAGAGTTAATGATAGCGATCTTTTTATATAAACTTAAAAACATAAGGACTAAAATCAAACATTTCAAATAATGAAAATCATTTTGAACATGAGGTATATATGATTAAATTCGTGATTAAAGATATCAAAAATTCTCTTGGAATAAGAGATCTAGAATTTAAACTTTACCTAAATAAATAAAAAAATTAATTAATTCTTAAGTGTCGATGGATAAAAAGTAATCAGTAGTGAATTTTATAAATGAAACTTTTATCCTCTAAATAAAAAAGAGAAAAGGGTGGAGGCGCGTCCTTCAAAAACAAGCAACATGAGTGGCAAATTTAATAGGCGACACCGCCCCCAGAAGAAATAAAAAGAAATTCACCGAGCCCAGCCCCAGCCCAAGCTTCATAACATTATTGCCACGTCATAATCCAGATCAGCAAGACTCGCTTCTCTATGTCATGTCTTGTGGACACCACCAGTCAGCTGTCGGGTCATGCTTGCTTGCCCCTTTCTCTCTCTCTCTCTCTCAGCGCCCAATACCAAAAACCGTATGTCACGTGCATTAATTTATAATATGGGCATTTTTATTTATTTTTTGGTATACACTGGCATACATAAAGTAACATACAATATACATACATACATACATACATCCATACATCATGGTGTACGTGAGCTATTTTGAATTGTGAAGTGAGAGTGTATTATATATATATATATATATATATATATATATTGTTGAGTAATGACCATTGATGTGTTGACTGCAGACTGTAGTAGAGTCGGAAGGGTGGAGGCGTGTAGGGGAATAGGGGAAGATAATGATGATTATAAGCTGTCAGCTTGACGGACTGTGTACATAAATACTTACCTACAAAATCTGTACTAGGGCTTGTATTTGTAGCCTACAAAATTAAAATTATTCCTTTATTATGAATTTCATTCTGTTCTTATTTCTATTTAATTAAGAGTGTGTTTGGATACCGTTTATTTTGTTAAAAATTAAAAATAATTTTCGGTTACTGTTTACAAATAAAAATACTGTTTATTTGCCTTAATGCACTATTCATGTCCCATAAATAATGCAAGAGGCGCTAGTAAAAAAAAAAACAAAAACAAAAGGCAAAAACACCATACGCTGAAATGCAATCAGCTATCCAATCGCATACTAAAAGGTACAAACAATCCATCTATTCATTTTTGTTTTAAATTTCAGCCCCATTTTGCTCTATTTCATTTACTTGGGTCCATTCTATTAAGAGTCTTTTTGAAAACAGTTTATTTAGTTGAAATTAAAATTTTTTTACTAAAAGTACGGTATATAAAACTAAAAAGTAGCTAAAATAGTACAATGAGACCAATAAATGGTACCAAAAAGTGATGAATAATACAGTGAGACCAATAAATAGTACCAAAAAGTACAATGAGACCTATAAATAGTAGCAAAAATAAGCTAAATAGTAAAAAATTTGACTTTTTAAGCTAATACCAAACGCAACCTAAATTTCTAACAGATTTTGTGGTTTTCAGGTGATATTCAAAGGAATTATTATTATATGTTTTTCTTCTTTACTTTACTCACATCTGATATGGTCTTTTTCATCATTAATATATATATTTTTCTCTTTGCTTCTATATGTCATGTTATATATTTATATTATGTAATGACGATATTGAGAATGTGCATTATTTGCTTTTGAATTAATAATTGATATGGTATAATATCAGTGCAAATATATATAAGGTCCAGAACGAAATGTTCCGTTCCAATAGACAAACCAAAATAAGGTAAAAAACGATAATCAAAATATTACACATAGATATATATTAATAAAAAAATAAAAGGTAATCAGCAAAGTTTAGCGGAAAAAAGAAATAATTAGCAAAGATTGATTTGTTTTAAACAAAATTATCACGACAAACGATCAACATATTTTTCATATGGAATCTTTAGCCATGCAATATTTCAACCTAAATTATGTTGAAATAAACTATATATTTAGTTTCAATGATCACTTGTTAATTACTTTAATAAGTACAGATTACTAAATATATGTCCTCTTAGGTTTAAAAATAATTGCAAACTACTAAATAATTATTTTGATTTGTACTCTTATGTTTAAAAAAATTATAAATTACTAAATAACTTTATATAGCATTTATTATAACCTTTATATCCATATCCATTGATGAAGTGAATATTAAATGTAGTGTAAGGACCAAAAAATATAGCAGTCCAAGCCCACCTAAAACAATGAGTTGCACAGTTAAATCTTGGCCCAAATCAATAGAATTTGTAAGAGAGGGGAACGAACAACAAGAGGGGACTCTGCTCGAGGATAAAAATAGAGAAGAAAAGGTTAATCTTATAAAATAAAGGGGTATTTATCCCTCCACAAGCTCGCCTTTCTCTTTCTTTTGTACAAGTAGTTACACTTTTCACTCTCCTTTCTCTTTCTTCTTCTCTTTTGTGCTTATGTCTTTCTGATACCTCTATCTCGATCACCTTCTCAACGCTCTTTCTTTTCCTTATACACTTTCTACCTCTATCATATCTCGACCATCCATTCTCACCTAACCAACCTTATTTCATGACATTTGTCGCTTTTAACATCTGAAGAAGATGGTGAAAGGAATCTACTTAGCTGTGATTTATACTGTTCAGGTCACTTCCTCATCAATGTGGCTGATAAAGCTGTTGCCTACCATTTAATGCAGATGCAACAGGTTACACCAGACTAGAAGCTTCCTTAATATCCACTGACTTTCTCTCTTTTCAGACTCCAACTCCCACTTAGAATACTATAGAGTACCTTGATTTATTGCTTCATTTTCTCGGGCGGCTTTCTTCCTCGGGCCCGTGGCCCGTGGCATTCCCACACTAATACTGCAACCCTTAAACTTCATCCTGATCCTCGGACACCCACATGTAACATAAGCTCAAAAAGATTATATCGTCTTAAATTTTGGACCTTAGAAATAAGTGCCCTAAAGACACAAGTTAATAATGAATAAATACACAATTATGAGCTATAATGCACACTTTTCAAATTTTAAAATATACTTGTTAATAATTTATTGGTTTACGTGCACAAATTTATTTTGGTTATATATGCGTGATTTTTTAGATATTTATGTACAGTTTGACTTGTTTTTACAAAAAAATATATATATATGTATTAAAATATTATTTAATAAAATATAAAAATATAACTTGATTAGCATTCATTAACAAAAACCTTAAAGCTTATTTAAGAGCATCTCCAGCAATGCATGCATACCCAAAATATTAGCTATAATAGAGAATGTGAGCAAAAAAACCAACTCAAGATTATGCATGCCCAAATTTTTTTTTGGCTTATGAATAGTAGCCCATCAAGTCTGATGGGCTACCATTCATTAGCTATTGAATTTCTTGAATAAAATATTATACCAACTACTTTTTATATTAATTCTTTCTCTCTCCTCCTTCGGATTTCTTTTTTTCTCTCATTCTCTCCATTGCTTCTTTTTTTTTTCTCTCATTCTCTCATTCTCTCCGTTGCCGTTACTTCTTTTTTTCTCATAAACCAAATGAAATCAGAAAAATAAAAGAAAAAAGAGAAAAGAGAGAGACTTGTTCATGAGCAAAAGAATTAATCCAAACACAAAATACAAAACACAAAAAAAAATCCAATTCTTAAAATAAAGTTGAATCAGAACAAGCAAATATGAAAAAAAAAGAAAAGAAAAAAGAACAAGCCGATCTGACCCAAGCCGATCAGCGGGGAGGACGACGAGCGGCGGTGGAGATGCTGGAGCGGCTGTGGAGGCCCAAGCTCTCTCTCTCTCTCTCTCTCTCTCTCTCTCTCTCTCTCTCTCTCTCTCTCTCTCTCTCTCTCTCTCTCTCTCTGATGTGAAGAGAAATGATGTTGCTGAAGGTTCTTGATGAGGAGAAAAAGAAATAAAAGAAGGGGATAGAGGACACGTGTGTGGTGGAGAATGAAATGAAAGAATAAAAAATAATATAAATAATAAAAAATCTTAATTGAGAAATTCTACCACAATATTTTCATAATATTTTTAATAAATTTTAAGTAACAAATTGTTATTAGTTAATATTGGCAAGAAAAAAAAATAATTTCAGTGGTGAGTTCAAATTAGAACTAGTAACAACTTTTCACATAAATTTTGTTGTGAAAGTATTGCGTAAAATGTTGTAAATGTAACACTTCTCATTTAAAAATATAGTTGTTAAAAAAAGAATAAATGATGATAAAAAAAAGAATAAAGAATGAATGAAGAAATAATATTTAAATAAGATAAAGAATGTGATAGAGAATATGTTGGAAGTGTATTTAAAAAACTGGATAGATAAAAGTTAAATGTCACTGATCATTCTCCAAACAGTACAAAAGTTTGGAGAAGCTACTGAAGATGCTCTAAGCCACCTCAACATACCTTTTAATTTTCACAAGTCAATATCATTAGTTTTTAATTCTTCTCTATTTTGCCTTTTATTTTAATTTATTTTCCTATTCTCCTTTACTTGCTTGTCTCTCTCTCTCCCTCCAATCTCCATCGTTAATTTGTTTTTTCTTTGGCACTACAACCCACTTCACAGAGGAGTTGGCTACAATGCCCTCGCTCTATGCGATGATTGCGAAAGTTGCTGACGATTTTTCGTGCTAGCACTGTAAGTAGCAAGTAATTATGGTTCAAAGAGGTGGCAATGGGAAAATTGTTATGACAATGCTTTTACTACTAACAAGTTGGCGATAGGGTCTTGATTTTATGGTGTGGATGGGTGGTTGGCAATTAAGCAATGGTGCCCTAGTGCTGTTTGTGTCAGGGGCGGCGTTAGCTTTGGTCAGGTGGTTAATGAACCCCTTGAGTTGCAGAAAAAAGAAAGAAATATATATATATATATATATATATATATATATATATATATATATATATATATATATATATAAGTTAATTTTAAGTTATACCTGGTGTAATTCTAAGTAATGTTACACCACTCAATAACTTGTTATTAAATTAATATTTTGAAAATCCAACCGTTGAATTACATGTTTTATATGTTCTTAATATGTATGCCAATTTTCATATCAATCGGATGCTATCTACCATTTGATCCGTAAACTCATATTTTATGTATTATTTTAAATTACAAAAATTTGAATTTCAACAATTGATTGATGACATAGATATTAATTTTTGATCACCTTGAAATTTTGCAAGCATAAAGAATATACAAAGATAATGTAATCTAACGGTGGATTTGTCAATATTCACATCCAATTAAAAAATATTGAGTGGTGTAACATTACTTAGAGTTATACCTGGTGTAGTTCTAAGTAATGTTACACCACCCAATAACTTGTTATTAAATTAATATTTTGAAAATCCAACCGTTGAATTATATGTTCTATATGTTCTTAACATGCGTGTCAATTTTCATATCAATTGGATGCTATTACTCTTTGATCTATAAACTCATCTTTTATGCATTATTTTAAACTACAAAAATTTGAATTTTAACAATTGATTGATGACATGGCTATTAATTTTTGATCACCTCAAAATTTTGCAAGCATGAAGAACATACAAAGATAATGTAATCTAACGGTGGATTTGTCAATATTCACATCCAATTAAAAAATATTGAGTGGTATAACATTACTTAGAGTTACACCAAGTGTAACTTGAACCCAACTCTATATATATATATATATATATATAATTTTATAAAAAAAATTTTACCCTCTGAAAAAAAAAAATTTGAACATCTTGAGGTCCTAGGATTAAATATTTTTTAAGTTCAACTAAAATAAACTTGAATATGATCCCTTTAACAATCTATTCTAACAAATAAAGTTACATTTAATTTATACTTTTGATCACATTTACAAGTGAAGTGGTTGAATTTGAATGTGTTTTTAATTTGTTGGAGTTTTTGTTAAGTGAGAATTGGGGCATGGGCTAGTCAACCAGTAGTTAGTAAATTTTAATACTAAAAAACAATTAAATAATTAGACAAGGGACGATTTTTTTTAAAACAAAAATAAAAAATTAGACAAGGGCTATGGGATAGAGGAGTGATTGAGTGAAGACAAAAACAAATATTAACATAACAAAAAATTTCTTAATAGAATTACTAAGACCAATAGTTGTCAAAGTTGAGTTTGTTAAATAAAGTTACAATTAATTTATACTTTTGATTGTATTTGCAAGTGGAGTGACTAAATTTGAATGTGTTTTTAATTTGTTATTTGTTAAGTGGGAATTAAGGCATGGGCCAGTCAACCAATTAGTACAAAGACATATAATTGTCAAAGTTGAGTTGAATTGTTAAATAAAATAATTGTATAGAGTAAAGACATAAACTAATTGATAAAAATATTCTAAGCAATAATAAATAAAGTTCACTTAACAACAATAATTAATATGTTTATTGTATTTTTTTTTTTAATTTGAGATAGAAATCTCACTCTTGCCTAATTTATGTGTATATGTGTACGAAATTCCCTTCAAGAGACTTGAACCTTGACTCTTTGGCCCCCCACCTCATAAAAACTTGTATTTGTGAAGTAACTATTATGCCAAGGGTGCGCAATGACATTATATTTATAAAAAATAGATATTTCCAAGATTTTTATCTTATCAATCATAATTAATATGTTCACTATATGAAGAAACAATATACCAAATGAACTTATAGTTTATTTTTTATTATCTTCTTAGTACTATGGACAAATTTATAATAAAACCATGTAGACCACAAAACTCGTCCCCTACTCAAGATTCATCTTCTTATTGATTTCCCTAGAAAAAATTTTTAGAGTCGCCACTGGTTTGTGTGTGTTGATTTGGAATCCAATTCAAATGCGGGGCACAAGATTGTTGATTTGACCCTCGGTTAAGGTTTTGAGGACCATGTGGGGCTTGCAATTTGGGGAAGGGATGGTTGGGTTCATGCAAATTGAGACTCTATTTCTTTTGTTGTAAAATATATTATGAAAATTATTTTCAGCATTTTATGGTGTTTGTTGACCAGAAAACATATCTTAAAAACTTGTAAAATGGTTTATTGAATTTTATTTTATTGTAAACAATTTTTCATTCCTAACCATGTGTGAAACTCCACTATTCTCTCTTTCTTGCAAATCCCCCACCCTCTCTTCTATCTTTATTGCACATAGAGGTGGTTGTTAGGGGTTTGCGGTGGTTGGCATGAGATCCACCCATTGTCATTGCCTTTAAGAGTCATCATAAATCTGGGTGGGAGGAGCTCCATAGTGACACTTTTATAAGCCCATTGTGACACTCTTGATGACCCATCACACGTGAAAATAAACACTGAAATGTACATTTAATGTTTATTTTGTCATAAGAATACTCATCTTGTAAGAACACTCTTCACAAATTTGGATGGGAGGAGTTCTATCGCAACGATCTTTGTAGGATGTGGAATTTTTTTAAATGAATTTGGTATGCAATTTTGTTGTGCACGATTATTAAGAAATTTTTGTTTGGGTTTTTGATTGAAATTTGAGAATTTGAATTTGGGTTGTTGCGGAATTTGAGTGTGGGCTTCCGAATTCCGATTGTGTTCTATGAAGGATATTTAATTATTATTATTTTTTAAAATTTTACATTGTACCATTCACCTAAAAAAATGTTTTTCAAAGCAAACACCGAAAAAGAAAACTTTTTCTCCCAAAACATGGACAAAATTGCCCTTTGCCCTTTTCGGGCAAATTAAATAGCTTTATGCCCCATTTCTCAAACTAATTAGAAAAATGCCCCTTTTTTAAAACTCGATTTGTGATAAATCAAGTTGAAATTTTTTTTTGAAGCCCTATAGTGGTGTTTTAAGGAGCCTATAGTGACGTTTTATGGACTTATAGTGACCTTTTTTAACTCGACTTCAATGAAATCGAGTTATAGGCAATTTTTTTACTTATAACTCGATTTCATTGAGGTCGACTTACAAAATGCAACTATAGGTTCTTAAAACGTCACTATAGGTTCTTAAAACGTCACTATAGGCTCCTTAAAAAGGCCACTATAGAGCCTAACTCAATTTATCACAAATCGAGTTTTAAAAGAGGGACATTTCCCTAATTAGTTTGAAAAGGGGGCATAAAGCTATTTGATTTGCCCGAAAAGGGCAAAGGGCAATTTTGTCCCCCAAAACATTTTAAACTGAATAAAATTTATATTGGAAAATATTTTAGGACGTTACAAATAGTTACAAATAGAGACGAATCTCTTCAATTTTCATGCATTCCTTTTGTAGTGTGGAAATTAAATAAAATGACCTCATCAACGATCTTTGAGAGAAGGGTTTGAATCAAAACACTATATAAAATTAGGGATGATATTCTAAATTTTCAAATATTAAGAGACAAAATCAAAATGGCCTTAAGTTTAGAGGGTACAATTTACAATTTAATGCATGGAGTTTGTACATTTATAAAAACAAAACAACATTTCCCAGTTATATTATATAATAGGTACATACACATTCCTTTAAAAATAAAATACTAATAAATATTAATATTAACATTATCATTAAATGTGGGTTTCAGTTAGCTCAGCTGGTAAAATCTCTAATAGTTGAATAAGAGATTTGAGATTCAATCCTCACCTACACCAAAAACTGATTGGTATCTTGGTCTGATGATAAAAAGCTATCATCATGAGCGGACGCCATATGTTGAAACTCTATAAAAAAAAAAAAACATTATCATTAAATATTTATAAAATATCATCACATAACTAAAACTCCATATCATCAAGATAAGAAGATTTACAAAAAGTTTGCAAGGGAAAGCTATTAATTTTTGCTTGAATCAAAATTACAGAAAAGAAAAAGAAAAAGAAAAAAAAAGGCCGACATAGATATACCTTGGGCCGAACTTGTGTTGGACTTGAAAGTGGAGAAAATACATCCTGTTTCAGGTGTATGTTTCCTCTCACTCACAGTTGGTGTGAGTGGGAGGAAGCATACACTCGAAATAAGATATAGTTGGGTTTGTGTTAAATAAATGTAATTTTACTATCATTAAATTAGGAATTTATGATCAAATTCCTTTTATGCTAAAAAGAAATCTTTTGATCTAAAACATTTCAAAACTAATTAAATTGGTTTCTAAACTAATCAGCCTGCACATGTCTTGGATCGATATGTCAAGAACATTGTTTCTTATGTAACTTGAATAGAGAAAATTTCTAGTATGATTGAAGTCTCTTTAGTTTAAGATGTATTGAATTTATCTTATTTTTAATGAAAGTTACAGTCTTTTTATAAATAATAAAAAAAAAAGTTCCCAAAACTAACTTGGTCCCTAAATTCTTACTCTATTTTATCCTCATTCTTTCATGGTAAATTGGTAATTAGAATCCAAGTTGGTCAGTTTTGAAATGCATTAAATATAACGAGTAATGCTAGGACAACATAAAATTGCACAACTTTTATCACAACTAGTCACGTGCGCGAATTGTGACTGGTAAATGTGTGATGGTGAGTCCATATGATGTGAGGACACATATCTACCAATTACAATTTATCACGTGGCTAATTGTAGCAAAAGTTTAATTTTATATGATTTTAGCATTGCTCAAATCTAACTGACATTAACCCAAACCTCATTGATGTTAACTGTATTTTACCTTAAATTCAAATTCTACTATATCAAAAAAAGAAATCACATTCACTGGTATTTGATCAACATCTGATCGATGTTGAAAACCGACAAGAGAAGAAATTAAAACTCAATTGTATGAAAGCCATTGAGTTCAAAACTTGAAATTGCCACGCCCATAAAAAATTTTTGTGGTGTTTTGTACCCCAACCCAAGAAGGATCATTTTTGTGATCCAGTCCACACAATATTGCAGTCACAAGACCCACAAACATTGACTGTGATTTCAACAGTTACGTATAAAACAAATGAAAGATACAACCAAATCCCCATCACTCAGCCCACAAGACAAGAAAGAAAGAAAAGAAAAAAAGAAAAAAGAAAGAAGAAAAAAAACAAAGGAAAATGCAGTTTCAACTTTCAACCACAAAGTGCAACCTGCAGAACTCTGCAAAACAGTCATAGGTATTGTTACCATCCCTGTAATATCTAGTTTGCTGTACATGTATATGTGTATTTATACTTTTAATAAGATACTACTGTATCATCATCATCATCTAGTACAATGTGAGAAAACAATAATAATAAAAAATAAATAAAAACAGTACCAATTACCATGAACAAAAAGGATTATCCTTGAATAAAATTTTCCACCTGATATTTTTGACTTTTTGTGATACCCAAGCAGACACACATGGAGACGATAAGGCCTGCTAACCCCCTCATGTCCCTACAACTACAAGGCTACATATTACATCACACACCCACCATCCTATCACCACATTTCCCTTCTTTTTTTTTTTTTTTTTATGTCACATGTCATGTCAATTGTCATGTCATGTATGTGGGTATGTTATATATGCCTGTTTAAATACGGATAGCCAGTGCTATGATGACGTAGCCTCTCATATGAAAAAAAAAAAAAAAAAAAATTCTCAAAAAAATATTAATATTTTTTTATTATATCTTTTTTTTTTTTTTTTTTAAAGCTTTAAAATCGAGACGCATGCAAAAACCTCATCATGGTGTCCTCTGTGTCCCACGCAAACCTCTCCCCCATGCCTTTTGTATTTTTTAAGCTTCTGATTCGCGCATTATCTTCTCTACTTGCACCCCTACTTGCACCAATTTACTTCCTTACCATTCACTTTTTTACTCCCCATGAACTTTGCGTTTCTTCTCATCATTCATTCATTTGACAGATTTAACCTCCGCATGCAGCGGCTCTACACTCTACAGCCAAACTTTAGCAATAATATGCTAGTAGTGGGTTCCTTCCTAGTTCTAGATATTTCCATTGATAATGTTTGCTAGTAATAATGTAATAAGACTTCCACATTTGGTGGAACTAGCAATAATGTAATAAGACTTCCACATTTGGTGGAACTAGCAAGAAGACCCGTAACCTTTTCTATTGAGGTGAGAATTCCCAACTTGTAGTTCGATGGTGATTCGCAACTAATTATTACAGACCTTAATTTTATAGTTTTTATAATATATGGAAATTTAATCTTTGAAACCAAAGAAGTAGCATATCATGTCTGACTTGGTATTGTTTTAAACACGATAAACATGATGGCAATGGCCTAGCTCATTGGCAAGAGCAATTTGTATTGCTGATTTTGATGCGAGGCTAAAATGTTTGCCACTTGATTTGGTGACTAAATTCTAACGTGATTTTTTTAGAGAATAAAAGTTTACTTTATTGGAAAATGTTTTGCTGTATCATGGGTTATGTGGCAATAAAAAGAAAGTAACATGTGTTTAAAGGTCATGTGTAATGTACATGATCAAGTGGACTCTTAAATATATGTTGCTTTCTTTTATTTTATTGCTATCACGTCTTGTTATCGAATAAGAGATTTGAAATTTGAATATCTTTTATACCAAAAATCGTTTAGTGTCATTTTACTTGACATACTATCATAGGTTTAAAGAAAGTAACATGTGTTTAAGGGTCATGTGTAATAATGTAATATACATGATCAAGTGGGCCCTTAAACATATGTTGCTTTCTTTTATTTTATTGCAGCCACGTCTTGTTATTGAATAAGGGTAATTGAGTAATTCTTTGACTTCTGTAGCTTTGCGGGAAACTCCAATCTCAAACTGCGAAAATGGGCAAAAGGGTCATTACAAAGTGCCACCACTTTTGAAAAAAAAAGGGTAAAAGAAAAATAGAAATGCTCCATTTCCCTACACACACAGTGGAGTGCGAAGACCCCTGAGCCGAAAGTGACGAACCAATGAAAACCCACAGAGCAAACGCAACAACAACAACAACAACAACAAACAACAACACAATGAAAACCGAAAGCAAACTACTTTCCTCTTCTGTCTTCCTCCTCACCTAGGGTTTTCCTCCTTTTCTAAAATATACTTTCCAAATTCCCATTTCCCATTTCCCATTTCTCTCTTTTTTTTTTTGCTTCCAAAAACAAAAATAAAAAGAGGGTACAAATGGGTTTGATTTGAGCTCATGTCTTTTGCTTTGTTTGTTTGTTTGGTTTGGTTTTGGTGAAACCTATATTATCAAAATGTTTCAGCCGTTAGCAGAGGAATCTTCTTGGACCATGAGGATTGCTGAAACCGTGTCGTTTTGGCTGGTTCTTAAGCCGTAGAGTGTGAGATCGGCAAAAGGAATATTTTCAGTTTCAGAGAGTAAAAGCTTGGATCTTTTTCTGAGGTGGAGCTTAGAGAGAGAGAGAGAGAGAGAGAGAGAGAGATTCCGAGTTGGTGCTTTTGTGACTCGTTTCAAGGATTTAGCTGAGTTGGATCGGTAAAACTGCGAGCTTTGAATCAAGGCCAACATATATAAATATATCCTTTTTTTTTTTTCTCCTTTCTGGGTCTTTGTTTTTGTTTTTGTTTTTGGTGTTTTTGGAAACAAAGTTTGGTGAAAGGACTAGTTGCTTCGAATGTTTTCCTGAGAGTTCTGTGGGGTTTTTAAGCTCTGATCTCGATAGATTTCATGTTGTCTTGTGTTTGGGGCTGTCTCTTATTGAGAAAACAAGGATAAACCACTACGTTCTTGTTAAGGATATTGGTGTCTCGGTTTTATCTATATCCTTGCATTTCTCAATCTCTGTATTCTAAGCAAAATTACATATATTTATATGTATATAGTTTGAAGACCCGGACACAAGATTTGAAAGTGCATTACTTTGCTTAAGACTTCAATTTATGTCCCTTTTTGTTGGTCTCTGAAGCTCTAGTAAGTGTTTGGAGTTTGTCACTTAGCAAGAGAAGCTACTTGTATGTTGTATAGCTTTTAGTTGTGGCCAAGTGCTTGGGATTGTAGTGCAGGAAGTAAAGCTACTTGGGTTTTGTTTAGTTTTTTGTGGGGTACTTCAATTTTTAGTTTGTGGCTGTATTTGTGGGTTTGAAGCTCTAGAAGGTATTTGAGATTGTGCTCTTGGAAGA
The DNA here is from genome assembly GCA_023736055.1 of Quercus glauca. Taxonomy (NCBI): domain Eukaryota; kingdom Viridiplantae; phylum Streptophyta; class Magnoliopsida; order Fagales; family Fagaceae; genus Quercus; species Quercus glauca. Next base: position 22,169,924 of record CM043319.1, on the reverse strand, counting down.
GAATCTAATTGGGTTGGTTTAGTTTTCATTGAGGAAGTTGAGCTTGAAGTGATTGGAGATGGCAATGTCCTGCAAGGATGGTAAACAGAGTGCGATTGACAATGGCAAGTATGTCCGATACACACCTGAGCAGGTTGAAGCCCTCGAGAGGCTCTATCATGAGTGCCCAAAGCCGAGTTCGATTCGGCGTCAGCAGCTTATTCGTGAGTGTCCAATTCTCTCCAACATCGAGCCGAAACAGATCAAGGTCTGGTTCCAGAACAGAAGGTAATGTTGGTTGGTTTGGTTCCATAGCCAAAAGTTTATGATTTTATATATTTTTTTCTCTCTCTTTAATTAGTAAAGGTGCAAAGAAACTGAATTTTGTGTCATTAATGGTAGAGTTTTCCTTATTGGAGCATAATGCAACCATTTGGTTCTCATTTGATATGGGTTTTCCTTGTTGTCTATATTGATTATAAATTTTAGATTTTGATGAGAAATTTCTCTCTACTTAGTTCGGTGATGCTAGTTTCCCAAACAATGAGAAATTAGGATTAGATTTAGTTTCTTTTTTTCCCCTTCCTTCTTTTTGAGCTACCAATTGATTGTCTTGCTGTGCATCTGGTAACAATTTCATGCAATCTGTGTTTTGCTTTTGCAGATGCAGAGAAAAACAGAGGAAAGAGGCTTCGCGGCTTCAGGCTGTGAATAGGAAGCTGACAGCCATGAACAAACTTTTGATGGAGGAGAATGATAGGTTGCAGAAGCAAGTATCTCAGCTGGTGTATGAGAATGGTTACTTCCGCCAGCATACCCAGAATGTAAATTATGCACACTTTCATCACAGTATGGTTGCAGGAAAAATCATAGGAAAAGAGCAGAAAACTTGGAATATTAAAATTGCTTGTTCAAACATGATAATTACATTGCAAGATTGCATTTTTTCTTTCTTTCCCTAGAATTTGTCAGCAACCAAAAGTTAATTATTACTATTGTCGTCATTATTTCCGTACTGTGTGTGAATTGTGATTGAGGGTTATTTTTCTTACAGACAACTCTTGCAACCAAAGACACAAGTTGTGAATCGGTGGTGACAAGTGGTCAACACCATTTGACACCTCAGCATCCGCCAAGGGATGCTAGTCCTGCAGGGTTAGTGGGGATACAGTTGTTGGGTCCATTTCTGCCATTGTGCTTTGTGGTCACGCATTGTTCTTTGCGCTAGTGGCTGATGAATTCATGCTTGTATTTTTTCCAGGCTTTTGTCCATTGCAGAAGAGACTTTAGCAGAGTTTCTTTCAAAGGCCACTGGAACCGCCGTGGAGTGGGTCCAAATGCCTGGAATGAAGGTATCTCTTTTCAATTTTTTTTCCTTCAAATAATTATTTAACTCAATGATTAAGCCCGTTTGGTAACATTGTTTTAGTAACGTTGATTATATTTTTTGGAAATACGTGTGAATAAAAATGTGTGTAAAAATACGTGTAATATTGTTTAAAAACTGAAAACATGTGTTTAATCACATGTACCAAACATGCCTTAAGTGTTCAAAGCTTAAATGATGGAACAATGAAAAAGTTTAAGTTATAATAATTTTTTATTATCAAATTACAAACCTGGGTATGTGTTGCACTCCTCTGTAGTAAACCTCTAATTGCATTTTTTCCTGGTTAACTGGAGAAACAGTATAACCTAAATTTGTTGCAGTTGTTTAATGTTGTGTTTTTAGAAAATGGTCACTACATATTGTTTGGTTGAACAAAGAGTTCTAATCTTTCTTCCTTATCATCTCTTTATGACATGCATAGCCTGGTCCGGATTCCATTGGAATCGTTGCTATTTCCCATGGTTGCACTGGAGTGGCAGCACGAGCCTGTGGCCTAGTGGGTCTAGAACCTACAAGGGTAAGTGCTTTGGGTTTCTAATTTGTTCCTTCGTATGTTATTCTTCTAGTTTGAGCTTATGAGATCGTATTGTTCACCATATGTCTTACAGGTTGCAGAAATCCTCAAAGATCGGCCTTCGTGGTTCCGCGATTGCCGAGCTGTGGATGTTCTGAATGTGCTGCCCACTGCAAACGGTGGAACCATTGAGCTGCTTTACATGCAGGTAAATACTAATTGTGATTTTTATATAATGTTTGTCAGAGCCTTTTATACTAAATTGTTTATTGATTTCTTTATTTGTTGATGATATAGCTCTATGCTCCAACTACATTGGCGCCTGCTCGCGACTTTTGGTTGTTGCGCTATACTTCTGTTTTAGAAGATGGCAGCCTTGTGGTATGTGGTTCCAAAGTATTTGGACTTATGATTCATAGTCAATTCAACGGATTTGTAGACACAAACACATGTACAAATGCACATGCATGTGTTTTGTTTTCCTCTTTCTAGGTTGAGTATAAATCAAGTCGTTCTCATAATTTAACTTGGTGCTCAGGTCTGTGAGAGGTCACTTAAAAATACTCAAAATGGTCCAAGCATGCCACCAGTGCAGCATTTTGTGAGAGCAGAAATGCTGCCTAGTGGGTATCTCATACGGCCCTGCGAGGGGGGTGGTTCAATCATACACGTTGTTGATCATATGGATTTGGAGGTATAAAGTCTGCACGTCTTGTATAATTTGATAATCTATGGTTATGTTTTTCGTTTCTGGAGTACTGGCTTGAGGAATTATGACTTTTGCTTGCTTGTTTGATTAACTAGCCATGGAGCGTGCCAGAAGTATTACGCCCACTGTATGAATCATCAACTGTTCTTGCACAAAAGACGACTATGACTGTAAGATTAGCTTTCTACTTTTTGTTATGTTGCAAGTTATGATTCTTTTACCACTGTCTGGGATGTATAGAATCATTATGGAAGTTTTGTTATTTACTTGAGAAATATGCAATTGTAAAATATAAAAGGTGGTTGGATTTCATATTCCAAATTGTGTGTGTTATCCTCATCCAGGCTCTACGCCAGCTGAGGCAGATAGCTCATGAGGTTTCTCAGTCAACCGTGACAGGCTGGGGCAGACGACCTGCAGCTCTTCGAGCACTGAGCCAGAGGCTGAGCAGGTTAACATGCTCTGTTCTAAGTTGACATGATGTCTTGATTTTGTTAATGTCCTCTGCTGTTCAGAATATGACGAATGTTTTCTGCAGGGGTTTTAATGAGGCACTTAATGGCTTTACTGATGAGGGGTGGTCAATGATGGGAAATGATGGCATGGATGATGTTACTATTCTCGTGAACTCTTCTCCTGACAAGCTAATGGGTTTAAATCTTCCTTTTGCCACTGGATTTCCAGCTGTCAGCAATGCCGTCTTATGTGCAAAAGCATCAATGCTATTACAGGTAAGGATGCTAGTAACTTTACATTCCAAATTGGCTGTCGAAATATTTTATAGGAATTTCTAAGTTAAGTATGTTATTAATTACACTGGTTTTTTAGGTGAGTGAGGTGAGTCACTTTTCAGATTTACAAGCACTGTCCTATTGTTATGGAAAACATTTGGCAATATCTCCTGCTTTTTTATTTCATGCAGTAACTAGGGAAAAGAATTAGGTTACCCTCTCCCCATCCCCCCTTCCTCATCCTTTATGGGTATTTTCTTGCTAGCCATAGGCTATGGGGTAGTACATGAGATTCTTAAAATAAATAAATAAATCTTACTTTTAGTTCCTGGGCTGGATACTCTCAAGTATCAACCTCAACTGTTTGGGGTACACAGATACATATTTTCGTGTCTTTGAACCATCAGTAGCTTTCTTCTCGTCTTTTTTCCTTTCCTGTCCAGAATCCTGATCTGTAACTATAAGGGAAGATTCTTGTTACATTCAATCATAGTTTCACAGTTATAATTGTATGATCTATAATGTTTTAGGTCAACACCAATTATCATTGTTTAGTATCTCTAATGTATTTAAAATAATCTTTAGTGTTTTCCTTTTTATTTAAAAAACTATGCAAACTGGCCCTCAGAAGTGTTGAAAGGAGAGTTAGAAAAAACATTTGTAATTGCAACTTGCAAATGATTCTTCCTGTTTTAATTTGGTACTTGGAACTGATTGTTGCCTTTTCAGAATGTCCCTCCTGCAATTCTTCTTAGATTCCTTAGGGAGCACAGGTCAGAATGGGCAGACAACAATATTGATGCTTACTCAGCTGCAGCTGTTAAAATTGGTCCCTGTAGCTTACCAGGGTCACGAGTTGGAAGTTTTGGGGGTCAAGTTATACTTCCACTGGCTCACACTATGGAGCATGAAGAGGTAAGCAATAATTCTGGAAAACTATTAAGGTCTTATTACATTATATTGTATTTTAATCCAATAGTGTGAAGCATATGTGAGTTATTTATTGTTATTATAATTATTATTCATGCATGTGATGCTTAGTTCTTTGTACATTTTAGTTCTTGGAAGTCATTAAATTGGAAGGTGTGGGCCATTCTCCTGAAGATGCAATAATGCCTAGAGAAATGTTTCTGTTGCAAGTAAGTATTGTTTTTCTTTATTGCTTGTCTTTTGCTCCACTATGTAAGGATGGTGGTCATATTAGTTAACTGTGCCCTTATTATCCCTAGATCCAGCTGGGGGGCCTAGCTGCCATCCAAGATGAGCTCTAATATTTAGTCCAATTGGATTGTACCATCATAGGTTGTCCAGAATTTTTGCTCAATTTGGTCTGCTTTATGTTTTATTTTATGAAATTTCAAAGTGTTTGGATTGTCGTTTGGAATTGAATGGTTTGTTGTGGACAATAGGGCTGAAGCTGGAAATATAGAAGGATCTAAGTTTGTGATGAAGGAATGGATAATGCAACTGACTTTGGTTGAATGAAAGAGAATAATATATTTGGGTCCCTGGTTTTTCTCCTAGATTTCTATTCAAATTTTCTTGGTATTCCACTTGAAATTTGGTTATTTGTTATCTTCAATAGCTATAAGATGTTAATTGAAGAATATGGATATAAAAACCTGTTTTTATTATAAAACCAGTGGTTCCTATATACACAAGGAAAGGAAATTTGCATAAATAAGCCAAGAAGTGAAAATGGAAATAAACATCTTACAGCTCTAGTATTAGTAGACCAATTTCTTGTTGTTTCTGCCAATGGATTTGGTTGATTCTTTAACTGCTTTCGTTCCGGGCATCTTTCTTACTTTGCTTGCTTGTGCTGTCTCTTTAGCTCTGTAGTGGAATGGATGAGAATGCTGTTGGAACTTGTGCGGAACTTATCTTTGCTCCAATTGATGCTTCTTTTGCTGATGATGCACCTCTTCTGCCTTCTGGTTTTCGTATAATTCCTCTCGACTCTGGGAAGGTTAGCTTCTAAATTGCGTATGCCAAGTACTGTTGTTTCTTGAATACCTCATCCTTGGAATTCTTAGTTAATGCAGTCTAAAATATTGCAGGAAGCCTCTAGTCCAAACCGCACACTGGACCTTGCGTCTGCTCTTGAGATTGGGCCAGCTGGTAATAAAGCGTCTAATGATTATTCTGCTAATTCTGGCTGTGTGAGATCTGTGATGACAATAGCATTTGAGTTTGCTTTTGAGAGCCACATGCAAGAACATGTAGCATCCATGGCTCGGCAATATGTCCGAAGTATTATATCATCAGTTCAGAGGGTGGCATTAGCACTATCTCCTTCTCATTTAAGTTCACATGCTGGTCTTCGGACACCACTGGGTACTCCTGAAGCTCAGACACTTGCTCGTTGGATCTGCCAGAGTTACAGGTGTGTCGGTTATTACTTTTTATCCTTTGTTCATGAACATAATCAGAGCATCCCTCTGCCAGGAGGTTGGGGGATTGCAGGGTGTTACCTTCCATGCTTTGCTTCTTGTGAAATGTTAATATGTTGAATATCATCAATATGTTTTCCTCCCTTGAGAACACCGTAAAGGATGATGTTCTTATTTCATTTTGGAAATCAATAGCAAAATGGTAGTACGAGATTCTGTCTTACTGTTAGTGAGTGACAGGCATTGATGAAGCAGGACATTGATGTGTTTTACCTGATGTACTTGACTGACACTGACAAGTATGTAGTTAGATAATTGGTGCTGCCTATGCAATTAAATTCGAAGTTGTAGAAAGAGATTGTTGGCAGTCGAGTAATACTGGTACTGGATATGGTTTCTTGCATGCTAAAGGGCCCGCGGGGTCAATTTATCTTTTGCATTTTTCACTAATACAACACCAAAATGTAATAAGTTGTTAGGAAGTGTGAATTTAATGGGATTTTTTTAACCCTTCTGGGCTTATAAGTGCTGTTATATATATATTTTATTCCATGGTCGGATAAGTTGGCTGACTCTTTCTAATTATGCAGATGCTACATGAGTGTAGAGCTACTCAAATCTGGCAATGAAGGGAGTGAATCCATCCTCAAAACCCTCTGGCATCACTCAGATGCAATAATGTGTTGCTCTTTGAAGGTGTGCATGAAAGTTACTTTGCTAACAAACCCTCTCCCAAATTGTTTCTCTCTCTCTCTCTCTCTCTCTCACACACACACACGCGCGCGCGCACCCTGTAGTAAACAATATGACTACTCTAACTGGGGATCATGCTATTAATCTGGCACCATATTACAATGGATAATTCTGACTTTTGAAACTCTCCAGTACTGACAAGTGAGATACTAGAAAAAGTCTTTGCATTGGCATGAATTATTTAAGTTATGAGACAAATTTTAATGAGGTACCTCTTCTAATAGCTTTATCTGTCAAAGTATTATTGTGCTTTTTTCCTGGATAAGTGCATCAAACAATTTAGAGATCATTTCTTGACCACCATACCAACTTAAATGTCAATTTCCCATGCCTAGAATGTGAGATAGAATGATGATTCACAATTCAAAATTTGTTCAATTTATATTGCTGTCTTCACAATTTTTGTATGTAGAAATGATTTTCAATCCATAGAGCCTAGAGTTCAATCCTTAGTCTTTAAGCAAGTGAATCTGACATTCAATTTATGCAGGCATTACCAGTTTTCACATTCGCAAACCAGGCAGGGCTTGACATGCTAGAGACCACCTTGGTTGCGCTGCAAGACATAACTCTGGAAAAGATATTTGACGATCATGGCCGAAAAACTCTCTGCTCAGAGTTCCCACAAATAATGCAGCAGGTATGGCAAAAATTCTCTAAAATCAATATCTTTTAATTTCGTGTTCTTAGTAATTGAAACCAAAAGTAAATTTGCTCATGTAGAGCTAGCATAGGCCCTCTTTGAAGTCATTCCAAAATACAGAACTCCTTGCCAATGCCATTTAATAAGAGTACGAACGGTGCTTTTATGTAGTCCATAGTTTCTTGTACATGTTGTGGTATATAGAGTTATAGACCCATTTGGGTCAATAAGTTATAATATCAGGTCCTTTTACTTCTACCTGAGAAACTACTTAGATGGTGGATAGCTTTTGTTTGGCCTTCGGCTTTAAGAATTTTGTAAAGGCTGGTAGTAAATTGTTATATAACAATCAGGATTAGATTTTGATAGATTTTTAACATTGTTTTTATTTATTACTATCGTTTTGGTAGGGCTTTGCTTGTCTCCAGGGTGGTATCTGTCTCTCAAGCATGGGCCGACCAGTCTCATATGAGAGAGCAGTGGCTTGGAAGGTTCTGAATGAAGAAGAGAGTGCTCATTGCATCTGCTTTATGTTTGTGAACTGGTCTTTTGTATGAAATCGGATCAGTGAGAGATCAAATGCATTATAGAACTCCAGAATCTCCTTGTGTTATATTGGCTTGTTAGTCTTTTCGCTGCAAAACCTTGTTTCTGAATTAAGACCTTATGTGTTAGCCTTCCTTTTGTTGTAATTGTAAACTTAAACCCATACATGTACCTTGGTATGTCATGCTTTAATCAGTTTATTGATATGCTAACAGTGCTGGTTTGTCTTCATGCTCTCATTCCATAACTTGAACAAAGAGTTTTAGATCTGGGATCCGGGTATGTGGTTGATTTTCCGAACATGTAACTAACTCCCGGTCCCGGGTCTGTGGTTGATTTTCCGTACATGCAACTAACTAGTGGGTCCACGCAGTTTGATATTGCTTTGAAAATGGTCCTACACTCCTAACTATCTTCGTAATGAATCATTGATATCACTGAGTGCCAAGAAAATGGCTTTTTTGCCCCTCGCGTAATGGCTAGATTAGTAATTAGCTACAGATATTAATAAAAGGGTTATTTTTAATACAGATTAAAACTTGGTGGGTTAAATGAGAAATTCCAAATTCCAAATTTAAGGCACTGCAGTGAAAAAATAATTTTTGAAGTTTTAAGTAGCAACAGTATAATTGGATCTTATTCATAGTATAATAATAAAAAAAATGTACATTTTATATTCATCTCCCTGGTTAGTCGCATGTCAGTACAAGGACTTTCGTTGAGACGCTGATGGTTGATATGTTTTGTTGAATTTTGTATGCAAGTTTTAAGTAATGGGACATGAATAGTTGTGGTGTGGCCCGGCTGCAAGAAAGGGGTGGCACTTGGGTTGGGTGAGAAGATTTGAACGTGTGACATTGTTAATGTCCCGTGGACACGTGGAGTTGGATGGAGTTGCTGAGTCAGACAGTGGCTAAAGGATAAGTTATTGAGATCAAGATATTGCCTCACGTAGTAGTTATCATTAGTTCAGTTGTGTGTTAGGATAATGTGTTATTTGAATTAAGTTGTTGTTAGGATGGAGTCTATCCAGTGATAGAACTCTAGCTGATAAGATTAGGAGTTATATTATTAATTTGAATTCCAGTTCAGTGTATTTAAGCATCAAGACGAATAAAATGAGGCAAGTAGAATTTAACCTCAAATATTCTTCTCTTCCTTTGTCTCTAGGAGGGTAGTCGTCTTGAATACGATTAAGTTATCTAACCAACTGTAGTTCACTGCAGACATATACTTTGATAGCCGATGTATTGCCCTTTTATATTTGAGTATTTGTGTTCAAATTTTAGGTTCAAGCCACATTTTGATCGTTACTATCTAACAAAGTTTTGGCCATGACGACGAATGCATACTTAATAGGGTTGAATTATTTGTAAAAAATTAACGAAATGCATAATGAATTGTTCTTGAATTCATGGTGTGGTTACCGTAACTGTTCTTGAATTGCCTTGCGCATAATGATAAGTGTTGATGTGCAGAAATCTTCAGTGAGCCTTGTGTCCAAACACAACATTGAAAGACCTACAAGAAGAAAATCATAGAGGAGGGAACCGGTATGGTACCGACCTAAGTGTCATTGATACTTTGATACCTTAGAATTTGGGTAGAAATATAAGATTATAGAATGAGTGGGAGCTATTCTCAAACCCTTTGCAAATGGGCTGGTGTTGCCTTTATATTAGGCAACTTGAGTGACGGTTGCCTTTACAATGGTCCCATTATATAAATAGAATGCAATTAATACATTAATTGTAACGGCCGCAGGATTGTTGGGATACATAATAGTTCAAAACAATCATGAATTAATGGCATATTAAATGTATTTCACTGGTTACGTTTTCCTTTTCTAGTTCAGCTGACTGTATTGTCATTCATTTAGGTGAACGAGTCTAAGTATAGATAGTTACGGCAAGAATGATATGTCTGAAGGTCATCGGCATAAGTGACTATTTATAACACTCATGAATTAATGACATATTAAATGTATTCTGTTAGTACACTTGTCTTTTCTAGTCTAGTTAACTGCATATTCATACTCATCCATTTAGTTAAATGAGTTTGGGTGTAGATAGTTATGATGATAATGATATGTCTCATTTCATAATTGGAATACATTTACTATACTAGTTGTTATGGTCGTAGGGTCATCTGGACAAGTGACTGTTTTGAATAGTCATGAATTAATGACATATTACGTATATTATGTTGGTTATTCTTTTTTATTCTGATCTAGTTGACTGCATGGTCATTATTTAGGTGGACATGATTAAGAATGATGCCATGAAATATGGAATCATGATACTATAAATTTTAATTTTAGTATGAGTTGAAGTGACGTTAATAATATTTATTGTCATATAAGTTTTTGGTCGTAAAATTAGTAGCAACTTTAAAATTTTCCTACTTTTAGTTTATTTTGTTTAGAGATGTGTTATGTCCAAAATATTTTCACAATACTTACATAAGAAATCATAGATGGTAAGTTGTTATTAGTTATAATTTAAATTCACAACTTAAATTACTTTTTTGTCCAAATATAACTGCAAATAACAACCTTACACTTAGAATTTGTTATGAAAATGTTATGGACATAACATTTCTCTTTTGTTTATATACAACTTTTTACAACTTCAAATTTTCAAAGCTCACGTAAATTTTAACTAATTTTCAGCAACGCACACCAAAAAAAAAAAAAAAAAAAAAAAAACCAACACCTAAATAAGCTAATGCTAAACAGATACAAACAGTTATCTTATCACTTTCCACCATTTATGTGGAAGGAAAGGTGTCATTTTATTTGAGGACCATCTGCAAATCAAACTGCCAAAGGCGCTCAAAAGAATATCCCACTATTTTCCAAGGTGGTTGATACCGTACCAGTACCGGTCGTACCGGCCGATACGTACCGTATCGATATCGAAACATCAACGTTTCGTACTGGTTTAAATACCGGCCGTACCGGCTATGTACTAGCCGTACCGGCCAATTTCGGGCAATACCGGACGGTACCGGGCGTACCGGCCGGTATAGAAAAAAGTTTTTTTTTTTTTTTTTTTTTTTAAGTTTTGTAATTTTTGAATTTTTGTTAGGGCAGAATGGTAACTTATTTGCATTAACTTATTAGTATTATCTGTTTTCTTCGTATGCAATGGTAACTTTTAAGCTTTCTATTTTTCATATTGTGTGTGTGTGTGTTTTTTTTTTTTTTTTCTTTTAATTGATACTAAAGTCTAAAACCATGAATAATTAGTTCTGAATAGAGAAAATGTTTTATGATAAATTTTTATATTTATTATAATATATATACACACACACATACATACATACATACATATATATATATATATATACATATTTATTTATTTATAAATATAAAAAATAGCGTAAACCCGAAACGGTACATCGGCATTGACCGGTATCTGAAATATATCGTACCGCTAGGCAAACCGGTACAACCTCTGGTACGGTATTGACTCTCTTGCTATTTTCACGTGATGAGTAGTGCACAAAAGGGTTTGATGGCTGATATGATAAACCATTTTTTTTTTTTTTTTGGTTGAGAAACCTGATATGATCAACCTGGATCCAACCGATTAATGAGAATATATATTATAAGATGTCAATTTTCATTTATTTGGTAACTTTCATGTCTATAAGGCTCATAATTGATTTGCTTTTGGCTCTTGCTGAGAATTTGATGCCTTTGACGGTACTTGTGTCACCATTTCCATTTGTTGCTGTTGTTGTTGAGGTGCTTCTTTAGTCCGAGGAGCTTGTTGAGATGCGTTTCCATTCTTTGATTTAGAGGCACTCGCTTGTGTAGCTTGAGTATCACCACCTCCTGTTTTCGATTTTTTCCCATACATCCATTCTGGAAATCAAGATAAAAGAGAGCTACTTCAAATTTTATTCTCTAAAACTTACAAATTGCTATTTTAGATTTTAAACACAACAAAAATAAAATTTAGCAACCTATTTATTATGTTATTGATATAAAATTACATTCACTATAATTCGATAGTTGGAGAAAGAGGATTTGAACCATTGAGTCTCCTTTGAAAACACTAAAAAGTGTCAATCAATTGAGTTACAAGGTTCTTGATAACATTACGTACATTCATTGTCATCTCACTTTATATGCTTACTCTAAAGAAAATGGTAATAACTTAATATTTTCCTTAAAATATCAGGTTTAAACATTGTAGCAAAAATAAATATGTGAACATAAGGTTTCTGATCATACCTTTAACTTTCTTCATTTTTTTGTTGAATATGAAGATCAATTATCAAAGCCCCTATTTATAAAGAATGATTCAATTATTCTATTCCTTGTTTCTCAAAACTATCCTTGATTTAATTGGAAATGCATCACGTGTATATTATAATTAATTCCATATCACTAATGTAATTTCTAACATGCTCATGATTAACTACAAATAATAATGAAGTGACATGCTAAAAATTTATGATTTTTTTTTTTTTTTTTAGAAAGAAGACATCAACTTTATTAAGGAAAAATTAGCCATGGTCGGCGAGAAATACAAAATTCAAGTGTGGAGGAACATTCTCAGTCCACACTGAAAAACCTCTAACATGTCTAGCATGTTTAGCTAGGTTGCGCTATATTATTTCCGGAACGGCAAACATGGGAAAATGAAACACAATTGTTTGCCACTAACATGGACTGCTAAAAATTTATGATTGAAGTTTGCAAAAAGAAAAAATTTCCCCTCGTGTAATGGCTAGATTGGTTACGGATATGGATTAAAGGATCATTTTGAAAACAGATTCAAACTTAGTGGGTTAAAATGAAAATTTTAATACTCAAGGTATTGATTTAATTGAATATATATATTTAAGCTACACATAGTATAACTCTTTTAGAGTAGCACCTTTTTCTAACAATTGATATATTGTATTTCCATCTAGAAGAATACCATATGGACAATATTTATTATTGATTTCTTAGATGCCTTTCTTTCTAACCTTATAAAATATGGTTAAAGGGTCTTGAACTGCCTCTTCTATATTGATAATGTACCCAGAAAATGTGATGTTAGATTTTTTTCCCAATTTTTTTTATTAGTTACAACTATGAATTAAATGTAACAAATTAATAATTATAGGTTTATTTTTTCTTCTAATAGCGGGCAGTATTAGAAAGTCATTCATACACAAGTGATGGAACCAAAACATGGCAAGTCTGCTTATATAACGTGTTTTGGTTTATTTATGAATTATGACTAATGTTGCATCTACCATGTTTTTACAACAAATCATAGGTGGTATGTTATTAATTTTTTGTTTTAATTTGAGTCTATTATTGATATCACTTTTTTTTTTTTTTTTTTTATTACTTACAAATAATAGTCTATGGTCTACCACATAAAATTCATTGTAAATTTGCTTTAAAAATATTGTGAACCTAGCATTACTTTTTATTTATACATCTTTTTTTTTTTTTTTTGAGTCGGAGTTTGATTATTACATCCAACAAAATAAACATAAAGGGAGTATATATAAATGAGAAAAAGGAAAAACTATAATTTCACAAATACAAGCAAAATGATAGTACTTTATTGAAGAGAATCCAGAGATACATGATTAATATTCTAGCACCCACAAACTGGATATGCCTGGTTACAAATACTGACCCTGAGGTTAGAGTAAAAGTGAGGAACATATGGTGGCAGCTCTTCACAACATCTAACAACTAAAGCCTTTGTAACTCACAGATTGTAAGTTTAATGTAACACAATCACTTACGTTAATTTGGCATATATGTAATTGTTGGAAGACCATATTTATAGTCTACATGCATGAACTAGCAAGGGAATAAGAAAGACTGATAGAGTACCCATAACCCAAAAAAAGGGAAGGTAAAAAAGTAGGGTAAAAGGCTTGTAAATGAGCATTTGGTCCAACCCATAAAAACCTTGGAGGGGTGAGATTAAGGTTTTGAACCTCGTTTACAACATAACCCTAGAAGGTACAAGAGATGGGAAAGTCTGAACCAAATCATGCAAGGAATTGTCAAAAAGCCCCATAGAAGAAAGATGCACTAGAACTAAAAAACCCTGGTAAGGTAACTAAATGGTTGGTCCACAAAATAGATGGTGAAAGAGTATCCAAGCTTAAGGAGGGACATCTGGATTTTCATTGCTGAATTAGCAAAATCCAAGTATAGGGCTTTAAAAAGGGTTTAAATGGAGAAATATATATACTAGTTAGAATAGAGAAGGAACATGTTCATAAATATATAGAATCATGTCCCTCCGAAGATAGATAGGAATGCAAGAGCCTTTTAAAGGCTCAATTGGCCATTGTGAGATCACTGATCTCCCTTGTGATCGCTGGAATACAACTTGAACTTCGAGCAATCCCACCCTTCTTTTGCACTCCTTTGTCTCTAGGACTAATAGACTTAGCCCTCACATCTCTCCCTTCCAATTTGCTCTTCTTCAACATTTGCCTCATGGCCTCAGCTTGGAACAAAACTGGATAAGCCCTACCAAACTTGTTAAACCTAACACATGCACTCATATGTGCACTCAAAGCCTCTTCTCTCTTCCCTCCATTCTTCTCCATCTCTTCCTTCACTGCTTCAGTACACAGCCCACATATCCACTTCCCGGAGAACTTGTTTCGCACCTTCTCGATGTACTCCGGCGTGCACTCCTCGCAGATGCCACAGCACTCGCACCTTGCATCTACAACCTCGGATATTGGTGGGAGTGCTGTTAAATCAATCCCTTCTTTGCTAAGCTCGAATGAAATGTCTGAAACTGTTCTTTTAAGGCAATCGGATGAGAGTCTTGGTGGCTTGGAGAAGTTGTTGCTCCTAGTGTAAGAGCTAGCAATAGCCTCTCCATGTGGTGCCATGATAAACAATACAATAACTTTCTTAAAGGAACAAAGAGATCACACAATAAGAGCAATTGAAATGACTTTGATGAGTGGTATAACTTTGAACACTTATCTCAAGATGGAAGAAGGAAATTACAGCACTACTCTTATTTATATTAGTTTGAACCTAAACAGTGAATTTATGTGGATCTTGGAAACTCACATGTCAATTATCAACGTAAGCGTGAAAAGTGGTGAATATGCTCGACTTTTCGTGAAAAGCAAGTTGTTCTGCTTCTTTTAAGTTTGAAATAACTATGCATATAAGTTTGGAACTGACCACTTCTGGTTGTGATTCCACGAATGTGTTAAGATATTTTGCTTCTTCACTTTAATTTTATTGGATGATAATAACATGACGGGTGTGGCTCTCCATAGCCGTACCGTGCATGGCTTTGCTTTTATGCAGTTGGTTCATCAATGACCTGCTAGTATAATTGTACTAGAGATCAACTATTCTTGCTCTTAAACAGGAGGGGTACATTAGTACATAATCCACTGATAATGTAGGAATTTAAAAGAAAAATGAAAAAAAAATTGTTACTTATAGAAGTTATATAGTATAATTGGTAGTATTTTTAGCATTTTTTAGATCAAAAATTAAGTAGTTCTCTAAAAGATCTTATAACTCAACTTACACGTTGGACTATTTCTAATATAAACACTGTGCCTTTTTCTTTCTCTTTTTTTGGGTTTGAAATCTCCTTTCCCTTTCGTAAATATATGTGCCTGTAAAAGAAAACGACTTTCACATTCACGGGTGTGGCTACCCTAGCCATATAAAGGTATCTAACTGCTTTTGTAGGGTTGAAATGAAAGAAAAAGACTGCTTCAAATGGTCTTTCTCTTCCCCACAACCATAACCTCAAGTTAATCACGAGCAAATATATCATCCATGAGAGAAACATAGAGGTTCATAAAGTTGGTTATGACAAGAAGCCTATAATAAGAAAGTTTGACATTTTTGAAGTCATAGTTTCCACTAAAGTAAAAAAATGACAGATTTAAATTTGTTGGTTATTACAATAGTATTTCTAATAATGAGATTGTCAAAATATTAAATTTATTATATGATTATTAAATAACTAGCTGGAAATATCTAATTATATAAAAGTAAATATATGTTTATTTAAGAGTAAACTAGCTAGAAATATCTTAACCAAGACCTTTAAGCCGACAGTCACTAATGTCAGTTGTCATTCAGGCCCTTTTACATCCGGGCCCTATATATCATCCTCCATACCTGCTAACTTTTTTTTTTTTTTGGTAGATATGATAGAAGTTGAATCTATGATGTGCACTTCATTATAATTGTTTTCCATCATCAAGATAAGACATTAATTGGTTTATGGTGTAGGATGAGACATCCAAGCCCCATATATCATCCTCCATACTAGCTTTTTTTTTTTTTTTTTTGTTGGTAAATATGATAGAAATTCAATCTATAATGTTCATTTTATGATAATTATTTTTGATCATCAGGCTTAGATATCAATCAGTTTATGGTATAGACGGAGTTTGAACCAAATCTTTCAAGTCAATAATCTCTAGTTCAGTTGCCATTCAAGCCCCACATATGTCATCCTCCATACCATCATTTTTTTTTTTTACAGATATAATAGAAGTTCAATCTATGACATACATTCTATAATAATTGTAATTTTAATTATTAGGCTAAGATATCAATCAGTTTAAAGTGTAGGCAAAGTTCAAACCCTAGATTTGTTATTCAACGACGAAAAACTTTTATCAATTCTTCATTATAATTGTTTTCTATCATCAAGCTAAGACATCAATTAGTTTATAGTGTAGGATGAGACATACATGCCCCATATATCATCCTCCATACTAGCCAAATTTTTTTTTTGGGTAAATATGATAGAAATTCAATCTATGACTTTTACTTTATGATAATTGTTTTTTATCATTAAGTTAAGACATCAATCAGTTTATGGTATAGGCGGGGGTTTGAACCAAATTTTTCAAGTCAATAATCTCTAGTTCAGTTGCCATTCAAGCCCCTATATGTCATCCTTTATACCATCATTTTTTTTTATACATATAATAGAAGTTCAATCTATGATGTACATTCTATAATAATTATTTTTTAATTTTATTATTAGACTAAAATATCAATCAGTTTATGGTGTAGGCAAAATTCAAACCCTAGATTTGTTATTCAACGGCGAAAAACTTTTATTAGTTAAGTTAATTAGAACCTACAATATTAACTAACTTATGGGGAAAAAATAATTTTAAAAAGATTTAAAATACAAAAAAATAATAACGTACCATAAAAATTTACAAAGTGTTGTATAAAGAATAAAATAAAATAAAAACTAAAAACTTCTCTTTTGTCAACATCTTAACCCACTTTCATTAATAAAAGAAATGTGGTAACCCATTGATTAAACAAATTGAGACCTATTGCTTACCTCCTTCCCATATTAGAAAAAGTTATTTTATGAGATATTTTTATGAGACTTTCCTTTCACTATCTACAATATTAACTAACTTATGGGAAAAAATAATTTTAAAAAGATTAAAATACAAAAAAATAATAACCATAAAAATTTACAAAGTATTTTGTAAAAAATAAAATAAAATAAAAGCTAAAAACTTCTATTTTGTCAACATCTTAACCGACTTTCATTAATAAAAGAAATGTGGTAACCCATTGATTAAACAAATTGAGACCTATTGCTTACCTTCTTGCCATATTAGAAAAAGTTATTTTATGAGATATTTTTATGAGACTTTCCTTTCACAATCTACAATATTAACTAACTTACGGGGAAAAATAATTTTAAAAAGATTAAAAATACAAAAAAAAAATAACCATAAAAATTTACAAAGTATATTATAAAAAAATAAAATAAAATAAAAACTAAAAACTTCCCTTTTGTCAACATCTTAACCCACTTTCATTAATAAAAGAAAAGTGGTAACCCATTGATTAAACAAATTGAGACCTATTGCTTACCTACTTCCCATATTAGAAAAAGTAATTTTATGAGATATTTTTATGAGACTTTCCTTTCACAATCTACAATATTAACTAACTTACGGGGAAAAATAATTTTAAAAAGATTAAAAATACAAAAAATAATAACCATAAAAATTTACAAAATATTTTATAAAAAATAAAATAAAATAAAAACTTCTCTTTTGTCAACATCTTAACCCACTTTCATTAATAAAAGAAAAGTGGTAACCTATTGATTAAACAAATTGAGACCTATTGCTTACCTCCTTCCCATATTAGAAAAAGTTATCTTATGAGATGTTTTTATGAGACTTTCCTTTCACAATACCTATGGGTTCCACATACTATGAGAGGGTGGTCTCATTAAACTGTCTCTTGAAAACTCTTTCCCGAAGCATTGCTTCATGTGCGAATTGTGGGCCCACACAATTTCAGCTCCCCACCCTCAGTCAAGGCACACTAGCCTAACCTAATCCATGATATAAAGTCCAAGGTAAATTCAATTAAGTTTGAGCACTCACACCTATATATGATACTAGTTAGTGCACTTGCACAAATAAGCTTATGCTATTTGTATTGTTCATCGAAAGATGTATGCTAGTGATAATACACTAAAAGATAATTAAAAATTACAAAGGGAGTCAAAATTAGAAGGAAATCAGTCAAATCACTTTCTCCTCCTTTCTCTTCTTCTCTAATTCTTTCTATCTTCCTCCTATACCTCACAAACATTATCAAAAATCAACTCCTCTAATGGCCACCACCACCACCTCTGCCAACCCATAACCAACCATCGTTATAGCCATAGTCGCCGACTCACTGACACCACCACCATTGCATTGGCCATGTCTCTTACCAACCACTAACCGCAATCGCAGGCTCAAGCCACCATTTGTCAAGACTCAAGAATTTTTTAGCGCTAATTCATTAATCTTTCAGTCTATGCCAACACACTTGAGTTTCTCATGTTATATTTGTACAAAAATATTTTAATTTGACTTAATTTTAATACTTATTTTATTGACAGTAAAATTGTAAATTTTGTTCATGTGTATCATTATATATTACAATAAAATGATCAAAATCAATCTTTTTAATTCCATATTTTAGTATTATATTCCGTGGTTTAGGCCTCACCACTTCTTCCCCTTTATCAATCCATCTCAACCAAAAAAGAAGAGAGATCTTACCACCATATATGTTAGGTTCTAAATATTTAATATTATAGTTTAGGAACTAAATTTTTTGTATGTTGGCAAATCGAGTACAAAAACTAGTCTAGCATAAGATCTTAGTGTCTTTAAAAAGGTTTAGATATTGCTCAAGAGGATACAAGTCAAGACTCAGGAACATACAAGCTGTTGAAAGAAGAATTCAGAAACTGCTAAGCTCGACCGATTGAGAGAAAGCTTCGACTGATTGAGACATGGATTCTGCAGATTTTAAATTAGGCCCAAAAGCCCACAAAACGTTTAGGGTTTGAGTCTAACACTGCTAAGTATAAAAGGGAAACTCTAATACACATTTTTCAAGTCTTATGAATTACTCCTGTGAGATCTGAGAGGTTTTATAACCTTCTAATTACTCAACAAGCATTTGTTGGAGATAAGATTCAAATTACTAGTACTAGTGGAGATAAGTTGCTGCAAGTAGATTAACCACAGTTGATGATCTAAACCTTTGAGTGGAGACCTCAAAGTCACACACTAGAGCATTTATGTGCAACAAATTCATAATAGAAGAGTCCATAGATTCGGAGTTATGTGTAGTCACGTGAGTAGATACTACATGAGGTAATAGTAGATTTAGAGTTAAGTCTATTGTAAAAACTTTCATTCTATTAGTGAATTGTTGACTTGTGAATTATTTAGGTTAAATCCTCCCTAAATTTTTTACTTTGAAACTGGATTGTTTCATTAGTTTTTTTGGGTCATCATATCATTGTGTTCTTTACTTTTCCACTGTTTATGATATGATTTATTATTGTTTAACCTAGATTTGCATAATTGACCTAAGTACCAACTTGGCTATTATATTAAGTTAAACAATCTAGTTTTTCAGGAGTCTAAACTTTAACAATATATAATATCTGTGTAAGGATATTCGAATTTAAATAATGAAAATAGAGGATAATAAATACTTTCTTCTTGGTTTTTTTATGGTGAATGAAGGAATATATAAAACATTATCTCCTTCCTTAATTATTATATATTTTACTCGAAAACATAATTATAATATATATAATATTAAATGCTTAATTGGTTGAATTTTAACTACATTTAACAAAATTATATTAAGATAACATAAGTATGTACCTACTTGGAATTCGATAATAATATGCAAGTAATAGGTTTTTATGCTTCAGATTTTATTTAGTTTTACTATTACGAGGTTTGATTCCAGGGTATTGACATCAGTTTTTGGTGTGTTCTGTTGAATTGTGGAGGTTGCGTCCCACTGTAATTTGGATTGCCTTTGCTGGTAATTGGGTAATCTGTCATGGTTATTTACATGGGGTAAAATGTTGTATTCAATTGGAAGGGATTGAGTTTTTCTTTTGTTTTGCAATGTGCTAGGCTAAAGTGTGTAGGTGTTGAAGATGGGTGATGGCTGTGTGTTGTAATTGTCTGTAGCAGCTAAAGCTCCCGTTCCTTGTGCTATAGAGTCTACTCTATGCTATATGCTCATTCATTTTTTGCCTCTTTGGTGTACAATATGGTTGAATGAAAATTTCTTTCTGAATCATTAAAAAAGGATTTGGTCCTTTAGATAAGGATTTCCTTAGGGGTAGGGTACCAGCAATTCTTATCCTTTAAGAAGCTAATTTTTTTTACAGTTGTTTGTTATAAAGTATATGTCAAAAGGTAGTATTTTTCTCTATTTCATTATGTGTTGAATACAATCGTATATAGATACAGAGCAAAGGAACCTATTCTAGCCTATACATTTCTTGCGGCAAAAAATAAGGACATCCCTTGAAGTGTGGGATTTACATAAAAAGATTTCTATACTTATCTCATTAGACAGCTCACGCCAACACTCCCCCTCAAGTTGGTGCATAGATATCTCTTATGCCCAACTTGTCAAGTGAGTTGTAGAAGTTCCTTGCAGACATTGCTTTTGTGAGTACATCAGCCAACTGGTCTTCTGATTTAACAAATGGAAGTTGAATAATCTTTTCTTCAAGGTTCTATTTGATGAAGTTCTGATCCACCTCAACGTGCTTAGTGCGATCATGTTGAATCGGATTGTGGGAGATTGCAATGGCTGCCTTGTTATCACAGAACAAGTTCATTTCGGAATTGGGAGCAACACCGATCTCAGCTAGCAGCTTTTTCATCCAAAGGAGCTCACATATTCCCTTGACCATTCCCCAAAATTCAGCTTCAGCACTAGACAAGGCAACTACCTTCTGTTTCTTGCTTCTCCATGTAGCCAGGTTGCCTCCCACAAAAGTGAAGTGCCCAGCAGTAGATTTCTTATCCGTGATGTTCCCTACCCAGTCCGCATCTGTGTAGCCAGCAACCTTCAAATGACCATTCTTTGAGAACATAAGTCCTTTCCCAGGGGAGGATTTCAAATAACGAAGGATTCGCATTACGGCATCCATATGGTCTTCACTCGGGCAGTGCATGAACTGACTTACTACACTCACAGCATAAGCAATATCTAGCCGAGTATGAGATAAATAGATGAGTTTACCCACTAACCGTTGATACCTCTGTTTGTCCGCTGGTACCTGGTCCCCATATTCTCCAAGTTTATGATTTTGGACAATTGGAATATCAGCAGGCTTACACTTTAGTAATCCTACCTCTGCTAGCAAGTCTAATATATATTTCCTTTGGGAAAGAAATATGCCTTGTCTTAACCTTGCCACTTCAATGCCCAAAAAATATTTAAGCCCTCCTAAGTTCTTCATCTCAAACTTAGTTGACAGTTGCTCTTGAAGCCTGGATATTTCTTCTACATCATCCCCTGTAATTATCATGTCATCTACATAGACTATGAGGGCTGTTATTTTTCCCAATCGATGTTTTAGGAAGAGAGTGTGATCAGAATTGCTTTGTTGAAACCCATATTTTCTCATTGCCGAACTTAACCTGCCAAACTATGCTCGAGGTGATTGCTTTAGTCCATACAATGCCCATTGTAACCTACATGCAATCTTTGCCTCTGATGTAGCAGTATAGCTTGGTGGAATATCCATGTAAATCTCCTCTTCAAGATCACCATGGAGGAAGGCATTTTTTACGTCAAGTTGGTGCAATGGCCAATCTAAGTTTGCTGCAAGAGATAATAGAACTCTAACAGTTTTTAGTTTGGCTACAGGTGAGAAAGTTTCCTGATAATCTATACCATGTTTTTGTGTATAACCCTTTGCTACCAACCTCGCCTTGTATTGATCAATCGACCCATCTGCTTTATATTTAATGGAGAAAATCCACTTGCACCCCACTGTCTTCCTCCCTTCAGGCAACACACTCAAAACCCATGTGTTATTTTTCTGCAACGCCTTCAATTCTTCTTTTATAGCTTGAGCCCATTTCGGATCCGATAAAGCTTCTTCAACACTACTCGGAATCTGACATGAGGAGAGTGTATGTGCAAACACCCTGAGAGGTTCCGATAATCTTTGAGCAGACACATAATTGGCTATTGGATACTTGGATCGCTGTTCTTTTATATTTGGGGAGTATCGATTTGGAGGCTTGCCTCGATTGTGTCTGAAAGGTAGAACATAACTCGCAGATGTATCTATAGCATTAGTTTGTAAAGGTGTGGTAGGAGAGCTTACCTCAGGAATATTCTCAGCAGAAGGGTCGTCGGGTACTAAAGAGTGGAGGGATTCATCAGATTCTGCATCTTCTGATGATTCAGGCACTGGTTCAGCTTCAGTTCTTAGAAGTTCAGGTACAGGTTCAGGTTTAGATCTAGGTACATGTTCAACCATGTCGTTGTCATCATTCGGATGTGCTGGATTGTCACCAACATCTAACACTTCAACATCAGACCAATTCCATTCTTCACCATAGATCTCCCCCTGAAGAGGGGAATTGGATACCGGTGAATGGAAAATTTTTTCAAATTCTAGGAAGGTGACATCCATGGTAATGTAGGTTCTTTTAGCAATGGGATCGTAGCATCTATATCCTTTTTTGTGTACTCCATACCCCAAGAATAAACACCGGAGAGCACATGGGTCCAACTTAGTTCGTTGATTTTTATGGAGGTGAACAAAAGCAACACAACCAAAAATTCGAGGAGGAATCATCAAAACAGTAGGTAAGGAGACATGATCAGAAAGCACCTTTAATGGAGTCTGAAATTGTAAGACTTTGGTGGGCATACGGTTCAGTAGATACACGGCTGTGGCAACAACATCACTCCAGTATCTATTCGCCACATGTGCATTGATCAATAGAGCACGGGCAGTTTCTAAGACATGCCTATTCTTCCTTTCAGCAGTACCATTCTGTTGTGGGATTTGTGAACATAAGGTTTCATGGAGAATACCACGGCTGTTGAAGTATGTCTGGAATTGTTGATTAACATATTCCCCTCCATTGTCAGAATGAAGGATCTTAATTTTTGCAGAAAATTGTGTCTGAACCATGGTATGAAATGATTGAAAAATAGCAAATACTTCATCTTTGTGTTTTAGGAGGTAAAGCCATGTCATTCGTGTGCAATCATCAACAAAAATTACAAACCAATGATGACCAGAAGACGTAGTTACTGGGGAAGGTCCCTAAACATCGAAATGTATTAAATCAAAAGGAATCATACTTTTATTCATGCTCATGGGATAAGAAGCCCTATGACTTTTTGCTAAGATACAAGTATCACATTTAAAATCTAAGTGTGTTACATTGGAAAATAACCCAGGTAGTAAGTGCTTCAAATACCCAAATGATGGATGCCCAAGTCGATGATGCCATAACCAAATTTGTCTCTCCTTGTTACCAACCATGTGGTGCATGTGATTTGCTCTTCCCGAACTGAAGTCATCCACGTAGAATAACCCCCCCCCCTCTTAGTACCACGCCCAATTATCTCCTTGGTGAGAATATCCTGCAGAAGACAAAAAGTAGAATACATTAATACCACACAATTAAGATCTGAAGTAACTTGACTTTCAGATATCAGTCTATTTGAAAGAGAGGGTACAAGTAATGTATTAGATAATGAAAGGGAAAGGGATAAAGTCACTGTTCCAGCCCCTGTAACTGGATAAGTGACCCCATTGGCATTTGCAACACAGTTCCGTTTCGGCTGAGTTGTATTAGAGAAATCCTTTGAATCAAATGTCATATGGTTTGTAGCCCCAGAGTCGAGAATCCAGTCCTCACCATCATTGTGAGTAGAGATATGAAATACCGTACTTGAAGTACCTGGATCATGTGAAGATTCGGCTTGAGGGATGAGGGATAACGAAGTATCACAGGTAACCACAGCAGCTCTCCCAATGTGGTCATCATTAGCAATGGTTTCCCGTTTTTTTTCGTGCTTGAAGGTCATTCCACCAATCTGGATATCCATGTAGTTTGAAGCAGGTGTCACAGGTGTGTTTGGAGTTGCCTCAATGGGTACACTTCATGCCGTCAGATGGTGGTTTTGTTTTGGATGAGGAGTTAGATTTCCCGCTGCTCAGGGAAAGAGCTCCTGGTTTCGGTGGCATGATGGCTTCCCTTGATCCCTTTGGAAGCCATAACTGCTCCTGGAGTAGTATCTGCACCCGAGATCATCACGGTCTGCCTGACCTCTTCCCTACGGACAAATGCATAGGCCTGTTCCACCGTAGGGAATGGTTTAATTTGGAGCACATCACTCTGAGTTTTATCCAATCTATCATCTAGTCCATTAAGGAAAGTATAAACCCGATCTTCCTGTAGAATGGAGTTGTATTTATGTATGTTAATAGCACACTCCATTGGGTTAGGACAACGAAAATCGATTTCTCACCACAAGCCTTGAAGGTCGTTGTAGTATTTTTCAATGGATCCACCCGCCTGCTTCATACGAGTAACACGACGTCGGAGATCATAGACTTGAGACGTGTCTGTCCTATCAAAATAGGTTGTAGCAGCAGAATCCCAGACCTGTTTTGCAGTTGGGAATCGGATAAAATTGGCAATCAAGGAAGGGTCCATTGAATTGATCAACCATCCCTTGACAATGGCATTTTCGGTGCGCCATCTCCTGAATGAAGGATTGGTTTCTGGAGGCTAAGGAGAATCTCCATTGATATATCCCAGCTTGTCATTGCCAGAGATATACATCTCGACAACCTGGGACCATAAGGCATAGTTGGATCCTTCCAACTTGATACCGATCGTAGTAGTTGAAGAATCGGCAAGCAGAGGTTGAGGGGAGGTCTGGGCTTTAGTCAAGACCTTCATCATTCTTGTAGTCAAATCGTTAAGGATGGAATCGGTCTGGGAAATTGGTCTGGGAATTGAGAGGTTGTGTTAGGTCTCTAGATTCTGCCATGGAGTCTATCGGGTCTGGATTTTTCTGGTCACACGGTGGTTTGAGCAGAGGTCCTAGGGACGTGCTCTGATACAATGTCAAAAGGTAGTATTTTTCTCTATTTCATTATGTGTTGAATACAATCGTATATAGATACAGAGAAAAGGAACCTATTCTAGCCTATACATTTCTTGCGGAAAAAAATAAGGACATCCCTTGAAGTATGGGATTTACATAAAAAGATTTCTATACTTATCTCATTAGACAGCTCACGCCAACAGTATAAACTTATCAAACATTTTATATAAAAATTATGGTAAATTCGTATACAATATAAAACAAGCTAGTATTATGCTACACCCAGTAATCAGGAAATATATTTATACTTTATAAATATAATTTTTTTTTTACGTTGTTTGGCATAATTCATTGGTCTTATTGTACTATTTCAACTAACTTTTACCTTTATCTACAATACTTTCAGCAAAAAATTTTCAGTTTTAGCAAAATAAGTGAATTTTAAAAGGACACTTAAATTAAAAAGATGATGCAGGTAAGTTGGTGAGTGATTCTAGCTAGAACTTTGCTGATGCTGCAAATGGTAAGTTGTGAACTGCAGCTCTAGGAAAGATCAGCCTTTATCTCTTATTGGCAAAGGCTCTATCAAGCCCTTTCTTTTTGTTTTCTATGGAGAGAGAGGATGAGAGAAAGGCTTGCATGCAATGGCGGCCTGTGTTGGTGGTGGCCACCATTACCCATTATTGAAACCCAACACCACCACCTCAGTTACCTAGCCACGATCTCCATAGTTCCACCACAGCTCTACCACAGCTCACGACCTCCATGCCTCCACCACAGAAGCTAATCGAGCCTCCAACGCCGTTGCCTCCATGCCGATCTGATAGAGATGAAGGCAGAGTTTTCAGGTTTGAAGAAGAGAGACTAGAAAGAAAGAGAGAAAAGGAAGAGAGAGAAAGGTAATGAAATAATGGGAAAGGAGAGAGAAGAACCAAAAATTAAAAAAAGGATATTTTGTTATACCATTGTGCTACTATGCCGTCCTACCTTTAGGACGGTACCGTAGCACTATGGCAAAAATATTTGCATTTTTACATGTTTCCATGTCCAGTTGTTGAGCTACATTGGGCCTTACAAGCTAAATTTTTCTTAGATTTGTCATATCCCAGGCCCATTGTGAAGGCTATAAGCCTTCTCTTCTATTAGACCAGGAATAAGGATGGCCCAATTAACTCACTTCTATCTATAACTTAATTTGGGCCTCCACTTGCAAATAGGCCCTGTAAATGTATGAATATGGAAAGCGCAATGAAGTGGAAATATGGTTGGACTCAAACTACATGATGGGCCCATCCAACATGTTATGAAAGATGCCAATGAGATTGTGGCAGGTGTCAGGTGGATCTATGAAAGAAACAGCAAGTGGAGATCCTGTGGATTGTGCTGTCTGGAATGATTGATTGAGAAATGCTACCATGCATACATAACAGTTTTTACAATGAATTTCACACGAATTTCACGTCGGTGGAGTTTGCAGATTATTATTAATTTTTATATATTTTTATTATTGACACAATTTTATTATTTACTATTAATAATTTGCCACCTCAAACAAATGTGAAATTTGTAGTCAATTTTGGTGTGGCTTATTGATGATTAATTACATATTGGGGGTAAGATAATTAGAAAATTTTAGAAAGAATAAATTGTAAAATTTTTAATTATATTTAATAGTTTTCATATGATTTTATTTTGGGAACTGCTCCAATAAATTATCGAACAAAAATATTTGCTCTTTAGCTTGTAGTAAGCTTTGAAAATGGATTTTCTTCCGATTCCTGCAGTAGTTCAAACAAAAATGAAAATTTCAACATTAAAGCACTTAGATGAAGAACATATATGGTTGGTCACTAATACATATTGGGCACATTTTTTAATGCTAATATTAGTCTATAGAGTGAAATTGATATCTTTTGTTTTTGTTTTTCTCTTTTTTTGTCAGAACGATTTTATTTTTTGTGTGCGTGTAAAATTTGTGTATTCTGCCCCGTGCAATAATTAATAGAGGCTTATGAATTATCATTTTAGTATTTCTTTTGTTGGATTATAATTTTAGTATTAACATCTTGAAACACCTTACATTTTTTATATTTAACCAAATTTATTTTATTCAATAAATTGGTCATGGTGCTAAAGAGCTTTATAGTTCAATTGGTACCTTCTGGAGTTTCTTACAGAAATGTTCAGGATTAAAATTCTTCCTATGCACCCATTAAATTATCCATGAAAAAAAAAGAAATTGACCATGATTTGTATAAAATATTTGAATTTCCAATCACTATGACAAACCACCAAACAGGAGATTGTCATTTTATAGGAGTATAAAGTAATAGGAGTGTAGGGCAAATAATCTATAGTACAAATAATAGGATAGTGGGCCAAATCCCCTTGAGTTGGTGAATACATCAATAAGTTGGTCATAAGAGGAAATAGAATCTTTACACTCCCTTACATGCAAATATTTAGGATGCTCATTATCTGTTGTAAGAATACCCAATTCATGACCATGGACAAACCTATTCCGTACCTTTTTGTACTTCAAATCAAACCAAATTATAGAGCAAGATTTGATAAGTAACAGTCAGTAAATTGGTATTTATTTATCAACAAATATTTTTCTTCCATTTGAACACATTTCGATAATTTTTTTGGCTACTTTAAAAGGCCAAATTGTTATGGCTCCTCAATAATAAATCTTTCAAACTATTAAT
Source organism: Quercus glauca (assembly GCA_023736055.1). Taxonomy (NCBI): domain Eukaryota; kingdom Viridiplantae; phylum Streptophyta; class Magnoliopsida; order Fagales; family Fagaceae; genus Quercus; species Quercus glauca. Next base: position 22,142,112 of record CM043319.1, on the reverse strand, counting down.
CAGAGAAATCCAATGCCATCTTTGCACAATTTGAATGAATTAGGTGATGAAAAGGACTTCTAAATATAAATAGTTCCAATAACTATCATAAATTAATTTCCATGATTTTAATTTTTTTAAATGAAAGGAGCTTCCTAAGAAAAATCAGGAATAGTCAAAGCATAAAATAACAGAGGGGACAAAGCATTATATCAAACTAGTTGAGTTTGATGTGCGATGCAACTTATTATTAGTTTTCTCAAATATTTCAATAAATTTTGGAAAGAATCTTGTAGCTTATCTAGCATGCACCTCATAGTGTTTTTAATAGAGACATCTAAGGTTTAAATCCCTACCTCAACTATCGATGTATAAAAAAAAATATTTCAATAAATTTTCTTGTAAGAAATTGTTATCTATAGTTATTTTATAGACAAAATAGAAAAGACACTGCGAATAATGTTATAGTGATTTGATCATACTATATATGTGTGTGTGTGTGTGTGTGTGTTTACAAATTAAAAATTGTATACCTCAACTATCGATGTATAAAAGAAAATATTTCAATAAATTTTCTTGTAAGAAATTGTTATCTATAGTTATTTTATAGACAAAATAGAAAAACACTACGAATAATGTATAGTGATTTGATCATACTATATATACATATGTGTGTGTGTTTACAAATTAAAAATTGCTTGATACAGTTATTAATATAGGTAAACATGTTTTATGCTTATTAAAAATGCGAATATTCTTCTTCTTGTTTTTTTTTTAACATTCTTGATTGTGTGTTACTATATTTATTTATTTATTTATCCTTTTTTTTAGACATTGTTTCAATTGTTCCAAAAATAACTAAATGTGAGCAAGAATACCATATTTCAAATCAATTGTTTCTCATATAGTGAAAAATTCAATTGTTTCATTTAAATCTTAGAAAAATGACATTAAAATTTTTTTATGCTTAAAAATAATTACTATAACATAATAAATATATTTAATCTTTCTAATTACATAGAATAAATACTCAATGTTAGATCCAAACACACACACACAAATATTTAATTTTTTTATGGCTTTTGCATCAATTATTGTCAAGCAACTAAACATGAGAAAGAATTTCATATTCTAAATTTGTTATTATTCCAATTAAAAATTATTTCTTATATGGAGTTTATAAAAATAATCATATAAATTTATTTAATATAAATAATTAATGCACAACTATAGATAATTAATATATGCATTTACTCTATTGTTTGATTCGATGAACAAATATTTTGATATAAATGCAATTTTTGTTGAAGTAGAAGCCTAAATAAAGATAATTTTAAGAAATGTGTCACATGCCACAAACTTATGCTCTCTAACACGAGACCTCCGCTTTTATATATATATATATATATATATATATATATATATATATATGTATATATTTCTGTCATGTTCCAACCAAAGAACCTCCACTTCACAACACAACAGCACCTAAGGTCTTCGAGGAAATTTAGAGAAATCAGGGGCTCTACGTTCCATATATGCTGTCTTCCCCTCATTACCTTCCTCAGTGCCATAAAATAGGAGCGTAGCATTTCCACCAACTTCCTGCATTGGAAGAACATATTAGCTGAAATATATAAGGAAAACAACAATAATAAAAAGAGCAATGATAGTCACACATTTCTTATTATTCACTCATCATACATAAATTGCCATATGGACTGAAATTGTGTTTTAAAAACAAGATTTCAAAAGAGAGTATGTAATAAGATTTTCTGATAAGAAAAAGGGAAGTGAAATTGCGCAAGCATCACAGGATACAGGTCTCAAGCATTCTGAGCTATAGCAACCCTCGCTTAAGCAATAGTATTGCCAATGTGGCTATAAAAGTTAGCTGGAAATTACACTAGCTTGATGAATGGATATTAAAGGTACCTGGAGTCCAGCATGGCCATCATCAACTGCATTAAGAGCTGCTTTGAGCACCCGAATTGCAGTTGGGCTGTTTCTTAGGATCTCTCGACACCATTTAATCGTTTCTTGCTCTAATCTTTCCAGCTGGAAAAAAAAAGTTGAAATTCAGAACTTTAACTGTGTTTATTGACAATGGTTGAAATGACTACATGATTTTTCTTATGTAAAGTTCCAGCATCCCAGATGCATTATAAAACAAAATCCATGTGGATATCCATGTTCATGAACTCATAGTTCATGAGAAAAGGAATCTTACTATTGAGGTAATGATGCTGTACCTCAACAATTTTCAGGTTCTCCTAGACGGAAATGAACTCACCGGTACAACAACGTTTACAAGTCCCATTTTATCTGCTTCAGAAGCTGTATAGAACCTTGCCAAAAACCACATTTCACGTGCTCTTTTAGGACCAATCTGTTTAACAAAATTTTATGTGCAAGTTTATAAAAATTTAAAATATAAAAATAACTCACTTAACTAAATCCACCACACATCCAGTAGACCTCTGTGACCATGTACTGATCAAAGAGAGAACTGTGATGCAAGTAACATACAAATATTAGGTGTCTTCACCTTTAATGTCTTACCAAACGAGACATAATGGAACTTCCATAACCAGCATCAAAGCTTCCAACCTGCCATATCCACAAAATTGTACGTAATCCAATGACAAAATAAGGAGCACAGCATTAGAACAATAGTTATTTACTAACATTAAGTGACATTTGGTGGTGTAAAAGAGGAAAAAACAACTTGTGAGGTTTGAAGTTCTAGTATGCCATCCTTTAAAAGATGTTACAAATTAAGCAGCTGAGTGGCTTCAAATAAGATATCTCTTGTGAGATTAGTTCTAGCACACCAATCTACAATTGAGATTTCAGAACAATAGGGAAAAGGATAAAACTACCTTAGGACCAGTTTGACCAAAAATAGCATTATCTGCTGCAATGGTTAGATCGCAAACCATGTGTAACACATGTCCTCCTCCAACAGCATAACCTGCCACCTGTTTTAAGGATAGGTGTGAACAAAGTAATTAATAGGAAGCAAGTATGATGGTTAGGAACTGTTAACCTCATAATAAGTAACCCTGAAGTACACTGATTTTTTTTTTTTTAAGTTAAATATCATAAGGTACACAACTCAGTTACACCAAGAGTCCATGAGATTGATAGGGCTAAGACTAGATGCAAAGTTGAATTAAGCAGAGCATACCATTGCTATCACTGGCTTTGGAAGACGACGAATCTGTACCTGGTAATGATTAAAATAACAAAAAATGAGAAGACTGGCCATGAAGCAGTTGATTTTTCTTTTTCAAGGCTCAAAGGTTACAACTGGAAGCAATATTTAGGGGTAATCATGAAGAATCATGCTCAACCAAGTTTTGGTTGGAGGGCAAGGCCTCAAGGGACTTATGCAAGCACTAAATAGAGTCAAGAGGATAAATTATTTCAGGGTAAACCATATACCTGCAAATCTAAAACATTAAGACGACCAAAATTTTCATAATCAGCATAACCATCCTTGGTTCTCAACGCCTGGTCACCACCACTACAAAATGCCTTTGTTCCCTACAGCATTAAGTTGTTAACAACAACAAATCAATACAGGTTCCATGGACATACAGAACATCAATATAACTTGTACATTAGTGGCACCGACATAGTCATATTTTCAATCTGCTTAGAAGGCAAAAGGGCCATTTGTTTTCCACTTTTCCTTGACAGATAGAAAACACATCAATAGTTTTCAATTTGGACAGGTTCTAACCAGGGAGCATGCAAATCCGTTCAAGAATCAGTTTTCTTTTTATAAGGGCTAAAATAATTTATTTTGGCTTTTTGACCCCATATTGTAGGGTGGATCTTGGTCTTTCCCAGTATGGAATGAACTTATAACTTACACATTAGTGGCACAGACAGTCATATTTTAAATCCTGCTTAGAAGTCAAAAGGAGTATTTGTTTTCCACTTTTCCTTGACGGATAAAAAACACATCAATATTTTTCAAATTGGACATGCAATGTAGTTTTTCTCATGCCCCAAAATTTGCAGACACATCTAATCAAACATGTCATCTTGAAGAACAGCCCCCATCACACAGACAAATGAGAGAGAGAAAAAAATCAAGGTTGCATCATGTTAGCTTAAAATTTGAATTAATTTTCAGAAAAAGAAGAGACTTGATGACTATCAGATTCTGTTGTATAACAACTTTCATCCCACACACAACATAGCTCATACAAAATAAATATATGAAAGTAGTGTCAGTGCAAAATCACAAGGACTAATAGTTGAGACTACTTGCATTCATTAGAGACAACTAGAACTAGAAGGTAGATACGAGCAAGGTGCATGACTCTGAAGCAGTATGACTATAATAGTACTCACTAATTTCTTTAAAAAATTAATAGTACTGACTAAAGACCACCAGTGGGTGCTACTAGTGAGTTTCATCAAAATCAACAACTTAACACACTAATCTTTCTCTATTTCTTTACTACAAAAGCATGACATGAAGGGCCAGAAAAGCACCCTTTTAGCAATGCAGGAGATCACAATGGTCACAAGGGCTAGAAATCGAAGTAAAACTATAAATAATGTTCTGTTTGTATAGCACCACTAAATAAAATTATAACAGTAATCAAACTCACTAACAAACAAACACTAGAATCGACAGATTACTTGTTTAATAAGATTTAATATACTAAACAATCAAGAGACGAGCATATATAGACGAATTATAAAACTTAAGTACAGTTTCTTAAATGTTATACATTACAACTAAATTTAACAATGTGATTCATTGGCCAATGCATAAGCTTGGTTGAATTTAATTGACAACTTAGAATACATAGCTAAAAAAAGCTGTAATTAAGTTTCACGAAGTTAGATAAATACCTTCCCGGTAAGAATGATAACTCCCACCGAACTATCATCCCTTGCATCATCAAATGCTCGACTAAGTTCCTTAATTGTCAATGGCCGAAACGCATTTCGTCTCTCAGGCCTATTAATCGTAATCTACAACAAAGCAAGGAGCATAAGTTAGAACCCACTAAACACTGTGACATAGGAACATATTTAAGAACTCAGTTCCATGAAAAGCTTGACCTTTGCTATCCCTTCGCCAACGGCTTTCTCGTAGATAATGTCGGTGAAGTGAAACTCATTGCCGGACTCATAATCAGAGGCAGGTTTCCACACAACTTCGTGAGTGGGAACTTCACCGTGTATCCTATGGTAGCTGTCGTTGATGGAGGCAGCGTTACATAGCTCAACATTGGAATTAGCGGAAGTAGTAGTAATCGTAGGGAAATGATCATGATGAAGCGGAATGAGATGGTTGGTCACACAAGCCACTCTTCTTTTCACTGTGTTATAGTCCTTCTCTGCAGTATCTGCCATTGAAGGAGATAGAATATTTAACTATCGTTTTGGGATTCTTGTTTTTGTATTGAAAATGAGAGGTTCTGTTTTGGTGTTGAGCTTTGGACATCATCGGATAAGATAAGGCGACAAGATGATGGAAGTGGTGTCTTGACTTGAGATTTGATGAGGCTGAAGTTTTGAAAAGTGGACCAGACCGTGTTATGTTTTGAAATTCGGACCGAACCGTACGATCCGACTCGGTTAAGTGAGAACCGTCTATTAGAATGATTCTTTTATACAAAAATTTAATGAACCGTGCGAACCGACGTCGAACCGCCCGGGTTTGAAAACCGTGACTGGGTCTCACGATTCACACCAAAGCTTCAAAAAAAAAAAAAAAAAAACGAGTTCATCAGTTCATCTCCGGTGAAACTGAGTTGTTTTGCCACTTTGTGCCATTTTCTATCTTTTTATCTCTCATTCTCAACCCCAAATTTGAAATTGCAATCCCAAATCACACTAATAGATCCACATAAAATGAAATGAAAAGCACAAACCTTTTTTTCTTCTTCCTCATTTGCGTTTTCCTTCTTCCTCTTTTCCGTTTTGCTCCTTCTTTCTTCTTCTATCACCAGACACCAGTCACTAGTAACCAAAACCAAAAGCCAAGTTTTTTTTTTTTTTTTTCTTTTTCAATGTGTGTCTATCACTAGGGCATTGGCTGGCAGAAACTACCCTTTCCCCATGTGAAGAGTTGGACACGTGGCTACCTCTTCACCTTTCATTTGGTTTGTAAATTTTTTTAAACTTATTTGATTTGATTGCTTCTACATACGGTATTTTACCCACCAATTCTCACAAATTTACTTACTGCCTTTGTACTGTCAATGTAAATGTAATTGTAGATTAAAAAAATGCACATAACATATTGCATATATTTATAAAAAGTGTACAATATTATACATATTTACATGAAAGTGTACAATGTTGTAAGTATTTATTTAGTCTGTAATGCAAAATCTTGCTTTGATAGTATATTATAAATAAATAATTTTCTTTTTTATTATTATTATTATTATTATTTTGTTTAACAATTGATAATATAGCGTTAATTTTTGAAACACTATAATGAAGGTTGTGATATGAAAAAATACATTTGAAAAATGATCTTTATATTTATTTGGTTTATTTTAGTCAAATTTTCACTTATACTCATGTAGGGGCTTTTTTTGTGTTTTGGGTTGGGCTGGGCTGCCTCCTGTGGTGATGGGCCCGAGTGTTTCTGAGTAGGAGAGTTGAGACCGGCCCAACTGTAACTCACTTTGGGCCGGTTTGTGCACAAACCAAACCTTGTCTGCCAGGAATGTTTTCACGGCAAGCAGAGCTGCTACAAAAGTTTACGGCAGGCAAATATAATAACAATAAAGAAAAACAGAGTACAGTGGCCTTCTCTTAATGGAAAAACAACCGAGTGATCTTTATTTCTATGACAATCACAGTAATAACAATGGTAATAACAACGGCTTTTAAAAGGAGTAATTGATTAAGTCGATAATAGAAGTTAATCAAAATAAATGTCAAGTCAAGTTTGGGTCCTCAGTGGCAAAGAATCAAAGAGGAAGAACGCTTCCTCTCAATGAAACTAATCTCCCAGGAAAATATCCTGCCGTGGGGATTAATGACTTTGAAGGAATCGGACCTAAATGATAAATGCCTAAAGGAATTCCTATTACTTAATCGTCTCCCAGAGAGTGAGATTTTGAGGGGAAGAGAAGGGAACCGATCTACTGGTGCATGCCCATTACACTCTTTCTCCCTATTTCCTGTTTGCTCTCTTATATTTTCTTCTTTCTTTTCTTTTTCTTTAGTTTTTCCTTTTGCTTTCCGGTTCCTCTGTTTTTTTTTCGTCTTTTTTTACAAGGCACGACAAGGGTCCTTTTATAGGGCCTGTCGTGACCGGATTTTACCACTTTACCTTTTAACGGTCTTTGTCTGGTTTGGGCGTACTTGCCGACCACCCAGGAGCTCGTCTGTGTACCACTTACTCTCGCCAGACAAAGGCAGGTTTGTGTTGTTTCTTAGTCCGCCGTGGCACTTTCTCTTGCCATGGCATAAATGCTTTCTCTCTCTCTCTCCATGGTATGCACCCAACATTTCCCACCCAACATTGCCTCTTTTAGGCGGTCTGTCATCCAAGTAAGACGTACCTCCCAAAAGGGCTTGGACAGGAAGCGCAAGAATAGATTTTTTCCCCTCTCCCCACCACCAAACCACACCCCCCATTACCTCTTACCTCTGACTCATGGCCCCACCACGTCCCATATTGGCTGGGTACAGGCTGGTGGTGCCTAGGCCTTGCGCATGCTTTCCTGTTACGTACGTTCAAAATCTGCCTGCGGCTCATATGTTTGCCGCAATCTGGAGCTTTGTTTGCACCGTCTGCCATGCTTCTTTGTTCTTTTACGTGGGCCGTTCTGTATATTTCACTATTTCCCTTTGGGGCTGGGCTTCTTTTAATACTGGGTTTTACTTTTCTCTTGGCCCATTTCTTGTTTGCCCTCATGTCCTGCCTCATTTACTTGGCATTTCCTGCCGTGGCGATTTGTTCCTGCTAGACATCTTTTCAAGCCTGCCGTTTCATTTTTTCCCTTAGTGACTTAACGTGACCACTGGTGTTCTTACTTATGGGCTCTAGTGTCCCTTTCCCTTAGGGTCTGTTTGGTTGGAGGAGTGGAAAATTGGGAGGATGGAAAATTAGTGAGAGGATAGAAAAGTGGGAGGATAGAAAATATTTAGTTTTTCCTTGGGTGTGTTTGGTTGGAGGGGTGGAAAAGTGAGAGGGTGGATAACTTTTTTGTTTGATTAAAAAGAAAAGTGAGAGGATAAAAAATGTAGTTTATATAAATTGACTATTATACCCTTATTACATAATAGGTAGGAAATAGATTTATTTGCACTCATTAAATAATATAAAATTTACCAGCAATTATATTTTTCAATGAAAAGTGTTACGTTCACAACATTTTTCGCAATATTTTCACAACAAAATTTATGTGAAAAGTTGTTACTAGTTCTAATTTAAACCTACTACTATAATTATTTTTTTACTCACTAATATTAACTAATAACAACCTATTACTTAATATATATTGTGAAAATATTACAGTAACATTCTTAAAGTAGGATTTTTTATTCATTATGTTATATCTTCTTTCTCAGCCATACGTTTTTCTTTTTTCTTTTTTTTCTTTTTTTTTTCCTTCCTTTTCTCCTCCACACACGTTCTCCTTATCATTCTTTTCTTTTTCTTCCTCATTCTTCTTTTTCTTCAAGAACGGTCCAGGAGCAGAGAATGCTCATTCTCTGGTTTTTTTTTTCTCCAGCACTCTGTCTCTGCTTTTTTTTTTTTTTTTTTCTTCTTCTTCTCCTCCACACACTTTGTCCTTATCATTCTTTTCTTTTTCTTCAAGAACGTTCCAAGCGCAGAGAATGCTCATTCTCTGTTTTTTTTTTCTCCAGCACTCTGTCTCTGTTTTCCTTCCTTTTTTTTCTTTTTTTTCACTTGATTCCAGAACGGGGTATTATGGGAAAAGCGCTGTGAGACAGTTTTCCGTTCAACCTTTTCCTCCCGATTTGGGAGGACGAAATTTGTGGGCCCGGGAGAGAAAATTTTCTCCCGGGTTTTCCTCTCCTCCTATTTTCCTCCCTTTCCCAAACGGTGGAAAATACTGTTTTCCACCCAATTTTCTACTCAATGTTTTCCATCCCTCCTAAATTCACCCCAACCAAACACAGGGTTAGGCTTGTGACCCATTTACTTCTTTTGGGCTTCCTCGGCCCATTTACTAACTCTACATTCCCATGGGCTTTTACTAACTTGATTGGGCTTTCCCGGCCCAATCTCCTCATTCTCATCTTTGGAGTTCATGGGCTTGCCATCAACCCCTACTTTCTTTGTTTACATTACCTTGGGCCTACCGCGGCCCATTCTCACTTTTCCATACCATATACTGCCTATGGGTGCCATTTCTCTCTTTCCGGGCCCTTTTAGCCCATTTGCTTCCTCGAGACCCATTTGTTCATGTTATGGGCCTGTGATTTATTACTCCTGCCACTTGAGCTTAATAGTTTTATTTTATACTTGCTGCTCTTATTTGCTGCTTGCTTTGCTGGGTTGGGCCTGTTTTACAAAAATTGACCCTCAACAACTAATTTAATATATTTATTTATATTTTAAATAATTATTAAATTAAGTATGACATCATCACGGTTGAACCTCGGTCTGACCTCAAAAACCTTGAATCTCTTCATTTAACGGTTCGATAAACGGTTTGGATTTCAAAACCATGGTGATGGGTGCTAACTGGCCGAAGTTTGATAATTGCAGAGAAGTTGTGGATTAATCATAGACGTGTACAAGCCCATTGTATAATCTAGTCAAGCCCGAAGTATGTTGTATTATTCTACTTCAGGACCATTCTACTAAGAATCCTAATGTTACATGTATTAAAAAACCTAATCCATTTTTCTACGCAAGTAGTTAGTCCATCAAATCAAATCTTTATTGCTGATAGTTTTCTTGGAATCATTCAATGTAATTAACTACTCGGTTCATAAATTATTTAGCCAAGAGCAGATAGAAAGAAGCCTTGTGAGTTACAATTGAACATTTTCATATTTGGTTCACACATTTGAAATGAGTGTTAGACATTGGTATACATAGTAACATAAGAAAGAAGATTGTTAAGCATTGAAAAGTCAAAAAAAAAAAAAAAGACTAAGAAAATAGTGCAATAATAGACATCCATAAAAATAGCATTATGACAAAGTAACTTGACAGATTCCACCAGTTAACTAATAATTATGTTTATTAAATAAAAAAAAAAGTTTACTTATAATTACTAGCTTTGAGTACAATCACAAACAGAATTCACTATCAAAACATATGGTCAATTCGTTGGTGCATTGCATTCCCTTTCCAAGATATCTTTGAAGAATCATCTTGAAGATAAAACTAGCGTCTAGATATTATGTTTAATGTTTGTGTTTGCACAAGCATTTTATGGTTAAAGCAACATTACTTGAATTAAAAAAACAAAAAACAAAAAAAGGTTCAGTGCCCATTATTTCAGAACAAACGTCAGTTGCTTGGATTCAACTTTCCTTTCCTACTTCTTGTAATAAACAGAAAAAGATGGAAGTCTATAAGATGAAAAAAAAAAATTAAGAAATTAATATAATATAATTGAATTCAAACACAGACTAATTATGCTTTTCAATTTAGTAGTGTCCCAATCCCAAGATTATACCTTCCTCCAAACCAAAACCGATTTATCAGAACAAAAAGTAAAACAAAAACAAAAACAAAAACAGTAAAGGCTTAAGTTAACTTCTCAGGCCAAAGCATAGCACAACAAATCAACTACTTATCTCAATTAGTTGTTAGGTTCAGAGGTGGATAGACTTAGAGCTTACATCCATCCCTCATCTGCAACTGTTGAAGCCTCTTTGCCAATTTTGGATTGGAATGTAAAACTTCATATAGTTCGGGGATTTCAACTACCTCATCTAAACCGCCTATGTCCGCACATAATTCTAGTAGAGCCTTCTCAACCTTCATCACAGACACAATTGGATCAACTTTGTCTTGTGAATCAATTACTCATCTAAGAACCAAACCAATAGCAAAACTATGTAGGCCATCAAGTTAGGCTTGTCTTCTTGCATGATAGTCTATCAAAGATAAATAGGCAGTATGTTACCCAACAATTTTAGCAAAATTAAGTTCTAAACAAAAAAAAAAAAAAAAAAAAAAAAAAAAAAAAAAAAAACACTATCAATTATTTGAGCAAACAATTTGTGTGCATGCAACAAAAAGTTTTGGGTGAATTATCTAAGAAATTTGATCCTTGTTAACGTGGGTATGTGAAAAAGATGGTTTTATCAGGAGAAGCAGCCAGGAGGTTTCACTCTTTTGAGGCCTTTTCCATTGGACTCTGAGTCTGACTCCTCGGTTATGGCAGTGGTGTAAATAGCTAGTGCTAATATGTACCGTTAGTTGTGTAGGACTGTAATTTTCAACCCGCTAGACATTTCTGATTTGCTTAAGTTTTAGAATCTAGTTGGGGATGAACCCGCTACCGTCTTTATTTGCTTTTCAAAGAGAAATCCAGACATGATTTATTCACCGGGATGAATATTCGTGGCATGGTACCCCATTTTGACACAAAAATTGAGAAATTTTAGGACATAACAAAGAATTGGAGTTAAATTATAGAATCTAATTGAATTTTTTATTGGACATTAGATGAGATTAGATTATATATTAGATATAATATATATTTATATAGTGCTTGTTTGTAATGCACTTGTAAACCAACACATTACTTATTTTTTCTATTATTTGTGAGTCCTAGTAAGTCACCTAAACAAACACATAATATAATCAAGCCCAAACATAGACTTACTAAACATTTCAGTTAACTTCCTTCAAACCATATCACCATAAACACAATAAATTATTATAAAGGATTTAAAAAAGAAAAAAAAAAAAAGGGAAAAAAATAGCAATAAAGGCTTTAAAGCTTGGATAATTAGGAAATAAATAAAAAAATACTTGTTCCACACAAAAATTTTTATACAAAATTACAAATAATAAAAAAAAAAAAACAGCTAAAATCAGGGAATTAAGAGAAAAAAAAGTAACAAGTACATGTGATATCATATCATACCATCAAACACGAATGAACAACAAAGCAAACGACCATTGACCCTCGAGACCCAGCCCCGCACCAAAGCATGGCACAACTAATCAACTTTTTCTCAATAAGTTGGATTGAGAGGTGGATAGACATGGAGCGTACATCCACCCCTCTTCTGCAACATTCGAAGCCTCATTTGCAAAAGTGGACGGGGATGTAAAATTTCCACATCCCGCAAGGCACTCAAGCACCATAGTTCGTCCGGGAGCATACAAGAAACATCGCAACTTTCGATGACCAGACGTTGAAGGTTTGGCATTGCACCTTCCCCCATATTCCATTCAGAAACATGCAGATTTACCATTTTAAAGACTTCAAGTTGCTGAAAACTTCGAACAGAAACGTTGAGTCGATAGGCAGATCCTCTTACTTTGAGTATTCGAAGTTTGGTAAGGCTACCCAACACTCCCATGATGGCTGGACATAAGTCTGCATCTACTGAGGTTATTTTTGTGAGGGTCAACGAAATTGAAGTTGGACAAAGTCCATAAATCTTCAAAGTTTGTAGATGACACAAGGGACGGAGGCTTGGCGAAATCCCTGACTCTACCCCTCTCGAAGAATACAATCCTAATTTTCTTAGATTAGGAAATCTGTCCTTGGAAAAGTGACTCTCAGTGTCTTCATTTATAGCTATACCAGTAAGGACTTGAAGATTAGGTAAAGCCGCTGTATTTTTTTTAGTTCTAGGTAGAGATGTTGGCCCATCCAAATACAAATGTCTTAATCTTTGTAACTTCCATATCCCCTTGGGCAAGCATTTTGTTTTCGCTGTAGAATTTCTCATGTCCAACGTCTCTAGATTCCAAAGGTTGCATATGGAATCTGGAATGACATGAAGCTCTGGCTCACTAGATGCAATGCTTAAGTACCTCAAAAGGACCAGCTTTTCAATCCCCTTGGGGATTAAGAAACAAATGCCCATATTATTGAGCTCTATCACCCGAACCAACTTGTTACTTTTGCAAAGCCATTTCAAGTAGCTTTTATCAACAGGACGCTCATGATTAACAACCCCCTTGAAAACTATCATAGAGCGACTATTTGAAGGCTTACAAGGGTCGGAAGAAACGAATGGATTGTTGCCATAATGGATGGAAATTCTGCGAGATTTGCCTATGGGTGAAAGGTTAACATTTGAATGAACCTCGAGAAACTTCTCTTTAGAACTCTCCGATAAACAGAGGTCTCGTAGAAGATCATGGATACGACATGTTTTGACTCCTCCATCTAGCCTTTTCGTTGCCACTTGAATCAAGCTTCGATTAATGAGTTCCTCCAAGTAGTCTTTAGCAATATCCTCTATATTTCTGCTCCCAATTTGCCGTATGAATCCCTCGGCTATCCAAAGTCGGATAAGTTGTCTCACTGGTATCTCAAAGTCTTCTGGGTAGATACCAAAATATAGAAAGCATGGTTTCAAGTGTCGGGGTAAGTGATTGTAGCTTAGAGCCAATATGTCCATGCAACCTAATTTATCTTCAGTCAGATATGAATTGACATGGCCAATATATTTTGTCCATATTCGATGTGTTTTATCCTCACTTGCCAAAAGACCTCCCAATACCACAATAGCAAGTGGTAAACCATGGCAACTTTTCACAAGTAGTCTACCTAGAGTTTCTAGTTCTGGAAGACAGGTACCTTCCCAAAATACCTTTTTACAGAAGAGTTCCCAACTTTTCTCTTCATTAAAAAATGGGAGTTCATAAGGGGGAATAGGAATACTATTATTATTAACACTAGTTGCATGTAATGCTACTTTTTTAATTCGGCTAGTGATCAATATTCTACTCCCATTCGAGTTATTAGGAAAGGCAGCACTTACCTCATTCCATGCTTTAATTTCCCAGATGTCGTCTATGACAACTAGGTACCTCTTGTCTTTCAAGCAATCGGACAACAAACTTCTCAATTCATCTTCATCCAAATCTTGCCATCTTTCACCATTCTTTTTGTAAATACCTTGCACAAAACCCGACAACGATTTTTTCAATTTATGGTCTTGTATGTGTTCAGGAACTCAAGCAATGTCTTTCTGCATTCTTCATCATTCATTGCCTTGATATCGTTCAAGTCTTCAATTGGTGTCCCTTTCAATTTATCTTTGCTCGAGCTAGCCTTAGCTTCCAGACCGTGAAATAATTCCTCTTTCAATTCAGCTTTCAACACATACTTCTTCAGTTTTGGCATTGGTGTCACACCCTTCAAAATTTCAAGCAACAGTTTTCTGATTTCATATTCGTGAGAGACATACACCCACCCATGGAAATCAAAGAAATTCTTGACATCATTATTGTTGTAGATCTTCCTAGCAAGAGTGGTTTTGCCTAGGCCACCCATGCCAGTAATTGAAACAACATTCCGTCGCAAACTCCCTTCAATAAGCCGCTTCACCAAGGTCTCAGTGTCATGAGCGAAGCCCACTACTTGATCTTCCTCAACATGTTTCCTGCGCCTGTGCAGTATCTTCTCTGCTTTTGCACCTCCTCCGGATGATTCAGCTATTTCTATGCCATACTTGCTCCTATTGTCGTTAATTTCCCTGTTGATGATCTTGATGCTCTCTATCTTGTTTGCAACCTCGTGAAACGATATTGCTCGGTCACCATAATGGATTAACTTCCCCAGCATGCTTTTTCTTCTGTGTTTTGTCACAGCCATGATGAACGTATCAATAACATCCTCAGCCTCATAAGCTACGTCCCTGATTTGGCTTACTACCTCCTTCACCAACTTATTGTCATGCCGTTTCCCTTCAGTATCGTCCAGGAAGGCATTGATCAGAGACAGCTCATTCTCAAGTGACCTCACTTGATCCTTTACTCCCCCTTGCAATTTTGATTCTTGGATGAGCCACCGAATCGGGTTTTCCAATAGGAAACTCACAACACTGTCTGCCATGTCTACTTAATTATTTTCTCTCCCCTCGTGGTTAAAACACTAAAACTTGTACAACAATTTCACATATTTTCTCAGTGGGAGAAGGATTGTTGGGAAGGGAAAGTCTTGAAGGATGAAGGAAAGTTTTTCCCGTATCAGAAGTCTGAAGTCTCTTTGAAGAGTGAAGACAAAAATTCATATCTGGAAAGTTTACGCGAGTGTATCATTGCTTTTGCTTTTTTTTTTCTTTTTATATAATGATTTCACGATATTAATAAATTAAAAAAAAAAACTGTAAAAAAGTATGTGGATTTATCAATTTTTATAATACAAAATTATTATCTTAAAAGTTAAATTCAATAATGTTGGTATAAAATGAATCTTTTTAAAATAAATTTTCATTAACACTTATGTTTTAAATGAGTGGCTCTACTATTACAATACAAATTATTTCACAATTTTTTATCATAATTATTTAGTGGGATATCGTGGGTAATGCTTACCACTTATACATAAACTTACAATTTTTTCTCTACCACTCACACATTACCACATTACAATTGTGAGAAAAAAGTTGTAAAATAATTTGTAATGTTATATTTCTTTTCTTTTAAATTTTTGTAATTTAAAATTTTATTTGCTTTGCCTTCCACATTTTTTTTTTACCCGAATGCATGTCTTCCACTTCCACATATCTCTCTCTTCTTTTTTTTTTTTTTTCCATCCACTCGTTCGCTTCTTCCTTTTCTTCTAAAGTCTTTTTGAAGAGTCAAGACAAAAATTCTTAGCTGGAAAGTTGACATAAGTGAAATTCCGCTACTTTTCAAACCAAGTTGTAAAGATGGCCCAAGCTTTCCTATCTTAATTATTGAATCCAAATGGGTAGAGAAGTGTCAGATTTTTTTAGTTTTGAACACTAGTGTCCAGTGTTTTTTAATTATTAAAGTAAATGGAGCAAATATAGAAAGAGGATTAAAAATTCGAGAGAATTACATGAAATTAACGTGCATGATTTGGTTTGATGGACTAATTAGTAATTACCTGCATAGAAAAATGGATTAGGTTTTTTAATACATGTAACATTAGGATTCTTAGTAGAATGGCCTTGAAGTAGGATAATACAACATACTTCGAGCTTGACTAGATTATACAATAGGCTTGTACACGTCTATGTTTAGTCCACAACTTCTCTGCAATTATCCAACTTCGGCCAGGTAGCACCCATTAGTCTAAAATTGGGAGTGGTTTTGGGGAATAGGGATATTTTTTATATTTTAAATTAAATAAATATCTCTGCCCTCTCATGTGTGTTTATATATATATATATATATATAGTTTAAACATATGATGTACTTTATTATCAGATCAAGATATTAATCGATTTTTTGTGTAGATAGAAATTAGACTCTAGATCTCTTGTTCAACTATCAGAAACTTTATCATTTTTTATTTTAAGGCGAGAAATTTTACGAGTTGAGTTAACTAAAACTCATCATATGTACCCTCAAATATGAAGTTTTCTTATATTTAGATTTTAAGGTATTAACATTTTCAATTATATTAGGAAATTGAACTTTTTGAAATATTGTTATATAAGAAAAGTTAACAAATGCTTGTATTTGTTAGTGAATCATTTTAAGAAAGTTTTTATGGAATTTTTTTTTTGATATTTTTTTTTAATTTCTCATAAAGGTGATATCAAACTTTTCTAAAATGGTTCATTAACAAATGTTCTAAGGACACTTGTGACCTTTATTGTAGCATTTCTCTTGTTATATAGTATGGATGTGTTGAAATAATAGTTTGATAGTATTTATATAACTTCGTAATAAATTATGAAAAAGATCTTTTTATCTTTAGTCGATATAAATATGATCCATTTTTAAAATACTATTTTAGTCTATATTTGCATATTTTTTCATATTTATTTATTATTTATTTTATATTAATTAATTATTAAAATAATTATTACATCACCAAGGTTAAATCTCGGTCCAATCTTAAAACTTTGAACCTCTTATCCTTTCGATTCTTTGAATGATTCAATTTTAAATACTATTTGAGATAGCAAGTGGATGTTTTGAATTAGTAATTTCTCCTTTCAATTCTTTGAAATTTGAATGATTCAGTTTTAAATATTATTTGAGATAGCAAGTGAATGTTTTGAATTAGTAATTTGACATTGTGGACCCTATCATTTAATTTTCACAATAAATTTTAGGTAGTAAGGTATTATAAAGTGTATTCATGGCTTAGCGCAGCTGATTTTGGGGGTGATTTTTAAGCTGCAATGTCGAGGTCAGCTTTCCAACAACGTCAGTTGCTGTTTTTGTCAGCATGGTCAGTTGAACTCCAAAACCACCATAACCCAGATTTGGAACCCAAAGCCACAATCCATATTTGTAAGCCACAACCCAAAAAGATTAAATCTGGCGTCAGATCTGGATGAAAGAGAGTATATCTAAGAGAAGACGAGCAGTCAGAACAAATCTGGAGCTATTTTGTTGTTTTTTGAATGGTGGAAAGGGGGAGAGGGTGGTGGTAGAGAGAGAGAGAGAGGAATTTGTGGTGGCAGAGGAGAAAAAGAGAAGGGGAGCACTAGTTGAGCAAAGGGCGGCAAAGAGAGACGTTTAATAATGAATTTAAGTAATGCTGACATTTAATGCGAGTTATTATTCTTTCTCTCATAATGAATTTAAGTAACAAATTTACTGGTGCGAATTATTAGACGTATTCTTTCTTATAAACAATTTGAGTACCAGCTCAGATCTAGGTTCCTTCCCCCAACCCTTCTCAGTCTCTTGCTATCTCAGTTTCACTCCTCATCTCTCGTTCACGCTCACTCTCCCATCTCTCAGTCTCTTTTTCCCAAACAAATATATCAGACTGACATACAGGAATTTACAACGTTGAAGCAGATCTGAGACCGCTTCGAGCAATTGACAGTTAAAAAGAAGGATTTTCCTTTGACCTTTCACGGTTAAACCAATTCTTTCCAACCATGGTTTTCATAAAAAAGGGCTTGTCCATATCATTGACATCAACAAGACCCAATTTCCGCAAATTGACGAACATAATAAGACCAAAAGAGTTTTTGCTCAGTTTAATTTAATTACATTTTAATAAGCCTATAGCAATCAAAATTTCTCTAAGCCTGACAATGCCACATATAAACATCAAAATATCCCTAATGGATAGTGGGCAATTAGAGCAACGCGATATCTGTGACTGTGACAGTGACTGTGTCCACTGGAGCCCTAAACAACATTAGCAGATCACGAAACTGTTCGTCCATAACAAACAGACGCAATATAAAGATTCCTCGTCCACTTCTCCTGCAAGTCACATCATTAAGTAAGCATCCAGAAAGACTTTAAAATATCAGAACCAAACACCTTAATTAAAGCTACTATGGAAAAGTAATATATAAAAATTCACCTTTACATGTGTACTAGGAAAAGTAGACGTTCTAAGTGTTTCTTGAGTTGAATCATCATCTGTATGCCTCCTCTTAGGGACACTAAGAACAAAAGCGGCCTGATCGCAAGTTGCCGCAGTTGCTGTGATTCGATATCCATAATCCCACCGCCGGTGAATACCTTCACTAGGGTAATGGAAATCTAGTTCAACAACCTGAAACTTAATAAGCATTAACAGTCAGTTATTGATGCTTATACTCCACACAACATATTCAAATATATTGTTATTGAATCCAAGATGACCTGTCGAGAAAATGCTGCACCGCGAGACATGACAATTCCCCATCTGTTCCCAGAGGTGGCCATAGTAGTTACGAAGAAGCCCTCTCTCCATTTTTTGTTTATCCACTTGTAGGGAAATGATTCACTAACTTTGTATGACTGCTGCACATAATGCGTACCTGGCTCAATAAATTAAAAGTCAGTTGAAAGAAAATCAGAATTAGAACTTGGCCAGTAAGACCACAACTAAATAACACGTGGCACAGAAAACCTAAAATATAAGCATCCTTAAGACTAACCCTTAGACATTATCACTAAGGAGCTCCCATTTGTAGCTCCAGCTATTGCACTGATATAATAGTTCTTTTCCCATTGGTCCATTATCCATTCCTACAGGCAGAGAGAGAAAGTACATTAGATTCTTTACTAAGATAGACAACGTGATGACAACACAAAAGTGTGAAACAGTTGATGAAAAATCCATAACATTAGCAGTGTACCTTGTGAAGAAAACATGGTGAGAGTTCATAAACTTGTGAAGTAAAGCCAGTGCCTGCATCCATAATTAGGGCCCAAAGGTTCTGACATGAAGCTACACTGCTGACATATAATTTGTCCTCATATCCTCTATCAATATGCTGGGACAGCCTTATATCTGCCACATTGTAATGATACCTACAGTGGCAAGATAACACAAACTCTCATCAAATCCTAAATGTTCTAAAGATTTTCCACATTTGGATCTTGTGAAATACAATGCAAGACTACAAATCACAAAAGGATGACATAATGAACAAAAAGTCATAGTGATAAGAGAATGATGCGTCATGCATGACTAGAGCATAGATGTACCTTTGCTTCATAGGTTCACGCCCATTGTAAACACTAATCCATTGTTTAGCTGGCAAGCCGTTACGCACCTTCTTCTTCGGTTGACCATCCTCTTCTTCCTCCTCCATAGCCAAACGGGCTCTCTTATGACCAATAAGCTTCACAAGAAGTAAATTATGCCTTAGAAACAGCCATTATTACCTTCAAACATTAGATAAATAAACTCCAGCTAAAGAGTAAAGTACTGACAAAGACGAGCACTATAGGAGAACATCATTACCTTTTGTGCACCCTCTGTGTTGATTGGCCGGATTTCAAAATTTGGGCAGATAATTTCATCAAACAGCGAAATGTATTTTGCATATTCCGGTTCTTCATCAAACTTCAAGTTCACAACATGTTCAACAAATTGTCTGAAAGGCTGTGGACAAAGGCCGCACATCACTTCTGGAGAAGTTGCCATCTTCTTCTTGCAAACAAGGAATCCTTTATTGTCACCCTGCAAACATCATTATGTTACAGCATTACATGCTGCACAAAACAAAAACATTTCACAAGCAGAGAAAGGACAAACCTGATACCCTTGCCAAGGCAGACGACCTCGGAGAAGGAAAATCAGCGTATATGCAAGAGATTCTAGATCATCTCTCCTGCTACCAGTTCTCCCTAAATGAGCATGTACACTAGCATAACGCACTGTTCCCCTGTCAAAACACAAAATAATGAGTCATGGAGCAAAATTCCAGGTTATAGCAACTACATAAACATTTTGCACGCTATCCAGATAAAATCAATGGTTGTACCTGAAAACATCTGGTCTTTGGTCATAGTCAACATGCAATCCAGTATTGCTATCTCTCCACCTAGAAGCTGTGAGCCCAAGCAGGTAATAGAACAATGACTAATGCACAGTACATACAATAATTACTTAAAATTATAATAACTTCAATGAAAAAGTACCTAATCCAAGATCAACTAGGAACAGTTTTTTCTCGTCAGGAGTTCCTGGAGTACCAAGCAGAAAATTTTCTGGCTTTACATCCCCATGCACATAACTGTCGAAAAGAAAAGAAGGGGAATTATTGTCATAATTCTAACACACTGTAAAATATTAGCTGATAGGTTACTTTTCAAGCAATTCCTCTATCAAACAGATAGTAAAAATGCATGCATCATTCCTCCATAACAGACAATAAACCACGGAGGAGAACGGACTAAATTTTTTCTGGATAGATACCCTTTAACTTGCTACAAACACAACAAAATTACAGAAAAGACAAACACCCCCCCCCCCCCCCCCCCCACCCCCCCCAAAAAAAAAAATCACCCGGGGGACAGGGGGCAGCAGAGCGTGATCATCATTCAACAAAAACACAAGCCTAGCAGGAAAAAGAATTCTTACCCTCGAGAGTGCATCTTCTCCAAAATGGATATTGCTTCAATGGCAATACATGCAACCATTTCAGTGGACATTCTGAAATTAACAAATTGCCTTAATAACACAATTCACGATTCAAAAAAAGATTAATGAACTTAAAAGTCAATTTCATTGCACTCACATATGAGAGTTATTATTCCAAACATCCCACAAGCTCGGACCGAGCATATCCATAACCTGCACACAACAAAGTTTTCTGTCAAAAAACCATTCCAAGAATAGGCCAGTGTGGACTGAAAAAAGCATCACACTAAAGCTCTACATATTCAGAATCAACAAGACAATGCAAGCAATAGCATACCATGACATAATAGTCGCCCTGTTGACCTTTATAGTGTACACGAGGTACTCCATGACTGCCACCAAGAGTACTACAAGCCAAAAGAGTAAGTTCTAGATTCACAAATATTATTAAAATTCATAACCATAACAAATTAAATGAAATAATTACACTCACGTGTACACGTGCCACTCAGATGGTGGTCCATAATTACATCCTTTGCTACTTTTGTGCTCAAATTTTAAGGCCACCTATTTTACAAAGTCAACATAGTGTTTATTGGAGGGGGGGAAAAAAAAAAAGAGCGCGTGGGGGGATAACAAACATTTTTTCGCAAAAAAAAAAAAAAAAAAAGAAAAAGAAGGGAAACGACAAAAAGTAAATATCATACCTCAACAGCTCCAGATACAGTGGTTCTGTCATTTGTATTTACTGCAGAAACACGCCGCCCAACATAAACTTGTCCAAACCCACCCTTGCCCAACTTTCTCTCTGTTTTGTACACTGGGGAACCACCAACCTGAACCTGCACCAACAAAACCAAGGAATCAACTACAAGTCCTGTTAACACAAGTGAGCTACAAAAACTAGATCTGTTACAATTTCATCAATTTTTAGGGATCTATCGAGTATCCACATTTTCCTACAACTACTTTCATAAATGGGATCAATCCAGTGGGAACTCACAATTGTAGACCATTGATATGACATATTTTACCATATCACAATACTTAGGCTAAGGCTGTCATATTTTTGGATTCCCAACTTAAAAAATCAAAATCCTCACACTGAAAATGCACATGTTCATCCAAATTGTATAAAAAAAAATACTGGTTGCTAGTTATGTTCAGTAACACCAGAATACTTGGATCAGAAGGCTCCTAGCATCCATCGTAAGTAAAATACTGACCTAGTAAAAACTCCAAAGCTTATAATGCTAACTCTACTAACGAGGAAAGTCTGAAATACCCAAATCTGAAATACAATTATATGAGCTGCGTCATATGCCTGTTCACAAAAGCATCAAGCACATGGGGCTCTTGAAGGCTATGCACAAAGCACAAGCCTAATTTATATGAAGCAAAGTGCACATTTACCAAAAAAAATATAAAATAACCTCTAATAAAAAGATTCATAGCATATAATTTTAAAAAAAAATATATATATATATATAATAGAAAATAAAATAAAATAAAAATAAAATTTGCCTATTAGCTAAAATAGATAGTGCAATTGAACAGAGTTTATAAGTTCAAGTTTTACATAAGTTCTTTCAATTTCTTAAAACTTTAATATAGTAAATTTGAAATATCAATGGACAATATGATAATAATTTAGTCATATAAATTTAAGACAACATTTTATATCATCCTCTTGTGCTTATAAAAATAATAATTGTAATATTCATGATCAAAAGAAGTATATGGTTCAATCTAAATATATCCAAAAGGCAAAGACCAACAAACACAGGAATAGTAGATTATCATGGTTTTTGTCCTTTGATATATAAAATAAATAATGTGTAATATAGCACCTTAAGAATAGTGTTTTAATAATATAGCAATGGTCCATGTAATTTCCTTCAAGTTCAAGCAATTAATTTTAATGATTCATATATTTTTAACAAAAAAATTAAAAAATGCACCTAGGTGTGCTTTGTGTTTGTTCAAAAAGCACCAGAACAGCGTGCCTAAGGTGTGCTTATTATATGACCTTTGCTTCAACCAAGGGAAGGGTTGATATCTTAAGGCTTTGATCTTTTTGGCTTTAAGTGCAGCAGTGCATTTTTAACAACAATAAAATGTCAGATTGTAAACAATCAGTAGTTTCTTTGCAGTTCCATATAGCGTGCAGCCTATTTTCCTCATATATTTAACCTTCAATTAATTAAATAATTCAGTTGTAATTTTGTACAACACCCCATTTCTAATATGATTCCAATTTGCTATTGCACTTTTTAGATTCCACCATGAACAATACGGACCAAACTAAGAATAACAGATACAGGGGCTCCCACATGCATATATCTTCAGTATCAGTTTCTAGAACAAACGCTTCAAAAGATTCGTTAAATTCTATTTCATTGTCATTATTTGTAGATTCTCTCTTGCATTCAGTAAAATGACACCCATCTACAGAAAGCAATCTGAAAGGATGCAACCAGTCAGAATGAACACATGCATATTATCAAGCAACATGGTGATCATATTAACTTGAGTTTGGACAGAAAATATGAATAATAAAATATACAATTGACACTGCTGCCACCAAACATTTCATATTTCTAAATGGTTAAATGAGATAGGATAGGGGAAGGAAAATTGAAATAAAAGAAAAAGGAGATAAAATAGGACAAATCCTAAACTTCACCACCTAGAATTCGCCCCAAAACCTAAGGTATCACCACCAGACAAAGGTAAAGACATTCTCTAATTATAAAATTTCTAATCAAATTGTAATGTTTTCACAATTACAAGAGCCACTATTTTAATAGGGCTTCCAAGATAACATCAAAATAGACATATCCTATCAGGCCATGATTAAATCCCATAAAATCCTCAACAAAATTAAATATCAAATTCAAAATACAAAAAGAAAACTAATTCAAAAATAAAATCCAGTACCCAAAAGCTGAAACAATAAATTTTGAAATAATTTTGGAGCTCCTTGCATCATTAAAGAAAAAGCACTTTAAACAAATAAACCTAGTGTGCACGTTCAGCTATGAATGATTGATTTGTTATGACTTTGCATATTCGTCTATTCAAGATTTATTTTATGGAACCCACATGTGATGTCCAATTGAAGTAAAGTTGTGCGGTTTCAAAGGTCTAGTTATGTGTAAAATTAAATTTTTTTTGGGTTTTTCTTATATTAGTTATGGTCTAATATAACTAAACCATAAATCTATCCCCCCAAAAAAATAAAAAACCATGGTCAATTTTGTATTTAGGGGCAAAAATGTGATTTCATCCATTCATGTTAATCAAGGATACTTTGGTATTTTAGTTGGTCTAGAATTCTCTATAAGATCAGTATCTAGATTTTCTCTTCTTTGAGACCAAGTTAGTCTTTCATTAGGCTGTTAGTTTACT
Organism: Quercus glauca; assembly: GCA_023736055.1. Classification (NCBI taxonomy): domain Eukaryota; kingdom Viridiplantae; phylum Streptophyta; class Magnoliopsida; order Fagales; family Fagaceae; genus Quercus; species Quercus glauca. Next base: position 22,117,795 of record CM043319.1, on the reverse strand, counting down.
AGTCAAACTAAGAGTCCTAATACTACTAGTACAACAAATAGCCAATATACTAAAAGAAGATTTGGAGGTGATCAACAAAATATTGAGTGTTTTGAGTATTGAAGCACATTGGCCTTATTGTTCCTCTCATTCATTTCTTCTCTTTTTTCTTTTTTTCTTTCTTGTGGTACTGTTAACAGGTATTGTTCATAAAACCCTTGAATACCATAAAATCCTCTCTTTTCCCTCTTGCTTACAACCCATAATCAAGTCCTTTCTTTCACATATCAAAGCCCTAAAACCACACATTTTCTTCTACCAAATAACATCCACCTAATAACCCATAAACCTTTCTTCAACAATTTCTAAACCCACAATTTCTTCTACCAAATAACATCCACCTAATAACCCATAAACCTTTCTTCAACAATTTCTAAACCCACAATTTCTTCTACCAAATAACATCCACAATTTCTCGTAAGCCTAAATCCCACAATCACAGTAGGACAAATTCTCTAATTTGACCTACGTCAGCCCATACATACATGCACGCATGTGTGCACCCGCACACATATGTAAATTAAATCTAGCTTAGAGTAACCTAGATTTAAATCTAGCTTCGAGGGATGTGAACAGAATATAAAGCCTTCTTCATTCATACTTTGTTGGATTGAAGTGCTACTTTTTTTTCTCATGTTTTTCTCTCTTAAATTTGTTTGATCATTGTACTTTGAATTGATTGTACTTCTCTCTTAGTACACAGCGGTGTACTAGACTACTAGGGTTGTTTTCTTTCTAATAACATTTTTTTCGTTACTTATCAATAAATAAATCTACCTTTGAGTAACTACTTAATTGTTATTATTAGTAGATAATTGAAGGCACTCTGGATATTATAACACTATACATTAATCATATTAACAAGTGTCAAGATACAAAAGTCAATGCCATATAACTCATTCAAAAAAACAATTACTCTGCTAATGAAATAGATCAAAATTCAAACAACATACATTTGACAGGAAGTTATAACTAAAAAAATATTCTCAACCCCATGGTCTCTTATGACATTGGAAACCATTGGAAAAGGTTACATGATATTGTACTAAGGCCAAAGAAGAAATGCTAGTCACCATCAGGCTACTTCAAACAATCTAGTCCAAACACTTCCTAAAGGTTCAATTGGTTTAAGAATTTAAAAAAGGAATTTTCTTTGGGATAACTTAGGGAACCTTCATAAAGATGAGCCATTTGGAGACACCTCTAGCCAGTAAAACCTACAGGCTAATAACCCCATCCACTAGAACCAATTGCCAGGTAATCCAGGGGCATTCACACGGATGAGTGAGGTTATGGGTTCAAGGTCCACTAGGTGCATGTGTAACTTACTAATCACAATCTATATATATACCAAGAGGTGTCAATTTAGCTACAATGACTTTTTTCCTATCAATATGAAAAAGCTATACCATACATTTAAGCTAACATTGCATTCCAAAAAATCTCTTCAAATACTTCCCACCCAAATAAAGAAATCATACATTCTTCATTTAAAAATTTCAAGGACTTGAAATGAGACAACCGCATTACCAATGAACCTAAAACCTATATTGTAACTCAAAGAAACAAATAGAACCACCCAAGTTCTAAAACAGCTTTCAAGATTCACCCTTTGCATTGCTACCTAATCAAACAAGCAACAATGTATATGAATATTTATAAGCAATTCCAAATGTTAAAGCCGAAAAAACAAACCCTGTCAGGAATAGGAGCGACGCTTCCTTCGTCATCACCACCGGCATGTGCCTTGTCATTACTTCTCCCACCACTCTCATTCTCATCCATCTCCTTCTCCCCTACCTCCTCTTCCTCCTCTTCCTCCTCCTCCTCCTCCAAACTCCGATTCTCTTCCTCCTCCTTCTTCTTCTTCTCCGCGGCTTTCACGGCGCCTACGTCCTCATTGCCCACTCTCTGCTTCTTACTGTTGTTGTTGTTGTTGGTATTGGTATTCGCTGCCGCGGCCGCCGCACTCCTCCGCCGCGTCCTGGTCGCAATAGCCTCCCCTACTTCGATTTGATTCTTCAGCGGCTTCCTCTGCTCTTTCGGCTGCTTCGGCTGCGGTCTCTGAATCTGCTTCGCTTCTGCTGCTGCTGCTGCTGCTGCCCGGCTCTTGCGCACTTCGCTACGCAGTACCGGCATCGTTCATCTACCGTATCTCATCCTCCGCCTCTCAAACAATCAAAAAAAAAAAAAAACAACTTTCTCTTTCTTTCTCTCTCGCACAAGAATTCTCCTTCGAATCACAATGGAAGAGAGAAAGATCCCTAGATTGTGACCGAAAGAAGAAAAAACAAGAAACCAATGGAGAATCGAGCAATGAATGTGCGAAAATCGGAACCTTCAAGCCGAGAATTCGAACGAAAACCAGTAGATCGTGGCTTTGTAGCAGTGAAATTAGGGTTTTAGGAGATCGGAAATTCGGAACTGACTGAGAGAGAGAGAGAGAGAGAGAGAGAGAGAATGAGAGAGTGAACAGAGGACTAGTTGTACTTTCAGAGATAGAGTGAGAGAGAGAGAGAGGGATGTTGATTATATATATAGTTTTGTTGATTTGGGAAAAAAAGTAAAAGTGAAACTTAATGACGTGGAAGAGTTAGACCCGTTGATGGGGGTGAGAGTGGACGGTGAGATTGGGATTTCTGGGAATTTTTTTGATTTTGTATGGAGAAAGAAAAGAAAGTGATGTGAAAGTACTGAAAAGGACTTGGTGCTTGAGATTTTCTGACAAACCTAGTCAGGAAGAAGAGAAGAGAGGGAAATTTTGAGCGCACGCTGTTTTTATCGTAGGGAATATGGGGAGGGGAGCTGAAATCTGAACCGTTGATCATCATAATCTGTACGATTTGATGTTGGATTGATCTTGAACTGCTTTTTCCTTTTGCTAAAATAAATTTGGGATTAGGATTGGTTGCAATCATCCTATCCAAACTCAAAATTTCTTTTTAACACCTTCACTTTTTTAGTGTGTTTAAGACTAATTAATAAGATAATTTTTTTTTGCTTTTTTTTATTTTTTTTAAGTATAAATATATTTTAGTACACTTTCAATAAAAAAATTTTAACAAAATAAATAAATAAGTTATTCCCAAGCGAATACAAAAAGTTATTTTTTTCAACACTTAATCTGAGCCATTAAGTTATTGCATTAAGTGTCTAATCTCAATGAAAAAAGGATTAATGATGAACTAGATAACAAAATATTTTTAATGTTATGATTTGTAATATATAGCATATTCCAAACCAAAAAAGAAATAATTATATTTTTCTAAATAAAGATAAGAAATAATAGTTTCTCCAAAAAAAAAAAAAAAAGATAAGAAATAATAAAGCAAATCAAGATTACAATTTTTTTTAACAACAATAAAAGAGGGACTTTGCCTTGCTAAAATTTAAATATAAGCTTATAAAAGTGGATTCCAGTTAGTTCAACTGGTAAAGTTCTGATGGTTGAATAAGAGATCTAGAGTTCAATCCCCGCCTATACCGAAAACCGATTAGTGTCTTGGTCTAATGATAAAAATGTATCATTAAGATTGAATGTCATAGATTGGAACTCTTTCAAAAAAAAAAAAAGGCTTACTTGTAAGAGAACTCTGTCGACTGGATGTGAAACTTATAATATGAGCATGATGAACAATTAGTAGCTTAATTAAAAATTATATGTAAATAAATCAAACCTATATTAATAATAGTTAGTTACATAATATTTTATGACATTATATATATACTCTATATAAGAGGATTCCGTTCTTTGGACTGGACTTATATGTGGTTCAGAAATACCCCTAAACCTTACATTTAACAAAAAAAAAAAAAAAAAAAATTGGAGGACAACCCAATAAAAATATATCTCCAACTCCACTTAAAAATTAAAATGCCTACAAAATATAACACTCTACTGCTAATCCATGTCTTCAAAACATACTTATCCAATTTTTTGTAAAGGAAAATTATGACACTAGACAAAAAAAAAAAAAAAAAAAAAAAAAACCTCATTGCACGTACAAAGCGCATCTGATGAGGCTAGTATACATATATTGAGCTACTTTGTAGAGTCTATAAGTTTCTTTAAAATTAAAATATAAAATTATGATATATGATTAAATAATTAATTAAATGAAAATTTTTGTAATTGAATTTTAGTTATGGTAGAATTTTAAATTTCATGGATTTTAATTAGTAGAGTTTTATGTGAAGTAATTTTTTTTTCCAAAATCGTAAAATAAATTATTAGTAATGATGATGTATGAAATCAGTTGGTTGAACACTTCGGCTTCGGTCGGCTACAGCGGTAGCGAAGGCGGTAGCGAAGGCGGTAGCGAAGGCGGTAGCGAAGGCCTGAAAAGAAGAAACATTGAAGGAAGTGACCGGGGTGGACCGGTCAAATACTCTCCGATGATAAAGTTAGTTTTCTTAACAAGGAAATGTAATTCCAACTTTTCGGGAGTAAAGTATCAGAGTTTTCATCATACCTTTGCATGTTTCAGACCGGTCCTTTATATAGGGGATCTTGGGACGGTTACTCGGTTTAGTAACCTCCCCAAGATTTGTGGAATAACTGGTTTTACGGAGATAACTTCCCCAACGGCTATAGAAGCAATAACCGCTGATGGAAGTTACATACTTAGAAGAAATTGTTGGCGATGAACACAAGTTGGTCACCTGCTCAAGAATTGGTTAAGTGTTGTATGGTCGTCCATGTGCAATGTCTATGGACGACCTTGTGGACGACCCTTCGTCATGCCGTTGTTTGGTCGTCCATCTGCTTCGCATATGGACGACTCTTTCGCCTTGATTATGAGATTTATTCAATTGGGTCAACTTCTCATGGACGAGATCTCTGGACGAATAAGATTGTCTTGGATGCTTGGCTAACCATTGGTGATGGACGACCCATCTGGACGAGCCATAGATGTAATTTTTTGGTTACCCCATCAGTTGCCCCCTAGTCCAGGGTGTCGTCCAGGGACATTATAGGGATTTTATCCCGTTCATACATCCACGTGTCGTGATTTAATACGTTAAGCAGTTAAATCGATTTGCATTTCCCTATGCAATTGCCACGTGTCATTTTCTTAATGGAGGATGTCGCTTCGCTGACCCTACTCCTGGGCCCTATAAATAAGCACATTCTCTTTCTTGCCCTTCACCTCATCATAAACTTCCTTTTGCTCTCTCGTCCAAGACCCTCGTCTAGCATTCGTCCTAGTTCTCAGGTACTTACTCTTCCCTTTAGGTTTTCGTTTTCATCTTTCCTTTAGTTATGTCTTCGTCTAGTAGTATAGAGAGAGAAATAGACGAGTATCAGGACGTCTCATCTGGGAGTTATGAAAGTGATGAGGGTAGTACTAGTTTTAGTAGTAGTTCCTCGGACGAGCAGTACTCGTCCGGAGTTCCTGGCATTTCTTTAGAAGAATTTCAAGAAATGCAACGTAGGACGGCCTCTGGAACAGGAGCTAGTTCGTCCAGAGCGCCACCTAGCCCTTCTCAGGACGAGGAGGAGGAAGAGGAGGAAAATGTTATTTATAGCTGTGCACCTGAGGTAGCTTCCACCTTAGACGTTCCTAAGTTAAAAACCTTAGTAGATAGATATCAAATCCCTGTTGAGTTTGAACCTCGTCTGCCCAGGGAAGGAGAGTGGTGTTGTTCACCTTCTTCTGGTTTGGGAGTATATTCGTCCTATTTTTTAGCTGGTCTTAGGTTCCCCCTTAATTCGTTTTGTAGAGGTCTCCTTCATAGATTAGGTATTGGTCCCAACCAGCTTAATCCTAATGGTTGGAGGACGATAGTTGCCATGCAAGTGTTATGGCGTGAGGCATTAGAAGGGAACTGTCCTTTAACGGTGGACGAGTTCCTTTACTGTTATAAGCCCTCAGAGATTAAAAAATCTGCTGGTTTTTACCAGTTCTCGTCCAGAGGCTCTCATTACAGTTTAATAACGGGCCGTAGCTCGTCTGATAGGCTCTGGAAACAAGAGTTTTTTATTATTTCTGGAAGCTGGGCTGGGGACCCAACTGAAGTTAGTAATGCCCCCTTCCCTCCTTTTACCAGCCCCATAGGTCGCCTTCGTCCTGAGGGTATGTTTTCTTCCTGTGTCATTTCTTTTATTCCTTGCACTTTTTCTATCTTTCAGTCGTCTAACCACCTTTCTTTTATTGGTGCAGCTGTTACTCGTCCACGCTTGGACAAGTTTTACTTGGACCAAATAGAAAAAGTTCGTGCCTTCCCTAGAAGGTCTTTTCACGAACTAGTGACCTTCAGCAGTTTGGCTACCTGGGGATTAGGTCCAGAACCTTCTGCTGAAAATTTAAGTCACGAGGAAACAACTCGCAAGAGTGAGTGTCGTCCAGCATCATATCATTTCCTTTTTTGTTTTCTTTTCTCCTCTTTTTTCTAACTGATTTCTTTCGTCATAGGAATACTTACAATGAGAGAAAACAAAGAAAAAACTATAGCTAGTGGGGACGAGGATGTGATCGCTTCGCCTATCGTCCAGAAGCCTTCCGTCCAGACAACGAAGAGAAAATCAAAGAAAATTTCTAGTGCTGTAGACTTGGAAGACCTTCCGAGTCGTCGAGGCCCAAAAAAGCCTAAAACCACTCACACTTCATCTCTTCCCAAAGTTCCCAAATTTGTACCACCGACGGTGAATCTGGACGACCCTTCTGTCAATGTGGAGCCCGTCCAGATAATCCATCCTGTTTCAACTGATCCCACTCCTTCTCTAGCCAAGAATCCTCGCAAGCCTCATTCGTCTGAAGCATCTGATCGTCCTTCGAACTTGGTGCTGGACGAGGGATATGCATGGAGGACGTTCAAAGGTATCGTCACTGATAATGAGGTTAACGAATGTTATAACATGTCAGTGAAGGAGTTTGAACGTTCTGGCATCCATGATCTCTTCAAGGTGAGTTCCATTCGTCTTTGAGTGTTTTTACTGAATCTTTAAAAAGTAGAACTTTCTAACTTTCTTTCGTCCATGCACAGGCTATGTCAAAGTTTTACACAGCGACGTGCCAGGCCAAGGAACTTGCTGAGGAGGCCAAGACGGCGAAGGGGAAGACGGAAGAGCTGAACAAGGAAATCTTGTTGAAGAAGGGGGAGGTGATCAGGGTGAAGGACAACTTCAACCGTTTGCTGGCAAGTGAGACGAAGCTGAAGAACGAGGTGGAAGAGCTCAAGGCAGATGCTGTTGAAAAGGATACACGCATTGCATATTTAGAGGGACAAGCTTCAGAATTTGCCTCGTCCTTGGAAAAAGCTCGTGAAGAGGCCATAACAGCTTTCAAGAAGTCTGACGAATATAAGAATCGTCTAGACAGCCACTATGCTGCTGGCTATGAAGACTTCCGTGCTGACGCCAAGGAGGCCTTCCCTGAGTTAAACTTTGATTCCTTCAAGCTTCCTCTCGCCACAGAAAGTTCTGTGCTAGCAACGAGTTCGGAGGACGTCAACGTGGTGGACGACTCCAATGAAGTGACTCAAGACGATCCGAAAGAATGACTTCACCTTTTCAAAAAGTTTATATTTTTGCTTAAGTGCCCTAATGTTTTGGGCTTTTACTTCTTTCTTCTTTATTTAAATTTATTTGAGTACAATTTCCTCGTTCAAGTTTATGGACGAGTTTTATGAACAAGCAATATACTCAAGGGTTTTTGGACGGTGGTCGTCTACCCTTTAAATTTTATGAATGTATGAATGCCTTTCCTTTTCACTATTCATTGTGTTTGAATATTTTGTGAACAAGCTTCCTTCATATCGTCCATACCATTTTTATGGCTATGGGATTTTTCCCTTTTACTAAGGTTTTTACCTCGTCTTGAACATATGGACGAGCTCCTTCATGTATAACATCATGAGTTGTAATGTTCGTCCATGAATGAGGTCTTTTCACCAAATTCAATTGTTGCTCATTGGACGACTGTTTATTCGTCTTTAATAATAATTTCCCAACTAATGCTCGTCCATGAGCTGGATTGTTAAAGTTGGTTAAATTTGTCTACAGAGTTGTGTTTTTTAAATGCACATTGCTCGTCCATGGGCTGGACGATTGCACTTCAGGTTTGTCTCGTCTTGAGCTTAGACGGACATACCTTGTCTATTTTTCTTGCTTTATCCTTATTTAAAGGAAAGCTTTTGGACGATACTTCCTTGCATCCAAGGATTTTACTCGTCCTCAACTTTTATTTTTCTTGCTTTATCCTTTTTTTTTAAAGGAAAGCTTTTGGACGATACTTCCTTGCGTGCAAGGATTTTACTCGTCCTTGGCTTTTTCGCCTTCTGTGGATCATTTTGAATCATAGAAAATGAAGGATTCCCATACATATTTAAAACACATCATATGTATATTTAGAAATCCATACTATGTAATCATTCGTCCACAATCATGACACATGCTTAAGAGCTTGTGTTTAAAAATACATAATACAACATAACTTCGTCCATGAGTAGCATAGCATACACACTTAAAACACAATAGTAATAAGCAAATACTGGAAAATAATAATATTAAGCATTACTTCAAACGTCCAAGGTTCTCGTCCATGTCAGAGCTCGTCCATGACCACCCTTCATTGATAGTATCTCCTTAGATGTTCAACATTCCACGGGTGCTCTAACTTTCGTCCATCCAGGGCTTCCAAATAGTAGGATCCTTGTCTCTTGGAGTTGATAACTCTGTAAGGTCCTTCCCAATTTGGTCCCAGCTTCCCATGGGCCGGGTTTTTAGTTGCCAAGGAGACCCTTTTAAGGACGAGATCTCCAATGCTGAAGCGCCTGGGTTTTACCATAGCATCGTGTTGTCTTGCCATGAGATTTTTGTACCTTGCTGTTCTTTGCTCCGCGTCCATCCTTACCTCGTCTATAAGATCAAGGTTAAGACGAAGCTGCTCATTGTTTTCCTCATCTTGGTACTTCATTACCCTATGGCTAGCCATATGTACCTCTGCTGGTATGACCGCTTCACTCCCATAAGCCGGTTTGAAAGGGGTCTCTCCTGTGGGAGTCCTTGTTGTTGTTCTGTAAGCCCACAAAACACCTGGTAATTCATCTGGCCATATTCCCTTTGCCCCTTCAAGCCGAGTCTTGATGATTTTCAACAAGGATCGGTTTGCTACTTCTGCTTGTCCATTAGCTTGTGGGTGGGAGGGTGAGGAATAGTGATTCTTGATTCCAAGCTGATCACAAAATTCTCTGAAGGGGGTGTTGTCAAACTGCCTTCCATTGTCAGATACTAGTACTCTTGGTACGCCAAATCTGCATACAACGTCCTTCCAGACGAAGTTTTTGACATTTTGTTGTGTAATTTTCACTAAGGGTTCAGCTTCCACCCATTTAGTGAAATAGTCTATGCCAACTACCAAGAACTTCATCTGTCTCGTTCCAGTTGGAAAGGGGCCCAAAATATCCAAACCCCATTGTGCAAAAGGCCAGGGGGCCATCATTGGGGTGAGGTATTCTGAAGGCTGTTTAGGAATGTTACTGAAACGTTGACATTGGTCACATACCTTAACATATGCCTTAGCATCAGCTTGGACGGTCGGCCAGTAGTACCCTGCACGAATGACCTTGTGGACGAGTGACCTAGCTCCTGAGTGGTTTCCACACGCTCCTTCATGAACTTCTCTCAGCATGTAATTCGCCTCGTCTGGAGCTAAACATCTCAGGTATGGCTGTGAAAAACCTCTCTTGTACAACACTTCGTCCATAAGGATGTATCTGGCTGATTTGACTCTTAGCTTCCTAGCTTCGTCCTTCCCTTCTGGAAGCCTTCCGTGCTTGAGGTATGAGACTATCGGGGTCATCCAATTTTCCTCTCCTTCTATCTGCAACATTTCTGGAAGGTCTATGCTGGGCATGTATCGTATTTCATCTAACTCGTTCATGGCTTCATTAGCGGAGGCTTCCTTCGCTAGAGTGTCTGCTTCCGTGTTCTCTTCCCTCGGGATTTGAACGAAATTAGCTTCCCTAAATTTCTTCACAAGGCGTAACACCTTCCTCAAATATTTCTTCATTCTATCTTCCTTTGCTTCACATGTTCCATTTACTTGGCCTATGACCAACTGTGAGTCTCCCAGGACGAGTACTGAGCTTGCTTCTACAGATCTGGCCAACTCTAACCCTTTAAGAAGGGCTTCATACTCCACTTCATTGTTAGTTGTCTGATACTGTAGGCGAGCTTTGTACTTCAATTTATCTCCTTCTGGTGATTGCAAAACAACTCCTATACCTCCTGTATGCAGTGTAGATGATCCATCTACATGGACGACCTATTTTTTACTGTCTTCTTTCTCATCTAAGTCCTCATAGCTTGGAGTGAATTCTGCAATGAAATCTGCTAGGGCCTGAGCTTTTATTGCATTCCTCGGTTGATACCGAATATCAAATTCACTGAGCTCAACTGCCCATTGGATTAGTCGTCCTGCAGCTTCAAGTTTGTTCATTGCCTTCTTGAGCGGATGATCAGTCATGACTATGACGACGTGACCTTGGAAGTAGTGTCTTAACTTCCTGGAAGCTGTTATTAGCGCAAAAGCTAACTTCTCTATTAATGGGTACCTTCCTTCCGCTCATCTCAATGCCCGGCTGGTATAATACACAGGCTTCTGCACCTTTTCTTCCTCCCGGATCAACGCTGAGCTCACGGCATGTGGGGACACTGCTAAGTACAGATATAATTCTTCTCCTAGCACGGACGGACTTAGCAATGGAGCCGTAGTGAGATAGTGCTTTAGGTCCTGGAAGGCCCTTTGGCACTCGTCCGTCCACTCAAACGCCTTCCTGAGAATCTTAAAAAAGGGTAAACACTTATCAGTGGCTTTTGAGACAAACCTGTTCAGTGCTGCCACTCGTCCAGTTAGTGACTGGACTTCCTTGATGTTCTTCGGTGGTTCCATGTTCAGTATGGCTTGGATCTTGTCTGGATTTGCCTCAATTCCTCTCTCTGATACCATGAATCCTAGAAACTTTCCTGACGATACTCCGAATGCGCATTTACTTGGGTTTAGCTTCATCTTGTATCGCCTAAGTGTTTCAAAAGTTTCTTGAAGATCATCTAAGTGGCTTCCCTCATCTAAGCTCTTCACAAGCATGTCATCCACATATACCTCTACATTCCGTCCTATCTGTGGACGAAACATATGATTCACCAACCTTTGGTAAGTTGCCCCTGCATTCTTCAAACCGAAGGGCATCACCTTGTAGCAAAACAAACCTTGACTTGTAATAAAAGATGTCTTTTCCTGATCTGCCTCGTCCATCTTTATCTGATTATATCCAGAGAAGGCGTCCATGAAGCTCAACAGTTGATGGCCAGCCGTAGAATCAACCAGTTGGTCAATACGAGGCAAAGGATAACTATCCTTAGGGCAAGCTTTGTTCAAGTCGGTGAAGTCGACGCACATCCTCCACTTGCCATTTGCCTTCTTTACCATTACTACATTTGCCAACCAATCCGGGTAATAGACTTCCCGGATAAACTGTGCCGTGGTTAGTTTCTGAACCTCTTCCTTGATAGCCTTCTCTCGCTCAGGGGCGAACACCCTCTTCTTTTGACGAATAGGCTTAGAAGAGGGGGACACATTCAGTCGATGAGTGATTACGCTTGGATCAATGCCAGGCATGTCGTCATGACTCCATGCAAAAACATCGGCATTCTTTTTGAGAAACTGAACGAGGTCTTCTTTCGCCTTTTCCTTCATACTTGTTCCAATTCTAGTGAATTTCTCAGGATCATCTTCTTGCAACAAAACATTTTCTAATACTTCGGTAGGTTCCGCAACAACTTTTCTTTCCTCTATGCTCATCGTCTGCATCTGCTCGTCCATAGCCAACATGGCTAGATAACACTCTCTGGCTGCCAATTGATCTCCTTGTGCTTGCCCAATCCCACACTCCGTAGGGAATTTAACTGATAGATGGTAGGTGGATGTTACCGCCTTCCAACTGTTCAAAGTTGGTCTTCCAATGATGGCATTGTATGAGGATGAACAATCCACCACAAGGAAATTTACTTCCTTAGTTATCTGCTGTGGGTATGATCCTACCACTACAGGCAAGGTAATGGTACCTACAGGCTGCACTTTCATTCCTCCGAATCCGATCAGTGGCGAACAAGCTGGACGAAGCTGATCTCGTCCAAGCCTCATCTGCTGGAAGGCAGGATAATACAATATATCTGCTGAGCTTCCATTGTCCACCAACACCCTCCTGGTTCTGTAATCTGCTATGAGTAGGGTAATGACGATTGCATCGTCGTGTGGATGATGGATTCTCTCAGCTTCCTCGTCCGTGAATGAAATGGTTGGCTCGTCCGTCCCCCTCGTCCTTGGGGATCGTCCAGAGAGTTGGACATTTTGCACTGCTTTGAGATACGTCTTCTTTGCCTTGGAAGATTGTCCTGTCGATGTCCCACCAATGATAACCCTTATTTCTCCTAGCGGGGGTCGTGACGACTCTTCCATCTTTGCTTTCAACTTTTCATCTTTATGATCCCTTCCAACGAAATGCCTCAACTTTCCTTGTCTTATGAGATTCTCAATCTGCTGCTTCAAGTCGTAACACTCGTCCGTGTCATGCCCATGATCCCTATGGAAGCGACAATATTTATTCTTATTGCGCTTGTTAGGATCTCCCTTCATCTTCTCTGGCCACTTCAAGGAAGGATCATCCTTGATCTGCATGAGCACTTGGTCGAGTGGGGCATTCAAGGGTGTGTAACTTTGACTTCTTGCTGATGGGCCTGCCTTCCTGTTATCCCTGTCTCGGTCCTTCCTATCTTCCGTTCGTCCCTTCTTTGGACGAGGCCCTTGATCAGAGTGACGCGGGGGATTGACTTCCATTCTTTCAGCTCTCTTCCTCTTCTTAGCTATGATGGCGTCTTCCGCGTTCATAAAGTTTTGGGCTGAATGGACAAGTTCAGCCATGGATTGGGGCTCTTTCTCATACAACTTGTGAATGAACAAGTCTGAATTAACCCCATTGTGGAAGGCAGCCAATAGTAGCTTGTCGTCCACCTCGTCTACTGTCAGGGCTTCCTTGTTGAAGCGTGTGATAAAGGAACGCAAGCTTTCATTCTCTCCTTGCTCTATGGTCAGCAAACTGGACGAAGAACGTTTGTGCCTCTGTCCTCCAATGAAATTATTGACAAATAATTTGCTTAACTCCTCAAAAGAACTTACGGAATTCGGAGGTATTTTGCTGAACCATACTCGCGCTGGTCCCTTGAGGGTGGTAGGGAAGGCTCTGCACATAATCTCGTCTGGTACTCCTTGGAGATGCATTGTTGTTTTGAAGGTAGCGATATGATCAAAAGGATCACGTGCTCCATCATATGAATCCAGGGAAGGCATTTTGAACTTCGGAGGCAAGGGATGCCCATTGATGGAAGCCGTGAAAGGGGAATCTGTTCGGTGAACCAAATCCTCGACGGGATTTGCCCTTCTCATGTTTTCCTTCATTTCGTCCATGACCTTCCTCATCTGGTCCATTTCTTTCTCCAAATGTGGCACCCTTCGTGAAGTGGTGCCTCTTGACTGAGCCTCGGGCTCAGCATTTCCTCCTCTGTCTTCCTGACTTTGGGATTGTCTCTCAGCATGTCCTTCACGGCGTTGCCTCTCCATCTCCCTAGTCAATTCTTGATTCTGGCGAGTTAACTCCGCCATTGCGGCTGCCATGGATTGCATGTGTTGGATGGAAGGCGACGGCATGACAGGCGCTGATTGGCGATCGCGGAGGGGGTTGCTTGAAGCGTCTCTGCTTCCCTGATGGCCTGGGCTTGTAGCCCTCGACCTAGTTCGAACCATTCAACCTTTTTTGTTGCAGAAAGCCAAATCGTAGAACAACTTACGCTTCCCACAGACGGCGCCAACTGATGATGTATGAAATCAGTTGGTTGAACACTTCGGCTTCGGTCGGCTACAGCGGTAGCGAAGGCGGTAGCGAAGGCGGTAGCGAAGGCCTGAAAAGAAGAAACACTGAAGGAAGTGACCGGGGTGGACCGGTCAAATACTCTCCGATGATAAAGTTAGTTTTCTTAACAAGGAAATGTAATTCCAACTTTTCGGGAGTAAAGTATCAGAGTTTTCATCATACCTTTGCATGTTTCAGACCGGTCCTTTATATAGGGGATCTTGGGACGGTTACTCGGTTTAGTAACCTCCCCAAGATTTGTGGAATAACTGGTTTTACGGAGATAACTTCCCCAACGGCTATAGAAGCAATAACCGCTGATGGAAGTTACATACTTAGAAGAAATTGTTGGCGATGAACACAAGTTGGTCACCTGCTCAAGAATTGGTTAAGTGTTGTATGGTCGTCCATGTGCAATGTCTATGGACGACCTTGTGGACGACCCTTCGTCATGCCGTTGTTTGGTCGTCCATCTGCTTCGCATATGGACGACTCTTTCGCCTTGATTATGAGATTTATTCAATTGGGTCAACTTCTCATGGACGAGATCTCTGGACGAATAAGATTGTCTTGGATGCTTGGCTAACCATTGGTGATGGACGACCCATCTGGACGAGCCATAGATGTAATTTTTTGGTTACCCCATCAAGTAATAAAGTTTGGTAATCAAATTTTTTTATTCAGGTAGGATTTTAAATTTATTGGAATAACGTATCAAAGCATTGTGTAAAGTAAACTATTGAATCCAACTCATATTAGTATATAGGATAGGGTTTGTTTGACTTAAATGTGGACTTTGATTTCCTTCAACAATTCCTTAGACTTTGTCATATATCCGTACATGGTACATTGTATACAACCTTTTTCTTTTTTGCTGAGACATATAATAACCTTTTTATTTTTATTTTTATTTTTATTCTTATTTTTTGAGGAAAATAACCTTTTTATGTTAATTATTACCATATATGGTAGAGAATTGTCAACGGCCCTACTACAATAATATTCCAAACAACCTTCTAGGCTTCTACATTCTCCTAAGATGAAGCTGCTCTCATAAATAATAATAATAATAATAATTCCAAAATGGTTTACAAAAGTTAAAATTATTATTTCTCATGATTATCATTTTACTGATATCGCCATGATTGATTCTGGTGCAGATATGAATTGTATCCAAGAAGAATTGATTCCTTCAAAATATTTTGAAAAATCAACTGAAAGATTAGTTTCTGCTAATGGTTCTCGAATGAAGATTAAATATGAATTAAACAATGCTCATGTTTGCCATGATAATGTATGTTTTAAGATTCCTTCTGTTCTGGTAAAAAATATGACTGATAAAGTGATTCTTGGTTTGCCTTTTGTAAATGCTTTGTATCCTTTTCTTATTGAACATGATGGAATTACTACTGATCCTTTTGGACAGAAAGTAAAATTCAAATTTGCTTCAAAGTTTGAGATTGATAATGATGATGTTTTAAATCTGATACATGCTAAAATCAAACATCTTAACTTCCTTTAGCAAGAAGTTAGATACAAGAAAATTGCTGAACAACTTTTTGACAAATTGTTGCAATCAAAAATTGATAATTTCCAAAAAATTCTGATCGATGATGTTTGTTTTGATGTTCCTAATGTTTTTTGGCATAGAAGAAAATATATTGTTGATTTGCCATATGTTAAAGATTTTGATGAAAAGAACATTCCCACTAAAGCTTGTTATGTTCAAATGAATACTGAAATTGTTGAGTTTTGCAAAAAAGAGATTAATGATTTACTTCAGAAAAAACTCATTAGGAATAGCAAGTCTCCTTGGTCTTATGCTGCTTTCTATGTTCAAAAGAATGCCAAGATTAAGAGAGGAACCCCTCATTTAGTCATCAATTATAAGCCCTTGAACAAGGTTTTAGAATGGATTAGATATCTCATACCTAACAAAAATGATTTGGTTCATAGATTAAGCAAGGCTGTAATATTCTTAAAGTTTGATATGAAATCTGGATTTTGGCAGATTCAGATTAGTGAGAAGGATAGGTATAAAACTGCTTTTACTACTCCCTTTGGTCATTATGAGTAAAACTTTAACAATGTTAGGATTATCCAGAGCAAGAGTAATATCAGGAAAATAATTAAAAAAAAACAGGACCATTATACAAAGAAGCAGTAATCACATCAAGAATGCTATCTTTAAAATTTTTAAATCTAGCATCTCTTAAACACATGAGAACAGAAGCATTTATTCCTTTTCTAGTAAGTGATTTAACAGCAACTTGAGCTATACCAATGTGCAAATATCTGAGTTTTTTAGCAAAGAAATCATTAATATATTTTTTAGAAAACAAGCAACATTTTTCATGAGTTTTTGAAATAGAAAATATTTGTTCAACAGTTTTAACTTTGTAAATGGGATAAAAAGTGGTTTCAGCCCAACTAGTTTTATAAATAGTTCTAGTATCAACTTTGGGAATGTTCCATTTCTGGAAATTAGGGAGCTCATGATCTTCAACAGTGTGATCTTCTTCATTTACAATATCAGGAGGACAACCAGTTCTAGAGCTGACAGAAGAGTTGGATCTCCACAACTTATCCATACTATCCTAGGTTTAACACTCAATTATCATGTTTTTCTCACAACCGTTGCATTTCGTAACACATACCCTAAGCAACCCTATACCTTTCACATGCCCTACACGCCATCTCTTGGCTCAAATAGGCCTTCCCAGTCTGATACCATAAAGGGGGAAGGGGGACACACAGCTAAAGAGAAAAGATGGAAGCACAGTATAATAGCAGAGTATAATATAATGAAAGTAATGTAAGCAAATAATTTAGAAAAATAATAAGGCGGTAGTACTAGCCAAGTAGTATATATCAAAATAATTCAAAGTAAATGAAAGCAATTTAGAATCGTCCGAGATGGCGGTAATCCGTCCAAGGTGGCGGTAGCAACAAGTAGTATAATAAATAGAAAGCTGAAAATACTTGTTTGTTGAAGGTAGGTAAAACACTTACAGTAGTAGTGAATACAAGATTGAAACAGTTACAAAACTTGGAACTAGTTCTAGTTTCAAGGTTGTAGTAGTAGGAAATCCTAAGGTAAACAAGGAACTCTCTCTTCAAGAAAGGCTCTCTAAAAGAAAGGAGTTCTAAGGAGGAAATTCTAAAATGAATTCTTAGAATGAATTCTGAATCAAACTTAAGGGACAACCCCCCTTAAATAGGCAATATTCTGAATGAACAATAACAATAAAATTAAATAGTGAGCAGTAAAATCTTTGTCCAAAGCATGCCAAAAGCGGACTCGGAATGCTTGAAAGCAGTCTTGGGAACATGAGGAATCTTCTTTTTAGAACATTATTATAGCATGGGAAACAACAGTAAAGCAGTCTTGGGAACATGAGGAATCTTCTTTTCAAAACATTATTATAGCATGGGAAACAACAGTAAAGCATTTTGGCCGTTATGCAGGCCAGACAAATCATCAATCATCAATCATCTGCTAAATCAGGGTCATCTTCATCATCATGTCCAAACCATTCATGATTGTAGGGGTAGTAAGGGTTATTTGTAACAGATGCACCAGAAGACTGTTCATCATCGGAATTATTTGCAGCTTTTTCATTTGTAATCATCTTAAGCAGAGCATACAAAGCATCAGGATCTTTTCGAATTTCATCTAAAGGAGAACTCTTCTTTTTAGATTTGGTGGAATGCTTAGCAGTTTTAGCAGATGAGAAAGCAGTTGTATCAGCTAGTTTAGCTGCTTGCATTGGGGTGGGGGTATTAACTGCAGGGAGAGAATTGAATGGTGAGAAGTCTCTGGTAACATTGTTAATAACTGATTGTGTGTGGGGAAACTTATCCTACCATTTAACAAACCACCGACATGTAAGGGTATCACCTTCCTTTTCATATTCCCATTTTAGGGTCCACGGCACTTTATATTTTTTAATAAAATGGAGCAGAGGAGGAAACTTAGCACCATGAGAATCAACTTTAAGCACACTTTTAAAATATGTTAAGGAATTAATTAATGGTTCAGGAAATATCTCAGGAGTAGAACCAAAATAAGTCCACCAGCGGGCAAACCAGAGAGGCAAATCAGAATTGAAGTTCTTATCAAAATTAACAAACCAGGAATGTGTCATGTTGTCATTTTGGTGAAGCATAAATCTGAACCAAGCAGTGACATAATCATGATATGAATAGGGAATAGAGGATTTTGGTAACCTTCTTGTGGCAACAAGGTTGGAGCCCCACATTTCTTCAGAAATAATATGTTTTAGGAAAACACTATGATAAATAATCTTAGTAGTATTGATCTGATCAGTTATGGGATTAACGACAATAGAATTTTCATGGTGCAAAATGTCAGAATAATATTGCACATTTTTCTCACCATGTTTAGGAATCCAGTGAAACCTTGGGGGAAAATAGCTAGTAGCAAGTGAAAATGGATCAATGATGGAAGCCCTATTTGGCTCAATAGAGAACAGGTTTTGAACAAATTGCTTTTTAACATATTGTGAAGTATTGGGAGCTTTAGGATAAACAGTTTTAACAGGTTGGGGAATACTGGTTACAGCATAAGGATCATAAGTTGAGGCTAAAATAGAGGAGTAGTTAGGTTTGGGAATAGTACCTAAGGGGGTGAAACGGTTAACAATCTCCAAAGGAGAAGCAGGTTCTTTTTTAACAAGTTGATTAGTAGTGGCAGGTGTCTTGTTTTTTAACCTTCTACTTGCCAATGTGACATTGCAGAAATTCACGGGTAAGGAAATCAGGGATGATGTTTTGAGATCCTTTAATATATTCAATATCGAAATCAAAAACACTTAAAATAGCTTGCCATTTGGCAAAAATATGTTTTGAAGCAATATTTTTAACATCTTTCTCAATAACACATTTAGTACTTTTACAATCAATACGTAACAAAAATTTTTGGTTTAACAAATCACTTTGAAATTTTGAAATACATAGTACTATAGATAAAATTTCATTTTTAATAATACTATAATTTAACTGTGTATTGTTCCAGATTCCTGAATAAAAGCGAATAATTTGTTTAGATGACTCTGGGGAAACTCTTTGTTTCAGAATACCACCATAACCAATGTCAGAGACATCGGTTTCAACAATTTTCAAAGCATCAATAGTGGGAATACCAAGACAAGGTAATATCTTAACATAAGACTTGATTTGTTTAACAAGGGAGGTGAGAACATCAAACCAAGGAGGAGGATTATTTTGTAACTGATCAAAAAGAGGTTTACATTGTCTCCTCATGTCCTTGTAGAAATCAGCAACATAGTTTAGTGACCTAAGAAATTTCTGGAGTTGAGTTTTATCAGTGATAACATCAGGAAACTTATCAACAAATTGGATGGCTCTATCTATAGGACGGATTTGTCCTTCAGAAATATCGTAACCAAGGAAGTGGAAACAGTTTGATTTTCTTAGCAGAGACAACGAGACCATTTCTTTTGATAGTGTCAAGAAACGAATACAAATGTTTCCAGTGTTCATCAATGGAGCTAGAATAAACAAGAACATCATCAATGTAAACAATGGTAAAATGGCTAAAGGAATTGAAAATAACATTCATAATATTTTGGAATTCACTAGGAGTATTCTTAAGGCCAAAAGGCATCAGTGATACCATAAATGTTTGATAATAATAATAATAATAATAAAAATTATTATTATTATTATTATTATTTAAATTTTAAGAAGAAAAAGGGAGAAAGATAAAGATGAAGTTGCTCAACATCACCAATGAAGCATGGAGTAATTTTCATTCTTAAAAAAAAAAAAAAAGCATTGAGTAATTTTTTACTTTACTTCGGGCATATTTTTTTATAGAGAGAGAGAGAGAGAGAGAGAGAGTTAATGGGAAGAAGAGATAAGCTTCAAACCATATATATAGGACACAGTAAAGAATGTTGAAAGCTTAATAGTATAAATGCTAGAAATAATTTAGACCCTCAATTTTTAATTACGACTAGATTAATTTTAGGCTAAACACAATTAAAGCGGAATATATGTAATTAGCCAATTAATTAACCGAAGCATTCAACAATTGCATGGATGAACATGAGGATGCAATGCTTAAATGCAAAGGGCAGTAGGGTAAATAATATCAAACCCAAAATAATACCACAATGTGCTATCGAAGAGGAAAACCAAAGAACTTAACGTAAAAACCTCTTCTTGTCCCTTCAAACCGAAATGATCCACAAGTGAATAAGTTGGAATACAAGGATACCAAAAAGACCCTCCAAGTCTAATCTACCCAAAGTACTTGAGCCCTTAAAACTTTAGCTGCCAATGGACTTCACAGAGCCTTATCTTCACTAGCTTCCTAAATCTCGCAATATCGCACGATTGCATCGCCAAGCCTCTCCGACTTATTTTGGCAAAGACCCAATACTTCTCAAATTCCAAAACACTCTCTACACTCAATTTGGGTGCGCATTGTGTTTGGATAAAAACTCCTCTCAAAGTATAATAATGGAAGAGGGGAAGAGAAGAGATTGCAAAGAATTTTCACTTAAGGATGAGTAGCTCTATCTAAAAGGTGGGTGTTGTGAAAACCTCAATCTCTAGGGTTTTCTATCTGAAAGTTCATATACAATTTTGTGGGTAATGAGAGTATATATGGTATGAGTGAAGGATAGGAAAAGTCACACGCAAATTCCAGTTGTTTGAATAGTTCACGGGTCACTTCACGATTTAGCCAAGTCACGAGTTACTCACGAAATACACTCACTTTTAAGCTTTCAGCATGTGCTCCTCATGTGACCTTCGTGGGTTCTGTAGCCCAAGTTAGTTGCGAATTCCAACGTCTTGAGCAAATCTTCACCACTTAAGACTAAACCCATTATAATTAAATCCCACAAAATACAATAAAATAAATTAATGAAATTACAACATTTTTGTCGTGAAATACAGCAAACATAAATGTTATGTAAAAAACATAACTTAACAAATGTCATTATCATTAACTAAGCAAAATTAGATCAAGATCCTTTTAACTACAAAACAAGTTGAAAAGTTCATGATGCAAATTTAATGTTTCACAAATATAAGTGTGTAAATGATACCACGACATTAAAAGGTAAATGGCATGTCATCAAGCCATAGCTTGCTACTGTAGAAATTAGGTTTCATGAAGTCATTATTGAAGGGGATGCACAAATCATCATCAATTTACTTTAGACAAAGGAAGAATGTTTTGCAGAATATGGTCATGTGATTGAAGATTGCAAATCCTTAGCCTTGAATTTTAGAAAAGCTTACTTTAATCATGTTAAGCGTAATGGTAATGTAGTAGCTCATGTATTAGCAAAGAGAGTATAGTTTATTCAGAAGTTCTAGGTTTGGTTAGAGGAAAGGATGATGTTTCTCCTATTGTAACCCATGACATTTCCTAGTTTTTATGTAATAAGATAATTATATTGTTTTTTTTTTTTTTTAAATGGAGATAATTACAATACTAAAAAACCATAGTATATAAATATTATTGGTTATTAGTAGCACTCAATATACCTTAAAATTTGTAATATTTAATCAAAATTATGATTGGTACATTTCAAAGAGGATCATGTTCTCTCGAGTTCAAGAATTTACTCACTTCATTCAAGTACGCATGCAACTATGAGTCCATATACAATACTACCACCACCTCACATGGCATATAAAGTCATATATCAAGACACTAAAATGTGTATAATAAACTTGTTGATAGTTGATACTTTTTTTTTGACCGAGAAAAGATAGAATTGGTATATTTAAATGAACAAATGTACAAAAGGTGTAAGGAAGGGTCCTGAGCCATGCAGGCCTACACAATAGACTGGGCACCAGGACAAGGACATACTACACATTGCCATAACCAAAAATTGTATAAAATACAAAGAAAAGCTGAGTAGTCACTGTCATGTTCGCTGATTGGCCATCAAAGCTTGGTATTCATGTAGAAATGAAGTTGCTCCATGTAAAATAACCTCCGGATGAGCTTGGGTGTCCTCAAAGTAGTACATATTGCGAGCATTCCATATAGCCCACGCGATCATAGCCCATTGCTCCATCTCAAGCCTAGGCAGCCGCTACATCATCTGTCAAGTTAAAAGGAAGAAATCAAGGGCCACAGCTGAGCTCTTTTGGATCTTCCCACGAACCAATGCCCAAACATTATGAGCGAAAGGGCATTCCTAGAGGATGTGCTTGACTGTTTCACTTTGATGGTTACACACTGCACAAGATGGATTCAACTGTACTTTCTTCATGTAAAGATTGGCTCGGGTAGGCAGGGTATTACAACACGCTCGCCACAAGAACACACGAACTTTTGGGGGAGTGTTAGGGGACCATATTGCCTTCCATAGTCTCCCATCTGCTGCAGTTGTGGAGTGGTCCCTAGTTGAGGGGTGAAGGAGACGTAGTGCCATCGAGTACGTGGATTTAACGGAGAAAACATTGGATTTGTTATCCTTCAAAACTAACACATCGTTTGTCTGCAAGTTGGTCAAGGGTCTTCTTAGAATACTAGTACAAGTATGAGGCTCATACCAGTAGGCTATTTTAGCTCTGTCCCACTCTCTAGTATCCTCATCCACTAGTTCCCTCACTTTCAGCGATCCAGGTCCCTCTCTACGAAGACACGATGGTCGTGGCAGCCACTGATGGCGCGTGATCTCTATTGTGGTTCCACTACCCACTTTCCATTTAGCTTATGCTAAAATGACTTCCCTAGCTTTTAGACCAGCATCCAAGAAGGAGCACTCAAGAAAGTACCTAGCTTTATAAACTCTGAAGAACAGTGAGCTTTGATAGTTGAGTAGCCTCTATGTTTGCTTCGCTAGCATCGCTAAGTTAAATGCATGAATATCACGAAAGCCCATTCCACCAGTTTTCTTTGGATCACACAACCTCTTCCAATTTATCTAGTGATTTTTTTTCTCATTACTCGTTTGTCCCCACCAATATCTAGCTATGATAGAGTTAAAATCACTGCAAAGAGCTTTTGGTAGCTGGAACAAATTCATCGAGTAAGTCGATATGGCCTGTGGTACAGTTTTAATCAAAACCTTTCTCCCTGCTTTCGAAATAAACTTCTCCTTCCAACCATTAACACGCTTAGCTATTCTCTCCCGAAGGTCTTTGAAGGTGCTCATTTTGTTCTTGCCCCTTACCATTGGCAAGCCCAGATATTTTTCGAACTCTAACACAACCTGGGCACTAAGCATACGTTGAATATCCTTTCTCACTACTTGCTCAGTGTTTGGGTTGAAAAACAAAGTTGTTTTCTACCAGTTTATCGCTTGGCCCGAGGCTTGTTCATATGAACCTAGTATGTTGAGAAGACGAGTGCACTAAGATGAAATGGCCGGACAAAATAGTAAACTGTCGTCAACAAAGAGTAGATGTGAAATCCTAACACCATTTCGGTAGAACTAAATTCCCTAGAGATGCTGCACCTCAATAGCTTTTCGAAGTAATGCAGATAGGCCTTTTACGCAAAACTGGAACAAGTATGGTGATAAGAGATCACCCTGCTTTATGCCTCGGGATGGGGAGATGAAACCTCGGGGTTCTCCATTAATCAATACTGTGTAACTTGCCTACGAGACACACTGCATAGCTAGGTTCACCCACCTGTCTGAGAGACCCATCTTTAACATTATTTTCCGTAAAAACTCTCACTCCACACGGTCATATGCTTTATTGATATCTAAATTAACTGTCATGTGACCAATCTTACCCTGCCTTCTATTTTGCATCTATATAACATCTCATACGCTACCGCAGTATTATCAGTGATCAATCTATATGGAACAAAAGTGCTTTGGGAGTCTGAGATAATATTCGGTAGGATAGGTTTCACTTTATTGGCCAAGACCTTAAATACTATCCTACTTACCACGTTACTTAGACTGATATGGTGGTAGTCCGACATAGCCTGAGGGTCCTTTCATTTGGGTATGAGTAAGATATGGGTAAAGTTCATCTTGGTGAGGACATGCCTTGAGTTTAAGGCAGATAGCACTGCTTCTATTATCTCTCTGCCTACTAAGTGCCAGAATTTCTGAAAAAAGAAGGAAGACATACTGTCTGGACCCGGTGACTTTGACGGGTGCATTTGAAATAAAACTTGCTTCACCTCCTCACCCACAAAAGGCCAGTTTAGAGACCGGTTCATTTCCTTCGTCACTACACCATCCACCACACCTAGGACCTCATCCACATTACTTAGGTGTGACATAGCAAAAATGGTCTTGAAGTAGTCTTCTGCTATCGCACCCATGGTTTGCTCATTTGTTTTCCAAATCCCATCCATATTCATCAACCTATCAATATGGTTTTTTTGCCATCATTGGCTTGCCCGTTTATGGAAAAACTTGGTGTTTTTATTGCTTGCAGGGAGCTAGATAGCTCGAGATCTCTATCTCCAAAACACCTCTTCTTGGTGGGGCAAGCTATTTATCTCTCACCTTAGCATGTTGATCTGTACTAGGTTGTCACCATACCCTAGGTTGTTCAAATCCTTAAGTGCAACTTGTTTCTTCTCCAAGTGTTTTTTAGTGTTACCAAACACCTCTCGAGTCTCGACTTCATGCCACCAACTTCATACGGCACCACTTAATCTTCTCGAAGGGTCTGAACATTGGACTCCCGTTGGGTGGGCGATAGTTCCATGCTTCCCTAATCACTTCTTTACAGCCCTGGTGTGCCACCCATCGTTCTTCGAATCAGTAGAGGCGTTTACGCTTGGTTCACCCCTGCTGAGCATAGACACGAGTGTTCAAAAGAATAGGGTCGTGATCAGAGTAAGATACCTGCAGATGAAGGACTTTGGCCAATGGGAATTGGCCCTGCCATTTTGTGCTCACACATGCCTTATCCAATCTTACTTCAACAAAGGCATCTCCAGGTCAGCCATTACGCCAAGTGAAATGGTATCCTTGGTAACCCAGGTCTTCAAGTCCTCAATGCAAAAGGATCTCTTTAAAAGTTAGCATTGGGGCCAAGGGTTTCGGGTTACCGCCTTGCTTCTCATCCGAATGAAGGATTTCGTTGAAGTCACCCAGGCAAACACACGGAATAGAAGCCCTGGCATGCAAGTGTCAAAGTAAGCTCCATGATTTGTGTTTTCCATGCCCCTTTGGTCTCCCACAGAAGTCAGTTATCTGCCAAGGTGGTTGGTTGTCGGATATGACATGTGCATCAATGTGGTTAGGAGAGAAAGTCTGAACATGAAGATCGCAATCCACCTTCCAAAACAAACCCAAAGCTCCACTCTGGCAATTGCTCGGAACAACTAAGATTGATTAGAAGCCTAGATCATGACAAAGTTTACGCATTTCTGTAATACACTGCTTTGTTTCCAAAAGAAACAAAGCGGTGGGTCCTTTACATCTCACCATATTAGTGAGTATTTCCACTACATGTTAGTTCCCAAGCCCCCGACAGTTCCAGCTTATAATAATCATTGTGCTCAGCAGTGGAGCATAGCAGCCTCCACCATTGAAATCTCTGGTTGAGCGTTAGACACTCCAATTTTAGTTAGTTTCCAATCCTTTGCCTTTTCGTATCCCATTGTCACTCCATTGTCTGCAAACTCCATTTTATGGCCCACATGCTGGATTTGTCCACCTAAAGTATCCATCCCCACATAGGATTGTGGTCTAGCTATTCTTGTCCAAGTGGGATGCTTTGTACTAGGAGTAAGGTAGTGGCTCGTGACTTTGGACATTTGTATTACTATTACCACCTTTCTCCAAAACCACGTCCAACATGCCATGCGTGTCCATACTCTCCACGTAATTATGACCTAAAGTTAAGGGAATATCAATATCAATCTCCAAGAGATCTTTTTCATTAACTACATATTCATTTTTTTGTACCAAGTCCATCTCCACTAATTGTGGCTCAGTTTTAGGCGGTACCACATCCCCTGAATTCACGTTAGGCCTGTTCAAGAATTCACCGGCGCCAACAAAACCACCTAAAACCGCGCTGATCCAACCGTTGAAAGCTCCACCAAAGGTTCCCAGCGCGACGATCGGTAGGCTTTTTCCGTTACCAAAGTCCGTCGGTGCGGTGGTTAGCAGCAAGATCAGCAAACCAAAGAGAAACCGAACCAAACCGATATATATATATATATATATATATATATAACTTATACATATATAATATATAATCATTCATTAGTTTTAAAATAAAAGAAATTTAGAGGGAGAGAGAGAGAGTATCAATTTGGCGTGAAACTGAGTCTAAGAGAAGCAAAGGAAGGAGAAGGAAGTTAGAACGGCGCCGTTTCATTTAAATTTTGTTTTTTTTTTTTTAAAATCTGATTCAAAATGACGTCGTTTTGGAACCATTTTAAATTTTTACTATCAGGTTCAAAACGACGTCGTTTTAGTGTCAGAATTATTTATATATAAAAAAAAAAAAAAAACGGAACGCCAAGAACGACTAACGAGGTCGTCATTATCAAAAGAAATTTTTGAATAAAAAAGTCAGAAGGAATAGTCAAGAAACGTGTGTGTGTCAGGAGGAAAGTCTAGGACTTTGAGTGGTCTTGTCCAAGTAAGTGTCTCCCACTTGCATTTTTTGAAAAAATATATATTAAAAAAAAATTTTTTAAATGATGTGGCCGTATGGGTTAATGTGTTACAGTCATGCCACTTGTGTTTTTTGAAAAAAAAAATTTTAAAAATAATAAAAAAAGGATGCCTGTCACTGATAGAGTCAATCACTGTGCAAGATAATTTTTTTCCTCTTGTGATCTCAGCCACAAACATCTTTTCTCCTCCTACTCAGTTGCTCTTATTTCTCATATTTACTCTTTAGACTTTTGCTACTCTCAAGACTCCAAAACTTAGTCATCACTCATCAACTAGACAGCTGCTTTCATTTCCCTTCTAAACCCTAATCTCATTGAACAAACATTAGTTTTTCCCTCTCAGTCTCAGGCTCTCACCTAACCATTTTTCTCTTCTCTTTTTTGCTCTCAGTCAGCCATATAATGTTTCTTCCAAACCCTAATCCCGCCGAACAATTAGTAGTGTTTCCCTTTCAATCTCAAATTTTCAGGCTTCCACCAACCATTTTTCTCTTCTCTTTTGCACTCAGCCACATAATTTTTTTTCCGTACTCTAATCCCACCGAACAAACAGTAGTTTTTCCCTCTCAAATTCTCAGTCTTAGGCTCCAACCTAACCTTCCCCTATTTAAGAACACAAGGTCTCAGTCTCACTCTCTCACAAAGAAAGACTTTCCTCTCAAGGTCTCATGAAATTCCTAATACCTAAGACAGTCAATCTCATTTTCATCTCCGTTCTCTACCGCGGCTTTGCCACTATGTAGTTCTGTCTTTGGTAACCCTAACCGCTACTTTGTTTTAGTTTTATTTTATGGTCACTAAATGTTTCTTGTTGATTCTTTTTTTGGTTATTTTCTTGTAATTTTAGGGGTAATTTAAAAGATTCAGATTCAGCCTAGTAAAGGAATAAATCTCAAAGGCTTAAATAGTTCCTGGGTATTTTCTCATACTATTTATATTTGTTTGAGTTCACAATTTTTGATTTTTTTTATTTATTTTTTGTTTGATTTTCTTTTAAGGATTATTTTTTATTTTGGTTTCAGTTCACCATGTAAATGTTGTGTCAAACTTTCATGTTTGTGTTTGATTTTGCTTTTAGTTTTAGTGCTTTTTTTTTTAAAGGTTCACTCATGTTGTTTGCTATTTGGTTTTGTTTCTAGGGTTCAAAGACTGTAAATTTATTTTTTGATCATCCTGTTGATTAATCACATTGTTGTGATTTTAGTTATATATATATATATATAATATTTCTTTTAAAGTTTCACTCATGTTGTTTGTTGTTTGATTTTGTTTCTAGGGTTCAAAGATTGTTAATTTATTTGTTGATCATCCTATTGATTGATTATACTGTTGTGATTTTAGTTTATTATATCATGCTAGTATGTTGTGATTTTAGCACTGAGAAAGCTGCTTGTATAGTTTTTGCTTACTAGTATTTTATTGAAATTAGTGTATGACTACGTGTTTAAGTTAAAGGTTGCTTGCATAATTTATTTGTTGTTGATTCCTTAATTACTATGTATATGTGATTGTTATTTATATTGATGTAATTAGATCATGGCTACTTGTGCTTCTTCTTCCACCCCCTCTACTGAGTCTACTCCTAGTTCATGTGTTGAGGCTAATCAACCAAGTACACAATCTCCCATTCCACCATCAGGTGCTACACCCCCTCAACCACAAACAAAAACTCAACAAGCTACTATTAATGGTGGTAAAGAGCCTTCTAAGATATGAAACCATTTCTCTAAAATAGAGGGATGTGACCCCCTTTACCCTAAGTCCAAGTGCAATTATTGTAAAAAGAGATATAATTGTCACCCAAAAAGAAATGGAACCTCTACCATGTGGTCTCATATAAAATCTGGTTGTAAGAAGTACCCTTATAGGCGTGATCAAGGCCAAACCACTTTGAGTTACCAAAGTAAAAAAAAAAAATGGAGGGAGAGTGTGGTAATGAGCTGGTGTTGAGGAAGTTTTGTGTGGAAAGACTAAGGATGGCCTTGGCTAGGATGATAATTGTTGATGAGCTGCATTTTAAGTTTGTTGAGCATGGTGGGTTCATTGATTTTATGACAGAGGTAGTGCCTAGGTTTGAAGTTCCCTCTCGAGTTACTGTTGCAATGGATTGTCTTAGAGTTTACATTAGGGAGAAGGAGAGTTTGGAAAAGGTTTTAATAGCTGGTCAAAGGGTGTGTTTGACAATTGATACTTGGACTTCAATCCAAAACCTTAATTACCTTTGTTTGACATTATATTGATGTTGATTGGATTTATCATAAAAAGATTTTGAATTTCTACCTAGTACCTGATCATAAGGGTAAGACCATTGGTAGGGTGGTTGAGTCTTGTTTGCTTCAATGGGGGATTGATCATATTTTTACAATTACTGTTAATAATGCAAGTTCAAATGATGTGGCCATAGAATATCTTAAAAGGAAAACAAAGGATAGGGTGGGTAGCCTTTTGGGTTGTGAGTTCCTTCATATGTGTTGTTGTGCCCATATTTTGAACTTAATTGTGCAAGATGAGCAAAAAGACCTTAATAAGTCAATTGTTAAGGCTCGTAATGTAGTGAGGTATGTGAAATCCTCTCCTAATAGATTTGAGAAGTTTAAGGCATGTGTTGAAAAAGAAAAAATTCAAAGCAAAAGTTTGTTGTGCCTTGATGTGTCTACTAGGTGGAATTCAACTTACTTGATGTTAGAAAGTGCACTAAAGTTTATGGTTGCATTTGAAAGGATGGAGGAAGACGATGGGCATTTCCTTCGTTATTTTGAGGATCCATCTAGTGGTCTCCCTCGGTTTTTAGAATGGGAAAATGTAAGACTTTTTACAAAGTTTCTTGGTATGTTCTATGAGGCAACTTTAAGATTTTCTAGTTCTTTGTTTGTGACTACTAATGTGTATTTCCATGAGCTTGTTAGTCTTCAAGACTAGTTAAATCAATTGTGTAACTGTAGAGGTGATCCATTGTTAAAGTGTATGGCACAAAGAATGAAATTGAAGTATGATAAGTATTAGGAAAGCGTTGATAGGATAAATCTAATGTTGTTTGTGGCTGTTGTGGTTGATCCTAGATATAAATTGAAATATGTGAGGTTTTGGTTTAAGTAATGGTATGACAAGGAGAAGGCTTATGAGTTAGGATTGAAAGTTAGGGAAGGTTTGAATAGATTGTACAAGCACTATAGTGGAGCAATGGGGACCCCATGTGGTGCTAGTGCCAGTGGGACTAGTGAGTTTGGTAGTAGTGATATTGCTGTCATGTCCTCCATGCTAAGTGGCTTTGGTAGTGCAGAAGAAAGGATGAAGAGGTACAATCGCATTTACAAACAGCACTTAGCAGATGAGGATAGTGTTGAATGTAAATCTGAATTGGACCGATACTTGTTAGAAGCTAGTGTAGATCCGAAGACGGAAGGCTTTGATATTCTTGATTGGTGGAGGGTGAATTCTTCAAGATATAGGATCCTTTCTCAAGTTTCCTATGATGTTTTGGCAATTCCCGTCTCTACCGTTGCATCATAATCTGCATTTAGCACAAGGGGTCACGTCTTGGATCCTTTCCGTAGCTCATTGTCTCCCAATACTGATGAAGCTTTGATTTGTACACAAAATTGGTTAAGGTCGAAGGATTCAATTGAACCAATTAACCTACGAGAGACAATGGATGAAGTGGAAAACTATGAACTTGAATTGGGTAATGTGTTTATGTTCTTTTCTAATTTTTTTCTGCTTTTGTTATTTATAAATTTTCTTGTATTTTTTTGTTATTTTTTTATTTGTGAGTTATTATTTATATACAATTTGTTCCCCCCCCCCCCCTCCTCTTTAGAGCTTGCACCAAAACCCATTGTGGGTACAGATTCTGTTTTGGACTGATTTGGAAGGTGGGGTTGTTTTTTGGACTTAGCTAAGGTAACTTAAAATTTTTATGTAATTTGCTTATGTTTGTTGGCTGCTGTTTGTAATATTGTTAATTGTCATGTATTGCTTTCTACTTTCTACTTATCATTATTTTTTGGGGATTGACATTGTAGGTATGGAGTTTTTTGTATATGATGATTTGGAGTTGGAGTTGTTGGTTGGCTGATTGCAAAAAATTTTTGTGGTTGAATTGCTGACTTAATCATGGAGAGGACCAAAATAGGAGTGTTTGGGTGCTTGGGCTGCTGCTGGTTGGTGGTTGGTGGTTGCTGGCTTGATGCTTCTTTGCTGCTCTCTACTTTATTTTTGTTTACTAGATGCACACATGACAACACAAGCACTAAACAAACACACTATTAGTCTTAGTAGACTAGACTGCCTCCATGTTTTGTGAAAAATATGTAGTTGTGTAGTGTATCAATTGTATATTCTGGTACAATATCCATTATGTATATTTGTATGGCGCTTCTCAAGCACTACTTGACTATTTTGTAGTGCTGCACTACTACTCCTCCTTGGGGCTGTGCTACTGCTTATATTTGATGTGATTACTATGATAAAAAAATTAATGTTAATGTTGCTGCCATGCTGGAATTCTCTTGTTATGGTTGAGACTTGATACTTTATAATTGTGTGTTTAATTTGGAATGTTGTGACAAGTTTAGATTTATTAATGTGTTAATATATTTAATAAATACATGTTTAATTTGACAAGTTGAATTTAAGTTGTATTATAGTGGAGACTTGATCCTCTATAATTGTGTATTTGATATGGAATGTTGAGTCTGGTGATAGGTTTGGAGTTGTCTTCTTGTGGTTGAAACTTGATAAAGAAAGGCTTAGTTAGAAAGAAGTCATAATGGGCTTAGAATGCTATTTTTTAAAGGCCTAAAAGCCTAAAGCTTAGAATAGGAATTTTTAAAAATCCAGCCTATATAACTGAACAAACCGCACCGAACCACTAAGATTAACCGCACCTTGTGTAGATCGGTTTTATCTTCCAAAAGTGAGGTGCGGTTAAGCATAAGGTGAAACCGCACCTTATAGGTGTGGTGCAAAAAACCTTTCCAAAACCAACTGAACCGAACCGTGTACACCCCTAATTCATGTTACGTGGACCATCTTCTTCCTCAGCATCCGCAACACTTGCCTTAGTTGTAGCATTCATCCTAGTCAACGTACTAGGGTTTCCAAGATTCGAGGAAACCCTACATTACGTACCACCAGTAACATCTTCCTGACTTGCCGCTTGACTACGCTCATGGGCCTAAGGCTCGTCAACACGTCGCCGGCCACCCGCCTTTAGCCATTCTCCATAGGGGTGGTTGGCTTCCTCCAAATTGCTACTAGCTGACCTGCGGTGAGAGCATGTATTCAACTTATGACCTAACCTTCCACACGAGTAGCATAGCCCTACAATTCGCTCATATTTGAAAGCCAACCATGTCCTATCACCTTCAGGATTGATCACCGGAGCTCCCCTTTGTAAAGGTTTGTCCAATGGTAGCTCAACCCTAATTCGAAGGAATTGTGCCTATTCCGAGGCAATGGCTTTGGCGTCCATATCCAAAACTTCACCCAGACCTCCACCAATCTCCCTCCTTGCTTCTTTGTTCATCAGATCAAACGGTAGTCCACATACCTGGATCCAGAGTTGTATCTTGGAGAACCTGACATTAATCGTTGTCATCCCTTTCTTCCACCGCCTTAGTACCAGCAGATGATTGTCAAGGACCCACTTCAGTTGGCTTTCCAGAGAGAACTTGAACTGGAGCAGTCCGACCCCCACCTCCACTATCTTCAGGTCATTTCCAAGTCACCACACTAAGTGTAACAAGTTTTTAGCCGCTCAAAGGTTGAGTGGTTTATCACTCAGGGAACGGCCAAGCAAGCTCAATGAACATTCTTTAAGAACCTATTTACAATGGTTCACTCGGATAGCTATATCCATTTCCTCCTTTTCAGTTAGCGAGATCTTTTGTAGTCTTTCGATAAAATTGGAATCCATGGTCCCCACTTCTAAGCAAGTAGGGTAAGGAAAAGCTTACCCAAGGTGAGAAGGAAGGCTCCCACGGAGAGGAGAGGAAAAATCACTTAATAATAGTTCCTATTGATAGTTGATACTAACTATAAATATATATATATATATATATATATATAACAACCAAGATGGTTGCATATATTTCCAAATAAATGAAAATACATGGTATTGCAATGCTTAGGGGATCAAATGTGTGGCAACTGGCTAATTAATGAATCAAGAAAATAAAAAAGCAAAGTGCAATGTATCAAAAAGAATTTTTAATTTTGTGTTAAAACCTCATTCTCTCTTTCTTGTGTGTGGATTCTACACTTACATTTCACTGTTACACGTGAGAAGGGCATTACTTGTCATCATTACATCTAATACAATCTCATATCAAAGAGTAAAGATACCATCTTCTTTTTTGAATTAATAAGATGCAAAGATATTAACTCATATGCCACAATCACTTATAATTTTATGTAGTGTTTAGTTCACTCAAAAATACATTTAAGGTCAAAACTTTGTCTTGTTATTGTATTAATAAGACGCAAATGGATTGTTTACGGGAAAAATGTAGAATAAAATTCATCATATTGGCCTAGGGAAGAGAGGGATGAGTCTTCTCATCCTTGCATATATAGAGGGAACCTCAAAAGGGGTTCCAAAACCATCGGACAATGAGGGCTCACTACCATACTGAACAAAGTGCAATGTGGTAATAAAAAAAAGTATGGGTTCAGTCTTCCCTTGGTGGGTGGACAACATTGATCGTAAGGTGGATGTTTAATAATAGATTATGTTCTTTGACATATGGCTTTACATATATAGATGATTAAATAATTAAAACATATATTAACATTTATTTTTGGTAATAAAATTTAGGCATAAATGCACTTTTAGTCCCTACATTTTGACCTGATTTCTATTTTGGTCCCTACATTTTATTTTTATAACTTTTAGTCCCTAAACCAATTAACGCGTGACATTTAAGTCCTTACCGTCACCCAACTAACAGAAAATGCTGACGTGACTGACAGCACAGTAAAATAATAATTAAAAAATCTATTTTAGCATTAAAAAATTGCCACATCAGAATTTAAATTAAAAAAAATTAATTTATTAATTTTAATTAAAAGAACAAAATTAAAAACAAAAAATCAAGCCCAATACAGATCAAAACACCACAATCCCAGATCACAACTCTCTGAAACTCTCCTGTCTCAACGGTGCTTGTGGGTTTCTTTTTCCTTTTTGTTTTCTTCTTTCTTTTTCTTTTTCTTCCCTAGATTGGTCTCTCAGTTTCTCCGCCTCCATTCTTTCCTTTTCTTCTTTCTTTCTTCTTCTTTTTCTTCTTTCGCCCTCTATCTTGGTGCTTAGCTTTCTTGAATTCTCTTTATCTCTTGATTTTGCTCAAACCCAAACCCAAACCCATATGCCTCAAGCTCCTCTCTCAAATCAATGGGTCTCTCTCTTTGGCTTTTTTTTTGTGGGTTTCTGTGCATATGGTGTTGCCAACTTGCCGTGGTGAGGTGGAGGGGGTGGGTTTGTGGGGATCAGCATGGTGGAGGTCTGAGTTTGTGGATCGACGTGGTGGAGGGTGTGGGTTTGTGGTGATCGGCGTCTGTGGTGGAGTTTTGGTGATGGCACAGATCAAAGTTTGGGTCGGTCGGTGATGGGTTGCATGATTGTTCGGTGGCTGGATCAGTAATGGTTGGTGGCTGGATTGAAGTTTGGTGGTGGGTTTCAATGGCTGGATTGAAGTTTGGTGGTAGGTTTCCGTGGCTGAGATTGGAGTTTGGTGGTGGGTTTCGGTGATGGCACAGATCGGAGTTTGATGGTGGGATTCGTTCATAGATTGGAGTTTGGTGATGGGTTTCGTTCTCAGATCGAAGAGGAATGGCACCTAGACTAGCTGAGTTTTTTTTTTTTTTTTTTTTTAATCAGATTTGGGTGGGGTAGTTTGCTCCGATGGGTTTGTGTGGGTAGTGGATGGGTTTATTGTTTTGGATTTGTGGTGGATAGTTGATGGTTTTGTGGTAGATTTCGATAGATTTGTGGTTGTGATTTGAGGGCAGTCACGGGTCAAGAAAGAAAATTCTGTGTTTAGGTTTGTGTTCTTGAGTTCTTTGATTTGGGTTGGAGTTCTTGTTTTCATCATGTTCTTCCTAAGGTTTTTTTTTATTTTTTTATTTTTTTTAAACTTTTCATTTAGTTAAAATTAATAAATTAATTTTTTTAATTTAAATTCTGACGTGGCAATTTTTTAATGCTAAAATAGATTTTTTAATTATTATTTTACTGTGTCGTCAGCCACGTCAGCATTTTCTATTAGTTAGGTGACGGTAAGGACTAAAATGTCACGCGTTAATTAGTTTAGGGACTAAAAGTGGTAAAAATAAAATGTAGGGACCAAAATAGAAATCGGGTCAAAATGTAGAGACTAAAAGTGCATTTACGCCTAAAATTTAAGTTGGAGTTAGAATTTTAAATTTCTTGGTACTTAGATAATATAATTTTACCTAAACTATCCTAAAAATTAAATATAATTTTAGTAGGAATAGAATTTTTAATCTCTTGAAACTTAAATAATAGAATTTTTTTAATGAAGGCATTAGGGTTTTAGTAAAAAAAAAAAATTGAGAATTGAGTTTAGTTAAATTAGACTATCACAACAACTATATGATAAAGTAATTTAATAATTAATGAGAGTATAACCATTTGTTGTAGAGAGAAGATGACCACTTAACACAAACTTGGCTTCTACGACGTCAACTCAACTTTTATTATATTGTATATGATATGTGTGGTGGTGTCTTCCTAATGACTTTTGGCTCATTGGGCTTAAACTCCCAATTAATTTGTATTTGTTTTGGATTTAGCCCACAATGGGAGATCCCAAAAGAAGTCTGGATGATGAATGATGGTTTGGAACGGTTGGGTGGTGGTTATTTTCTAGAAATTTGATTATCCGAGGATAATATCAGATATCCGAGGTGCCCCTTTAGGTGTTTAGAGCTGGATCACCTTTCCTAAGTACTATGTTATAGTTTCTCATTTTTCTCTCGTTTTTCTCTCTCCAGAATGATGTTTCGATGCCCTTACACTGACCCCCTCTTTCCTTCTTATACCCTCTTCCTAGTGGATCCTTCATGATGATGTAATATTCTGCATGTGTGTGGGCCCCTCCACCCTTAAGGCGTGAATGACTTTTTGGGTCTAGGTCACTGTTCCAACATGTCTAATCATGTATCAGGAGTGGGACCCACAACCCTGATATTGAAAATGATTATCTAATAACTTGTTTATGATGTTGAATCTTATGCTTGGCTAGCAAACTCCCCTAAAGCAAACTTTCCTTCTTCAGGAAGAATGGGGTTTGCTTGAATGAAGTGGTCGAGGATGCAACACTCTTGGTGTATTTTAGTTCTGTGCTCATTTCGTTCAGGCCAGGCCTCAAGTTATCAATTCTCAAGTTGGGCCCAGTTGTGGTGGTTGAACTTTCGTTCTCCTACCATATAATTTGCCAATAAATTACAAAACTTACCTTACTATAATAATTGATAATTTAATAATTAACAAGAGCATAGCCAGTTGTTGTAAAGAAAATAAGACTACATGATACAAACTTGGATTTTACGTCCCAACATTTATTTTATAGTTTATGATATGATTTGTTATTAAATTACAAAGCTTACACGACTATAAAAAGTGAGATAAATTAATTGCAGGATAACAAACAAAAGCCCGTCTAGCTCAGTTGGTAGAGCGCAAGGCTCTTAACCTTGTGGTCGTGGGTTCGAGCCCCACGGTGGGCGATTTCTTTTTCTATCGAGTCTTTTTTCCTTTTCGGTCTCTTGTTGCTTGGGCCCATGTTAAGAAACCCAGAAAGCTTCCTAGCCCAATCCCACTAGTTAATGGAAATTCTTCAACGTTGGTCACAAACAATTTTGGACCAACCTTTTTCTTTGGTGCTCTGAACCATGTCTTGCAGCTGGACCATTAATGTTTTGCACCTTAAATGTGACCAAAGTCCATTATCCAACACATTCTTGGGTTTTATATATTTTTGGGTACCATTTCAATTATCATTTGTATATTCGGTTGTAATTTGCATAATATATAATTTAGGCAAAAATACAAAACTGACCCTCTAACTTTCACATTTTTTCATTTCAGTCCTCTAACTTTCAGTTTTGTCAATTCAGTCCTCTAACTTTCAATTTTTGTCAATTCAAGGTTCTGTTACAAATCTGTTATAGCTACCGTTACCCACACCAAAACGACGTCGTTTTGCATGTGGTTTTTTTTTCTTTTTTTTCTTTTTTTTCTTTTGGAATTAAAAAAAAAAAAAAACTAATATCAGCTGGAGCGGTAAATATCAACTGGTTTTCCTTCTTCTTTCTTTATCTTTGCTTTGATCCTTGCAGTGCTCCATGTGTCTAAAACGTCATCCATCTCGTAGTATTTGTCTTGGAGCTGCTCTAAGCAAAGCTTCTCAGTATCCAACTTCTTTGCATGTCTTTTATCGACATCATCCATCATTGCCTTGATGAATCCAAGCCTGTCTTGAAGCTTTTGGACTTCTTCATCATCGCCAACAAGCAACTTGATCTCTTGTTTAGCCAGCTGAACAGAGATTGAAGCCAACAGCTTAAAGAGATCAGTAAGTAGTGCATCAGCTGCCATAGTTGGAGACTGAAAGTTAAGTTTGGTTGAGAATAGAATACAACAGAAAGTGATTAATTAGCAAGTGCGCTGAAAGAGGTGAAGGTAAATTAATCATAAGTGTTTTTTTTTTTTTTGAAAAAAAAAAAAAATGCAAAACGGCGTCGTTTTGGTGTGGGTAACGGCAGTAGTAACAGATTTGTAACGGAACCTTGAATTGACAAAAATTGAAAGTTAAAGGACTGAATTGACAAAACTGAAAGTTAGAGGACTGAAATGAAAAAAGGTGAAAGTTAGAGGGTTAGTTTTGCATTTTTGCCTATAATTTATTAATCTTTTATAGATATGGTAGAATTTAACTTACCAACTGGTTTATGATGTAGGCAGGTTTGAATTTCAAATATCTATTTTAACAATAAGAAAATTTAGCCTTTGAGTTAATTTGAACCCATGTATTTTGCACAATTTAAGAATTGTAGTGAATATTATTCCTGATTTTTTGGGGTCAAAGTTGTTGATCCAAACGAAAAAAAAACATACCATCTTAGTTTATTTGTTGTACTTTCGATATAACCGTTTCTCCATTTTTTGGATTAGAATTTATGCAACCAAAAGGGCCAGAATTTAGCACTCCGCCCTTTACATTCCTGGGCTTTTAAACTGGATCGCTTTATGTCTTTTCGGCCGACCCCTTATCATTGCCTCTAGTTATTGGGCTCAAAACTCATTTGCAAGCACAATTTCTCTGCAACCGAAGGCATAGGCCCTAACAATCCTGGCCAATGGGCCACAACTCCAACTTGTCCGTGAATATGGTTTTCACACAGTATTGGACTAGTATTTCATACAAACAAATGTAGCATGAGAGAAAAAATTAATTAAATATTGTGATTAAGATTTACAGTACTATTATTATTATTATTATTTTGGATGGTGGTATGAAGATTTGGTAATTCTAACCATAATAAAAATATCCATTTTTCCCTTTCAAAAAAAAAAAAAAAAAAAATCCATTGTTCCATTCTGGATGTTTCACTTTATACTTTACCAATCATATATTGCTACATATTATTATTCTTTTGCCTATAAAATAGCCATATTTTAAAATAGAAAATATCACATGCATAATAAATTTTAACTGGGTGGAGTATAAAGTGGAACATCATATCTCTTCCATTTGATTGAAGAAAGGAAGAGAGGAGCTTTGGAGAAGCCATACCATATTACCACTTAACTATTTTGGATGTGATTTAATTGTTGAGTATAAATGTTTGCGTGGAAATCTTGCATGAAAGTAACGAAGTTAGAGAATTAATATAACATAACTTATTTCAACCCACAAGCTTAATTTTAAACTTTTGAGTTAAATGATATTCTTATATGTTATATTAAAATCTCAATTTGAGTCTATCTAAGGTGTTAGACATGTGTGCAACAAGGTGGTAAGGTTATTAGAGTGATTGTGGGAAAAGGAAAAAAAAAGGCCCAACAATTCGTATTGCTAATGGTGCTGGATTGAAGAAAAATGATGTGGCACAAGGTTCCCATGGACAATGATGTATGAAGAAGCCAATGGATGAACTTGCAGGGTTAACACATAGTTTCCATGAATGACATGGGGTTAATGAGAAAAGCTTATAGGCAAGGGGGTGACTAGTAGGACTTGTTAGCCCATAGAGAGGACTTGTTAGCCCATAGGGAGGTCTTGTAGTCTACTTAGAGGCAAGAACTCATGCATAATGGAGAGATTGTTGGATATACATGCACGTTTGGGTGAAAGTTCTACATGGAGAAAAAATATATATAGAAGTTGAGGAATTAATATTAGCATAACTAGATCCATAGGCTTTTGAATTAAGTAGTGTCCTTATATCTTATATTAAGACCTTAATTGACCTCCTCCCCAACATTAAATTCTACTTGGTTTGCTTTGGCTTTTTCTTCCTTGTATCCTTATCTTTAAATAAAACATTGTTATAAATCAAATCATGAAGCTCAAGGCATATAAGAGTTAAAGGGGAGGGGGGAGGGTGGGGGGGGGGAGAGAGAGAGAGAGAGAGAGAGAGAGTTTAGGGTTAAACTACATGTAGCATGGGCACTATATTCGCTAAAAAATTTATCACAATGAACAACCATAATTTATCCAATATGGTTAATGCTCTAGTTTGCTAGCCAAAATGGGCAAATGCCCCTTTCACACAAAAAAATCTAATATTTTGCCTAATTTCCCAAACTAATTAGGAAAATGCCTATGCTTTAAAAATCGATTTTCTAAAAATCGATTTTCTAAAAATCGATTTTTTAAAAATCAAGTTTCAAATGCATAACTCGATTTTTGGAACATCAAGTTATAGCGAACGTGGACTTAGAATTTTTTTTTTTTTTTTTTTTTTGGGAACTCGAGTACCATGTAAAGTACTCGAGTTCATGGAACTCAAGTTCCACTTGAATTTTTTCAAGGAACTCGAGTACTTCAAACTCGAGTTCTAGAAATTTTTTTTTAATTTTTTAATTTTCAATTTGTTATAACTCGACTGTTCAAAAATTGAGTTTTAAATTGAAACTCGATTCTTAGAAAATTGAGTTTCAAAACAGGGGCATTTCCCTAATTAGTTTGAAAAATTGGGTAAAATGCTGGATTTTTTTTTTTAAAAAAAGGGCAAAATCCCATTTTCTCCCTAGTTTGCTTAATCTTATATTCGTACTAACTTCATCACATGTGCTTTGTGAGTGCGATGCTTTTGTTTTGTTTTGGTTTTTTTTTTTTTTTTTTTGGTCTAATGTTATAATTTTCTTTTTTTTAAAAAAAAAAATTTCTTTTTTGGATAAGTTTGTTTTGAAGACATGGATTAATAGGAAAGTGTCATATTTTGTAGGCATTTTAAGTAGAGTTGGAGATATATTTTTACAGGGTTGTTCTCAAGTTTTTTCCCTATTAAATATAAGGTTTAGGAATATTTCTGAACCACATAAAAGTCCAGTCCAAAGAGGAGAATACTCTTATAGATAATGTAGATTATAATATCAAATTATCAACTGTATACTTAAACACTAAACGAATTTGTGTTTGATCGAGTTATAATTTGCTTACGTTGCATGGGCAACATAACTTAGAAGTGCTCTAGAGTCTAAGGTGTTTC
Source organism: Quercus glauca (assembly GCA_023736055.1). NCBI lineage: Eukaryota > Viridiplantae > Streptophyta > Magnoliopsida > Fagales > Fagaceae > Quercus > Quercus glauca. Next base: position 22,077,480 of record CM043319.1, on the reverse strand, counting down.
TTACGTTGCATGGGCAATATAACCTATTGCTAAGGTGTTTCTTAATCCTTTTTTTTTTTTTTGGGAGAATCAAGACATTTCTTAATCATAACAATAAAATTAATCAATCATAAGAATTAAAGCATGTACAATAGGATTATCAAAAAGAAAATGCATGTAATGCTCCTTGCCAAAAAAGAAAAGAAAAGGAAGCATATATATATATAATGCTTCAAAATCAAAACTGGATAAGACTAAGCCGTTCCAACCCACAAATCTTTGTCTGTTTATTGATATATCTATGTCCTGTCGTCCCTTCAAAACAAAAGGTAAGATATAAATAAAAATAAGATTTTAAATCGAAATTTGGGATCTAAAATAAAGCACTCCAATCCAACCCGATCTGGGCCAACCTAACTTCTTTTGTAGAAGCATTTGAATATTTTCAATCTTTTTTCCCAGTTTCTTTTCTATCTAGTTTGTCTAGTTTATATCATTAAACATTTTTGTATAATGAAGTTGATAACTTTTTTTTTTCCTTTTAAAAAAATATTTAAAGAGCACAACAAAATATTTTACCTTTTGGGTTGATAGAAGGTGATGATGCCAAAAATCATCAGTAAGTCGCACAGTCCTCACATGCTCGAGATAACATCTGCGAAACAAAAACAAAGAAGACCTAGTAAAGAGTAACAGTGTAGTACCGGCCAAATACCTTCTGAATGTCAAATTAGGAAACTTTCACAACTCTAGAGTGTCAGAGCTGGGGTAAATTATGCTTACCTTAGTTTGTGAGGGCTTTGGAGTTTTTATAGTAGTGTAGAGTTGACATTCATTCCTTGACAGAGAGGGTCTTTCTTTGTGGGGAAGATTCTTATTAATGCGTGTATCTTATGGGATTCTTTCCTTGTAGAGATCCTCTTGATTAGGGTTATTTGTGGGGCACAAGATATTTCCATATATACTCATTCGTGGAATCCAAGCAAAGCAATGTTAGGTTTGTCAAGGGCTTCTTTATCCCCGTCAGCTTCCCATCTTGTCTGGGCGTTCTAGTCGTCAGGTCCCAAATGCCGTTTGCTTGGAAGTGGAGTTGTCGGGTTAAGATCGAAGCCGTCGGCTTTGTCAGCCTTATGAGGACATTGTCTTCTTCATTAAATGTATAGTATGGCTGACGAGTTTCTTCAGACCGTCAGCTCCATCTAATGTAGATGAGTCTTAATAATTTTTAAAATTATCCTTATCAGAAGGATATGTTTCTCTCTACTTTTTTTTTTAATTTTTAATTTTTAATTTATTTTTTATTTTTATAAAGTGGGAGAGGAGAATGTGAGGTATGAACTTGAAATATGAGATATCACAAATGATGCTATCACCACTGGGTTATTACTTGGAATCCTAAAGACTTATTGAGTACACCTTTATAGAAAAGACAACTATGATTTGCTCGATAGATGATTTAGAGCTTCTTTGATAATGTGTTTAGATAAACTTTCTGCTTTCTTAAATTGAGAATTAATTAAACTAGGGTTGAAAAATAAGGTAACGTGGCGGTTAAATCGTGAGTATTCCATTCCCTTTTCGAGTAGAGGAAACCCATGTGGGAAAGCAACTAGGTCGAGGTGAGACAAGTGGAGGCATTTTGCCATCCCTAATTAGGTGGCTTTGCTATTGTTGATCAGATAGAGTGAGAGAAAGAGAATAATGATGGTGAGAGTGCTAAGTAAGAAATAGACATGGTGTGTTTAAAATATGGTCTTGGGTTTGGGGTTTTATTCATTGTACCTCTATTTTTGAGTTTCACAACTCCCTTAGTTTTGCTTTGTAATTTTTTGAACTGTTTGCGTTCATCATCGTGAATATGAAGTGTTTTTATTTTCAATAATTTTATTCAACTTATAAAAAAAATTAAAATTTATAAGACATAATATTTATTATATAGGACTAGTATAGAGTAAAGGTCAAACCTAGTGCATGTTACTCCCAATTTTTGTGGGGTCTTGGAGGTAATTGGCAGGCAATTCTACTCATAATTCTTTTGTAGAGGTTGATTTCCAAACTCAAACATGCATTCTATAGTTTTTAGTGGAAAACGCTTGTCATCATGCCAAAGCCCAACCTCTTTAGCATAGAATAATTCAATAAAACTATAAGCTTATCCAAATGCACAAACAGATAACCAGTGTGCATAGGTTTGTCATGTCACGAGTATGATAGTGAACTTTATCCCCCAATTAGACTGATTGCAACCCAAATTAAACTCTGTACAATTATCTACTAATAAAGAAAAACATAGTTGTCTACTAAAGTTGCAAGTCCTTTCCTCAACTAAAAATAATTTTCTTTTGTTGCTTTCAAAAAAAAAAAAAGTTTAATGTAATTTATCAACTCAATTACTCGACAATAATTGTAATACTGTGGAAGATTTTTGCCCAATATTTATTGCTAATTAAATGATGGGGCAAACTCCACAAACTGGATAGAAAAGTATCAGTTGCTTCTAGAATGGAAATTTGGCCCACCATGAGTTTTTTGTTTTAGACCCAAATTTTAGATTTTAAAATCTTATTAATTCTTGCTTTTTGCACAGATGATAGAACATCTTCAAAAAGCCTTCTATAAAAGACAAAGATTTGTGGATTGGAACAACATAATTATTCTTATCCACTTTGGTTTTTTGGGGAAATTGTAGATGCTTTAATTGTTATGATTGACATGAATTTCCCTTGATTAAGGAATGTCTTAGCAAGTGCCAAGTGGGACGGTACTTCAAAGATATGGCCCCATATTGTGAAACAAGCATATATTTTACTCGAGCAAGCACGAAATTATTTACGTTATTTCTTGTTTAAACTTTAAATGTAGCTTTATAATACAATTAAGCTAACTAGAGCAAAGAGCCGAAGCAAAGACCACACCGGATAAAGCGCGTTGGTCATTGTGATGAATTTCTAACCGTGTTGGTCAATGTATAAGGGTTTTTACCTCCGTACAATACATGTGCACTTTCACACGTACGGGCTTAATTTAATTTTATTAAGGTTTTAACTAAACATAAATATAGCTATATTTGTTTTAAATATACCCCCCCTCCCAAAAACGAGAGACCCATACCCTCCTCTGTTTAGTTTTCCATAAACTAATGGAAGAAACCATTTGAGTATGTATAGATCTCTTCAAGTCCCCATACCATCATCAATTAGAGTTTCATGCCACCTTTGATACATTGTTCTCTCATGCTACATATTGTTTGTGTTTGGATTGTGAGTTTTGTTGCGTTGTGTTTTGCAACTGCATTTTTTTTTTCTTTTTTTGCACTTTGTTTCTGCTTTTTGAGAAAAAAATTACTGCTGTTCATGTACTGTTCACGATTAAAAAAATATTAAAAATAGGTCTCATAGTACTATTTATCCATTTAAAAATTATTTTGTTATCGTGTTTTCAGCAACTTTGAACAACAATAAGTTGTATCCAAGCGGACCCATTTTTGCCAAAAATACTAGTTCTTGATTTTTTTTTTTTTTAATTTAATAGTTTAAAGATTTAATCCTCAAATGTTTCCATTTAAAACACTTGAAAGTGTCAAATATTACATTACAAATTTCCAATGCCATCAAAGGCACTTTAACCAACAAATCCAAATTGTGGAAAGCACCTCAACAACTTCTTAACATGTTGAAAAAGGGCTTACTAGTCCCGAAGTTGGGACCAGAACTAGGGATGGCCAAAACCCACTAGGTAACAAGTTCCCGACCTGACCTGGCCCAAAAGTGCCTCGTATTACCCTATTTGTCATGGGCAAAGAGAATCAAATTGAGTTTTTCCCCTGAACTAGAAATTATCAGGTCGGATTTTGGTATTTCTTGAATCTGATCTGTATTACTAAAGAAAAAAAATAAACCCTAAAGAAAAACTCTATTTTTAAGAAATTACCTCATGTCTATGCGCAATCTCAGTTTTAGCATCTCTAGGGTTTTACTTTCGCCGCTTCTATGCTTTGCTCTGCTTTCCTATGGTATATACTCTACTCCCTCTCTCCAATTCCTAGATCAAACCCTCTGATTTGCTTTCTATTTTCTCAAAATCTAATTGGGGTTTCTTAAAATTTGGAGTTAGGAGTTTGGGAATTTAATTTGTTTGTTGGATTTTAATTCTTCATTTTTGAGCTTTGTTTGATTGCTGAGAAAATGTGGAAAACAATAAACAACTATATGAAATGAAACTGTTAGAAGCTACTAGGATTTTAAATTTAGACTAAATTTGAGTGTTTGTGAAATTAGCTTATGGTAATTATTTTTATTCTCACTTCAGGAAAAACAATTACAGTGGGAAAAGTCACTGGTCTTACTTTGTCAAATCCTTAGAACAATTTTTGGCATAAGAGGTAACTAGGAACTTCATCCTTCCCTCATATGTATTGCTGGTTTTATCTCTGTCCTAATTCATCAGTTTTGAAATGCGTGTAATTTTGGCATTATTTTAACATGGTTGAGATCAAAATTTTACCATTAAAACTTTGAACTGTGTTGTTTCAAAATAGAGTCAAATTTTGAAATGGTGCAACGACTAGTTGAATTTTGGAATCTGGCATATTCCCTATAGTTAAATCTCATCATCTCAAGATCAAGATAAGAACTAAATCTCCTAACAAAGGAAAGACTCTTTATTAAATACGAAATAGCATAGATATAGATTCCTTTTTCAAAAAGATTGGAGTTTTTGTTGAGGAGCTACCTTGTCAATGTGTCACTTTCTTTGTAACAAAGTTTTTTAGGATCATTACAAATGACCTATTTAAAAAGATCAAAATCTATTTTGAAATGAAAAATGAAGTTGCCTTAATAATTTTATGTACAATTGCCAAAGCTTTTTGGTCCAACTTGCACATCTAATTAGATATATCTCATGAAATGAGACCACTTTTCTCACAAAATGTAAGAATTATTTATGTGGAATATGTGAAGTCGGTGGCTTGAATTCAACATAAACCATGATTGCTTTGGAGTGGCATGCAAGCATTGATTTCCTATTTCAAGTGCAACACTATTTCCTAATTGTTTTAGGAGTAGTTTTCATAGCATGTTACGAGTAAAACACCGAATTCACAACCAGCCTTAGATATCCAAGTCAACTTGGAATTGATGTTTTGGACCTCATGTGCTCAATGTATATTGACTGGTTTGGAATGTAGCAAAGTAGATATGAGATATAGAGTTCTACTTTAAGTAGACTTTGTCTTTACTTGGATTAGTACTTTGCATGTGAACATATGGGAATAAAATTTTATTCCTTGAAGGAATTGTATCTTTGCCGACTTGATATCATAAGCAGTGTGTTGCGGCAATTATTGTGAAGAGAAGGTTGTGTGGGTGTGAGAAAAAGAGGCTCTCTTTTGTTTGGTTCTTTGATATTTGTGGGTTGCAATTTGGAATAGTGAGAGAGGTTTGTTGCCGCTTGGTTTTGATTTTGCATTTTGGTGATTTGCTTTCTCTTGGTGCGTTACAACTTTTGGATTTGTTTTGTGGCTCTCTCTTTGGTTTGTGCACAATTCGCATTTGGTATTTGGTATTCGTATTTGGTATTTGTGAACCTTTAGTTCTTTAGTTTTGTATTTGTGAGAGAGAGTCATTTGTGTATATTTGGGATTTGGGTTTGTGAGGGTGCCTCTACATCAATTTGTATTATCCCAAATTTGATATAATGAAATTTGTTCATCGTCGCCCGTGGATGTAGGCTATTGCTGAACCACGTAATTCTTGGTGTTTTGTGTTTATTTTCTTTTAAATTAATTTTCTTCGTTCCTATTGTTAATTTGGAGATCTTTTGCAAACCTAAAATATTTTCACAATTAATCTTGGTAATTTGAACTTCCGCTATTTTACAACAGAATATACACATGTTATGAGAGACAGGTCAAAATTTCCTAAGACTATCTCATAAAATACCTTTTCATAGTGGTGACTAATGAGACACTTATATAAGTCATGAATCCCCTCAAAAACGCCTAAAAAAAGAAAAACTCTTTATACAAGCTTTGAAATTGCCATGATCCTGCATCAGATAATCTAATTTAGGTAAAAATATTTTTTGTTTTCATGTAATTTTTCAGGGTAAAAATCTATAATAATCAATATTAAAATAAAAATTTGAAAGGATTCAATCTTGACATACTTCTTTAAAAGTTCATATTAGTCTTGTCTACCTTATATTATTCCCCAAATTAACGGTCTCTAGGCTCCATGTTTTAGATAGTTTCCTATTTTATTATTTTTTAACTTGATGTATATTTCCATTTTTTTGCAGCTTAGTATTATTTTACCTAGTGGGTGAACAATGAGAGAAAGGAGAGGAGTTGACGCATGAGAGCTGTTGGGAATTTAGACAGATTTTGATTTGGGGAGGAGGAGAGATGCTACGCATGTGAGAGAGAGATTTTGTTTTTAATTGATTGGAAAGAGGGTATTTTTATCTTAAATTATGTGTCACTTAAGCAAAAATTATGTGCAAGTTATGTGTTACAAATTTTTATTTAACTTAACAGTAAAACTAATTTTGGGGTGCAAAGTGTAACAAATGTTATAGTTTGAGGTACAAAGCATGCAATCGAATAGTTTAGAGTGCAAAGTGTAATTTAAGGTATAATTTAAGGTGGTAAAATGTAATTTTAAAAAAAAATAGAAATATAATATCAACAAGAAATACAAGGAAAAAATATGTTAGCGTACTAGGATTTTTAATATATGGAGGGAGAATTATTAATAAATTGAGTTTTTTTTTTTTTTTTGATGGGAATAAATTGAGATTTAAAGTTAAAACAAAGACACCCATCCATGGTGCCTAGAAAGTTGAATCTCAATTTGAAGTTTTGACTTCTAGGTTCCAATTATTTGTGCCAAGGTTCCGGGCAAGTTCACAGGTGAGTTGAGTTGGGAATTGCCACCTCAACTCCCAACAGGCCTCCTTTGTGACCAAAAGAAAGTCATGAGGACTATATTATTTAAATGGTAATGCACCTAATGTTTCAGCTTTATATTTTCACAAAAAAGCATGAATTCTAAAAGCTCCTTTAACAAGCATTATATAGTCGAAGCAAAAGAGAAAGGGCAATTTAGCTTTTATAGTGCTTTTTTACTCTTTTTATTTTCCTTTTCTTTGGCTAACTTTTCTGCTTAATATTCTAAAACCGAGCTGCAAATACTACGGCAAACTAAAAAGAAAAGCTGCTTCTTGGAAACTCGATGTAGCATTAATATAATGTCTCTCTCTCTCTCTCTCTCAGAGTAGGGCCGGATTATAAAGTGTTCTTTCATTATTATTATTTTGATTAAATTGCATAGTGCACCCTCTATATTTGAGTGTACCTTTTATATTTGAGGCCATTTTGATTTTGATCCCTAGAGTGTAAAATTATGAATTTTAATGCCTAATGTTTAGGCTTGTTTTTAGTTTAGTCTTCCATCCTTTTTTTTTTTTTTTAATGATGTGACCATCAAATGCCAACTAACACAAAACGACATAATAATTTTTTTTTCTCTGAAACATATAATAATTTTATTATAGGTTGTTTTGAACCCTCATATAGCCACATCAAAATTTATTGTTTTACTTGATCCACTTAATCAATTTATTTTTATATTTTTTTCCTTCTTCTCTTTTCTTTAATATTTGGTATTCAAATTCCCCCAATCTATTTTTCTTTCACACAGCCAGACAAATAAACTTGAATGTCTCTTCTTGTTTTTCCTCAAAGTTCTTTAGGGTACAAAAATCTATTTACTAGTAGTTCACGATTTTCATTGACAAGTTGAGCCCTAATTGAAACTTACACAACAATTTCACCATATCCAAGTTGGAATTTAATGGGCACATCAACATTAAAAGTGAATAGAATGACTTGTTTCCATTTGGTACCTAACATTACAAGCCACAATTAACAATTTTAAGGTGAAAATTATAATATAAAAAAAATTCCCCTTACTTCCTTAAAATTACAAAAAAGAATTTCTTTACTTTTCTATTTGATAACGAGGTAATAGAAATTTCTTTCAACAACAAGATACTTACACATGTAGCATGTGATTGATTTCTTTTTTTTTTTTTTTTTTACTAAATAGAAATTTTATTCTACACTCCACAAACACTTATATTTGTAAAGTAATCATCGCATCAAAGGTATGCGATAGTCATGTGATCAATTTTTGATGGTATTTGTCTTCATTAATTCATTAAATATGTGCATGTGGCCAACAATTAAAAATAAAAATTTCTACGTGCATGTGGTCAACAATTAATTCTTAAGTATTAAAACAGCTGGGCAAAAGATCGTGGGAACTGGGAAGTATGTTGTTCTTCGCATATTCTATAGAGAGAGAGAGAGAGAGAGAGAGAGAGAGAGAGAGAGAGAAAGACAGAGATTATTATTAGCTAGTGCTGGAACCTGGAGTACTGAAGAGTTCAATTATTATTTAGCACTAACTTTTCCTTTGCCTTTCACCAACTATTTCTTTGGGGTCGTTTTCTTGACTTGTTTTTATTCAGATTTAAAATCCAACAAAGTCGTATTATTTTAACGTAAACCTAATTTAATTGCTATACAATAAACAAAGTTGTACTTGTAACCCATTTTACGTATGCATGTAAATAAACTAGTGCATACAATCGTATATATACATGGTCCTCAAAAAAAAAATCATATATGTACATAACAAAAACATTATATATATATATATATATATATCCAAATAATAGATAAAGTATTAACCCCATAAATTTTGCATCTATATATGATGGGTTGAAATTTAGATTTCAATTGATTCTCCACCAAAAAAAAAAAAAAAAAATTCAATATTATAAATTCTAAGGGGTTGGATTAGTACTTTCTAAGGACTCATAATATCCATAAGATCTTGGGTTCGAAATTTCTTATCAGCATCTTGAGGCCGCTCCTATGAGATTCTTTTCTGTAATAATCTAGTGTGTGTGGGGCAAATGGACTGCATACATTTGAGGGAATAGCCAGATATTTGAAGGATCTGGACACTCTATGTTTGTCAAAAAAAAATTATAGAAAGGTACAACTATAGTAAAAAAGTCAAAAAGCATAAATTGCATGCAATAAAAATCAATAAAGTTTAAATTAGTATTAATGTATGCTTAATAGTATCTTTTTTAGTGAACACAAAAGCTTCCATAACTAAGATTAGTGAAAGAAAGTTCATCACAATTTTTATCCACATGTATGGTCATCTATGGATACACGTAAAAGTTACTCTAAAATATTGGCACGTGGAATGGATGGTCACAAGCAATTGAGCATGCAGGCATTCATGGGTTAAGCATTTGGTAGTGAAAGGTTACTTTGAATTGTTTTTAGAGCCTCCTTTAGTTAGTGGACTAAAAGGAAGCTTAGCATGAAAGAAATAGAACTTTTCGCAAGCTTTCTTTGTTCTCTTTCCCCCCCACCTTATTCAATCAGCTTTCAAAGCTCATTGTTTTTTTTGGAGGCAATATATCTTGTGAGCACACGGCACCTTGTTTTAGTGATGTTTGGCCATTGAGTTTGACACCTAATATTCTTTCTATTTAATAGCAGATAAAGTAACCATAGCTTGTAATTAGTGTATTAACCAAATAGAGTGAGTGAGAGATATTTTTGGTCTGTTCAGCATTATTAACTTTTTTCTCTTGAACAACCATTCATTTCCTTAACGTAGGTAAGATTCCTTTTTTCTTTCAAGAAAGAGGGAAAAAAAAAATAGTGGAACTTCTTTCTTATGCAGGAGAGCCTTGCAAAACTAGCAAACCAATTGAAAAGATCAAAAGGGTACATTGAACAAGGATAAATGAATAAATATGTGTACATTCTAATTAATTAAGGAGAGCAGTGAAAGTTGAAAGACAAAGCAAACCAAAGGGAAAAGATCTAAATGGTAAATCTCAAACGGGGATGAACCACAAGTGTCTTGGTTTAATTGTAGTTAATATATCTATAACCATTATGGTTTGAGAATTAAAAAAAAAAAATCAAAAATCAAATACTTGAGGGCTTTGAGATTGCTGGACATGAGGGACTTGTTTTGTTCATCCCTTTTAAAATGTATTTTCGAAAGGGGAAAAAATGTTTTTGAAATAGTTGTTCAAAACGTGTGTGTGTGTGTTTTTTTTTTAATCGGTTTTGAATGTGAAAGAAGGGAAAAAATTTTGTTTGACAAATGTATCACTTTCATTTTTTTACTTCATTGTTCTTCTCTTCCAAATTTTTATTTTTATTTTTTAAAAATACTTCATGTCACATAATAGAGAACAACAAATCCAAGACAATCCGATCGAAGGAAATCAAAACAAATCAACAACAAATCCAAAGGAATTCAATTGGCGAAAATAAAAAATAGAATCCATTGATAGAAACCGACGAAAAACAAATCTATCGACCCAAAGGCAACTAAAGTACTAAACACAAATTCGACAAAAACCGCTAGCCCCACTAATTTTTGTTTTTAAGTGATAAAAACCATTTAAAAGGTTAGCTCTTTTATGGGCTTGCTTCTTTTTTGTTTTTAATTTAGTTGATACACTAAGATCAAGGGGAGAAAATGATTCTAGTCTTGGTTTTCTTTATAAAGGAAACTAAACAACGGAATTGAGTTATAATGCTCTTGGCAAATGCCCATCCTGTAGCATAAAAGTTCACTACAAAAAAAAAGGTTACGTGGCTACGTTTGTAAAACGCGGCCTTAGGTTAGAAAAATGTGGCCATAGGATGATTTGGCCTATGACCACGTTTATTTTAGGCTGCGTTCAGCCAGTATAGTATATATGTTGGGTCTATTGGAGAAAAATAGATTTTTTTTGAATGTTTTATCTTTTATTATAACAAATTCATTTACAAAATGAATATTTTTAGAGACCAAAAAAAAAAAAAAAAAAAAAAAAAAGAGAATGAAGTTTTGATACAAAAACACATTATAAACTCCACTAAAAAGTTATATTAACTTTTGAAAGATGGTGATCAGAGTAAGTTATATTGCACACAACTCACTCTAGCTATTAGACAATGCGTAAACACAAAATATTAAAACCTTTCCCATAAATGATTAATCCATTGGCAAACATTTCTTGTTTCAGATCCATATTAGGGCAGTTTTGAGTCTTTTGACTGATTAGCTATAGCCAACTATATAGCCAAGTATAAAGTGACAAAAATGTCATAATTTTGACAATGAAACATGTATCATGTATGTATCTGGCATCATAAAATAAAAAAAAAAAATGTACAAGAGGTCCAATATATAATTGAAACGTGATCTTCTACCAAATTTTGAAGAGGATATCTTCAACATAAATTTACATAATATGAGAATAGTATAAGGGCCATATCCAGCTTGCATATAACAATGTGTATGAAATCATTTTAACAATCCAAATTATTGAAATATATTTTTAGTTAATTTTGTCATTTTTTTAGCCTATAGTATAGAGGACCTATATATAGGATAAAATATTAAAAGTACAGCAAAGAAGGATTTCAGGTCAATCTATCTGCCTTCTCAAAAAAAAAAAAAAGGTCAATCTATCTGCCGGAATCTCGAGCTCGTTGTGCTATATTATCGGAGTTTCCAACTAATAATTTCTCAAGTGAGACCCACCTGTCCAATGCTGTTATTATAAAATCTACAAGTAAACTTCCGGGTTCGACACTTGCTAAAGAAGCCTCGTGTAGCATATTATCGTCAACTCTTTCACTTTTTTACTTTGTTACTTTATTTTTATATTTAATTCATTAATGAATAGTATTTAGCTAAAAGAAATTCATTAATAAATATACATTGAATGGGTGTCTAGTCTACTTTTTGAAGGAGAGAAAATTTGTACATAGATGGAACATGGTTGTAAGTTGGGATAACGGGGTGGATTGAAGATATTTTACCCTTTTTAATAAAGTGGTTTCGAAAAAAGAGATAAAAACAAGTGTTTTAGGAATGACATTAAAATATCTCTAAAATAATAAATTATAAATAGAATATATATAAAATGATTAAATTATATATGTAATCAATTTAAATTTATATTAAATAATATATAAACACATTTAGGGTGAGACATCCTTAGTAAAGAACCATATTCACAATGCAAGAGAGATTAAATGATCTTTTAAAGAATTTTAGCCCTCATTACTTACGGGGTATTTTTAGGTTTTTAACCCTCCATAAATATGCCATTGATACTATTGCATAATTTGAACAAATCTATAGGTTTATTACTAATATGTCAATCTAAGAGGGGAATTTGCCAAACTACAATGGATATTAAATATAATGGTAATTAATAGTATCATGTATGCCTCATATTTATGAGTTGAATCTCACCTACCCTTCTCCACAGGACCACAATCTACCCTCTCATAATGCCTTATGAAAATCTTTTAAGGAGCTGCCATCATTTATTAGTTATTATATTTATTTCACTAAATAATTGTTGATGAGGACATTGATAAAGACTAATGAATTTTTCTTTAAAAGACTTACAAATTTTCTTAAATATAAATATATGTGGTATAACTTCAACAACATAATAGTAAATAAATACATGCTTGAATTATTTTTTTTTCTTTTATATGATTGGTGACACATATTAGTTTGTAAAGTTTATGTAATAAAATTTGTAAAATTTGTAGCATTATTTGTGAAATCATTTAGTACACCTAGTGCATACACCTTTTTCTCACATAAAAGTGAACCTCACATATGAGTCCAACACATATAACCAGTATTTATGTGAGAAGAATAGGTAATACATCGAATATACAGGAATAAAAATTACATAGAATGCATTATACTATACTAATCACGACCTCTTCTATTTGTTTGATTTTCTTGTTTTTATTTTAAACTTTAATTATTTTATTAAAAAAAAAAAGAAGGAATACGACCGTGATTAATGAAGTATAAAATAAAATACTATGGAACAAAATTATTTTATTGAATAGTTTATGTCCTTGTGCTGATAATTCACAATTGTCAAGCTCTGATTAAGAATAAATGTGAATAATATCATAATTCAAAAGCAACTAAATGTGAGTTCAAAAAGTGACATCTGTCCCACAATTTGCCTCAATTTCTCACCTTCACCGGTTCACCTAACACATCACCTAAACTTTTGGCTTTTTAAGTGTCTTAACGTGCTGCCACCATTCATTTTATATGAAAACAAGTTAAAACTATTTCCAAGTAGATCTTGCCCACGATTAGTGTATATCAAAAAGACAGATCTTTGCCCGCAAGAAATTATCATTCAGCTGGATTTGAATAATGTTATTGGTTACGTCAACATGTATTGTTAATTCGAATATAATTAGTCGAAAACTAAGCTAAGAAGACTTTTTAGGCCATGATATATATAAATATATATATATATATATACATATATATAAGTGGTTTTCGTAACATAATATGATTTACAACTATTCTTTTCAACTCTTATTTATTTATTTGGTAGCAGAATTTATGGTAATACACGAGAAACAGTGTATTGAATCAGTCAGATCAAGTTCAAAGTTCATCTTTATTTTATTTTTTTCACTACCCCATCTGTTTTCTTACTTAATTTCTTTATGATGCTATATTGATTAATGGGTTCTCATGTAATAAATATAGTAAATTTGATATCTCATACTCACTACAAAAAAAAAGTTGGTTTTTTTCAGGGTCAAGTTTTCCGTAGTGACTAGATATCAATTTCAAGCTACTTTCAACTTATAGTTATATGTACTATATATGCACATAGATGTAGGATTAGTTTCTCCAGGGTAATTTTAAAATCATCAAGCAAAGTTTAATTCTGTGGATGCTGCCAGTTCTTTTGTGGAATACCTATTTACAAGAAATTAGATTTAGAACCTAAACAATTTTTTGAAAATAATCAAGAGTCTTGTTGTTTGATGGTACTCTCCATCTCTCCCCAGGAGAGAACTTGTATTCAAACCATAAGAAAATTTTATTTTTATTTTAAAAATAGTTATATTTTGTCAAAAGTCTTGTAGTTCAGTGATATATAAAGCTTTTATCTTTCTCTTATTGTTATAACTATTAAATTATCAAAAGAAAAAAAAAGAAGGGCACATTATTATCATAGTGTAGAATATATTTAAAAAATATTTTTACAATCTAGGATGCCTTCTTCACGCTTAGAAAGCCACTTGTGACTAGTCCTTGGTAAAGTTTTGCTACCAAAGAATGCGACCCAATAAATAAGATTAATTTGGATTTTGTGAATCTCCTTAAAACTTAAATTAATCACCAGAGCCATATGGTGCCCTTCATTACCAATTCAATCCCAAGTGACCTATTTTCAACCTGAAAGGAAATGGGTTTCTTATAAAACTTGGAAAACCAAAAGATAAAAGGACAAGAAATTAAAAAGAAAAAGAAAAAGAAAACAAAAAAACAAAAGGAGAACTTGGAAAAAGGTGATTAATAATGTTTTGGAATGGGCCAGGTATTTGGGTTCACTTTAACATAGTGGAATCACATCAGAACATGTTAGTGGAGGAGTTGGTATTAAGGCTGTAAAAGCTAGCGATTCTTACTTTAAAATAAAATCATAGTAATAATAAGATACTCATGTACACATGAATATACGTAGTCCAAAGATATTTCATCAAAATGGTTCTGTAAATTCGAGCATGCTTGGTTGGCAAGCTTGATTCGGAATCAACAAAAATGATAAAAATCCAAAGCAAGACAAAGAACAAAGAGTATATCCCTTATTACGATGATAGGAAAAAAGAAATTATCTAGCTCTACCAAAATATTTAGATTCTTAATTTGTATGTATCTCTGACAAAGTTAAAGAAGGAAATAAATAACCACTACAATTGGTAGTGCCTTGACAATTAATTTTATAATTAGAAGAATGTATGGTTGGAAAATTTGTGAAAAAAATTAAAATCAAGGATGAGTATATTAACAAAAAATAAAAATAAAATAAAAATTGAGGAACAGTATCATCCATAAATATCAAACATATTCTTGATACAGTACCATGAAGTCAATTTGTCTAGAATAAATCTTTTTTTTTTTAATTTCATTTCATAAAACAAAACTTGGAAATACCCTGCAGAAGTATGCACATCACTCACTCCTTATACAATCCTCCACTATTTTCTGTTTCTTTTTCTTTGGGGGTTACAACATGACATACTTACAAGATTATTCAACAACATAATTAGAAATTAAGAACATGAAAAAAGAAAAATAAAAAATAAAAACTTAAACCTTTTATTTTGTTATCAACAGCAATAGGAATTGCCAAACATAAATATATATATATAGCCATAATAATAGTGATATTAAAGCTGCCTCAATATTCTTGGCTTCTTGCCCGAAACCTTTTCAACAAAGAGTACGTACGTATGTACGTACATACCTACGTTGTAATATATAGTACTTCAGTTTTGCTGCCTCAACTCCTTGTAAAACTTCTGTATAAACTCCTCGGCAGCTTTGTCAACATGGGAGTCTTCATCAATGTCACTCAAAGGAAAGGGAGAGTCAGTAATCCTCAGCTGTCTCACCATGGGGCTTCGTCCGAAGCCCGGAAGCGCCGGGGATGCTTCCACCGCCGCTTCATTGTTCAGCATCTCTAACACCATGGCCATCACAGCATTATCCGTGGCCGCATCATCATCTAGAGTCGCCGGCGCGTGAGCGCATGTGAAGAAGTGGCTGTGGTGGTTGTTGTGGTGGTGATTGCGGCGTTTATTGTTGATGTGGAAGGCGTAGTTGGGGGTGTTGCTGCAGCTGAACTCGTACTCTCGTGGAGCCGAGAAGGACGTGAGGTGGTCGGGGTGATGGTCGTGGTGGTGGTGGTGGTGGTGGAACATGAGGTTGCTAATGGCTTTTCCAGCGACCTTGCCACGTTTCATCATCATGTTGAGGTCTAGCATTAGCTTTCGCTTTGATATGCCTTTTCTGATCAGCATGAAAAAAGCTACACGTACTATGCTCCATATTCTCTTGGCAGCTATTACTGGTACATTAGGTTCCATTTCTTTCAATCTATTTTTTTATTGGAGAGTGAGGTTTTTATTTTTTTTTAGAGAGAGAGAGAGAGAGAGAAGAGAAGATATTTGATTTGGTTATGAGAGTGAGGGGGGGAAGGGGGGTATTTAAAGGGAGGTGTGTGTGAGTGAGGGGGGGAAGGGGGGTATATAGTGTAATAGTGTTTTGATTCTTTTGAATATGCACTACTTTTTATTTATTTATTATTTTTGGTGATAAACTTTTGAATATGCACTAAGGAATGAGCAGTGGGCGCATTGATATTTAGGGATGCTTTAAACTTTGAAGCAAATGGGTTCAATCGATCATTATTGGTCGATTGGTACTCGGGTGGGCTCAACCTCATGTAGCCTTTGGAATTTCAATGGTACAGATCAAAAGTCCGGAATGTGATTTTTTTTTTTTTTTTGGGTTCATTGATCACGTTTTAAAATTGGAATTGTGTAGGGAGAAGAACATGAAAAAGATGTTAAAATATATTATTAGTATTCAAAGATACAAGCGAGTGCTTTTAATTTTTAAAGTTTTAAACGAGTACTATTAATCATTTTTATTAATTGATTTTAGTATCTTTATTTATATAGCTAAGTAATGATGTTGTATTTTCTAGGTGACATGATAACATTTTTAATATTATAAAACTCTGTGTTAGTATTGTGACAACAAAACTTGTGACCTATCCCAAATCTAGCTAGACCAATTAAAAAAGGGTCTTTCCCAATTCAAAACCAAATTAATTCAATCTAAGCCCTAAATTGAAATGCGATCTCACAATCTCTTCATCTTTAACATCATTTTCCACATAAGAACATGCTCAAGCAACTCAAACAAGTAATTAAGAACCATCATCTTCACGACCTAATACATCAATTAACTTCAAAAACAGTGTCCGATTTGGGCATGTAACTGAAAATACTATAGTTTTAGTCGTACCATCAAAATAGCTATCACACAAGATTGTGCAACCTGTTTTCTTCCACTCATCTCTATATTTCTTGTAACAGTCATGTATATCACCTTTCACTTTCTTTATAAGAGTGGATCTCAGTTTTCATAATTGGGGCCTTAATTAATTTATAGCCAACCCCACACTCCGCTATAGCATTTACCATTTTTTGAAAATAATTGGATTTTTTTATATATAATAAATGGATTTAGCAGCACTGAAAGGAATGGAATTGTGAGTCCTTGTTTGAAAAGATTCAATTAATTTGGATTTGAATTGGGGAAGATTCATTTCTAATGAATTTAAGTTTAGGACAAAACTTAGGTACAGTATCTTAGGTGCTGTTCTTTAGGTTCCCCTCTTAAGATTCAGTCATGTGACTACTTAACTAAAAAATACACTTTCATTCCATGAGAAAAAATTCATATGGCAGAATCTTAAAATAGGAATCTAAGAAACAGCACCTAAGTACTGTACGTACCTAAGTCTTGTTCTTAAGTTTATATCTTTATAGCGTAATGGGTTTTTTTTTTTTATGTGGCAATACTGAATTGGATTGATTTAATATTTAAAATGTTGTCATGTTGCTTAAAAAAATCACATCATTGCTCTATTAGCCACATAGCCCGACATAGGTAAGGAGACTAAGGGCAGTTAACAAAATAATCAACAGGGCTCTTTTTTTGAAATTTCATATATGGACCAATAGCTCTTATTGAAGTCTTCAAAGACCAAAATGCTCACTTGGTAAATTTTAGGAACTAATAATGTATTTTGGCTTAAAAACTATTACAATATAATAACTAGCTAAAAAAAAAAATAAAGACATTAAATTTTTTTACAATTAGCAAAGTTAAAAAAAAAAAAAAAAAAAAAACAATAAATAGAGACGCTTAAACAACTTTCAAATGTATTTTTGGTATTTTTAATTTTTTTTTTTTATAAAGCTAATTGAGGATAATAAAATATAAACAGATATTGTGTTTATTAATCCTTCAAATAGAAAGCATTTTCATCTAAAGATTAAATTGCAATTTACAACCTTAATATTTGGGATATTTTGATTTCTCTCCTTTAAAGTTTTAAAATTTAGATCCATACCCCTAACATGAACATCGCGCAAAACTTGGAAAAAATCGTTGGATCAAAACTTTACCCTTTATCAGATCTAGATTGGAAGAACGCCAGACATTTGTATACTAGCAACTGATGAGTACCATCACTCCCTAACTTCACCCCGAAAGGATCCAAGGTCTCATTTTCCAGCCTAGTATTCATTGGGTAAAAGACATCATAGATTCAGATAGAATAGAAGCACATAAGCAATGGAATGGACAATTGGTTCAAAGCTCCTTTAATGAAGCATCAAGCCATCAACCGATGACTTCCTAAACATTCACTTGCCTAAAAATGAAGGTGAAGATTCTCAAGTTTTTTTTGTCAACAAGAAAAGGTCACTTCACTTACAAATTAGTCTTCAAATTGATACAATAAGAATAAGAGTCTGTTTAGATACCGCTTATTTAGCTAAAAACTGAAAATTTATTACTAAAAACACTATAATAAAATAATTTTTAAACTATAAATAGTGCCGTAAAATTCAGATTTACTGCTTATGCTGTTTTTCACATAGTTAATTGAGTTGTGAGCAGTACCGTAGTTCCCAACCAAATACGCAAAGCACTAATAATTTTTCGGCAAACGCATTATAATTCCAATGGCCTCGCTTCAAATGAATGGGATTAGCAATTGGGTCATATCACAATACATCAACTTGGGCTTATCTACCTTTAAGTCTTGCACTGCCTCCCTCATATTCATTCGGCTACAAACAAATCGGCCCATAATATAGTTTTTCACGGAAATCCAGACCCCAGCGGCAATAAAATACACAAATGACAAAACCAAAGCAAAAACCACTAACAGTGGCATTTCATTTACAATTTACTCAGTGCTTTTGCTTTACAATCTCAGATTGTAAAGCAAAAGCAATCTCTCAACAATGGAGGGGCCTGGGCCAAATAAAGATTTGGAAGATTCCTTTTCTGAATTCACTCTAGCTGAGGTATAGCCATCCTTCTCTTTGTTTTCCCACTTATTGGTCTGTCATTTTTCATCTTAATTAATCTGCAGGAAATTTAACAACTTTAGCCGTAAACACCTTACTAGCTTCAGTTTTGCTGCCTCAACTCCTTGTAAAACCTCTGTATAAACTCCTCGGCAGCTTTGTCCACATGGGAGTCCTCATCAGTTTCCCTCAAAGGAAAGGGAGAGTCTGTAATCCTCAACTGTCTCACCATGGGGCTTCGTCCGAAGCCCGGTAGCGCCGGGGAAGCTTCCACCACCGCTTCATTGTTCAGCATCTCTAACACCATGGCCTTCGCCGCATTAACCGTGGCCACATCATCATCTAGAGTGGCCGGCGCGTGAGCACATGTGAAGAAGTGGCCGTGGTGGTGATTGCGGCGTTTATTGTTGATGTGGAAGGCGTAGTTGGGGGTGTTGCTGCAGCTGAATTCGTACTCTCGTGGGGCAGAGAAGGACACGTGGTGGTGGTGGTGGTGGTGGAACATGAGGTTGCTAATAGCTTTTCCGGCGATCTTGCCACGTTTCATCATCATGTTGAGGTCTAGCATTAGCTTTCGCTTTGATATGCCTTTTCTCAGCATGAAAAAAGCTACACGTACTATGCTCCATATTCTCTTGGCAGCTATTACTGGTACATTAGGTTCCATTTCTTTCAATCTATTTTTTTGATTGGAGAGTGAGGTTTTTATTTTATTTTATTGAGAGAGAGAGAGAAGAGGAGATTTGATTTGGTTATGAGAGTGAGGGGGAGGGGAGGGGGGATATATAAAGGGAGGTGTGAGTGAGTGTGAAAGAGGAGGTATAGTGTTTTGATTCTTTTGAATATGCACTTTTTTTTTTTTTTTTTGGTGATAAACTTTTGAATATGCACTAAAGAATGAGGAGCGGGTGCATTGATATTAAGGGTTGCTTTACACTGAAGTAAATGGGTTCAACTTCAATCAATCATTATTGGTCGATTGGTACTTGGGTGGGCTCAACCGCCTCATGTAGCCTTTGGAATTTCAATGGTACAGATCCGAAGCCCGGAAGGTAAAAACACGTTTTAAAATCAGAACCGTCTAAAGAAAAAACATGATAAAGATGTTGGAATATACTGTACATATGCCAATAATACCGCTTTTAGTTTTTAAAGTTTTAAATGTGTATTATTGGTCATTTTATTAATTGATTTTAGTCTTTTTATTTATGTAGTTTTTTTTTTTTTTTAGAGAAAAAGGTAAGCAAACTTTATTAATTTAAATTATTTTGGACCATTGTAAAGAACTCACTAGTAATTTAGTCTCTCCAATAATGTGACCATACAAGGTAAACGAGGGTCTGCTATAGTGCTATCTCGCAGTGCAGAAATGACCAACAAAGAGTCACCCTCGAATTCAATCTTGTGAATGCAGAGATCCTTGGCAAATTGGACTGCAGCACTAGCAGCCAAAGCTTCAACCGAATGGGGGAGGGGAATTTTCTGACTCATATATAGCAATGATGATATTGCATTTTCTAGGTGACCTGATTTTTTTAATATTAGAAAACTCCACATTAGTATAGCCAGAACAAAAACCTATGACCTAACAAAATCCCAAATCTAAACTCGTAATTAGAAATGGGTTTTTCTCAATTAAAAACCAAATCAATTCAATCTAAGCCTTAAATTGAAACAAGTTCATCTTCCAACAACATTTTCCACTCCAACTTTTAGAAGAACATGCATCATCGTTTTCATGACCTGATACATCAACCAACTTAAAAAATAATGTCCTCTTTGGGCATGTAACTGAAAATACTATAATTGTTTTAGTCCTACTATTAGAACAGCTATCACATAAGATTGTGTAACATGTTTTCTTCCACTCATCTCTATATTTCTTTTAATAGTCATGGATATCACCTTTCACTTTTTCAAAATAGTATATCTCAATTTTCTTAACTTAGGGCTTTGTAGCCAACCCTTCACTCCGGCTATAGCATTTACCATTTCCTAATAATACATGGTTTTAGGCTTTTAGCAGCATTGAAAGGAATAGAATTGTGAGTCCTCCTTTCAATTTAGGGCTCAGATTCAATTAATCTAGCTTTGAACTAACAATACTTAATAAAAGGATTAGTAGTGATCTTTTTTGAAATTTCATAGGCCAATAGCACTCATTGAAAATTCAAAGACCAAAAGTATTTTGGCCTAAAAAATATATATTACAATAACTAGTTAAAATTAAAATTAAAAAAACTAGCAAAATTAGCTTAAACAACTGTCAAATGTATTTTTGGTATTTTTACATTTTTTTTGTTAAAGCTAATAGAAAATTATAAACCATAAACAAATATCGTGTTTATTTATTTATTTTTTTTTTGAGAGAAACAAATATCGTGTTTATTAATCCTTCAAATAAAAAACATTTTAATTTAAAGATTAAATTGCAATTTACGACCTTAATATTGGGGATATTTTAATTTTTCTACCTTTTAAAAATTTCAAAATTTAGATCCATACCCCCTACCATCATGTGAAATTTGAAAAAAATCTATTTTGTGTTCGTTCATAGAAAAATGTTTGATACAAACACGTTCTTGTAGCCAAGTTAGGATGGGTAGTCTTAAAGCCACCTACCAAAAACTTTGGGTTCAAGCCATAAAAGCTAAGTACTTGAAAGAGAAATCCCTATTCAAAGCCAATCCCCTAGAAAATATCTCTTGGACTTGTCGCAATATACTTAACTCAAACAATATTGTAATGTGTGGTTGCTCTTATTAGAGGGTTTGCATTGTGTCCAGTACTTTAGTACATTATATGCGAAATAAACATGATACCTGTCCTTTAAAATATATTAGCTTGTAACCCCTTATATATGCATAAAAACACTTAAAGATATATAATAAGATACATAATATAATTCATATATATATAATTTAAATACTATTGATAGTCATTTTTATATTTTGTTAACTCTTTAAAAAATTTGTAAGTATATTATTAGGTATAAAATATAAATTATCCATGTTTTTTTTCAAAAAATTATTGTGTGGAGCACTTTTTTTTTACGATTCATTATTTATTCTAGACTCCTTCGATTTTGTACTTAATAACTCACTTAGATGAATATTTATGACGTGATTCCACATTTGATTCTAAAATTAAGAAATGAAACTCTTTAAGAATTAATAATTTAGGACACATGGCACAAAATTAGAACTCTAGTTTATAATTTGAATTTGAATTTCTCTCAGCTTCACTTATTATTATTAGATTTGTATTTTAAAGGACAAAAACCCTAGATAGAAACTTTACCCTTTATTAGATTAGGAATGGAGGAGCACAAGACAATTAGAAGCTCATAATATCCTTTGGATAAAAGACATCACAATAGAAGCTCATAAGAAATGAAATGGACAATTAGTTTGAAGCTCCTTTAATGAAGCATCAACTATGACTTCCTAAACATTCATTTGCCTAAATTTTTTTTAATATTTTATTTTTTAGATATAGTTTTAACCTATGATGTCTGTTTCTAATGATTGTTATTTATCATCAAAATGAGATACAAATTGATTTTTAGTGTAAGCGGGAGATCAAATTCTAGATCTCTTATTCGACGACAAAAAAATTCTATTAATTAAGCTAACTAGAAGCTACTATTTATCTCAAAATAAAGGTAAAGATTCAAAGTTTTTTTTTTTTTTTTTTTTTTTTGTCAGCAAAAATGGTCACTTCACTTACAAATTAGTTTTCAAATTAATACAATAAGAATAAGTCTCTACTGCCCATTATAATTCCAATGGCCTCACTTTAAATGAATGGAATTAGTTTTTCAAAAAAAAAATAAAAGGAATTAATAATTGGGTCATATCATAATCTTAGTAGCCACTACAAAATTTCAAAACTCCCCATGCTACAACTGGACATGTATTGTAGTACATCTTTAAAACTTTGGAGAAGCTGAAGCTTGCTTAATGGGCCATTCTTGCATCTCACGATATCACTCCAAGTCCAAGCCATTATTAATGACATCCATTTGGGCTTATTTACCTCTAAGTCTTGCACAGACTCCCCCATATTCATTGGGCTACAAACAAATCGGCCCATAATATAGTATTCCATAGAAATCCAGACCCCAGCAGCAGTATAACATCTCACGGAACAATTCTATTGCTAGAATTGTACTGTTCATGAGGTGTAGGATTTGGTGATTGGTGCGTGAGGCGTGTGTCAGCTTTGATGGAAAAATCAAGTCATTTTGCAATTGGACCAAAATGCCCTTTAATTTTACCTCCAATAAATATATATATATATATATATATTAGTTAAAGGCCGTGCGTTGCACGGTTTTACCATAAACTTATATAATATATATTTTATTTGATAAACAATAACCAAATAAATAATTATTATAAATAAGTAATTTTAAAATTGTACTAACCTTTTTCTTAACTTTTGATCTCTGGAATATCTAAATTCACATACAACTTTGAAGAGTTTGTAGAAGACAATGATAATTTCTCTACCATCATTCATACATAAGTAGTTTAAATTATAATGTTTAAACACATATCATGTATATCAAAAGAAAGAATTGTTTACTCATATATGTCTTAATAGTGGTTGATGTGATAATTATAATAGGCCGCACAAAATTATTAAAACATATATCTTCATTAATTGCTTTTGCAAATTTATCCCAAAACGTGATTCTAATTTTTTCCCTCCTGCGTAAACATTTTTGTTAGACAATTAAAAATTTATCTCTTGACAAAATGTACAAATCTAAGTAATATACTCATCAATATCTAACTAACCTATTATCTTGAAGTTCAATTAGCCTTTTATTCAATTTTTTTCCACGCACCTCTATCTTTTCCATGGGAGAAATTCCTATGATTTCTCCTATTACATCTACAAACGATAAAGTGTTTAATCAAAATCATGAGTTAGTAAGATAATAGTATACAACTATATTTTAAGTATAAATGTATAATCAAAATTACCTGTTAGAGTCCTATAAGCATCCTTGTTTTCGACAACTCCAAAATATTTTATTCGATAAATTTTACCTTCTTGTATATCTCTAAAATGATTAACAAATGATTTTCTAATACTTGCATGAATAAGATTATCCTGAAAAAATGAGAATAAACTGTAAGGGCTTGATTTGTAATGGATCCTGAACAATAAAATTTGTAGAGTGTGGGTAAAAGGGCTTGGCATCATCGAAGTAAACCATGGATGATGTGAAATCAACAGGCGTAATAACAAAATAATCTTACTGGGTGTTTTCAGTGAGGATAAGGACCATGGCTCTAGTTAGGTGTTGATAAGGATCATTGTAATAACTTCGGATCTATATTTGTGAGGATCTTTATGATTTTGGTCAAGTATTTGTAAAGCGTATTCATCCTCGGCTTCGTCCGAGGATGTATTTCTCTCAGAGTTGATATATATCTTGTCCTTCTTTTCTTTAAGACTGATCCCCCCCCCCCTCCTTTATGTTATGAATCCTCTTGATTATATAGTATTTGTTTTAGCTAATCTCAGCCATCCATTTGTCAATTATCTGAACTCTGTATACAGAGGTCTGTCCCATCATCTGCGATTGCAGGCTTTATGTTAGTTCCAAGCTGCCTTTGCAGACTTTCTAATAGTTGAAGTGACCGAAGCATTAGGGTTTGCAGGTCACCTCACCATTAAGGCGGCCAGAATGTTGGCAGCGTTTATTTAATAGATGAAGGATATTTTCCCTTTATCGAAGTCGGTGTGCCGAGGATGTGGTCATCCTCGGCGAGGCCCTTGGATGACTTGGGCTCTTTCCCATTATCCTCGGCGCGGGCCTTAGGCCAGCTATAGAGTGGGCCTGGTTTTAATATTTGGGGCCCCACAATAGCCCCTCGAAATTCTGCTGCACGTCCCTTTGGACGGGGAGGAGGATTTCGACTTCCTCAGTGTATTTTCGCGGCCTATTGAGCCTTACCTCTTTGTCAGTGTTATCGTTATTTCAGCTGTTTTTGCAGCTTTCTTTTGGCACAAAGGGCCTGTTCGACGAGTATTTCCTGGTTAGTTCTTCCAGGAGAGGTAGACTTAAGTTCTGTTATGCTTTTAGTGCTCGTCCTTGCTCGGTTTTTCGTCCCTAGTAAGGTTCATCACTTAATACCCAAGGTTTGGCTTTGCCGAAGATTTAAACCCGTGGTTAGTACAAAGACCCTGGTTTCGTTCGGTGCTTATATTGCCCTATAGCGGACGGTTTCCGCATTGGTTTGGGTCCGAAGATCATGCAAGACCCTGACTTTTCTTAGCACTTGGTTTTTTATGAAGAAATGTTTGGCCTGAGACCTTGGGCCATGCAATGTTTAAGTTTTGTCTAACGCTTGGCTTTCATTCTGAAGTATCTGGTTTCCCCAGAGGCTTGGGTCCGAGGACCATGCAATGCCTGGTTCTATCCAGTACCTTGTTTTCTCATTTTATCATCTAAAGTATCTGGTTTCCCCTGAGGCTTGGGTCTGAGGACCATGCAATGCTTGGTTCTGTCCAGTACCTAGTTTTCTCATTTTATCATCTGAAGTATCTGGTTTCCCCTGAGACTTGAGTCCGAGGGCCATGCAATGCCTGGTTCTATCCAGTACCTAGTTATCTCATTTTATCATCTGAAGTATCTGGTTTCCCCTGAGGCTTGGGTCCGAGGGCCATGCAATGCCTGATTCTGTCCAGTACCTAGTTTTCTTATTTTATCATTTGAAGTATCTGGTTTCCCTTGAGGCCTGGGTTGGAGGACCATGCAATGCTTGGTTCTGTCCAGTACCTAGTTTTCTCATTTTTTCATCTGAAGTATCTGGTTTCCCCTGAAGCTTGGGTCCGAGGACCATGCAATGCCTGGTTTTGTCCAGTACCTAGTTTTCTCATTTTATCATCTGAAGTATCTGGTTTCCCCTGAGGCTTGGGTCTAAGGACCATGCAATGCCTGGTTCTGTCCAGTGCCTAGTTTTCTCATTTTATCATCTGAAGTATCTAGTTTCTCCTGAGGCTTGGGTCCGAGGACCATGCAATGTCTGGTTCTGTTCAGTACTTAGTTTTCTCATTTTTCGTCTGAAATATCTGGTTTCCTCATGAGGCTTGGGTCCGAGGACCATGCAATGCCTTGGTTCTGTCCAGTACCTAGTTTTCTCATTTTTCGTCTGAAGTATCTGGTTTCCCCTGAGGCTTGAGTCCGAGGACCATGCAATACCTTGATTCTGTCCAGTACCTAGTTTTCTCATTTTTCGTCTGAAGTATCTGGTTTCCCCATGAGGCTTGGGTCTGAGGACCATGCAATGCCTTGGTTCTGTCCAGTACCTGGTTTTCTCATTTTTCGTCTGAAGTATCTGGTTTCCCTATGAGGCTTGGGTCCGAGGACCATGCAATGCCTTGGTTCTGTCTAGTACCTCGTTTTCTCATTTTTTGTCTGAAGTATCTGGTTTCCCTATGAGGCTTGGGTCCGAGGACCATGCAATGCCTTGGTTCTGTCCAGTACCCAGTTTTCTCATTTTTCATCTGAAGTATCTGTTTTCCCCATGAGGCTTGGGTCTGAGGACCATGCAATGCCTAGATTCTGTCCAGTACCTAGTTTTCTTATTTTATTTATTATTTTATCTATTTATACGTAGCCATTTAATTCTACATTGCTATAATTTACAATAAGCATTAAATAAATACACTTTTCAAGCAAAATAATAATAATACATGCGGGCTGGAGTTGGTGGAGGATAAGACCCTGCCGTGTTGTGCCTCTTCGCTTGATGGGACTCTTCTGATTACGAGGCGTCTCCTGGGTTGTCCGAGTAACGTGTTCTGACGCTTCGGTGCCTTCTCGTTTAATGAGGCGCCTCCTCATTAATGCCCGTCATGGATCTACGAGGATCTAACGGCTGATAGGCCCCTTGGAACTTGAGGCGGAATTATTGCCTCCGAAAATCTCTCCCTGGGATTTATTACGGATTGGCCCTCACCAATATTCCGCCCTCTATATAAGGCGTTTCTAGGGCAACCTTCTCCTTCACACTTGACAAACATTCGTTTTAAATTTCTCCCAAAAATATTGCCCAAAGGTTCTGCAAGACATAGCCATTTGAGCCCCTTCGAATGAATTGGCCCTGGAAAAGGGTGGTCCCGAGGATGCACAGCCCCTATCAGGAGCTGAGGATGGCATTCCGACCCTGGACGTCAAGTTGGAGTTGGAGTAGGAGAGATCCGGAGATTCTCCTTCTTTTTAACCTAACTAGAGGTGAGGCCCTCCTTGCCGTTTTGAGGAGGATCCAGAAAGAACGTAACCTCCCTCTCTTGGGTTTGGGTCTTTGACCCCCCAAGTCGACAGCTATGGGGGTGGGAGGGAAGTCAGGCGGAACCCAGAAGTGGAGCCGTCCTGTGCCGCGACCTCTTCCGCCTTCTATGTAGCTCTTCTTCCCTCTTTTCCCTTTTATCTCTTCTTATTTTGATCCTCAACGAGCCTTCCTTTTTTCTTTTCCTCTTCTCTTATTTCTCATCCAGCCTTCTTTTCTATCTTTTGTTCCTCTGCCAACTTTCTTTCTTTCTTTTCCTCCTCTCTTCCTTCACTTCTTTTCTATCTTTTGTTCTTCGACGAACCTTCTTCTCTATCTTTTGTTCCTCAACGAGCCTTCTTATCTATCTTTTGTTCTTCGACGAACCTTCTTCTCTATCTTTGGAACTCTGCCAGTTTTGCCAGACGTCAGTTTTTGTAGTTAGTTTTAGAACAAGCCCCATGGGCATCACTTGTAAAAGATGTAATTTCTCTTCATATATGAATAAAAAAGTAGACTTGTTTTGTCTCTTTCTATTTTTCGCATATTCTTGTTCTTATGATTGCTGACTTTTAAATGAATGTTGTTGCTGTAGATTGTATTGTTTTGGTGTTTTACTTTTGAAAGCGTTGCTCTTGATTTCTTTGCACCAACCACCACACTTGCTAGCGCACAAATCCCTTTCCCACAGACGGTGCCAATTGTAAGGGCTCAATTTGTAATGGACCCTGAACAATAAAATTTGTAGAGTGTGGGTAAAAGGGCTTGGCATCATCGAAGTAAACCATGGATGATGTGAAATCAACAGGCGTAATAACAAAATAATCTTGCTAGGTGTTTTCAGTGAGGATAAGGACCATGGCTCTAGTTAGGTGTTGATAAGGATCATTGTAATAACTAAAGATCATTGTAATAACTTCGGATCTATATTTGTGAGGATCTTTATGATTTTGGTCAAGTATTTGTAAAGCGTATTCATCCTCGGCTTCGTCCGAGGATGTATTTCTCTCAGAGTTGATATATATCTTGTCCTTCTTTTCTTTAGGACTGATCTCCCCCCCTCCTTCATGTTGTGAATCCTCTTGGTTATATAGTATTTGTTTTAGCTAATCTCAGCCATCCATTTGTCAATTATCTGAACTCTGTGTACAGAGGTCTGTCCCATCATCTGCGATTGCAGGCTTTATGTTAGTTCCAAGCCGCCTTTGCAGACTTTCTAATAGTTGAAGTGACCGAAGCATTAGGGTTTGCAGGTCACCTCATCATTAAGGCGGCCAGAATGTTGGCAGCGTTTATTTAATGGATGAAGGATATTTTCCCTTTATCGAAGTTGGTGTGCCGAGGATGTGGTCATCCTCGGCGAGGCCCATGGATGACCTGGGCTCTTTCCCATTATCCTCGGCCTTTATATTATCCTCGGCGCGGGCCTTAGGTCGGCTATGGAATGGGCCTGGTTTTAATATTTGGGGCTCCACATAAACTTATCAAGAAAATATAATTCAATTGTATTTGAAGAGCTAAAAGTAATTTTATTATCTTATTTCAAAACTTACCTTCTCATCAAGCAGCACCAAATCAGCACTCATAAGTTCATTATTTGTTTTAATGTTAAGAACTTCCCACATTCTTGTGACTCTAACTCTAATATTCCAATCGTCTTTTTCAGTGTCGATTTCATCGAAAGAGATTATATCTTTGATTTTGTCTATCCATTCTGATAAAATAAAATAAAATAAAAAATTTATTAACATTTACCTAAAAACAAAAGAAATTTTGATAGAGAAAAATGAAAAGTAAAATTTTTGAAAAATTAAATTTTTTTACACCCTTCAACAATTGCAAACATAATAACATATTAATAAGATGCACAACTGTGGGGCCAGTTGCCCGAGAAACTAACAGAGTCCATAAAAAGTGGGCTTGTGGCCCAACGGTCCAGTCCGAGGACACTCACCCGTCCGAGGATACTCCTCTGACCGAGGATACTCCTCTGTCCGAGGATGAGATCCATTCCTCAAACCAGCTTTCGAAGTAGATGTAACCACTTTAGTTGTCAAGGAGCTTCGCGGAGTTACATGCAAACTAAACTAATGAATATTGATCAAAGGAGGAACCGGAAAAGGTAACAAATATCTCCTAAAAAGCTGCTGCCTCCATATTAAATGCATCCCACCTAACTCTCTGGCCGCATTAATGTGGAGGTGATACCTGAACAGTAACCAAGCAGCCTTACAACCACCAAGCAGAGGATCCGGGATGTGCTGGATGAGACAGAAAGAAGTTCCCAGAAGGGAACTTACACGTGTACGGTGAAAATAGAACGGGAAAAGTAGTATATAAGGTGAATTCGAAATACTCTAAATGGGACTTTTTGGAGAAAAAGAAGAGGAGAGGAGTTTGGAAAAAGGGAGATTGGAAGCCGAGCCAAGAAGAAGAAGGAAGAGTACTTTCACTCGTTGACCTTGAAGTTCTTTCTGTTGCGCCAGAACGACGTCTTTTTCTGCTTACCGGAGCCAGTTCTTACGCCCACGCTCTACAAATTTTATTGTTAAGGGTCCATTACAAATTGAGTCCCTACAACTGGCGCCGTTTGTGGGAAGAGCTTGACCTAACCGAAGGAAAAGACAAGTGCAACAACTGATGGTAGAAGGAGCACCACAACAGGTGGACACTAGTCCACACCAAGCAGAGTCTAGGGGACCCCAACATGGCACCCCGTTGGTGATCCGTGAACGAAGGGGAGATCGCGAGGGAAGTGTGCGAACAACCCACACGGAAAAGAGTCGGTCGAAAGGAAAGAGCCATGTCTCCTATGCAAAGGACGACAGGGACATGCAGCGTGAGATTGATATGTTAAAAAGGGAATTACGTTATGAACGACGAAAGCGAATGACTCAGGACTCGAAGCAACCATCTGATGAGTCAGACGATACAAGCTACAGGTGACGGTCTAGAACTCCGCCCAGAGAGCTTTTTTCCCAGAGTAGAGAGCATTACAGTCGATGGACGTACAAGAGTCCACCTCAGCAGGGCTTAGGAAACGAGGCTTTGAACAAAGCGCTGAGTCAGGTTTCCAAGTCGCCGTTCATGCGACGCATAGAGGACGCAAGCCTTCCTCGGAGGTTCCATCAACCTACGTTCACCATTTATAATGGTCAGACGGACCCGGTGGAGCATGTTAGCCATTATAATAAGAGGATGGCCATTCACTCTAGGGACGAGGCCTTAATATGTAAGGTTTTTCCCTCAAGCCTAGGCCCGGTGGCGATGAAGTGGTTCAACGGCTTGGAAGAGAATACTATTGAGTCCTTTGAGAGACTCATCCAAGCTTTTGGGGCTCGCTTTATTACTTGCAGAAGGGTTGTCCAGCCCTTAGGGTCGTTATTATCCATGTCTAAGCGAAAGGGAGAAACCCTGAAGGCGTACTCTGATAGATATTGGGAGATGTATAACGAAGTAGATGGAGCCAACGACAGGGTGGCTATTAATACCTTCAAGGAGGGCCTTCCGACCGATCATGACCTGAGGAGTTCCTTAACCGGTAAGCCTGTTACCAGCATGCGACAGCTTATGGACAGGATTGACAAGTATAGAAGGATAAAGGAAGATCAGATACGGGGTGGAGGAAAGTCCAAGGTGATCCCTCAGGAGAGGAGGGAATTCGGGTCGGATCGGTATAACAACAATCGACCTCGGAGAGACTTTGTGGGGCAGTCAGGATTTGCTAGTTCCCAGGCAGTCAACGTTGTGTTCCGAGAACCAGTCCAGCGGGTTCTAGAGAAGATACAAGACGAGCCTTTCTTCAGATTGCCCAATAGGATGGCAGGGGACCCTGCGAAGCGCAACCAGAACCTCTACTGTCAGTACCATCGGGACCATGGGCATACAACTGAGGATTGCAGAAACCTGTGGGACCACTTGGAAGAGCTAGTCCGAAAGGGGAGGTTGACCAACCTTCTGCACCACTCCAGTGCCCGAAGAGGCCAGGCAGGGCCGACGTTGAGAGGAAATTCCTCTTCAGGAGCCTCCCTGGGCACCATAAATGTTATATTTGCAGCCCCTGGAAGAACAGGGTCTTGTCCCTCCAGAATACTGTCCGTATCTCATTGTCCGGAGGGGAGCTCGAATTCAGTGCCGAAGAAAGCGAAGCTAAACACCTCACTGGTACTAGGCTTTTCAGAGGAGGATAAGAGAGGAACCATACAGCCGCATGAGGATGCTTTGGTGGTTATGCTGAGAATTGGAGGGTATGACGTAAAGAGGGTGATGATTGATGAAGGGCGCGCAGCCGAGGTGATGTATCCCGACCTATACAGGGGGCTGAATTTAACACCCTAAGACCTGACGGCCTATAGCTCCCCGTTGGTAAGCTTCGAGGGCAGATCGGTCATTCCGTTGGGTATGATTAGATTACCTGTGCAGACAGGTTCCGATGTGGTGGAGGTGGATTTCATCGTGGTGGACGTTTTTTCCCCCTACACAGCGATTTTGGAAAGGCCTTGGTTGCATACCTTGGGGGCTGTTTCCTCCACCCTTAATCAGAAGGTGAAGTACCCGTCAGGTGGCCAAGTGTTAGAAATATTGGGAAACCAGGCCATGGCAAGACAGTGCATGGTAGCGGCTATTCAGCACAAGCCAGAGATAGGTTCATCGGCCGGGGCCGAGGATGAATTATAGCAATTAAAGGACCTAGGAACCCTCTCCAGCACTACCGTCGAAGGAGCTGAATGTGAGGAATTAGAGAGGGTGACTGTTGGTGATGACCCGGATAGGTACTTCCAGGTTGGAGCGCTATTACCTTCGCCAGAGAAGGAGCAATTGGTCGACGTCCTAAGAAGGAACGTAGATGTGTTTGCATGGAATGCCTATGAAGCCCCAAGGGTTGATCCAGATTTCATCTGTCATCATTTGAATGTCAATCCTTCGGCAATTCCGAAGAAACAGCCACCTCAGCGTCCGTCCAAATTACACGCCGAGGCTATTATAGATGAGGTGGACAAGCTCAAGCAGGCAGGGGCTATCAAAGAGGTGTTTTACCCTCAGTGGTTAGTGAACACCGTTGTAGTGAAGAAGAAGAATGGGAAATGGCGAGTATGCATCGATTTCACGGATCTTAATAGAGCCTGTCCTAAGGATCCTTTCCCTATGCCCCGTATAAATTAGCTGGTTGACGCAACAGTAGGTCATCCTCGGATGAGCTTCCTAGATGCCTTTCAGAGCTATCACCAGATCCCACTGGCTTTGGGTGATCAAGAGAAGACAGCTTTCCTCACTCCCAACGAAAATTATCACTATAAGGTAATGCCCTTTGGCCTGAAAAACGCGGGGTCAACGTACCAACAGATGATGACAAAGATGTTTGAGCCACAGTTGGGCAACAACATAGAGGTTTATATTGATGACATGGTAGTGAAGAGTAAGGTAGTGTCCGAGCATATGACGGACCGCATCAGCACGTTTGAAGTTTTGAGGAAGCACAAGTTACAGTTGAATGCTTCCAAGTGCTCCTTTGGGGTTAGCTCCGGGAAGTTTTTAGGCTATATGGTGACCCACAGAGGAATTGAAGTGAACCCCGACCAGATTAAGGCCATTAATAGCCTGCAACCACCTCGGAATCCCAAGGAAGTACAGAGGCTGATTGGGATGACCGCTGCGCTTAACAGATTTATATCCAGATTAGCAGACAGGTGCAGACCCTTTTTCCTTTTACTCCACAAATGGAAAGGGTTTGAGTGGACTGAGGAGTGCGCTTTAGCATTTCAGCAACTCAAGGAATATCTGACTCGGCCACCTATCCTGTCTAGCCCTGAGGTGGACGAGGTCCTTTTTGCCTACCTGGCGATAGCCACCTATGCTATTAGTTTTGTTATGATACGAGTGGACAATGGTGTACAGCGGCCAGTATACTATGTGAGCAAATCACTTCATGAGGCTGAGGTGTGGTATCTACCATTGGAGAAAGCCATTTTGGCAGTGGTGCACGCTACTAGAAAACTTCCCCATTACTTTCGGCACACATTGTGGTTGTTTTGACTCAGTATCCACTTAGAGTTGTACTTCGAAGTGCTGACTACACTGGCAGAGTCGCTAAATGGGGCACAATCCTTGGGGCTTTCAATATAAAATATATGCCTCGTACTTCTGTTAAGGGTCAGGTCCTCGCCGACCTGGTGGCCAAATTCGCTGAAGGCCCTGAGGAAATAGATACAGGCCCACGTGGCATGGATGAAAAATCAGTTGGCCTCATATCCACGCAGCGTCTCACTCCCTAGAAAGTGTATGTGGACGGAGTAGCAAATCAAAGAGGGTCAGGAGTAGGGCTGGTCCTGATATCTCCAGAAATGGCCATTGTTGAGAAGTCTTTAAGGTTGGGATTCCCGGCCACCAATAATGAGGCGGAATATGAAGCTTTGTTAGCAGGAATGGCGACGGTCAAAAAGCTTGGTGGAAAAACAGTGGCGATGTTCTCGGATTTAAGCCTGGTAGTGTGCCAGGTCAGAGGAAAGCTGGAAGCTCGAGACGCCAGAATGCAAAGCTACCTGAGCCGAGTCAGGCGTTTGCAAAAAGATTTTAAATCCTTTGAACTATCCCACGTCCCTAGGGGTGGGAATGCGCATGCGGACTCTCTGGCTACCCTTGCTACCTCCTCGGCCAAGAACTTACCTCGGATTATCGTTGTTGAAGATTTAAGCTCACCCACTCCAGTAACGGAGGACCCTATTCAGGTCAACCAGGTCAATTCAGCGCCCAATTGGATGGATCCTATAACGGTATACCTGGAGAAGGATATACTGCCCGAGGACAAGTTGGAAGCTGACAAGATAAGAAGGAAAGCTCCTCGGTTTTGGTTGTCCGAGAACAAGAAGTTATACAAGCGCTCTTTCTCTGGGCCTTATCTGCTTTGTGTACACCATGAAGCATCAGAAACACTTCTAGAAGAGCTACACGAGGGGATTTGTGGGAGTCACACAGGAGGAAGGTCTTTGTCTCATCGGGCAATTACTCAAGGGTATTGGTGGCCAGGCATGTAAAAGGAAGCGCAGGAGTACGTTAAGAAATGTGATCAATGTCAGAGGTTTGCTCCAAACATCCATCAGCCTGGGGGAGTCCTTAACCCTCTTTCTAGTCCTTGGCCTTTCGCGCAATGGGGCTTGGACATAGTTTGCCCTTTCCCTAAGGCGATTGGGAATAAGAAATTCCTGCTAGTAGGCACGAACTATTTCACTAAGTGGGTCGAAACTGAGCCACCGACTAACATCAGGGATGTGGACGTCAAGAGGTTTGTTTGGAAGAACATCGTCACGCGATTTGGGGTTCCTCAGGCGCTCATCTCGGATAATGGTCTTCAATTTGATAGTAAGGCTTTCAGAGAGTACTGTTCCGACCAGGGAATAAAGAACCGATATTCTACTCCAGCTTACCCGCAGGGAAATGGGCAAGCCGAAGCCGTCAATAAAGTCATTGTAAGTGGGCTCAAGAAAAGGCTAGACGATGCGAAGGGAAAATGGGTGGAGGAGCTGCCGCACGTTCTGTGGACTTACCGAACAACCCCCCAACGCTCAACAGGAGAAACCCCATTTTCAATGACGTACGGGGCGGAAGCCGTGATTCCCCTCGAAACGGGTTTCCCTATGTTAAGGACCAGCACCTTCACCTCAGATGGCAATGATGAGCTCTTGGGAAAGAGTCTAGATCTGATAGATGAACGACGAGAAAGAGCGATGGTTCAGTTGGCCTATTACCAACATAAGCTGAAACAGGGTTATGATGCGAATGTGAGGCTAAGGCCACTAGCTCCAGGGGACCTGGTGTTGAGAAAAGTCTTGGGGAATACCAAAAATCCAGCTTGGGGAAAATTAGGGCCCAATTGGGAAGGACCATATCGCATCACATCTGTAGCAGGAATAGGTGCCTATTACTTAGAAGATCTAGACGAGAGAACTGTACTTCATCCTTGGAATGTAAGCAACTTAAAGAGGTATTACTATTAATACGAATAGTTCTGTCATATGTTTTCCTTTTTAGCTTAAATATAAATTCTGTTACTTGCATTCCTTAAGTCTACTGAAGTATTAAACTGAGACTAAGTCATGTCAGGTCCTCAGACCACATCTTAGTAAAAATTAATACACCACTTAAAATGAACCAAGGCATTGCATGGTCCTCGGACTCAAGCCTCTGGGGAAACCAGATACTTCAGATAAGAAAACTAGGTACTGGACAGAACCAAGGCATTGCATGGTCCTCGGACTCAAGCCTCTGGGGAAACCAGATATTTCAGATGAGAAAACTGATTGTTAAATAGAAACTAAGTCACGAAAGGTCCTCGGACCACAACTTGGTGGAAATTGATACACTCGTTTTTATTGAAGCACCAAGCCGAACGCAAATCATGAAAGTTAGCGCTTCTTAAATAAGATCTATGTGATCATCTTTATATACCAAGACAAATTCCATGAGCATCACTTCAAAACATTTTAGGGTGTTCAATACCTCCAAGGACAAATTATTCGAAACGCTATCCCCAGTTTGGTTTGACTCTCGATTGGCATAGATAAGACTAAATTTTCTCTCGTAGTGTCAAATTTTGCTCTTCTATAGCTTGAGATAATGTGACAGTAAAAGAATATTCGTGCAGGAAATTATACGAGAAAAAGATAAACCCATAATATTTTATGTAAATAAAAAAAAAGGGAACTTTGCCCTGCATACATCAACTATTTGTTTAATTTTATCTGCATCTTGGGTGGTGGGACGTTGGCTGTTTCCTGAGGAGGAACACCCTTCTCCTTCTCCTTTGAAGCCTCCCCAGCAGGCAAAATGGTAGAAGCTAAGTCCTTTTTAAAACTTTTAGAAGTTTGCCCGTCCTTGGGATCCTCTGCGACTTTGGCTGATGAAGTCCCTTTTTCCATTTCGGACACTTCAGGCTGTTTCTGCTGATTGGTTGGAAGAGGATTCTGACTCTGAGCCTCTTTAGCTGAGCTAACCGCAGTAGAGGAAACCTCTTGTTGCTGAGGAGTAGTACTTAAGGCCCGTATGGCCGAAGGGAAAAAAGTGTTCTCAGGTCTTCTCAACTCTAATGAAGGCTCGATCCCTGCACGATTGAGAGCTTCTTCCCAAGTTTGAGCATAGTACGCTCGGCACACAATTGGGACCTCATTTCTGAACCTGTCCTCGGTCTCGGCCACGCCTTCGTCATATCCCCGCTGCTCTGCCTCATCCTTTGCCTTCTCAGCCTCGGCTCTTGCTTTTTCAGCCTCATCCCTCTCCTTTTCAGCTCGAGCCCTAAGCCTTTGAGCTTCATCCAGTTGTTTCATCAACAGTGATACACTTTCCTTGGAAGCTTTCAGTTGATCATTGGCATCCTTAAGTTTTTTCCCTTAATCTTCAGCTTGCTTTTGAAAGCTAGACATGGCTGAATCAGCACTCTTTCGAGCGGATTCTTCGTTTGCCAACTTTTTCTTCAGCCCCTCTACGTTTTGCTCACTGGTTGTAAGCGCCTTGGAAGCTTCGCTTCTTAACTCCCTCTCTTTCTCCCACTAGAGGTAAAAGCTATTGGTCACCTCCTCTAGCCTGAAAGTGGTTTGAACAACCTACATATAAAAAAAAAAAAAAGAAAGATAGTCAGAAGTGAAGTAAACTAAAAGGAAAGGGTAAAGCGGGAAGGATACTATACCATGCCCAGGTGCCTTTTCATATTCATGAAAAGCTCATTTTTCTTCATCTTCTTGAGCTCGGCCATATCCCGAGGAAGAAGAAGGGCTTCCTCTAGAGCGGAGGCGATATGGCATCCAATCCCACCATTATAGTCTCTGATGGATGCGTCTGCCCTCAGGGGCTCACCACTGAGCATAGGAGCAGGAAGCCAGGCTTCGGGCTCCGAGGGCTGAATGGTTTGCTTGGCACCCGTTCTAGAAGCCCCACGAGTTGTCTTTCGCTGTTTTAGAGGCTGCTGGTCCTCACTTTCCTGGGTTGGAGGAAGTCTCTCAGTATCTACCACATCTTTACCTTTTTGCTCTCTCTTTCTCTTAGGATCAACAGGTTCGGTCCCCTGAGGTTGGGGAGGTTTAGGAGGAGGGGGAGGAAGGAAAGTAGTCTGAGATGACCTCCCTGGAGTTTCTTTCCCAGATTTACCTTCAATGACATCGAACAAACTTCTTTGGCTCTTTCTTTGGATGCCCATGTCACCAGGAACCAGCTCGGGAGATTGGGGTTGGTTGAACACCTCAAATCCGTCCGTAGAATCCAATACTTCTTCAGCTTTTTCTTATTGTTCCCCTTTTTCTTCTTCCTCCTCCACTTCCTGGATAGCAAGACGCGACGAGGAAGCCCCTACAGAAATAGCAGCTTCAGGTGAAAGCTGGGAAAATGGGGTGCCTTCAGGGATTGGAACACCCTCAGGAACTATGAACTTACACCTTTCATAGGCTACGCTGATTCGGCGTAGCCGAGGATCTTTAGCTCTTATCACGCACTTGGGCTGAGAAAAGGAGGTGGAAATTGGCTTGTACCGGAGGATAACGTGTGCTGCCCTTAGTTGACCGTCGGACGGATTTATGTATATCTCAGACCTTAGAATTTTATCCAAACTCTCCCTATTAATAAGTCTGGGTTGAGGCTTGGTGGCGTGCCTATCTGCAAAACCAGCAAGACAACAATGAAATTCCCGTCAGGAATAAAGTTAACCTAAATCAAGAAGCACAAATTAAGATGCGAAGACATTCGGCCTAAGAACCCCCACCTGGTTTGCCCTCCTGAGTCGGACAGGGTAAACCGTCATGCCATGCACCAGAAAAAATGAGAAAGTCATCTTTCAGACCCTTGTTCGATGAAGGGAGACACTGGATTAACCTTATCTCGAGGAACCTTGACTTAAGGTAATACCCCGCATCCTCTAAGTGTTGGAGGTTGTATACCCAATTCACATCGTGATGGGTAAGGCCCAAGTTTAGCCTCGCGTTAAGGGTTTCTATACTCCCTAACACCCTGAACATGTTTGGGGCGCATTGTGTGGGGGACAATCTAAAGAACCTAAGGTAACTGCTAGTGAGATGGCCCACCGGAATAGTCATGCCTCCCTCTATGAAAGCAATCATGGGGATGACTACTTCCCCTGTTTGCCTCTTATCGTACCATTCCTCCGCGGAAGCGTATCTTATGCCCACCGTTGAAGGAATCTTATACTAGGCCCTAAATTTTTCTATTTGCTCCTCGGAATCGACTAAATACTTAAACCTACCCATCCCTTAAGAACCGAGGAGAAAAATTAGAGAAGATAATGGAAAACTGAGGGGGATTAAAGAAACTTACAGGTGTGAAAAATGAGATCCTCGGACAAACTTCAAGTATTTATGAGATCGTTGAGAAGAAAGAAAGAGGGACAGGTTCAGTGAATACTCGATAAGATCGTAAGATTTTTTGTAACTGAAAAGAAGTTTGATTTGAAAAACCCTTTATAAGGGCACAGAAATCGTAAGCGGGAAAAATCCCGCTCATAAGTTTTGGAGATCCTCCACCGTTAGATTCGCATCCTACTGAAATGTGGAGGACTAAGAAATCACCCTCATTTAATGATGGCATGCTCCTGACGCCAAAACGTCAGGAACGTGTCTTGGGCAGGTGAAAAGGCATTCTGAAATTTAGAAAAGCCCAACGAAGGATTTAAGGACGTGATATCAAAATCCCCTTTTTCCGAGGTGACAAAAAGTGAGATTTTGAGGGGCTATTGTGGGGCCAGTTGCCCGAGAAACTAACAGAGTCCATAAAAAGTGGGCTTGTGGCCCAACGGTCCAGTCCGAGGACACTCACCCGTCCGAGGATACTCCTCTGACCGAGGATACTCCTCTGTCCGAGGACGAGATCCATTTCTCAAACCAGCTTTCGAAGTGGATGTAACCACTTTAGTTGTCAAGGAGTTTTGCGGAGTTACATGCAAACTAAACTAATGAATATTGATCAAAGGAAGAACCGGAAAAGGTAACAAATATCTCCTAAGAAGCTGCTGCCTCCACATTAAATGCATCCCACCTAACTCTCTGGCCGCATTAATGTGGAGGTGATACCTGAACAGTAACCAAGCAGCCTTACAACCACCAAGCGGAGGATCCAGGATGTGCTGGATGGGACAGAAAGAAGTTCCTAGAAGGGAACTTACACGTGTACGGTGAAAATAGAACGGAAAAAGTAGTATATAAGGTGAAATCGAAATACTCTAAAGGGGACTTTTTGGAGAACAAGAAGAGGAGAGGAGTTTGGAAAAAGGGAGATTGGAAGCCGAGCCAAGAAGAAGAAGGAAGAGTACTTTCACTCGTTGACCTTGAAGTTCTTTTTGTTGCGCCAGAACGATGTCTTTTTCTGCTTACCGGAGCCAGTTCTTACGCCCACGCTTTACAAATTTTATTGTTAAGGGTCCATTACAAATTAAGTCCCTACAACAACAATTGCAAAGAGTATAATATATCTAAAAAATAATATTTTTGCAAGGCAGCCTCATTGGTTTGTGCAAGTTATGGTTCCATGGAGGCACTAACCTGATTCAAGCCCTTTAGCAGCAATTAAAAATTAAAAACATATTATAATATATAAGAAATTTTGATAGAGAAAAATGAAAAGTAAATTAAAAATTTTTACACCCTTCAACAATTGCAAACATAATAACATATTAATAAGATGCACAACAATTGCAAAGAGTATAATATATTTAAAAAATAATATTTTTGCAAGGCAGCCTCATTGGTATGTGCCAGTTATGGTTCCATGGAGGCACTAACCTGATTCAAGCCCTTTAGCGGCAATTAAAAGTTAAAAACATATTATAATATATAATTAAAAAAACATAGTATAAACATCAATCAAATTTCTTAGTTAATTAGAGATGAAAGCTCAATTTCTTATATAATTTCTTAACAATCAAACTAACATTATATAAAAAAAAAAATCAATTGACAATCCATAACAATTCTCTAAATTGGATTAAACTTAAGGAAATCAACTTAAACAAATACACAAAATATATTCAATTTGATTGGAAAAAAAAAAAAAAGAGTAGAGTAATACGTACTTGTAAAGTTGTAGGTAGAAGAAGAGAATAGTAGAGATTGTAGGTAAAAGAAAAGAACAATAGCGCAATGGAACCGTATGATGAGTATTAATTATGAATTTTATATGAACAAAAAGTCTAAAGCTAATTAAACTACAATGTGATATGCCAATTGGTAGGCTAGGTGAAGTTTATACTTTTATTAAAGTTTCAACCTCACTGGGGTCTTACTGGCCAAGGAAGGACGACACTTTGTATCACCATATTATATCTATTGAAGTTTTTCTTTACCGGTCAACTTCTTATCTTCACCAACAACTTTTTTTTTTTTTATATATATTTTATCCTAGGATATATACGGTTTTACAGTTGATTAATATAAACCTCCCCGGGGTTTTACAGTTGGCCTTAGCCACACATTGTAGGTCGGTCTTTGTGAATGTGAGGGACTCTAATATTTATGCGTTTATGGAATTGTTATGATTGCGCTCTGTGGCCTTTTTTTTGTTAACTCAGTCTCTTTTGTTGTGATAACTTATATATATTTTTTCTTAAAATCTAAAAATTTAAGAAAATTTCTGTAATTTGGTGCCGCCACTTGGTGCAACCATGGTATCTAAGCCCAACTTTTATTATATATAATATAATATGATATATGAGTTGAGTTTAAGTTACACCTGGTGTAATTCTAAGCAATGTTATACCATCCAATAACTTGTTATAAAATTCATATTTTGAAAATTCCACTATTGAATTACATGTTTTATATGTTTTTAACATTTTTGCTAATTTTTATGTCAATTGGATGTTATTTACTATTCGATCCATAAACTCATATTTTATGCATTATTTTAAACTATAAAAATTTGAATTTAAACAATTAATTGATGACACGACTGTTAATCTTTGATCACCATGAAAATTTGCAAGCGTAGAGAATATATAAAGATAATGTAATCTAACGGTGGATTTGTTAAAATTCACATCCAATTAAAAAAATATGGGGTAATTACACATAATCCATTTGTGGTTTGGGCGAAAATTACTTTGCCTACTTGTGATTTGAAAAGTATCCTTAACCCACTTGTGGTATGTTTCCGTCAATCTCCATAACCCACCTCAAGCCCAGCCGTTACAAAAACACCTCTTAACCTCAAAACACGATATAACGCGAAT
Source organism: Quercus glauca (assembly GCA_023736055.1). Classification (NCBI taxonomy): domain Eukaryota; kingdom Viridiplantae; phylum Streptophyta; class Magnoliopsida; order Fagales; family Fagaceae; genus Quercus; species Quercus glauca. The sequence continues at coordinate 22,035,926 of CM043319.1, read as the reverse complement.
CAAAACACCCAAAACTCAGAAACTTTTCGAGAGAGAGACCTGTGGTGAGATCAATGTGTTCTTCGTGGTTTAGAGTGTCTGGAGGGGGAGAAAACACAAGTTTCGCAACATCGAAGCTAGGGAAGGTAGTTTCGGTAAAGAAAATCAAGGTATTTGTGTCTGTTCTCGATTTAGGGCTTCAGATTTTGTTCAAGTCCCAACTTATTGTGTGAAACTCTAAATTTGTACTTTGTAGGAATCGTGTTTTGTTGATATGTCTTCATCAAGTGGTAATTTCTCGGGTTCATGTGGGCATATGTGCAATGAGCTCTAAAGTAATCATAGGAATTACAATTGCAGGAAAATATATCATTCCTTGCTTTCCCAGTTGCTTTGATTCCCATTTGGTGATGCATTCTTGTAATACTTTGTGAAATATATAACATGAACGATTTATATAACCACATGAATTCAAGTAGCCAGGTCCTACTCCTAGCTATTGAATTATTACTGAGCTCTTAAATTTCTTTTCTCCTTTCTCTTATCTACTCCAATTGTGGGGTCTCAAAAGTTTGTGGGTTTAGAGGGTCTTTTATTGTGCTTTTAGTTTGTGGGGTGTATGAATAACTATGTTGTTTTTGTGAATTTTGAGTTTCACAGGTTGATTCTGTTGTTTGGTTTGTTTTTTGGATCGGGGTTTTAGTTTTAGCTTGTATTTTTTTTGGTAAATGTTGCATCTTTGCTCTTGTGGTATGGAATAGGAGGTGATGAAGAAGGTGGTAGTTTGACTTAGCTTGAGAAGATACCTGTATAGCAGTCTCTAATTTTGGAGTTCCTGGTTAGTTTGGTTTTGTGCAAAGGTTTAAGATTTTTAGGTTTTATTTTGAGGGGGATAAGGTGGTGAATTTGATTTTGATTATCATGGTGATGGTGATTTATGGGTAGTAGAACAGTGAAGATTGGTACAGAAGATACTAATAAAGTTATGTCTCTAGTAATGGAAGTTCTAGTTTTTTTGGGTATGTTCTTCATGTTCAAGATTTATGTGAATTGAGAGAGAGACCAATACCACTTTTTGATCTTGTTTTTCTTGCATTTTTGTGCTATTTTTTGTTTTGGGAGGAGAGAGACATAAAATTTGAGCAAAAATACCTATTTACCCCTGATTTTAATATAGATGGGTTACGGAAAACAAACAGAACATACCACAGGTGGGTTAAGTGATACTTTTCAAACCACGGGTAAGCAAAGCGATTTTCGCCCAAACCACAGGTGAGTTTAATGTAATTACCCCAAAAAATATTGTATGGTGTAAGAGTTAAACCAGGTATAACTTGAACCCAACCCTATATATATATATATATATATATATATTACATAAATAAAATTAGTGGCATAGTCAAAAAAAATTTTCAAAGAAACTTATATATTTAATCTCTTGTAAACATTTATGGCTTCGTTAATTGGATTGGATCTAGGAATTGTACCTATATATGTTTAATCTCTTGTAAAAGTTAGACTCTATAATAACAATAACCAAATGGAAAGGAAAAAAAAGTTTTTTTTTTCCCTCTATAATGATAAAGTAGAACATGTCACAAACTTTTAACCATAAAAATCGTAGCATATTGCATTTAAAAGAGAAAAAATCATAGTCAAGCACTTAAAGAGTTTTTTTTTTTTTTTTTTTTTTTTTTTTTTTTTTTTTTTTTCTTAAATTTTGAAAGAGAGAAAACTTTTTCTTTCCATTGTTTTTATGTTATTATAGAGTCCTACCTTTACAAGAAATTAAACATATATAAGTACAATCCCTTGATCCCAACCAATTAAGGAAGCCATAAATGTTTACAAGAGATTAAATATATAAGTTTCTTTGAAAAATATTTGGTGAGGGTTGTTTTTACACTTCTTGTACCTTAGACATGTGTCTTGATGTTATTAGACAACACTTAGTCTAGGCTTTTTCTAAGAAGGAAGTTGGGGCTGGCGCTTCCATAGAATGGGCTCCAAGGTCCCATTCTGCCGCTGCCAGTTTGTGTGTAAATGTTGAGTCCAAAGTCCAAGAGATGACGCTGTAAACTGGGCTTATTCCCTGTTTCTACCGCAGAAGGAACATTTCCCCAGTTTATGCTGTGGAATTGACTTTTCTTAATTGACTTTTCAACACTTTTCTGCAACGTGAATGACAACTCGTCATTTTCTACTACAGAAATAATTTTCTACTTCATGCACATGAAAAACTCTAAAATCCAAAGAAAATACCCATCAAGCAAATGTTAGTTTACATGTATTAGCATATACTCAAATATATGCATATCCACCTATATATACATATATGCGTATATATACTTATACGTATCCACCTATATATACATGGTAGAATAATGAGTAGTCCATATTAAAAGAAAAACACTTAATAGCAAAGAAGAAAAAAGATAGCTTCAGTAGAAAAAGTTTAGCTAGCATAACAGCTAATATGGCAAATATGAATATAATAACTAATACAACAAATAAAGATATCATGGCAGGACAACTGATGCAGCAAATATGATAAATAAAAAAGGTGCTACAACAGAATAGATGTAAATATTCGTGACAAAGATAAAATATTGAATCTTTTCGCAAGAAGTGAACCAAAAAAGAACCTGAATCCCAACTTGAACAACTTTGTTATAGGCTTTTGCTATTAAAGTTGTGCATTTTGGGGAATGAGCCTAAATGACTACTTGTTACTAATTTTGGGATTCCAAAGAGTGGGTTTGCTGAAGAGGGAGGGAAAAGATGGTCTATTAATGCATGCCCCTATTTCTGCTATGTTTTCTCTATTCTTTTTACCACTTTTTTTTTTCTCCATTTTCTTCGTTCTTTCTTTCTTTCTTAGGTTTTTTTGTTTTTTTTTGTTTACCATTGTCTTGCCATGGGTCGCTTCCCTTTTCATCTATTGCTACTTCCCCCTTTTATAGTGAATTGATTCCATGAGATTTTTCCTTTTTACCCCTAGGGCTTCACCAAATATTTTTGGTTTGTTGTGGGCATTCCTTCAGAATTGTCCACCAACCCATTGGTTTCCCGGCCATTACTACTACTCAGTACATTCTCACTCCACCACTACTCATTTCATGACAAAATTCCCTTTTGTGTTGTTCTTGTTATAAGCCTTTCCCTCCTTACCTGAATGGATAAGGACTTTGGTCTCTCACTATCTACCTTTATGGCATGCATCAGGTGGCCTAGCTATCTACTACCTCTTTTGGGCAAAATGCCATCCCAGCAAGGCATTTTCCCAAAAGAAACCCAAAATAGATTCTTTTCCCCCCACCACCAAACCACACCCTCTAAATTTCTTGACTGTGGGTCCATCTTCCTTGTATTAGCTGGGTACAGGTTGGTAGTGCTCCGACCCTTGTGTCTTGCTCCACTATCCTTTGTTTTTGTCTTCTTTTATTCTTGTGTTGTTTCTGCCGTTGCAAATTGGTTTTGTTTTGTCTGATTGCGTGTCTACTCTACCAGTGTTTATCCTCTGTGTAAGAGGGCATGAGCTCTTAGGCTTGCCTTGCTTTCTTTTGTCTTTTCTATGATTTTGTTTTTTGTTTTTTGTTTTTCTCCTTCATGTGTTTTTGGCCATTGGCCCTTGTCTTATTTCTTCATACGTTTCCTGTTATGTTTGTTATTTCTTTTGGTTTGGTTTTTCTTCTCTTCATGCAATTCCTGCTGCTGACACTTTTTGCTGTTCCTTATTTCTTTCTATTGTGTTTCTGCTACAGATTTGTATTATGCTACAGATCACTTTCCCATGCATTTCTCTCTTAGCCGGTGTAAGTCTAGGCTTTTGTTTCTTTTCTATTTTCTTTGGGCTTTGCTTTTTATTGGGCAGTCCTCCTCATGGGCTTTTGGGTATCGATAGGCAAAAACGAGCATCAACAACATTTTTGACTATGCCACTACTTTTATCTATATAATATATATATATATATATATATATATATATATATATATATATATATGTTTCGAGATAAAAATTTTCTTTTAATGTTTCAATCTCATTAAAATTTGAATTCGGGAGTCCAAATATTTTTTAAAAGAGTTTTTTTTTGGAGGCTAAAGCATAAAAAAATACATAATTTAATTTATAGTTTTAAAAAATAATTTTTTTAAAACTATGGTCCCACTCAGATCGATAGCTATGAAAGAGAAGGAAAGAAATGAGAGAAAAAAAAGGTAAATTAAATTAAATTCTGAAGTTTCAGAATTTGGATTTTACCCCTTAAAGTTTGGGATGTTTAAATATTACACCATAACGTTTAAGAATTTAGATTTTACTTCCTAAAGTTTGGGGGTGTTTGAATTTTATACTCCTAAATTTTGAAATTTCAGATTGTAAAATTCAAACATCCTAAATTTTAGGAAGTAAAATCTAAATATCCTTCAAATTTAAATGATAAAATTTAAATTCTAAAATATTAAGGTGTAAAATTTAAACACTCCCAAACTATAGAATATAAAATTCAAAATTTAAAATTTCAAAAGATAAAATCGATAAGCCCCTAAACTTTTAGGTGTAATTTTCAAAAGGAAGATGGTAAAATTGGTTTAAAGGGTATTGAAGTAATATGATGCCGTATACGTTGTTTCCTTTCCTATGCCGCCTGACAGGCTGACACACATCACATAAGAAGTGTTGTTTCCCAATGCAAAAACCACCATATCAGTGTCATTTCATTTACTCTCAGTTTCTGCTTTACAATTTATCAACAATGGAGGGGTTTGGGTCAAAAGATTTGGAAGATTCTCTCTCTGAATTCACTCTTGCTGAGGTAGAGTCATACTTCTCTTTGTTTTTCCACTTACGGGTCTGTCATTTTTCATCTTAATCTGCTGGAAATTAAACAACTTAGCCGTAAACACCTTCCTAGCTTCCCTTTCATATGATACGAATGGTTAAATTTTTTTTATATGCTGGGGTGCTTTGTGTTATGATATTTGAGTGTTTTACTTGGCTGTCCAATTCAACTTTGTATCTCAGCCGTCTAAGCTTCCTGGTTTACATATTGCTACCAAACTTTGAACTTTAGCATCACCAAGCCAGTTAACAAATTTAAATGAAAGACCCTCTTTTTTTTCTGGTGGGGGATTGGCTAGTGGTTTGATATTAGTTTATATGAAGATGGGTTTTGATTTAGGCCTTTCCTACTAGGCTGAGGAGGCTTTATAAGCTTGGGTAGGTGGCAAGTGGCAACCTCATAGGGGATGTGTTTTTAGGTATAGTATACACTAATCTATGATTTTCAAGTGGTCAATTATGCTGCAGCATATCAAGTTGAAAGTTGAAACTATTATTTTGTTTGAGAGGAAGAGGGCGTTTTTTTTAGCATTTAATGTACTTGTAACTCTAAAGAAGAAAAGGGAAATTTGCTTGAAACAAACAAAGGAAGATTCCGGTATAGGACTTTCCTTTTAGCTCAACTGGTTGGCACCTTTTGGTGTTTTCAACTGAGAGATCCAGGTTCAAATCCCCCCTCTCCCAACTATCAAATTATCAAGAAAAAAAAAATATGACTAGATAGGGACTCAGTAGGTAGAATGCACTAATATTTTTTTGTTACAAGGCTTGTACCGTACAACACAGTATGAATTTTGTTTGCACATTGGACATCAATGGGCAAGTGCAACACTAAAGAGGATCCTTACACTTTAAAGGATATTAGTTACCATGTGGTACATATATTTGTATTGATTAGTCTGACACTCCTATCAGAAGGGAAATTAATTGTAGTTTATGGGCTTTACTTCCACTTTCACTAGCATCAAAGTTTTGATGGTTAGCTAATTATTTTAACAAAGGGGGAAGAGACAATCTTTCTTCCAAAAAATTGATGATTTAGTAATTCTGTTACATTTTTTGGTGGAAATTTATATAGACTATTATAAACTTCTTTTTTGAGCAATACATGTTTCTGTGTCAGAGCATCGTGTAAGATTTGCAGAAATAATTTCTGAAAGACTGAAATCTTATATTCTAGCATTGGTATGATTTGTTCATTATACTGATCAATATATGGTTAAATTGTGTGACCTTCCTTCATACATATTATGTTGCTTCTGGTGGTGATTAGGTTAGTTTTCCAGCTGATACTTTCTAAAACAAAGAGGATGTGGTGTGGATTTTTTTTGGTTGATCAAAGTGTACAAAACTCTTCCTATTCGGGCTAAATGAGCATGTTCCTTTGTTTTTGCAATGAAATTGGCACCCTTAGATCAAATGTTGAGATTAGTTGAACCTCGGTAGTTGGATTAGATTATGAAGGGTGGAGCTAGGGTGGGCAATTTGAACCACAGTGGTTGGAATAGATTATGACATTATGTTCATTTAATTTGCATTTTTGTATTAAATATTACCATCACACTGCTCTCTTTTTGTTTAACTTCTAATATTATTTATTCTTTCAAAGATCATAGAAATGGGGAAAATATTCAAGGAGGTAGGGGAACAATCACTGGGTCAGGAGTTTTGCCAAGATATTGCAATCAGCTTTAGGTGAACTTCCATTTCAGTCGTATCTTAACTTTAGCCTAATTCAATGAAACACCCCTTATGTGCTTCCTTATAACTTAACTAATCCTCATATCATATATTTTTCTTGGCTTGCTTTATCATTGCAGTCGCTCAGCTAGTCGTAAGGGAAAATCTGCCATAACATGGGAGCAGGTTTTTAATTCAAACTCTACCAATTTTTTCTCTGTTTTTGAAACTCATATAACTATATCGTTCTCATTGTGTTGTAGGTGCAAAGTTGGTTCCTGAACAAACAAGAACAGTTGCAAGATAAAGCTACTCCCTCATCTGGTGCCCTGAAATTATTTGTTGATCATTCAGATGCACCTATTTCAAGCAATGCCCCTCAAAATTCAACTTCTAAAGGTCAATTTATTTGTCAGCATGGGTGGAACTGTTGACAAGATAGTCATGATTATTATTATGTTCCATACTTGTTCTGTCGGATTTGAGATTCAATGCTCAAATAGTGATTACATATAAAAAAATTATCAGGAAAAATAAGTTGTTTGATTTATCACAAAACTATATTTTGGTTTGTTGACTGTAATATCAACATAAAATATTGCTCGCTGTTGAGTAAAAATTAGTTCTCTCTATGCTGTCATATCACTGAATTCATAACAAAGAGAAGAAGAAAAGATAATCACAAAAAAAAAAAAAAAAAATATATATATATATATATATATATATATTGTAATCTGATAAATCTCTTGATGTGGATTCATCTGCCTAAAGCTTGACAAAAGTCGTCATAGTATGTTGGTTCAGGTGTGGCATATAAATGTAGGGTGGTTTAGGGTTCATTCTCAATAGTGCCGGTGCCTTAATTGATAGATTGTAATATTTAAAAATTTGTGCTGATACATGGTCACGTATAATTGCCTGGTGCTTCAACAACCTAAACTGAGTACCTTACCAACATGTTGGCCTCAACTTGGGAACTATGGTTTAGCTTATGAAAGGTGCTCACAAGTTTACTCTGGCCCTTTTCTAAGTATTTTGAGTACCAATCTCTTAATGTACTGGCTAAGTTGGTTCTGCAGTTGTATAAGTGATGTTGCATTTTTGCGAATTGATTTAATTAGTTCAATTTTGAATATATTTTATTTGTATTATACTCATCTTAATTAACTGTGAGAGTACTGTATATTTTTCTTTTTTTCTTTTTTTCTTTTTATCATAGTAAAAATAAACTATTTTGTTTGTTTTAAGTATTCTTCCTATTTCTCCATGTCTTATCCAGTATTTTGTATTTATTATTTCTGCTACTGTTTATCACTCAACGACCATCTGGGAGGGATTATTTTTGGCAATACCTAGTGCAACATATTTTTGGCTGCTTTAATTGTTGTGTTAATGTTGTATGTTATCCTCATGTCAAGCCATGGAGGTCTACTATGGTTTAAAATGCATTCTCAATTTACATTTCTAGAGAAGCTTATGATAACAATTATTATTGCAGTTAAAAAGGCCTCAGATCTTTCAGAGTTGAGGTATGAAGCTAAATCGTCGAAAGATAATGCATGGTGAGAATGCATCTTTTAATTGAGAAATTCAAAACCTTATCTTGAAATGTATACGTGCTTATTAGCTATATGAAATATGTACTATGTGTTATACATAGCATATAACTTCTAAAACAATTGTACATCTTCATGCATAGGATTTGGTGTTATATATACTTTTTCTTATACATAGCAATATGGCGTATAAAATTTAAAATACTTGTATGTCTTCGTGCATAGGGTTTGGCATCATTATATTCCTTTTATTATACAGGAACCAGTTTAGAAACATAAATCAACGGCGTTAAATCATTACTTCAGTGTGCCTTTTGATTCTAATGGCTTTTGCTGGAGCACTTATGTGTTCCTCCAATTTCTGTTTATGTATGTAATGCTTGTAATTCTGTGGGATTTCCAGACCCCGAGGAGGTTAGATGCATGAAGAATGTTACTTTAGCTATTAAGGGTTTTGGCATATTATGGTAGTGACAGGTAGGCCAATCTGATTTCAATTAAAATTGAAAAAAGAAGAAGAGTGTATCATGTTCATTAATCAGGTTACAGCCCAAATTAGTAATATTTAAAAATATGTTGAGAAGTGTTTCTTGATTTTTTTCCTTCTAATGTGCCCAACTTGAAATCATTAAATTTAGGTAGATTGGTCATTGGATATTTGTGGGTAATTTGTCTGCTATAATTGAGGGCATCATAGACCACTTGCTGTTTATAAGAAATGATAAACAGGATAATATTCTAGGAACATTTGTTCAGGTAGCCCCAAGATATATCAATTAAAATTTGAACTTTAAACTTCACAAATATGGATTGCAAATTCAATACCCTTATACGCTATTGTTCTCTTTGAGTAGTTATACTTGTTTTTAAAACCTATAATTGTTGTTATCATTGTAGTCAAAGGCCAGCCGGGTGCTCGCCTAGTCGCCCAGGCAAGCAAGGCGCCACTAAGGCACCTTAAAGGCTCTAAGGTGAGGTTCCTTTAGCGAGGCACTTGCCTTTACAGTAAGGCAATGACTTAAGCCATGAAAAAGGCACTAAGGCAAGAGCCTTAGGGTTTGTTTTTTTTTTTTTTTTAATTCTAGATTTTTTATAGAAGTTTGTTGTATTTGTAAAACCTTATTAATTTAAAAATGCATGTTATATAAAACCTATTGTTAGTTAAATTAATTTACAAAAGTTTGTTGCAAAACTTATTGTTAGATTAATTAATTTATATAGAAGCTTGTTGTAAAACCTATTGTTAGAATAACTAATAGAGCCTAAATCATGTCAATCCTATTTTAAAAAAATTTGATAGACATAATTTCTTCATGCAACACATTGAAAAAGACTTCATTATAATATTTCAATACACTATGTATGTATGATTTAAATTCTATATGTATAATAAATATATTAAAAATTTGGCGCCTTGCTTTACTCGAACTAGTGCCTTTTTGTCGCCTCACATCTTGGGCGATACAAGGCCTTGGCGTCTTAAGGTCGCCTTTTGCCTTTGACTACCTTGCTTGTTATGGAGTTCCACTAAAGCAGTAGCCCCTCCTGTTCTGACTTTGCCTCTTAAAGACACCTGAAATTGCTCAAAATCATGTATAGTAGGTATGTCAATATGAAATGATAACTGGAATATACTACTGCTATTTGCATAATATAAAGAACGTCTTCCTTCTTCCATGAAATTCAAATTAGGTAAGAGAATAAAACAAATTTCACATTACCTTCTTATGTGTATATTTCATATATAGATTATATAAAGTTATAGAATATTTTGCTTGTTCCATGTGTTAACATAATTACATAGTTCAAACTTCATGCTGATACTATTTCTTTATATTTTGACATTAAAGATTTCATGATGATGTGTACAATATATTTCTAAAGGTCAAATATGAGCACTTGACACTGTAACAATGAGTTGCATGTTGCCGTTAGTTCAGAACTTGGAAAATATAAACTATAAAATGTATTGTAAAAGTAAAAAGAAGTCGTGAAAGTAAGATAACATTAAGAAAGAAATGGTTTTGGTTAAACATTACATTTGTGGACAAGTGAAGGTTTATTAAGGATTTATAATATCTTGTAAAGTTACATGGAGCTTTTGCTTGAATATTCTTTATTTCAATCACTGGTATGAGTTTATAGGTATGTTATTACCTTTAAATGTTTACCATTTTTTTAATGTATAATCACTGGTATAATTTACCCTTTTTTTTAATGCATGCTTGCTTATATGTATGTTACCTTTAAATATTTCTAAATCATTTCGAGCTTCAATCTCTATTTCCCTTAACCCCAAACTTTGAAGCATGAATCTATTCTTCCTACCTTGCTTGGAGTTGAATCGACATCACTTAGCATACTTTGTGTATGAATTCATGACTTAATAGGCCAACAGATCTTTTAAGATAGTTTATCGTTTGCATTTGCAATGGTTTTTTCTAGGATTTCATGCTGAATTCTAATTAATTCAGAATAAAGCATAGATTCTTTCTTTGATACAACTCCATTAAAAAACTTAATAAGTTCAAAAAGATTCAACTAGTAGTGGTTCCGAGAATTCTGGTTTCCATGATGCTATAATGTAAATTCAAGAAAATCACAATTATTTTTACAGCTGGGATGGAATCAATTTCAAAATATATAATCTTGGTTGTGAATGTTGTAATCTCCTTTGAATTGATATTGTAATCGCAGCTAACATTTTTATGGCTTTCCAGGTATGATGTTGCTTCGTTCCTCAGTTATAGGGTTCTTCATACAGGTGAACTTGTAAGATTCATCATCATCATCTTTGTTGTTATATATTTTAGGGATAATAAAAATTTTCTTAACATAGGTCCCTTTCAATTATTAATATCTTTGGAAGAAAAAAAAAAAACTCTTCCGTATCTATGTGCAAAATAAAACAGGCTGCTTTGTAGTGTTTGTCGCATAAATATGCTTCATGAGCAACAGACGCTTGGATTATTTCAAGCAAGAGCTAGTCTGGAATCCTTATTGGTATTTAACCTGATTTGAATTTAGGATAATATAAGTGAGGCTAATCTAGAGATAAATTTATCCAGTTTGGTATAAGCTTTGATTCTTGTTGCATTTGTCTGTTTTCTTCTTCTTCTTCTTCTTCTTCAAGTTTGATTCTTGTTGCATTTAGCATAACTAGCTTCTCTCTTCAAGAGGGAAAATAAAGATTTGTTTGTATAACTGTATATCTTACTAGCTGATATCGATAAGCTACCCTGTTGGTGCAAAGAATGATGATTGCCTGTGGGAAATAGGAATCCAATTGTCAGGGGTCTCTTATGCTGTGTACATTTCCTATAAAAATAGAAACATGTTGACAAGAAATTGTTGTGGTTCAGATTGTAAAATTATCAAGCATTATTTTTATTTTTCGGAATATGTTCTCTCTCGCACATACAATTTATCTGGGTAAGTGTTAGTAAAAGAAAAAATCAGGTTGGAATAACAAAAATAGCTTCATTCTTCAGTTAGCTTATAGCATAGATACTCAATGCAAAAAGGTACACTTGGTGAACTCCCATTTTGTGTGGGATTAATCATGTCCTCACAAAATTAATCTGTCAAATTCTTGCATGCAATTATATAGTGATATGAGATACTGTGGAACAAATCAAGATCATAAAGCATGATATTGGCTAATCTATGTAAAGGTGTGAAATCGTGTTATATATCACAGGAAGTTCGTGTACGATATGCTGGCTTTGGTAAGGAGGATGATGAATGGGTGAATGTAAAAAATAGAGTGCGAGAGAGGTCTATTCCTTTAGAAGCCTCTGACTGTCATAAGGTGAAGGTTGGAGATCTTGTGCTATGCTTCCAGGTAATCTTTTCGGTAGGCTTTTTTATTTGATTTTGTTTGTTGGATATGATCCATAAGATGTGTTACAAACTTACAATCATGGGTCCTCATGTCCAAACAAACATGATGCCTTCAAAATAATGAGCTCTTAGATATTGATGCAGGGAGCATTAAAATCATTTAAGATTTAAATTTTGAATGGGGTTTTTAATGTTAAGGTTTTTAAGGGATTTGATTGGGTATTTTCTATATTAGTACAATCCCTAAACCCTGTTTAACTAGTATTCCTGTAATGGTGAAAAGGGGAGATGATATTGAATAAGAATTATTATAATGAGTTGAGAATTTGTCTCCTCCTTTGTTCTCTTTGTTTGGTGGGGATGCTAAATGCCCCCAGGTGGTGAAGCTTAGGATTTGTTCTTTTGTTACTTTTTTCATTTCCTATATCCCATTTGTGTTCTGCATCAGATATTCAAATGTCTAGAACAACAAAGTTTCATAATTATCAGTCCTAGTTAACTTGGGAAGGAAATAATGGAGGGAGCTTGTTAGTTAGTCAAAAACTTTCCCCAGATTTTACAGATATCTTCTCTTTTTGCCTCAACGGCTTGTTCACAGGAAAGAGAACATCATGCGGTTTACTGTGATGCCTATATTGTCAAAATCAAAAGGATGCCACATGACAATGACAGTAAGGGCTGCAGGTGCATCTTTGTTGTCCGCTATGACCATGATCACACTGAGGTAATATATTTAAATTTCTCTCCCTCTCTCGCTTGTGTGTGTGCATGTGTGTGAAACTTTCAAAAGTATTTTTGTATCTGATAATTGCCATGGATTTTTGGTTGTGTGAAAACTATATATATTAATTCTGCCTGAATTCATTTGCCTCAAACCAGGAAAAAGTTGAGCTTGGGAGGATATGTAGCAGGCCAACACATTATTCACGGTCCCCTATGGATATTGAAGCAGGGCCTACGCAATATTTTTCACAGCCCATCTTTGACTTACAAGAAGGAATCAAATTTCCTTTTTAACTGTGTACATCTTTTATGCAGTTATGGAACCAAATGAATGGGGTGGTGCTAGTGTGGGAGGTTGACGTGCATAATCATCTGAGACTTTTTGAATGTTACCTATTGTAAGCCTATATATACTAATAGAATAGGCAAATTAACTACTAACCCCAGAACTTTTTTTTTCTCTCTTTTAAAGTTTTCTTATCAATACTAGGGAGTTATTGTGTTCCACATATATATGAAGCTGCTATTATTATGGACCTCCTAGGCCATGCTATTGACCTAGATCAATGTCTAGAAGCGGGCTACAAACTATTTTCTAGGCTTTTGGCTCATCAATTCTGACCAAGAAATTTGACCAAGTTAGATAGCTCATTATCATTGAACCATAGTGATGCCTCAATTTCATCAGTGGCTGCCTCCTATCCCAAAGTTCGTACTCGTACCAGGCCAATTTAGGTACTTGGTTACCATTAAAGTATAGTGATTATTCTGATTAAAGGATCTGATTATTAGTTACTCTTTTGCCTTGGCTAGCTCCACGAGGTACTATGTGATGGTTAAACTCAATACAATCAACCAAGTACTTACGTTATCTATATTGAACAACTCTTGTTACCTGGCCATTTTTCCTGGTTAAACAACAGTAAGTGACATTTCTTTGTTAGTGTATGTTGAGGTCCAATTTTTTAGGTCCTAATTTCATTGCCCACTCACAAAAATACCCATACAAGCTCATAAACTATTTTGAGCTCCCGCAAATATTTCTAACATATTACTCAAATACTTTTCACATATTACCCAAATATTTTCCTTTTATTACCCAACTTGGACTCTCACAAATATTACTCAACTCGGGCTCTTACAAATATTTCATATATTACCCAACCTGGGCCTACATAAATACTTTCCATACCATTATTAGAATTGGGCCACAAAATTATGCCATCTCTATAAAAGCTCAAACTTATTTGCCTTATGGGCAAAACCCAAAAAGCCCAATAAAACTCTCTTAAAAGCTTGTTGCTACATGACACATTTAAAACCCGTTATTACATGGCATCCTAAAGCTTGTTGTTACACGACATCTTTAAAGCCTGTTGTTATACGGCACCCTAAAGTCCGTAGCAACGACACTCTTACAAAGTTCATTGCTAAGAGTGCCATTGTTACATGGTAATATTTTTACAAAATCTCAAACTATTTACAAAAAGCCCAAATACTATTTTGGCAACTATCTACAAAAGCTCAATATTATTTTGGAAGCTATTTACAAAAAACTCAAATACTATTTTGGCACATTCTATCCAAAAAACCCAAAACTATTGGACAAATAATTATTCTACCAAAGCCCAAATATTATTGGACAAAAGAATTATATTATGCTCAAAGCCCAAAACAATTCTTTGGCAAAAACATATTTTGACATACTAAATTCCTTAACTGATGAGAAACATAAATTACCTATGACATATTACCCATATTTCAAAACTATGTCTTCTACAAAATTTATGGGAACTACGCTTATTTCTTCCATAAAAAACTCTAAGAGCCCATGTATATTACCCATGGCAAAATCACTCATTTTGTAGGATAAACAAGCCCAAAGAAGCCCAACAACAAGGCTTAGCCGAAATAGCCCAGCCCATGTGCTAATCTTAGCAACCAAGGCTATGTTTGGCAACATGTAATATAATTTCTGAGTGTAAAATATTTTCAATTGAAAATATTTTATGGAAAGGAAAACATTTTCATCTGCTTGGTTGTGTTCTAGGAAATACGCCAAAAAAGTATTTCTGGTGTTTGGCTCTCCAATGTAAAACATTTTCTAGAGAAAATGTCAAAAAATACCTTTAATACAATTTGATTATAATTTTCAATGGATTGATTGATCAAATCAATGGATCAGTTACGATTTTCAATTTTTGACATATAAAAACAAATCAATTGCAACCCAAGAAATTTTTTTGGTTATTACCTCAACTAAATCATGAAAACAAAACAAAAAAACACTACACTATAAATGGGAACAACCCCATAAAAACCTAGATCTCAATTAGAGAATATGGGTCTTGAGTAAAAAGAAAGGAGGAAGATGGGTTGGTGAAGGAAAGGGGATGGGTCGGTGGAGGTGGGTTAGGGGAGGAAGAAGGATGGATCGGTGGAGGAAGAAGGATGGGTCAGTGGAGGAAGAGGGATGGGTTGGGGGAGGAAGAGAGAAGTGCCCAAACTACCTTCACCGGCGGCAGGGCTTGTAGGCACGATGGCGGGGCCGTGGGTTAATGGTTGGTTCTAGGCTTCACCAGTGGTACTTCTCTCCTTCCTTTAGCTTGGGCATGGCATGAATGATGAGAGTGAGTGAGAAGAGGATTTTTGTGAGGAGTGGAAATGCTTTGAAGGTAATTTCAAAGTGTAAAACATTTTACACTTTAAGGGGGTATTTTATGGTCAACTGAATGTATTTTCTGTTTGACCGTAATTTCCTAAGACAACAAATACCATCAATGGTGTAAAACATTTTCCAAAGATCAATTACTGCAGAATCAAACATAGCCCAAAGCTCACTTGAGTAACTAAAGTGGTTAGAGTAACCACTAGTCAAGTTTCAGCACAACTAAGCTGACAGTTAGGGCCCACTACTATCATTTTTCAGCTTGTTAAATCAGATCAGAAGGGGACACATGTCCAGCTGAGCTTACACCCTTCATTGGCAAGCTAATTTTCATGATTACTGATGTGACATAAAGATGTGCTGACAGGACATAAAGCTGTGAGGCTGAAGTCAGCCATGCTTTTTCTCTTCTCCAACATAATCGGTCAAGGAACAAGGGGCAACCATGAACAGACCATGGAAGCTTCTGGAATCACTTATAAAAAGCTAATCACCATGCCAAAAATGTATATTTTCTGGTTCATGAACCAAGCACATGAACCCTAATGGGAAAACTTAGAAAAATGTGGTTTGGAGAGTACTAAGGAGATCTCCAGCAGAGTTTCTAGTAGAGGGCTTCAAGATTGACACTTGGTTTGGTGTGACACAATTTGCCCTAGGAAGCCCTAATACTAGCAGCAGACAACCAATTAGCCTAATTTATGCTCTAATCCCATTGGCTGAGGACAATCCAACATTTAATGCTAAGTCAGAACTACAGCTGTTGTTATCCAAAACAGCAAGAACACTCTTAAGCTGAACATACCATACTTGGCCAAATCCTAGGAACGATTTTCTAAGAATTTTCTAAAGATTGAGACTGACTTTGGTAGAGATTATTTGCTACAAACCTCCTTAAACTCACTATAAACAAGGTTTTTAGACTCGGACCGGACCGGAAGGTCGGACCGTGAAAACCGAGAACCGAATTGAAATCTGGTTTTTTAAGCATAGAGAACTGGGCATATGTGGCAATTCCGTGAACCCCTAAAACCGGGGTTGGACCGCACGAACCGGTGGCAAGAATTGTGTGGTCCAACCTTTTAGTAATTATTTATTTATTTATTTTTATAAAAACAACTTAACACAATTTTATTCTATTTAATTAAATTATCCATCTCTTACAAGGAATAAAAAAAATTATAATTAAAATCCTTCAAAGATATTCAACTTTACTTCAAAAATTAATCATAATTTTTAATGTTTTCATGGATATTATTTTATTTTTTTTAACTTTCTTATTTAATTATTAATTATATGCTTGAAAATCATTAAATTTTCCTCACATATATAGATATATTAGTCAATTTTGCTAGTTTTATAAATTTAATATCTATATTTAGGTTTTAATTAATTATTAAATTAATTATGACGTCATCACGGTTCGATTTCAGTTCGACCTCAAAAACCTTGAACCTTTTCCTTTTACGATTCAATGAACAGCTCATGTTTGAAAACCTTGACTATAAATATAGTTTTCCACCAACACCTCAAGACACACCAATAGAGAAGAACAACTCTCTCATAAACTTCTCTCTCTCTCTCTCTCTCTCTCTCTCTCTCATTTTCTTAAGCTCTTAGTAAGGTTTTGAGCTTCTGAGTTATTAGTTTCAAAATTAGAAACTAAGCTCTTCAACCCCTAGCTCACAAATACCCCTCACACCTCTACTCATAAGCTCTCATCCATCCCCCAGCAGAAAGTCCCAGCAACTTTGCTAAATATTCTCTCTCACTACTCATACTATCAAAATGACCCTCACTACTTACTACATGTACTATTTTCATGAGCATATCCTGGTATAATAATGATGTTGCTACGCTAGCTGGAATCTCTCTCTCTCCCTTCATCTCACACTAAACTTTCTCCATTACTTTCTATAATGGAACCCATAGTGTTTGTTTACTCCTTTACTATTGAAGACTATAATGTAATTGTTACTATAGAGTTTTTCTCTCATATTGTTTATATTGGAGGACTTTTTTTTTTTTTTTCGCTAGAACCTATGGAAGATGATTTTGGAGATGTAGACATTCTCCTTAATTTATGAAATAATTAACGGTTGGAGGTTTATTTTGTTCTATCTTATTTTACAGCTGGAATATTTTACCGCTGGAATATTTTATTGCTAGAATATTTTACTGCCGGGCTATTTTTTTTATTGCAGTAAGCTTTTCTGTTGTGCTGACGTGTCTGCTGTAGGAAATGTTTTGGGCCATCCCATAATCCTTGCCAGTCCTAACCTAGGCCCAAGGCATAATATAAGGTGAATTTCTCAAAAGCTTCACTGATAGCCTTTGGGCCGTGCTTTAAGCCCATTGTTGAGTTTCAGTTTAGGCCCCCAATCTAACACAAATCTTATTTGTAGGAAGGAAAAGTTTTTCAGCCCCCGACACTGTAAAACAACAAAGTGGACTATATGTATAAATCATTGATTGATGGAATGATGAGTGATGACAACTTCAAAATTTCTTACAAATGTAAACAAAAAATTGGTATATAAGAGTCAAAATTAAAGCCGCCAAGGCTTGTTGACCCAGTGAAATGGTCTTGTCCTTGTTGGTTCTAGAGTGGCTGGTGGGAGTGGTGGTGGTGGTGGTGGAACTTGGAGGGGAACAGAGAAAAGCCATTGATATTGAGTCCTTATTCTCATCTTGATAGATTGGCCTGCCTATCACATGCTTGTAATGCCCACCACTTAATGCCTGTGAGAGGAACATAGAAATATATGATTACTAAAAGTTAATTTACAGTGAGAAAGATTCATATAAATTGTCATCATTTTCCCCACTATTTAAAAAATCTTTCCCATGTTATGATTAGCCCATGTCCATATAGTATCCAGAAAAGTTTAAGATATTAAAATGGCTGTAAAGCAAGGTTTGTTTTTTAGTCATGATGATGGGTTGGGGGTTACCACTAATTATAACCATAATAATAGTAGTAAGAAGTGAACGACATGGTTAGAATTTTTAATACCATTATAGTACAGCATGATGAAAGAAGCTGTACAAATAAAGCATCACATAATGAAGGGTGGATCTGTCAGCAGTGAATTTTCATCATGTTCCATCAAATGGCCTTCTAGGCTGCATTCTAAGAATTGTGCAATGAATTTATGCTATGTCAACGGCTCAAATGATGTCGTTTCATGCTCTAGCTAGCTCTTTATGGCCAAGATAAATTTATTATTTACAAGCTTTTGTTGCTTGGTAGGCCTACCTTGGTTTGTGTCTCTAAACTAAAGTTCCACTCATACTAATAACCCAAATGTACAGCCAAAACATTTACCTGGATTTGGTCTCCAACTGTGATAATGAGGGCATCTTTTTCTGGGGTAAAAGAGACCCAACCTTTCTTGGAGTAAACATGAAACTCTGAAGACCCATCACATAAATGCAAGCACAAGGCATGAGAGTAATCAGTGCCCCTTATCAGCATCCTAATCACATCATACCACCGATCAGATGGAACATTTCTGCTATGCTTGTAGAGACAACAAACTGACCCAACTTCTTGCTCTTGTGTCATTTCATTTCCATACTCTGATTTTCTTAGAGAGTTTTCCCAAAGGGCTACTAGAATTTTCTCAGCAACCTTCTCTATATCCAGTAAAAGGGTTTCCATTTTCTGGCTGCAGATTACAAAAAAGTTTGGCATAATAAGACATTGTTCCACAATTTGCATGCGTCAAGTAATAATTATGTGCATGCGTCAGTGTTAAGAAAATGAATGGCAAACATCCTTATTGCATGGGCCCTTGTATTTAGATAAAGAGCTGTGTTTGTTATACAGAGTGTGTTTTACACACACTCTGTATAACAGGATTTTCTCTTAGATAAATGTAAATCATAATGGGGTTAAACCAATTGCAAAATCATTATGGCTTGTATTGCTTCACTTTTTCAGCTTGCACCTCAAAATCACTTTCGCTTTATGCAATTACTACTCCTTTTTTTTTGTCCCCATTTGCATTAAGAAATTTCATAATTAAAACTCTAGTATGATTCAAGGCTTCATCATTTTGTCATATTACACACCGGTCCATCAGTCAAATGCGATTCTAACATGTGGAATGATTACTAATTACTAAACAACATCATACAAAAATTGAACCTCTTGCAGGGGTTAATGCAACTCTTACAGCCGCATGAGAGAGGAGAATGCATAACTTGTGCCAACTTCTTGAGGAACCTTATCTTTCCAATTGATTGCAAATTCACAAACAATAGGCAAAGTATGAAATTTGAAAACTATTTCTTCAAAATCTAATTATCTAACAACAAATTTGTAAATTTTTGTTTATCACGATTGGAAGGGGGAGGGGGTAGAATAAATGAAATCTCAAAATGAATGAATGAAGATTTGAATGTTGGATCTTATGATAAAAGAGATCAAGTAATGCCATTAAACTACAAAACTCTTGGCGTGATAGGCCTTATTCATTTCCACTTATTGACGGTGTCTTATTTCTTAGATTTGGATAATCAATGAGATGAGATGTATTTAAGATATAGAGTCAAAAACAATGACCAGAAATGCCAAACTACACAAGGAAAAAGCAGTTATTACCTGAAATTTGAATACCCAACTGGCCAAATTCCCTCCATTTCCAACTTCAAACCTTCATCTCTACACCACACAAACTCTTCACTCAAATCACTCTCACCCTCCTCTCCATGACCCTCCTCAAACCCATAAGGCCTTTCCAAGGACCTTGTCACCGCCGCCTTCTTCTCCTGCGGGACCCAAAAAACCCCGGTGGCGGCTGCCAATGCTGCACGTATAGTTTCACCTGGAATTTTATGATTCACTAGCTGAAAGCACCCAATCCCAGCTAGAGAATCCAAAATCTTTGATATTGAATCACTTTCCTTGGAAACCAAGGATTGGAGATCAATAACAGGGGGGCTTTCGATGAACTTTTGGCGGGGAAAGGCCTTGTCAGGCAAGACAAGGTCCGGGACACGTAGCGAGTGCTCGAGGAATTCAGTGAGGATGTCATCATTGGTGACGGTAGATCTTCGGCCACTGGCAATCGGAGAAGGCGGCGGGGCACGGAAATCAATTGGGTTTTCGGACATATGTTCAGGTGACATTGCCATTAGGATTAAGAAGGGTGGTGGTGAGTGAAGCTAAGTAGTAGTAGTAGTATATATGACAATGTTTCAAGTTTGTGACTTTGTGTATTAATATGATTTTGTGTGTATTTGTTAAAGGGAAAAGCATAAGGGAGAAGCAATGATGGCATGTCTTAAACGTCGCCGACATGACGAGAATCATCAAGGTGATGTTTGCTTTTTCTTAATATGCTTTTGTTTTTATTTTCTGCTTAATTCCTTTACAGCACAAGTGTCATTCATCATCTCCATCATGGCAAAGGATTAGCCAGGTTAGAGAGGGGTCACGACTTTTACTTACAGCTGTGATTTAAAAAAAAAAAAAAAAAAAAAAATTTAGACTTAAAGAATAGAATCTTGCTTTACTCCTTTATCATATATGGTCATGGAAGTCACAATCAACATTGTAGAAACAATTTTTTTTTTTCTCTTTCTTGTGTGTGTGTTTTCTACCAATTTTTCATCAGGATATTGATAACTAATATTTTTTGGAAATTCGAGTGAAGTAATAAATAAAAATTGTCACTGGTTAAAATAAAATGAACTCACCTGATTAAATTTGCATGCTAGACACGTCAATAGTTTCTTGTTGTGGACGAAGGATGTTCCTCTACACGTCAGTGCTAGAGTTTTAGCCAATTTGGCCAAAATCCGTTAATAAAATTTGCAGCCTTCTTTAAAAAAAAGAGAACTTAGCAATGACTTTTATTGTTGTTCATTTATTTGCTTGTGTTTTGGTATGTTTTTTTTATACCAATTTTTTCATCAAGTCATAACTAATATTTCATGGAAATTCGAACGAAGTAATTAAGAAAGTTTGTCACTCATCAAAAAGAAAAAAAGAAAAAAAGAAAAAAAGAAAAGAATAACACAAGCAAATTAAATTTGGAATTAGCAATGGTTTTTATTGTATTTTTCCTTCTCTCATGTGGGAGAGGTAAACTTAATGATATTTGTTTCATTATAATGCACTTTACTTTCATGCCAAGATATTAATAAACTTCCTTTTAGTGTAAATGAGATTCAAACTAGATATCTTATATACCAATAAAATTTGTACCAATTAAATTAAACTAGAACCAGAACTCGTTTCACTGTAAGCTGTAGCATATTTGATTAAAGCTATTTGGTTGGTAAAGGTTATTTTTATTTTTTATTTTTAAAAATGCTATTCGTACAAATTAAAGTATTAAACGGACCCAAAAATGACAGAAAACATTCTTTATATTATTAATAACATTTTTTTTTTATAACTTTATTGCTTCTTTAGAAGCCACCAATATTAAACCTTGGTTCATTTTTAATTTTTTAATTTTCCCGCATATTTTTTATATTATAATATTCCTTTCTTATTTAAATCAAAAGACCAAAGCCACCTTTGATTATTAAATATTATATATATATTTTGATAGGATAAATATTTTTGTCCTTTTGCTTCTGTTGTAAAAGGGTCCTATTGTCCTATGTTATCTTCTTCCCTTTTTCTTTATTTCGGATTTGGGGTCCTTTGTTATCATTTCTTTCTCACCTCACGTGATGCTGAAATTTTTAGTGGGCCTGCTTGAGAGTCTCTGGCCTACCATCTTTTTTAATTTATTTAATTTGGCGCTGGGCCTACCTTGGGTCACTTTGTCTTAATATTTTTGATCCATCATTGTGTGTGTGTACTGTATACATTACACACACAATAAACTCACTTTTTTTTTTCATTAAAATAAAAAAAGAGGAAAAAAAAAAGTTTAGAAGCTTGTGACTCAATAGACTTCTATTCAAATTCACCGAGTGTTTTATAACTTAACTAGTTGACATTTTTTGGTGTTTTCAGTAAAAACATTTAAGAACCGCTGTTGTAACTACCATCACTTCAAACATCAAATTGGAAAATGTCCTGGGTTTAGGTGTAATCTATATAGAAAATTTGGATGACAGTTAAATTGTGACTTGAAAGGCCTCTCTTTTTTCCCTCAATCTTGCCCAAAGTTGCGGGAGGATCCTTACATTGAGGTTCGTGATGAGATTCACTTCTATGTAAAAGTGGCAGGTGAATGTTTTCTCTAATATTGCACGTGTACTTTTTATAGGACTATAAATTTAAAAGGCCTGAAAAATAATAGTAGTTTGTGCTAACTCATGACCCCCAAAAAAAAAAAAATAATAAATAAATAAAATAGTGTCTCAAACACCTTGGTGACATTTTTGTCAGTAATTAGAACATTACAACAATTCTACCACCAAATTTAATGCCGCAAAGCCTACCTAATTTCAACACAATGTATTTGAGTTTTAATTTTTTCTTTTACTTTTGTTTTGGGGTCGAAGGTGGGAATTTTATGGTTCAAACCCAAAAACCACCTAGCCCAAGTCTCCTAGAATAGATGGAGCCCAGACGAGAATTACACTTCAGGGCCTGAGCCTCTTTCTTGGTCAAAGAGTAGGTTTTGGGCTTTAGGGCTTTCACTTTTAAGAGTAGTAGAGTGGACTGGGAATATTAGTATTGTCTCAGACCCAAAAAAGAAAAGGAAAAAAAAAAAAAAAAAGTGAAGAAGAAGAAGAGTGACAAAATAGTATGTTTCAGGGCTCATTGATTTTTGTTTATTTTTTTTTCCTTTTTCTTATTAGCAAATTGAAAATATTATATCGTGTTTATCTTTAATAAGTGAGTTTCTCCAAAAAGGTTAGAAAAATCAGAAAAGAGATTCATTTCACTAGCCTCATGAGACGTAAACTTTTTTTTTTTTTTTTTGAGAGAGTTTCAACTTATGAGTCTATGACGTCTGCTCTTGCATGAAACGTAAACCTTAATCAATATAGATAATTTTTTATTTTTTTGGGAGAGGGTGGGTTGGACCAAGAGAGAGGCCTATCAGGCTTAAGCATTTTATGAAAGAGCTAAATCATTAATCTATATAGTTAGAACTCAATCAATAGTTTTGCTCGTAGTCTTTAACTTAACTAGCCATTCTTAGTGTTCAAAAAAAAAAAAAAAAAAAAAAAAAACAAGCGCCTCACGGTATTACAATAAATATGTTCTAGATTCAAATCATTCATCTTCCAACAATTGAATTATAAAAAAAACAAAATAAAACTCAACCAATAGTTTTGGAAAACATATCTAGCTATTATTATTATTTGCTATTGGAATGTGACTGGGTAAACTTACCGAATCTCATATGAAAAGGGTGAAGTCAAAATTTGAAACAAGTAACAATAAATATGTTCTAGATTCAAATCATTCATCTTCCAACAATTGAATTATTAAAAAAAAACAAAATAAAACTCAACCAATAGTTTTGGAAAACATATCTATTATTATTATTTGCTATAGGAATGTGACTGGGTAAACTTACCGAATCTCATATGAAAAGGGTGAAGTCAAAATTTGAACAAGTAAAATCACAAAGGTCAAATTTTAGACATTTATATCACAACACAAGGTTAAGTTTTGACTTCCACAATGTATCGCTGTCCATTTTGAGTTGTGACTAGGTCAAATCAACATCTAGTTTACTTTTAAACTTGACATAGTAATTAGTTCATAATCAAATCAATGACGAATTTTGGTAGGTTCAAACATTTTGACAGAGATTTCCCATCCCTGTTCAGTATTCACACAAATAAAATGCATGAATTTGGCGGTCTGATTCAAAGAGAGTGAAAGTTGGTTCATATGACACAAAGTAGATAGCATTTGAGACCATTCTTTCCGTATGACTGCATGAAGTAAACATAAACTCTTCTAGAACATGTTAGAAGTTAAAACTTTATAACGTTGAAATTGTTGTGTGATTGTGTGTAATGCTTGAAAGATGAGTAAAAAGATGAAAGAGAGACCATTCACAAAAGATTTATATGGTTTGGCTTAATTGCCTACGCACATGATGTGAAAGTCTTTTAACGACTATATATTGATATTAAGCACTTGTGTTACAATGAATCATGTAGGAATTATATATTAGAAAATATTTGACTAACCCTAGACTAACTTAAGGTTAATATGCTTGTTCTACAAGCAGGGGTGAAACTAAAATTCTTGATTGGGGCCCGAGACTAAGTCATCATATTGATTTGTAATTAAAAAAAAAAGAGCACACACACATATGTATGTATTTATGTCTTCATGTATTAGTTTATAAAAAGTTAAATTATTTACTCTTGAACTAAGTCATAACTCATATATTTGTTGTAAACAAAACTTACATGTCTACAAAATTATTTTAAATGTAAGTTTTAAATCTTTTTATATTCTACCAAGTATACAAAAGTTCTGTAGTTTTCCATGGACATGCATACCAAATATTTAAACAATGACTAGGAAGATAAATTTGTTGTGGATAAAAGCAAGTGAAGATAAATTTGTTGTGGAAAAAAAGCGAGTGTAAATGCAACTTAATAAATTGCAATGACTTAATAGTGTGGCTTCAAGTTTACAAATCAAGCTTGAAACTGCGAGCCAAAATTTATTCTTGGATAAGGGATTCACAATTTTATGTAATACAGAAGAATTTAAAAAAAAATTTGGATTAGTTCTGCCTTTGTATATAAGTACATGAGCCTACAGTTGGTTTAAGCTACTAGGTTCATAATATGTCTTATACATAAAATGAAATTGAAATGGTTGAAGGCAATTTAATCAAACATCAAAATTGGTATATGCTACTATCAATTTATCATGCGGTAATGGTAAGAAAAATGTCAGAAACTGTACTAACGTGCAATGAATTCCTTGTTTTGCTAATTGCAGGCAAATGATGGGAATATATACGAAATTCCCAGATCTGTGAGATGCAAAAATAGAGAAAATGACAAAGAAAAATAATCACACACAAAACAGTATTTATGTAGTTCGGCAATTTGTCTATGTCCATGGAGTTGCAGGGATTTCACTATTCTCAGAGAAAAAAAAAAAAAAAAACAAGATGCAGTAGTTTAGTTTTTCGCTCTAAAAAACAACATAAAATCCTAATCTCCAAAATAATAGTTTTTATATCGGCCCAAGCCTCCATACCATGGACTAAGCCTCAGATAATATCCCATTAAAAACCATAACAATATTATTTCAGGTCGGGTCATAATCCGGATCAAACACAACTAGGCTCCACAAAGTCCAACAACGAATACTTTTTAGATGATCACTCAAAGAAAAATGTGCTTACGTTCAAATAAAATTCTGACCACACTATCATAATCAAGGACTTCGATTTAATATTGGGAATTACAGTTTGATGACTTGCTCATGTACTATTATTCAAAGTGATCTCAAAAATCAATTAATTACACCATTATAATGCTTTGTTTGTTTCGTGTTAATGTTTTTCTAGAAAATGAGTCACTTTTCAATAAGTATTTTTTATAAAATTATCTCTCTTTTATTTATTTATTTTTTAAATGTTTGGCAGCAATCTTAAATGAGTTGAAAAATAAATTCCTAACTTTCTTTATTTAGCTTGCTATGAGATAGAGTTGCTTTTCAAAAAAATTTAGTGGAAAACAATTTCTTAAAAATAAGCTATAGTTTTTTTTTTTTTTTTTTTTTGTTGATAAAAAATAATTTTCCTTTAATTCATTTTTTCTGATATTACTAAACACTAAAAAATGTAAAAAACTATCTTCACACAATTTTTCATCGAAACAAAATAGCTTAATATCTATTTTTTATTTATGTCAAGATAGCACTAATACTTTAGCAAAAAAAGAAAAAAGATAGCAATATTGGATTTATAAAACTAAGCTAAAAAAACAAAACACTCTTAATTGAATATCTCAAAAAAAAAAAAAAAGCACTCTTAACTGAATATTTTTTTTGAGAGAGTTTCAGTCTATGTCGTCTGTTCCGGATAATATCTCTCTATCATCAGACTAAGATACCAATCGATTTTTGGTGTAGGCGGGGATTGAACCCCAGAGCTCTTTAACTGAATATGATGGTTATTAACATAAAACCATGAAATGTAAACCAATTCTTCATCATCAAATCTCATTAAAAAAAAAAAAAAAAGATTAGTCAATTTTAATGTCAAATAAAATCAATGAGAATTGGGGACCTAAAACGTTTTTCACTACAAAGGGGGATTTTTTGTTCCCTTAATGAAAATGCATTTATTGTGACAAGACAAATTGAACTTTAAATGAACAAAGTTTCTCTCCAAATTATTTTGAAAAAAAAAACCTTCAAATTCTTCATATATCTTTATATTGAATATGAAATTTGAAAATTTAACCATAAGATTGCATGTTCTTATTATATCCTTAATACTTGCAAAATTTTAAGAAAATCAAAGATCAATTGCTATGTCATCAAGCTAATGTAAAACTTTCAAGTTTTTATAATCTAAACTTGTGTATAAAAAATAAGTTTATTGATTAAATAGTAAATAACATCCAATTTTAGCAAAATTTGATATGCATGTTAAGAACATAAGGAATATAAAATTCAAAGATTAGATTTTCAAAATTCCCACTAAAAAATGAAATATATGAGAAGTTTAAAAAATTTCTCTCCAAATTAGTTTGGAGAAAAACTTTGTTCACCTTAAATTTCTCTAGCTTCTGCAAAGACAACACTCTCAGGGAGATCCAAGAATTTGAAGGAACCAAAGGCCCACTTAGCCTAATTATGGATAACAAATCTATCATCAAATTTGGGAGATATTGTCCAAGCAGACAGCTTTGAATGGTCCTTAAGGAGTAGTAAATTGCTGGCTGCATTCCCTTCAAAGACAATCTCCTTTTGGGATCATTGGATTTGTTTTGTCCAGGTGAGAGAGATTTTTTTATTTTTTTTATTTTTTTAACCTTTAAAGACAGCTACTAAGACCACAGAAGACTTTTCAATAACTACATCAAAAATAATTTTGATCCAACATGGAGGTGGGGGACCATTTAGCAAGATTGAGGGTGATGCCCTATCTTATCTTCATTTCCTTTCCTATCCATGCGTTGGGAGTCTCTCTGGAAGTTGATTTTTTTTTTTTTGGCTGAATCTCCAAGTTGATCATTAATGTCCAGCTTTAATTGAGAATCTTCCACTAAAGTTAGGACTTAGGAGCTCAAAGAGGTTGGCCCTCCTTAGGTTGAAATGGTGTATAAATGTTGAGGATATTGGAGATAGTAGCCAACATTGTTTTAAAGGACATGCTTCCTCTTTCTTTTATTTATTTTGAAAGTTACAGGCCCTGCTTCTTCTTCATGAAAATTGACTTTAAATGCGTTTGATTGGGATGAAAATTGGGGGGGGGGGGGGGGGGGGCGTGTGTTTAGAAAATGAGGGAGAGAAAAGTAGCGAGAAAATAGTAGAGTGTTTGGTTGAAAGGGGAAAATGTGAGAGAAAATGGTGGAGCCTGGGTGTTTTCTTTTTGAGCCCACCAAAATCATGTCCCCCTAAACTGGAGAGAAAATTGGGACCAAAGAGGGACTTTACCCATCTACCCTTTCTTCTCTCCACACATGTCCAAACATTGGGTTTTTTTTTTTTTTTGAACAATAAATTTTTTAATGAACTATTAATTATTTTTTTATGTAATAGGGGTATGAGAGTAAATTTATACAAATTACATTTTTTTTTTGTCATTTCATTTTTCTTCTCAACCAAATAAAATAGTTTTCTATTTCTTCATTTTTCTATCCTCCCAACCAAACACATATAAGAGAAACTAAATCTTTCTATTCCCAACCATTTTTTATCTCCCCACTTTTTTATCCCCCAACCAAATAGACTAATAGAGCATAGTTTCTCTCAAAGATGAAAACTTACTCGATCAATATTAAAAACATAGCATATTGCTGGATGCTTAGGAAAATATTGCCATAGAATTAAATGTTATGTAATTCTTATCTGTTCAATGTGAATTTTACACATGTTGCTTCCTTTAATTAATTTGTTTATTTAAATTTAGATATAATTATTTCGCGCTTGCACCATAAGTTTCCATTTTCAAAACATAGATATATTGATCAATACAATAATAACACAATAGGCTTCTCTAATAATAATTAAATTCAACTATGTGATTTATTATATATATATATATATATATATATATATATATATGTGTGTGTTGGATTTAAGTTACGCATAATATATATTATCTTAAATGTAAGTTTTAAATCTTTCTATATTTTACCGAGTATACAAGAGTTTTGTAGTTTTCCATGGACATGTATGCCAAATATTTAAACAATGACTTGGTATCTTCCTTGAAAGTTATGCTTGACAATAGTTTTTTTTTTATAGAATACAATTCATCGTGGAAAATTTTAGGAATTTCTTTTCTTTGTCTTGAATTTTTTCTTTCTTTCTAGGAAGATGAATTTGTTGTGGAAAAAAGCAAGGGAAGATAAATTTGTTGTGAAAAAAAAGCAAGTGTAAATGCAACTTAATAAATTGTAATGACTTGTGGGCCTGTGGCTTCAAGTTTACTAATCAAGCTTGAAACCGCGAGCCAAAATTTATTATTGGAGGGGCCAGCCCTTACAAAATTGGATAGGGATTCTCAATTTTATGTAATATAGAAGAATTTTAAAAACATTTGGGTGTAGTTCCACCTCTGTTTATAAGTACATGAGCTTACAATTGGTTTAGGCCACTTAGGTCATAAAATGTCTTTATATAAAATGAAATTGAAATGGTTGAAGGCAATTTAATCAAACATCAAAATTGGTATATACTACTATCAATTTATCATGAGCTAATGGTAAGAAAAATGTTAGAAACTGTACTAACGTGCAATGAATTTTTTGTTTTGCTAATTGCTGGCGAATACTTTTCAGATGATCACTCAAAGAAATATGTGCTTATGTTCAAATAAAATTCCAACCACACTATCGTAATCAAGGACTTCGATACTTAATATTGGGAATTACAGTTTGACGACTTGCTCATGTACTATTATTCAAAGTTCTCTCAAAAATCAATTGATTACATCATTATAACACTTTGATTGTTTTCTGTTAATGTTTTTCTAGAAAATGAGTCATTTTTCAATAAGTATTTTTTTATAAAATCATCTTTTTTTTAATTATTTTTTAATGTTTGGCAGCAATCTTAAATAAGTTAAAAAAAAAATTTCTAACTTTCCTTATTTAGCTTGCTGTGAGATAGAGTTGTTTTTCAAAAAAAATTTAGTGGAAAACAATTTCTTAAAAATAAGCTATAGTTTTATTTTTTTTTTTGATAAAAAATAATTTTCCTTTAATTCATTTTTTCTGATATTGCTAAATACTAGAAAGCGTAAAAAACTATCTTCACACAGTTTTTCATTGAAACAAAATAGCTTAATATCTGTTTTTTATTTATGTCAAGATAGCAGTAATACTTCAGCAAAAAAAGAAAAAAAGAAAAAAGATAGCAATATTGGATTTATAAAACTAAGCTAAAAAAACAAAACACTCCAAACTGAATATCTCCAAAAAAAGGAAAGAAAAAAAAAAGTTAATGCCGTAAGGCCTAATTTCAACACAATGTATTTGAGTTTTAATTTTTACTTTTACTTTTGTTTTGGGGTCGAAGGTGGGAATTTTATGGTTCAAACCCAAAGACCACCTAGCCCAAGTGTACTAGAATAGATGGAGCCCAGACGGGAGCTACACTTTAGGGCCTGGGCCTCTTACTTGGTCAAAGAGTAGGTTTTGGGCTTTAGGGCTTTCACTTTTAAGAGTAGTAGAGTGGACTAGGAATATTAGTATTGTCTCAGACCCAAAAAAGAAAAGAAAAGGAAAAAAAAAAAAAAAAAAAAGTGAACAAGAAGAAGAGTGACAAATTAAATAGTATGTTTCAGGGCTCATTAGAAAAATGAGAAAAGAGATTCATTTCATCAGTTTCATGAGACGTGAACCTCTGTTTTTTTTAGAGAGTTTCAACTTATAGCGTCCGCTCTTGTATGAGATGTAAACCTTTGTCAATATAGATAATGTTTGGGAGGGTGGGTTGGACCAAGAGAGAGGCCTATCAGACTTAAACATTTTATGAAAGAGCTAAATCATTAATCTTTATAGTTAGAACTCAATTAATAGTTTTGCCCATTGTCTTAACTTAACTAGCCTTTCTTGGTTTCAAAAAAAAAAAAAAAAAAAAAAAGTAGCACCTCATGGTATTACAATAAGTGTGCATTTAGATACTGCTTATTTTGCTGAAAATTGAAAACTGAAAATACTGTAGCAAAATAATTTTTAAATGTGTGAATAGTGTTGTGGGATCCATTTTTAATGAAAGTTTTGGTGAAAAAAGAGGTTTGTGGGTTCCGTGAACAGTACAAGAGACCCACTAGAAAGTGCGCTTCTCAATGTAAAAAAAAAAAAAAAAGGGTGTGAAACGCTAGACGTGAAACACATCCACTATCCAAATGGAGCTTAAATATATTCTAGATTCAAATCATTCATCTTCCAACAATTATTAAAAAAAAAAACAAAATAAAACTCAACCAATAGTTTTGGAAAACATATCTATTATTATTATTATTTGCTATTGGAATGTGACTGGGTAAACTTACCGAATCTCATATGAAAAGGATGAATAAGTTAAAATTTAAACAAGTAAAATCACTTAAAGGTCAAATTTTAGACATTTATATCACAACACAAGGTTAAGTTTTGGCTTCCGCAATATATCGCTGTCAATTTTGACTTGTGACACTGTCAAATCAACATCTAGTTTACTTTTAAATTTGACATAGTAATTGGTTCATAATCAAATCTATGACGAATTTTGGTAGTTTCAACCATATCGACAGAGATTTCCCATCCCTGTACAGTGTTCACACAAAATAAATGCATGAATTTGGTGGTCTAATTCAAAGAGAGTGAAAGTTGGTTCGTATGAAACAAAGAAGATAGCATTTGAGACTATTCTTTCCGAATGACTGGAAGTAAACATAAACTCTTCTAGAACGTGTTAGAAGTTAAAAACTCATTTATAACGTTGAAATTGTTGTGTGATTGTGTGTAATGCTTGGAAGATGAGAAGAAACATGAAAGAGAAATCATACAGAAAAGATATATATGGTTTGGCTTAATTGCCTACGTGGTGTGAAAGTCTTTTAATGAGTATTGAAAAGTTTTGCGGAAGCAATATAGAACAAAAATTTATATTTTTGTTTTTAAAGATCGTTGTACCACATAACCATGGATTCTAAATAGAACAAATTGCGTACTTCTTTTAGCAACCCAAGCGTGTTGCCTCCCAAAGTATTCACGTCTCTCTCTCTGTTTCTTTTTGAGTTTTCAGAAGACTGCAGTATCACACAGTAGTTCTGATGGCCAACCACTAAATATGATATTATAAAATCTTATTTTATAGTAGACTTCTAAAACCCTAGAGAGAGATTGGACGTGGGATCCTTAGGGATCCTAATCTTCAGTCGTAGGATTTTATCAATAACCTTTTTGAACGTTATTGACTTTTCTTGAAACTCTTTCTAAAAATATTCCTTAATTTTTTCAATCATATCAAGAAAATATTTGAACTTCTACAAATTGCAATAATGTCCATCAACACATTGCAATTGACCCCTGAAGATTAGAGAATTACAAATGAGGTCCCATTACTTACAATTTTATACCTATGTCCTTCCACCATACTATATTCCCACAAGCCACTAGGACTGGATTAATATCACTGTCATGTCCCTAGCTTATGTAACCCTTAATTTCTTGATTTCATAATTTCTATTGGACTCCAAAATATCTTTAAAAACTCTTTAAATATATATATACAATATTATATATATAAAAAACATTTTCGAAAAATGTCACCGGCCGGTTTTGTTTTGAGTCCAACTTCAATATGAAAATCAACTGAATATACTATCTTCTTTAGAGACTAGTGATTCATTGTTGAGCATTTATATATTTTACTCATTACACACATAACCCAACGTGTCTGTATATAGCCTTTAAAATTGGCATCACCAGTTGACATTGTCAAAGTTATGTGCATAATAAATAAATATACACAAACCCCTCATGTTTAAGGACAATAGAAAAATTGTGATAGGACAACCTTTTAATTAACAGTGATCGCTCCATAAGGTGTCCTTGATCGGATCCAATTCAGTGTATGTACTTGTTACATTACACCCACTTGTCTGCTTAAAGTCACTACCTCAATGATGGAGTAAATCATCCTATCATATAGCAGCACAACAAGTGTAGGCTTTAGTGGTAATATT
Organism: Quercus glauca; assembly: GCA_023736055.1. NCBI lineage: Eukaryota > Viridiplantae > Streptophyta > Magnoliopsida > Fagales > Fagaceae > Quercus > Quercus glauca. The sequence continues at coordinate 22,003,319 of CM043319.1, read as the reverse complement.
CAATTAATATCCACAGCCTAGAACAATTTAATAATCTATGAAAAATCATTACTCCCTGTCTTTGGTTCCTTAACCATTAACATGATTTTTCTACAGAGGTGACATTACATGCCACATTTAAACAATGAAATATACCTATAAAATTATGAATGTGAAAATAAATTTTTATTATCAAATAAAAATGCATAATATTGTTTTTGAAGGCAAATAATTCTAACAAGTATATATTGATATTAAGTATTTGTGTTACAATGAACCCAATGTAGAATTTATATATTAAAAAATATTTGACTAATCCTAGACTAACTTAAGGTTAATATGCTTGTTTTACAAGCAGTGGCGAAACTAGGAATTCTTGATTGGCGAAACAATGAACCCAAGTCATCATATTGATTTGCAATTAAAAAAAAAAAAAGAGCGCGCACATAACTCATATAAAAAGTTAAATTTTTTACTCCTTGACTAAGTCATAACTCATATATTTGTTGTAAACAAAACTAACATGTCTACAAAATTATCTTAAATGTAAGTTTTAAATCTTTTTATATTCTACCGAGTATACAAAAGTTATGTTGTTTTCCGTGGACATGTATACCAAATATTTAAACAATGACTTGGTATTTCCCTGGAAAGTTATGCTTGCCAATAATTTTTTTATTTTTATTTTATTTTTTTATTTTTTATAGAATACAATTCATCGTGGAAAATTTTAGCAATTTCTTTTCTTCTTCTTGATTTTTTTTTCCCTTTCTAGGAAGATAAATTTGTTGTGGAAAAAAGCAAGTGTAAATGCAACTTAAGGGTCAGTTTGGGATCTGATTATTTTGCCGAAACTAAAAATTTTTTGCTGAAAGTACTGTGTTCACACAAAATAAATGCATGAATTTGGTGGTCTAATTCAAAGAGAGTGAAAGTTGGTTCATATGAAACAAAGAAGATAGCATTTGAGACTATTCTTTCCGAATGACTGGAAGTAAACATAAACTCTTCTAGAACGTGTTAGAAGTTAAAAACTCATTTATAACGTTGAAATTGTTGTGTGATTGTGTGTAATGCTTGGAAGATGAGAAGAAACATGAAAGAGAAATCATACAGAAAAGATATATATGGTTTGGCTTAATTGCCTATGTACACGGGTACATGGTGTGAACGTCTTTTAACGACTATATATTGATATTAAGCACTTGTGTTACAATGAACCCAATGTAGAATTTATATATTAGAAAATATTTGACTAATCCTAGACTAACTTAAGGTTAATATGCTTGTTTTACAAGCAGGGGCGAAACTAGGAATTCTTGATTGGGGCCTGAGACTAAGTCATCATATTGATTTGCAATTAAAAAAAAAGAGCGCGCACATAACTCATATAAAAAGTTAAATTTTTTACTCCTTGACTAATAGTCATAACTCATATATTTGTTGTAAACAAAACTAACATGTCTACAAAATTATCTTAAATGTAAGTTTTAAATCTTTTTATATTCTACCGAGTATACAAAAGTTATGTTGTTTTCCGTGAACATGTATACCAAATATTTAAACAATGACTTGGTATTTCCCTGGAAAGTTATGCTTGACAATAATTTTTTTGTTTTTATTTTATTTTATTTTTTTTTATAGAATACAATTCATCGTGGAAAATTTTAGCAATTTCTTTTCTTCTTCTTGATTTTTTTTTCTTTCTCGGAAGATAAATTTGTTGCGGAAAAAAGCAAGTGTAAATGCAACTTAAGGGTCAGTTTGGGATTTGCTTATTTTGCCGAAACTGAAAATTTTTTACTGAAAGTACTGTAGATAAATATAAAAGTTAGCTTAAATAGTACAGTGAGACCCATGACTAGTACCAAAAAATGCAATGAGGCCCATGAATAGTAGCAAAAATCAGCTGAATAGTAATATAAGCTAGCTTTTTAAGCTGGAGCCAAACACACACTTAATAAATTGTAATGACTTAATAGTGTGGCTTCAAGTTTACAAATCAAGCTTGAAACTGCGATCCAAAATTTATTCTTGGAGGGGCCAGCCCTTGCAAAATTGGATAGGGATTCTCAATTTTATGTAATATAGAAGAATTTTAAAAACATTTGGGTGTAGTTCCGGCTCTGATTATAAGTATATGAGTCTACAATTGGTTCAAGTCACTTGGGTCATATATTATATGTCTTATATATAAAATGAAATTGAAATGGTTGAAGGCAATTTAATTAAACATCAAAATTGTTCTATACTACTATCAATTTATCATGCGGTAGCGGTAAGAAAAATGTTAGAAACTGTCGTAAGGTGCAATGAATTTCTTGTTTTGCTAGTTGCAAGCAAATACTTTTCAGATGATCACTCAAAGAAAAATGTTCTTACGTTCAAATAAAATTCCAACCACACTATCATAATCAAGGACTTTGATACTTTAGTATCTGTTTAGCATGATCAAGTATCCGTTTGGATACCGATTATCACACGTCTGCATCTGCATTTTTTTTTTTTGAAGTGTGTTTTGTGACTGTAGTGCTTTTCCAGTGGATCCCGTGCACTATTCACGGGACCCACAAACATTTTTTTTACTGAAAACTTTCATTAAAAATAGGTCCCACAGTACTATTCACGGATTTAAAAATTATTTTGTTACAGTATTTTCAGTTTTTAGTTTTCAGCAAAATAAGTGGTATCCAAACACACCCTAAGGGTCTGTTTGGGTATCACTTATTTTGCTGAAAACTGAAAACATTGCAGAAAAATAATTTTTAAATGTGTGAATAGTACCGTGGGACCTATTTTTAATGAAAGTTTTGTTGAAAAAAGAGGTTTGTGAGTCCCGTGAACAGTGCACGGGACCCATTGGAAAGCACTGAAACATGCTTTTCAATGAAAAAAAAAAAGAAAAAACGCTGAAACGCAAATGCATTGCGTTTTAGTTGTACCCAAATGGGTGTTAAGTGTGCATTTGGCATTACTTATTTTGCCAACATATTTTATTATTGAGCTTATTTTTGCTACTATTCATGGGCCCCATTGTACTTTTTGATACTATTCATGGGTCATACTATACTATTTAAGTTAGGTTTTACCTTTATCTATAGTACTTTTAGCAAAAAATTTTCAGTTTCGGCAAAATAAACGGATTCCAAACAGACCTTATTTTGCTAACTTATTTTACTATGCAGCTTATTTTTGTTACTATTTATTGGTCTCACTGCACTTTTTGGTACTATTCATGGGTCACACTGTACTATTTCAGCTAATTTTTATTTTTATCTATAGTACTTTTAGCAAAAAATTTTCAGTTTCAGCAAAATAAGCAGATTCCAAATAGACCCTTAATATTGGGAATTACAGTTTGACGACTTGCTCATGTACTATTATTCAAAGCGCTCTCAAAAATCAATTTGATTACACTATTATAACGCTTTGTTTGTTTTGAGTTAATGTTTTTTTAGAAAATGAGTCATTTTTCAATAAGTATTTTTTATAAAATTATCTCATTTTCTTTTATTTGGCATCAATCTTAAATGATTTGAGAAAAAAATTTCCAACTTTCCTTATTTAGCTTGCTGTGAGATGGAGTTGTTTTTCAAAAAAATTTAGTAGAAAACAATATCTTAAAAATAGGTTACATATATATATATATATATATTTTTTTTTTTATTGATAAAAAAATAATTTTTCCTTTAATTCATTTTTTTTGATGTTACTAAAGACTAGAAAATGTAAAAAACTATCTTTACACAGTTTTTCATCGAAACAAAATAGCTTAATATTTGTTTTTTATTTATGTCAAAATAGCACTATTACTTCTGCAAAAAAAAGAAAAAAAAGAAAAAAGGATAGCAATATTGGATTTATAAAACTAAGCTAAAAAATAAATAAAAAACACTCCTAAGTCCATTCACATCAGCATGTGCATTTTACACATCCATTTTTACACTAAAAACCTACTTTTTCTATTTTACACATTCACTTATACAAGACACCCACATCAATTCATTTATTTTACAAGATATTTCAATAAAATATTCATTATACTCTATTTTTTTATTATTTCTCTCTACCTACCTGCCTTAAATACCCGCGCTCTCTCTCTCTCTACCATTTTCTGATTTCTTTTACTCTCTCACTCTCTACACCCATCTCTCTGGTTTTCTCTTCCAAATCACAAAACCCATCCGCCACAGCTCCGATCCACCAAACGCCATCGATCCACCACCAAATCTCCACCACCAAAGCTCCGCATCACCGATCTCCACAGCCCCGCATCACCGATCCACAGCTCCGCATCCACAGCTCAGCCGATCTTCGAGCTCCGATTCACCACGCTGAGACCGATCTTCGATCTACGCTCCGATCCAATCTCCGAGCTAATCTATGCCACCAAACGCCGCAGCTCCAAACCACCGCTCCGATCCACCACCAAATCAGCCGATCTCCGAGCTCTAATCCACCACGCTGAAACCGATCTCCGATCTACGCTTCGATTCAATCTCCGAGCTGATCTATGCCACCAAACGCCGCAGCTCCGAACCACCGCTCCGATCCACCACCAAATCTCAGCCGATCTCCGATCTCCGTGTTTGTGTATCTCTGTGTGTTTTTTTTTTTTTTTTTTTTTTAAGCAAGTGTATCTTTGTGTTGATTTCTCTATGGATGTGTTTATGTGTGGATGTGATTGTGTGCATCTTAGGAAAAAGAAGAAGATGAGAAGTTAGTTTACTGAGTTTGTTGAGTCGGAGAAGAGAGAGAAAAAAACGAGCGAACGGAAATTAGTAAAATAATCTTTACACGAGCTACAGTAGCTGTGTGTATTTACACGGTTACTGTAGCTCGTGGAAAGATATAAACATTTTTACACGGGTTTAGAAGAGCTGATGGAGAGCATTTTTAAGCAAAAATGTATAAAAACTGTGTTTTACATGATTTTACATTGTTTTAGAGGTACTGATGTGAATGCTCTAACTGAATATCTCAAAAAAAAAAAAAGTACTCTTAACTAAATATGATGATTATTAACATAAACCCATGAAATGTATACCAAGTAAGATTAGTCAATTTTAGTGTCAGATAAAATCAATGAGATCGAATCGAGGACCTAAAACAATTTTCACCGCAAAGGGTTTTTTTTTTTTTTTTTTACTTGAATGATAATGCATTTATTGTGACAAGAAAAATTGGACCTTAAACTTCTCTAGCTTCTGCAAAGATAACACTCTCAGGGAGCTCCAAGAATTTAAAGGAACCAAAGGCCCACTTAGCCAAATTATGGGTAACAAATATCTATCATCAAATTTGGGAGATATTGTCCAAGCAGACAGGTTTGAATGGTCCTTAAGGGGCAGTAAAATGCTGGCAGCCTGGCAGCATCCCCTTCAAAGACAATCTCCTTTTGGGATTGGATTTGTTTTGTCCAGGTGTGAGAAATCATTTTTTTTTTTTCACCTTTACAAACAGCTTCTAAAACCACAGAAGACTCTTCAATAACTACATCAAAAATAATTTTGATCCAACGTGGAGGTGGGGGACCATTTACCAAGATTGAGGGTGATGTCCAATCTTATCTTCATTTCCTTGCCTATCCATGAGTTGGGAGTCTCTCTTCAAATTGATTAATGTAGTAGCCAGCTTTTTTTTTTTTTTTTTAGAAGAAATTATAGTAGACTTTATTAATTGAAAAAAAAAAAAAAATACAACGGGGAAGAGAAATAGGGACATATGACCCCCTTTTTCTCTTTTGCATCATTAGCATACACTAGAGAAACACGATTACATCGTAAAAAACAAAGAAAGAAAAGAAAGAAGAAAAGAAAGAAAAAACTTCAAATGCCCCAAAAAACCTGAAAAAATGTCAAATGACACCTTCTTTGTTTACATGGACATCAACGTGATGAAAGAGGTTGGCCCTCTTAGGTTGAAATGGTGTATAAATGTTGAGGATATTGGAGATAGTAGCCAACATTGTTTTAAAGGACATTTCTCTTTTATTTATTTATTTTGAAAGTTAAAAGACCCTACTTCTTTCTCCATGAAAATTGACTTTAAATGCGTTTGGTTAGGATGAAAAATTGGGGAGAGGGGGTTAGAAAATGAGGGAGAGAAAATGGTATAGGATAGTGTTTGGTTGAAAGGGGAAAATGTGAGAAAAAATAGTAGAGTTCGAGTGTTTTCTTCTTCAACTCACCAAAATCACGTACCCCAACTGGGGAGAAAATTGGGAGGGGGGGGGGGGGGGGGGTGAAGAGAGACTTTACTGGTTTACCCATCTACCCTCTCTTCCCTCCACACATGTCCAAACATTGGGGTTTTTTTTTGAACAATAAATTTTTTTTATGAACTATTAAATTTTTTTTTTTTTTGGTAATATAAGTATGAGAGTAAATTTATACAAATTACATTTTTTTGTCATTTCATTTTTCTTCTCAGTCAAATAAATTTTTTTTTTTATTTCTCAATTTTTTTATCCTCTAACCCAAACACATATGAGAGAAACTAAATAGACTAATAGAGCATAGTTTCTCTCAAAGATGAAAACTTACTTGATCCATATTAAAAACAGAGCATATTGTTGGATGCTTAGGAAAATATTGCCATAGAATTAAATGTTATGTAATTTTTATATCAGTGCCGTCTTTTTTGACAATACTCAAATTCAATCATGTAGTCTTTTGAATAATGAAACCACTTGAGTAAAGTTTATTTAAGAAATCTAAAGTACATCACCTAACCATCCGTCTGTTTCTAAATCTCATCCTTATGTTTATATAATAGTCTAAAACTCAGTAATATCTGTACAAGAGTCCTAACATTTTGGTAAATGACAGAATCAAAATGCTTGGCCAGTAATCAATGGAAGATTAAAAAGTTGAGAGGGACTATAGAAAAAGTAAGAATTAATTGAATGAATTGATTGGGGTTGGGGTAGGTGTCGTTGTACCCCTATATTATATATTTTTGTACTCTAATAGATTGTCTAGTTTGTCATCCTATATTGACGTTCTCTGATATATATTATTCAGGTCTCAATAGTGCAGACTCGTACTCATGCATGCTCTGACGTCGGTGGCTTGACCAACACCAACCCCAGCAATAGTCACTATGACCATGTCCACCACACTAGCCCACCATTTCTTTTTCTTTTTTCCTACCCCTGTTCGGTGTTTTTTTATTAGTTAGATGTGTCTTTCAAATTAATAAAACCTTTTTTGGTAGAGAGAGAAGCAAAACAAGTCATAAACAAAGAAGGGAAAAAAGAAAAAGAAAAACCAGAATGAATAAGGCAACCACAACCGTTGAGTCAATTTCCACGCTGTTAGTTCTAGAAAATGCATTTATGATTAATCAAAATTTATTTTAGTTTTTTAACTTTGCTTTTGTTTATTTTTATCCTCTAAATTTTAAGTTTATTCAATTAAGACCTCTCGGTCAACTTCTGTTAAATTTTTTTAACAAAATTTTGAAAAATATTTTTCAATCATTAATTGGATTTTTTAAATTAAAATATTTGAAGAAAAAAATTTAAAAATTTGGACAATTAACTGCAACATTTAACAAAATTTGATGGAGAGTTCTCAATCAAACAAACTTAAAACTTAGAGTACTGAAATGAGCGAAAGTAAAGTAGAAAAATGAAATGAATTCTATTGAAATAAAGGTGAGTTTTGCATTTCAACCAAAAAAAAATATAATGGAACATACTATAATTTTCAAATTATTTCTAGATTTCTTGAATTTATTGTACTTTTTTAGTTTTTTTAAACAAACAAACCACAAATGCACCTTTATAACCTCATCATTAAAAAATTTATTTCTTATTATTATGTTAAAATCAAGTTACGTAATAGACTTTTTTTAGTTTTATTTTTTAGATTTTTTAATTAAGTTGTCATGAGTCATGACTTCTCAAATAATTTTCAAATCTCTTTTTTTTTTCTTTAGTTTGATTTTCAAATTACTTATAACATGAAATTTTAACACATTTTTCTCATTCAGATCGCAAACCGAAAAAAATATTAGTCAATTACTAATGCATAAATATATGGTTCGAAAGTCAACAGTCCTCAACAACCTTATCTTTTGATACAGACAACATCGGTCCCTGTTCGTCTCTTGATTACGTTTTGTTTTGTATTGTTTTTTTGTTTTTTGTTTGTTTCTATTTTTAAATTGCGCTCAAGGTCAAACAGTTATAACAATTAACAAAACTCCCATTCATAAGGGAGTGGTAGTTGTCACCGGAAGCAGGTGAACCGTGGAAGCAGTGAGTTGAGTATTACGGAGTATTAATTTGATATTTACAATGAAAGTGAGTAATTTAAATCCTAAATATTTTTGTTGAAATTTGAAAATACTAAAAAATATTAGTTAAATTATAAAACCCTTAACAATAATTAACCAATTGAGTCATAAAATAATTCTAATTTTAGAGAATATGTAATGTATCTATGTAATTATATATAAAAGAAAAGTTTTTTTTTTTGGATTAGAAGATGGTAACTTTATTAAGAAGAAGATAAAAATGTTAAATCTTGAGCCAATGTGGACTTAATGATACTAAGATTTTACTTTATCCAAGTTACATAAGAATCAATATACTTAACATGCTAAACCAAGATATGAGCCAGACGATTGCTTTATCTTCTAATATGAGACACCAAGCCAGCCTAAAATCTTTGAGGAGGTTTTTTCCTACTAGTATGTTAACTAGCTAAATATTAGCAAGGGTGTCCAGATTTTCCAAAACTTGACTATTCAAAGGCTGGCTAGATAATTCTAAAAAAAAAAAAAAAAAAAAAATATGTTGGCTAGATATTTCAAATCCAGAATCTGAGGTTTTAGAAATATATTCCTAAATTTGAAGGGTATAACTAAAAAAGAACACATAGCCACATGTACAAATAGTCAAATACCAGTAACTCCAGTACTGCAAAGTCCAAGTATTCTGAGCCGGACACGTTCCAATAATTTCGGACCGACCATAGAATTGTAGTACACCAATATTTTTGACTTCGACTTGTGCGGCTAATATATAGTCCCATTTTGTTTTGTTTTTGTTTTTAAATATTTGGGAAAATTATGTAAAACAGTTTAAAGTTTATATCCTATTTAAGATTGGATTCTCAGTTTTTAATTTTACCGATTAAAGTTTCTAACTAATGAAATTATTTCAATTTAAAATTTATATCCGTTTCCATAATTCATTCATGTTATTTTAAAAAGCAATGGAGTAGAGAAAAGATAAATATTGTTGATAAAATTTTGAGTTTTTATCAAGGTAATAAATTTTTATTTTCTTGTAATCACTTTCTCAAAAAAAGAAAAAAGAAAAAAAAAGTATGATCTCTCTCTCCATTTATTCAGTGGCTGACAAATTGACTCATGATCATGCCCTAGGTAAAATGTGGAGTATAATCAATGGAATTCGTTTTTTTATCCTCTATTATTATTGCCCAAAATAATGGAAAATGAATAATAGAGATAAACCAAGGCCTTAATGATTTTATAAATTTGGGACAATAATTGACAAAATTAAAAACTTGAGATCTAATATGAAACATGGTATAAACTTTGGACCTTTTAATTTTATTTTTCCTGAAAATTTTGTCGTGTAAAATTAATAATTACACTCAACATTTTCTAAAGTTTAAGTGTTTTTTTTTTTTTTTTTTTTTGGGAACAAAAATGGGTAGAGGGGGCGACCAAATTTAAGCTTTTGGAATAATAATTAATTTTATTATGGTATATATCAATGCAGATGATCATGAGTTTAAACATTGTCTTAATTGTACATCCTATTTAAAAAGTTAAAAAATTCACATATTAAACTTCATTAAAAGAGAGTCTAGATAATTATATTCACCATTTTTAAATGTTAGGCTTTTGGCACATTGCTGAATCTAATTTTTATATTTTCATAAAAGATAATCACTCTTTCTAAACTAGCTAACTTAAGGGGTGCACCCAGCGTAACAACCTAAGGGGTTTGGGTTGATAGATTTTTTTAACCCATCTGATCAAGTAAACATGTAAGAGACACAATGCTTTCTACAATTTTTTGATAACTGTTGACGTAACTTGTTGTGCATATAATGTGGGTATAAGTGAAAAAGATGTCGCTCTGATTACAACAAATTATGTAGGACTCCGAGTTTTTATAAATAACTTTTGAAATAAAAATAGAAGCTTATTTATGTTTGTTTATTTAGAAAACGAGTCAAACTTGAGTCTAAATTGTGCAAATGACCCTAATTTGTTTATGTTCACACACACACACACACACAACACAAAATGGACTATTAAACAAGATTTCAAACTAGATAATGTGTTTGAGAACAAACTCATGAGCACGAGACTCAGTTTAAGTATATATAATGCTGTACACTTATATGTATACATGTATAAAAATATATTTATAAGTTCAATAGTGAAAATAATTTTATCTAATTAACTTAAATAATATAATTTCACCTATAATTTAGTTATTATTTAGGATAAATATGCAAAGGGGGTCAAAAGTTTTAGTTGTAGAGTTTAGTATATATGTATAAGAAAAGAATAAATTAATCAAGTAACTCGTAAATAAGTTCAAGATTGTTTAGATAGAAAATTAATCAGGTTTGGACATGTAATTAAACTTCATGATGAGCTTGACCTCGGCTTTTATTCAAAATAATATTAAATGAATAATTTTAAACTTTTTATAATTTTAAACTTTTAAAACTCTATAATAATGTTAACATTTTTTAAAATTATTTTGTCCATAACATTACTCATCCAAAAAAGGTAAGTTATCTCCCTCCTTTAAATAAGGTAAGTTAGAAAGTTGACTTATTTATCAAATAATCTGATGTTAGGATGTTTAGTGTTGGCATATTCGTGTCAATTTCATCGATCGTATATATTGTTTTATAGTTGATATCATATATTTTGTACAATTTTGGGTTGTGTGGTATATGAGATGAGAGGTGAAGTTGCTGGAAGAAAAGTTGCTACAGTAGGAATTTGGTTCAAGCAAAATGGCATGTTAGGCAAATTTCAAGCCAGCTGTGCATTTTTCTAAAAATATCGATTGCCATGGGGAATCACAGTAGTAATCCCCACAAAATTTTCAAGAGGCCTTGAAGTGGTTAAATCAGTCTTTGCTAGTAGAAACGGGGAGCTCGAATACATATATCTACCCTTAGAACTTGGAAGGTTTGTATGCGTAATATTTCTCAACTATTCTTATTGATGAATTGATTTGATGTTATAAACCCTAAAAAGTTTTGTTGCCCATTGTGAGTTTTTCCCTCCATAAACACTTCATGGTGTTTGGATGTGTGAGTATTGGGGGTTTTGCTTGCTGTTGTTCTTATGTTTGTCCATATATGCAAGTTATCAGTTGGCTAATTAACTAAATAGGGATTATTGTAAAATTTGCTTAAATTTTGCAATTAGCGGAAATTGTGGTCTAAACCGGTGTTTTCACTTTTCACATCTGAAATAATTCTAGAACAATGCACATAATAGATAGGTTCCCACTTTCGAAAGTATAAAACCAATCACAAAAGAATGTTGCAATAAAATCCACAGCTGACGAAAGTGTGACAAAGAAATGAGGTCCACACACTGAAACATCCTTCTCAACCTTAGGATGTGTAGAAACAGTAGAAAACTTTTTCATGATGGAGAAACAAAGTCTTATGCGACTCCAAAATAGGAATTAAATTATATGAATGACATTGGCAAGATAGGGAAACAAAACTATACTCTAATGCTTTTTTGGATTTGTAACCCAGCCTAGCCTAGATACATCCGCTCTTTCATATTATATAAATTGAAGGGTGGACCTAGCTCAACAACCAAAGTTGCTACGAAAAAAAAAAAATTGCTACAATTCAACTAAGAAGACCCATTTGGTCTAACCCAAAGACCTCGGGTAATAGCGAAACCTACCACAAAGAAAATGATTGAGCTGAGACTGGAAAGCATTTTCCTTGCTTAGCCTAATTAGGTGACTTAATTATATCTCCTTTCATTTTTTTATTACTATCAAATATCTCCTTTCATTTTTTTATATTATCTTTCATTTAAATTTGAATCAATTTTAACTGTTTCTTATAGTTTTAGAAATTTCCTAACTTTCAATCTGTTTTTCTTAAAAAAAAGAAAGAAAAAACTGTTAGAGATTGTTGTTCCCAAATACTTGGCAAGTTGAGCGTCATATAAGACTGTAGACCCCCTAAAAAATTCAACCTATGCTATGTGTGCTTCCAATACTTACCGCATCATTAAATTTAATGGATCCATTAAATTTAATCGAAACATCTTATAAATTACAAACCACAAGGTAAATAAGTATCACAAAATAAAATACAAGATAACTTTGCATTTTAAGGGTATACCATAGGAGTAGTATCTCTAAATTGCCCTCAATTTTTTTAAAATTCACTTTTTTTTTTTAATATAGTTTTATTTTTTCTTTTTCAAAATGTTAGTTTTCAAAACCTTAAAAAAAAAAAAAAAAGTACTAAACGAGCATTTTTTTAATATACATTCCATGGACCCCCAAAAAATTCTTGATCGATGTAAGATTAATCAATGCTGTTTAGTTTGGACTTCAAGCGTAATTATTTGAAGGACTGGTCTAACATTGAATATTCCTTGTGAATGAGAATTTCTTTTTAGATGCTTGCCAATGAGAATTCAAATTCGCACGTTTTAGTGGCCTCTTAAATGTCTCATTGACAACTTCTGTCCCAACCAATTGCTCAGGAAACTTGTACGTTGAATTCCCACTGATTATGCAAAAAGTTCCATTTTAAAGAGTTATTATTAGAAACGGACGCCATAAGTTGAAACTTTCTAAAAAAATAAAACTACTTTTATAATACATATTACTTCTCATTTTCTATTTTACAATATATTAAAATAATCTTACTTTATGATTTGTTTGGTTAGGAGGATGAAAAAGTGGAAAGATAGAAAATAAAGATGGATAGAAAAAATTTAGTTTTCCCTCATTGTGTTTGGTTGAGGGAGTGGACAAGTGGAGAAGTTGAAAACTTTTTTATTTGATTAAGTAGAAAAGTAAGAAAATAGAAGTAGTTTGAATAAATTTACTCTTATACCCTTATTACATAAAAATGATTTTTATTTTAATTACTACAAACTTACAAACTAACCCAATTAATAAAACATCTAACAGAAAAAAAAAAAACTAATAATAATAAAAAAGGTTTCGTTTGATATGAAAAAAAGAAAGAGAGAAAGAAAGAAAAAGTGCCAACTAATGTGTGCACTATACCTAGGAAAAGGCAAAACAAGAAGAAAGGAAAAGAAAAGAGAAGAAAGAGGTAGTAGTAGTAGTAACATTTCCAAAATAAAAAAGAAGCAACATTAATAAATAAGGGAGAGGGTAGATGAGTAATTTCACATCAAACCCACTCTTTCTCCATTTTTCTCTCAAATTTTCTCTCCAAATTAGGGAGAACACATTTCCCTTTTAAATGGTGGGCCTGGGGCTAGGGAGAAAACTCTCCCACCCCTATTTTCTCTCTTTCTCCCCCCACCCCCCAAAAAAAACCAAACATTTTCAACCCAAAGTTCATTTGTTTGGAGGGGTGAAAAAGTGGGAGGATAAAAAATAGGGAGAGGATAGAAAAGTTTTAGTTTTCCCTCATGGTGTTTGATTTGGGGGTGGAAACGTGGAGAGAGAAAATATAGTTTGTATAAATTTATTTTCATCCCCCTACTAGATAAAAAAAAGTAACAAATTAAAAAAAAAAAAAAAAACAGATGTACCAGAAAACCAAAACAAAGCAGATTATACACAACCAACAAATAATTAAAAAAAAAAAAAAACCAACCAAATGAAAAGTATAGAAAAGGACAAAAATCTAAAGAAGGAAAAAAAAAAAAAATGAAATAGTTGAGTAACAAAATATGACAAAGCAGAAAAAGAAAGCAAAGGAAAAGAAAGTGCAAACCAAGAAAACCAAGCATGTTGCAGCTGTGTAGCATTAGGGTGCTTTAGTCCAACCTTTTCTCTTCAGTTTTCTCCCCAATCTGGGGAGAAAACATTTTGGTTTGCCCGAGAAGAAAACACCCGGGCTCACCAATTTTTTTTTCATCTCTTCCTTCCAACCAAACACTCGCTAAAAATATTTTCTCTCCACTTTTCTCTCATTTTTTTTCTATTCTCCCTATCCCACCTTCAACCCGTTTGGATGGGAGGATGGAAAAGTGGGAAGATAGAAAATGGAAAAGGAATGAAACAGTGAGTGGATAGAAAAAATTTAGTTTTCCCTCTGTATGTTTGGTTGAGGGAGTGGAAAAGTTTGAGATGAAAAACTCTTTTGTTTGGTTAAGTAGAAAAATGAGAGGATAGAAAATGTAGTTTGTATAAATTTACTCTCATGCTCCTATTACATAAAAAACAACTTTTTTAATAATTTGTAAAAATTAAAATTTTTTTTAATTACTACAAACTTACAAACACAACTAATAAAACATCTTGCAAAAAAGAAAGAAAGAAAAAGAGAGCCAACCAATGTGTACAGTGAAAAGGAAAAACAGGAAGAAAGGAAAAAAGAAAAAGAAAGAGGCAGCAGATGTCAGCAAGTAACATTTCCCAAAAAGAAAAAAAGAAAAGAAAAGAAGCAACATTAATAAATAAAGGGGAGGGTAGATGGGTAATTTAACATCAAATCCACTCCCTCCCCACTTTTCTCTCTAAAGAAACATTTTCCTCTTAACTGGTGAGGTGAGCCTAGGGAGAAACTTCCCCACCTCCATTTACCCCTCCCACCAAACACACTCCTCTTCCTTTTTTCTCTCCTATTTTCTCTCCCCCTTTACCATTTCACCCCAACCAAACATGCCAAAAATGAGAGAGAGAAGAGAGAAAATGAGACCAAAAAAAAAAAAAAGGAGAGAGAAATTAGAGACTTACAGTGCTTGTTTAAAAGTTTAAACACTAGCAAGTTGTAAAACTTTTTACATTTTAGGTCAGCAGTGACCATATGTAGGTATTTTTTTTTTCTTTTTTTTTACATTTTTAGTTAATAATACCATCTATTGGACAAAATTTATGTATAGTATCTTAGGTGTTATTTTATCGGTTCTCTTCTTAAAATTCAACCATATGGGTTCATTTCTTAAAATTCAACTATGTGGCTACTTAACTAAAAAATTATATTTCTATTTCATGAAAAAAAGGATACATGATAGAATTATAAGAAGGAAACTTAAGAAATAACATATAAATATTGTACTTAAGTTTTGACCTTATGTATTTTGCATTTTTATGGAATATGCATAACGTAATAATGGGAATGCTTTTAAGCGGATAGGATTAACTTGTTGACAAACAGTACTCATAGTCTTTCTTGTGTGGGTAAAAGACTAAATTAATTAAAACTAAAGAGCAATCAAAGTCTCGGGACAACGATTGTTTAAGTACAAACCATAGAGGTGAGACTCATAAATATCAAATAAGTCTACAGGTGGACTATCATACAAAATAAACCAAACTCATGAGGGAAGCTGGAAAACCAACTGCATGCAATCATCCACGATAGAAGAACACTCAGTCACAGACTCACAGCCACAAAACTCTGGGGATAGGATTCAGCCATACAAGTACAATGTTAGTGGTGAGAAAAGAATCGTACATTTATCATTTTCTCCTTTAACCTAGGAGTGGTGGGAGCCTCGCATTCCTACACATGTTGACATTCATCTAAGTCTATTTACGTTTCTGAATGATCGGATGGCCTATCAGTCTATCACAGAAATCTTTGTTAACAATTTCCTCATTAATTCTTTGGGACCTAAAAATAATTCTCTCCTAAACTTGCAGTATGGTACTATTCTATAACAGCACAATAACACGTTTAAATACCACTAATTACACTTATCTTTAGTCTAGTCAGCAACGACCCTAGCTCACATGCAACATCACAATATGAAAACATTTTTTTAAAGGCTGGTTAGTAGATGATTATATATAAAGCAACAACTTCTAACTCTAAATAATGTTGAAACGACACTTTTTGTGTGTAATCTGTAATGGGACCATAAGGAGAAAATGCCAACAGGTCTAATCTCTAATAGTTTGTTTGGATGGGTAGAGAGTGGAGGGGAGTAAAGTAGAGGGAGGGAGGATAAGTTAAATTACCTTGTTTGGTTATTTTTTAAGGGAGAAGGGGGAGGGATTTGGAGCAGTTTAGAGGGGTTCTAACTACTTCTAACCCCTTATTTTTAATTCCCAAAAATTGGAGATATTTGGAAGGAAAGTATAGTATAAAAATACTTGGCCAAATGAATTACCAAATTTACCCTTACCATATTAACAAAATTACAAACTATGAAAATACTAATTATTCCTCTCCCCTTACTTAATTTTAAAAACATCTAAACAATGTGGAGGATTACCATTCCCCTCTATTCCCCTCCCGACTACTCTCCTCTCCCCCCTACTCTCTCCCTCCAAACTTCCAAACATAGCATAAGTTTTCAGGAATTTCTCCCCAAACCATACATTGGAGGTAGCTTTTGAATATCCTTCTCTCCCACTTATATATTTTATATGAAAAAAAAAATTCAACTAATCTCTAAAATTTAAAATATTTGTACATACTACATTAAATGATTCATAAATAATCATCACACTATAAGGTGTGGTTTGGCCAAAATGATCAGCGTACCACACCTTAATTTTGTGGTCACATATGCAATATGGTGCGGTATATTATGGTGTAGTTTGGTCAATTTTGTTCTAGATTGGCCTAGCTCAAAGTTGGGTTTTCTTTATTTTGGGCTAATTTCTTAAATGTTAGGCCGGTTTTTCTTTATTTTGGGATGATTAAGAGTACCCCCAACAAGTTTTAGGTGCGTAAGGGCTTATCTTTTAGTCAGTTTAGATGCGGTCATACGATTTGAGCAGTTTGATGAACATCCCTCTTATATCATTTATAGCTTATTAAATCAAAGCTTACACAAGGTATATTTTCCCTAAGAGTATATAAATAAATTTATGTAAATGATTAATGCATCTTTTTTCTTCCTCTTTTTTACTCTTATACTACATGTAGCCCATTTATTTAAAGCATATTCAAAATATTATTCCTAAAAATAGATAAGTAAATCTCTTTAATATAAGCCTTCCTTATTTACCATAAATATTATTATTATTATTATTATTATCCATTTGGAGAAAAAATAGGGACATTTATGTTTTTATTTTTAAATAAATGACAATTGCAATTTTTGTGGTTAGGACTTAGTAGTTAGAGATTTTTATTGCTAGGGGTGTCAATTCCGGTTAGCATGTCGGGTTCTTGTCGTGTATAGGTAGGGGTCTTTGACTAAATAGCTCAACCCTAACCCGACCCATTTAATAATTGTGTCATGATCCTTCAATCCTAACCCGACCCGTTAATAAGGCGGGTTGACCTGACCCAACGCATTTGACATGCTTAATAAACAAGTCGTGTTAGGTTGACATGAATGTAACACAACCCATTTCAATCTACATAATATTAAATATAACATCCATCTAGAAATAATTTTTTTTTACATCTCAAAAAGCAGTGTATACACTTTAAGTCTTCAACTCACATTCAAAATAATATAGTTCAACAAAAATATAACATTCATCTAGAAATAAATTTTTTATACTCCAAAAGAAGTGCATACACTTCAACCCAAATTCAAAATAAAAAATTTTAACAAAGATAAAATAATCTAGTTCAACAAAAATATAATATCCTTGGAACTCGCCAAATGCTAAGTATCAATATTGAAAGAATTTGAGCAAACAGTATACTAATCCTGACTATGACCACAATTATCATCTATAGATTTTTTGTTGATGTCCAAATTCATAACATCTTCCACAAGCTCATACAATTTCATTTGTGCAAGTTCTATGCCAAAAAAAAGAAAAGAAAAAAGTATTAGTAGTTCTAGGGTATGTAAACTTTCAATTTCCAATTATATTTCTTGTAAATTTTTGTAATTACTCACTTTTTTTTAATTTAAAATATATGTTGGATATAAAAGGTATTTGAAAAATCTAAAATAAAATAAATATTTATTTGTTATACGAGTTAAACGGGTTGTGTTAAGTGGGTCATCTTGGGTTGACATAAATAAATTAGCGTGTCAAACTTGTTTATTGTGGGTTAACCCGCTTATGACACGTTTCTTATCATGTCGCTTTTAGGTTGACCCGTTTATAACCCAAACTCATTAAGGCCCAATCCTAACTCGAAAAAATCCGTGTCGGGTTCGTGAGTTGGGTTGAACATTGACACCCCTACTTATTGCAATTATCATCTAATAGAATAATATTTTTATTTAGTTTTTATTATTGTTATATTTTGCTTATATTGAATTTTATATTTTTAGGCATGTAAAGTCATATTTATTATTTGAGTTATTTAAAAATGATTATTTTTTTATAAGTTTTATAATTCTTAAAACTATTAGTATATATTAATTGTGCAATCTCTAATTTTTTATTTTTTTAAATAAAAAACCTATGTTGATAAAAAAATGTTTAAAAATTATTAACTGTGATTAATATAATTTGAAGATAGTTTATAGATTACGAACAATATAGATAATAAAGTAAAATAAAATAATTTTAAAGTTATGTAAATTAAAACCCATTAGTATCTTCCATTGACAATGTTGCTGAAATCATCCACACCGAGATTAGCAAAGAAAAGTGAACTGTTCCATCAGTGACCTTAACATTAGGGAAGCAGAAGCTACACACTTTTGAAAAAACGCAAGACATTATAGTGACAGAAGCACGATTTGTTAAGACTTAAGAGGCTTTAAACTCTGACCTTCTGCTTGAACCATATGTGCTTTAATATCCTTACGTAAGTTATGGCTCAAAGTGTGCCAACATTAGAGTGCTCAGGTTAAAGTGTACCAACATTGATCCATCAAATATTTTTTTGGTGAGAGGAGAAACCCCTAACAAAGAGTTCGATTAGCTGAGAGATTGTGTCGTAATCTATATCAAGTACGTACGAGAGGTTAGACTTTAGAGCCCAATTTTATAGCTTTTGTCAATTTTATGCTTTTCTTTTCTCTTTTATTAATTTTATTTTATTTTATTGAGAAAGAAATACACACACAAGAGAGAACAAAGTTCTAACATAAAAAACAATTACAATTTTGAGCCCAATTGTTAATATGATTAGCCGATTAACATATGCATGAATACACAATCACAATAGAATCCCAATCAACAACACAAACACCCAAACACCGTAAAATGTTTACAGAGAGAAAAAACAAAAACTGGCCCAAAAAATATCTCCGTTGCCTATAGTATCAACCAATTTCACTAACACAAATAGTTACAATATGTAGCACTTATTAACCCTCCAAACTATGTAAGGTTTAAATCTCATCTCAATAGATTTGGAACTTGGAGAGGGTGAAGATAGAGAGAGCAAATGGATTTTTGCTCTAGGGTGAAGGGTCTCTCTCTACCTCTTCAATATGAGAATTGGGTAAGTGGATGGGCACAACAAAGATTGGATGTAATAGGTTTCTCTCTCGTGTGCAATCTTGCTCAACCGGGAGAGGGGCAAGTGTCATGCAAGATCACTAGATAAATGCTTTTAGAAAACTAAATTTCTCATGACAATGAGTTCTCACTTGATTGAGATTCTCAATGCAGCTTCAACACTTTAACCTTTCAACCAAGTACAATGAAACTCACAAATGTATAAATTATAATGAAAATAATAAATTATAAGGAAATTCATGAAAATTTGACACCAAATATGCCAACAATAATAATGTATAGTGAATCCTTCCTCTTAACCTTGTGTGGTGTTAAGATTTTCCTAAGATTTTTTTTTTTTTTGAAAATTTGAAAATTAACTATTTTGTTCTTCCTTCTAAGTCATTGACTGAATACTTTCAAGATGGATTTGAAATTTATGTTTAGTAGGTTCTAATCTACTCAAGGATTTGAAATTCATGTTTAATTGGTCTCATCTACTCATTCTCTTCAATTATTTACTATATATTAATTTGTAGTAGTTACATTATGTTTTCTTGACCTTCGATTTCGCAGATAGTCTTCAAATACGTTAAAGGTTTTTACATGATTGAAAACTGCAAGAATTTCAAAGGAACATATTAAAGGATTGCCCCTGTAACCAAAAAGTCCACGGTAATCCAATCCGTGATGTCCGAAAATGATTTCTTCTTTTAACCTTTTTTTTGGTTGAAAACGATTTCTTGTTTAACTACCACCAGAGAAAAAAAAAAAAAACAAAAAACAAAAAAACCACATAATATATATATATATATATATATATATATTGAAGATAGAACACGTATTGCTATCACTGGGTTGAAATCGAAGTTCTCTAACTTCAAAAGCCAACTAACATAATAACTTCCCACGAAAGCCCCATCTCATGTATTATGAACACTCTTTATATTCCAATGACTTTCTTAACTTTCATTAGAAAAAAGCATTGTAATATGTCAAGGTCTTGCACTCTAACCAGGTATATCTTTGATAAGGTCAGCTTTCGATAGTGAAAATAATAAATATAAGATGATGTTTCAATGACGAAATCAAATTTTTATATGACAACACAAGTTCTAGAAAGAAAAACAAATAGTACGATAGGAGTGGCAGCGATTTTGAACCAAGAGTGTTTGAACATGCAAAGCAATTGAGTACGTAGACTACTTTTTTTTCGCAAAGCAAGACTGTTGCGTTATAAGAATTCCAGGAGAAGAAAGTAAAAATAAATATACTAATTAATCAGGTCATATTAGAAGACTGTGCACTGTGATTTGGTGTACTTCCACTAAATCTTTTCTATTAAGTTAGTATTATGAACCTTTTTTGTATTATAGAAATGCATGCGAAGTTGAAAACCTACACAGCAACACCATTTTTTGCCTTATTTCAACCAGGCAAGGGCAAATGGTCCATCCAACAACCCAATATAGTATCTATACCACTTTCTTTTTGTGAAAGGGAAAATTTAATTATATATAATTCTCACAAATCAACTTTTAGCCACCTGGCTTGGCGTTTTTTGGTTTTTGTTTTTTTAAGCTAGTGTTGGTGGTGACAGACTGAATGAAACTTAGAAGAACTAAAACTTAGATTAATTAATTTTTAAGTTGTGAATTTTCTGTTGAACTTTTTATAAAATATTTCTATCATCCTACTATTCCATGAGAGAAAAGCACCCACAATCAACATGTGGATTAAGTAGGTTCAGAAACGGGTTGAACATCATTTTCTTTAACAAAAAAAAAAAAAAATATCCAAGGCTGGAGAGAGCAAACATGAACGTGGATGTGAGGTAATTCGTATAGTACCTAGTAACTAGTTACCGCCAACTACAACTTAAGAAAATTCAAGAAAAAGAAAATCAGAAGCAAGAGACAAATAAAGAAAAGAAAGGATAAGAACTAGTTGGCCTGGCCAGGACTAAGAACGCAGTACCAATATGGACTTTTTCATTAGAAGGGGAGATATTTACCTAATTAAATATATAAAAGCAAGTCTATTCAGCCAAAAGACAAAAAACTAAAAGTAAGTAAAAGAAAATTACACTCGAGGGTCCTCCAAATGACATAAATTACACAAGCACATGCCTATAAGGCCCAAACGAAGATGGTATAAAAAAGATATTGAATATTCTTGAGTAGGTGAATGTTGTATTCACCCTTGCGTCAATGCTTGTATAATGGAAAAAAGGCCTAAGTCCAATATTCATCCATATCAGGTCATATAAAGTTGTATAAAAATATGTGATTGTTACAGCAATTATGTAAATTTATACTAGTATTATTCATTTTACATTTATTTTTTTTAATTATTTATTTACATGTCTCGATGATAAAAGACGAGAATAGATTATAGTTATTGTGTATGAAGAAAGTGAAATAATTAAAAAAAAAGTTGATATTTAAATGAAATGTAGTGTGAAATAAATAATTTGATATGAGTATTTAAAAAAATGAGTATGTAAATAAAAAAATAAATTCTTATGTTAAAATACTCATTGGTCGTTCCTTCACCGTAGTATGTGTATCGAGGGACCATCTTCCACCACTTGATGGCCAGTTCCCTATATATCTATTCTATTATTTAAGGAACTTCCTCTGTTTGGATTCATCATTTTTTTAGTTTAAAAATGCCCCCACACCCCTATGTTTAAGTAGAGACAAAATTAAAGGACAATCCGGTAAAAATGCAACTCTAACTTCCACTAAAATATTGCCTAAAAAATAGAATCACTCTCCTATTAAATTTTTAATTAGTTTATTCACTTATAAATTAGATTTTCAAAATAAAAATTATATAAGGCTAGTATATATATAATTTTTATTTTGAAAATCTAATTTATAAGTGGATAAAGCAATTTAAAAATTAACAAGAGAATGATCCTAATTTTCAGGCAATGTTTTAGTGGGAGTTAGAGTTGCATTTTTATCAGATTGTCCTTTAGTTTTATCTTTATTTAAACATAGGAGTGTAAGGACATTTCTGAACAAAAAAAAGAGGTATCCAAATAGGGAAAACTCTTTAAATAATAGTATAGATAAAATAATAAAAAAATACATTTTTTTAATCTATAAAATAGGACCACTAAAAAAAAAGCTCCATTGCACGTGCAAAACGTGTGTGATGAGGCTAGTAATCCATGATTAGAGAAGAGAACATGGTCCTTTAGTTTTATCTCTATTTAAACATAGGAGTGTAGAGGTATTTCTGAACAAAAAAAAAAAAAAAAAAAAGAATCCAAATAGGGAAATCTCTTTAAATAATAGTATAGATAAAATAAAATAAAAATACATTTTTTTAATCTATAAAATAGGACCACTAAAAAAAAAGCTCCATTGTACGTGCAAAACGCGTGTGATGAGTCTAGTAATCTATGATTAGAGAAGAGAACATGGGTGAACATAAAATAAATGATTAAAGGACATCATATAAACCACTAAACTAGAGTTTGTTTTAAAACCACTAAGCCATATGGAGACCATCAATTCTGCTTAATATCTTGTGGCCACTCTTAAATTCAGGAGGAATCCTTATTCCTTGTAGAAGCTAATGAATAGTGTAAATTTTTGCTCCATGTTACGAGTTTCAGGGTTAAGTACGGAAGCTTGTCCCTGTTATTCTTAAAAATTTCATACACTGTATGTTAACAGTGGCCGAAGTCCGAATTATTAATTTTCCCCAGGAGAACCAAGTTAAATACATTAAAAATGAAATTCAAAATTATATATATATATATATATATATATATAGACACATATGTATATAATATGATTTATCATATGTTATTTTCTCATATATAATAAAAATATATACATCAAATTATTCTTTACATAACTCAAAATAAGGGTTTTTCCCCACCCAATCTATTTGCAACTCGTGAATTGTCTTTTAAAACATATTGATATAATTAATACTATTATTTTAACATTTTAGATCAATTTTTTTTAGGAGAACCAACTTAAATATAAAAAAATAAAATAAAATCCAAACTAAAAAAAAATTAATTATATAAATTCTCTTCTAAATCAAATTAATATAATTAATATTATTTAAACATTTTAGATCAACCTCAACATCCTCCTATACTCCTTAGAGACGGTCATTGGATTAGTTGGAGGATGGATTAATGGGCACAATGTGGAGTAAAGACTTGAGTGGGTTTATGACTTTTAGTCATACAATGAACCAAAAAGGAGAGATGAATCAATTTAAATTATTTAGGAGCCTTATATGCGAATACAGATTCCCAAATCAGAATTTTTGTGAAAAGGGGTAAGCTTGACAATTCAATAAGTAACAAAAATCTCAACTCAACTTGTTAGGTTCTAAAAGTTTAGAACAATTAGCAAATTGTGAGTACAAACTTGTTTAGATATAGATTTCTAAGTCTATAGGTTTGATTAGACAATGCTTAAAGTGATACAAGTCAAGAATCAAGAGCATACAAGCTGAGGAAATAAGAATTCAAACTCTGAAGAGTTCGATTGCTCAAGACTAAACTTCGATCGATCAAAATACGGGTTCTGTAGATTTTAAGTTCAGCCCATTGCTCATTAAGTCCAATAAGTGATTAGGGTTTCAGATCTATTTCACATAGTATATAAAGGAAACCCTAAGACACGTTTTGTAGAGACTTTAGACGTGCTCTTGTGAGATCTAAAAACTATTATACCTTCCTCTTAATTTCAAAGTCTCTACTAGAAATCATTCTCATATCTTTAGAATCAGTAGATCTGAAGTTGCTGCAACAAGATCAACAACAGTTGATGATCTAAACCTTTAAGGGTGGTCTTGGAGTTACAAACTAGAGAATTTGTGTTGCTAAACCTTTGAGTGAGATCTCAAAGTCACAAACGTGGGTGTTTGTGCAAAGTAAATCCAAAAGAGAAAGAGTTCGTGGATTTGGATCTTGCACGTGGTCGTGTCAGTAAATTACTACTGGAGATAGCAATATATTTAGGGTCAAATCTTATTGTAAAAACTTCAATTCACTGTTAATTGAGTGAGATCTCAAAGTCACAAACGTGGGTGTTTGTGCAAAGCAAATCCAAAAGAGAAAGAGTTCGTGGATTTGAATCTTGCACGTGGTCGTGTCAGTCAATTACTACTGGAGATAGCAATATATTTAGGGTCAAATCTTCTTGTAAAAACTTTAATTTACTGTTAATGGATTTGTTTGCCTTAAGGATAGGTCAGGTTAAATCCTCCCTAGGATTTTTATCTTGAAACTATTGGTTTCATTGGTTTTCCTGGGTACTCATATCGTTGTCTTATTTATTTTTCCGCATTGCATGATATGATCTCTATAACTGATTAACTTAAATTTGAATAATAAACCTAAGTGTCAACTAGGTTAATTAACTAGGTTAAAAAAGTTGTTTTAAAGGGGTTTAAACAAACAAACACAACTAACTCGATCAAGCATATTATATAAATAATAATAATAAATTGTATGTACTATACAAATTCATAGGTTTAGAAATTTTGTCTTCATTTGATTCAAAAACTAATCCAGGAGTTCTCCACAAATATGAAGAATTATAATTTACAATAGGTTCCTAAACATCATACATTATACAATGAGTTTCAAAAATATGAGAAAAATTTTTATTGGACAATTGAAACAGTTCACATATCCAATTAGATCCATATTTTTAACAATTTTTATGACTATGATTTTGCTATATCCTAGTGACTAGGTCTAGAATTATGTATTGTCATGTGGTAAGTCTCATAAAAACTAGTTATTATGCCAATGTACCCCTTTTCGGGGTCTAAAGCATAGTCAGATTGCTTATATATAACTTTTCAGAAATTATCCGTTCTCATTTTGTCACATACTAAAAAACAAAAATCATATACACTTAAATCATAACTTAGACAAATATTTCATTCAAATCATGGTTCTCTTCACAAAATATACATTTATAAAATCAAATAAAATCAACTACATTTATATTATTTCAATAAGAAACTAATTATTTTCTTCAAATAAAAACAACAAAAATAAATAATTAAATAATTTGTTTAAAGAAAATACTAAATAATATTTAATAAATAAAATATTGTATTTTATGTAAAATATAACCAGTCGAGAAAAATGTTACTTACATCTATCAATGCCTACTCAAAAACTCTTGCAACTTCTAAAGAACATTTAAAATAACCTAAAAGTCTACTTGGTCAATTCAATTACTAAAAAAGATGTCCCAAAAAGTACTTTAATAATTTATCTTAGGGTCTAATTACTTTTATTTTTCCACCTGAGGTGCTTCCCTCAATAATTTCAAAATTATTCAAACACCCTCTCTTTGGGAATCCTTTGACAAGTCTTCTCTCTAGAATTATCTAACTTAAAGTCTGTTCAAATATCACTTATTGTTGAAAATTGAAAACTTATTGTTGAAAATACTATAGCAAAATAATTTTTAAATGTGTGAATAGTTCCTTGAGACCCATTTTTAAAGTTGATTTTTTTAGATTCCGTACTTGCGGATCCTGTGAACAATGCACGAGACCCAAGAAAAAAAAACACAAATGAACAAAACGCCCACTCTTACTGCTGTCTAAACTCACACTTTTAAAGGCAATTAATGGGTCAAAGGGAGGCTAGAGTTTTGTTTTGTTTTGTTTTATTTTATTTTTAAAATTTTTAAATAGAGTGTATATATATATATATATATATATATATATATATATATATATATTACTAAATCCCCCCATGCCACAATTACTTAATTCACTTTTTTTTTGTCCAAAATATCTTTAACATAGATAAATATTTTGTAACTTAGAATATTTTTTATAAATAAAAAATATTTAACATAGATTAATTACTCATCCCTTTAACCTAAACATATTTTTAAAACACAAATCTCAACATTTTTTTTTCTCACTAGTTGTCATTGATATTTTAGCAAAATCTTATCCAACATATATGGGGTATAGTCAAATTGTGTTCTGTCATTTACTCATTTTGCATCTAAGCCCATGTTGTGAATGTGAGAGACCACGACATGTATGTATGTATGCTAGAATATCTGGAGGGAAACTACCATAACCCGCAGTGGCAAGTGGAATGCATCACGCAATTGGCAAATAGAAATAGAGACGAGGCCACATAATTTAGCCAACCAAAATAGAAGCAATAAACAAAGTCGGAAATTTGACTTTTATTCCCTTCTATTTTCTATTTCTATATAGCCGGTGCGTTTGAATGCAGCCAATGAAGACACACTCTACTTTACTAAATTCGAAAGAAAAGTTCTCCCTAACTCACTCAGTCACAGCAGCCTTCAACTCTCTCTCTCTCTCCCACACATGTATAAATATCCCCACAAATTCCTATTACAAACAGAATTAGCCTAGCTCTTTCTCAGAGTCCTAGAAAGATAAGAGAGCAGGACTAATTCAAGATTCGTTGGAGAGGAAAAGAATTATAAAACAAAAAAACAGTGAGAGTCACAGGAATTTCATATTGCCACCAACCAAATACTGTTCTTTTTTCCCTGTCTCTTTGTTTCTGAAAATACAAAGCTTCAAGAAAACCCAACAAAGTAAGCATTATTTTTCTTTCATTTCATTTCCCCACTTCTTTTTAGTTGATGGGAAATTTCAGTGAATTTATAAAAAGAAAAGAAGCTTTAATGGTTTATGTAGCATTTACTCTTGAAATGGTGTGAAAACTGAAAAGTTGAAAACTCCCCTCAACTTAATTATATGCAGTTGTACTTCTTAGGTTCGACCAGTTGAGGTGTCATGGTCCCTTGACTTTTCTAACACTTCACATTCAGCTCAACTTTTACTGAATATAACGTACATGCATTTCATTTCATTTTCTTATCTTTCACATCTTTTTCTCAACAACCAAACACATATAATTTTTTTTTGACTCTTTCAGTGTGTCCTCTCTAGCTTTTAGCTTCCATTCTATAATTAACAATCTGGGCATGTTCTTATTTCTGTAAATTTCCATTAGAAGAAGAAAAAGAAGAAGAAGAAAAAGAAGATGGAAGGAATAGATAAAGCAAGAGGCTCGGAAAGGCGGGCAAGCCGTAGCTTCAGCAGAAACGTAAGCAGGAGCATGAGCAGGCAAAGTTGGAGCATGGAAGATGTATTTTCAGGTAATAGGCACTCTCGCCGAAACAGTCATGTTGACGAAGATGAGGAAGCTCTAAAATGGGCTGCCATTGAGAAATTACCCACCTATGATCGTCTAAGAACAAGTATTATCAACTCTTACATGGAGAATGAGCATCCACATGCTAAAAAAATGCACAAAGAAGTGGATGTAAGAAAGCTGGATTTGGATGAGAGGCAAGAATTCATTGACAGGATTTTTAAGGTTGCAGAGGAAGATAATGAGAAGTTCTTGAAGAAGTTTAGAAATAGAATTGATAAGTAAGTTCTTTATTGCTTTCTCTAATATTTTAATGGGTTTCTCTAAGTTCTTGAAGAAGTTTAAAAATAAAATGATGCACAAAGAATGATTTTAATGGGTTTTTCTAAGATTTGTTTTATTTTATTTTATTTTTTTTTATCAAAGATTAATCTTATCTAAGAGAATAAGTATTTTCTGAACAAAAGAGAGAATGAGCTGTAGTTTTTTTTTTTCACACATAAATGACAGTCCTTAGTACAGTTACCTATTATGCACACATCAAATTACATGCAAATAAATGACCATAAAACAGACAAGTTTAAAATAGGTAGGAAATAACAATTCACTAACTTTAAACATTAAACATCAAACTAATTTTGCTTGGAATTTAAGATTGTGTAAGAAAAGTGACATTTACTTTGTGAGTGTCAGCAAGCATGCCATGCAAGTAGATGATCCTGATTAATCACTTTCATTCTTCAACTATTCTGTGTGTAATTATTATCTCATATTTTTCTTCCTGACAAGATAGTTGCTTGGCTTTGTCATATGCTACGACAAACAAATTATACTTAGAAGTTAATCAAAGTTGACAAGGGTTCTTCATGTTCCCTTTCTTTGTACTAGTAAAATAAAATATTATTTCTGTGATTTTGCTTGAATTTGTGGTTAAATTGGCTTGAGCTACTTTAACACTTTAAAAATAATTTAATTTCCGTTAAAAATCCAAAGTAGTTAAAGGAATATTTGACAGGATATGTTAAAATATTTCCTTTTATATCGTCTGGACTTGTCAAAGTTTGTTGTATGAACCTAACCGAGTCGACTCAACTGAGTCAACAACATTTAGGTGCAATTTTGTTATTGTAGTCTAATCAATTTCGCTTTTATTATAATTTCAGGGTTGGTATCCGACTTCCTACCGTTGAAGTTCGATTTGATCATTTAACGATTGAAGCTGATTGCTATGTTGGCACAAGAGCTCTTCCCACTCTTCCAAATGTTGCCAGAAACATTGCCGAATCGGCTCTTGGTTTGCTTGGGATTGGACTGACCAAGACAACAAAATTAACAATTCTTAAGGATGCCTCAGGAATTGTAAAACCCTCAAGGTATATAAATTAAAATTTGGGGTGTGACTAATTATTATAAAATTCAAGAAAGAATGATAGCATTTGAGCTTAAAATCAACTTCAAGTTATATATGATATCTAATGTGAAAATTGGACCATATATAGAGACAATAATCTGTCGGCAGGTGGTATATATACAATGAACCTAGTAACTTATAGAAGTCATTCTTTCCTGGATGTAACTCTATTAGGACCCACATCATAGTTGATCAAACTGTTGCTAATTATACTAATCGTTTTTATGCACCCATTATTTGTTTTGTTATATAGGATGGCCCTTTTGTTAGGGCCCCCATCTTCTGGGAAGACAACCCTTTTGCTGGCATTGGCTGGAAAGTTGGACCCAAGCCTCAAGGTTAGCTCATCTCAATGGCTCCATTGTTTCTTCTAAGAAAAGACAAGGGTTGGCTTTTTTATTAAAAAAAAAAAAAAGACAAGGGTAATTAGCTAATGATAAATTCATGGAACAGGTTAGAGGAGACATCACTTACAATGGCTACAGGCTAAATGAGTTTGTGCCTAAGAAGACATCCGCATACATTAGCCAAAATGATGTTCATGTTGGAGAAATGACTGTGAAAGAAACTCTAGATTTCTCAGCAAGGTGCCAAGGGGTTGGAACTCGATACGGTAATTTGCGGAAAAAAAAATAATTATGTTACTGTTTTTACTTATTAATAATCATTCATCGTATCAACAGCTTGTACAAAAAAAACAAAAAAAAAAAAAATTGAAAAATAATTTGTGCCTTTAGCATTTTTCTATGTTAATTAATTCCTATATATATATTTTTTCTAAATGATAACAATTTTTATTTATTTTGGTATAGAACTCTTAACTGAACTTGCCAGAAGAGAAAAGGATGCTGGAATACTTCCAGAGGCAGAAGTTGATCTTTTTATGAAGGTACATACTACAAATTTAGTCAATAATTAATATTCAACATTAATTTTTTCATACTTAATTTTCGATATTTTAGTTATCTCCCAAGTTAATAATTTGTTGTTGGTATTTCTTGAAATTAGGCAACATCAATGGAAGGAATTGAGAACAGTCTCATTACTGACTATACCCTTAAAGTAAGTTACAATATAGCCACAAAATATGTTCTTCTATTGAAGGAAATTATGTCTTAAATCCTTATTTCTGATAGCTTCATCTCATTTAAAATTATTTGTATGGTTATCAAGTCCCAACCAAGCCACTTCTACTGTCTTTTTTAATAATAATGATATTAGTTGCCAAGAAGGTTTTGCTTATGACTTTTTAGCAGCTCAAATTCGAACAACTCACTAAAATTATAGTCACCGTCTATATACAAATTTTCAACTCGTCAAAACTTTCTCCTCAACTACTCTGCTGATGACTGTCATTTGTTGGTGGATAATTGGGGCCCTTGCCTTGTTGGTTTTTTTGACACTTTCCCTGTTGACAAATTTCTATTTCTAAAAAAAAAATTGAATTTTTCCTAGTGACCTCAAGTACCCATTCACTTTATTCTAAAAAAAAAAAAAAAAAAAAGTACCCATTCACTTTTTAAACATACCTATAGGCTATAATTGCATGCCTAACTTTGTCCTTATTGAAATACCTCTAACGTGTCACTTTTTGTTCATTTTTAATTGAACAGATATTAGGGCTTGATATATGCAAGGACACCATTGTTGGAGATGAAATGCAACGAGGGATATCGGGTGGACAGAAAAAACGAGTAACAACAGGTCAATTAGAGAATTCAGCTTCATTTTCTTCTACCTATATTTTCTTAAATTGGACTTAATTATCATGTTTTAGAAAAAAAAAAAAAAAAGGATATATTGGCATAAGTGGGTATTGGGTACAAAAAGAATATAAATTTCTACACTTATAAAATTCAAAAGGTGGCTATGAACCTTATTTTTCGAATTTCATAGATTCAGGATTCAAGGAAATGCCATATAGCCTATGAGTCCAAATGGAGCAAACTCATGAACTTCCACCTACCCCTTAATAGATTGAAAACGTATCATTTGTATTTGTCTACCCAAATAGCCACCAAATTATATTATCACTTTGTCTTCATGTTTCACATGGAATACCTGCAGCCAAAGATTATTAAATAACATTCTTTAGCATGGAGATAGGCCTTTAAAAAAAATTGGAAGACTAGTCACTAACCCACCCACCCACCCTAACAAAAATATGAAAAAAAAGGACTCTTAATCGTTGGGGTTTGGTGACCTATCAACCTAGCTTGTAGTTGACCACATTTTATATGCGAAAAAAAAAAATGAAAGACCCATACATCCATGTAAACCAATAAAATTTCAAATGCATAGTCGATGCATCCTGAACAAGAAATTTAACCATTAAAAAACAAAGTTCATCTTAAGCAACATTCTTAAAGGGGTAATAGGATTAGCTTATCTTAACAAGACCTCATTGATTCAAGTTACAAATTCCAATTAGTTCAAAAAATAAATATAAAAAAATTCGTCAAATAAAAAATTTGAAAATTTAAAATTAAATCGTGTCTACAAAAAAAGAAATCCATAATACCGTGCATATGACATATTCAAATCCTATCTTACCTAGAAAAAAAAAAGATTTTTTGGGTTGACATTTGCATCCAATTATTACTATTACTACCCCACACTTGAAAATATGGTCGCATGCATATGTAGGGATAGGTTTCCACTCAAGTAAAGGTTGATTTGGACCTCAACAATACAATGTGGGTTATAATTGTTTTGGACCAATGTAAAAGCCCATTTAAATATCAACTAGGCCTAAATTATGTCACTAATGTGTCACTCAAGTGGATCTATAGTTGGTTGTTAATATGCCAAAAATTTGATCAAATACAGGAGAGATGATTGTTGGGCCAACAAAAACACTATTCATGGATGAGATATCAACTGGTCTAGATAGCTCCACAACATTCCAAATAGTGAAATGCTTGCAACAGATTGTACACCTTACTGAGGCCACCGTGTTGATGTCCCTACTCCAGCCTGCTCCTGAGACATTTGATCTGTTTGATGATATCGTCCTACTATCCGAGGGCCAGATTGTCTACCAGGGCCCACGAGAGCACATACTCGAGTTCTTTGAAACATGTGGCTTCAAGTGTCCTGAGAGAAAGGGTACTGCTGATTTCTTGCAAGAGGTAAACTTACAGCTAAATCTTATTACACACTCTTTACTTTATTGTAAAGTCATGTTTTGAAAACACGATTTTAGCCTATGTGTACGTGCGTACTAAGTATGCTAAAGTGCATAATCAGAACTAATTTGTTGTAACTCATATAGGTTACATCAAGGAAGGATCAAGAGCAATATTGGGCACATAGAACAAGACCATACCGGTACACATCAGTATCTGAATTCGCTAGCCGGTTCAAGCAATTCCATGTGGGAATGCAGCTTCAAAATGAGTTGTCAGTACCTTATAACAAGGACAATGGCCATCAGGCAGCTCTAGTCTTCAAGAAATATTTAGTCTCAAAAATGGATCTCTTAAAGGCATGCACTGACAAAGAATGGCTATTGATTAAGAGGAACTCTTTTGTCTATGTGTTCAAGACTGTCCAAATTATTATTGTGGCAATCATAGCTTCCACAGTGTTTTTGAGGACCAAAATGAAAACTAGGACTGAAGAAGATGGGGCGGTATATATTGGTGCACTACTATTTTCCATGCTCATTAACATGTTCAATGGCTTTGCTGAGCTATCAATGACCATTGCAAGGCTTCCTGTATTTTACAAGCAGAGAGACCTCCTCTTTCACCCAGTTTGGACTTTCACACTACCAAGTGTGGTTCTCCGGATCCCAATGTCTGTTCTTGAGTCCGTGGTTTGGATGGTCATGACATACTACTCCATAGGATTTGCCCCTGAAGCTAGCAGGTAATTATACCAATATTTCATTATCTTCTCGAGATAAACCAATATATGATTATCATGCACATTATTTATTTCCCAAAGGCTAATATGGTCTAATGTGGTTGAAGCATAATAAAAGTGATTTCAGTGGTGTACCAAAGTGAAAATGATGTTGTTGCTTCAATTACAACCAACCATGTTAACCGTTGTGAAAAAATGTTATAGAAATTGTGTCATAAGGGTAGTTAAGCATACTATAAAATTTTTGACAAGTGAACATTCTATCTCAACCCCATGGACAGGTTCTTCAAGCAACTATTGTTGATATTTCTGATCCAACAAATGGCCGCTGGGATCTTTAGGCTCATCTCTGCAGTCTGCAGGACTATGATCATTGCCAACACTGGTGGAGCTCTCACTCTCCTACTTGTGTTCCTACTTGGAGGTTTCATCCTTCCTAGAGGTTAGTGTAAAATCAAAATTTTTAACATAAATTTCAAAGCCGTGAAAACCTTTCCTTAAATAAAAGGTTACATTACAGTTTGTTGAACTAATTCAAAATTGGTTTGATTATAACAGGTGATATTCCAAAATGGTGGATTTGGGGCTACTGGGTTTCACCCATGTCATACGGTTTTAATGCCATTGCTGTAAATGAAATGTTTGCTCCGAGGTGGATGAACAAAAATGTATGTTTTTACAAAATACATTTATACATATTTTAAGAAACCTATTGAAACGAATTTCAAAATATGAGAACATGGTAAGAAAGTTATGCTTTTGGCTCACTAAAGAATTCAAGTTTCTGATCAATACCTGATTCTACTGCAGGCTACAGACGGTGTAACCAGATTGGGTGTGGCAGTTCTTGAGAGCTTTGATGTTTACCCAGACAAAAACTGGTACTGGATTGGCGCAGCAGCACTGCTTGGGTTCACAGTTCTATTTAACGTCCTATTCACCTTAGCACTTATGTACCTTAACCGTAAGAACAACATTCTGTTCAAGGCTGCAAATGAATTTGAAATTTCAATTTGTTTTCTTTTGAATGACAATTTTTATTTTTTTCTCTTGTTGATACTCTAGCAATGGAAAAGCCACAAGCAATATTATCCGAAGAAGCTGCAGATGAGATGGAAGGAGACAACACAAATTCAAAGGAAGAGCCAAGACTTAGACGACCTGTGTCGAAGAGAGATTCTGCTTCTCGATCATTGTCTGCTTCTGATGGAAACAATACGAGTATGCAACAAAACAATATTGGCAATTTTAGTTTTTTTGAACAGTCAATCGTCAATGTGAATTACATTATGTTATTTGTTGCCTTACATGGACTTGAATTCCCTCAGGAGAAATGGCAATTAGGCGAATGAGCAGCCGATCTAATAGCAATGGAATAAACAGAAATGCTGATTCTACTCTTGAGGCAGCCAATGGAGTTGCTCCCAAGAGAGGAATGGTTCTCCCATTCACTCCTTTGGCAATGTCTTTCGACACAGTGAATTATTATGTGGACATGCCTGCTGTAAGAGTCCACTGCCTATCTTCCATTCTTTTTCTACCAAAAAGAGATTATATGTGATCATATATTATTCAAACATAAAATGGTGTCTCTAAATTAGGATTTTTTTAAGTCTAGCTAAACTACCTCTATCACTAACTTTGTTGTTTCTGACAGGAAATGAAGGAACAAGGAGTAGCAGAAGACAGGCTCCAATTGCTTCGAGGAGTAACAGGAGCATTTAGGCCTGGGGTCTTGACAGCACTTATGGGAGTCAGTGGAGCCGGAAAGACAACATTGATGGATGTTTTAGCAGGAAGAAAGACAGGCGGTTACATTGAAGGTGATGTTAGGATCTCTGGATTCCCTAAGATTCAAGAAACCTTTGCAAGAATTTCTGGTTACTGTGAACAAACTGACATTCACTCACCTCAAGTCACTGTGAGGGAATCTTTGATTTACTCAGCTTTCCTTCGTCTCCCTAAAGAAGTCAGCAATGAAGAAAAGATGGTAAAAAATTATATGACTACTATAAATTGTCCTAAACCTTGTATGTGGCAACTTCTGGGACTAAAACAATTTCTTCTTGGGTTTAATCTTCTCAGATTTTTGTTGATGAAGTGATGGAATTGGTAGAGCTAAACAATCTCAGGGATGCTATAGTGGGGCTTCCAGGAATTACAGGGTTGTCAACGGAACAGCGGAAGAGGCTGACAATTGCAGTTGAGCTTGTTGCCAATCCTTCAATCATTTTTATGGATGAACCAACTTCAGGTCTTGATGCAAGGGCAGCAGCCATTGTCATGAGGACTGTGAGAAATACTGTAGATACTGGAAGAACGGTTGTGTGCACCATTCACCAACCTAGCATTGATATCTTCGAAGCCTTTGATGAGCTACTATTAATGAAGAGAGGAGGACAAGTCATCTACTACGGACCTTTGGGTCGAAATTCTCACAAAATAGTAGAATATTTTGAGGTATTTTTTTTCTTCTCGATATTGTTCTTCCTCCATAAGTTATAAATGTATAATGCGTTATCTGATTTGATACTCATTTTGCAGGCAATTCCTGGAGTGCCAAAAATCAAAGATAAGTACAACCCTGCAACATGGATGCTTGAAGTAAGTTCAATGGCTGCTGAAGTGAGGCTTGGAATGGACTTTGCTGAACACTACAAGTCATCATCCTTGCATCAGTAAGTCAAGATATTAGTCCCAGAAATACAAGAGCAATAGTGATTACCAGTCTTGATCTAACATATGCATTTATGTGCAGGAGAAATAAGGCCCTGGTAAAAGAGTTAAGCACTCCTCCACCCGGAGCAAAGGACCTATATTTTGCCACAGAGTTCTCTCAATCCTCATGGGGGCAGTTCAAATCTTGCTTATGGAAGACATGGTGGACTTATTGGAGAAGCCCAGATTATAACCTTGTTAGATTCTTTTTCACCTTGGCTGCCGCCCTAATGGTTGGGACAATTTTCTGGAAAGTTGGAACTAAAAGGTCCTATTCTGTTTCCTTCTAATAGAATAATTTGAACCATTTCATTGATTTTATGGGCAAAATAACTTTCATCATTCTGTTGACTAATTATTTTCATTGTCTTAAATGTTTTATGGTATAGGGATAATGCAAGTGATCTTACTATGATCATTGGAGCAATGTATGCTGCTGTACTGTTTGTGGGAATTAATAATTGCTCGACAGTACAACCGATAGTAGCCATTGAAAGAACAGTGTTTTATCGAGAAAGAGCTGCTGGGATGTACTCTGCAATGCCTTATGCCCTTGCACAGGTTGGAAGGCGTTTAATATCATCATCCTATTATCAATGAAAATTCATGTCTCTTGGTATTTTTGTGGTCTTAATTAGGGAATTTTATGCATTCTACGATATTTTTCAAAGACAAAGTTTTATCAGATTTTTGAAGAAACCCAACTATTTGGGTTCATGAATTATGTTCATCCACAAAAGGTCCACTAGACTTTTTACATAGTAGGTCACTTAAGCTCAGGTTTTGTATGGTACTTCACTATCAGAAGAGGGTTAATGTCATTTGGATCCTTACAAATTACATTGGTTTATCTTTGATCTAGAAGCATCTAAATTTTCTAGGAGACCTTATTTTTATAGGAAAGGGTGCTCAAATTTTTCCAACAACAATGAATTTTAAATTGATTGTTACCACTTGGTTCAATCATTTCTAAATAAGAAAGTAACTTTAATTTTTGATATGCAGGTGATTTCTGAAATACCATATGTGCTTGTTCAAACTTCATATTATACACTTATTGTGTACGCCATGGTGGCCTTCGAATGGACAGTAGCAAAATTCTTCTGGTTCTTCTTTGTCTCCTTCTTCTCCTTCCTATACTTCACATATTATGGCATGATGACTGTTTCCATCACACCAAACCACCAAGTAGCAGCCATTTTTGCAGCAGCATTCTATTCTCTCTTCAATCTTTTCTCAGGCTTCTTCATCCCAAGACCTGTAAGTACTATTTCCCCTTTCAAAAATAATTTTTTAGGAATAAGTTAAATCATTCTTTTTTTGACATATATTTCATTGATTTTTGAACTTTCAGAAAATTCCAAAGTGGTGGGTTTGGTATTATTGGATTTGCCCAGTAGCATGGACTGTCTATGGATTGATTGTGTCACAATATGGGGATGTGGAGGCCACCATTAGTGTACCTGGGATGCAGGATAGACCTGCTATCAAATGGTATATTGAAAACCATTTTGGGTATGATCCCAATTTCATGGGGCCAGTTGCTGGAGTTTTGGTTGGCTTTGCAGTCTTCTTTGCGTTCATGTTTGCCTATTGCATAAAGACTCTAAACTTCCAGAACAGATAGAAGAGAGCTGTAGAAGAAATTCTTGTTATAGCGGGTCCTACAAATCAAAATGATTCCTGCAATCTAGATTGAAAAATGCTGATAGTTGTATAAGGCTTCAATTTATTTTTGTAGGAAACTTAAGTGTGTCATCTTCTTCTTCTTCTTTGTTTATTTTTTATTTTTTATTTTTTAAGAAGCATATGTTCATTACTATAGAAAGATAATGATGAAAAGTTTAGTTAGAAATCTGAAAGCAGTATTGTAAATGTAAAGGTTATTGGAATTGTTATTTTGGAAGGAAGAAGTTATTAAAAGTTGCAATTACATCCTATTCAATTTGCATTGTTTTATCAATTTTTTTTTTCTTTCTTTTTCTTCCGACCTTGTCTTAGTCAATAAGTATACAATAACAACTCCCAAAGTACCACAAAAACACTAACATAAAAAGAGTTGGGTCTTTAGATGTTTCATTGATTTTATGAAATTTTGTGGGCTTTCATTTATATTTGGGCTTGTCAAATGAAATGAAAGGGTCAAAGTGCAAAAATGGAGGTCAGAGTATTTCACTCCTAAGAACTTTAATGCAAGAGGCAAACTAAGAGGTGGAGTTCAAGTTAGAAATTATGTAAGCACAATTTGTTCTCCCCTTGTACGATCTTCATAGGAGCAAACTTCAAAAACCAACAAAGAATTATGTTACCAAATTTCCTACTGTTCCATTATTTTTTCCTCCCTATTTAAGCCTCATTTGCACAAATTTGTAACTTATAATTCTCATCTAAGAGTTAGAGATAACCTATAAATTCTAGTGCAAAACCCTCATCCATCTCATCTTCTCCCTCACTCATTGCCAAATCCTAGAAAGGAGATAATATTCATCAAACATAAACCAATTTGAAAGCTCGAATTTGTTTAGACCCCCCAAAATAAATTACGGTTCGGTTGATTTTACTTTAACTTAATCTAAGTGCGGAATAGAGTAAATGTGAGCGAACAAACAATATAACTACTTTAAACCATATTCATCAAATATCAACAATAAAATAAAAGCTAAAAGAGTAGGGAAGAAGAATGCAAACACAGATAACACTGAGACGTGTTATCGAAGAGGAAACTGAAGAACTCGGTGAAAAACTTCTCTGTCGCCCTCCAAACGGTAAATCGATCCACTAGAGAATGAGTTGGAGTACATGAATAACAAAAGACCCTCCAAGCTTAGTCTACCCCATGTACTTGAGCCCTCCAAGCTCTTGCTACCAACTAACTTGATGAAGCCTTGTCTTCTCTAGTTCTTCGGATCACGCAATTCAGCCCAATTGTATCCACCAAACAGATGGCTTCTTCCAATACTTCCTAGCAGCCCCAAAACCTCATTTTACACTCAAGATGGGTGTGGTAAGTGTTTGGGCATGGTAAGTGTTTTGGCTATCAACCTCTCAAGGGTTTGGATATGAAGAGGTAGGAGTTGAGACCACAATGAATTGTGTAAAGGATTGTAGATATGACAATCTCTCATTCTCAAGGGTAATGGCTAGGGTTTTCTCTCTGAAAAGCACTCCTCTCAATATGTGGGTAATTTGGGTATATATAGTGTGGATAGAGACCTAGTGTATCAAATATAACAAAATGGCAAAACAGAATGTTTTGCGGGTAATTCATGGAAAGGCCTTACTTGCGAAATACTTGCGAAAATCAGCTATCACCATCTGTCATGACTCTTCGTATTCCAGTCATGTGTTGAGCACATGGCTTCACTTCGTAGGAAATCTTCTCGCGAGCTACCCGTGAAAACTCCTTTGATCTTCAATGAGTCTTAAGTCTTCACACTCTCTCTCACACACAACCCATACAAAGAAATCCCACATATAATACATGGTATATAAAATTGAACAAAATTATAATCAAATTTGGCACGGAATTAAAACCAACTCAAATTAGTTGTAAAGCACAACTTTACACAACATTCTGAGTTATTGAGTTGATTGGAGCCTAGGAAGCATTGGAGCCATCACAAAATAGTCAAGGAGACTTAAGATCAGAGGTACTCTATGATTTTTTGTTTTCTAGTGTGGTTCTGTGGATCTATGACATGAGCGGAGGAGATTTTATTTTTTATTTTTTGAGAATTTGGAGGGAGGAAAATCTAATCCAAGAAAGGCAAGTAAAATAATGCACCCTTCATCTATATTTTCCATAAAAGCCCGTTTGGTAACGGTGTTTAAAGAATAAAAATTGTTGATTAAATACTACAACACGTATTTTCACACATTTTTTCACCCACATGTATTTTCACAAAAAAATTAAATAACGTTACTAAAAATCTCTTACTAAATAGGCCCTAAGTGTCACATAAGCTTGCGCATGCTTTGCTATTCCAATAAAATAATGTTCGTCCATAAAGTGCTTTTGGATAAAACGTTATAATGATTGTCTAGATTTTATTTCATTTTTTTTTTAATGCTAATTAGTTGATCACGTTTAGGTGATTTAGGACTGATTTTATCACAACTTTTGTCCGATATGTTATCACCAAATTGTTAAATGAAGATTTTTTTTTTTTTTTTTAATCACATACATGAATTATAAATCACTGAGAAGATGATACGTGATTTGAGAAAAATATATATTCGTTTATATTATTTTCTTTAACATTTATAAAGATCTCAAAATAAGAACACATAATATAAAAATAATTTTTTAAAGTATTATAAAAATGGAAAAGTTAACGGATGCTCTAAGGGTATTGGTTTAAAAAATATTTTTAAAAATTATTGATAGAAAAAGAAAAAATCAACTAAATTTTTTTATTGTTTTTTTATATCACCCAAGAAAGTGGTATTAAACCTTCCCTAAGTTTGTCAATTAACAAATACCCTAAGCACACGTAAATCGAATTCTTAAAAAAAAAAAAAAGATAATGATGTAAGCCTTTTTATTATTATTAAGGATTAAGTGGAGAAACTGAATTCTAGTGAATATTCTAAGAACAAAGGATAAAAGTGGCATGATCAAAGCTTTCTTAAATAAAATAACTTTGATTAAAATAATATTAAAACGAATGGGGTGTAATCAGAAGATTATAAAGGTTGGAAGAATATACGTATATAGTTTTTGAAAAAAATTTGTTAAAACCATTATTTAAAAATTAGTTGATATCCCGCGTGATGTGCGGTGTAATTTGATAAATTTTGTAAGAAATTATTTTTGACCCATTGATTTCATGAATACTATTATTTTTAATCATACTTAATCTATGAGGTTTTCTACTAAAACTAAATTCAAACTAAATACATTAGGGGGGGGGGGGGGGAATTCCTCTAATTCATGTAACCAAGAAACGTCACTAGATCATAGTGAAATTGTCACCTACAAACCTGTTGGTTCCTAGGTGTCTTTTTTGTATTATTTATGTTTTATATATCAATTGGCTATAAAAACTTCTAGAATTTCATGATACAACAATAGAAAATATTAATGCCATAGTGATGCAAGAATATCACAATTTAACCTCCAAATTTTAATTGAACTCAAAGTAGCCAAAAATAGATCCTTACCAAGTATACGCATCATACAGAAAACCAAAAATATAAATTGGCACATAATATGAAAACATAAGCCCAAATAAATTATAATGCTACATAAGTAAAACCGTATACGTAAAATCTAAACAAAATATTTAAGACGAACGTAACATTTTGAAAATTAATATACCACTCAAAAGGAAAAACAAAGATATTGTGAGAAAATTGTAGAAGTTTAATTTTTAAGTCCAATAGAAATGGGGATTTATATTGGACAAATGTGGCGACAAAAATTATATGCCCAATTCATTGAATTTGTCTCTTGCAATTCTGCATTGAAGTTAGTTTTATCCAGAAAATTGAAAAGTTTTTTTTTATTCCAACATTTCCTATGACTTTTTAGATACATCCATATCAATTCAAAGCATGTAAAGTTATAAATGTATACAAATTCTTTGAATTTTATTCCTACATTTCCCATGACTTTTTAAATCCATTCTTATCAATTCAAAGCAAGTAAAGTTATAAATGTATAAAAATTCTTTGAATTTTATTAATACATTTGAATAAATGCATTTGCTATTACATAATAGTTTGACATAAATGCTAAATTTAGATGAGGTGAAAGCCTAAATGAGAAGGACGTCATAGAATGTGCCACTTGGTAGAACTTCATACTTTCCCACATGAGGTCTTATTATATATATATATATATATATATATATATAAAGATGTGGAGACAAATAATATTTTTCCAATTCATTGAATTCGACTCTTGCAATTATGCATTAAAGTTAGTCTTATGTAGAAAATCGAAAAGTTTTTTTGATTCCTACATTTCCCATGACTTTTTAGATTCATTCATTTCAATTCAAAGCATGTATAGTTATAAATGTATACAAATTCTTTGAATTTTATTAATACATTGAAATAAATGCATTTGCCGTTACATAATAGTATGACATAAATGCTAAATTTAGATGAGGTGGAAGCCTAAATGAGAAGAATGTCATACAATGTGCCACTTGACAGAATCTCATGCTTTCCCATATGAGGTCTCTACTTATATATACATATATATATATAGATGTGGAACAAATAATATTTGTCCAATTCATTGAATTTGACTCTTGCAATTTTGCATTGAAGTTAGACTTATGCAAAAAATTGAAAAGTTTTTTTGATTCCTATCTTTCCTATGACTTTTTAGATTCATTCGTATCAATTCAAAGCATGTAAAATTATAAATGTATACAAATTTTTTAAATTTTATTCCTATATTTCCCATAACTTTTAAAATCCATCGGTACTAATTCAAAACATGTAAAGTTATAAATGTATATAAATTTTTTGAATTTTATTAATACATTGAAATAAATGCATTTGTTATTACTTAATAGTTTGACATAAATACTAAATTTAGATGAGGTGGAAGCCTAAACGAGAAGAATATCATACAATGTGCCACTTGGCAGAACCTTATGCTTTCCTACATGAGGCCTCTACATATATATATATATTGATGTGGAACAAATAATATTTGGCTAATTCATTGAATTCGACTCTTGCAATTATACATTGAAGTTAGACTTATGCAAAAAATTGAAAAGTTTTTTTTTATTCCTACATTTCTCATGACTTTTTAGATCCATCCGTATCAATTCAAAACATAAAGTTATAAATATATACAAATTTTTTAAATTTTATTCTTACATTTCTCATGACTTTTTAAATCCATCTGTATCAATTCAAAGCATGTAAAGTTATAAATGTATACAAATTTTTTGAATTTTATTAATATATTGAAATAAATGCATTTGCTATTACTTAATAGTTTAAAATAAATGCTAAATTTAGATGAGATGGAAACCTAAATGAGAAGAATGTCATACAATATGTCACTTGGCAGAACCTCATACTTTCCCACATAAGGTCTCTACTTATATATATATATATATATATATATATATATATATTGATGTGGAAACAAATAATATTTGTCCAATTTATTGAATTCGACTCTTGCAATTATGCATTGAAGTTAGTCTTATGTAGAAAATTGAAAAGTTTTTTTTTGATTCCTACATTTCCCATGACTTTTTAGATC
The DNA here is from genome assembly GCA_023736055.1 of Quercus glauca. Lineage (NCBI taxonomy): Eukaryota > Viridiplantae > Streptophyta > Magnoliopsida > Fagales > Fagaceae > Quercus > Quercus glauca. The sequence goes on along the minus strand of CM043319.1, from coordinate 21,960,424 downwards.
CATTCGTGTCAATTCAAAGCGTGTATAGTTATAAATGTATACAAATTCTTTGAATTGTATTCCTACATTTTCCATGACTTTTTAAATCCATCTGTATTAATTCAAAGCATATAAAGTCATTAATGTATACAAATTCGTTGAATTTTATTAATACATTGAAATAAATATATTTGCCATTATATAATAGTTTGACATAAATACTAAATTTAGATGAGGTGGAAGTCTAAATGAGAGAATGTCATACAATGTGTCACTTTGCAGAACCTCATACTTTCCCACATAAGATCTCTACTTATATAAATAAATAAATAAATAAATAAATATATATATATATATATATATATATATATGTATGTATGTATTGATGTGGAGAAAAATAATATTTGTCCAATTCATTGAATTCAATTCTTGCAATTATGCATTGAAGTTAGTCTTATGTAGAAAATTGAATTTTTTTTTATTCCTACATTTCTCATGACTTTTTAAATCCATTCGTTTCAATTCAAAGTATGTAAAGTTATAAACGTATACAAATTCTTTGAATTTTATTTCTACATTTCCCATGACTTTTTAGATCCTTTCGTTTCAATTCAAAGCATGTAAAGTTATAAACGTACACAAATTCTTTAAATTTTATTAATACATTGAAATAAATACATTTGTCATTACATAATAGTTTGACATAAATGCTAAATTTAGATGAGGTGAAAGCCTAAATAAGAAGAATGTCATACAATGTGTCACTTGGCAAAATCTCATGTTTTCCCACATGAGATCTCTACTTTTATATATATATATATATATATATATATATATATTGATGTGGAACAAATAATATTTGTCCAATTCATTGAATTCGACTCTTGCAATTCTGCATTGAAGTTAGACTTATGCAAAAAATTGAAAAGTTTTTTTGATTCCTACCTTTCCTATGACTTTTTAGATCTATCCGTATCAATTCAAAGCATATAAAGTTATAAATGTATACAAATTTTTTAAATTTTATTCCTACATTTCCCATGACATTTTAAATCCATCTATATCAATTCAAAGCATGTAAAGTTATAAATGTATGCAAATTTTTTGAATTTTATTAATATATTGAAATAAATGCATTTGCTATTACTTAATAGTTTGACATAAATGCTAAATTTAGATGAAGTGGAAGTCTAAATGAGAAGGATATCATACAATGTGCTACTTGGCAGAACCTCATGCTTTCCCACATGAGGTCTCAGCTTATATATATTGATTGAAATAGAACAAATAATATTTGTCCAATTCATTGAATTTAACTCTTGCAAATCTGCATTGAAGTTAGTCTTATATGCAGAAAATTGAAAAGTTATTTTGATTCCTACATTTTCCATGACTTTTTAGATCTATCCATTTCAATTCAAAGCATGTAAGGTTATAAATGTATACAAATTCTTTGAATTTTATTTCTACATTTCTCATGACTTTTTAAATTCATCATTATCAATTCAAAGCATGAAAAGTTAAAAATGTATACAAATTCTTTGAATTTTATTAATACATCTAAATAAATGCATTTTCCATTACATAATAATTTGACATAAATGCTAAATTTAGATGTGGTGGAAGCCTAAATGAGAAAGATGTCCTACAATGTGTCACTTGGCTGAACCTCATGCTTTCCCGCATGAAGTCTCTACTTATATATATATATATATATATATATATATATATATATATATATATATTGATTATGCAAATATAATTTTATTTTAAGAATAAGAATGTATATGATCAACAATTAGTTTTAAAATATTCTTTGAGAATAACTATCTTTTATATATATATATATATATATATATGTATGTATGTATGTATGTATGTATGTATACACACACACTAGTGAAAGTTCCATGCATTGTATGGATTTAGTCATTAATTTATATTTTTGAGAAATTATAACTAAATGAGCTATTATTACATAATTTTAGAACTCTTTTCTAACTAAATGAATGATTATTATTATATAAAATGCATAATTTTGTATATTTGTTCTTATGTATAATATCATCTAATTAAAATGATCAATTGAAACTTTTCTAATTTTTTTTTTTTATAATTCCTTATTTATTAATGAAGAGAGTGATTTGAACTAACGAAGTTAAATATTTTTTAATACTTTCATAAATAAGGTTATCCTAAAATAATTAATTCCAAACTTAAAATTAAAAAATAAATTTAATTTGTACACGTAAAAGAAATTTCATTTTTAAGTCTTATTATGATATTTAAATTATTTTTTTTAGTGTTGATTTTATTCAAATGGTTAGCACCCTAATTTATACAACTTGACTAATGTCTCTAATTATATTGTGCTTTAGCCTTTAAGAACACATATATTAATATTACACATGAATTATAATAAACAAGTAAGTTGCCCGTGCGATGCACGGATAATCTTATAATGTTTTATGTAAATTTTGTTTTAGAGAATGTTGTACATATATTATAGCATATGTGTTATAAAACTTTGTTAGTAATGGGTTCATCATAAGAAGCAACAATTATAAATTGCACACACATATCCATTACAATTATTCAATTTAAGTAATGAGCAATAATAAAAACAACTTTGGAGTAATATTACATAATAATAGTTGATAAAAGCATATTAATTCATTTCATATGATTGATCTTTATTTTATTGTTGTAATAAAGGGCTTCATTACGAAATCTTTTTTTTTTTTTTTTTTTGGTTTCTTGCGGAATGGTCACGCTTGCAAATTTTGTTGAGAGGTATGTTATCATTATCTATTTCTTTGTTAGGAATGGAATAGATGGATTTGGGTTTCTCTAGCTGATTTGAGGTTAGCTGGTCCTCCAATGGAAAAGAGAAAATGACAGAGAAAGGAAACAAGGAAATGAACAGAGAAAATAGAAGCAAACTTGGAAACAATCATCTTATCCCATATTTTTTGTACAGACTTCCTTTTATACCCTTGACTGATGCTTTCCACTATACACCCGTGTCTGGTGCTACTCTAACTATCCTTTTCCCCAACCAACCCAATATCCTAACTAACTTGTGACTAACTGACCAGCAGACACAATTGCAGCACCACACTACATAATACCCCGAATTGTCCAACACTACACGTGCACAGTAGCCTTACAGTCATACCCCAAATATCCCATTACAATCATGACACAAAATATCCCTAACAATACCCTCCCCTTAAAACACCTTGCCCACAAGGTGAGGATACTGTCGTTGCATCAGGTACAGGTCTTCCCAAGTAGCATCATCCACACTTTCCCCTTGCCACTGCGCCAGGACTTAAGTAATAGTCCTACTTCTCAAGGTATGCGTTCTAGTCTTCAAGACAGCCACTAGTTCATGACTCAAACAGCCAGTTGCATCCACAGAAGGTAATGAAGGAACAACAGCCACATGCTTGCCCAATTTCTCCTTAAGACAGGAAACATGAAATGTAGGATGGATCCTAGAATCTGGTGGTAGATCCAACCTGTAAGAGACCTTGCCCACCCTATGCAAAACTTGGAAAGGACCATAATATCGAGGTGCCAACTTACCCAAATGCTTCTGCTTCATTGATTTCTGCTTGTAAGGCAGCAACCTGAGGTATACCCAATCACCCTCAGCAAATTCCCTTTCAGTCCTGTGCTTGTCAGCATTCACCTTCATCCTTTCCTGGGCTGCTACCAAATTCTGCTTCAACATGACCAGAAGCTGCTGTCTAGTCCTCAATTGCTCATCAACACTGTCAACTTTAGTGGTACCTGGAATATAATCCAATAGCTTGGTAGGAGGATAGCCAAATAAAGCCTCGAACGAAGTTAGCTTGGTAGAGGTATGAAAATTGGTATTGAACCAAAATTCAGCCAATGGTAGCCATTCCACCCAAGTATGAGGTCTATCAGCTGCAAAATGCTCTCAAATAATGTTCTAGACTCTTGTTAACTACTTCAGTTTGTCCATCTGTCTGAGGGTGATAAGCTGAGGACATAACCAGCTGCACTCCTTGCAACCTCATCAACTCTTGCCAGAAATGAGAGGTGAAAACAGGATCCCTATCGCTTACAATTGTAGCTGGCAGACCATGCAATTTAAACACATGCTGCAGGTAGAGATTAGCCACCTTGGCAGCTGTATAAGGGTGAGACAAGGGAATAAAATGGACAAACTTGGTAAGCCTATCCACTACCACTAGGACCACATCTTTGGATTGAGACTTAGGAAGGCCTTCAACAAAATCCATGCTTATATCAAGCCAAGGTTTGTCAGGTATAGGGAGGGGTTGTAACAATCCAGCCACATGACAGGTTTCATACTTAAGTCTTTGGCATACATCACATTCCCTAACATGCTTCTTCACATCAGATCTTATACCAGGCCAATAAAAGTCTCTCTACACCCTATGTAAGGTCTTGAGAAATCTGGAATGTCCTCCTAGAGGACTGTCATGGACTTGCTGCAGTACAACAGCCTTTAAAGCATCACATGACCCAAGAAAAATCTTACCTTTATACAACAACAGCCCATTCTGCATAGCATACCCTTTTGGAACCCCCTTTCCCAACTGAAAAGCTTGGAAAATATCCTGTACTTGCTGGTTCGAAGTATAACTAGCCTTAAGATCAGTCAACCAAGCTGGAAAGGGAAATGAAACCATGCACAAGACCCCCTTATGAGCTTCTGAGACTTCCCAAGAAGTACCATCACCAAAATCAGCCTTCCTAGATAATGCATCAGCCACTAAATTGTCTTTTCCCTTCTTGCACTCCACAACAAAGACATAGCCCAGCAATTTAGCAAACCATTTTTGCTGGGCTGGTGTGCCAATTTTCTGCTCCAACAAATACTTCAAACTTTGTTGGTCAGTTTTAACAGTAAAAGGCCTACCCACCAGATAAGCTCTCCACCTCTTAACAGCAATGACTAAGGCTAGTAACTCTTTCTCGTATGTTGACAAAGCTAAGTTCTTACCCTTAAGGGCCTAACTGTGGTAAGCTATTGGCCTGCCATGTTGCATAAGCACTGCACCAATCCCTCTTCCAGAGCCTTTAAAGCATCACATGACCCAAGAAAAATCTTACCTTTATACAACAACAGCCCATTCTGCATAGCATACCCTTTTGGAACCCCCTTTCCCAACTGAAAAGCTTGGAAAATATCTTGTACTTGCTGGTTCGAAGTATAACTGGCCTTAAGATCAGTCAACCAAGCTGGAGAGGGAAATGAAACCATGCACAAGACCCCCTTATGAGCTTCTGAGACTTCCCAAGAAGTACCATCACCAAAATCAGCCTTCCTAGATAATGCATCAGCCACTAAATTGTCTTTTCCCTTCTTGCACTCCACAACAAAGACATAGCCCAGCAATTTAGCAAACCATTTTTGCTAGGCTGGTGTGCCAATTTTCTGCTCCAACAAATACTTCAAACTTTGTTGGTCAGTTTTAACAGTAAAAGGCCTGCCCACCAGATAAGCTCTCAACCTCTTAACAGCAATGACTAAGGCTAGTTACTCTTTCTCGTATGTTGACAAAGCTAAGTTCTTACCCTTAAGGGCCTAACTGTGGTAAGCTATTGGCCTGCCATGTTGCATAAGCACTGCACCAATCCCTCTTCCAGAAGCATCACACTCCACTACAAATGGATGGTCAAAGTTTGGCAAAGCTAACACTAGAGGTTTGACCATAGCATCCTTACGTTGATGAAAAGCCAACTCATCCTCAGTAGACCAACAAAAAGAATCTTTCTTTAATAAGGCTGTCAAAGGGGCTGCAATTTGGCCATACCCCTTAACAAACTTCCTATAATACCCAGTAAGCCCTAAAAACCCCCTCAAGGACTTAGTATCCTTAGGAATAGGCCATTGCTGCATTGCAGCAACTTTCCTAGGATCAGTATGAACCCCCTCAGCAGTAATAACATGCCCCAAATACTCTGCTTCTTTACAAGCAAACATGCATTTTGACCTTTTAGCATACAACTTGTTAGTAGCTAAAATCTCTAAAACCTTTCTTAGATGGACTACATGCTCAGCCAAGGAATTGCTATAGACCAATATGTCATCAAAGAACACTAATACAAACTGTCTAAGGAAGGGTTTAAATACCCGGTTCATTAATGATTGGAAGGTTGAGGGAGCATTGGTTAATCCAAATGGCATCACCAAAAACTCATAGTGGCCCTCATGTGTTCTAAAAGCTGTTTTTGGTATGTCCTCTTCCCTCATTCTGATTTGATGATATCCAAACCTCAAGTCCAACTTGGAGAAAATGACAGCTCCACTAAATTCATCCAACAACTCATCAATAACCGGAATTGGGAATTTATCCTTGACAGTGATATTATTAAGGGCTCTATAATCAATGCACATCCTCCATGACCCATCAGCTTTCCTTACTAACAAAACAGGAGAGGCAAAGGGGCTGCTGCTGTTCCTAATTGACCCCATGAACAACAATTCCTTCACAATCTTCTCAATCTCATTTTTTTGGTAAAAAGGATACCTATAGGGTCTTTGGCACACAGGTTGAGCTCCTTCTTTAAGAACAATGGGATGTTCATGACCCTTAAGAGGAGGTAACCTAGTAGGAGTCTCAAAAACATGCTCAAACTCTTGTAACAATAATTCCACTTCAGCAGGTAGCCTAACCTTTGTTACAACAGCTTCCACATTAGCAATTTGTAACATCAATCCCTTCTTCACAAGTGCCCTGAAAAACTGCTTACAATCCACAATGGACGACCCCAAAGATGGAGTTAACCCTTGCAACAGTACTTTATAATTCTCATAACAAAAACCCATGATTAAGAGTTTAAAATTCCATTGAATCTCACCTAAAGTGCTTAACCATTGGGTGCCCAATACTGCATCACAACCCCCCAATGCTAAAACATGGAATTGAATGCAAAACTTCACTCCCTGAATACACACTGGCACATTACTACAAAAACCCTAAGTGTTAACCGCACTACCATTGGCTACCTTAAGCTCCAAAACCTTAGAAACATCTACCCTTAATTGCAACCCACAAACCAAAGAAGCATCTACAAAATTATGGGTACTGCCAGTGTCTATTAGAATTACCAACCCATTTCCATTAACCCTAACCCTCACCCTCATAGTAACAGGTGTAGGAGTTCCTGTGAGTGCATACAGGGTAATCTCCACCTCCTCTTCCTTACTAACAGCCTTAGTATCAACCTCACTTCCTACTTCTTCCTCTAATTCAATGATCTGTACCCAGACTGCACCCGACAAGCTAATTCAATTCCCTCTAACAAAAACAATTTAGCATTCTTACATTTGTGCCCAACCCCCCACTTCTCATCACAATTATAACAAAGCCCCCTTTTTCTTCTTTCATCCATCTGAGCAGGAGTTAATCTCTTAATTGGTATCTTAGATTTAGCTTCTATCACTACATTATTCTTTGGTAAGCCCAAGATAGAACCTTTACCTGTTTCTTGTTGAAATCTTGAACTCTTCTTACAACTGAGCACATATTCCTCCTGAATCTTGGCCAAACCAAATGCTTCATTCAAGGTGCTTAGGTTCAACATCCTTACTAGAAGCCGGATTTCATCCTTCAAGCCACTTAAGAAGCAGCTAAACTTGTGTAAAGGAGACAGACCCTTAATCCTGTTAAACACAGCTTCAAACTCTGCCTTGTACAATGCCACTGTTGAAGACTGTCTCAGCCTTGTTAACATTTCCATAGGATCATCATAAGCAGTTGACCCAAACCTCACGTGTAAAGCTTGCACCAAAGAATCCCAATCCGTGAACACACCTGTCTCCTCAGCTTCTTGGAACCAAATCAAAGCTTCCAATTCCATGTGAAACGAAGCAATTAACAGTTTTTCTGTAACTGGAGTTTGATAATAGCCAAAATACTAATTGGCTTTATAGACCCAACTGGCTGGATCATCACCTGAGAAACGGGGAAAGTTCAATTTCACAGATCTTGTAAATGACAAGGTTGAAGCACTCTAATTCACTGGACCCGTTCTTTGAGGAGAGTGTGAATGGCTATCTTGAGAACTCAACTTCTGTAAAATGGCATTCAGGTTTTGATTCATTTCATTCAAGGTTCTGGTATGGATTCCTTGAATCTTTTGGATTTCTTGGATTTCTCTATTGTGATGATCAGACATGGTACGCAGGGAAGCAAGAGCTTCATTCACCATGTTCATGGCGACGGCACGAGTTTCAGTCATGGTGACGCAGGAACAAGGCTCTGATACCAAATGTTAGGAATGGAATAGATGGATTTGGGTTTCTCTAGCTGATTTGAGGTCAGCTGGTCCTCCAATGGAAAAGAGAAAATGACAGAGAAAGGAAACAAGGAAAGGAACAGAGAAAATAGAAGCAAACTTGGAAACGATCATCTTATCCCATATTTTCTGTACAGACTTCCTTTTATACCCTTGACTGATGCTTTCCACTATACACCCGTGTCTGGTACTACTCTAACTATCCTTTTCCCCAACCAACCCAATATCCTAACTAACTTGTAACTAACTGACCAGCAGACACAATTGCAGCACCACACTACATAATACCCCCAATTGTCCAACACTACACGTGCACAATAGCCTTACAGTCATACCCCAAATATCCCATTACAATCATGACACAAAATATCCCACAAAATATCCCTAACAATCTTCATCTTCAACGTTTGAAGTTTGGTCCGTCCCTATTTGTTCAATTTTTGAACTTTCATCACTTTTGTCATTTTCTTGCATCATTTGTATTAATCACTAAAGAATTGGAACTGGTAGATTCTTAACTGGATATTACAAAGTTTGGACTTGCAAATTTGTTGTCACTAAGATGTTTTGTAGGTATTTGCACTTATATTAAATTTCAACAATGTGAGAGTTTTTGTAAATGTTTTTATATATTTTTGTTAATTTAGGAATAGTGTATCAAAAGAATTAATATTGCATATTGAACTGTGTGTGTGTGTGTGTAATTTTCAAAACCATCCTTTAGATTGAATTCATTCAAATGAAGTAGGAAAATGCATTTTTTTCCCTAAAATTTTCTTCAAATCATGTGGGATTCCTTCTCCAATATCAATCTCAATATCAATTTGTATATGAGGAATTTAATATATATTATGATCAATAGTTTTACAATAATTTAATAATTTAAATAAGTTGTACCTCAGTTTATTTTTCAGCAAGATCTCTTGTAGATTTACTTAGGATTTTCTCAACATCTCAATCAAAGATCACAAAAGTTGTTTTGTCAATTGCATAAAAAACTTCAATTTGAATCATGTATCCGAAGTAGTGAGATGAATATGTTATAAATATTTGGAGAGTATGTAGTTAATGTGAGTGCCTCTAACCTTTTTTTTTTTTTGGAGAATGAAATCTATCAACTTTTATTAGAAACTTAGCCAAAATCGGCTTCCAATACAGAATAAAGGTGTGGAGGACCATCCTCCATCCACTCCGTGTAACCGCTAACATGTCTAGCATGTTTAGCTAGGTTATGAGCAACAGAATTACCCGCTCGTCTTACATGAGAAAAAGAAATACATGTGGTATCTATTGTAGCTTTTGCTGCCTCAAGGATGTGACCATACAATGAAAAGGAGCTTTCCTCTCTGCACAGGGTCTTAATCACTGTTTTTGAGTCCCCTTCAAGGATGAAAGGTGAGCAGCCTATCTCTAATGCGAAAGTGACAGCCTGAGCTGCAGCTAGAGCTTTAACCATGTCGGAGGAAAATGGAAGATGAATCTACTTAGATAATGAAGCCACTGCTTGACCTTTGTTGTCCTGAATCACCACTCCTATTCCTGCTCTCCTGATATCTTTGAATAAAGCGCCGTTGAAGTTTACCTTCCATGACTGTGGAGGAGGTGGAAGCCATCTTCTTTGTGAGGGGTCAATGGAGATTACTGGCGATTTGTTTAAGGAGTTTGAATTTTTGAACTCTTGCAGGGCTTGCTAGACATTCATGACAACTTGTGGAGTGCCTCTAACCTTAGAATATGGAGATTTGTTTTTGTTTCACATTTTGCACTCCAAAATTATCCTAATTGTGGTTTGACCTTCCTTTCATAAAGCACGCATGATATGTAATACCAACCCATCGTTGTATCAATGTTGCTTATTGTTGCAATATCGCAGATCACATCTTGCAATGAACTTTGAAGTAGATATGTATTTTTTTTTAATGTAAATAATATGATGTATTATTATTTTTTTCATGTAAATGATGAGTATAATTTGAAATGATTAACAATCATGTTCCTTAGGATCCTATTCAATGCATTTTATCTCTGCTATTGTCTTCATATTCTTTAAAGATAAATCCTCATATGAAAATTGTTTTGTATGTATTTTTGGTATTTCTTGTATAGGATCATGTTTTTGACCATTCCTATCATTGAATTATTTTAAAGAAAATATTATGTAAATGGCATTTTTTGAGATAATAAGTATATGCTATTTATTAGACTTTTTTGTTATTATAAATTTTAGAAATATACACTTGTCAATTATTTTAGAAACCTTAGGAATCTCAAGATTTATATATATTTTCGTTGCACTGGTCGATGACAAAGAGAATTTGTTTGCATAAATTGCATAGAACATTATTAATAGACAAAAGAGTATTGAATTGAAATTGAGAAAAAAAAAAAGAAGATATTATTTCATAAGAATGAGATTTTCTAGAAGTATCATCTATAAGTGGGTGATGAGGAAGAGAGTTTGTGAGTGGGTAAGAGTTTTGACTTTAATTTACATGTGGGAAGGGTCAGACTTGGGTTATAATATGTAAGGTAATAACTGGGATTAAGCTTTTTATAAGATTTGGTCTATTTTTAAATGGTAGTCCATTCTGTAGAGAATAACATTTGATTTTTTTTTTTTTTTTTTTTTGAGAAACAAGCACACACACACAAGGGAGAGGGAAATGGATTCTAACACAAAGGCACACCACAAAAACAACCCATATTTTATATAACAATAAAGATTACTTACTATAATCTATTGGGTAACGTACAGTAAAAAATTTTTTAATGAAAAGAGATAAAAATGGCTAAATGCAAAATTAGAGCAACACATGGCAGGACCTTATGCACTCTCGCATGAGGTCTCTGCTTATATATATATATATATATATATATATAGATTTAATAATTAAAACATTTGAAAACAAAATTAAGCCAAAACCCGAATTCATTAATGAAAAACAATCCAAATTTCAAACTTAAAAAAAAGAAAAAGAAAAAGAAGTTAAGTAAAAATAGACTTACATAGCAATTTGGACCGATTGATCTAATTTAGCCAAATATTATCTATGATTTAAAAAGATATAGGAGGAATTCTAAATTGAATTTAGTTAGACTTTTGAAGAAATACATTCATGAAAAAGTTCATAGGAAACCTTAAATTATTTGATCTAAAAGGATATGGGAGGAATTCCCCATACTAAGAAATTAACACAAAGCACAAAAAAAAAAATTTAAAATATAAAAATAGATAAACATTAATAAAGTTTTAACAACTAATAAGTAAAAGTAACTTGGAATCAGATTGCACTATAGCACATGAAAAACATATTTTAAATCAGATTTTTCATTGAGATAGTTAATTGAAAAAATTGAAACACTTACAAACTAAATAGATAGAATAACCATAGCCTAAAACACACAAAATAGTTTAAAAGTTGAGAATTAAAAAAGAAAAAGAAAAAAAATACTTACCTAAGAGAATCGAAGAACTTAAATTGATGTTCCTTGTTTTGCTTATTTATAGTAGACTTTCTTTAACATAATATCTATACATGAAAATTTAGAAACAAATATCAACAAGTAAGACAAATTTATTTAATCAAAATGTATAGTTAGTAAATATGCATATAATACTCGTACGTACATAATATATATATATATATATATATTTTTTAAACTTCCGTTTTTTGTTTGGCTTCCAATTGTATGTTATGAGTGCGAACTTTTGGAACTAACGTACCGTACGAGATTTTATTTTAGATGTTGGAATCGGCTATAAAAAGACAAAGTCGTCGAATCAAACACGACATGTAAAAAGCCTAGTGATATAAGTTCAAAAAGTTAAAAAGCTACTAAGCCTGCCACATTAGTCTACTATTACAATTTTCAAACTCAAATTCTTTGCTATCTTTGCCATAAAATTTACTCATTTTTTACTCTTTTCTTTTTCTTTTTAAAAATACTCTCTATCAATTATATATTATAGTAGCTTCCCTTCTCCTGATTTATATATTTATCATAATTTGTTATTATTTTTTTTTAATATAAATTTCATAATTGATATTAGATATATTTAAGAGAAATAATATTTTTAGAACAAACTTTACAATCGCTGATGTTGTAGTCAGTGTAAGTGAAAAAAATTGTAATTCCAAGTGTCAATTGTGTCTATAATTCACATTCAACTAGTTCAACAATTGCGAATTTATTGTTAAAAAATTTGTGTCCTAGCATTATTGATTAAAGAAACAAATAGTAAGAAGTTCAACTAGAATAATTAAACAAACAAGAAACAAGTTTATTATATTATTTTATCTAATTACTATCTTATTTCAAACTTACTTATATTTAATTCTAATTAAGTAATTCTCTCTCTCTCTCTCTCTCTCTCTCTCTCTCTCTCTCTCTCTATATATATATATGTGTGTGTGTGTGTGTGCGCGTGCGTGCGAGGGGCTGGAAAGTAAGTTTGCTTTCGGGAGTATGCTGGATCATTGTATTTATCTCCATAAAAATATATGGCAAATATATTTGTATTTTTATTGGAAATTTTAAATTTTAACTGTTTTATATACGTACTATATATACACGTACCTAGGCCTATCCAACAAAACCGAAGACTCGGCCCACCCAATCAAACCAACCAAACCCGAACCATCCACCGTCCGACTCAACTACCTAGCGGTTGACGGCGGGTCCCTGCCATCCCAACTCGATTTCGGCGGGTCGAGTGGCGAGTCTTCCCTTCCAAATCCTAATCCACCTGACTCGACCATCGTATATAATCTTTAGTTCACCTTTAGTTTCTCAGTTCACTCGTTCTCTCTCAATCTCTAGTTCTCACTCACTCTCTCGATCTCTCAACAACCGATCTAAGATTCTCCTCCATCTACGATTCTCAACAGCCGATCTGTGATTCTCCAGTTCAGAATCTTTAGATCTTCGATTCTCCACCATCGCCGATCTACAGTTCTTCTCCATCGTCCCATCTCCGATTTGCAGTTCTCCATCGTCGATCTACAGTTCTCCTCCATTGGCCCATCTTCGATCTACAAATATCTCTATGAGGTTTAAATTTCAGTCATTTTCTCTCTTTATTTCTTCATTTCAGTCTCTTGTAAGTTCAAATTTGCTATCATCTCTCTCTATTTCTATTTGTGTTCTTTGGATTTGTGAGCTACTCGTGTTTGGGTTTGTAGATCTGTTCGTAAGTATAGTTTTGTTCTTTCAGATTTGTGAAATATGTACCAAGTTTGGTCTTTGATCTTTGTCTTTCAATCGAAGTTGGATTTGACTGCCATCTACCCAAGCACGATCCAACTCGATCCATAGTTTTTCGCGGTCGGAGACGGGTCCTCCGTCCAGCAACTAGACATAATCAGGTCAGTTCTGGGTTGAACCCAGACCCAAACCGACCCGACCCGTGGACACCCGTACACGTATCGTTATATCTTCGTTTCTGTATTTTTCTACTGAATATTTGAAACGTAATTTTCTTAAAGATGCCAAATTATATCCGTTCGTATACTTATCATATTGTACACGTACCGTATTTTATGAACTAGATTCAAAACTATGATATACAAATACATATGCGTAAGCTGTAGCTTGAAAAAAATAAATAAAAAAACAAAAACGTGGATATATATATAAATTTTGAAATTTTGATAATAGTTTTTTAGTTGGTGTAGCATTTAAATTTTTGAAACTTAGATGCATGTTGTATGTTTTGTTAAAACACTTATTGTTACTTTATCTAAAGAAATTAATAAAGACAAATAAGTTGTTGTCTTTATCAACTGAAATTTAGATGCATGTCGCATGTTTTGTTAAAATACTTTTTGTTACTTTATTCAAAGAAATTGATAAGAACAGATACTTTGTTGTCTCTATCAACTAAAAATTAGGTACATGTTGCATGTTTTGTTAAAATACTTACTGTTATTTTATCTAAAATGCATGTTGCACGTTTTGTTAAAGAAAAATGTTACGTCCACAATATTTTCATAAAACTTTCACAACAAATCATAGGTGGTAAGTTGTTATTGGTTCTAATTTGAATCCACAACTTAAATAGCTTTTTTGCCCACTCTTAACAACCAATAACAGCCTACCACTTATGATTTATTGTGAAAATATTGTGGACAAAAGCATTTCTCTTTGTTAAAACACTTTAACTAAAGATATCGATAAAAACAAATAAATTGATAAGAACAATTTACACAACAAACATTAAAACCAATTGGCCCACAAACAATAATCTTTGAGAAATTACCTAACAACTTAAAGAGTAATACTTAGGTAAACCTAAAACATGGAAAATAATGCTCACTTCTATCACATTCATGGTGAGGTCCACTCATTAAATTCATGGTGAAATTCACCATGAATGTGAGAGACGTGAGCACCATTTATCCATACTCTAAGAGTACCTAAGAATTTTCCTAACTTAAAAGTGTTCAACAAACTCTCTCTCCCATCTTGTATAAATATCACCACAAATTTCTCTTACAAATGGACATGCCTAGCTCTCTCCTTCTGTATAAGGAAGAAAAGAACCAAAAAGTGAAGAAGAGAACCAAAAAGTGAGAGATAGAAGAATTTCAGATCCCTACCATCCTGTTCTTTCCCCCTCTCTGTCTGACAGTAGAAATTTCATGTTTCCCTTGTGATTCAAGAAAACCCAACAAAGGAAGCATTTTCTTTTAGTTCCTTACTCTCTTTTTTTGGTTACTTCAAGAAATTTATGAAAAGAAAAAAAGCTTTTATGTTTTATGTAGCATTTGCTCTCGAAATGATTGGAAAACTCCCCTCAACTTTTATGTTTTATGTACCATCGAGATCAAATTACTGAATTTGAATTTAACGTACATAAATTTCATTTCATTTCTTTTCCTATTCTTACTCATCTTCTCAGCAACCAAACATAACTTCCTTCTTTTCCTTTATTTATTTATTTATTTTTTTTTACACTTTTCTATGTGTCCTCTTGAAATTTTAGCTTCCATTCTATAATTTACAATCTGGGTATGTTCTTGTTTCTGTAAAACTTCATTAGTAGAAGAACAGGATGGATGGAATAGATAGAGCAAGGGACTGGGAATGGCCAAGGCGTAGCTTTAGCAGAAGAGTAAGCAGGAGCATGGAAGATGTATTTTCAGGTGCTAGGCCCTTTTCCCTAAACAGTCATGTCGATGAAGATGAAGAAGCTCTAAACTGGTTTGCCATAGAGAGATTACCCACCTATGATCGCCTCAGGTCAAGTATTATAAACTCTTTCATGGATAATGAGCTTCATGCTGACAAAACGATGCACAAAAAAGTGGATGTAAGAAAGCTGGATTTAGATGATAGGCAATAATTCATAAACCGGATTTTTAAGGTTGCAGAGGAAGATGATGAGAAGTTCTTGAAGAAATTTAGACATAGAATTGATAGGTAAGTTCTTTGTTACTCTCTCTCCCATGGGCTTTTCTTCACCCTGTCCTATTTTCTTGGTAAATAATTGTTAAGGACATATTTTATGTAGTTGGCTAATCTTTTGACAAAACGCACTTTACTTGTATTTGGGTAGATCTAAGTTGTGTTTAATACTTGAAGAAACATGTTGTTTAAGTCTAGTATTAAAGCCATGAAGATTGGACCAAGAAACAAGTGAAGAAAAGGTGTTCAATAAAGCTGGACAGATAGCTCGATAGCTTCTCGACACCTCCTCGACACCTGGCTATCTGTTGAGATCGTCAGCTGATTCTTATCGCAATCTCGATAGCTTCTCGATAGCTGGTCGATCGATCGAGAAAGTTTCTGTCCCCTCGACACCTTCTCGACACCTCCTCGATAGCTGTATCTGTTGAGATTCATTAAACCTTGACACCTGCTCGACACCTCCTCGATAGCTGCTATCTGTTGAGGTTACGAAAATTCAGCTTTTTAATTTTTGGGCCAGGCTTATGTATTTGTGTAGGGTTTCTTTTCTCACAACCCTAGACCTATATAAGGCTTATTTTAGAGGCCGTTACATAAGAGAATAAGAGAATACAAGGAGAACATATGAAAAAGGTTATTCTCTCTGAAAGAAGTTACTGCGTCTTTTGCGCCTTAGGGTTTTGTAACCAAGTGCTTCTTGATCTTCATTCTTGATGAAGTGAAGAACTTTGCAGCCAACATCTTCTTCTAGTTGGTGATTGAAGTCGCGTACTGGGATGCGCGCAATTGGTTAGTCACGTACTTGGGATTCGTGCAACAACAAAAAGGGTGGCGTTCATATATTGAAGAGTTCAGAGGTTCTAAAGCGGTAGAAGGTTTCTGCTGTGAGTTCATCTACGGGGATTGTAGAGTCTAGGGACAAAGGTTTTGTACTAAATCTGAAACTTCTCTTTACTATAGTGGATTGCTTTTTGGGAAGGTTTCCCCCCAGGTTTTTTACTGTGAAACTGGTTGGTTTCATTGGTTTTCCTGGGTCATCATATCTTGTCTTATTTATTTTTCCGCTGCATATTATTTTGACATGATATTGATGTTTATTTGTTTTAACAAGTTTTATTGATAATAAATCTAATTAACAACTTGAATTTAAAACTTGTTAATTCTATCAACCGGGGTTATATATTTCCCAACAAGTGGTATCAGAGCGGGTACACTCTGATTGGATTAATTTCCTGAGTGTGATCCTTGACCCCCGTTGTCATGGATTCTCTTGATTGCTTTGATTTGCATGATCTTATGTTGAATGATGATGATGATATTCATGATGCCTATTGCAAGCTTTATAATTTTTGTATGAAATCTCTTGAATGTTCTACAAAATTAAAAGCTAAATTTAAAAAGGTCAGGCTTGAAAAAGATGATTTGATTGCAAAATTGGATGAAGCCAATAATTTGAATGAGAATTTTAAAAATCAAATTTCATCTCAGGTGGACAAAATTAATAGTTTGGAAGAGCAACTAGTTGAATTTAAAACTAAAGTTGAAAAATTGACTAGTGCCAAACTTGTTGTTGAGCCTAACTCAAAAGAAAAGGAATTTTATATTCCTCATTTTAAAAGGAAAAATCAAGAGTTGAAGGCTAATATTGCTAGGATAGACAAAGGTAAACAATCTGATGTTAATGCTGAAGTTTCTAAACCTATGTCTAAAACTCCTCCTAGGTTGAATGATAAATCTGAATTTGTCCCCATTTGTCATCATTGTCATATTGTTGGTCATATTAGGCCAAATTGTCCTAAGTTGAGGTCTCTGTCTACCTCTAAGGTTAGACCTCCTTCTTGGAAGCCGAGTAGTTCTAGAACTGCTCATGTTTGTCACCATTATGGTGTTTTTGGACACATTCGTCCTAATTGCTTTAAGTTGTATCCCCATAAGCAATTGTCCAAACGGTCACAGGTTTCCTCTCAAGGACCTACACCTTTGTTTGGAGAGTTATTAAAAGTTTTGAGCTTTTTAACTCAATTTCAGGAGAATTCTAATTCTTCTATGTCCTTTAGTAGACATACTAGGACACGTGCCTTTTCATCTTCACGACTAAAGACTCGTGTTGTGTGGGTGAGAAAGGAGCCTAAGACTTAATTGTCTTTTCTGTTTGTCCTCTGCTTTAATTCTTTCTATCTAAAGTAGGACTCTTTTTGCTTGATTTCTTATCTTCTTTTGGAATCGTGCTTTCATGCATCTGCATTTTTCTATCATGCCTTCATGCATATGCATCTTTCTTTTTGCTTTCATGTTGTTTGTCTGTTTTTGTTTGGTTGTTTTGTTTTGTTTTCAAAATAAAAATAAAAAGAGAAAAATCAGAAAAATACAAAAACAGTGTGTGTTTTGTATACTTTGGTACTTCTGTACCTTGGATGGCCAATGAAACAAAGTTTTCTAAACTTTGTATCTCTTGTAGCTTAGATGAGCATCTTTATGCATAACTAAGCAAGTGAGCTTTGTGGCTCTTGTTTGTGATGAGTAAGATTAGGTTATTTCTTTAAACTTAACACTCGTATCACTCTTTTTGACGGGTAGGACTAGAAAATCCTAAGAGAAAGGCATAAATAACCATCTCACCACTGTTGCCCGCCAATCATTAATGACATCTGTATGCTTCGGCATAGCAAAAGTGTGATGTCAATGACATTTGTGTGCTTAGGCATAGCGAAATTGAAATGTCAAATATCAATGGGTATTTCTTTTCTTTCTCATAAGCCCATGTATGATATGTTTAAAAAGAAAATATGCAAAGAAATAAAAAGCAAAAAGATTAAAAATGCTTTAAAAATGATTGCAAGCGTGTATTCTAGGAGATGTGGGAGTTATAAGATGTACCTCGAAGGTGATAGTCCCCATCAAACAGTTATGATTGTGTGTGAGTTAAAAGTTATTTTCTCATATCTCAAATTGTCATAACATGTATACACATATGCAATCTTGCGATGTTTTCACACACAACACGCAATATTCTTTGCTACTTTTGATACATGTGCAGGTACAATGTGATTTGGCCATCACTAGGTTTACATGTGCTTATGTATGCTCACTAAACTGTTATGACTTGTTTTTGAAATATAAAATTGGTTAGACTTGTTTAGTGTGTGTGTGTGTGTGTTTTGCATCTTTCTTTTGTCATCCATAGCATCTTGTTTCATTACATTCATGCATTCATGTGGATTTCTTGTGCCCCCTTGATCATCCTTGATCATCTTTATGTCTCTCGAGTGAAGCTTTCTAGCTTCTTGTTCCCTTTGTCAATCATGACAAAAAGGGAGAGAAATTGTGGAGACTTTGTGGAGTTTAAGATTCTACATGTTAGGGGGAGAAATACATTCCTTTGTAAGAGGGAGATGTGTTTCATCTTGTTAGGGGGAGTGCTTACTTCCTTGTTCTTGTACCTTGGGTCTTGTGACCATGTTTACATACATTGTGCTTATCTTCTTTATATGCTGATGTATGTTTCTTGAACCTATCCTTACATGTATTATTTCTTTTCTATCTTTATACACATGTTTCTTATTATTTGTATGCAATTTATTATTTCTGTTTCACACAAGATGCCTTGATGAGTTTTGTTTAAGTGTTTCAGAAATACAGGTTGTCAAAGTCTACTTGCCATAAACTCTCTTCTTGCAAAGTTTTTCAAGAGTTTATGTTAGGATAGATTTTATTGTATTCAACAAGTGAATATGAGTTGAGTGATTTATGACTTTTCTCATATGTTCATTTGGTTGTTGTGGTTTTGTCACGGATTGCCAAAGGGAGAGATTGTTAAGGACATATTTTATGTAGTTGGCTAATCCTTTGACAAAACGCACTTTACTTGTATTTGGGTAGATCCAAGTTGTGTTTAATACTTGAAGAAACATGTTGTTCAAGTCTAGTATTAAAGCCGTGAAGATTGGACCAAGAAACAAATGAAGAAAAGGTGTTCAATAAAGCTGGACAGATAGCTCGACACCTGTGGATAGATAGCTCGATAGCTTCTCGACACCTCCTCGACACCTGGCTATCTGTCGAGATCTTCAGCTGATTCTTATCGCAATCTCGATAGCTTCTCGATAGCTGGTCGATCGATCGAGAAAGTTTCTGTCCCCTCGACACCTTCTCGACACATCCTCGATAGCTGTATCTGTTGAGATTCATTAAACCTTGACACCTGCTCGACACCTCCTCGATAGCTGCTATCTGTCGAGGTTACGAAAATTCAGCTTTTTAATTTTTGGGCCAGGCTTATGTATTTGTGTAGGGTTTCTTTTCTCACAACCCTAGACCTATATAAGGCTTATTTTAGAGGCCGTTACATAAGAGAATAAGAGAATACAAGGAGAACATATGAAAAAGGTTATTCTCTCTGAAAGAAGTTACTGCGTGTTTTGTGCCTTAGGGTTTTGTAACCAAGTGCTTCTTGATCTTCATTCTTGATGAAGTGAAGAACTTTGCAGCCAACATCTTCTTCTAGTTGGTGATTGAAGTCGCGTACTAGGATCCGCGCAATTGGTTAGTCACGTACTTGGGATTCGTGCAACAACAAAAAGGGTGGCGTTCATATATTGAAGAGTTTAGAGGTTCTAAAGCGGTAGAAGGTTTCTGCTGTGAGTTCATCTACGGGGATTGTAGAGTTTAGGGACAAATGTTTTGTACTAGATCTGAAACTTCTCTTTACTATAGTGGATTGCTTTTTGGGAAGGTTTCCCCTCAGGTTTTTTACTGTGAAACTGGTTGGTTTCATTGGTTTTCCTAGGTCATCATATCTTGTCTTATTTATTTTTCCGCTGCATATTATTTTGACATGATATTGATGTTTATTTGTTTTAACAAGTTTTATTGATAATAAATCTAATTAACAACTTGAATTTAAAACTTGTTAATTCTATCAACCAGGGTCATACATTTCCCAACAATAATTATGAACGACCATAATTTTTTTTATCTACTTATTTCTTTTTAGCCTTATACCTCAATTTACTTAAAGCAAGTTTCTTTTATTGACCCCTTGTGATGAATTAACAAATGAATTAGCCAAGTTAATTAATTAATTCAATTAGCATGCAATAGCGTGATAGTACAAACAAATCACCAAATAACTAAATACAGTGGAAATTAAATTGACATGGTGATTTGTTTACAAATGGAGAAAATCTACGCAGCAAAAACCCCACCGGGTGATTTTAAGGTCACCACTCCCTAGAATTCACTATTATCACAACAAGCGGTTACAAGTAAAAGAATCCCAGTACCTTATGCCTACCTACAGTTGAACCCTTACCCCAATACCAATTAGACTTATTTTGTAGTGACAATCTCTCCTTTTATTGCACGGCTCCCAATACGTGACTAGCCAATTCGATGCGCAGATTCCAGTACGCAGCTTACTCACCAACTTAAGAAAGATCTTGCCTACAAATTTCTTTAGTTCATCAACATGATGAAGATCTTGAAGCTCATTGGTTACAAAACCCTACAATGTACAAACATAGCAGCTTCTTCAAGAGAAAGATGAATTAGGGCAAATTCTATCTCCGATCACAATTTGCATGAACACAATTTTGCTTCACACTTGCGCAACCTTTTACGACCCTTAAAGCAATCCTTATATATGTTTAGGGTTGTGAGAAAAGAAAGCCCAAACATGTATTCACGGATTGAATTGAAATCAGCTCTAAAAAACTGAATTTCATTAACTTCAATAGATAGCTTATCTATCGAGCTATCTGTTGAGTTGGGCTTCAGCAGCTTTTTAAACCTCGATAGATACTAGCTGTCGAGATTTAAAATCCAGTACTTCTTCACTTGTTTCTTGGACAAAGTTGCATGGCTTTAACACTTGAACTTGAAACCTTGTTCCTTGAATCATTACACACATCCTAGATCTACCAAATTACAAGTAAAGTACGATTTGTCAAAGGATTAGCCAATTCTAATTTGACATATGTTCCTAACATTAAATCACATATGTCCTAACAATCTCCCCCTTTGGCAATCCATAACAAAACCACAACAAACAAATGAACATATGAGAGAAGTCATAAATCACTCAACTCATACTCACTTGTTGAATACAATAAAATCTATCCTAACACAAACTCTTGAAAAATTTTGCAAGAAGAGAGTTTATGGCAAGAAGATTTTGACAACCTGTATTTCTGAAACACTTTAAACAAAACTCATCACGGCATCTTAGTGTGAAACAGAAATAATAGATTGCATGCACTATATAAGAATCATGTGCATAAAGAGAGAAAAGAAACAACACATGTAAAGATAGGTGAATAACATACATCAGTAGATATAAACCAAATATAAGTACAATGTATGTCAAATGGTCAAAGACCAATATACATGAGGTAAATGTAAAAGAAAGAAAAGAAGATACATAAAATCCTCACTACATCTCTCATAGACACTCCCTCTATCACAAAAATCTCCTATGCTAACTCTCCCCCTATGTATATGACTACTCTCATATCAAAACTACTCCCCCTTTTTGTCATGAGTGACAAAGGGTAAGTACATCAAGTAGACATCTCATCATCACTAGGTGAGCTAGCATCCTCATCCTTATCAGCATCATCACTGCTGGAGCCATCATCACTGCTGGAGCCATCATCACTCTCATCCTCTAAAGTCGGTGGAGATGAAGAGGTATAAGCAGTGAAACCACCCATGACAGCCTGTCGTCATGCGATACAACCAACACGGGTGTTCACCTGACACAACTTATCACTGAGTGTGTCAAGGCTAGTATCCATGCGCACAAGTTGTGCCATGATGGCCTCGAGAGTCACTCCACCCGCAGAAGACGAAGGAGCGGAGGTGGATGGAGTGGTAGAAGCTGGAGGAGTCACCGTCTCTGTCTGGGGCCTCCTTGGTCGAAGCTGTACCTCGCTCCGTCGAACGGTAGCAGCGTCTATGGCGCTCATAACCGTGAAATGAGGAGACTCAAGAAATGAGACAGAAAAATAGTGAAGAAGCTGTTGGTTAAATCTGGTTTTGTATCTCATACAAAACACATAGCGGAAGCAATAAACAAAGATCTATTTCATTCATGATTGATAACTTGCATTATGTAAATTTCAGAATTTAAGAATAAGATAGCGTACCTTGATGCGGTGAAATTCAAAACAAAAGATTAGAAGTACTTGGGAATACTTTTAATCTTCACTCCAATTCCACTTTACGCCCCAGAAGTGTGGTCTCTCAATCAGTTTCTAAGGGAGAATAACGAGTGGTTTCACTCACACATACACACCACTTCACAATGGTGTCAAACTTTCTCTCTAATAAAAATTCTGTATGTCTCTCCCTTTATATATAACTGATTATCTAATTGGGCCGGCCTATTGGGCCTTTCCAATTGGGCTTTAATGTGTGGCTTGGAGTGGGACCAAAAGGACCAATAAGACACTAGCTCCAATGGGCCTTGGGCTTTTCTGTCAACTCTTGACAAGTCCAAAGTTACCATTAATTATATTTAATACCACTATATAAATATAATTGCATTCTAGGCCTTATTAATAAATTATATCCCAAAACTTTATTATACATGCAACCCCTTCATAAAATATTCGTAGTAATTCAAAGTCATAAATATAGACTGTCACTTTGAAGATTACTACATCTTAATCCTTGAGTTTCCGGTTTAATCCTTTTAAGTTATTCATCATATATTTATGAAATCCAATTTCATAAATATATACTTTAGTAATTTTTTACCAAAGTGGTTAGGCCTAACACTCTGAATAACAAACCCATTAAACTTATCTCAAGGGAATATTTTATATCTCCATTAAGAGACTATGAATTCCATCTTAAAAATATATGTTCCATCAATACTAAATGTGGCTGCCCAACATACTGAGATTTTGACCGTTACTTTAGATCTCACTCCTGATATATCAAAGCAACCTACATTTCATGATCAGGTCCATTATTCTTTCAGGATTAAGAGTTCATGCAAATATAAGTTGTGAGATTTATTATTCAATTGACAGTCGTTAGGAGAATAATAAATCTCACAGCGGTCCAGTTCAATATGTCTTAACTCTTAAAACATATCAACATATCAACTAGAAGTCACCACTTCCATGATCAAGACAAATCATCTTAGTTAATATGTTATAGTCTTCGCAGATGAAATGCCCAATTTCATCACCGACTACGAACTAAAATTCTGAGTTTACAAAGAACTTGTGACTTATATCTTCTGTGACTAAATCACATAAATCACATACTATGCATCTCATGGACTATATGATAATGTCCAAATATTCTTGTTACCATTATTTCAGATAATAATAAAACAACTTTATTAATCACAACATTAAGTCATACATAATGTCGTACATAGCATCATACAATAGGATTTAAGGGCATTAATCCTAACAGAAGCCTCGTGATAGCGGAAGAAAAAATGAGCTTATCACGAGTCACCGTAGCCCTATAGACATTTATAAGGGATAGAATAAAATGAGAAGGGAAGTCAATAGAAATATCCTCTAAGAGGGATAACAAAAATTGAGCACGAGGCTCTGTAATAGAGTTATAGTAAGACAAAGGATGAAGAATGAATGTCATCACCATGTTAAGGAATCTCAGACCTTTTGCAAAGCCTGAGCAAGGGGTGTTTTAACGGTTACCCCAAGATGAGGGCGTCTCACAAAATAGAGATGAGAGTTTGTTTTTGGACACAGTCTTCAGACAATTGTAGCCAGGGTAGTCAAGATGTGCTACCCTAAGAACGTGTTGTACCTTGGATACAATATCCGGAGTAACTACAATGCGCGTAACTCAAACGCGAGAGAAAAAAGGAGGTACAAAACTATCGAATCCGTGCATATTGGAGTAAAATGATGACGGAGGGACAAGTGACTGGGATGTCACACAGTAACCCCCAACCCTGACTATAGATGATAATGGGAAGGTCAATATTGGAAAATTTTGATAGAATGACTTGGCGTTCCGAATGAATGCCTCATCAAGAAAAGTTCTCCGAAAAGTCCTTTCGGGCTTTATCATCACAGAACTGTACGTGAGAAGGAGTAGGGTCAAAAGAAGAAGTGGATGCCCCAGAACAAAGAGGGTTCTGGGATGGAGTGGATTTGCGTTTGGGTGCCATAGAGCAGACTAACGCAAGACAGAGAGAGAGAGAGGAAGAGAGAAAGACAAGCAGAAAAGCACCAACAATATCAATATAAAAGAATACAAAGAATTAAAGGTATGTGTACATGAAAATGCATGAACATATGACATGCAACATAAAATCATTATGGGCTTAACCCAATCCAAACCTACCAGTGCACATTATTGCAACAAAGTAAAAACACATCTAAAAATGCATGAATCATAGTTACAATGCAAATGTGATGCAATGCATGGACACTTAGGATCATTTAAACAAAACCCATCCCAAAACTTTAGCAAAAACCTCAATAATTTTGAAAAATCTCAAAAATTTTCAAAAACCTCAAAGGTTAGGTCAAAAGATATGAAATGCATGATTAATGAGTGAGATAGCATCATACCAGATGAAGAAAATGATATTGAGACCGAAGATTGAGTGGGGAAAAGGTTTGAAGTGATTGAGAGGTGTTAGGGAAGGTGAGGAGACAAAAGGAGTCGAGAGAGATCAAGAGAAATGAGAAAGAATTCGCGTTGACCCTTTATATAGAAATCCATAATTTTCGACAAATTGAGAGGTGTCGAGGTTTAAAACGCGTGAATCAGCTGTCAAAGAGCTGTCTAGGATCTGTCGAGAGGTGTCCACAGCTAGAGGATCTTGATGGATCGAGAAGCTATCGAGCATCCAGAAAGTTTCTTGATGGATCAAGCAACTATTGAGAATGCGATAAAAAGAAGCTGAAAGGGCTCGATAGATAGCCTAGCTGTTGAGAGGTGTACAGCAGCTGTCGAGATTGCTTAAAAACAGTTTTTCAAGAAGAGAAAAACATAGATATGAATGCAATCAAGCATGCTATACAACCAAAGATTCAAACAACATTTTAAGCTCTCAAAATCATCTCTCAACAAGAAAAATGTCAAGCACATAGATCCAAAACACACACACTAAACAAGTCTAACCAATTTTATATTTCAAAAACAAGTTAAGACAGTTTAGTAAGCATACATTAACACATGTATTCCTCGTGATGGTCAAATCACATTGTACCTGCACATGTATCAAAAGTAGCAAAGAATATTACATGTTATGTGTGAAAAACATCGCAAGATTGCATAAGTGTCTACATGTTATGACGATTTGAGATATGAGAAAATCACTTTAACTCACACACAATCATAATTGTTTGATGGAGACTATCACCTTCGAGTACATCCTATAACTCCCACATCTCTTAGAATACATGCTTGCAATCATATATAAAGCATTTTGATTCTTTTTGCTTTTTATAATTCTTTGCATATTTTTCTTTTAAGAAAACCATGCATGGGCATATAAAAGATAGAAAAGAAATACCCAATGATGTTAAGCATTTGACATTCCACTTTGCTATGCTGAGGCATACAAATGTCATTTCATGATTGGCAGGCAACAGTGGTGAGATGATTATTTATATATTTCTCTTAGGATTTTCTAGTCCTTCCCGTCAAAAAGAGTGATACAAGTGCTGAGCACAAGAGATTACTTAATCTTACTCATCACAAACATAAGCCACAAAGCTCACTTGCTTAGTTGTACATAGAGATGCTCATCTAAGTTACAAAAGATACAAAGTTTAGAAAACTTTGTTTCAATGGCCATCCAAGGTACACAAGTACCAATGTACACAAACACACGTTGTTTTTGTATTTTCCTGATTTTTCAATTTTTTTTTTAATGAAAAACAAAATAAAGCAAAACCGAAAAATAAAGAAACAAAAACATGTTAAAAAAACAATGCATAAAACTAGATGCAAATGCTTGAGGAAGAAGGAGAAGAAAGAGAGATCAATCTATGGAGATGACACCAATGTTTTGGCGAAGGAATTCAAACCGTTTGCTATCAAGAGGTTTGGTAAACGAATCAGCCTTCTGATCATCAATGTGAATGAACACAAGAGTAAGAGTACCATCTTCGACAAGCTCCCGAATGAAGTGATGTCGAATCTCTGTGTTTTTAGTTTGAGAATGTTGAACCAGATTCTTAGAGATGTTGATGGCACTGATATTGTCACAGTAGTTGGTAAGATGTTCTTGACAAATACCGTAATTATGGAGGAGTTTTTGCATCCATAGAAGTTGGGTGCAAAAGCTACCGGCAGTGATGTACTCAGCTTCTACAGTGGATAATGAGATGGAATTCTACTTTTTGCTCATCCAGGAGACAAGATTATTACCCACATAGAAACAACCCCCCGATGTACTCTTTCTGTCATCAACATTCCCAGCCCAGTCTGCATCTGAATACCCAGCTAAGACATCATTTGTGTCCTTGCTATACCACACACCAAAGTCAGCAATAGTTTTGACATACCTTTTGATTCTTTTCAAAGCAATCATATGAGATTCTTTGGGATTTGCTTGATATCTAGCACACACTCCTATAGGGGTTCTAACAGAACTAGCAGATTCCAAATCAAACTTTTTCACAAGATTTCTTGCATATTTAGATTGAGATAGGAATATACCTAAATCTTATTGACGAATTTGCAAGCCAAGGAAGTGAGTCAGCTCTCCAATCATGCTCATCTCGAACTCGGCCTGCATGAGTTTTGAGAAACTATGAGCGAGTTCATCCTTAGTCGATCCAAAGATGATATCATTAACATAGACTTGAGCAACTATCAACTCGCAGTCTTCCCTTTTGATGAAGAGAGTTTGATCAACTTTTCCTATTGTGAATGTGACACCAAGTATTGTGTGAGCCAATCATACCAAGCTCTAGGGGCTTGCTTTAAACCATAAAGTGCCTTCTTGAGGTACAACACATGATCTGAAAAGTGTGGATCAATGAATCCTTTTGGTTGAGCCACATAGACATCTTCTTTAAGGAACCCATTCAAGAAAGTAGTCTTTACATCCATTTGGTAAAACTTGAACTTCAAGTGACATGCTAGGGCTAGGAGAATTGTAATGGACTCCATACGGGCTATTGGAGCAAATGTCTCATCATAGTCTACTTCTTCCATTTGAGAGTATCCTTGATCTACAAGACGAGCCTTGTTGCGGATCACATTACCCTCCATGGTTCTTTTGTTGTATACCCGATAAGCCTTGCTTGTAGAGGAGTATCCTAGAAATATTCTTTCATTACTTCGGGAGTCAAACTTTCCCACATTCTCTCTATCCTTGAGAATGAAACAAGTACTTCCAAAAATTCTAAAATACTTCACATTTGGCTTTCTTCCCTTCCATAACTCATATGGAGTCTTCTTGGTACCGGGTCTAAAATACACCCTATTAACCGCATGACATACAATATTAACGGCTTCTCCCCATAAGTTTCTAGCCACATCCTTGTTGTGCAACATAGCTCTAGCCATTTCTTGAATAACATTATTCTTTCTTTCTACTACTCTATTCTGTTGAGGAGTAATAGGAGCAGAGAATTCTTGAGATATACCTGATCTCGTGCAAAAGGACTCCATATATGAGTTCTCAAATTCTTTACCATGATCACTTTGAATTCGATCAATCTTCAAGCTCTTCTCATTTTGCAATCTTGTGCACAAGGCTTCAATGTGCTTAAGAACATCAGACTTGGATCATAGGAGCATGACCCAAGTGTACCTAGTGAAGTCATCTACCACAACCATGATGTATCTCTTTCCACCAAGAGACTCGGTTCTGGTTGGACCCATGAGATCCAGATGTAGTAGCTTCTGAGTGCCCGAATATTTAACTTTCGTCTGTTTTCCAAGCTGACATGGTCCACGCACCACATTGTTCACTCTATTGAGCTTTGGTATCCCCAAAACTGACTCATGCTTAGATACAATTGAAAGATGTTTGTAACTAGCATGTCCCATCCTTTGGTGCCATAGATCTTCATTAGGTAAACGAATGCTATTGCACACAATATCAACATCAGGAACCAAGCCATAACAATTGTCTAAAGTGCGAACACCACTTATAAGTTTCTTCCCAGACTCATCCATGACAAGGCATTTCCCTTTTGAGAATAGTACCATGAAGTTTTGATCACATATTTGACTTATGCTCAACAGGTTCACTCTCAAACCTTCTACATATAGAACATTTGCAATGTCTGACAGTCCAGGTAGAGAGATGATTCCCTTTCCTTCTGTGATTTGCTCCTATCACCAAAAGTGACATTACCACCTTTCTTAGACTCGAAAACCTTGAAGAGAGATCGGTTTCCAGTCATGTGTCTTGAGCAGCCGTTGTCAAGGTACCACAAACACATGTCCATAACCTTAAATGCGGACTTCATCATGAAGCATACTTCATGCTTAGATGACAGATCAGTGGGAATTGTGTTTTCTCTCATCGGCCTTTTATGAACAAAGTCTTTGACTTTCACTCTTCTCAAACGAACTCCTTTGCATATTTTCATTCTGAGACAGTCTAGTTTCTTCTTTGTCACACTGAGATCTTTTCCAATAGTCATCATAATAGAATTCAAATAACTTTTAGACTTGCATTTTCTAATACACTCAAACAAGTAGAGAATAGAAAAACAAGATGTATTTGAAAACAAAGATCTCTTAAAGCCAATTGCAGCCATGACAACAAGGGTCAATGGATCACAAAGTAAAGATTAAAACCTAATCTGAGTGTGCCTGCTCTGATACCACTTGATAGGCCAAGAATGTATTGACCCCTTGTGATGAATTAACAAATTAAATAGCCAAGTTAATTAATTAATTCAATCAGCATGCAATAGCGTGGTAGCACAAACAAATCACCAAATAACTAAATGCATCGGAAATTGAATTGACAAGGTGATTTGTTTACGAATGAGGAAAACCTACGTGGCAAAAATCTCACTGGGTGATTTTAAGGTCACCACTCCCGAGAATTCACTATTATCACAATAAGCGATTACAAGTAAAGGAATCCCAGTACCTTATACTAACCTACAGTTGAACCCTTACCCCAATACCCAATTGGACTTGTTCTGTAGTGACAATCTCTCATTTTATTACATAGCTCCCAGTACGTGACTAATCAATTCGATGCACGGATCCCAGTACGCTGCTTACTCTCCAACTTAAGAAAGATGTTAGCTGCAAAGTTCTTCAGTTCATCAACATGATGAAGATCTCAAAGCTTCTTGGCTATAAAACCTTACGGTGTACAAACACAACAGCTTCTTCAAGAGAAAAATAAACTAAGACAAATTCTGTCTCTGGTCACAATTTGCATGAACGCAACTTTGCTTCAACGCAGCTTTGCTTCACACTTGTGCAACATTTTACGGCCCTTAAAACAATCCTTATACATATTTAGGGTTGTGAGAAAAGAAAGCCCAAACATGTATTCACGGATTGGATTGAAATCAGCTCTGAAAAACTAAATTTCATAAACCTCGATAGATAGCTTATCTATCGAGCTAGCTTATCTAACAAGCATCGTGCTTTAGCAGCTTTTTAAATCTTGATAGATACTAGCTGTTGAGATTTAAAATTCAGCACTTCTTCACTCGTTTGTTGGACAGACTTGCATGGCTTTAATACTTGAACTTGAAAGCTTGTTCCTTGAAGCATTAAACACATCCTAGATCTAGCCAATTACAAGTAAAGTCCGTTTTGTCAAAGGATTAGCCAATTCTAATTTGACATATGTTTCTAACATTAAATCACATATGTCCTAACAGATATCGCTCCCAAGAGAGGAATGCTTCTCCCATTTACTCTGTTGGCAATGTCTTTCGACAGTGTGAATTACTATGTGGACATGCCCGCTATAAGAGTCTACCACCCATCTTCCATTCTCTTTCTACCCAAAAAAAAAGATTATATGTCTTCTTATATTATTTATACTAGTCGTTAATCCATGCGATACACGGGAAAGTTAAATTTAAAATCACTTATATTTATAATAACAAAGATAAAACAAATGTGTGACTGCATTAAAGTTAAATTAATATAAATGAATCTAAATGCTTAGAAAGGCTTTTAGAATAATCCCAATAATAGAAGAGACCAATTTGATATTGTTAAGGTCTAAATAATAATAATTGTGACTTCTTAGGATCAAGCATGCTATCTACTGTAGTCAGACCTAAAACACTATTATGCCATCATAAAAAATAAAGGATTTTCAAATTTTAACATAATTATCATTTTAGAATCCCATCTATTCTTTTTATTCTTCTTAAACATGCACCTCTAAATTCTAATTAACATGGAATATAAGCTTAAAGGAAATCAAATATCAATAAGAGCCTAATTAGCCCAGCAAAAATAAACTAAAAGAAAAAAGAGAATACAACAAAAATATAATGGTAATTTTTTTTTTTTTTTAAATTAAGGCAATGAGAGAATTTTATGCAAAATCTACATTCATTTTTTCACCAGCAAATCTATATGACTTCATATTACATATAAATTAACGTTATTTTCTATTATAAATTATTACATATAAATAAACCTCATTACATAAATATATTCTACACTTATATGATTTTGGAAATCATTCACCTAACAATCTTCACCCAAGCATCCTCCTTCTAGAGTCCCATCTCTTTTCTTTTAACCTGCATATGAACAATTTTAAGTAGAATAGTTTCAGCCAATGATTTCAAGTAAATAAAAGTCACTTTTGCCCAAACCTAAGTGCCCTTTTTTTCTCCTTTTGGAGTGTGGGTGTGTTTTGCCTTTTGTAATTGCATGCTCTTACTATGCAAAACCAAAAACAAAAGATCCTAGAGTTTCTTATGTTTCAACATCTTATAGCCTTACATATCATCAAACACCATCAGCATGAAATGTTAATTCTGTGAAGCAATGTGAAAAAGAGTTGGAAGACATTATCTGGCAAACTGATTGAAGGCATCCTATTCATATATCCATTGCATGCATGTGTGCAAAATAAAAAATAAGTTTTGCTTTCTTTGCTCACCATGACCAATACATATCAATCCAAATTGAGCACATACGAGTTTAGAATAAAGATAGCAGTTTCGATTTTTGTCTGCAGTGATTTTTCACTTTCATCAACCAAGACCATTCGTTATAATGAAGAGCTACGTCATTGTAGAGTTTATATATGGTATAGAATACGAGTAATGGCAATTGACAACACAACCACATGCATTTTATTTCATTCATATATACTTTAGTTCATCTTATTCGTTCAAGTCAAAATTTACTTCTCAAAGCAATGAAGGACACCACAATGATGCAATCATTTACAGTAAACTTAATCCTAAAGTTCAAACTCTGAATCTGAGTATCATGAATAACCTAAACCTGAAACAATAGATTATCCATGAAAACCGAACAAATTGTGGATAGAATCTGAAGCATTCAAAAGCATCAATCATTGCTTGGTATAATAGATATTGTACGGCACCAAAGCTCCCTAGGCCGGTTGGAATATCCAGGCCCATTAGGGCCTTACATTCATAGCATGCTCGAAGGACGGCATTCTGACCTTATCCACCCGCACGAGCTGTTCAAACCTACATTGTCCCCCGCGAACATTAGACCTCCAAACGCACTAGCGCCAGAGGCAATCATCGCTATCCCACCAATATCTAGCTATAAACACAAGGAGTTGGGGGAGGGAGAGGGTTGTTGAAACTTTGGGGGAGGAGATAGAGAGTGAATACGGTCAACAGAAAAAGAAAAGAGAAAGGATTTCATTTGGTCTCAGCACAAGGACGACCCAGTGTAGGAAATCCAAGCCCACTACACAAATAGATTGTGAGCCCAAGTGAATCTTGGCCCAGTAGCCTCACTTTTGGCGCGCACAATTGGCGTCGTCTGTGGGAATCTCTTACAGTGCTGTGGTTCTACTAAGACTTGATCTCGAGGGGATGGCCGGAAGACGCTCCAGGAGTGATGCTGAGAGCGGCTCGGTGGGATCTTCACGGGGATCCACTTGGCGAGAGAGGAGGCAAAAGCGGCGCGAGGATAGAGATCACGGACCAGAGGAGGAGCGGTCCGGCCTTGGGGAGGGGTTGTACCAAACACAGCGAACAGTATCAATCGCCCCTGGGCACAGGCAGTTCGATGAGATTGATGAAGAGCTCGAACGGTTGCGTAGGCTGGTGAGGGGCCTGGAGTTGGAGGCAGAAAACAGGCACCGAAGAAGGGACGAAGACGACCGAGAAAGAAGATCTAATGCTGAGAGACAGCATCGTCAGACGGGATCCAATCAGTTCGGGTATTTCCACCGACCGGAATGCTCACGCTCTCGAGAATCCCAATAGCGAAGGGAACACCCACGCTCGCGGGAATATCACCAACGCCGAGATCGTTCTGAGTCACAGAAGGACATGGATCGGGGTTCGGATTCACCTAAAGAACAACGGCCCCATAATGCGGCCATGGATGCAATGAGCCACGCGCTGCGCAGGGCTGCCCGCTCACCGTTTTCGGCGGACATCGAGCGTGCTCCAATGCCAGACAGATTCACACGCCCTCCGTTCAATTCTTATGACGGGAAAACAGACCCGGTAGAGCACGTAAGTCACTATATCCAGATGATGTCTCTGCACACCCACAACGACGCGCTGATGTGCAAGGTTTTCCCCTCAAGCCTTGGGCCCACCGCTCTGAGATGGTTCAATGGGTTGCGGAAAGGTTCGGTTCATGACTTCGCCGAGCTGATACAGGAGTTCGGAATCTGATTTGTAACGTGTAGCCGAGTGCCTCAGCCCGTAGATGCGTTACTGTCCATGAAAATGAGAGCAAGGGAAACCCTCCGTAGTTACGCCGGCCGTTACTGGGAACTCTACAACGAGATCGGCGAGGGGAACGAGAAGATCACTGCGAGAATCACTGACTAAGAAGCCCCCCAAGGACATGAGACAGCTAATGAGGCGTATCGAGGAGTACAAGCGGCTGGAAGACGACCAGCTGCAAAGCAAGGGTAAGGCGCCAGTGACAAACCGTCCTCGGCAGGGTGGCTTTCAACCAAGGGCACGGGGAGACTTGAGGGTTCAAGAACCCGAAACACCGGCAGGGGAGGTGAACATAGCGTTTAAGGAGCCAGTACACAGGATCATAGACAAGATTAAACACGAGCCGTACTTCCGGTGGCCTAACAAAATGGGTGGTGACCCAGCTAGGAGGAACCAGAACTTGTATTGCACCTACCACAAGGATAAGGGCCATACTACCGAGCAGTGCTGAGTGCTAAGGGACCACCTCGTATAGCTGGCCAAGGCCGGGCATTTGAAAGATTTTGTAGTAGATGCGGGGGACCCAGGTGCACAGCAAGGCACTCAGTAAAGGGGCAACCCACTTCCGCCCCCGCTTGGGATAATCGAGATCATCCATGCTCCTCCGAGGGGGTTCACCGAGGAGAAAAGAGACGGGGTGCTGACTGTGACGTCTGTAGAGAGTAGCCCGGACATGCAACCGTCCTGTAAAAGGCTGAAGGTCGCCCGAGAGCCTATCGCTTTCGGGGATGGCAATTTGGGAGGTACAATTCAGCCGCACAACGACGCGTTAGTAGTTACCGCCCGGATAGGGGGCTTCCTAGTGAAGAGAGTAATGATAGACCAGGGAAGCGGGGCAGATGTGATGTACCCTGATCTATTTAGGGGGCTCGGATTAAAGAGCGAGGACATTTCCAAGTACACTACGCCCTTAGTCAGGTTCGACGGCGGGCTAGTAATTCCTGAGGGGCAAATCTCCCTGCACGTGAGCATGGAAGGCAAGGAAGTGGTAGTGACATTTATAGTAGTTGCCTCATTCTCCCCATACACCGCGATACTGGGGAGGCCGTGGATCCATGCGATGGAGGCAGTTCCTTCCACCCTGCACGCCAAAGTCAACTTTCCAACTAAAGACGGCGTACGGGGGAGCCAACAGATGGCCAGACAATAACTAGTCACCATGGTTAATTGGAAAGAGGGGAGGGCTAACCAGAAGGGTCTGACCGAGCATAAGGACACACCGCAGGGGCCCCCTTTATAGCAATTACAGACTTCTCGAGAAAAAAATGGGGGTGGGGCCGCCGAGGAGGTAGTGAAGGTAAAGATATTGCCGGATGAGGACAGATACTTCCAACTAGGGCGGGGTCTGAAGGATCAGGATAAAGTGGAAATGTTGCTATTCCTTATACAGAATGTGAATGTGTTTGCATGGAGTCCATATGAAATGCCCGGGGTTGATCCTGATTTCATCGTTCATAGACTTAACGTCGATTCCTCATTCCCTCCGAAGAAGCAGAGGCCAAGAAGGTCGGCAAAGGAGCATGTAGAAGCGGTAAAGGCAGAAGTCCAACGGTTAAAGAAGGCTGGGGCAATAAGGGAAATCTATTTTCCGGAGTGGTTAGCAAACACCGTCATGGTGAAAAAGAAGAACGGCAAATGGAGGGTCTGCATAGACTTCACCGACCTGAACCGAGCATATCCGAAAGACTCGTTTCCCATGCCGAGGATTGACCAATTGGTGGACAGCACCTACGGTCACCCAAGAATAAGCTTCTTGGACGCCTTTCAGGGATATCACCAAATAGCCCTGGCCCCCAAGGATAGGGAGAAGACAGCATTTATCTCCCTGGA
Organism: Quercus glauca; assembly: GCA_023736055.1. Lineage (NCBI taxonomy): Eukaryota > Viridiplantae > Streptophyta > Magnoliopsida > Fagales > Fagaceae > Quercus > Quercus glauca. The sequence goes on along the minus strand of CM043319.1, from coordinate 21,925,043 downwards.
GGCCAATTATCATTACACGGTGATGCCCTTTGGGCTAAAAAATGCCGACGCCACCTACCAGCGAATGATGACGAGGATGTTCCGAGATAAAATAGGGCGAACGGTTGAAGTATACATTGACGATATGGTGGTAAAAAGCAAGCGGGAGGAACAACATGAACATGTAGAAGACCTCCGGGGGGTGGTCGAAATCTTTCGGCGCCATAAGTTGCGTCTGAACGCCGAGAAGTGCGCTTTTGGTGTGGGGGCCGGTAAATTCCTGGGATACATGATTACCAACCAGGGGATAGAAATAAACCCAGACCAGATAGAGGCTGTAAAGCAACTGAAGCCGCCGAGCAATCCGAAAGAGGTACAAGTATTGACCAGGATGCTAGCCGCCCTGAACCGCTTCATCTCCACATTCGCCGATCGCTGCCAACCATTCTACCAGCTCCTGAAGAAGTGGAAAGGGTTTCATTGGGACGAGGATTGCGACAGGGCTTTCCGAGATTTGAAAGAATATTTGATGCGAGCGCCCATGTTGACGGCTTCGGAGCCCGGGGAGGACTTGTTTATGTACCTATCTGTGTTCGATCACGCAATAAGTGTCGTGTTACTCAGGGATAGAGGAGTACAGCAACCCATATATTACATTAGTAAGACCCTGGTCGACGCCAAAACAAGATACTTACCCTTGGAGAAGCTGGAGCTAGCTCTAATACATGCCACGAGGAGATTGCCGCATTATTTTCAGGCGCATATGGTCTACGTCCTGACCGAGTACCCCTTACAGGTGTTGTTAAGAAGATCGGATTTCACGGGACGGATAGCTAAATGGGGAACCAGGCTGGGCTCCTTTGACATATGGTATAGGCCACGAAATTCAATAAAGGGACAAGTCCTGGCCGATTTTATCGCCAAGTTCTCTCCTAAAAGTGGCGGCGAGATGATCTGTCATGTGGAGAGCCGTCCGTGGAAGGTGCTTGTGGATGGGGCCTCTAGCGCCATGGGGGCCAGCGTCGGGGTCGTCATCATCACCCCCGAAGGCATACGACTGGAACACTCTTTCAGGCTGGGTTTCCGGGCCTCTAATAACGAGGCCGAGTATGAGGCCTTACTTGCTGGGCTGAGAGTCGTGCTAGAACTGGGAGCACGGGACATGGAGGCATATTCGGATTCTCGCCTAATGGTTAATCAGATCTAGGGAACCTTCGAAACCCGAGACCCCCGGATGAGGGCATACCTGCAAACGACAGGGCAGTTTATGGGCAAATTTGGCACAGCGAAAGTGTACCAAATCGGTCAGACGCAGAACAGACATGCAGACTCCTTGGCCATATTAGCATCGTCAACAACGAAGGAGATTCCTCGGCTGATCAGGGTAGAATTGATACCACAACCAAGCGTCACTACCACGAACGGCATGGGCATTAATGGAAAAAGTGTTGCCGTGATTACAACGACCAGGCCGAGTTGGATGGATCCGATCATTGAGTTTCTCGCCGAGGACAGACTCCCAAGCGACGATCAGGAGGCCAATAGGGTGCGTCGAGTGGCGCCGCGCTACTAGTTGTCGACAGACTGCCGACTCTACTGTAGATCTTTCGGTGGTCTGTACCTGTCGTGTCTGCACCCTGATAAGGTAGGTGAGCTTCTTGCTGAGCTTCATGATGGGGTGTGCAGTAGTCACGTTAGGGGGCGTTCATTGGCACACCGTGCGATGACTTAGGGGTTCTGGTGGCCGTGAATGCAAAGAGATGTCGCCGAATATGTACGAAAGTGCAACCGGTGCCAAAAGCATGCCCCACTGATCCATCTACTAGTAGGCCATCTCAACTTGATCAGTGCTCCCTGGCCCTTTGCATAGTGGAAGCTGGACATTCTCGGCCCATTCCCCCGATCAACGGGCAACTGTAGGTTTGTATTGGTGGACATAGACTAATTATGAGGTTCGAAGTGCCAGAATCACTGATTTTAGACAACGGGTTGCAATTTGATAGTAAGGCCTTTCGTGCGTTTTGTAACGACCTCGGCATCAAAACAGATATTCCACCCCGGCATACCCTCAGGGCACTGGTCAAGCGGAGGCCACTAACAAGGCGATCTTGAGTGGGCTGAAGAAGAGGCTGGACGGCGCCAAAGGTCGGTGGGCTGATGAGTTGCCCGGAGTTCTGTGGGCATACCAAACCACCCCCAGGAGATCCACGGGGGAAACCCCATTCTCTTTGGCATATGGGGCTGAGGCTATAATACCAGCGGAGATAAATCTTTGCAGTGCACGAGTCGCTGGGTTCAACCCCGCTTGAAATGACGAGATGATGATGGAAAGCCTGGACTGGTGGGAAAAGTGCCGAGAATTAGCGACCATACGACTGGCAAAATATCAGCAGAAACTCTCCCGGTGTTACAACCAACGTGTGAAAGTGAGGGAGTTCGGAGCTGGGGACCTGGTGCTGAGGAAAGCATTGGGGAATGCGAGAGACACGAACGCTGAAAAACTAGCTCAAACCTGGGAAGGACCTTACAGAGTTACCGCCGTCGCGGGCGCGGGAGCATACTACTTGGAAGACCTGAATGAGAGGCCAATACCTCGGCCATGGAATGTCCATAACCTTAAAAGGTTTTATCAATGATCATCTGTACTCTGTTGAAAGTTGAATGGAACACCAAACAAGCATATTAGCTCTAAGTGCCAAGTTCCGAGTATGATTGCATTTAGTTTAATCAACGTCACCGACCTAAAATTTTCCTAAGGACAGAAGCCTGTCTCTTGATTCGATCAACATCACCGAGCTGGTGAAAACCTATAATTTTCCTAAGGACAGAAGCCTGTCTCTCGATTCGATCAACGTCACCGAGCAGGTGAAAACCTATACTTTTCCTAAGGACAAAAGCCTGTCTCTTGGTTCGATCCACGTCATCGAGCATGTGAAAACCTAAAATTTTCCTAAGGACAGATGCCTGTCTCTCAATTCGATCCACGTCACCGAGCAGGTGAAAACCTAAAATTTTCCTAAGGATAGAAGCATGTCTCTCGGTTCGATCCACGTCACCGAGCAGGTGAAAACCTACACTTTTCCTAAGGATAGAAGTCTGTCTCTCGGTTCGATCCACGTCACCGAGCAGGTGAAAACCTAAAATTTTCCTAAGGACAAAAGCCTGTCTCTCGGTTCGATCCACGTCACCGAGCAGTTGAAAACCTAAAATTTTCCTAAGGACAGAAGCCTGTCTCTCGGTTCGATCCACGTCACCGAGCAGGTGAAAACCTAAAATTTTCCTAAGGACAGAAGCCTGTCTCTCGATTCGATCCACGTCACCGAGCAAGTGAAAACCTAAAATTTTCCTGAGGACAGTAACCTGCTTCTCATTAAGCTCACTGCGACCAAGCATGTTAAGAAACCTATTTCCTAAGGGAAGAAACCCGCTAAACAGGACGACTACGCATCCGAAATAATCTAACGTGCCTGGGAAAAAAATCAACCTATCATTTGGGGCATAAACACGAGCCGCGGATTTAGCAAACATGCGAAGGTAAAATAACAACAAAATAATAGAATGATGAAAAAAACAATTCGAGGCAGTGCATAATGTTCAAAGCACAATAACCAACAAAAGACTAAAAAAAGAGAAAATTAAATGTCTTGTCACCACAGCCTGGTGACTCGGGCAAAACTACCAAAAATAAAAAACAAGTTGCCAAAGTGCGAGTAAATAGGAAAACGGTTCGGCAATTAGTTTGAAGGATCCTCGATCCGAGGGTTGCTAGTAGCCTCTAGACCGGTTGGCTCAGCATGGGAGTCGATGGCCTCCACCAGCTCCCTCATGCTAGAAGTCTCCTCCTCATCGATGACGTGGGGGCGTTCTATGCGGGTGCTGTGGGGGGTGGAAAGGGGATCTCGCCGGGGTTCCTCAAAGGAGACACCTTGGGGACTCCCGCAGCCTGGAGAGCAGCTAGCCATCTCTCCTCGAATTCGAGCCTATGGGCCTAGCGCATGACCGGCTCCGCGGAGTTCTCGGCATCAGCGAATCCCTCATTGTACCACTTGCCCTCGCAAGTGTCCAACGCCGCCTTCAGATCAGCCAACTCCTCTCCTAAAGCAATATTCAAGCTCTGAGCCTCGGCCAGTTTCAACTCGGTGCCCCCCAGCTACACCTCCAATTCTGCAGACTTCCCCTCCGCTCGGACCCTAGCCTCCTCCGCCGAAGAAGCCCTCTTCTCCGCATCTTTGGCAGCCTTCAACTTCTCCGCGGCGTTAGCATCAGCAACATCCTTCAAAGCCTTTTCTCGGCCAGCGTCCTCGGCGAGATCTTTCATCCTCACATCGACTATGTGAGATAATTGCGCGGCCTAGACAGACGACAATAACGAATGTATGTGATGTAACCCTTTACACAAGTTAATGCTAAAACCAAATTAATGGGAGAACTATGAGTTGAATTTTTAGAAAACCATACCGCCACGGTGAGCCATACCAGCCGCCTCTACAACGACTCGTCCGTCCCCTCCGTTAAGGCATGCACGTCCTCGGGCAAAAGCAGGCCGCGCACCAAACTCTGGGCAACACGGCCCCCCTGACCCTTGTCCCAGACTCGAACACTGGCGGACTCTAGGAGAGGTTGACCGTCCAGCTGGAAGGAGGGTTGCCAACCCGCGGTGGATCGGGAGGTGGACACCACATTCGACCCAGTTTGGGTCGTCGGCTTGCAGATAACAATGCCAGAGGACGGGCGGGGGTGGCGAATGGACCGGCACACTACCCGAGCCAGGTGTGTCTGTTCAACAATATGCTGCCTTTTGCGTGATCGGGCCGGTGGAACTAGAGGAGGCAGAGGGGCCTGGCTTGGATCCCCTTGTTGCTGAGCTGCTGGCCGGGTGCTCGGCACGAAGCGGCTTATCGTCATCGTCCTCCTTGTCACCATCTCGTGACTGTGATCTGATTCTATCTCTGAAGAGCTGACGGGCTCGGCTACTACACCTTCAGCTACCTGAACAGGAGCCTCTGGTTCTACGGGGACCTCAAGCTGAACGGGGGCTTGGGGCTGGATCTGTTCGTGCACCCTTTCTCGGAGCGCTCGTGACACTCTCTCAGCTGACTCGTCACGAAGGGGCTGGCGCTCATCCGAACAGATGTACCGAGGGCCGTAGTCACGTGCCTCGCCTACCGTGGACTTTGGGGGAAGGAAGTTCGCATGACGCACATCTATATAGGAAAGGAGGGGACTTTCGACTAATAGGGCCTGGCTGAATGCTTGCCAAGTAGAGTATACGGGATCAACGCCGAGAATCAGGTGCGATGCACGGAGTTGTCCGTCCGAGTGAACAAAAATCTCCGACCTAAGCACAAAATTCAGGTCACAGATGTGCACCACTCTACGGTCCGGCTTGAACCTTTTACTTTCTGCACGGAAACCACACAAAAATCGGTCAGGAGTTACTCATTTGGATCAAAATCAAGTAAAGGGTAAGATAAAGGACGCTTAGTACCGACCAACGTCGAGCGGTGAAAACGCGCAGGGGAGCTCCTCGGCAAACCAATTACCGCTCACCCGTACAAATTCCCCCGCTGAATTTCTATTTGAATCAGGCAGGCATGAGATTAGCCATACCCTCATATCCCTAGTTTTCAGATAATAATCTGAATTGATATTACCACACAGACTGTACATAAAGTTAATATCATGACGGTTCAGTTCCAAACCGAACAACCGGTTCAACCTACTGACACAGCTCACCACCTGGTAAAAATTAGGAGGGAGGTGGTAGGGGCAAAGGCCGTAAAACCTAAGGGTGCTCAAAATCAGGGGGTCAACCGGAAATCTAACCCCGCCCTCTAGGATAGCCATTAAAGGAAAAAAGACTGTGTTAACGCCCTGGCGCCATTGATTGTCAATATCACCCTCGGGGCAATATGCAATATCAACGTCCCCGGAGACATCAAAAGCAGCCCTAAAAGTAGCCAAAGCAGCTTCAGATGAAAGGAGGTAAGAGTAACCCATTTCCTAAACTAGGATTCCCAAAAGGAAAACTACAATCTATAAATTGAATAGAATGAAACAAAGCAATCAGAAAAGAGAGGAGAGAAAACTTACTTTGGGCTTTAAGAGGGAGAGAAGTCCTGAACTAGGAGATGAAACGCAATAGGAGAAATGCTCAGCAAAGCGAAGGGTAGGAGAATGGAGGATGCGAAAGTGAAGGAAAGAGTCAGAAGGGGATATTTATGGGGGGATGAAGGGAGAATAAATGACAATAAATAAACCGTTGGCGGGAAACCCAACGGACCGTCATGTCAACTGCCACACGCGCAACGTCTCGGTTCGCAAAACGTCAGATAATAATGACAGCCTATCAGACTTGATGCGTCTTTTGAGAAGTGCGTTAATGACTGACAGAAACTCACTGACCAGGCCATCGACCCCTTGAGTTCCTTGATTCACCCCCGAGAACGGAGGACGAATCAAGGGGGGGCTAATGTACAGCACCAAAACTCCCTGGACCGGTTGGAATATCTAGGCCCATTAGGGCCTTACATTCATAGCATGCTCGAAGGATGGCATTCTGACCTTATCCACCCGCACGGGCTGTTCAAACCTGCATCGTCCCTCGTGAATCCTCCCCGGGCGGTGAGGCTTCGCCCGGGGAGTTAACGCCCGAGCAATCCGCAATTAGGGAGTGCAACTGCCGCGCATTCCAGAGTGGGAACCAATTCCAAGACCACTCTCACCTAAACACCCATTTACAACTAACAGCATTGGACCTCCAAACGCACTAGCGCCAGAGGCAGTCGTCACTATCCCACCAACATCTAGCTATAAATACAAGGAGATGGGGGAGGGAGAGGGTTGTTGAAACTTTGGGGGAGGAGATAGAGAGTGAATACGGTTAACAGAAAAAGAAAAGAGAAAGGATTTCATTTGGTCTCAGCACAAGGATGACCCAGTGTAGGAAATCCAAGCCCACTACACAAATAGATTGTGAGCCCAAGTGAATCTTAGCCCAGTAGCCTCGCTTTTGGTGCGCACAGATATAAAGAATCAAAATGGGTAAAATACTATTTTGGTCCCTAAACTTTATCAAAAGTTTGTTTTTCATCCCTGAACTTTAAGGAGTTCATTTTTCGTCCCTAAACTATTGAAAAGTTCGTTTTTCATCCCTAAACTATTGAAAATGTTTTATTTATGTCCTTAAACTTTACTTTTCATCCCTAAATTATTGAAATCAGTTCCTTTTTCATCCCTATTTTTGTCTCTAAACCATTAAAAAAACTCTTTACAAAGTTTAGGGATGAAAAAAGTACTTTTTAAAGTTTAGGGATTGAAAACAAATTTTTGTCAAAATTTAGAGACCAAAATAGTATTTTACCCAATCAAAATTTATGGCTATGTATTGCAAATTGCTTTATAGTTCTCATGCTACAATAAATTCCATGATAATTGTTATGCCAATTCGTTGAAGATAAAAAAATATCACCAAAGTGTACTTATAGGAACTTGTTTGGACTCGTCAAACTTCATAAGATCGGAGATGTGAAACACAATTTATACATTATAAATAAATTGAAACTAAATAAAACTCACTAACATTCTACCTTTTCATACTAGAAAACCTATCAGCATCAGCCACTGCAGTTGGCTTTGATGCTCCAACAACCATTATATAGTCCTAGGACATCATTCCAAATTTAGAGGTTGGAGCAAATGGATAATAATTTACAAAGGGGTATAACAATCTCATAAAATCATAACAGTTCATTTAAAAATATAAATAAAACAATTAAAAGCCTACCTATTATGACCCACAGCCTCAATTCTCCCTTTCTCTTTTTTTCTTTATTTTATTGGTAATGCTGCTCTTTGATGAAATCAACAATAAGCAAAATTAGTCAAAACAAGCAATAAAAAAAATTTTAAACCATTCATAGGAAGTGCAAAGCAAGCAAGAAAGAAAATTACACCTATAAACAATATGCACAAAATTTGTTGTATATCATAGTAAATGACATATTAGTCAATTCATGGAGTCATAAAAGTAGTTAAGTTGTCTACAATCAAATTAATTTTTTATTTAAATAAATATATTTGGGAAATTTTTATTATAACCAAATTAATCATTTGCATAGAAAAAATTAATTTTTTACAACCACAGTATACCTACTTAGATTTATCACAACATGAGGAGGGGAAAAAACTTTGAATGGAAAGATTTCACATCAAATTTAAAAGAGATTTCATCAAGCATATGTTATGCAACACCAAAAGAACACCTATAGAATAGATTAATTCAAAGTAACCCAAAAATACAATTCAAGAAAAAACACTTACCATTTCATCTCATCAAGCAATTACGTTCCCAACAGATAGGCCCATGAGTACAGGATATTGGCCAACAGCTTTGATGACCTTAAACTAAACTGAATTTATGCATTTTGATTAAATAGTGAGAAAAACAATATGAGACCCAAGATAAATAAAATAAAATTTAAATTTAAATTATTAAAAAAAAAAAAAACAAATTTCATCGAATAGTAGAGAGAGAAACCACCCCTTTAGAACCAAACACAATCTGGAACATCTACTAGGTTAATGAATGACTTTAATTACCAACCTTAAAACTATTAAAGGTAGCTTCTGCTTGCTTGCCAATTCAAGATTTTTCAACCAAACCAAAACTTACAATTGGAGAATGTATATGCTTTCTAAAAGAATAGAATCAAAAGAAACCTAAAATCAAGTTCAAAGAATATGTGCCATCCATAGAAGCCAGTAATTAATTTTAAGTTGGAGAAACATAATCCAAATAAAAAAAATTTGTTGGCAACTTTTGTTATATTGTATGAAAAATGCCTTCTTTTAAAAAGGCCAATGAAACATCACTTAAGAATTTTATCAAACTATTTGTGCACATGTAACACTATGAAATTTATCCAAGTTTAAAGTAGGGGTTTAAATAGTAGTACAAAAATTATGAATTGATGCATAATTCAAATGTAACAACAAAACTCTAAATAATCACAATCTAACACAGCCAATTTGCTTCAAAATAAAGGATACCATTTAACCACATATTAAAACAACTTTAAATATAACAACTTGCTAAGCATGGTCTCTAATTATTTGCAAATTAAAGATTTATCAACCAACTAATTATTGCCATAGTCTCCATATATATATATATATATATATATATATATATATATTCACACATCCGTTTCTTGATCCAAAAAAAAAAACTACTTTCTATTCTTCCCATATGTTTCGATTTGCATTTCCACAAATTGGTCTTTATGTAAAATTAGTAAAAATTCTTCAAATCCCATGTTCAAAAATAAAACATTTCATTCATATAATAAATTTCAATGAAACCCACCAAACAAAACAAAACAAAACAAAACAAAAAAGCTTTGATCTTTGGAGTTATAAACCTGTTGGGAAGCCTTTAAATCATTGTGCAGGATGACTCAGTCTTTTGGGTTGGAGAAACGAACAGCCCTAGGAGGCGATCATCAAGGCCACTCTTGCCTTCAACAACACCGTTGTCAATAGCTCCAATTTAAACAGTTCGGATTCAACCATCATGCTTCTTCATCGTTGTTAGATTCAAAGAAAGGCGAGAGGTAAGAAGAAGGAAGGGTTGTAGAATGAGAGAATGTTGCTTTGGTGTTTTAGATAGAGGGATAGAGAGAAGAACGTAGAGAGAGATAAAGAAAGAAGTTGAAGGAGAAGGAATATGAAATGTACAAATTTGTAACTTTCTAAAGCCGAAACATTGTGTTTGTTGGTTTTTAAGGAAAATGCTAGTGAGAATTAGATTAAGAGTTTGAAACTATAGGTTTTGGCAAAGATGAAGAGAGAAACTAATATAGATAAAGATATAGATATATAGATATAGTGGTGGGAATTGTGGTGGAGATAGTGGTGGGAATTAATAAATGAGCTTTATGGTGGAGATAGTGGTGGGAATTAAATTAATAAGAAGTAGGCTTTATGGTGGAGATAGAGGTGAGATTCGTAACTTCCTAAAGCCGGAACGTTGTGTTTGTTGGTTTTTAAGGGAAAATGCTAGTGAGAATTAGATTAAGAGTTTGAAACTGTAGGTTTTGGCAAAGATGAAGGGAGAAACTGATGTAGATATAGATATAGATATATAGTGGTGGGAATTAATAAATGTTCTTCATGGTGGAGATAGTGGTGGGAATTAATTTAATAGGAAGTGGGCTTTATGGTGGAGATAGAGGTGAGATTTGTAACTTCCTAAAGCTGAAACGTTGTGTTTCTTAGTTTTTAAGGGAAAATGCTAGTGAGAATTAGATTAAGAGTTTGAAACTGTAGGTTTTGGCAAAGATAAAGAGAGAAACTGATATAGATATAGATATAGTGGTGGGAATTATGGTGGAGATAGTGGTGGGAATTAATAAATGGGTTTTATGGTAGAGATAGTGGTGGGAATTAATTTAATAAGAAGTGGCATTTATGGTGAAGATAGAGGTAAGATTTATTTTATTATTTTAAAATTGATAAAATCTATTTTTAAATTGTTGGGAAAATACAAAAAAAAATATTATGGAAATGACATAACTGCTGACGTGACTCAACGTGAGTGTAGCAACATTAAATGCTACTCTTCAGTTTTTAGTAATACTAGTCGCTAACCCGTGCGATGCACGGGATAGTTAAATAAAAGGACAATTAATCAACACCACGTTAAGGTAAAAGAATTAGTGAGAGACTGATTTGCCACCAAGAATTTAAAAGAAAAAAAGATTGATATAATAAAATCTAAGAAATTTAGAAATATAAAATTGGGTTAATAATATGCATATTATAGACATTTTGCTAGTTAGCGTTTAAAAAAAAATGAATCTGTCATAATTAAATAAAATACAATGGAAATAAATATTTAACTTCTATGTTTTTCATTAGTTTAGAAGTGTTGTCTAACATAGAATGTTATTGGGTTGTAAGAAAGATTTTTATAAAATGTTAATATCATATATATATGCTTATATTGTCAATCTCTCACTGCAGGTACATAGTTACTGAAACCTACAAAGTAATTTACAATTCTTAAATTAATAAAGCAAAATTCTCAAAAGTTATATATATACATACACTCAAAACTGATATAAACTACAAAGATAAAAACAAATCTTATTTAGTCGTATTAATAACAATATAAAAAATTCAAAACATGGAACATTATCAAATTTATAACACATAATTCCATTATCTTTTACGTTGAATCCAAACAAATAATTAATTGAAATTAATCTAAACAAATAATTAATCAACCAAAAATCAAAGTTTTAATTAAGAAAACAAAAAATCACATGAACCCAAAATAAAAATTCTCAATAAAGAAAAAACATATAAGGTAAAGAATTAAGATCAACCTACTAAGACGAAAATACCAAAAACCCCAAAACTTAAACCTTCCAAATTTTATAGAATCCCCAAATTCTACTTCAAAACCAAACAAAACCCTTCAAATTCAAAAAATTCATATATAATATACCAAATAAAAATTTACCACACCTTGGGTTGGAAGACATAGGTTGCAGCTTTGATTTTTCTCCAAAAAATAGAGATGCTTCATCTGCTGTATACAATATAAAATAATTATTAGAAATTTCAACCCAAAAACCAAACCCACAAAAACACTATCAAAATATAGAGATTAACCCAAATACTTAGAAGAAAATAAATTCTAAACATAACAAAACAATAAGATAGAATGAAAATGTCAGACACATATGAAAGCAAATAAAAAAGACAAAACCTACGTTTTTTTTTTTTTTTTAGTTGAGTCTTTCTCCTTCTTATTTTTTTTAATTTTAAAGTGAAGTTAAGTTTAGGGTTTTGAGATGGTAATTGCTAGGGTTTTAAGGAGAGAAGAGAGAGTCCTACCAGGAGTCTAAATAATATAAACAATTCAAAATATGGAACATTATCAAATTTATAACACCTAATTCCATTATCTTTTACGTTGAATCCAAACAAATAATTAATTGAAATTAATCCAAACAAATAATTAATCAACCAAAAATCAAAGTTTTAATAAAAAAACAAAAAATCACATGAACCCAAATAAAAATTCTCAATAAAGCAAGAACATATAAAAATTTACCACAGCTTGGGCTGGAAGACATAGGTTGCAGGTTTGATTTTTCTCCAAAAAATAGAGTTACTTCATCTGCCATATACAATATAAAATAATTATTAGAATTTCAACCCAAAAACCAAACCCATAAAAACACTATCAAAATATAGAGATTAACCCAAATACTTATAAGAATATCAATTCTAAATATAATAAAACAATAAGATAGAATGAAAATTTCAGGTACATATGAAAGCAAATAAAAAAAGACAAAACCTACATTTTTTTTTACGTGAGTCTCTCTCCTTCTTATTTTTTTAATCTTAAAGTGAAGTTGAGTTTAGGGTTTTGAGATGGTAATTGCTAGGGTTTTAAGGAGAGAAGAGATTTTGGTATTTTTATGCAAAAAACGTTATTTTAGATCTAGGTGATTTATTTCCTTGTTTTTAGGCTCTTTTAATGTTTTTTTAGGTCAAATTTGGTTCCTATTATGGTTAGGTATTAATTAGAGCTTATTTTAGAATATATTTTCTTGTCCATCAAGTTTTATGGAGCCTTTTTTTTTTTTTTTGAAAAGGGATCATTCATTCATATAATCATAATAACAAAGCATCCTGAATCAAGGCCTCCACAGCCGGAGGAGGAGAATCCTCCATCCAATACACATCATTATCTAAAGAATTCCTAGCATGTTGAGCAAGAGCATGTGCAACTTTATTTCCACCCCTTCTAGTAATGCTAATTCTAGCCCATTCTAAACAAAGAACCAAGTGACGAATGTCATCCACCACATATCCTAATAGAGAGGAATTAATCCGCAACGATGCAATGGCTTGCATAACATTCACATTATCTCCCTCTATGATCAGCTTAGAGAATCCAGCATCCACAGCAAACTCCATTGATCTTCTACATGCCAGCAGCTCTGCTTCCTCACTAGAACTCACCTTCGGACCAGATGCTGTCATTGCCGCCATAACCTGACCTTGCTCATTTCGAATAATTGCTCCCACTCCAGTTCTGTCCAGGTCTGCGAAAATAGCTGCATCAAAGTTTAATTTGTAAACTGATGATGGTGGAGGCTTCCAAGAATCACTGCACTGCTGGTCCGTCTGTGGCACATTCAACTGCACCTGGGCTTGTCTGTAATCTGTCAAGAACTCCGCTGCTCTGTTATTCAGGTTCCTTGGGTCCATTAGATTCCCACCAAAAACCACACGATTCCGCTGGTTCCATGCAAGCCAAGCCTGAACCCAAAACAGCTCCAGCTCCTCTCTCGTCAACCTGTCACTGAGATACTCCATAAGCTGCATCACGTCAGCTACACCTGAACATCTTTTCTGCAATTTTCGACAGCTGCCAGCCCAAATATCTTGCACCGCAACACACTCCCAGATTGCATGGATTGTACTCTCGGATTCCCTTAGGCAGATTGGGCATTTATCATCAGTTAATACTCTTCTCCGCACCAAATTAGCTCTTGTGGGCAAAATTTCAGAACAAGCCCTCCAACTGAAAACTTTAATTTTGTTGGGAATTTTGAGATTCCACAAAACCTGCCATATCTTCGGACTTGCACTACTGGTTGATGATTCGGCCCTATCCTCCCCTTGTATCCTCCTTGCCACCTTGTAGGCTGACTTAACAGAAAAACTCCCATTGTTATTATAGCTCCAAATGATAGAATCAGCCACGTGTCTTCTGCTAAGCTGAATACTACATATTGCTTTAGCATCATCTCGATGGAAACTCGAATGGATCAATTCACTCCTCCATGCATTTATCTCCGGGTTGATTAAATCTGACACAGCCATCTCGCTCAATAAATCATGATTAGGATGTAATACCTTATTTGTAGGATGATTCGGGATCCACCTATCTCCAAGCACCCTAATTGAGCTCCCATTGCCAACCCTCCAACAATAACCAGCCTTTAGAATAGGCAAGGCAGCCACCAAACTCCTCCAAACATAAGAACAACCCGGTGATTCCTTAGCATCAAGGAAAGAGGATCGGGGAAAATACCGCGCTTTGAAACACTTATGAAGTAAGGAATCATTACCTTGAAGCATCCGCCACCCTTGTTTAGCCAACATAGCTAAATTAAAAGCCCTTAAATCCCGGAAGCCCATACCACCCTCCTTTTTTGAAATTGATAATTTATCCCAACTCTTCCAATGAATTTTTCTCTCATTGCCTACTTGTCCCCACCAAAATTTAGCACATAAACTATTCAATTCATCACACAGTTTCAAAGGGAGTAGAAATACACTCATCGTATATGTGGGTATAGACTGAGCTACAGCCTTTATAAGAATTTCTTTGCCAGCTCTAGATAACATCATACCTTTCCATCCTTGCAGCTTCCTCCATACTCTATCCTTCAAATAAGCAAAAGTGTGATATTTGTCTCTACCAATCAAAGTTGGCAGCCCTAGATAGGATTCAAACTTCACCACCTCTTCGACCCCCAAAATCTGCAACATCTGTTGTTTCTGATTATCTGTAGTGTTGTTACTGAAGAAAGCTGAAGACTTCTCCAGATTAATACTTTGACCTGAAGCTCGTTCATAAGTTTGAAGAATTTCTGCTATCACTTCCCCTTCCCTTGGTGTTGCTTGACAAAACAACAAAGAGTCATCTGCAAATAATAAATTAGTAACTCTGGGAGCACCTCTACAGATTGACACACCTGTAATCCTCTTGTCTAGTTCAGCTTTAGCCAACAGAGCAGTAAAGCCTTCTGTACATAAAAGAAACAAGTATGGTGACAGTGGATCTCCTTGACGTATTCCTCTAGATGGATATATCATGCCATGAGGTTTTCCATTCACCAAAACAGAAAAAGATGGAGTAGTAACACAGCTCATCACTTTTTCTATCCACCTTGTTGGGAAACCCAGCTTCTCCATAATTTTTTCTAAGAATGGCCATTCAACCCGGTCATACGCCTTACTAATGTCCAGCTTCAATGCCATAGTCCCTTTCTTGCCCTTCTTCCTCACATGCATGGTATGTATAGTCTCATAAGCCACCAGAACGTTATCTGTGATCAATCTGCCTGGAACAAAAGCACTCTGGGTGGGGGAAATAATATCTGGAAGTACCTGTTTCAATCTATTGGCCAATACTTTGGAAATAATTTTATAAATCACATTACATAGACTAATAGGCCTAAACTCAGACATTCTCTGTGGATTTTTCACTTTAGGAATAAGTACAATGTTTGTGTGATTTATCTCAGGTAGCATATTTCCATTATTTAAAAAATCCAACACAGCAGAAACTACATCATCACCCACTATATGCCAGAATTTCTGATAGAATAGAGCATTCATACCATCAGGTCCTGGAGCCTTTGTAGGCCCCATCTGGAATAAAGCCACCTTAATCTCCTCAGCAGTAAACTCACCCAACAGAACCTCCTGCATGTTGTCAGTCACTTTATTTGGAACTGCACTCAAACATTCCTCCATTTGATCAGCTGCACCTGCACTAAAAAGATTGTCAAAATAATCTGAAGCTACTTCAACAATCTCCTCTAACTCCTCCACCCATTGCCCATGTGGATTTTGTATACCACTGATGTGATTTTTCTTCCTCCTTTGTGTTGCTTTAGAGTGGAAAAACTTCGTATTCCTATCCCCATGCTTCATCCATGAAATTCTAGACCTTTGTGCCCAATAAATTTCTTGTTTCTGTAGTAGATCATCCATTTGTTTACTCACCTCTAGGAATTCGGCTTTATTTTCTTCAGTATTTTCTGCTTCATTCAGCCTATCTAGCCGTTTTTGGAGCTCCTTAATGGCTGTCTCATCAGGTTTGGCCGAACCCCAACCTGATAATTCCAGGCCACATGCCTGAATTTTATTTTTAATAGATAGCAGCCCATGTGATTCATCCACAGACCTTCCCCATGCCTCCTGAACAACTTCTTCACAGTCAGTAGAGAGTAACCAGGCTTCCTCAAATTTAAAAGACCTTCCACGTTGCTGTCTTTGCTGCTGAAAAGAATGGACTTGTAACATAATTGGTAGATGATCTGAAGCATGTGTGGAAAGATGAGTAATTGTGCTCATTTGAAATTTCACTCTCCACTCTTCATTTGCAACTCCTCTGTCCAGTCTAATTTTTGTATTAGCATCACCCGGCCTCTTGTTGTTCCAAGTAAACGGATATCCCCTATACCCCAGATCCTGAAGATGACAAGAATCCAAAGCCTCCCTAAAAGCTTCAACCTGTGCATATTGAGGTGGTCTTGTGCTTTGCTTTTCCGATGCATTTAAGAATGCATTAAAATCTCCAATGACCATCCACGGACCCTCTACAAATGTCTTCAAGTGTTGTAGCAATTGCCATGATTTTTCCTTCTGTTGTGCCTCCGGCCACCCATAAAACCCAGTTAGATACCATTTAAATCCATCCTCCTCCGTTACAAGAGCCATTACATGATTCACAGTGTAATTAATAATCTCCAGTGTAATAGTATTTTTCCACAAAAAAGCTAACCCACCACCTGCATTAGGATGTTTAACAATAACCTTATTTTGAAAAGGTAGATTGCTATATAAATTTTCGAAACCATCCTTATCTAGTCTAGTCTCCATAAGGAAACAGACCGCGGGATCTTTTTCCCTCACAAGCTTGCGAAGGCTTCGACCTGTCCAAGGGTTCCCAAGCCCTTGGCAGTTCCAACTAAGCAGCCTCATTGCTCCCGGCAAGGGTGGCTGTCCACCCCCGCCGATATATCAACAAAACTTCCTTCCACCTCATTTTGTTTACTTCTTTTATTTCTCTGTTTCTCATTCAGCTCACAGTTCGCATCATTCAATTCACGTTTGCCCAATCCAGACATTGCAATGGCCCTAGTTAGACCACCAAGCCCAAAGTCCATTCTATTTATCCTAGTCCATGTGCTTTTGGGCTTAACAAATGATGGCCCAGGAACCTCCAAGACCGAAGGAGCATTGAAATCATTAAGTGGCACGTGCATGAGGGCTGCCTCTGTCCTGCGCTTGTCCTTTGCCTTATCCTCTGAAAATATGGCCTCACCGAAATTCTTGGCCAAATAATTATCTCCCTTATCTGTTACCATGATTTCCGTAACTTCAGTACTGTCCTTTCCCTCCACGTTTGCTTCCATATTCGAAAATATCTCCCCTGGATTCACGGCCTCTGTTACCATGATTTCCGTAACTTCAGTACAGTCCTTTCCCTCCACGTTTGCTTCCACATTCGAAAATATCTCCCCTGGATTCACGGCCTCATCTTCAGCCACCGGCGTAGAACTTTCTGGGCTTTCCTCCATCACAGCCGCCGTTCTCTGTATGTCAACCACCACTGGACTTTCTGTATCTTTACCCTTGCCCTCCTCCGGATTGGATTTGGGACTGAAATTTTGAGTTTGCACAACCTTCACACGACCTCCTACTGCCTTAAGAAACCCACCGTATGGATACTCCACACTTCCACCGTTTTTCTCCGCTGCATAATGCACTGCACAATGTTTTAGATCATGCCCCAGCATCCCACAAAAATAACAAAACAGAGGAAGCCTTTCATACTTAAAGTGCACCCAATGACGCTCACCATCAGAACCAGCAATAAACCCACCCCTTCTCAGAGGTTTTGTTATTGGTAAAGCAATTCTCACTCGCAAAAAGAAGTTAATATCATCCTTCCTTTTCCTCCCTTCAACCTCCTCAACGTCTCCTAGTCTGCTTCCAACTTCCTTTGCTACCTGCGGAGAGAGCATATCAAACGGAACCCCCCATATCTGAACCCAAAGCGAGGCTTTCTCCATTCGAATATTTCCTACGGTCATTCCTTTCTTCCATCGTTGTAACATAAGAAGTTGATTGTCAAACGACCAAGGACCCCCTTTCAGAACCCTATCCATCTCAAATTCAGATTGAAACTTGAATTGAAACAGATTCGGCCCCACTTCTAAAATCTGCAGAGATTCATCCAGACCCCACGCTCTTCGTATTGTATTCTTCGCAGCCATCTTATTAAAAGATTTGCATGTTAAGAATTTTCCGATCAGACTCAGTTGACAACTCTCCAGGGCTTCAACTCGACCTTCATCAGAAATAGTTATGATTTCTTCTTCCTCAGACGTCAATTTCATTCTATCCATACTATCAGCAACCTCATCAGCCATGGTTATTGGAAAAAACAAAGACAAAAACAATACCCTTTGCTCAAGGCCAAGGGAGGGAGGAACTCGTGTAGTCACGAGAGAGAGCGCTCCACGTAGGGAGAGAAAAAAATTTTATGGAGCCTTTAAATAGGCCTCTAAGTTTGTATACGTTTTTCAATATTATTGTTATAAGATATAAAACCTAAAATAAAAAGAATCAAAAATAAAAAGAAAAAGAAAATAGTGATGATGTGGAAAATTGTGAGAACTTCAAAAGTTTCGATTATATATATATATATATATATAGAATATATAGATATAGATTTATATATATTTAAAAGGTAAAGCATAGTATTTATTGTTGCTACATTCCTGTTGAACCACATCAACAGCCACATCATCCACTTATTTTCTACTTCTTATTTTTTCTTTTTAAACTTCTATTCTCTCTATTAAAAAAAAAAAAAAAAAAAAACTATTCTTCTACCTATTAATCCACATTTACTATTACACTTCAACGTTTCCCCTCCCTCTTTACCTCTTTATATCCCCACTACTCTCTACTTCACCTCTTTATCTCCCCACTACTCTCTACTTTACTGTTAAACTTCCTTTATCATTTTCTCTTTCTTATATTTTTACTCTTCTACTCCCTATTTTATTTTGCATAAATTCAATATTATTTCTCCCATTTAATTGATATTTCCTTACAAAAAAATGTGAGTACTCTCTCTCTCTCTCTCTTTACTTTCTTGTGGATTTTTGTTCTTTCTTATAATTCTAATTAAGATTGATGATTTTTTTTCTTATAAAAAAATATATATGTGTTTTGGTATTGTGTTTTTTTAATTTCCCATTACAAAGTCTTCTCTCTCCCTATTATAGCTTTGATTGAATTTTGATTTAGGTTAATACATAGTTTTTTTGGAAATAAAAATTTGAATTTATGTCAAAACACAATCTACATGACTATGAATTTAAATATGCCTACCAATTTTTTGAGTAATAAATTATAATAAAGTGTATCTTTTATTCCTTTTGTTTCATTTTAATTTTGTTTAATATAACATTGTAATTTTGTGATGAATTTTTGTTATTATGATAATCTCATTATTCCTTCAAAGATAAGAAATTTGAAAAATAAATTTGAAACTTATAAAGTTTAGTTGTATATCAAATATAACACACTACAACAGAAATTAAAAAAAAATATAGTTCACCTTAAAAAAAAAAAATTTTTTTGAGAAAACAACTTAAAAAAAATATTAATCAAACATACAAAATATAATAGTAAGATACATTTGTACTTTGTAGAGATAAAAAATAAATATATATATATATATATATATATATATATATATTTGTAGAAATCTTTAAAAAAAAATAAATAGTACTTAAAATAATTGTCATTTTTTATATATTACACTCTATTACATAATATTTATATATTTCTACGCATTGCGTGGGTCTGCGATGTCCAAACATAAAACTGTCTCTAAATTTAGAGTTTTTAAGTCTAGCTAAACTACCTCTATCGCTAACTTTGTGGATTCTACCAGCAAATGAAGGAACAAGGAGTAACAGATGACAGGCTCCAATTACTTCAAGGAGTAATGGGGGCATTTAGGCCTGGGGTCTTAACAGCACTTATGGGAGTGAGTGGAGCCGGAAAGACAACATTGATGCATGTTTTAGCAGGAAGAAAGACAAGTGGTTACATCGAAAGTGATATTAGAATCAATGGATTCCCTAAGGTACAAGAAACCTTTGCAAGAATTTCTGGTTATTGTGAACAAACTCACATTCACTCGCCTCAAGTCACTGTGCGAGAATCCTTGATTTATTCAGCTTTCCTTCGTCTCCCTAAAGAAGTCAACATTGAAGAAAAGATGGTTTGAACTTGATATAACTCTTACAAACTGTTCTAAACCTCGTATGTGGCAACCTATGAAGCACGGGTGTGTTTCCAGATTTGGGTGCGGGTGCGGGACTTGGCAGTTTTTGAAAAAGTAGGGTGCGGGTGCGGGTGCGGCGGGGTGCGCGATTAAAAAATTGTTAAAAATATTTTTATTTATATTTTCTATATATTTTTACTATTAAAATATTCTTAAAAAACACATTACTATACCTTGATTCACAAAACAAAGAAAGAAGAAGGCAAGAAACATAAAACAAAACACAAAACAAAAAAGAAAACACAAAAGAAGCAACAAATATTCATAATAAAATTGAGGAAGGACAGATTTAGGATGTTTGGGCCTCATTCAAATCTGATTTTGGCTGTTCCGGCATGATTCAAGGACGATTTTGGCCGTTTCGGTTACTGGTCGATACGACCCAATTCGGACCATACGGCCCAATTTTGGCCGAATTAGCCTGGTTTGTCATGAATCGGCATGAATCGAAGCCTAATCGGTGCGAATCCGTGAAAAAAAAAAAAAAAAAAAAAAAAGTTTAGACACAGCATCGATGCGCGGGCAGCCACGTCGGACGCCGCACCCCGCATCAAACTCTAGTGTGGTACCCTTCCAGCCGCATCCGTGCTTCATAGGTGGCAACCTATAGGGACTAAATCAATTTCTTCTTGGGTTTATTCTTTTCAGATTTTTGTGGATGAAGTAATGGAATTGGTAGAGCTAGACAATCTAAAGGATGCTATAGTGGGGCTTCCAAGAATTACAGGGTTGTCAACAGAATAACGGAAGAGGCTGACAATTGCAAACTTTGCAGCTGAGCTTGTTGTCAATCCTTCAATCATTTTCATGGATGAACCAACTTCAGGTCTTGATGCAAGGGCAATAGCCATTGTCATGAGGACTGTGAGAAATACTATAGATACTGGAAGAACCCCGCAACATGGATGCTTGAAGTGAGCTCAATGGCTGCTGAAGTTAGGCTTAAGATTGACTTTGATGAACACTTCAAGTCATCATCCTTGCATCAGTAAGTCAAGATATTCGTCATAAAATTACAAGAGCAATGGTGATTGCTAGTCCTGATCTTAAATATGCATTTATGTGCAGGAGAAATAAGGCCTTCGTAAAAAAGCTAAGCACTCCACCACCTGGAGCAGAGGACCTATATTTTGCCACACAGTTCTCTCAATCCACATGGGGGCAGTTCAAATCTTGCTTATGGAAGACATGGTGGAGTTATTGGAGAAGTCCAGATTATAACCTTGTTAGATTCTCTTTCACCTTGGCTGCCGCCTTAATGGTTGGGACAATTGTCTGGAAAGTCGAAACTAGGGTTGTCCAGGCAACCCGCAAGACCAACCAACCGGCCAAACCGACGTGACCGGAACTGTCCGCCGCCCAATCTGACTGCTTCGGCGGTCGATGGTGGGTCCTTACTTTACAAAACCGATTCTGGCGGATTAGGTGAGGGTCTCTTCCAACAATACCCGAGCCACCCGACCTGACTGCCATATAAATGGGTTTAAAGGTCTGAACTCTGAAGTTTGTTACTCTCAGTTCTCAGTCTCAAACTCTCAATTCTTACTCTCCTCTCAGTCTCACGATCTCTGCTACCCTTCGCCGATCAGGCTCGTCATCGATCTCTGCCTCTCCATCGTCAATCTCTGCTCTTCGTTGTCGACCTTCGCTCTTCATCCTCAACGTCCCAACTCGTTACATCTCTTAGGTTCGTCGACCTTCTATTTAATCTCTTAGGTTCGTTTATCCGTGGATTTGTGGATCTGTTCTCTGGGTTTTTGTTCTTTGGATTTGTGGATCTGTTTTTTGGGTTTGTAGATCTTCTATTTAGGTTGTAGATCTATTGATTTTGTTCTTCAGGAATCAAATTTCAGTGTTTGATTTGTGTATATCAGTCGAAATCGAAGCAGACCACCCCCCACCCGTGCCCAATCCGACTCAACCGGTGGCTTTTCGCGGTTGGCGGCGGGTCTAGAACTTCTCCACCCAATCTGATCGGGTCGGTTGCGGGTTGGGCACAAACCTGACCCGGACCGACCCATGGACAGCCCTAGTCGGAACTAAAAGGTCTTATGTTTCCTTCAAATGATATAATTTGAACTATCTCATTGATTTTATGGGCAAAATAACTCAAACCTTCATCATTCTGTTGACTAAGTTTTTTCATTGTCTAAAATATTTTATGGTATAGGGAGGCTGCAAGTGATCTTACTGCGATGGTTGGAGCAATGTATGCAGCTCTAGTGTTTTTAGGAATTAATAATTGATCAACAGTACAACCGATGGTAGCCATTGAAAGAATGGTGTTTTATCGAGAAAGAGTTGCTGGGATGTACTTTGCATTGCCATATGCCCTTGCACAGGTTGGAATGCATTAATATTATCATCCTACTCTCAATGACTTCATGTTTTCAAGTATTTTTGTGGTCTAAATAGGGAATATTAGGAGTTCAAATTTATTTTGTAAAGACGACTTATATCAGATTGTTGAAGAAACCCAACTATTTGAGTTCATGAATTATGTTCATCTATAAAACGTCCACTTGGCTTTTCACATAGTAGGTCACTTTAGCTCTCGTTTTGTATGGTACTTCACTATCATAAGAGTGTTAATTTCATTAGGATCGTTGCACATTACATTGGAGTGTCATTGATATTTAAGGATCTAAATTTTCTAGGAGAAATCATTTTTTTTAGAAGAGTACTCAAATTTTTCCAACCACTAAATTTCCAGGCCCGATTTTCACAAAGAGAACTTTAACTAGAATGTTACCACTCGTGTCAATCATTTCTAAATAGGAAAATAACTTTAATGTTTATTATGCAGGTGATTACCGAAATACCATATGTGCGTGTTCAAACTTCATATTATACACTTATTGTGTATGCCATGGTGGGCTTTCAATGTGAAAGTTCAATTAGTGTGTAAAACATTAACAAATGTTTAGACCCCCAATTTCAACAATACCAACACAAGCTTATACATAAACAATATATATGCAGAATGATGAATATAAGCTATAACCAAATTAGTAAAATACTCTAAACCATAATTAATCACAAACACAATAGCAATTAAAAGGTAAAGAGTAAGGGAAGAGAGATGCAAATACAAAGATAACATCGGCACGTGTTATCAAAGAGAAAATCGAAGAACTCGGCGAAAAACCTCTCCGCCGCCCTCCCAGCGGTCAAATGATCCACTAAAGAATAAAGTTAGGATACATAAATAGTAGAAGACCCTCTAAGCCTAATCTACCCAATGCACCTAAGCCCTCTAAGCTTCTTGCTCCAACAGGGTTACGCTTAACCTTGTGTTCTTTAGCTTCCCGGATCCCGCAATAAGCCAATTGCATCAACCAAATGAATTGGTCATCTCTAAACTGCTTCCCAAGCACCAAAATACCTCATCACTGATATGAGTATGGTGAGATAAGGATTTGACAAATGTACCTCTCAAGGATATGCCAATGGAGAGGGTGAGAGTAGAGGAATTTGGAGAATCAAATGATAAAAATTATGGATATGTCAATCTTGTTTTTATCTAGGGTTTCTCTCTTAAAATTCTCTCTAGAAACTCTCTACATTTCATGGGTATAAGGGTATTTATAGTAGTGTATGTGAGGAATGCGAAAAGTCAGTTTTCATCCAAACAAGGGATTCAGGCGACTCAATCTCGCGAGTGGAATGGGTCACGAGTTTGAGTAGCGAGCTAACTGCCTGGTCAGACTGTACATTTTGTCCTGTAGTGCTCCAACTGTCGTGACCCTTCAGTTCCCTGCATGCTTCACACATGTGTCACTTTGGCGACTTGCTAGTCACGAGTCAATTGCAAGGCTCCTTTGTATGCACATATTTTGAGTTTTCTTCACACTTGGTAGGACAAATGTGATTCATTTGTTAAGAACATATGTCATTCTTTTATGTAATTGGTTAATCCTTTAACAAAACGCACTTTACTTGTAATTGAGTAGTTCCAGGTGTTTTTAATACTTCAAGAAACTGTGTTTCAAGATCAAATGTTGAAGTCATCAAGTCTATCCAAGAAACAAGCTGAAGAAGTGCAAGTTCATTAAAGCTCGACAGTTAGCATGTGTTGAGGTTTAGAAAGCTGCTTAAGCCCGTGTGCTTGACACCTGGTCGACATCTGCTCGACACCTCCTATCTGTCGAGGTTTAAGAAAAAAAAAATTTCTGTTATGTTTTCTTGGGATCCGTGTTTATGTGTTTGGACCTTCCTTTCTCCTAACCCTAGACATATAAAAGGATTGTTTTAAGGGCCTTCAAAGAGTACACAAGTTGCACAAGCATTGAGCAAAGTCTATTCAAGCAATTTGTGACCGGAGACAAAGTTCGCCCTAGTTCATCTCTTTTAAAGAAGTTGCTGTGTATGTGCACCTTTAGGTTTTGTGACCAAGCATTTTCTTGATCTTCATTGTGGATGAATTGAAGAATTTTGTGGCCAACAACTCTCTCTAGTTGGTGATTGAAGTCGCGTACTGGGATCCGCACAATTGGTTAGTCACGTACTTAGGAGCCGTGCATCAAAAGGGGAAATTGTCACTACAGAACAAGTCCAATTGGGTATTGGGGTAAGGGTTCAATTGTAGGTTGGTATAAGGTACTGAGATTCCTTTACTTGCAACCGCTTGTTGTGATAATAGTGAAATTTTAGGAGTGGTAACCTGAAAATCACCCGGTGGAGTTTTTACTGTTAGGTTTTCCCCATTCGTAAACAAATCACCGTGTTAGTTATTTCTTGCTACATAATTAGTTTATTGGTAATTTGTTTGTGCTACCACGCATTTGCATGTTAATTAACTTAATTAATTCACTTGGCTAAATTAATTAGTTAATTTATCACAAGGGGTCAATTCGTTTTTGGCCTATCAAGTGGCATCAAAGTAGGCACACTCTGATTAGGTTTAATCTTTGCTATGTTAATCCATTGACCCCTGTTTGTCATGGATAGAGAACAGTCATTAATTATACCTCCTTTATTTGATGGCACTAATTATGCATACTAGAAAGTACGCATGAGAGCTTTCTTGCAGTTTTTAGATGAGAAAGTGTAGCAAGTTGTAGAGATTGGCTGGACCAAGCCAAAGAAAGCGCCGGCCGATTAGGATGAAGCAAAGATGAAGGCGGCAAACTTCAACAACAGGGCATTGAATGCTTTATTCAGTGTGGTCACCAATGAGGAGTTCAAGAAGATATCCTCGACTGAAACTGTTAAGGAAGCATGGACCATCCTCCAGACAACCTATGAGGGCACAAAGGCTGTCAAAGATTCAAAACTTCAGAGGCTCACTACAAGCTTTGAAGAGATAAAGATGGAGGAGGATGAGTCGTTTGATGAGTTCTATGCCAAGCTAAAGGACATAGTGAACTCATCCTTCAATCTTGGGGAAACCATTCCTGAACCCAAGATTGTGAGGAAAGTACTCAGATCTCTACCCGAGAGATTCCATGCCAAGATTACGGCAATCGAGGAATCAAAGGATATTGACAAAATTCATTTGACTGAGCTAGTTGGAAACTTGCAGACCTATGAGCTAAGGTTGACAAGAATTGGCAAGTCGGGTAAAGGCAAGAGCATGGTTTTGAAGGTCAAGAGTAGTGACACTAATGAGTCTTCAGATGATGAGGATTCTAAGATGAAGTCCTACATTACAAGGCAATCCAAAAATTTCATGAAGAATGCCAATGGAAGGAGCTTCAACAAGGACCGTACGCAATCCAGTTCTTCTCAGTTCAAGAGCCAAGACAAAGGAAAGAAGGATGCAAAGGATGGTGGTCAGTACACTGTTCCTGCTGGACCTAAGTGCTTTGGGTGTCATGGATTCGGTCACATGAAGCAAGAGTGTCTCACATATCTCAAGAGCACTGGGAAGAGTAAGGCACTTGCTGCAACCTTAAATAACACTAAGGCTGAGGATGATTCCGACAATGAGGATGACGGAATCTTGAATGCCTTCACTGCCACAGTCAATCCTACTGAAGGGATTGTTGAAGACGTGGACGAAGAAGAAGAATTGGTGGATTCTAAGTGTGAGAAGATGGATGATCAAGATGATATCCATACAGCCTATGAGAAACTGTACAAGTTTTCTGAGAAGCACGAGAAACTATATAGGCTGGCCACCAAGAAACTCAGTGATGTGGAACTTGATCGTGAAGAGCTATCCACAAAGTTTGATGAGGCTGGTCAAACTATTGGAGCACTGAGCTTTGAGAACAATTTCTTGGCTGAAAAGATCAAGAAGCTTGAAGCAGAGTTGTTTCAAGTTAGAGCTTAATTGGAGAGGACTTCAAGTGCAAAGCTTGATGAGATGCTCAGCATTCAGAAATCTGCTTCGGATCGTACAGGCTTAGGGTATGGTCTTTCTTCCTCTAATATTGCTTCTACTAGTGCTACTGTTTTTGTTTTTCCTGCTAATAATGTTGAGATTAAGAACAATAATGTTAAAACTAAATTAGCTAGTGAGAACTTAGACAATGGTAAATCTATCTTAGGAGCACCCCCTAAGCAAGATAAGAAAGATGTTAAAAACCCTAGGGCTAAGAAGGCCAACTTTCAAAAGCCTAAATAGAAGAAGCAGCATCTCTGTCATCATTGTGGAGCTGCCGGTCGTACTCGACCAAATTGCTATAAGTGGTTAGCCACTAAACAGAGCAACGACATGATAGCATCTGGAAGCCAGAATCAGCTTCAATCCTCTCTTACTCCTCTTGGAGATCTTCTCAAAGCCCTCATGTTCCTTTTGAACTTGAACGGTTTCAATTTTTCCCCCTCACCGCCGATTCAAGGGTTTAATCAAAGGAAATGTTCTTCGAAGGCGTGGAAAGAAAAGGGCTCCAAGTGATTCTATCACTTTCTTCTATCTTCCTGTTTTTGTTTGTTGCATTACTTGTGTGTTTTGCTTTACTGTTTTAAGTCAGTCTAGTTTTATGTTTTGGTTTGTTTAACATGTTTTTGTTTGTTTGTTTTCAGTTTTGTTTTTTTTGTTTTTTTTTTTTTATATAAAAATAAAATTAAAAATTAAAAAATCAGAAAAAATACAAAAACAGTGTGTGTTTTGTGTACATTGGTACTTGTGTACCTTGAATGGCCATTGAAATAAATTTTTCTAAAATTTGTATCTTTTGTAGCTTAGATGAACATCTCTATGCACAACTAAGCAAGTGAGCTTTGTAGCTCTTGTTTGTGATGAGTAAGATTAAGTTATCTCTTGTACTTAATACTCATATTACTCTTTTTGAAGGGAAGGACTAGGAAATCCTAAGAGAAAGGCATAAATAACCATCTCACCACTGTTGCCCACCAATCATAATATGACACCTGTATGCTTCGGCATAACAAAAGTGCAGTGTCAATGACATTTGTGTGCTTCGGTATAGCAAAATTGGAATGTCAAATATCAATGGGTATTTCTTTTCTCTCTCATATATGCCCATGCATGATATGCTCAATAAAAGAAAAATAAGCAAAGAAAAATAAGAAGCAAAAAGATCAAAAATGCTTTTAAATATGATTGCAAGCATGTATTCTAGGAGATGTGGGCGTTATAGGATGTACCTCAAAGGTGACAGTCCCCATCAAACAGTTATGATTGTGTATGAGTTAAAGTGATTTTCTCATGTCTCAAATCATCATAACATGTATACACTTATGCAATCTTTCGATGTTTCTCACACACAACACGCAATATTCTTTGCTACTCCTGATACATGTGCAGGTACAATATAATTTGGCCATCACAAGGTTTTAAATGTGTTAATGTATGCTTACTAAACTGTCTTAACTTGTTTTTGAAATATAAAATTGGTTAGACTTGTTGTGTGTGTGTGTGTGTGTGTGTGTGTGTTTGTGTTTGTTTTTGAGATCCATGTGCTTAAAATTACTGTTGAGAGATGATTTTGAGAGCTTAATATGTTGATTGGATCATTGGTTGAGTTGCATGTTGGATTGCATTCTTGTCTGTATTTTTCTCTTCTCGAAAAACTGTTTTTAAAAGCTAGCTCGACACCTCCTCGATGCCTAGCTATCTATCGAGCTTCTCAAGTTTTTTTTTTTATCGCAATCTCGACAGCTCCTCGACACTTGGTGGATCGATCGAGAAAGCTCCTGCCTCCTTAATAGCTTCTCAATACCTGGTTGATCGATCGAGCTTCTGTTTTGTATCTGGTGCTCTATTCCTCGATACCTCCTTGACATCTGCATCTGTCGACGACCATTTTCTCGACACCTTCCTCAACAGATGGCTCGACACCTCTCGACACCTTATCTGTTGAGATTTACTGAGGATTCTATAAATACTTCCTCGTGCGATCCGGAATTCATTTCTCTCGATCTCTCTCTTGATAGCTCTCTCTTTTCACTCCCAATCAATCTTATCTCACTCCAATCTTGATCCTCAAGGTTTCTTCAAGCCTTTTCAAGGTTTTCTTCACTTGATAAGCTTCTATTCTCTCATTCTTCATGCATTTCATCTTTTAAAACCTAGGTTTTGTGGTTTTTCAAAATTGATAAGTTATTGTTGAAATTTTGGGATGGTTTTTCACTTATATGAGTTTAAAATCTCATGCATTGCATTACATTGGCATTATAACAGTATTTTCATGCATCTAGATGTGTGCAATATGTTTGTGTGTTGGTAGGATTGGATTAGGCTTAGCCCATGATGAATTTTCTTTTGCATGTCACATGTTCATGCATTCCCCATGCATACGTACTCTCTTTTCAATATATCTTGATATATTTAAATTGTTTGGGGCTTTTCTGATTGTCTCTTTCTCTCCCTCTCTGTCTGTTTACATTAGTTGTGTTTATGGCACCTAAGCGTAAATCTACTCCAGCTCGAAACCCTTTTCGTTCCAGAGCTTCTTCATCTTTTGATTATGCTCCTTTTCTTCTTCGGTTCCGTGATGATGATTCCCACAAGGCATTCTCAGAGAACTTTTCTAGACAAGGTGTTCATTCAAAACGCCAAGTCATTTTGGCGGACTTCACTGACACTGACCTTCCCACTGTCATTCACAGTCGGGGATAGGAGTCACTGTATGACGTCTCGGTCACCTATCCTCTCGTGCTTATCCAAGAGTTTTACTCCAACATGCACGGGATTGATCGTTCAGTAACTCTTTTCTTCACTCGCGTTCGAGGTACGAGCATCCCTATCACACCGCAACTTGTTGCGGATGTGCTTCGGATTCTTAGGATAGAGTTTCCTGACTATCCTCGTTATGAGCATCTAAGGACTGTGTCCAAGGATGAGTTCATATCTGCTTTTTGTGAGCGCCCTATTAAGTGGGGTGAGCATCAGTTTACACCATGTCGGCCTTTTGCCAAAGGTCCTAGATTCTTGAACATGGTGATAACCTTTGTACTACATCCTCTCTCTCACTACAACTCCATTACAAAGCCTCGTGCTCGATTTTTGTTGTCCCTACTTGAGCATCTTACTATAGACTTCCCTTCTCATTTCATTCTTTCTATTATAGATGTTCATTTAGATTCGGCGTCTCATGATAAGCTCATCTTTCCTTCCGCTATCACGAGGATTTTACGCCATTTTTTTGTCCCTTTTCCCGTGTCCGACCATTTCACCTTCATGTGTGCCATAGACGCCGCTACCGTAAAACATAGTGAGGCGCAGTTTCGGTCGCGACAGGAGTCAACAGCACCTCCCTCCCGTTCAGCTTCTTCATCTACATCCGCTCCATCTACATCCGCCCCCTCCTCTTCCATGGGCGATGTGTCACTTGGAGACATCATGGCGTAATTGCAGCTTATGGATGCTCGCCTTGATACACTCTCTATTGAGTTGTATCAGGCGAACGTTCATGTTGGTTGTATTGCACGACGACAGGCAACCATGGGTGGTTTTGCTCCTAAGGCTTCTCCTCCACCACCTCCTCCAATGGCTTCTGATTCTGATGCTGAGGATGACGATGATGATGGCAATGACGATGATGCTTCGGATGATGATGATGGAGATGCTAGCTCTACCGATAAGATGTCTACTTAACACTCTTACCCTTTGTCACTCATGACAAAAAGGGGGAGTAGTTTTGGGATATAAGAGTAGTAATTCTTAGGGGGAGAATTAGTATAGGACCATTTTGTTAGGGGGAGTGTTGATATGAGGGATGTAGTCAAGATATGAGGTATCTTTTCTTTTCTTTCTCTTATAGATACATTGATCTTGTATATTAGGTCTTGTGACCATTTTTACACATGCATTGTACTTATCTTCTCTATATGTTGATGTATGTTTCTTTCACCTATCTTTCATGTGTTGTTTCTTTTCTCTCCTTTATGCACATGCTTCTTATACTTGTATGCAATCTATTATTTCTGTTTCACACAAAGATGCCTTAATGAGTTTTGTTTAAAGTGTTTCAGAAATACAGGTTATCAAAGTCTACTCGTCATAAACTCTCTTCTTGCAAAATTTTTCAAGAGTTTGTGTTATGATAGATTTTATTGTATTCAACAAGTGAATATAAGTTGAGTAATTTATGACTTCTCTCATATGTTCATTTGTTTGTGGTGGTTTTGTCATGGATTGCCAAAAGGGGAGATTGTTAGGACATATGTGGTTCACTTGTTAAGAACATATGTCATTCTTTTATGTAATTAGATAATCCTTTGACAAAACGTACTTTACTTGTAATTGGGTAGTTCGGGTTTTTTTAATACTTCAAGAAACTGTGTTTCAAGATCAAGTGTTGAATTCATCAAGTCTGTCCAAGAAACAAGCTGAAGAAGTGCAAGTTCATTAAAGCTCGACAGCTAGCATGTGTCGAGGTTTAGAAAGCTACTCAAGCCCATGTACTCGACAGCTGCTCGACACCTCCTATCTGCCAAGGTTTAAGAAAAACAGATTTTTCTGTTCTATTTTCTTGGGATCCGTGTTTATGTGTTTGAGCCTTCTTTTCTCCTAACTCTAGACATATAAAAGGATTGTTTTAAGGGCCGTCAAAGAGTACACAAGTTACACAAGCATTGAGCAAAGTCTGTTCAAGCAATTTGTGACTGGAGACAAAATTTCGCCTTAGTTCATCTCTTCTGAAGAAGTTGCTTTGTATGTGCACCTTTGGGTTTTGTGACCAAGCATCTTCTTGATCTTCATTGTGGATGAATTGAAGAACTGAAGAACTTTGCAGCCAACAACTCTCTTTAGTTGGTGATTAAAGTCATGTACTGGAATCCGCGCAAATGGTTAGTCACGTACTTGGGAGCCGTGCATCAAAAGGGGAAATTGTCACTACAGAACAAGTCCAATTGGGTATTGGGGTAAGGGTTCAACTGTAGGTTGGTATAAGGTACTGGGATTCCTTTACTTGTAACCGCTTGTTATGATAATAGTGAAATTTCGGGAGTGGTAACCTGAAAATCACCCGATAGGGTTTTTGCCGTTAGGTTTTCCCCATTAGTAAACAAATCACCATGCTATTTATTTTCCGCTGCATAATTAGTTTATTGGTAATTTGTTTGTACTACCACGCGTTTGTATGTTAATTAACTTAATTAATTCACTTGGCTAAATTAATTGGTTAATTTATCACAAGAGGTCAATTCGTTTTTGGCCTATCAACACTCTCTCACACACAATCCTTACATAATTTCCACTTATATATAGGGAATCTAATTGCTAAAATACAAGCAAATTTGGCACGGAATAAAGCCAACACATGATTGAATAAATTCAACCTTACACAATGGACAGCAGCAAAATTCTTCTGGTTCTTCTTTGTCTTCTTCTTATCCTTCCTATACTTCATATATTATGGCATGATGGCTGTTTCTATCACACCAAACCACCAAGTAGCTTCCATTTTTGCAGCAGCATTTTATTCTCTATTCAATCTTTTCTCAGGCTTCTTTATCCCAAGACCAGTAAGCACTATTTCTCCTTTCAAAAATAACTTTTTATGAATAAGTTACTCTCGCTTTTTGACATATATTTTCATTGATTTTTGGACTTTCAAAAAATTCCAAAGTGGTGGGTTTGGTATTATTGGATTTGCCCAGTAGCATGGACTGTCTATGGATTGATTGTGTCACAATATGAGGATGTGGAGGACACCATTAAAGTACCTGGGATGACGACTGACCCCACTATCAAATGGTATATTGAAAACCATTTTGGGTTTGATCCCAATTTCATGGGAACAGTTGCTGGAGTTTTGGTTTGCTTTGCAGTCTTCTTTGCATTCATGTTTGCCTATTGCATAAAGATTCTAAACTTCCTGATCAGATAGAAGAGTGCTATGAAAGAAATTCTTGTTATAGCAGGTTCTACAAATGAAAATGATTTTTGCAATCCTAGATTGAAAGATGCTGATAGCAGGATTCTTCTTCTTATTAAAACTTACAGGTTGCCATGTATTATACTATTATTACATCCTATTCAATTTGCGTTGTTTTATTATTAACATTTTTTTTTTCTTTCAACCTTGATTTAGTCAATAAGTATACATGTTAAGCAATGCTACGTTCACAACATTTTCATAATAAATTATAAGTAGTAAGTCATTATTGATTTTAATTTGAATCCACAACTTAAATTACTTTTTTTCCACCCATAACAACTAATAACAACTTACAACTTAAGATTTGTTGTAAAAATATCATGAATATGGAATTTCTCGTACAGCTAATGTTGTCAAGAATTTAAGACTAAAAGTACCACAAAAACACTAATATAGAAAGTGTTGGGTCTTTTAGATGTTTCACTGTTTTTATGTAATTTTGTGGGCTTCCATTTGTATTTGGGCTTGTGTGAAGTGAAGTGGAGTGGTCGAAGTGCAAAAATGGAGGTCAAACTGTAGGGTAATTTGCTCCTACGAACTGTAAGGCAAGAGGCGAGAACAATGTGTTCAAGTTAGAAATTCCGTTAGAACAATGTGTTCTCCCCTTTCTTGTACGATCTTCGGTGGA
Organism: Quercus glauca; assembly: GCA_023736055.1. NCBI lineage: Eukaryota > Viridiplantae > Streptophyta > Magnoliopsida > Fagales > Fagaceae > Quercus > Quercus glauca. Next base: position 21,891,943 of record CM043319.1, on the reverse strand, counting down.
GCGAACTTCAAGAAAAACAGCAAAGAATTATGTTACGAAATTCTCTATTTAAGCTTCATTTCTCACAAATTTGTAACCTATAATTCCCAAATCCCAAATCCCAAATCCCAGCTACAAATGATGCACTCAAACTCAAACACACGGGGTCATAACCGGTCTAAGCAACGATTTGACCATTAAAACTGGCTTTGGATTTTGGCCTGTTTGATCCCTCTTTCTAATTACTAAAAATTAAACAATTTATTCTTTCTCCTTGTCTTTCAATTTTGATTTGTAGAAGTTCTCACATTGAAAATTTAGACAATCTTTATAAAATCTTTCTTCTAGATCCAAACTCAAGAACTAAGATTTTTTTTTTTTTTTTTTGGTAACATTCAAAAAACTTATATTTTAAAAAGGTTTTGGAAACGAGTTTGACAACACAAAACACATTTGACCCTAACACCAAGGTTTAGAAGCAAACCTTATTTGAGACTTTTTGAGAGTCGTGTGGTGTACACAAGCAATAGGAGATTTTTAAACTCTCCCAAAGCAGGGACGGAGCCAGACCATCAAGGGAGGGGGGGCTAAAAAAAAATCATTACTAAAATACTTTTTTTTTAATCAAAATACTAATTTGTTAGTAAGATTTTTGCTAAGATTTATTATTTACCTAATAATACTTTGTTGTCTCTTTGATATAATTATAAATATGTCAAACTATTTATAAAAATAAAATAAAAAATAAAAAATTGACAAATTAAAAGACAAAACAACACAGCCATGTCAATGACTCAATAAAAAAAACACTGCCACTGACCCACTCTACCACCACCAATATTTTTCTATAAAAAAACTACCAAAGAAAAATTTACACAGTTTTTTTCCTCCTTTCGCCGCAACCCCCCAAAAAAAGGCACAAACTTTAAACATTCAAACAAGACCATCACCAACCACACTAAGAGAGCTCAAAATCATAATCCGACCGAAATCAAAATTTAAATAACCCCAAAACATAAAAAATATAAAAATAAAAACCAAACTTACTTTTAAAGGATCTTTCACCTCAGGTTTAAGTTCCACCTTGACTTCCTCTAGCAGATCTGGTGGCATGTGGCGACAATTTACTCAAGCACTCTCTTCTAATGGTGGTGGTGTGGCCTTTTATAGACTTTTTGTCTCTATTCAACTGAAACCCTCTCACGGGTATTTGAGTTTTTTTTTTTTCCCTTGAAATTTTGTTGGGAATTACGATGAGAGTAGTGAGAGTGTGAGACTAACATACAGATGTAGTCTTTATTTTATTTTATATTTTAATCAAGGCTTTGCGCTGATTTTATGTTGTTTGGGCTTATTTGTGTGGTTCTTTGGGCTTTTTTATAGTTTTAAAGGGCATTTTGGGGACCAAATTTAATTTTTCATGGGCCAGATTCAAATTTATGTATAATACAAGTGCTCTTTTTTCTTGTTAGGCCAGGGGGGGAGGGAGGGCATTGCTCCCCCTGGTCCAAACATAGCTCCGTCCCTGTCCCAAAGCATCAATCAAAGTTCAAAGTTCAAGTTTCTTAAGATCTGGTGATTAAGTTTAAATTATTGCTTCATGTATACAACAAGTTTGCTAGAGTGAATCTTCACATGGGCTCTTAAAGTCGTGAGCGGATGTTCACATCCAATGGAGTCCACCTATAGAAAAGTCAGTGGATTCAGAACTGCATTGGGTACATGAGGTAGCAAATTAGAATTTGGTGGTTCTATTTGTAAACTTTATTTCTATATAGTAAATCTATTTTCCTTAGGTTTGGTGGTTAAACTCTCATAGTGGTTTTTATTTTGGAATAGTTTTCTATTATTTTTCTTGAGTCACCATATTATATGTCCTTTATTTTCTGCTATTATTTTCTTATGCAACATTGTGTTTGGCTATGTTAATCATAGCCACATTGATAATTGGACTAAATAACCTATTTGGCTTAATAATTTGGTTAATCGACACAATTGGATTGGGGTCTAAATTACCTAACAGTTGTTCTTACTTTTCTATATTCTCATTTCCTCAAGCAGATGATAACTTAGATCGCTTAGGTTTTGGGACAATTGGTAATTTAATATGGTATCAGAACAAGAAGATTTGAGTTTGTTTACTATTTCCTCCACTCTACCTCTCATTCAAAATCTCACGTATTGGCCTCACCTATTAAAAGGGATTTTGAGCCCACACGTGGGGAAAAGTGTTAGAAATATGAGATTAAATGTTTAAATTTACCACATCCTAATAGTTTAAGTTTTTGAAAGAATTTGTAATTTAACAATATATATCAGGAATATTAGTTTTTATTTTGATATATGGTTACAACTAATTGTGCTCTCATGTTTTCCTTTAATAAGAAGGGCAACAATACTTGAGAGAGAGAGAGAGAGAGAGAGGTTATAAATTTAGTATAAAGGTGATTTTGGGTAAAATGTAATAATGAGTGTCTAGATTTTATTTCATTTTCTTATTATGCTAATTAGTTGATCACGGACAATATGTTGTCACCAAATTAGTTGATCATGGACAATATGTTGTCACCAAATTGTTAAATCAAGTTTTTTTTTTTTTTTTTTTTTCCTACAATCACTTGCATGACTTATAAATCATTGAGAAGATGATATGTGATTTGTAAAAAATAAAAAATAAAAAATAAAATAAATCCTTAACATTTATAAAGATCTCAAAATAAGAACACAAATATAAAAGGATTTCTTTAAAGTGTTCTAAAAAGATAATGATGTAAGCTTTTTTGTTAAGGATTTTGTGAATTCCAATTGATGAAGTAAAATTCATCAGTCCTTGTAAGTGCATCCAAATGGAGCTAAGTCCTTGTTGGTGTCCCTACAAATATGGAAAGATGGCTCCCTCAAGGTAGTCACCGGTGTGGTGTCTGCCACAATATTTCCGATGCCCAAGTCAATACAAGGAAACCTTTAGAATAACAGAATAACAATGAGTGGTTTTTGGAGTGTCTATGTACCTTGTATGTAGCTGATTGAGGTGTATATATACACCTCTGAGGTTCTAGCCATTGGGGGCTTTAACTGTGGCTTTAGTGCCCTTTTTGTAACGCCTCAAGGCTTATGAATATGGGTTTTGATGAGGCTCCAACGGTCTACCAACTGTTTAGTAACCGCCCCGGGCATTGAATACTCTTATTAATGGTCCTTCTGTCTTCGTCTATGTCGCATCGAGGTGGACGAATATGTTTGATGATATCGTCCAAGTAAATTGAGCTTGTCAAGCCCGTCACCAATGATATCTAAGAGCAAGGGATAAAAGTGGCATGATTAAATTTATCTTAAACTAAATAACTTTGATTAAAATAATATTAAAACAAATGGGGACATAATTAGAAGATTATAAAGGCAGGAAGGATATACATACATGTATATATATATATATATATATATATATCAATTACTTTTATATTTTTTCATAAAAAATGATTAAGTGAATTCCAATGATAATATTCAAAGAGCAAAGGATAAAAGTGGCATGATCAAATTTATCTTAAACTAAATAACTTTGATTAAAATAATATTAAAACGAATGGGGGCATGACTAGAAGATTATAAAGGCTGGAAGGATACACACATATATATCAATTACTTTTATATTTTTTCATAAAAATGGATTAAGTGAATTCCAATGATAACATTCTAAGAGCAAACGATAAAAGTGACATGATTAAATTTATCTTAAACTAAATAACTTTGATTAAAATAATATTAAAACGAATGGGGGGATGCTTAGAAGATTATAAAGGCCGGAAGGATATATATATATATATATATATATCAATTACTTTTATATTTTTTCATAAAAAAGGATTAAGTGAATTCCAATGATAATATTCTAAGAGCAAAGGATAAAAGTGGCATGATCAAATTTATCTTAAATTAAATAACTTTGATTAAAATAATCTTAAAATGAATGGGGGCCTGATTAGAAGATTATAAAGGCTGGAAGGATATACATACATACATACATATATATATATATATATATATATAGGGCTATCCACGGGTCAGGTTTGGACCCGACCCGGACTCGACCCGCCGGCGTCGGGTGGAGGACGAAGGAACCTTGACTCGACTCGCAGGAAAATCGGTCGAGTTGATTTCAGGTGAGGGTGAGCATCAGTCGGGCCGGTCGGGTCGTCAGAATAAAGAAAGCATCGAAATTTGAAAAAAAGAGTTGCCAGAATCTGGAAAAACTCGCCGGATTCTGGAAAAGTTCACCGGATTATGGAAAAACTCGCCGGATCCCCTCAAATTTAAGCTTGATATCGTCGGATCTCCTCGAATCAAAGCTTGATATCGCCGGATCTCCTCGAATCAAAGCTTGATATCGCCGGATCTCCTCGAATCAAAGCTCGATCTTACCAAATACAGTCGAGATCTCGCCAAATCTCCTCGAATCTGAGCTTGATCTTGCCGGAGTTGGCCGGGTTTGTAGATAACATCGGTCAGGTTAGGTGGCTTGGGTTTTGGAGAAGCAAACCGCCACTCGACCCGCCGGCGTCGGGTTTTTGGAGTCAGGACCCGAGTCCGACCGTTAAAGCAGTCGGATAGGGTGGTTCCGGGTCGAGTCCAGGTAGGTAAGGCGGGTTGGGCAGGTGGCGGGTTGATTTGGACAGCCCTATATATATATATATATATATATATATATCAATTACTTTATTTTTTTCATAAAAAAGGATTAAGTGAATTCCAACGATAATATTCTAAGAGCAAAGGATAAAAGTGGCATGATTAAATTTATCTTAAATTAAATAACTTTGATTAAAATAATATTAAAACGAATAGGGGCATGATTAGAAGATTATAAAGGCTGGAAGGATATACATACATACATATATATATATATATATATATATATATATATCAATTACTTTTATATTTTTTCATAAAAAAGGATTAAGTGAATTCCAATGATAATATTCTAAGAGCAAAGGATAAAAGTGGCATGATTAAATTTATCTTAAATTAAATAACTTTGATTGCTTTCAAAAAAAAATTAAATAACTTTGATTAAAATAATATTAAAACGAATGGAGGCATGATTAGAAGATTATAAAGGCTGGAAGATATATATATATATATATATAACAATTACTTTTATATTTTTTCATAAAAAAAGGTTTTTTATTAAACAAATAAAAAGGTTTTGTTGTTCCTTTTTAAAGTTGGTGCCAAAACAGTAAGTGGATGAAAAATAACCGATAATGGATATTGTAATCCGACTGTGGATTAAGTTTTGGAAATGGCTTAAGAGAAAAAGGTTAGAGGAACAGAGTGCCTGAAAGATAAAAATCAAAAATCAAATCATTTTATTAAAAAAAGAAGAAGAGTAATATTAGTGAATGATACTGCTGCACACTTGACAGCTTTCCAGGTGAGAACAGTATTTAATATTTTTAAAACTTGAAGGATTAATACCACTCACTTAAAATTAAAAGAATCAATTGCGCTTAGGGTAAACTTCAGAGAATAATATAATTTCACCTAAAATTTTTGGTAATCCGAAGAAGAAAATTTTTTACCGTGGACAAGGATATATGTTTATTACATTACAAACTTGGTATTATTGCTGCTACCTCTTTAAAATGACTTTGTTCATAAATATTTATAAGTCCAGAAATATATAAAACTCATGAAAAGCAATGAAAATGACTAGTGGGTTCCAATTATATCAACTGATAAAGTCACTCATGGTTGAATAAGAGATTTGGAGTTCAATCCCCGCCTACACCAAAAATCGATTGGTGTCTTGGTTTGATGATAAAAAGCTAAATTTTATAATGAAAAAAAAAATCTCCATAAACGTATTACATAATCCAGGTAAAATATTAAGAATTTGGTATTACTCTCAATACTTCTTAAAACTGTGATTTATTTACAATCATTTATAAATAAATAAATAAAATCAATTATATGAAACACAAAATAACACTAAGACGTGTTATCGAAGAGGAAACCGAAAAACTCGGCAAAAAACCTCTGTCAGATCGTGTACCTTACTGATCTATCCAACGACCAAGTGGTGAAGGATGAGGGGGCACAAATCTTTTATAACATTCAATCGCAGACCAAGCCCATTAGTATTGGAGTGAATTGTGAAAATCCCTCACAATCCCTCCCTCACAATGCGGCTCCAACAACTCGAACTTATGACCGGGCTCTGATACCACTTATCAGACCATGTGCCTTACCAATCCATCCAACATCCAATTGGTGAAGGATGAGAGGGTACAAATCTTTTATAACATTCAATCACAAACCAAGCCCATTGGTATTGGAGCGAATTGTGAAAATCCCTCACAACCACTCTGTGACCCTCTAGGTAGAAATCGATCCACTAGTGAATAAGTTGGAGTACACGAATAACAAAGGACCTTCCAAGCCTAGTCTACCCAATGTACTTGAACCCTCCAAGCTCCTGCTATCAACGAACTTCTCGAAGTCTTGTCTTCACTAGCTTTCCAAATCTCGCAATACCGTCTGATTGCATTCGCCAAGCCTCACCGGCTTCTTTTGGCAAATCACAATTGCTTCCCAAGCTCCAAAACACTCTCTACACTCTGCATAGGTGTGGGTTTTTGTTTGGGTACAATTCTCCTCTTAAGGTATAACAATGGGAAAAGGAAAAAGAAGAGACTACAATAATTTCTCACTAAAGGATGAGTAGCTCTCTCTCTCTAAAAGTGGGTCTATTGTAGAAACCTCTCTAAGGTTTTCCCTTTGAATAGCCTCCTCTTTACTTTTGTGGGTAATGAGGGTACATATAGTATGAGTGAATGATAAGAAAGTCACACTTAAAATCCTCCAGGCAGAGAGTTTTGCGAGTACCTTGAGAGATGGCCTTTCTCGCGAAGTACTCGTGAAATGTAGCCTAGCACTTGACTCTTCAGCTTCTAGCATGTGCTTCTCATATGGGTTTTCGCGAAAACCTTTACTCGCAAACTTCTTGCAAGCTAGTCGCGAAATTGCACTGATCTTCATTACATGCTTGATTCTTCACCAACTTAATACTAAACCCAATACAATAAAATCCCACAAAATACAAGGAAATAAATTAATGCAATTACAACACTTTTTGTCATGGAATAAAGCCAACATAAAACATAGTTGTAAATCACAACTTTACAATCTCCATCTTTGGCTATTTTGTGACAAAAACACCCTATAACAAACTCTAGACTTAAATGTGAGTTTGGGAACAATGGCAAAACTCACTCACACCTAAATCTAAAACATGTGATAAACTTGGAACAAAATACATGTATCCTGAAACACTTGCACAAAACACATTAGACCCTCAAGGTAAGGCAAGTAACACAAGTATAATGTAACAAGTAAATATGTGATCAAGTAAACATGATGTGAAACAAATGAGCAACTTGATCAAACACTAAACAATCATATGGAAATGATCACAATGATCACATAGCAAAGAAAATGAGCATCCAAACATGCAACTAAAATAGCACAATAGCATAAGGATGTATGCATGTCCAACACATAAACACAATGCAATGAGAACAACAAGGCATAGATACTAAACATAACTCAAAGCACCATATAGAAAACAAGAAAACAAACATAATGAAAAACAAAACAAAACATGGTTTTCTTATAAAAATAAGTCTTCTCCCCCTTGATATATGCATCTCCCCTATGGCTTTCTCCCCCTACAAATGTGCACGAGATAGAATTTCTCCCCCTAAGAATATGCACATGAGTCATATAGAAATGACGATACACTTCAGTATACTCTCTAGTATAGGTCTTCTCCTTCAAGCTATTCGAGCTTGCTTTTCTGCTCATTGCTAGGGTTTATCACAACATAACCTAGTCCACAGCTCCACCTTCAAGCTACTACAACTCATCTTCCTTACATGATATGATATTCAAAATCCGGTAACAATCTTTGCAATTTGTCTTCTTCATGTAGTAAATATTCTCTTTCCAAATCTTCCTACTCTAATCTCCACCCCCCCCCCCCATCATTTCCCACGTCAAATTGTCCAAACACGCCTGCTCTCACCAACTTTTTGTATTTTGGTCACTATCACAAAACTTCATTTTATTTTGCCTACCCCCACCACACACTACTCCTTCATACACCTACTCTTCTCCCTTGTGGGTCCTTTTTGCCCAAGTGTGGGTAATACACCTACTCTTCCATTCCTCTGGTTTGCCCATTTATTTATCCTATTTTATCTCTGCAATGAGGGTCTTAGCTTGAAACTGTCGCGATGCTAGTAGAGCTCCAAAAGTTAGAGCAATCAAGGAACTAATCCGGGAGTCAAATCCAAATTTAATATTCCTATCTGAAACTAAAATAAAATCTACTAGTGTGGAAAAAATTAGAGTAAGGTTGAATTTTGTTGATTCTTTTTGTGTGGATGCCAAAGGCCAAGTTGAGGGACTATCTTTATTTTGGAGGTTGGGTTTGGAATTGGAGGTTGTTTTCTCGGATAGAAATGTGATTGCTAATTTAATATACTCAGATCCTAAAAGGTCTCCATGGATGTTATTTTGCTATGGACCTCCTTGGAGAGCCAAAAGGAAAAGGTTTTAGGCTAGTTTAAAAGATATGACAAAGTCTTTCTCAGGGCCTTAGGCAGTTTTGGGTGACTTCAACTACATTAAAGGTTCAAATGAGAAAAGAGGGGCTCATTGTGTCATGGAGGGGTCAGTTAATAGCCTCAAAAACTTTATTAACAACACTGGTGCAATTGACCTAGGATGTAATGGGTCATCATTCACTTAGTCTAACAAACAGGAAGGGCTAGCAAACATTAAAGAGAGGTTGGATCAACGTTTTTGTGACCAAGAATGGCAAACACTCTTCCCAAAGGCAGGTATTAGACATCTTGTTAACTCCAATTCTGATCATAATCCTATGCTTTTAGATAATCATATGGAGAATTCGAATACTGTTCGCCCTTTTTGTTTTGAAGCTATGTGGACTAGAGATGAGTCAAGTAGAGAAGTAGTGGAAAATGCATGGCAAACGAGAATAGATGGTTCGCGGAGTTTTAAATTAGACAGAAAGCTGGATGCTACGAAAGGGAGCTAGAGAGATGGAACAAGGAAAGTTTTGGTAATTCAAGGGAGATAATCAAGGAGATAGAGAAGAAGATTGTAATGATCCAAAATTTAGGGCCTACCAGAGAAAATTTGGAACTTGAAGCTTCATTAAGTTTGGAACTTGATGAGTGGCTGGCCAGGGAGGAACTGAGATGGAAACAAAAATCAAGGGAACTCTAGTTGCGAGAAGGTGATAGAAATTCAAGGTTTTTCCACCTATCTACCATAATAAGACGAAGAAGGAATTGTATACAGGAGATCAAATTAGATGATGGATCTTGGATAAGCGGTAGAGCAGACATCCAAGAATACTTTAATCAAAATTTTAAGGCTCTATACCAATCAAGCTACCCAAAAATTCTCGAGAATCTGGAAAACCTTATAGATACGTGCATATCTGATGAGGAAAATGAAGAATTGTGTAGAGTTACCTACAAGGGAGGAAATTCATAAAATTATCTTTTAAATGAAATCCCTCGAAGCTCCAGGGCCGGATGGTTTCTCGGTTTTATTTTACAAACATTATTGGGAAACAGTGGGAGATCAAATTGTGCAAGCTACTCAAAGTTTTTTTAGAAATGGGTGTGAAAGCTCGAAAATGTGTTGAAAACACAAGAGCTGTTTAGACCCCAAGTTAAAGTTACGACTCGATTGATTTTACACAAACTTAATACTAAGTGCGGAATAGTGTAAAAGCTAGCAGATAAACAAACAAGCTACTCTAATCCATAATCAAAGCAACACAGCAGTAAAATGGAATGTAAAAGAGTAGGGAAGAAAGATGCAAACACAAGATAACACGCCGATGTGTTATCGAAGAGGAAACTGAAGAACTCGGCAAAAAACCTCTCCGCCGCCCTCCAAGCGAAAATCAATCCACTAGACAATCAGTTGGGATACATGGGTTAGTAAGAGACCCTCCAAACCTAATCTACCCGATGTACCTAAGCCCTCAAAGCTCCTATTCCTACAAGACTTCTCAGAATCGTGTCTTGTCTAGTTCTCCGGATCCCGCAACAAGCTCCATGTTGCATCTGCTATCCTTGGATTCTTCCAATGCTTCCCAGCAGCACTAAAACTTCACTTGACACTTTGAAAGGGTGTGGTAAGTGTTTGGGCTATCAACCTCTCAATGGTATGAAAATGGAGAGGTATGAGTTGAGGAAATTCCACAAGCAAATGTGTAGAGAATTGTGGGTATAACAATCTCTAAGTCTCAAGATGTTTGGCTAAGGTTTTCTCTCAGAAGCACTCTTTAACATTTGTGGGTAATGTGGGTATATATAGTATAGGCACAGAAAGTGTGTATCATAATGGACAGTCTGGCAGAACGGAATGTCTCGCAAGTGTCTCGCGGTAAGGCCTTACCCGCGAGATACTCGTGAAACACAACCGTCTCCATCCTAACCTGACTCTTCGCATTCCAGCATGTGCAAGTCACATGAGTCACTTCGCGGGATGCTTAGTCACAAGCTACCCACGAAAACTCTTCAGTCTTTAATTGCTTGAGTCTTCACACTCTCTCTCTATCACACAACCCTTACAATCAAATCCCACAATAAATACAGGGTACAAAAAATTGAATAAAATTACAATCAAATTTGGCACAGAATAAAAGCCAACAAAACACATAGTTGTAAATAACAACTTTACAAGGTGGTTGTTGAAAGAATTGAATCAAACTTTCATATCTCTAATTCCCAAGAAAAATGGGGCATGCAATTTTGGTCAATTTCGGCCCATCAATTTGTGTAATGTATGCTATAAGGTGATATCTAAGATCTTGGTAAATAGATTGAAGTCTTTCTTATCGAGATTGGTGGATCCAGCACAAGTGGCCTTTGTCCAAAATCATTGGATTACTAAAAATGTAGTGCTTGCTCAAGAAGTGGTGCACAGTTTTAAAAAAGCAAGAAGAAAGAAAGGTTTCTTGGGGATTAAATTGGATTTCCAAAAAGCCTATGATCGGATGGAATGGGAATTCTTATTGCTGGTACTTAAAGCATTTGGTTTCAATGATAAATTCATAAACTTGATTAACTAGTGTATATCCACGGTCCAATTCTCAGTGCTTCTAAATGGAGGCCAACGACCAAGCTTCTACCCATCTCGTGCGATTAGACAGGGAGATCCCCTCTCTCCCTATCTCTTCATTCTAGGAAGTGAGGTTCTTATAAGGCTTATAAACAGGGAGGTACTACAAGGCCAACTTTCTGTCGTTAAAGTATCAGGTACTACTCCTCCCATTTCCAAACTATGTTATGCTGATGATGTTATTCTGTTTTGCAAAGCAAAAATGCCAAAAATTATTGTTTTAAAAACTTGTTTGGAGAAATATTGTCTTTGGTCTGTGCAGGTGATTAGTGTGGAGAAATCTAAAGTATTTCACTCTAAGGGAGTCAATCAACAAATCCTAAATCAATTAAGATGTTGCTGGGGGCTTAGCAAGCTTCCACCAAATACAAAATACTTGGGTGTACCACTGTTCTTTTCAGCCAATAGAAGTAAAGACCTCAGACCAATAAAAGAAAATTTGGAAAATAAGCTTTGTGGCTGGAAGAGTAAAAATTTATCTTGGCAAGACAGAGCAACTCTCATTAGCACACAGTGGATGTCAGCTATACAATTCCCCAAAGAGCTCTGCGATCAAATGGATGCTACTATCAGACGATTTTGGTGGAACCCAAAATCCAAATCTGGGTCCTTTTTAACCCCCCTGGCATGGTCATCTTTATATTAGCCACAAAAGGAAGGTGGTTTGGGATTTAGAAGATCATGGGACTTCAACCAAGCTTTCCTTTGCAAACTTGCATGGTGGGTTCTAATCGAGAAGAATTGTTTGTGTGTCAATGTACTCTGGGTTAAATATATAGTCAGAAATAATTGGTTGAATTAGCACACAGTGGGAAGCTCATCACCATTTTGGAGAAGTGTGGAAGGAACCAAAAGTTTGTTATCTTGGTGTGCCTGCCTCCTAGTAGGCAATAGGAACTCAATAAGGACTTGGAATGACCCTTGGATCCCTGACCTCCCATCTTTCATTCCAATTCCTAAAGAAGGAGCTAACCCCGACTCTACCATATTAGTGTCACAATTACTCAATCAGAACACCTAGGATTTAACCAAGATAAACAGCCTCTTTGATGAACCCACAGTTAAGCTAATACAGAAAATCCCCCTCTCTTTAGTCTCTCAGAATGACAAATGGACTTGGACCCAAACCATCACAAGAGACATGTAAGTCAAGTCTGCATATTGGATAAGCAGAAATACAAATCCTCCCTCTAACCAAGATACAACCCAGGGCGAAATTTGGAAAACAAAAATCCATGATAGGCTCAAAATGCTTTTATGGCGAATTGCTGCAGATTGTCTCCCTACTAAAGTATTATTGTCCATATTTTCTGATATTGGTGACACCATTTGCCCTCTATGCAAGTCTGAGGAAGAATCTTGTCTCCATCTTTTTGTATTCTGCCCTTTTGCAAAGGCCATTTGGTTCATAGCCAATGGGGTTTAAGAATGGAAGCCTTGAACTGCTGTCCACTTCCCAATTAATCAAGGTTTTTCTTTCTCTTCCTTATGAATTTGACACGGGGACTGCATAGGGATGAATTACTTCTGTTTGGGGCTATTGTTTGTGATGCTATATGGAAAACTAGAAACCATTTAAAGGTCTGACTCCCAACCTAGATGCAGTGTGGCAGAAAATCTCAAGGACTACAGCAGAGCACAGATTAGTTATTGCCAACCATGACCGCCCTTAGATAGCTAAAATGCCACATAGTTGGTCTAAACCTCTTAGAAATGCAATCAAAATAAATGTTGATGCTGCATGTGGTGTTGAGTGTTCTGCAATTGCAACTATTGCTAGAGACTGGAAAGGAGAGTTGGTATTTTCTTGTTCCAAAAGAGAAAATACCACACTCCCTCTCTAAGCAGAAGCAGAAGCTATATTATGGGCAATAAGGTTGGCAAAAAGGTTGGAATTTGAATCCATATGTGTAGAGAGCGGTTGTAAAGTCCTTGTTGATGCTGTTGTACCCCCCTGCCAAGGCATCCCCTGGAGAATTAAGAGCATTTACTATGATTTATCTGCTTTGCTGTCACAAGTCCCAAACTGCTTTGTTTCTTGGGTTCCTAGAACGGCAATGGTGTAGCTCATGACTTGGCCAAATGGTCTGTAAAGTACAAGGTGTATGGTCCTTTTGTTATGGCCTGTTGCCCTTCTTGTTTTGAATTGTAATTAGGGAGGAATCGATCTTCCCCTCTTTGTATCTTTCTTTGTTTAGTAATAAAATCTTTCCAGTTCATCAAAAAATCTTATATATACATGTTATAACAATTTACACAACAAACATTAAAATGAATCTAAATGCTTCTTATATAAAACCAATTGGCCCATGAACAATAATCTTTGAGAAATTACCTAACAACTTAGGTAATGATTTAGATCCCAAATTCCAATTTTACGGCTTAATCACTTTTAGGTTAAACTATTAATTAACCTCAAATATAAATGATTAAACAATTTAATAATAAATGGACATTGTAAAGTTGTGATTTACAACTATGTTTTTTGTTGGCTTTATTCCATGACAAAAAGTGTTGTAATTGTTTTAATTTATTTTCTTGTATTTTGTGGGATTTTATTGTATTGAGTTTAGTATCAAGTTGGTGAAGACTCAAGCTTAAATGGATCTCGCGAGTGTCTCGCTGGAAGCTAACCCGCGAAAGAGCCATATGAGAAGCACGTGCTGGAAGCTAAAGAGTCATGCCAGGCTGTCGTTTTCGCGAGTGTCTCACTGGTAAGGCCTTCCCGCGAGATAGTCGTGAAACATTCTGCCTGGAGGATTTCTATAAGTGACTTTCTTACCCTTCACCTATACTATATATACCCTCATTACCCACAAATGTTGTTGAGGCTATTCAGAGAGAAAAAACCCTAGATAGGTTTTCTACAACACACACACCCATCTTTTGAGAGAGAGCTACTCATCCTTAGTGAGAAATCATTGTAGTCTCTTCTCCATCCCTCTCCCATTATCATACCTTGAGAGGAGATTTGTACCCAAACACAACCCACACCTATTCAAAGTGTAGAGAGTGTTTTGGAGCTGTTGGGAAGCATTGGAAGAAGCCAAGGATGGCAGATGCAACATGGAGCTTGTTGCGGGATCCGAAGAGCTAGACAAGACACGGTTCCGAGAAGTCTTGTTAGAGTAGGAGCTTGGAGGGCTTAGGTACATCGGGTAGATTAGGCTTGGAAGGTCTCTTGCTAACCCATGTATCCCAACTGATTGTCTAGTGGATCGATTTCCGCTTGGAGGGCAGCGGAGAGGTTTTTCACCGAGTTCTTTGGTTTCCTCTTCGATAACACATTGGCGTGTTATCTTGTGTTTGCATCCTTCTTCCCTACTCTTTTACATTATGTTATACTGCTGTGTTGCTTAGATTATGTATTATAGTAACTTGTTTGGTTGTCCGCTCACTTTTACCCTATTCCGCATTTAGTATCAAGTTAGTATAAAATCTATCGAGCCGTAATTTTAATTAAGGGGTCTAAACAGCTCTTGTGTTTTTAACACATTTTCGAGCTTTCAATTGGTATCAGAGCGGGTACACTTGTTTTGGTTTAAATACCTAAGTGTGATCCTTGACCCCTTGTGTTTATTTGCCATGGATTGTGCTTTATGTGACTCTTTATATGATTTGGTTGATGACAAATGTAACATGCCACGTGTTTGTGAAAATACCTCTATGAGTGTTAATCCTCATAATTGTGATGACATGTTGCTTGAATCCTTGGGTGTTGTTGATATTCCTAACATTAAACTCTTGAAGAAAAATGCTAAGAAGTTTCATAAGGATTTAAGCAAGTTATTTTGTGAAGATGATTTGATTGCTAAACTCAATAAATCCAACAAATTGGTTGAAAAATATAAGAAACTTGCTGAAAATTCTCTTGAAAAGCTGAAAGAGTTTGACTTGGATGCTAAACTTGTTTTGTCTAACAAACTTGTTGATGATCTTAAATCTGAAAATGAATCTCTTAAGATGCATGCCAAGTGTTTGATTGCTAAACCTATTGTTAAAAAGGATGAAAATATATGTTGCAATCATGTTGTGGTGCCCGATTTTGTGCCTAATGTGTGTTCTGCCTCAAAGGACAAATCGGTGTACATTCCTCCACATAAAAGAAATCAAAAGGTGGAGAGAAAGGCTGTTAAGTCAAAGCCTCTGTTTAGGTCCAATCCTAGGGAATTGAGTGGATCTAAGTTTGTTCCAACTTGTCACCATTGCAGTGTGATTGGTCATATAAGGCCTCAATGTTCTAAGTTGAAGAGAGAACAAACCCAAGTTACTAAATCCATTCCCAAAAAGTCTAATAGACCTAAACACATTGTTTGTCACCATTGTGGTGCCTTTGGTCATCTAAGACCTCATTGCTCTAAGTTTCATGCTTTTAAAAGAATCAAAAGAAAAGAGAAACTTGAGCTTCTTGGAAGTTGTGCTATGAATGCTAAACCGGATTTGAGTGAAAATAGCATGTTGTTAAAGAAAGTGTTTAATGCTCTTAACTCCTTGACTATGTGCATCTCTGGTTCTCATTCTTCCAACCCCTATCTCACTTCTCATGAGACACTCATTCCAAACAATCATTCCATTTGGATGAGGAAGGGTTCCTATGGTTGAGCTTTTACTCTTTTGGTCCTTGATCTAATTCTTTCGATCTTTGTAGGACCCTTCATGCATTGAATGTCATATCTTCATGCATTTGTGCATTTTGCATTTATTTGTATACATTGTTTTTGTTTTGATCTTACTTTTATGTTTTAGTTTTGTGTGAGTAAAAATCCAAAACCACATAAAAAATGAAAAATTCAAAAAGTTTGATCGTATATGTTTGAGCACATTTTACATATGAGTTTGGCCTAGTTCCTTCGTACTAATGGCATTGTGCATTTATGAGCTTGGCTTGTTCTGTATGCATCTATTTCTATGTGGAAGAAATCTTAAAAACTATGTGTGACTGTTGTAAATAGATCTTCAAGCTTGTCATGAATGATTGGTCAATAATCTTGTTGGTCTTGATACTTGCATAGACTTGTGTCTGTAGCTCTTCCCACTTTATTTTTATGCTTTTGCAAAAAGAGCTCACTAAATGTAAATCTCCAAATGAAAAGAGATATTGAGCTTTAAAAGCCTGTCGCACACACTAGTATTCGACTAGGAAAAAGGGAAAGCGACTCTTTTAATGTAAAGTGTATGGTGCTCAAAAAGCCCAAGGCTAATCCTCAATGTTGAAATATCAAAAATTTCAAGCACCGATCTCAAAATGAGATGTTTTGTCCAAAAATGGATCAATTGTTATGCTTTATGCAGAAGCTAAATGAAAAGCTTCTAAGCTGTGTATTCAATGTGTGGGAGGTCATATATACTCATTTCTATAATGGAGATAGTCCACTTGATTTCGTATTAGTTGTGTATAACTCGATTGAATTGATCATTGAAGCTTCACTCTAGTCTAAGGACTATTCCACACTTGATCCTCACACACAACACACAAGACTTTTGTTCAATGAATGTCTATTTCATTTGTGTGATTGTATATGTTCAAATGTGATATGTGTGTGCTCAACCATATGTGATTCAAACCAAAAAGATTTTTGTTCTTTTTGTTTGCTTTTGGAAGTGATTTGTATCACCTATGTTTTTCAAAGTTTTTAAAGTGTTTTTGTGTGAAAAAAACATGTTTTCTGGGTGTTTTCGTGACCTATTTCATGTATAAGCTCAACTTGGAGTTAAATAGTCCAATTTTAAAGCTTTTTCAGCTTTGGATAGAGAGTTTCGCGACTATTTCGCGAGTAGCTTGCGAGTAAGGCTTACCTGCGAAAATTTCGTGAGTACTTTCACGAGTCAGCTTCCCACGAAAATTTCCATATCAGCTTTTTAAAGCGCTTTTCGTGGGTCTTTTGTTTTAAACTTCTCCCATCTTCTCCCGAACCCCTGTTTTAATGTTTCAACATCTAAACCCAACTAATTTCAAGTGTTTTACATTCCATAAACATTTCTAAGGTAATCTTTAACTCTTTTCATTGATTTTGTGCCTTAGATTACGTTTTTGGGGGTTCTATGTTCATAGTTGGGATTTTCTCAAATGGGAGTTAGAAAACTTATTTTGTCAATCTTTTTTATCGGGCTTTGTTTTAAATGATAATTTTCTTTGGATGTTGGCCCCTTGTGGCAAAAATATCATGTATTTAAGCAAGATTTTCATATGTTCTTGCATTGTTTATCATACATGTGCAGTGTGTGCACTCCAAGTGTTTGATAAAATGCCCAAATGGCATTTTCTCGTTGTTTTGGACTCCGATGAGTACCAAATTTTGGGGATCACCATAATTATTCATGTTTATCATGTTTTTATCATTGGTGATGTGTTTTGTACACTTTGCCCCTTGAGTGCCTTGCTAATGCATTAGTCATGCATCATACATGCACACTAAATACACACTAGATGCATTTTGCTGCACACACTCTAACACTTGACATGTTTTTGCATTCACTCACGCTAGTTAAGTATTTTTAGACCTTTTAGCACATATAACATGATCTTGTGTCTATGTCTTGCCTAGATCCATATCATGTTCCATCATCCTTAGCATGTCATGTTCTTTATGCTTTGTAGCATTTAAAAAAAAAATGTTTTTGTCTTATGTTTGAGCTTCATTTTCTCATTCATCTTGCACCCCTCATGCATCTTCTTCATATTTTTTTCTTTCCCTCTTTCCTCTTGATATATTTGTCTATTCGTGACAAAAAGGGGGAAAGTATACCGGAGAGTATACCGGTGTGTTTCGTCATTTCTATATGACTCATGTGCACACTTTTAGGGGGAGAAATTCTACCTCGTGCATATTCGTAGGAGGAGAAAGCCATAGGGGAGATGCATATACTAAGGGGGAGAAGACATTTTTTTTAGAAAACCTTGATTTACTTTATGCTTGTTTTCTCATTGCTTTATGGTGCTTTGCTTTAGTATCTTTGCTTTGCATCATGTTTATGTGTTGGTACACACTTGTACCCATAATGCTTATGTAAGCTGTTAAGGGTTTGTTTGCATGCATATTTGTAAGCTTTTATGGTTTGTACCATGCTTAGGCAGTACCTTGCTTATGCAGCCTTTTTGCTTATGTACTTGATGTTAAATGTCATGCATTTTACTTCAGCACAACACTCTTGTGCCCTTGTAGGATTGTTCCTAGATGCATATATGTATTTTGCATTGGTTAAGTGTGGGACATGCAATTGATCCTTTAGATTGTTTGCGTGTCCAGATGAGCATTTACTTGCTAAATGTTCATTGTAGTCATTCTTTAATGACTGTTCTTATGTTTACATGTTTCACATCATGTTTACTTGATCGTTTTTTACTTGTTATATATACTTTTCTTTTTATCACCTGATTTACCTTGATGGTCTAATGTGTTTTTTGTACAAGTGTTTCAGGTTACAGGTATACATGTTCCAAGTTCATCACAGCTTCTAGATTTAGGTGTGAGTGAGTTTTTCCATTGTTCCCAAACTCACGTTTAAGTCTAGAGTCTGTTACAGGGTGTTTTGTCACGGAATAGCCAAAGGGGGAGATTGTAAAGTTGTGATTTACAACTATGTTTTTTGTTGGCTTTATTCCATGACAAAAAGTGTTGTAATTGTTTTAATTTATTTCCTTATATTTTGTGGGATTTTATTGTATTGGGTTTAGTATCAAGTTGGTGAGGACTCAAGCTTAAATGGATCTCGCGAGTGTCTCGCTAGAAGCTAACCCGCGAGAGAGCCATGTGAGAAGCACATGTTGGAAGCTAAAGAGTCATGCCAAGCAATCGTTTTCGCGAGTTTCTCGCTGGTAAGGCCTTCCCGCGAGACAGTCGCGAAACATTCTGCCTAGAGGATTTCTATGAGTGACTTTCTTACCCTTCACCCATACTATATATACCCTCATTACCCACAAATGTTGTTGAGGCTATTCAGAGAGAAAAACCCTAGATAGGTTTTCTACAACACACACACCCATCTTTTGAGAGAGAGTTACTCATCCTTAGTGAGAAATCATTGTAGTCTCTTCTCCATCCCTCTCCTATTATCATACCTTAAGAGGAGATTTGTACCCAAACACAATCCACACCTATTCAGAGTGTAAAAAGTGTTTTGGAGCTGTTGGGAAGCATTGGAAGAAGCCAAGGATGCCAGATGCAATATGGAGCTTGTTGCGGGATCCGGAGAGCTAGACAAGACACGGTTCCGAAAAGCCTTGTTGGAGCAGGAGCTTGGAGGGCTTACATACATCGGGTAGATTAGGCTTGGAGGATCTCTTGCTAACCCATGTATCCCAACTGATTGTCTAGTGGATCGATTTCCGCTTAGGGGGCAGCGGAAAGGTTTTTCGTCAAGTTCTTCGGTTTCCTCTTCAATAACACATCGGCGTGTTATCTTGTATTTGCATCCTTCTTCCCTACTCTTTTACATTATGCTATACTGCTGTGTTGCTTAGATTATGTATTAGAGTAGCTTGTTTGGTTGTCCGCTCACTTTTACCCTATTCTGCACTTAGTATCAAGTTAGTGTAAAATCTATCGAGCCGTAATTTTAATTAGGGGGTCTAAACAGCTCTTGTGTTTTTAACACATTTTTGAGCTTTCAGACATATATATATAAATATCTAAAGTATATAAAGTAAAGTGGCATTAAATCAAGCAAACCACGAGATAACGCTAAATGTATTATTGAAGAGGAAAATCAAGGGCAATAACCTCTCCGAGTAAATATTTTAGAATATATAAATATTTTATGCTTTAAACTCTTATTTATAGATTTCAAAATCATTTAATTAGTTTAAAAAATAAAATCTACTTAATTTTAATAGTAAATATTATAATATGTTATAGTCTTATAGTATTATACAAATTTTTTAATAAAATATGAATAAAAAAAATCAAGTTTCAAAGTATTCAATAATATTGTGGGCAAACATAAATATTATATAACAAAATAAGTACTATATGTAGGTCTTAATATGTGTGTATATATATATATATATAAATGATTTCAAAAGAAATTGTAAAATAATCCGTGCATCGCATGGGACATCATCTAGTTAACACAAAGCATGAACACGGCTATCTTAGTAATTAAAAGTATCAAAAGTTAGTGAAGAAAATCTATTATAAAAAAATTAAAAAAAAAAAAAAAAAAAAAAAAAGAGGAATTATGCAAAACAGATCAAGACTAGTGCACTACAATATCTTGCACAGCTAACAAAACTTTGGTTCTTTGTCTCTTTTGCCTTTATGCAACTCTGTGCACAAAAATATATATATTTTCCAAATATATGTGTGTGTGTATATATATATATATATATATCACCCCAAATTTCTCTTACAAATGGACATGCCTAGCTCTCTCTTTCTGTACAAGGAAGAAAAGAACCAAAAAGTGGGAGACAGAAGAATTTCAAATCCCCACCATCCTGTTCTTTCCCCTCCGTCTCTGACAATAGAAAGCGTTCATATTTCTCTTGTAATTCAAGAAAACCTAACAAAGTAAGCATTTTCTTTCACTTCCTTACCCTCTCTTTTTTGGTTACTTCAAGAAATCTATGAAAAGGACAGAAGCCTATGTAGCTTTGCTCTTGAAATGGTGTGAAAACTCAAAACTTCCCTCTACTTAATTAAGCAATTCTGTTAGGTTCAGTTGAGGTGTCATGGCCCCTTGACTTTTCTAACACTTAACATTGAGCCCAACCTACTGAATTTAACGGACATAAATTTCATTTCATTTCCTATTCTTTCTCATCTTCTCAGCAACCAAACATAAAATATTTTTTCTTCTTTTTTTTTACACTTTTCTATGCGTCCTCTCCAACTTTTAGCTTCCATTCTATAATTTACAATCTGGGCATGTTCTTGTTTCTGTAAAATTTCATTAGAAGGAGAAGATGGATGGAATAGACAGAGCAAGAGGCTTTGAAAGGCCAAGGCGAGGCTTTGAAAGGCCAAGGCGTAGCTTTAGCAGAAGCGTAAGCAGGAGCATGAACAAGAAGAGTTGGGGCATGGAAGATGTATTTTCAGGTGCCAGCCACACTCCCCGAAACAGTCATGTTGATGAAGATGAAGAAGCTCTAAAATGGGCTGCCATAGAGAAATTACCCACCTATGATCGCCTCAGAGCAAGTATTATAAATTCTTTTATGGATAATGAGGTTCATGCTGACAAAATGAAGCACAAAAAAGTGGATGTAAGAAAGCTAGATTTGGATGACAGACAGAAATTCATCAACAGGATTTTTAAGGTTGCAGAGGAAGATAATGAGAAGTTCTTGAAGAAGTTTAGAAATAGAATTGATAGGTAAGTTCCTTGTTACTCTCTCTCTCTCTCATGGGCTTCCTTAACCATTCTGTATGTAATTATTATCTCAAAGGTGACAAGGGACGTTCTTATTGTTCCCTTTCTATATAGTTGAAGCAATATTTGACAGGACAAGTAACATATTTCCTTCTCTCGACAAAGTTGGAGTTTGTTGGTGTGAACCTAACTAAGTCAACTCAATTGAGTCAACACTCAACAATATCTAGGTTCAATTTTGTTCTAAATTGTTCTCTAATCTATTTGCTTTTGTTTTAATTTTAGGGTTGGTATCCAACTTCCTACTGTTGAAGTTAGGTTTAATCATTTAACGATTGAAGCCGATTGCTATGTTGGCACAAGAGCTCTTCCCACTCTTCCAAATGTTGTCCGTAATATTGCAGAATCGGCACTTGGTTTGCTTGGGATTAGACTGGCTAAGAGAAGAAAATTAACAATTGTCAAGGATGCCTCAGGAATTATTAAGCCATCCAGGTATATATAAATTAAGGTTCTAATTTAGAATGTGCTTATTATCAAATTCAAGGAATAATGACATCATTTGAGTTAAAAATCAACTTCAAGTTGTATTAGATTTCTAAAATAAAAAATGGAATATACAATGACAATAATATTTCATCAGGTGCTATTTAATTATATAATCTAGTAAATTGCTGACTTTCCATTGAATATGCATACTTTTCTACAAAATATACTGACTTTCTCCCAAATCATACTATCTCCCAAAATGTACAGACTTTACCACAAAATATACAAATTTTCCCCAAAAAATTAATCAACTTTACCACAGAATATGTTGATTTTCTTCCTCAAAAAAAGACTATACTATGGGTCGGTTTGGATAGAGCTTATTGTTGCTGATTGTTGCTGAAAACTGATTGTTGCTGAAAACACTGTAGCAAAATAATTTTTAAATATGTGAATAGTACCGCAAGTCCCATTTTTAATATTTTTTAATATATAAACAGTGCGTGAACAGTGTGTAAACAGTGCCACACTGTTCATGCACAGTAACTTTTGTCCCCCAAAGTCAAAAAAGCCGGCCAAAAAAAAAAAAAAAAACAGGAAACACAACTCTACTTTCAGCAAGAAGAATTGCTATCCAAACACATACTATGTAGATTTTCCCACACAATGTACAACATTTCCCACGAAATGAACAGAATTTTCCACCGAATATATAGATTTTCCTACAAAATGTACAAATTTTCGTGCAGAATATATAGAATTTCTTGTGAGATGTTTAAACTTTCTAGCAAAATGTTTAAATTTTCCCTGGAATATAGAGACTTTTCTGCAAATTTTACAAGCTTTTCCATAGAATATAAAGCTTTCCCAAAAAATATATATACAGACTTTTCTATAGAATAAACAAACTTTCCCGCAAAATATGCAGGCTTTCTCATAGAATATTTAGACTGTCCCACAAAATGTATAAACTTTCCCTAAAGAATATATAGATTTTCCCACAAAATGTACAAACTTCCCAATTAAATAAATAGACTTTTTCTCAAAATGTATAAACTTTCCTATAAAATATTCATACATTTTCGTGAAATGTAAAAAACTTTCCTACAAAATACAGACTTTCCTATAGAATGTACATTCATTCTTGGATGTAAACTCCCTGTAATAGTTAAATGATCATACCCCTCCCTAACTATCAAATTAAAAAAATGGATTAAACGATCGTACTGTTTCTAATTTTACTAATAGATTTGAAGTAAACATTAGAATTTGTTTTGTTATAGGATGACCCTTTTGTTAGGGCCCCCATCTTCTGGGAAAACAACCCTTTTGCTGGCATTGGCCGGAAAGTTGGACTCAAGCCTGAAGGTTAGCTCATGTCAACAATGACTAATAATTTTTTTAAAAACAAAAGATAAAGGGTTGCCTTTTTTTCTTTATTTAAAAAAAAAGACAAGGGTATCTAGCTAACAATAATTTCATGGAACAGGTTAGAGGAAAAATCACTTACAATGGCCACGGGCTGAATGAATTTGAGCCTAAGAAGACATCTGCATACATTAGCCAAAAAGATGTCCATGTTGGAGAAATGACTGTGAAAGAAATCCTAGATTTCTCTGCAAGGTGCCAAGGGGTCGGAACCCGATTTGGTAATTTGCAAAAACAAAAATTATGTTACTTTTTTCCTTACTAATAATTATTCACCACATCAGTAATTTGTAAAAAATTTTAAAAATAACTTGTGCCCTTAGCATTTTCCTATGTTAATTAATCCCTTTGTTTTTGTTCTAAAAAAATGATAACAATTTGATCAATTTTATTTTGGTATAGAACTCTTAACTGAACTTGCTAAAAGAGAAAAGGATGCGGGGATATTTCCGGAGGCAGAAGTTGATCTTTTTATGAAGGTACATACTACATATGCATCTAGGACATATATTTAAATTTAGTATATAATATTAATGTGTTCACACTTAATTTTTGATATTTTAGTTATCTTCCAAGTTAATAATTGTTGTTGGTATTTCTTCAATTTAGGCAACAGCAATGGAAGGAGTTGAGAGCAGTCTCATTACTGACTATACCCTCAGAGTAAGTTACAATACAACCACAAAATATGGTCTTCTATTTGAGGAACTTTGTTTCACTATCAAAATTTTATTTCTTAAATCCTTATTACTGATAGCTTCGTCCTTCACGTCATTTAAAATTATTTTTATTGCTACCAAGTTCCAACCAAGCCACTTCTTTTATATATTTTTTTTTAATGGAAAAGTTAACATATGCTAGCATTAGTTTAGGAAATATTTTTAAAAACTTTTTTTTTGGGAAAAAAAAACTAAAATAAAAATTGCAGCATCTAGGTTTGATTGAAAATTTATTTTAATCCTCTAACTTTACTTTTATTGAATTGAATCTTCTAGGTTTCAAATTTATTCAATTCAAATCTTTCATCCAATCTATTAAAAATTTTCCGTTAATTATGAAAATTCCTAATAAAAAACAGATTTTTTGGAAAAAAAATAACATAAAAAATATATAAATTGTTTTTATTAATTTTATAGATTTTAACAGTGAGAAAAATATTTTGTGATGGCATTTTTTTAACGAAGCTAGACAAAAGATTTGCATTGAATAAATTTGAAATTTAGATAACTCAATTGAACTAAATAAAGTTAGTGAACTGAAATAAATTTCAGTCAAACTTAAAGATGGCAATTTGTATTTTAGCCAAAAAGTAACTATTTTTTTATAGCTTTTAATATTTCATATAAAATTTGAATCAAAACTTTCTTAAAATGGTTTTATTAGTAAATATGATAAGGGCAAGTCTATCTAGCGGATACTTTTACTGCTTTCAGTTTCTCACATATTAGGAAACAAGGTAATTCTACTATTCATAATATTACTAGAATTGTTAGTGATTTCTCGGTGTGAATAGAGAATGTTCCTCCACATCTCAATACTATAATATTTGCCGATGTAGCTAATATTTCTTAATAAAGTTACAGACTTCTTCTTCTTCTTCTTCTTCTTCTTCTTCTTCTCTCTCTCTCTCTCTCTCTCTCTCTCTCTCTCTCTCTCTCTCTCTCTCTCTCTCTCTCTCTCTCTCTCTCTCTCTCTCTCTCTCCATTCATGACCTTTTAGCAACTCAAATTCCAACTTTTGAGTTGAACAGATTTTAGGGCTTGATATATGCAAAGACACTATTGTTGGAGATGAAATGCGACGAGGGATATCAGGTGGACAGAAAAAACGAGTAACAACAGGTTAATTAACTATTTAAGATTCTTATTTATCTTCTAATTAGCTAACTACAAGAATTCAAATTCATTTTTTTCTACCTAATTGCATTCTTTATATGAAAAGTGGAGATAGGCTTAAAAGAAGAATTGTAAGATTATATATAGTAACATATGTTTAAAAAAAATTAATAATGCTAGTATCACATAGTTTCACGCACTTTTTGTCCAACTGTCTTATATAACATACTGCGATTGACTATCCGTTACTATCATATGTACCTTTTTTTTTTTTCTTCGTAACCCATAATGTATCACATAAGATAATTGTGGCAAAATGTATAATACTAGCATTATAGCATTATTGTTAAAAATATCATATTAACTCATCACCCCACCCTCACCCAAAAAAAAATAAATAAACAAATAAATAATTTTAAAGTCAACCTTTGACCCTTTCTTTGAGGAAATGTCAACCTTGACCTTGTATACAATACCGCATTTTTTAAGAATAAAAATGTCTCATGCGCATCCATTTTTTAAGAATAAAATTCCAAATTAGTGGTCCATGGAACCGGAGGAAATTACACTATTAAAATAACAAAGTCTACCTTAAGCAACATTCTTAAGTGGTAATGGGATTAGTTTATCTTAATAAGCCATATAATTAAAACAACCTTGGATATGTATCTTAGATATGTATCATCAATTGATCACAAATTTTAATTAATTCAATTAATAAAATATTTTGTCATTCGAATAATAAATGTGACATCGAATATTGCTTACACAAGAAAATAATCCTATAACCATAGTTATTACTACCTACTAGTTTATTACTATACACTCTTAGCGTGATAGTTACTTTATACGTACAAAGTTCTTGTAAGGTGGGGGGTAAGGGTCGGAATTCAAGTCTCTACGAGGAAGCTATACATACATATACACTTAGATTATACTAGAGTAGAATTATTATATTGTATAAAAAAATAATAATGATAAAATAAAAAATATTACTACCCAAATTATGATTGCATGCATATGTAGGGATAGGTTTCAACTCGAGTGGATTCATTATGAAAATAATAAATAATAAACCCAAGTTTTGGAACAATGCCAGCTCAATTAAGTATCAACTGGGCCTTGTATATGTTACTAATAGTAGTTTTTTTTTTTTTTTTTTGGTTAAGATAATAGTAGTATTTTAAAGAGTAGCTTATCTATAATTGGTTGTTTTCATGGCAAAAAATTGGTCAATATACAGGAGAGATGATTGTTGGGCCCACAAAAACACTATTCATGGATGAGATATCAACTGGTCTAGATAGCTCCACAACATACCAAATAGTGAAATGCTTGCAACAGATTGTACACCTCACTGAGGCCACCATATTGATGTCCCTACTCCAGCCTGCTCCTGAGACGTTCGATCTGTTTGATGATGTCATTCTCCTATCTGAGGGTCAGATTGTCTACCAGGGCCCACGAGAATGCATACTCCAATTCTTTGAAACATGTGGCTTCAAGTGTCCAGAGAGAAAGGGCACCGCTGATTTCTTACAAGAGGTAAACTTATCAATAAATACATCCGTTTCATAATAATTTTCTTTATCATCAGGCCAAACTATTAGTCTATTTTTTGTGTAAGCAGGTTCAAATTTTAAATCTCTTATTCGAAAATAAAACACTTTATTAATTAAACTAACCAGAATCCACTGTGATAAACTTAGTTTCATATGGTGGCATGAAACATACCTTGTGAATAAGGGCAGAACTATGTTGAAGGGTTGGGGGTCATGCCCCCCCTAAATTTGAAAATTTTTAATATATATATATATATATATATATATATATAATTATTTTAATGTTTTCAAAATTCAGTCTATAAAAATAAGAGCCCCCCCAAAAAAAATATTTGAATTAGTCTAATGATGCTCTTTAAAAAAATAATTTGTCGAATAGTTATAGAAATATAACTTTATTTTTCACAATTCTATTTTTTATTATAAAATGTGCTCTTATATCTGTTAAATATTTGATAAAGTTTGACATCAAACATGTTTGAATCTATCTTTTTTAACCCGTTATGTGACGATCAATAAGTCATTAACTCATTAAAAAAATCTTGTCACTAAAACTACACATGAAGTGTGTCTTTAGTTGCCACATAATAAGTTAGAGTAAAATAGTTTCAAATATGTTTGGAGCCTAACTTATTCTCCAAGTTTTTAATCATTCATGTTTTTGAAATTTTCATTAGTTCAATTGAAAGATTTTTTACTTACTTTAATATAAAATTTGATAATTTGTATTTAAAATGAAACTTTTTAAGAATTTCACTATGAAAATGGAAAAAATGAATTTTACTTTATCAAAGATTGCTATCAAACATAATTTTAATTGAAAAAACTAAACTCTTTTTTATTTTTGTTGGGTGTGTGTATATATATAACTTATCAAATAAAAAAGTATGTATATGTGTGTGTGTAATAAAAAAAACGTTTGTGTGTGTGTGTGAATGTGGGGAGTTGTCTTGATAAATATATTAGTGCCACAACTTGGCCCCCCTAAACAAAAATTCATGGCTCTGCCCCTACTTGTGGAGGACCAAATATAAGACTTAAGCCTCATGGCTAGTTCGGGCCCATTAATCTAATATTTAGTTATTAGCTTGATCCCATTTGTGAGGACAAGGTTTCTCTCCAATTTAGTTTGGAGAGAAACTCTTCAAATTCCTACTATATCTTTTTACTAGATGTAAATTTTGAAAATCTAATCGTTAGATTGCATGTTCTTTATATTCTTAACGTGCATGTCAAGTTACGTTGAATTCGGATATTATTTATTATTCAAACGATAAACTTACTTTTATGCATAATTTTAGACCATAAAAATTTCTAATTTAGACAGTTAATTGATAACATATCTACTAATTTTTTATCTTTTTAAAATTTTGCAAGCATGGAGGATATAATAAGAACATGCAATCCAACGATTAAATTTTCGAGTTCAGAGAAAAACTCTTCAAACTTCTCTTATATATTTTTGTTGGATGTAAATTTTGAAAATCTAACTATTAGATTGCATGTTTTTATTATATCCTATATGCTTGCAAAATGTTTAAATTTCAAGTTCTTACGGTATAAAATTATGCCAAAAAAAAAAGTTTATTGATAGAATAGTAAATAACATCTGATTTAAACAAAATTTGACATCTGTGTTAAGAATATAAAGAAAATATAATCTAATAGTTAGATTTTAAAAATTCATATAAAATAAAAGATATACGAAGAGTTTGAAGGGTTTCTCTCCAAAATTCAAACTAATTTGGAGAGAAATTTTTTTCCTTTTAGAAATAAACTATGCTAGGGTCAACTCTATAATGAATAGTCCTAGGGGGTAATGCAAAATTTAGCTAATCTACATAATCTATATCTATATCTATATATTACTAAAAACTAAAGCGTGGCATTTATTTCTACTGAACTCCTATTGCGCCACCTCATCGCTACATCATTCGCGACATAATTATTATTTATTCCTTTTTTTACAATATATATATATATATATATATATATATATATATATATATATATATATATATATATATATATAGATTATGATTTTACATATTCATCTTTGTTGGTTTTAACATCTATATGTATTTCTTTTTTATTTCCAATTTTGCGTATAATTTTTTTACATTCATTTATTTTTTAAATATTTACACTTTTTTAACCTTTCTTTTTCCCTTACCTTTCCATCTCTCCACTACCCTCTACTTTAATATTGTTATTCATCTTTCCCTTCATCTTCATTTATTTGTCTCTTCTTATCCCTTCTCTCTTATTATAAATCTGTCACTTTTTTCCATTCTTTACATAATTTTCTCTCACAAAAAGGTTCTCTCTCTCTCTCTCTCTCTCTCTCTCTCAATGTTTTGGTGGATTTTTATTTTTTATTGCATCTCCACTTTAGGTTGATAAATTTTTATGTTTTTAAGTACTCTAATTTAGGTTGGTACAATTTTGTTTTATGTTTTAAGTTATTATTATTATTATTATTATTATTATTATTATTATTATTATTATTATTATTTTGCTCTTTGATTGTTAAATTTTATCCGATTACATTATAAAAAATTAAAGATAGTAGATAAAAATAAAATAGTATTCCATTACATAGCATAATTTGGATAATTTAGTGTTTATTGTTATATCTTTTAATTTTTCTTTTTTTTTTCTTCTCTTCTATTTTACTCAATATTGAAATTCAACCAAATCCTCCTTATCATTAAATTATTTATATTTTCTCTCTCTTTTTGTTTTAAAAAATAAAAAATGTAAAAAATTATATTTATATTGTGCTCATCAAATTGTACTCATTTTTTTAACATTTATACTTTCTCCAACATTTCTCCTTCTCTTTACCTTTTCATCTCCCCAAACATTCTACCTTGATATCATTCTTCCTCTTTCCTTTTATCTTCCTTTATTTTATTTCTTTCTGTTATCATCCTCTTAGTATAAATTTGTTATTCACTCTTCCATTCTTTACATAATTTTCTCTCACAAAAAAGTGGTTATTTCCCACTCCTTCTTGCTCAATCTTTTGGTGGATTTTTATTTTTCTTGCATCTCTATTTTAGCTTGATAAAGTTTTGTATTCTTTAAAACTCTATTTTGGTTGATGGAATTTAGTTTTATGTTTTAAGTTTTTTTTTTTTTTAGGACTTTAATTGTTAAATATTATCATATTGCGTTATAAATAACTAAAAATAGTATATAAGAATTTACTATTATTATATTACATAGAATTATTTGGATAAGTTAGTGTTTATTGTTATGTATTTTATTTTTATTTTTTTTCTCATATCATTTTATTTAACATTTCAATTCAGCCACATCCCCCATATATATCATTAAATTATTTATATTTCGACTCCTTTTTTATTTTAAAAATTTTTAAATATAATATTTTGCCTAAATTAAATAAATAAAATTGTACACATTGAGTGGAGTAATGCTAGGGAAACACTTATTCTCACACCCAATGCATCAAAGGAAGAATGAAATACAAAAAAAAAAAAAAAAAAAAAAAAAAAAAATCAAGTTAGAAACACTAAATTAAAAATAAAAATAAAAATAAAAACTAATAATGCATATTTAATGTCATAAAATCATCATCAAATTTTAGAAAACGATATGTTTCCAATGGAGAAAGAGATGGTATAAAAAAATTAAAAAAAAAAAAAAAAAAACCAATACAAAGTAATAAAGAGTAGATAAAGAAAAAAAAAACAAACGTCAATTAGTAATTGTTGATTGGAAAATAAAGAGGTTGTAAGGAGAAGTAAAAAAAATAAAATAAAGATTACCATGTGGAGAACATTAAAAACTTTACAGTGTAGTAACATAAACCATTAAATTCACTTAAAAAATTAAATCAACAATCAACAATTAAATACAATGATAGTACTAAACTTAAATATAAAACAAATCAAACTCTAACTATGGAAACCATATTAATCATAACTAAAAAAGAGATGTTCTCTGATAGCAATAGAAATTACATAAGAAATAAAGTTAGAAAATTTAAAAATATATTTTTTGACATTTCATTTAACCTTATTTATAATATACATATACATATATATATATATATATATATATATGTGTGTGTATATATATATATATATATATGTAATATATATATATATATATATACATATATATATATATATGTATATATAATTTTCATACACTGTTACTTTCGAAAATCTAATGAACAATGCTACCTCTCATTTATCGTCTTTGTTATGCAAATCATTAGATAGTAAATATATGATAATGGTAAGAAGCGTTACAAATGAGATCACTAAAAAATATATATAAAATTAATTAGCCACTATCATTATGAAGTAATAGTCTATAATTTTACGCATCCAAAAATGAGAAATATATAGAGTTTTCTTAAAGGTATGTATAAAGATTCACTATATGTGTGTGTGTGTGTGTGTGTGTGTGTGTGTAAAGGTAAAAAAAAGGTATATTTAAGGTTTTTATTAACTTAAAAACTAATGAAAAACCAATGGTTAATAACTAAAATTATAGTATTAATAAAATATTTAATAAGACCGTCCTAAAAAAATTATCACGCACAACGCACAGGTATGCGACTAGTAATATTTAAAAGTTGAACGGTATCATTTAATGTTATCACGCTCTTGTTAAGCCACGTCATTAGCCACACCACCTATTTTTATTAATTTGTTTCTCTAATTTTTTACAATAATTAAATATATTAAATCATCTAAGATATTATTATAAGAATAAATAAATAAATTGTCCCGGATGAAGTGTAAAGTTAATCAGTTAATATATTTTATATTATAAAAAATTTAAAAGAATAAATTAAAAAAAATGGTGATGGCTGATGATTCGGTCCAGTTTGGTCCATTTTTGCCCATTTCTGCTCACTTACTTCCATTTTGGTCTACATTGGTACATTCAATCTAGTTTTGGTACACTAGATCTATTTCGATACACTTTAGTCCATTTGGTCAATTTTGGTTTATTTTGGTCCAGTTTGATCCTTTCAATCCACTTCGAGTCATCTCGGTCCATTTCAGTGCACTTACTTAAAAATAGGAAAAGACATATATGGGTTGAGATTACTTATTCTAAATCCGACTTTATTAAAAAATATATATGACAAAAAGTAAAATTATTTTCAATTATTTAATTTAATGATTCATGGTTATTATCTTTTTTATATTCTTTTTCCCCTTTAGGTAATATTTGTATTTTAGTTTTTTAGTGAATTACTCAATTCTAGTGTTTTTAGATGATATAATTTTAATTTGAAGACTAATTTCCAAATCAAATAGAAAATAGGAGGTTGTTATAACTATGGTTCTCTAAAGCTTTTAAATGATTCACCATGACAAAAATCCCTTTACAAATTAATTAATTGTCCCCTTCATTCTCTAACAAGAATGATGATATATATTTTCATACAAGTACTCAAAATAATTAGTATGACAAAACAAGGTTGCACAAAGCAAGTTGCTTATGTTGATGACTTTATTGTGTTGTTCAAAGAAGCACTAAACTTTTTATTGAACAAAAATTAAAATAAAAAATATCGACACAAAAAATTGTAACAGTCCCCACACATTATGTGGGCCTATGACTAGTTATATATTTTATGAGGGTAAGATTGGATAATATGTGTGATATATAACAATCATTTATCTTATTGACATTTTTTGCTCTCACTTAGAAGAAGAATTTGGTTCCAAATTAACCTTCTTTCATATTATTGTAACTATCAAATTATCAAGAATAAAAATAAAAAATCATCTCTAATTGACTATAAATAGCATTATTTGTGTAAATAATTGTAATGCCTATAACAATTTTGGTGCTTTTTTAAAAATCTTTTTCAAAAACAATGTTTGAAGAAATTATACCAAGGGGGCAGAGAGAGAGTGAGAGGGATTTTTAAAAAGCCAATTTTTTAGGGAAAAAGTCATTACTTAATCAATTTATTAGTGCATAATAATTAATCACAAATTATTCGATATAATTCTTATAGGTTACGTCAAGGAGGGATCAAGAGCAATATTGGACAGATAGAACAAGACCATACCACTACACATCAGTGTCTGAATTCGCTTGCCAGTTCAAGCGATTCCATGTGGGCATGCAGCTTGAAAATGAGTTGTCAATACCTTATAACAAGGCCAATTGCCATAGGGCAGCTCTAGTCTTCAAGAAATATTCAGTCCCAAAAATGGAACTCTTAAAGGCATGCTTTGACAAAGAATGGCTATTGATTAAGAGGAACTCTTTTATCTATGTGTTCAAGACGGTACAAATTATTATAGGGGCAATCATACTGGCCACACTTTTTTTGAGGACAACAATGAACACTAGGAATGAAGAAGATGGGGCAGTATATATTGGAGCACTATTATTTTCCATGATGATTAACATGTTCAATGGCTTTGCTGAGTTATCACTGACCATTGCAAGGCTTCCAGTATTTTACAAGCAGAGAGACATTCTCTTTCACCCAGTTTGGACTTTCACGCTACCAAACATGGTTCTCCGGATCCCCATATCTGTTCTCGAGTCCATTGTTTGGACAGTCATTACATACTACTCCATAGGATTTGCCCCTGAAGCTAGCAGGTAATTAAACCAATATTTCAATATCTATCTCACATCGGCTAATATGGTTTGGTGCATAATAAAAGTGATGTTAATGGTGGATCTATGTGAAATGATATTGGTTCAATTACAACTGACCGCGTTAACCATTGTGAAAAAATGTTGAGAAATGTGTCAATAGTTTACATTAACATAATATCTTTTGAGGCACTAAAAAATTCCAGACAATTGAACATTCTATCACAACCCCATGGACAGGTTCTTCAAGCAACTATTGTTGGTATTTCTGTTCCAACAAATGGCTGCTGGGCTCTTTAGGCTCATCTCTGCAGTCTGCAGGACTATGATCATTTCCAACACTTGTGGAACTCTCACTCTCCTATTTGTGTTCCTACTTGGAGGTTTCATCCTTCCTAGAGGTTAGTAAAAAATCAAAATTTTTAACATAAATTTCAAGGCAGCAAAAACCTTTCTTAAAAACAAAAAAATTTACATTACAGTTTGTTGAACTAATTCAAAACTTGGTTTGATTATAACAGGTGAAATTCCAAAATTGTGGTTTTGGGGCTACTGGGTCTCACCTATGTCATACGGTTTCAATGCCATTGTTGTAAATGAAATGTTTGCTCCGAGGTGGATGAACCAATTGGTATGTTTTTACATTATGCATATTTTAAGGAACATATTGATAGAAAGTTTAAAAGATAAAAAGTTATGAGAATTACTCTTTTGGTTCACTAAAAAAATACCACTACAGGCTTCAGACAATGTAACCAGATTGGGTGTCGCAGTCCTTGAGAGCTCCGATGTTTTCTCTGACAAAAACTGGTACTGGATTGGCGCAGGAGGACTGCTCGGGTTCACGGTTCTATTTAATGTCCTATTCACCTTAGCACTTATGTACCTGAACCGTAAGGACAACATTCTGTTCAAGGGTGCATGTGAATTTGCGATTTCAATCTGTTTTCTTCAGAATGACATTTTTTATCTTTTCTCTTGTTCAATACACTAGCAATGGGAAAGCCACAAGCAATAATATCTGAAGAAGCTGCAGGAGAGATGGAAGCCGACTATAAAGAACCAAGTCTGAGAAGACCCGTGTCAAAGAGAGATTCTACTTCTCAATTATTGTCTTCTTCTGATGGAAACAATACAAGTATGCAACAAAACATTATTGGCAATTTGAGTCTTTTGCACAGTCAATCATCAATGTGAATTTCATTATGTTATTTGTTGCCTTACATGGACTTGGATTCACTCAGGAGAAATGGAAATCAGGACTATGAGCAGCCGATCTAATAGTAATGGAATAAGTAGAAATGCTGATTCGACTCTTGAGATGGCCAATGATGTTGCTCCCAAGAGAGGAATGGTTCTTCCATTCACTCCTTTGGCAATGTCTTTCGACAATGTGAATTACTATGTGGACATGCCCGCTGTAATTGTCTACTGCCCATCTTCCATTCTCTTTCTACCAAAAAAAGATTATATGTAATCATATATTATTTAAACATAAAATGGTGTCTCTAAATTAAGAATTTTTAAGTCTGGCTAAACTACCTCTATCACTTTGTGGTTTGACCAGGAAATGAAGGAACAAGGAGTAGCAGATGACAGGCTCCAATTACTTCGAGGAGTAATGGGGGCATTTAGGCCTGGGGTCTTAACAGCACTTATGGGAGTCAGTGGAGCCGGAAAGACAACATTGATGGATGTTTTAGCAGGAAGAAAAACAGGTGGTTACATTGAAGGTGATATTAGAATCTCTGGATTCCCTAAGATACAAGAAACGTTTGCAAGAATTTCTGGTTACTGTGAACAAACTGACATTCACTCGCCTCAAGTCACTGTGCGAGAATCCTTGATTTATTCAACTTTCCTTCGTCTCCCTAAAGAAGTCAGCATTGAAGAAAAGATGGTGTGAACTTAATATAACTCTTATAAACTGTTCTAAACCTCGTATGTAGCAACCTATAGGGGCTAAAACAATTTCTTCTTGGGTTTATTCTTTTCAGATTTTTGTTGATGAAGTAATGGAATTGGTGGAGCTAGACAATCTGAAGGATGCTATAGTGGGGCTTCCAGGAATTACAGGGTTGTCAACAGAACAGCGGAAGAGGCTGACAATTGCAGTTGAGCTTGTTGCCAATCCTTCAATCATTTTCATGGATGAACCAACTTCAGGTCTTGATGCAAGGGCAGCAGCAATTGTCATGAGGACTGTGAGAAATACTGTAGATACTGGAAGAACAGTCGTGTGCACCATTCACCAGCCTAGCATTGATATTTTTGAAGCCTTTGATGATCTACTATTGATGAAGAGAGGACAAGTCATCTACTCTGGACCTTTGGGCCAAAATTCTCACAAAATCATAGAATATTTTGAGGTATTTTTTTCTGCTTGATATTTTCCTTCGTCCATAAGTTATAAAAGCATAATGCACTATCTGATTCAATACTCATTTTGCAGGCAATTCCTGGAGTCCCAAAAATCAAAGAGAAGTGCAACCCCGCAACATGGATGCTCGATGTGAGCTCAATGGCCGCAGAAGTTAGGCTTGAAATTGACTTTGCTGAACACTTCAAGTCATCATCCTTGCATCAGTAAGTCAAGATATTTGTCATAGAAATACAAGAGCAAGAGTGATTACCAGTCTTGATCAAACATAGGCATTTATGTGCAGGAGAAATAAGGCCTTGGTAAAAGAGTTAAGCACTCCACCACCCGGAGCAGAGGACCTATATTTTGCCACACAGTTCTCTCAATCCACATGGGGGCAGTTCAAATCTTGCTTATGGAAGACATGGTGGACTTATTGGAGAAGTCCCGATTATAACCTTGTTAGATTCTCTTTCACCTTGGCTGCCGCCCTAATGGTTGGGACAATTTTCTGGAAAGTCGGAACTAAAAGGTCTTCTGTTTCCTTCAAATAATATAATTTGAATTATCTCATTGATTTTATGGGCAAAATAACTCAAACCTTCATCACTCTGTTGACTAATTTTTTTTCAATGTCTAAAATATTTTATGGTATAGGGAGGCTGCAAGTGATCTTACTGCGATACTTGGAGCAATGTATGCAGCTGTAGTGTTTTTAGGA
The DNA here is from genome assembly GCA_023736055.1 of Quercus glauca. NCBI lineage: Eukaryota > Viridiplantae > Streptophyta > Magnoliopsida > Fagales > Fagaceae > Quercus > Quercus glauca. The sequence continues at coordinate 21,855,418 of CM043319.1, read as the reverse complement.
ATTAATAATTGCTCAACAGTACAACCGATGGTAGCCATTGAAAGAACAGTGTTTTATCGAGAAAGAGCTGCTGGGATGTACTCTGCGTTGCCTTATGCCCTTGCACAGGTTTGAATGCATTAATATTATCATTTTACTCTCAATGACTTCATGTCTTATATAGGGAATATTAGGCATTCTAACATATTTTATAAAGACGACTTTTATCAGATTGTTGAAGAAACCCAACTATTTGAGTTCATGAATTATGCTCATCTGTAAAACGTCCACTTGGCTGTTCACATAGTAGGTTACTTAAGCTCTCATTTTGTATGGTACTTCACTATCAAAAGAGTGTTAATTTCAGTAGGATCTCTGCAAATTACATTGGATTGTCTTTGATCTTTAAAGATCTAAATTTTCTAGGAGACCTCATTTGTTTTACAAGAGTACTCAAATTTTTCCAACCATATATTGAATTTCTAGGCCCGATTTTCACAAAGAGAACTTTTAAGTAGAATGTTACCACTCAGTTCAATCGTTTCTAAATAAGAAAATAACTTTAATGTTTGTTATGCAGGTGATTACTGAAATACCATATGTGCTTGTTCAAACTTCATATTATACACTTATTGTGTATGCCATGGTGGGATTTCAATGGACAGCCACAAAATTCTTCTGGTTCTTCTTTGTCTCCTTCTTCTCCTTCCTATACTTCACATATTATGGCATGATGACTGTTTCCATGACACCAAACCACCAAATAGCATCCATTTTTGCAGCAGCATTCTATTCTGTCTTCAATCTTTTCTCAGGCTTCTTTATCCCGGCACCTGTAAGCACTAAGTACTATTTCTCCTTTCAAAAATAACCTTTTAGGAATAAGCTAAATTATTCGTTTTGACATATATTTCATTGATTTTTGAACTTTCAGAAAATTCCAAAGTGGTGGGTTTGGTATTATTGGATTTGCCCAGTAGCATGGACGTTGTATGGATTGATTGTGTCACAATATGGTGATATGGAGGCCACCATTAAAGTGCCTGGGATGGTAACTGACCCCACTATCAGTTGGTATATTGAAAACCGTTTTGGGTATGATCCCAATTTCATGGGACCTGTTGCTGGAGTTTTGGTTGGCTTCGCAGCCTTCTTTGCATTCATGTTTGCCTATTGCATAAAGACTCTAAACTTCCAGATCAGATAGAAGAGAGTTATGAAAGAAATTCTTGTTATAGCAGTTTCTACTAATCAAAATGATTCCTATATATATTTGTTAAGGATTTGTATTTGGTGGTCTACAAATGTCGTCGTTTGTGAGGCTTGATGGAATTCAAGCCAAGGTGGAGATTTGTAGAATATGGCTTGAATTAGGAGTTCTGACTCCTTGGATTTGGATAAGGAAGGAATTTTATTCCTTTTGGGTTACTATTGTTTGAAGTTATTAAGCTCTATTAAAAGTCTTATCTACTACTTTATTTGGAATTTCTTTTGGAATAGGAGTGATTCTCCTTTTGTGTGTGGAAAAGAAGTCTAGTCCTTCTTAGTTTTGGATATAGTAGCCGACTCAAATCTCCTATATAAACATAGTGCTGCTACGGAAAATTAGAGAGAAAGAAAAGAGAGTGTGTGAGAAAAAGGCTCTCTTTTCTTTTGGTTATTTGATATTTGTGGGTTGCAATTTGGAATAGTGAGAGAGGTTTGTTACCGCTTGGTTTTAGTTCTGCGGTTTAGTGATTTGCTCTCTCTTGGTGCGTTGCAACTTTTGGATTTGCTTTGTGACTCTCTCTTTGATTTGTGTACAATTAGTATTCGGTATTTGGTATTCGTATTTGGTATTTGTGAACCTTTGGTTCTGAAAACTCACTTAGTATGTAAAACACTTGTGAATGTTTGACCCCCAAAATCAAATTTTCCAATACAAGCTTATATTCAAACAATATATATGCGAAATATGAAATATAAGCAATAGCCAAATTAGCAAACTACTTTAAGCCATTAATTAACCACAACCAACAGAAATTAAAAGTTAAGAGTAAGGGAAAGAGGGATGCAAACACAAGATAACACCAACACGTGTTATCGAAGAGGAAACTAAAGAACTCGGCGAAAAATCTCTCCACCGCCCTCCAAGCGATAAATGATCCACTAAAAAATCAGTTGGAATACATAAAGAGTAATAGATCCTCCAAGCCTAATCTACCCAATGCACCTAAGTCCTCTAAGTTGCTTACTCCAACAAGGTTACGCCAAACCATGTCTTCTCTAACTTTCCAGATCTCGCAATTAGCCCATTGCATCAACCAATATGAATTGGTTCTTTCCTAAACTGCTTCCCAAACACCAAGAATCTTCTCACTACTCTGAATTTGGTGAAGTAAGGATTTGATTTATAATCCTCTCATGGGTATGACAATAGAGAGGTGAGAGTAGAGGAATTTGGAGAATCAAGTGTATAAGATTGTGAATGAATCAATCTTGTTTTTCTCTAAAGTTTCTCTCTCAAAATTCTCTCTAGAAGATCTCTCTCTCACTCATACATTTCGTGGGTACAAAGGTATTTATAGTAGGGTATGAGATAGAATGTGAAAAGTCATTTTTCAGCAAAACAAGGTGCACTGGCGAGTCACTTTGCGACTGGGATAAGTCGCAAGTTTCAGTCACCAATTACCAAACCAGTCCAGACTGTACTTTTTGTCCTGTAGTGATCCAGCTGTCCTGACTCTTCAACTTCCTACATGCTTCACATGTGTGCTTCATTTTGGCAAGTCACCACTCGCGAGTCAGTCGCGAGTCACCTTCTTGTTGCACACTCTTGATCAAATCTTTACACTCTCTCACACACAACCCTTACATTATTCCCACCTAAATACAGGGTTTCTAAATGCTGAATTACATGCAAATTTGGCGCAGAATAAAGCCAACACATAGTTGAATAAATTCAACTTTACAGGTTCTTTAGTTTGTATTTGGTTCTTTGGTTTTGTATTTGTGAGAGAGAGATATATGGGTGTATTTGAGATTTGGGTTTTTGAGAGTGCCTCTACACCAATTTGTATTATTCCAAATTTGATATAGTGAAATTTGTTCGTCGTCGCCCGTGGATGTAGACAATTGCTGAACTACATAAATTCTTGGTGTTTTGTGTTTATTTTCTTTTGGATTAATTTTCTTCGTTCCTATTGTTAGTTTGGAGATCTTTCACAAGCCTAAAATATTTTCACAATCAATCTTGGTAATTTAAGCTTCCGCTATTTTACAACAATATATACATATAACAGAAGCCATCCTTGACTGAAAATTCTGATAGTTGTATAAGGCTTCAATTTATTTTTGTAGGAAACTTGAGATGTCTTTTTTAATAATAAGTTCAGTTTAGTTAGAGAAATCTGAATGCAGGATGCCTTTTTTAGTAAGTTCATTACTATTCAGTTAGTGTTATTTTATCAGTTCTTACCCAAAAAAAAAAAACGTTGTTTTATTAAAATGGTAATAATTGTTTTTTCTTTTGTTTTGTTTCAACCTTGTATTAGTCAATAATTATGCTATAACAACTCTACATATTTCTTTCTCAAAAAAAAAAATTCTACATATTTCCAATAGACTTACACCTAAGAATTTAAGACTGAAAGTAGTACCACAAAATCACTAATATAAAAAGGCAACAATGATTCAGTTCCATAATCCTCAATCCATTGGTGCCAGCTACACAGGTTTTTTACTTTTCCACATTTACTTACACAACTCAAAGTCCCTGAAATGCCAAAAAAATAAATAAATAAAAACCCAATTTTCACACTGTTGATACTTCAAAAGATTTCTCCTTCATTGTGCCAAAATTTTTGGCTTGGTAACTTGCATGTGCTGTAACAAATTTATACAATCAATATCTAATCTAATACTTCTAATACTAGCAGAAGGTGAGAGAAATTTAGGTCCTATAGGGACAAAATGGGCTTTTGCCCTTTTCAACCAAATTAATTAGCCTTATGTCCTCCTTCCCAAACTAAATAGGGAAATGCCCCTCTTTTAAAACTCGATTTTCTCAAAATCGAGTTATAAAAAAAAAAAAAAATCTAGAGCCCTATAGCGGCGTTTTTAAGGACCTATAGTGACGTTTTCAAGACCTATAGTGACGTTTTTTAACTCGACTTCCATAAAATCGAGTTATAGGCAATTTTTTTAATTTTTTTTTACCTCTAACTCGATTTCATATAAATCGAATTACAAAACGCCACTATAGGTCTTGAAAACGTCACTATAGGTCCTTAAAAACGCCGCTATAGGACCTAACTCGATTTATCAAAAATCGAGTTTTAAAAGAAGGGCATTTCCCTAATTAGTTTGGGAAGGAGGGTATAAGGCTAATTAATTTGGTTGAAAAGGGCAAAAGCCCATTTTGTCCGTCCTATAGTTAAGCCTATTTTGATACGTAGGAAAAGTACCCACATAAACTTTTGCCACGAAGACAATTTTAAGTCACAAAAGCTCGATTGTTACACCATTTGAGAATTCTTTAAAATCAAACTTGTTAAAAAACCAACCTAAAACGTCACACTCCAAAGAAAATTATAAAATCATTCATTGTAACCATACAGTCAAAACAGAACAAAAACCTTAAAACTCTTTCTCATATATGCACTTAACTGTAATCTTCAGTTTCCAAATTTTCTTCAGTCTAGAACATTCCTTTGCTGCAACAACATATACCCAATCAATTTCAAAGGTTGTGATTTTCTTTCTTCTTCAAATCAAGGTATTTTCTGTATTTTTAACTCCTTTCATTCCTGTCCTTTTCTACAACAAACCTTCTCACAAAATGTTTGCCTTCTACAACAAACCTTCTCAATTTTATACATTTGCTTTAGTTAAATTTTCATCCATTATAGAAATAACAAAAAGATTGATTTTAGTCTTGGTTTTTCATGGTATAGAACCGGAATCTAAAGGAAATCTCTCTCAGATTTAATAAATAGATTTTTTCGCTCCAATATTTATCGTTTGATTCGATGGGAGAACAACTCCAGCACTCTATTATTGACTAATTGGTTAATTATATTTATCGTTTGATGAATTTATAATTTACTTTTGTTTGTTCTGGGGTTAGAAACAATTAAATAGGAAAGTTGATTGAAATCACTAGCAATTACATAACTTGCGCACAATATGACTTAGTTTTGGTTGATTCGTAGTTTGGATTTGTTTTGATTAATGTGTTTGGAATCTATTAATATATAAGCTATTAACTATTTCTTCAAAAAGAAATAGTTAATAGCTTATATATTAATGGTTACAACCTTACTCAATATTTTTTTATCAGAGATAAATTTTGACAAATCCACTATTGGATTACATCTCCTTCTTATATCCTTCGTGCTTGTAAAATTTTTAGAAAATTAAAGATTAATAACTATATCATCAATAAGTTATTTAAATTGCAATTTTTTGTAATTTAAAATTATACATAAAATATAATCTTATAGATCATATAATAAATAATATCCAATTGTCACAAAATTTGACATATGTATTAAGAGCGTAAAGAACATGCAATTCAACGGTTAAATTTTTAAAATATGTAGTAATGTTAAAGATATTGAGTAAAATTGTAGTCTTAGGTTACAACTAATTTTGTAGCTAAATTGTCTTTTTTTTAATAATTCATGGGCATATATATTAATATGGACAGGTTGTTCCTTTGGGAAAGGTTACCATGTAAATTTTCAAGGAAATTCTCTTTTTTTGAGCATTGATAGGTATGCATCAAGGGACAAAGTGATAAGCAAATTAGTGGCATGCACAAGCAGTAACTACCTACGGGATTAGCTGTTTTCGGTTGTCAAAATCTCCATATGAGGAGCTGGAAGGAATTATATGAAAGTTCTGGTGGGGTCACCAAGGAGAAAGGAACAGTAAGGCTTGTGTAGGAAATAATGTTCGGGATCAGGAATTTACAGGCTTTCATTGTGGAAATACTAGCATGTAACCCATGTAAACGTATGGATGCATTTAAAATTAAACATAATTTTTATTATAAAAATATAAATAATTAGTCAGATTATTTTTTTAAAAAAATAGCATGTAACACATGCATATATAGAGATATATTTAAAATTAAACACAATTTTTATCATAAAAATATAAATAATTAGTCAAATTATTTTTTAAAAGTAAACATAATTAGTCATGTAGGGTTAAGGGCCTAAATCGTATATTGGGCCTTAGGTCTGGGCCTAGAACGTGAACGGTCAGAGGAGGAATAAATAGTTATAAGGGATTCCAATTTAGAGTCTCATAAGTAACACATGAATGGAAAGTAGTCCAAGGAGGAACTCCTCCTCGGATATGATGAATGCAGCTCGAGTATGTGCTCCAGCGATTTAAGTGACCCTCCAGGAAGCTCCAGAGATAGGGACATGCCTTATGAACATACGAGAAAGAAGGAAACCCAAAAATATTTAAGAGAAAGCTGCTACCACCGCATTAAATACACTGCAGCTACTTTTCTGGCCGCATTTATATGGAGAAGACCTCTGAACAGTACTACCTTGACTACCACAACTCACAGAAAGCCAAAGAAAGTGTCTGATGGGACAGGTACTCAAGTAAAGGCTTAAATGATCAACAAGTATAGGATCAAGATGGTCCAAGGAAATCTATATAATGGAAGAAACCCTCCATAAGAAGGGGATCGAAAAATAGAGAAATAATACTGTAGCAATCAAAGTTGCACTTGTAATCAGTTTTAATTGATTTATAACAAGTTTTACCTCCTCGGACAGCAAATTCATTCAGTTCTATGTGTCTTGCTCTTGCTTGAGTATCTTCTGAATCCATACTAGCCGTTGTTAAATTCATTAGGGCCTAGTTCTTTAACCCACTCTCTACAAATTTATTATATTGGACTCACTGGACCAACACTCTTTACATTTTGGGCTTGGGCTGCAAAACATGTCCCTACAAGTCACATATTAAAATTCTTACCTAATTAAATTTAATACTACTTATAATTATTTTTTTTCTAATTTTTAATAAGATAAAACGTGTGATGATTTTTGTTGTGTGGTGATTTTTATTGAGTATATTTGATTGGTTTTTTTAAAAAAATAATTTATAGTTCATTAATATTAGATTCTTAGTATTTTGCATGCACTCATTAACTCATTTCGCACAAAGATTAAAAAACTTAAGTGGATAATTATGGTGTGGTCTCCACATAAATTTAGACACATGGCACAAAATTGGATTCTAATTTTAAATTCTAATTGAATTTTTTCTAAGTTGTACCTATTAATATATATATATATATATATATATATATAAATATATATATATATATATATATATATTTACAAAACAAGGTCGATGCATGCGGTGCCTATCTTAATTATAATACCTCGTCCATTGTCTCTAAGGTTTATAAAGCTAAATATTTCCCAAATTGTGAACTCTATTGTAAGTGAAGTTAGGACATATATAGCCCCTTATTATCTTATATAATATAGCTCAACAATTCCTAAGCAAAGACCAATGGAGTTCGATCATCACCACGCACCAATATGGAGAAGGCTAGCTATGGCAACTTGAACATCCCAAGAAATTCCAAATTTTCATGTACGTGAAAGGTGTGCAGAGACATATACTAACCCAACCATGAAAAACTTGCTTTGTAGCTGTAGGGGTCCATATGTGAAGGCCACGACAAGTACGAAGCAAATAACAATTAAACCATATATGATTAGTCTAACATATATATGGTTGCAGGGACGGACCCACGTATAGACCAAAGGGGGCCCGGGCCCCCCCGGGCCCAAAAAAAAATTTTTTAGCAAGTAAATTTTTCAAAAAACAAAAAAAAAAAGGTTGGGCCCCCCTATGATTTTTGCTCGGGGCCCCCTCCCAAAATCTTGAAACCCCCAGCCCATTTTCCAGCCAGCCCCAGCCCATTTTCTCCGGCCAGACCCCAGCCCATTTTCCGGCTAGTCCATGTAAAAAAAAAAAAGCAACACAGCCTTCAGTTCAAAATCAGAGAGCAAAAACACTAAAAACACCAAACACCACACAGAGCAAAAACACGAAGGAAAAAAGAGAGAAAAAAAAAAAAAAAAAAAAAAAAAAGAGAGGAAAGGGAGAGACTGAGAGACCCACCGGCCACCGCGGCACCGCCCACGCCGCTGAGACCCACACCACACCTTTGGTTGCTCGATCCACCCCCTCCGGCCTCCATTCACCCATTTGGCCGTTAATACCCACGCCGGCGAGAGCAGAGCGCAGCGAGCCAGAGACCCACACCATACCACGACTCCAGTCCACACCGGCGAGAGGCGAGACCCACACCGGCGACTCCAGTCCACTCACCCACACCGACGACACCATCTGAGACTGAGACCCACACCGGTGACTTCACAGTTCAGGTATTTATAGATTTATTCCTATCTTTTCCTTCAACTTCAAAGTTCAAAACTTAATATTGCCTTGTGACTTTGTGATCTGAGAATTACTGATGATGAGTAACTAAATGTTGGTGATTATGAAATGTGAATTGAATATTTGAATCTTGCTGGCTTGCTGCCTGTGGAATTTTTTTTTTTTTTTTTTTTTTTGGCTTTTTGGCTTTGTCTGTGTTTGTGAATTGTGACTCTCTCTCTTGTTTATATAGATAAGAGAGATGGAGAGAGACAGTCAGACAGAGAGTAGAGTTTGTAGAGATTTAAGATTAGTTTTTTTTTTCCTTTGTTGACTGTTAGTTGGGCATAACAGGGACAAGTGACTGAGTGAGGTTGGGCAACGGGCAAGTGGCAGGAAAAAAAGAAAAAAGGTAAAGTTAAAAATTTTAAAAAAAGTTCTTGTTAGTAGTGCGGGGAATAAATTTAGTGTTGATGGTGGATTTTTTAGGTTAGTGGGTATAAATAAAGCCGACCAAACACAAATACATAAATAAAGGCAAACTAAATACAAAAAAAAAAAAACAAACAAACAAACATATCATATATTATAAAAAATTGTCACACAAATTTAAAAAAATAACGGTGATTCTTATTTTATTTGTAGATCATAAAAAAATCAACTACAATGCTTGATTTTTTCAAAAGAAAAGGTTCAAATTCTTCCGAAGTCAACGTGGGATTGCCAACAACTAATGTTGCTATTCCAATTCCAGAAAATGTGGATGCTCCGATTCTAGAAAATGTAGATGCCCCAATTCTAGAAAATGTGAAGGATGCTCCAATTCTAGAAAATGTGGATGCTCCAATTCTAGAAAATGTGCATTTCTCAATTCCGGAAAACGTTGATGTTCCAATCTCTCAAACACAATTTCAAAGAGTCGATCTTGATTCTTTGGATTATGATCCCGGAACACGCAAACAAATATGGGAATATCATGTTAATCAACGTGATGAAATTCGACGGGCTTACATTAAAAAAAGGTCCGCACCGACTTCCTTTAAAGACATACCCAAAAAGTGGAAAGCACAATCGTAGCTTTCAAGCTTCTTGGTTTGGATTTAATTCAACATGGCTTGAATATTCTCCTACCACAGATGCAGCTTATTGTCTACCCTGCTTTGTCTTTAATAATCCAAATGGGGTTGTGGGACAAAATACATTCACTGTTGGTGGATTTAGGAATTGGAAAAAAGTTGGGGGCAAAGATTGTTCTTTTCAATGTCATATAGGAAAAGATCCTAACTCAGCTCATAGAGTTGCCAAGCAAAAGTGTAAGGATTTGATGAACCAATGGCAACATTTACAAAGGGTAGTTGATCATTTCACTACTGAACAAATGCAAATAATCGGTTGCATTTGAAGGCCGTCATTTTTACTGTTCGATATCTTGCCTTTCAAGCTATAGCTTTTAGAGGTCGAGATGAAAGCTGTAGTTCATTAAATCGTGGGAACTTTTTTGAATCATTGGGTACAATAACTTTTTGGAATAAGGAGGTTGCTAAAATAATAGAAAAAGCTCCCAAAAATGCAACCTACACATCACCTAGGATTCAAAAGGAAATTCTACATGTTTTCTCAGCCAAAGTGAAGAAGGCCATTCGGGAAGAAATTGGTGATGCAAAGTTTTGCATAATGGTTGATGAAGCTCGTGATGAGTCCATGAGAGAGCAAATGGCTGTGGTTTTTAGATATGTTGATGCAGAAGGCTTTGTCAAAGAACGTTTTTTTGGGCTTGTTCATGTTACTGACACTGCGGCTTTGACTCTAAAGAAGGGGATATATTCTTTGTTATCTCAATATTGTTTCGATATACAAAATATTCGAGGGCAAGGATATGATGGAGCAAGCAACATGCGAGGTATGTGGAATGGATTACAAGCTTTGATTTTGAATGATTGCCCATATGCTTATTACATCCATTGTTTTGCACATCGCGTACAATTGGCATTAGTAAAAGCATCAAAACAAGTTAATGCCATTAGTCATTTTTTTTTTGCATTGCTCTTTGTGATCAAAATTGTTAATGCTTCATGCAAGCGCAATGAACAATTGAAAGTTGCCAATGCTAATGAAATAGCACGTATGATTGATCTTGAAGAGCTTGAGACTGGAAGTGGACTTAATCAAATTGGCACTTTACAACGACCTGTAGAAACACGTTGGAGTTCACATTTTAGATCAGTTTCTAGCTTATTAAGAATGTTTAGTTCAACTGTTGAAGTTTTACAAAATATAATTGATGATGCAATTGATGGAGAACATCGGGCAGAAGCAGAGTCAGCTTATGAGGGTTTAACTTCATTTGAATTTGTCTTCATCTTGCATCTTGAGAAGGAAACTATGGAGATCACTAATAAACTTTGTCAAGCTTTGCAAAGCCAATCTCAAGACATTTTAAATGCCATGCATTTAGTTTCATCTACTAAAGCACTTATCCAAAAATTTAGAGATGATGGATGGGCTGGCTTACTCACCACTGTGATATCATTTTGTGAGAAGCATTGCATTGATGTCTTGGATATGAATGCTCGTTTTGTTCCGAGGCGAGGTCGAGCTCGTAATCAGCAAGATAACATTACAATTGAGCATCATTATCGAGTAAATATTTTTTATGCTACAATAGATTCTCAACTACAGGAACTAAATTATTGGTTTGATGAAGATGCAATGGAGTTACTTAGGCTTAGCTCAGCTTTAGAACCTCAAGAGGCATTAAAATCTTTCAGAAGTAGTGATCTTTGTTTGTTGGTAGAGAATTTCTATCCACAAGATTTCACAGATTATGACAAACCAGTGTTGGAAAAGGAGCTTTATCATTTTGAGCATAATGTAGTCCAGGATCCAGAGTTCAAAGAATTGAAAAGTTTATCTGAGTTGTCTCAATGGTTAGTGAGAACTAGAAATTCAGAACACTACAAGCTTGTTTATAGAATGGTGAGACTTGTGCTTACTCTTCCAGCTTCTACTGCTACTACAGAGTGAGCATTTTCAGCTATGAAAATTGTCAAAACTAACCTTCGAAACAAAATGGAAGATGATTTTTTGACAGACTCTTTGATGTTATACATTGAAAAGGATATAGCTTCGACATTTAGTTTGGATTCAATCGTAGATGATTTTGAAGATTTGAAAGAGCGTCGAGTTCCCTTTTCATAGATGATTGTATAAAGAAACAATAGTGTTTCATGTCTTTTGTTTTTGTTAGTAGATGATTGTATCTTAATATATTAAGAAACAATGATTTTTTTGGTATTTGCCTTGGTTGATAGTTTATTAATATTATATGGATGCGTATTTGAAATTTTTTTTTTTTTTTTTGCTTATCTCCGGCCCCCCCCAACTTAAAATCCTGCGTTCGTCCCTGATATGGTTGGCAGGGGAAATATTGAATTGAAATGAAGCATATACAGAGTACAAGTATATATAAAAGAGCAAAACTAACGCGAACTAATAGAAATGATTATTTACGTGCATGATATAAAATGCATGAGTGGTGCAGCATGGAATAATGCAAGTTTATAAAGCAAAATTCGGAAGCTAAGCTACAGTCGTTTACCCGCACTAGGACTTAAGCTACCTGTCGTTCTTATATTTCTATCATTAACATTAGAGAGTTTCAATCCCAATTTTCTCTCTATTTTGTTAGATGCTTAATGCCTTTAAGCCTCTACCGAATGACATCCGTACTGGTAGCACGAGAGAACAAAGCCATACGGAAGCTAGCCACCCCTTCAAGACACATATAAGATCAATGTGGTATGAGTAGTCTTTAGTTTTTACACGTCAGAATCGATAGAGGTTATAATTACACACTCATTATTGCATATTTTGTATGCATTTCTTTTTGAAATCATGCTTTGAAAATACAATTTCAATTCACGCAGTATAGTATGCATACAATGAGTGTGTAATAATCATTACACATTTCAAAATGTGGAAGTATAGAGAGGCTAAAGCTATATTATACAATGGAATTATGTATGCATTCCTTTTTGAAATCATGTTTTGAAAATACGATTCTAGTTCATACGATAATATGTGTACAATGTGTGTAATAAAGAGTGTGTAATAATTATTACACATTTCAAAATGTGACAGTATAAAGAGGCCAAATCTGGCTTCAAAAAAAAAAAAAAAAAAAAAAAGAGGCCAAAGCTATTATACAATGGATTGGAGGGTGATGCCAAAGCTATATCATACAAGCGATAGCCTGTGACGTCCATGAATAATTACAACACCGTGTAATATAAATTATACCATTTAATAGCAAATTCTTGCTATCAAAAATTCATCATATTTGTCATGATTATTGAGAAAGGATTTTGGTGCGATTATGTTGCATACTTTACAATAAATGAAAAGAAAGGTTCAATATTTCATTCACCATCAACTGTCACACCATTAATATCTGTTGATAAAATTTGTAATGGACTTTGTCCATTTAAAATTTAAAGTTTTTTTTTTTAATAGATAATTTGTCATGTCCATTTTGTTTTATTAGTAATGGATACATATGGTAATAAACACAAACTCTCAAGTTTGAAAATCAAACAATTGAATATGTTTTACAAGTGTAAATTTGTATTGATGAATTTGTAGGTACAATTTTCTATATTTAAATTCTAATACAATGGAATAATCTTTTAGTTCAATCTCCTTAGTCTTCAATTCAAGTTTTGCGTCGATGTAGTCTTGACTTGAGCACAACATGTCCTCCACTTAGATTGGGAAGTGGATTGAAAGGTCTTTGGAAAGAAATTGCAATGAATCTCTGGCTGTATGTTTGTTAGATATTTCTCATTCATCATGTGTTCTTCGAATGTTCTTGATCTTCAAAGATTGGTGGTGGAAGTTCTTTGAGGCTTCAAAGCTCGAATCCATTAAAGTTTCGATGGATCAAAGTCTTTGAAGTTTCTGGAGACTTTGAAGCTTGATTCCAGTAAAACTTTGAAACTTGGAAGAATGATTTGTATGAATGTTCTTCAAATGTTATTTGTCTTCGAAGATTTGTAGTGGAAGTTCCTTGGGGTTTTAGAAGCTTGGATTTGTAGAGCTTCACTAATTTGTAGTTTCTTGGCTTTTATGGAGGTTTTTGAGCTTGATTTCAATGAATTTTTAGATCTAGAAGGATAATTTGAATGAATTTTCTTTGAATTTTATTCGTCTTCGAACGTGAAGTTCTTTAAGGTTTTGGAGCTTGATTCTGGCAGAGTTTCAAGACCTCTGAATGTTTCTGAATCCCCCTCTACAAGACTGAGAAGGGTCTGTATTTATAAGAGTCTTGAAGAGATTTGGAGGCACATGATTGGCTCACATTGGTGACAGGTGTCATGATTTGAATGGAGGGACTTTATATCTTGTTCTCCAAGGGACACATGGCATTATATGATTAGTCATAGCATTCTAATTTAAAATAACACATGGCAATATTTAAATTAAATATCAACACGTGTCGACGTGTGATTGGCCCTTAAGTATTCTTTACAATTTTTATTTATAAACACTTTGAATATTTCTATTGGTCTCTAACTAATGTCAATATATTGACATTAGTTAGAGACCAATAGAAATATTCAAAGTGTTTCTAAATAGGACCCACTAAACAGCACGTGGCGCCTTGTGATTAGTTGCAAAAATCCCGAACTGAAATAACAAGTTATAAACAATTAATCATGCTATACCCATAACAATTTTTGTTGAATTTTGAAATAATTTAATCCTAAAAAGTCAATTTTCACTAGCTTAAGGAAATATAGTCATTTGATAAAGAGCTTAACTTTTTGCAAAGAATGTTAAATTTTACACTTTAACCTTCTACTACTAACTATGAGACAGTTAACGTGGAAGGCCATGCATGGGTTCCTACTAACTTCTTTATAAAGGATAGTTGTTACTTGTTACACACACCCTTGTACACAACTGTACACATACAAAATATGCATTGAATTGTGACTTAAAGTCACAATTTTCAACTTGGAAATAGTGACTTAAAATCACAATTTCATTAATGTACATTTTACTTATGCATACAATTGTGTACACAAGTGTATGTAATAAACACCATTCTTTCTAAAATTTAGCATGTGATCGGTGGATGTGTTGTGAACAAATTTTCCTTCCCATTGTCAAATATAATAACAAACTTGATACAAGTGGATTTAGTTACAATAATAATCATATGATGTGAAATTCAACCATTAGATTTGGGTGGCCTCTTGTAACATATAGCCAGTTAGGACAAAAGTACTCCATGCAAGCCACATGGCACTTGGGCCATGTCATCCCCTCGTACCACATTACCATGTTATGTCATCATCATACATCTTATATATGCATCCAACTCCTACATCATACTAACCTGCAGTAATCCATCCAATTAAAAAAATGAAAGGGAAAAAAAAGATAGAATTATAGAGATTTTGCATCAAATAGATGAGGGATGGCATGGCACAGTCATGAAAGCATTTTTTTTTTTTTTTAAAAAACCAATGAATTCATATCATACTAGCCCGTAGCCCATTCAATTAAAATTTTGAAAGCTAGAAAAAAATAGAATTGCAAAGATTATGCATAAAATAGATTATTCGACATTAGACCAGTCATGAAGAAATAAAAACCCTATGGACAGCCTAAAATGTGCCCATAACCTCCAAAAAAAATAATAAAAAGGCCAATCAAATTTCACCACACGTTATACTTCTAAAAAAATATTCACCAGTAATAAAATTATCTAATGTGTAGAATTTTAATGATAATGCTAGAGATATTATAATTTTACTACATAATCTTTATAAATTACCGTGACAAATGAATGTGATTAGATTAGTAGAATTTTTTTTTTTTTTTTTTAAGGAATTATTTGATTAGTAGATCCGAATACATCTTAATGAAGTATTATTCTAGAAGCAAAATTGCATTATAATATTATAATATACATAATATATGTTTTGCGCGTATCACTATCTTTGCATGTCCCGCTGCCTCACTTTTACACGCTCATGATGCTCTCGGAACTCCTGCTTCAAATGAGTCTCACTTCCACTTCAACACACACACATATATATATTCGTTTGCATGGCACAATATTCACATCAAAATAAGTAGAATTTCCTCTCTCTCTCTCTCTCTCTCTCTGAAAGTTCTATAAGAGTGTTAGATATTTAAAGAAAGGTTGTTAGAGACCTGTCAAGGTGTCATCTATATCAATTAACGTAAGCCTGGGCCTCATGTATATCAATTAGTTAGAACTCTACATGAACGTTAATCATAATTCTATATTAAATTTTAGTGTTTATCCAAAGAATAAAAAAGTGAAGGAAGTGATTGGATGAAGAGTTTGGATTGTAATCAAATTAAAGTTTTTAATCAACTTAGAAATTATAGGAGAAGAAGATGACAACAAAAAGAATTTATATTTATTAGCTAGATTGATATTAGTTTTTATTTTTTTTTTTACGTTAAAATTAATACCCAGAAAAAAAAATTCTTACGTGAAGCAGTATTTTTTTTTTTTTTTTTTTGCAGTATTTTTTTTAGAGATAAAAATAAATTAGAGTCCTAATTTTCTACAGTTTTTTTTAGATATGAATTAGAGTCCTGATAATATACTATTCCTTTTTAGTTTTTTTAAAATCTAAAAATTTTAAAAATTTATATAATTTAGTGAAGCCACTTGACGCAACTACAGCTTCTATGTTCAACTTTTATTATATAGTATATGATATGATATGATGTATATATTATGTATATTATAAATTTATAATATACATAATAATATATGTTTTTGTGCGTATCACTATCTTTGCATGTCCTGCGGCCTCACTCTTACACGCTCATAATGCTCTCCGGACTCCTGCTTCAAATGAGTCTGACTTCCACTTCAATACACACACATACATACATACATATATATATATATATATATATATTCGTTTGCATGGCACAATATTCACATCAAAAGTAGAATTTCCTCTCTCTCTCTCTCTCTCTCACAAGTGAGGGCATTGAAGAGATATAGAACAAAATGAGCGAGATAGTGAACGCGGATGTGCAGAACCCTTTTGCAAGCCCTTCAAGATCATCAAGAAGAGAAGATGAGGAGGAGGCTTTAGCATGGGCTACCATCATACAAAACCTTCCCACCTACGATCGCTTGAGAACTAGTATATTGCAATATGCTGTGGAGGGTGATCAGAACGATGAGGCCAAGATAGTGAACAAAGTGGTGGATGTTCGAAATCTTGATGCCAATGACAGAGAAGAGTTCATTCAGAGGAACTTCAAGGTTCCCGAGGAAGATAATGAGAAATTCTTAAAGAAACTAAGAGCTTGTATTGATGAGTAAGTTTGGGTCAACAATATTTTGCTTTTTTTTCCTTGTATCTGCATGTTCTTGTTGCTGTCTTGTTCTTGCTGATTGTGAAATTTGTTGTCTATGAATTCATTATCAAATCTTCTGATGCAGAGTTGGGATCCGACTACCAACAGTAGAAGTTAGATTCAACCATCTACATATAGAAGCCGATTGCTATATCGGCACCAGGGCTCTTCCAACTCTCTTGAACACGGCAAGAAACATTGCAGAATCGGCTCTTGGTTTGTGTGGAATCAGATTGGCTGAGAAAAGAAAGCTCACAATACTTAAAGATGTGTATGGGATCATAAAACCATCAAGGTACGTAATATCATCTAACAAAAGCTACATCAAGAATGGTTTCAAGATTGATTCTTTATAGTGGTATGGTGTATATAGTTATGAAAAAAAATATATATATGTATGATGTATCAAGCTCCTGACACAATTCCAATGAACATTTTCATGCTGTTTTAAAGTATTAAATTTTTTTCTAAAATTTCTTGATTTATTTTTTTGTTGCAGGATGACCCTCTTGTTAGGCCCTCCTTCATCTGGAAAGACTACCCTTTTGTTGGCACTAGCAGGAAAGTTAGACTCAAACTTGAAAGTAAGTTATCAGAACCTTAATTTGTTTTAGATTACTTCAGTTTTATTATCCAGTTGGTCAAGCCCTTAATTTTATGCTACTGCTTTGATCAATCAATTAAACCTAGCTAGTAACAATAGTGATGAATTTAAACATCATTTTTTTGTGGATTAGGTACAAGGACAAGTCACTTACAATGGTCATAGGCTTGATGAGTTTGTGCCAAGGAAGACATCTGCCTACATTAGCCAAAATGATGTTCACTTGGGTGATCTTACTGTCAAAGAAACCTTAGATTATTCAGCAAGGTTCCAAGGAGTTGGGAACAGATACGGTAATCAAATTGACTTATATTGTAATTACCTTTAATAAAAAAAAATTATTTCAAAACTAATCCTTGTTGTGCTAATTTAGATCTACTAACTGAGCTTTCATGGGGGCAGAAGCATGAGGGAATTTTCCCTGAAGCCGAAGTTGATCTTTTCATGAAGGTAGTAGAAAATTGTTCAAAACCAATTAACCAAAATGTTAAATGTATAATTTTCTTTAATTTCTGGGTTTATTTTTTTTGTTGGTGTCCAGGCAGTTGCAATGGGGGGAGCTGAAAGCAGTCTAATTACTGATTACACTCTCAAGGTAAGTATGAGGGTTAAGATTTGAGATTGTAGACTTCCTTCTATTATAATTGTCAAGTTTTGGTTTCACCAAAACAGTGAACTTTGAAAATTCTCAATAAATTATATATGCATTTGTATTCACTTTGACACTGTTAACTACCTTCTTAAGTGAGCACGTCTATGGGTATTTAAAGTTGATCATCTTTTGAGTTGTTGCCTATCTTAACTAAAGCAATGTAAATTGTTGTATGGAACAGCTCTTGGGGCTTGAAATATGTAAGGACACACTAGTTGGAGATGAGATGAAAAGGGGAATTTCTGGTGGACAAAGGAAGCGAGTAACAACAGGTTAATTTTCTTAATCAAACATTATACATGAAGTTATTTTCCACTTTCATTTTTTTTAATATTTCAAGAAAATGTTGATCTGAACAAAATTGAACCATGCATAATCAAAGTTGATTCTAAATCATGTGATTTACAAAACCCATAACAAATTCTATATGATATTTTATTTATTTAGCACTGAACAGCATATATTGTTGTTAAACAAAAGCAAGATCTTCAAAATAATATATATGCTGTTGTGAAACCTGTCACTTTCATGATTAAAAGGTTAATGAGTCCAAAAATTGAAATTGGAGTTCTTAATTGCCTTGATGTTGGTTAATGCCCAGGGGAGATAGTTGTTGGACCAACAAGAACACTTTTCATGGATGAGATATCAACTGGCCTAGACAGCTCCACTACATTTCAAATTGTGAAATGCATGCAGCAGATTGCGCACCTTACTGAGACCACCATCTTGATGTCCCTCCTGCAACCTGATCCTGAGACATTCGATCTCTTTGACGACATTATTCTCCTATCAGAGGGTCAGATCATCTATCAGGGACCGAGAGAGCATGTGCTGGAATTCTTTGAGAGCTGTGGGTTCGAGTGCCCTGAAAGAAAGGGCACCGCTGATTTTTTGCAAGAGGTAACATGAAAAATTCACCTGGCTGCCTCGAGCATTTAACTAGAAGTGATAATTATAACCAAATATCTCTGTACTATGAAGTGGAGGTCACTGGTTGGTCAATAGGCTTATTTTATATCATTTCTACCAATACCTACCATAATCATTTACTGTTTGCAACATGGCTACATTGCTGCAGCATGTAGTAGCTATAGAGTAATTAGGAAGGTAAACTATATAATTGTCTAAGCTAAATGGTTCTCTTGGCATCGACTTGAAATCAGTGTCCCTACGATAATTGCTAATAGATAATGAATATGCCACATATTTGTGTCAAAAAGCTAAAATCCTTTCAATCTAATCTTTAATATGCAGTGCATTTTTGTTGCAGGTTACATCAAAGAAGGATCAAGAGCAATACTGGGCAGATAGGAACAGGCCATACCATTACATATCTGTTACTGAATTTGCAAGCCAGTTTAAGGCTTTCCATGTTGGTGCACAGCTTCAGAATACGCTCTTGATCTCGTATGTCAAGTTAGAAAGCCATGGAGCAGCTCTTGCTTTCTCAAAATACTCGATCCCAAAAATGCAGCTCCTTAAAGCCTCTATTGATAGGGAGTGGCTCTTGATCAAGAGGACTGCACCTGTTTATGTCTTCAAGACTGTTCAAATTATAGTTGTCGCAGTCATTGCATCAACTGTGTTCTTGAGGACTACACTGGATATCACATATGATGATGGGTCCCTATATGTTGCTGCAATTATATTTGCCATGATTGTCAACATGTTCAATGGTTTTGCTGAGCTCTCTTTAGCTATTATGAGGCTCCCAGTGTTTTACAAGCAAAGGGATCTCCTATTTTACCCTGCATGGGCTTTCACCATCCCAAATTTCTTGATTCATGTTCCCATGTCAGTTTTAGAGTCTATAGCTTGGACAGTCGTGACATATTATACAATTGGATACGCACCAGAAGCTAGCAGGTAAGCTGAACTACACCAGAATATCATGATATGTGCTTAAAATACTTTAGCATAAATGACAATTATGTTAGTGGGAAAATTGTTTGATATGTACCTTTTCTTTTTCTCCAGGTTCTTTAAGCAACTACTGGTAGTTTTTCTGATCCAACAAATGGCTGCTGGGCTATTTAGGCTTATGGCTGGGTTGTGTAGGACTATGATCATTGCTCATACAGGGGGAGCACTTTCTCTGCTACTCTTGTTCCTGCTTGGAGGTTTCATCCTTCCAAACGGTTTGTCTTTTCTCAGCTATTTCATGATGATAAACTGTAGGTTGAGCCTTTTGACATAGATTGGAGCATTCATTTTTTTAATGTAATTATGCTTTTACTAAAGGTTGCATTTTTACAGTCTGGTTTAAAATACAGATTGTTGAGTGGAAAAGCAAATCTACTAGCTTAGTTGAAATAAGTGTACGTGCTGGTTTAATGAACTAAAATAATGCTGCAATGATTGCAACAGGGCGTATTCCTGTATGGTGGTCATGGGGCCACTGGGTTTCACCTCTATCATATGGTTTCAATGCCTTAACTGTCAACGAGATGCTTTCTCCTAGGTGGATGGACAAACTGGTATGTCATTCAAACAATTATCACAAAATATTCCTTGTTAAATATGTTGCATGGTAAAAGGGCACTAAAAGTGAAGTTGTGAAAATAACAAAGGAAAAATAGTATATGACCATACATATGGATTTTATTTCAAGATTCAGAAGACAAAATACAACTTCAGCACATCGCTTTTAAATCACAAAACTGAAAGAAAACTTACTGATTAAATTGTTGCCATTTCATTGCAGGCTTCAAACAATATTACAAAGTTGGGTGTGGCAGTGTTGAACAACTTTGATGTTCCCCACCACAATTACTGGTATTGGATTGGGGTAACAGCTCTCTTGGCTTTCACCATCCTTTTCAACATCTTATTTACCTTCTCACTCATGTACCTGAATCGTAAGTTTAATAAGAACCTTTTAAGACTAACTTCATCCTCTTAATTTCATTCAAGGTAGAATATGTATGCCTCTTTGCTCATAGTTTAACTTAACATTTTCAAATTTCATGTTTCTTTGTGATAGCTCTCGGAAAGCCACAACCAATTATTTCTGAAGAACTAGGAAGTGAGCAATCCAGCATGGGAGAAAATAAGGGAAAACCAAAACTGCAATCTTATAGGTCCATCAATGAAAACCAGATGAGTAAGAACTTTAACCTTGCTCCCAATTTCAATCAACGCCATGAGTTTCTGACATATAATTAAGATCTTCAGGAGAATTGCAATGCCTTGAAACAAGTGGTGAGTCCAATACCAAGAAACCTAGCAGTATGGCTGCAGATGAGGTTGCTTCAAAGAGAGGAATGATTCTTCCTTTTACACCTCTAACCATGTCCTTTGACAGTGTAAACTACTATGTGGACATGCCCTCAGTAAGAATATATTCTTCTTGTTCTATATCTCATTCGTATTCTCAAGTTTAACTTGTAAATTCTCTATAAGGTGTTATTTTTATTCTAGTATGTATTAGGACATCACTTACAGTATCTAATTTAACTACCTGAATGACTCTTAATGTACAGGAAATGAAGGATCAAGGTGTGACAGGGGACAGGCTACAGTTGCTTCAGGAAGTGACAGGAGCATTTAGACCTGGAGTCCTGACTGCTTTGATGGGAGTCAGTGGGGCTGGAAAGACAACATTGATGGATGTTCTTGCAGGGCGAAAAACAGGGGGCTACATTGAAGGTGATATAAGAATTTCTGGGTTTCCCAAGAAGCAGGAAACATTTGCAAGAATTTCTGGTTACTGTGAGCAGACAGACATTCACTCCCCTCAAGTCACGGTGAAAGAGTCCTTGATCTACTCAGCTTTCCTCCGACTCCCTAAAGAAGTCAACGATAAAGAAAAAATGGTAAGAATCAAGATTATGTCAATTGCATGTCAAATGTATAGTTTGAATTTAACTACTATAGCTAAAAATTTTCATTTGCGGGTTCTTTCCAGGCTTTTGTGGATGAAGTGATAGAACTAGTAGAACTCGATGGTCTCAAAAATTCTATTGTAGGGCTTCCAGAAATCACTGGTTTATCCACAGAACAAAGGAAGAGGTTGACAATAGCAGTGGAGCTTGTTGCTAATCCGTCAATCATATTTATGGATGAACCAACTTCAGGGCTTGATGCAAGGGCAGCAGCCATTGTTATGAGGACTGTGAGGAATACAGTGGACACCGGAAGAACAGTAGTCTGCACAATTCATCAGCCTAGCATTGATATCTTTGAATCCTTTGATGAGCTGCTATTGATGAAGAGAGGAGGACAAGTCATCTACTCTGGACAGTTGGGTCAGAATTCTTGCAAAGTTGTTGAATACTTTGAGGTATTTTATAAACTTCTTCTTCTAAATAGAAACATAAATTAAAATACATTCTAATTTCACCATTGATTTGTAATTGCAGGCGATTCCTGGAGTCACTAAAATTAGAGACGGGCAAAACCCAGCAACATGGATGCTAGAAGTGAGCTCAGTTGCATCTGAAGTCCGACTTGGAATTGATTTTGCTGAGAATTACAAATCATCATCCTTGTCTCAGTAAGTATTTTACATGTCACAAAAATAGTAACAATTTCTGAAATTGGTAAGTTTTGTGGGTTTTGGAGCTAACATTATATGGCATGAACAGACAAACAAAGGCTCTAGTAAAAGAATTAAGTACTCCATTGGAGGGGTCATCAGATCTCCATTTTCCTACTCAGTACTCTCAGTCCACATGGGGCCAATTCAAATCCTGCCTTTGGAAGCACTGGTGGACTTATTGGAGAAGTCCTCATTATAACCTTGTTCGATACTTCTTCACATTAGCAGCTGCCCTTTTTCTTGGGACAATTTTCTGGCAGGTTGGCACCAAAAGGTTAGCATATACGCTTACTCGGATTCAGTGGAGATTCTGCTGAATAAAGCCCAGTAGTATCATATACGAGCTCACTATCTTATTTCTTGTGTTTTTTGTTTAGGGAGAACACAACTGATCTTACCATGATCATTGGAGCCATGTATGTTGCTGTCCTATTTGTTGGAATTAACAACTGTTCAACCGTGCAGCCAGTTGTAGCTGTTGAAAGAACAGTGTTTTATAGAGAAAGAGCAGCCGGAATGTACTCGGCTTTACCATATGCCATAGCACAGGTGAGAAAAAAGTGTCTTCACTAAGAAATAAAGATCAATTGAAGTGTTACAAATTAAATATTATGAACTTGTCCAAGTCTATTAAACTCTGACATTGTTATGCAGGTGATTGTTGAAATACCATACATATTTGTTCAGACTACATATTATTCTCTTATAGTATACGCGATGGTGAGCTTTCAATGGACAGTAGCAAAGTTCTTCTGGTTCTTCTTCATCACCTTCTTCTCCTTCCTCTACTTTACATACTATGGAATGATGACGGTTTCAATCACACCAAATCATCAAACAGCTGCTATCTTTGCATCAGCATTCTATGCACTCTTCACTCTCT
Organism: Quercus glauca; assembly: GCA_023736055.1. NCBI lineage: Eukaryota > Viridiplantae > Streptophyta > Magnoliopsida > Fagales > Fagaceae > Quercus > Quercus glauca. Next base: position 21,831,930 of record CM043319.1, on the reverse strand, counting down.
TCTCTGGCTTTTTCATCCCCAAACCGGTAATTTCATTTCCACTGCTTTGTATAACCTTTAAAATCAGCACTTCTCCTCACATACAATTACAATTTGAACTTTCAGAGAATCCCCAAGTGGTGGACATGGTATTACTATATCTGCCCAGTGGCATGGACAGTTTATGGACTAATTGTGACACAGTATGGTGACATAAATGCAACGATCAAAGTGCCAGGAATTGTGCCAGATCCAACCATCAAATGGTATGTGGAAAATCATTTTGGGTACGACCTGAACTTCATGGGGCCAACTGCTGCAATTTTAGTCACATTTGCTGCCTTTTTTGCCCTCATGTTTGCAGTCTGCATCAAGACAATGAACTTCCAAAACAGATAGCTGAAGAAGTGTATAAATAGAATGTGACCACTTAGTAGCTATTTTTTGCCACTATAATTCTTGTAAATTTGTAAAGAATCTATGAGACCAGATGCAGGGGAAAGAACAAGCCAACAACGAATCATTTAAAAATTCTAACAAACTGATTGCATCTTAGCTTTGTTTTTCTTTTAAGACGAACAAAGTTATGCTTGAATCCCTTGTTCCATACAGGCTTACTCTATACTACATTTATACTGCGCAGGTCCACACCGCTTATATATCACTGCAACACAGCCACCCACTTCATAGTTTTAGGAGATGATTTCTTTTTCTTTTCTTTTCTTTTTCTTTTTCCTTTTCTTTTTTTGAAAAATGAAAACTACAAAAAAATATATATATGTATATATATATATATATATCAGTTTTATAACTTTTTTAGTCCTTATAATAATAGATTGACTTAGTGGCTGTAGGTACTTAGAGAAAAGAGAAAGAATTGAAAAAAATTATAAACAAATTCACCATCTCAACAGCAACAAGTAGCCATTGTGGCAAAGAATGTAATGCAGGAGCTTTTCAATGGATAATTTCAGATTGTAACGCAGTTATTTGTTTAGTTTTGATTGGTATCTGAGTTGGTTAGGATTAATTGTTCATCATTATCCTTTGTTTAGGATTATCGGATTAGTATTTGAAATTATTTAGGATTATTATTTAGGATAAAGCTCCGGATGATTTCTTTTGTATTGACAAACTATGATTATTATTATTGAGATTATTTGTAAAGATTGCATTGTGTTTGTTTGGTGGTGAATCCAAACACCTTAGGTTGGAAGCCTAAGGTCTACGGTGGGACTAATCTAGATGGGAAGCCTAGGTCGTCCTACATCAACTTGGTATCACAGCTCAACCTGATCACCCCCTTTCAGCAACCCAAAACCACATCTAACCAGCCCAAACCCACACCAACCAGCAGTACAACCCACGATCATCAACAATCCAAGCATGTCTCACAAGATCTTTGCAATTACCACCAATCAAGCCATCTCTACTCAGAAACAAAGAACCCAAATTCCACCACAAAACCCACAAAACCTGTAATCCCACCATTCTTCCCAATGCAAGGCTCTGAAACTTAGAACCCTATTCCCTTCAAAACAAAATCAATGACCCGTCACAGTAACTCACACCCCAAACCCATTTTCGATCCAACCCATACAAAACCATAGTTTCAGATATGCAAAACCCACACTGCCAGGTCCGAAATACAAGAAGCCATCACTGATCTCTCCATGCCGCTACTCGCAAGCACCGATCTCCACCTTTGAGCGCTGATGACAGCAATCGCCCATGAGTCCATGCTGCCTCTTCTCCGACGAATCCAGCGCCGCCCTCCATGATATTTTTTCTCTGTGTTACTTGTTTAGTTTCCCCTGAAGCCTTAGTTTCTTTTAGCTTAATTTTCCGTCTCTAGTGTTTTAAGTTGTAGTTGTTCTTGAATATTGTTATTTATAAAAAAAATAAAAATCAAAAAATAAAATCAAAAGCAGAACGTTCCAGCAGATACGTGAAGAGTCCATAGTCCACCTCTTTTGCTTCAGCCAAGTGACCCATGTCCAGGGCAGCAGCAGGTCACTAAACCAGCCCAATCAAGGTCCAACACTTATTGCTCCAGCCGTGAGAATCATGTCCACTAAATGTTCATTTCAAATTGTTGAAAATCTATTCTTGTGAATCATGGTAGTCTTAGAAGCGCCAATATTTGATGGACGTCCAGATCCATGTACCCTCATCAATTGGCTAGATGAGATGGATCAATTCTTTGATCAAATATGTCTACCAGATGCTAATAAGGTTAGGTTTGCCAAGTTGAAATTGAGAAGTAGAGCTAGAGACTTTTGGCGTAGTATCGAGAATCATCGCAAAGGAATGAGCAAGCCTGCCATAACTGATTGGAATGAAATGAAACAAATACTTAGAGAGAAATATGTTCCCCAATGCTATCAAGAGAATTATCAATCTCAATCCTCTCATGGGAATTTTCTACACCACAGAGACAGTATTCAGCAAGAAAACACCTCATCCTTTCGTCAAGAACTCACCACCATAGCTCAAGACTTAAGAAAAATAATATAGGTTTTGCTAGAGTCTTCTACTCAGAAAAAGGATGCTCAAGTTCCACCAAAGACTAATGTTGAAATAGAGGTACAAGTGCCAATAGATGATGTTTCAACATTCATGCAGCAAGAAGAACCTATTACAGAGTCTACACAAGAAGAGAAATTTCAACAAGTGAGCGAAGATTTAGAGGGTGCACTTGATGTGGAGGTTGATTCTGATGAAAGTGCTACTGAGCCCTTCATGATCCATGAGGTTGATGAACATCTACAGGTTGATGAAGTCCAAAAGGTTGATACTATGGTTCAAGATAAAATTGTGCCTGTTCAACACATTGATTTTGTATTTCCAGTGGAGTTCTATGGTGTTGTGGAATTGAAGGTTATTCTACTCTCAGTGCTTCCTAGGGTAATTTCTAATTTGAAGGAAGTAGTAGACACCAAAGTCCTAATTCTTCATCACTACAAAACTCAAGGTCGAGTTGTCTTAACCAGGGGAGTATAATGCAGGAGCATAACCAAATGTTATTTCAATATTTCATTTTAGATTTTTAGTGGATAATTTCATATTGTAACGTAGTTATTTGTTTAGTTTGGATTGGTATCTGAGTTGGTTAAGATTAGTTGTTTATCATTATCCTTTGTTTAGGATTATCAGATTAGTATTTGAAATTATTTAGAATTATCAGATTAGTATTTGAAATTTTTTAGGAGAGTTTATCTTTATATTTGTGATTCCTGGAAGCTACATATAAAGCTCCAGATGATTTCTTTTGTATTGATAGACTATGATTATTATTATTGAGATTATTTGCAGAGATTGCATTGTGTTTGTTTGGTGGTGAATCCAAACACCTTAGGTGGGAAGCCTAAGGTCTACGGTGGGTAGCCTAGGTTGTCCTACATCAGAATGTCAACTTGGAAAGAGGAGGGGAGAATGTCATTCCTGCTTCTCATCAAAATTTAGACCACTTAAATTAATTCTCGCACATCATGACTAAACGAAGCCAATCTTAATTCACACTATAAATGTGAATTAAGAAAAGGGCAGTAATAATTAACTATTATCTTAGCTAGGTCCAGCCTTTGTAATTAAGAACATACTTGACATATGAGGTTCAAGATAAGGGCTGTCATATAACGGACCATAACATAAGGGCTGTCATATAACGGACCATAACATAAGGGCTGTCATGTGGAAGAGAAAGAAAAACAAAACAAACTGCATCAGCAGTTAAAGGCTTTACAACAAGATTGGAATTTGTGCTTGCAGTCTAACCCAAGAACCCAAAGCAGACATTCATCTTCAAAGGATATGACAAAATCTCTTCAACTGCTTCACGTCTCACAAAAATATGAAGGGCAAGGCCATGCAAGTCACAACCTAGACCCTCTAAATCACTTCATCAAACACCTTGTGTACAGTACGTCAAAACAAATTCACAGTAGGTTGGTGTTACCCAGACATAAATGCCAACAATTACAGTCAAATTCACAACATAAAGATTAATATAATCCAAACTAGTCCATCCATAAATATTCGCGAGAATCAAAACCTCCAAATTTAAAAATACATAAATAAAAAACAATTTAAAAAAAAAATAAAAACAATCAAAACAATCAAAATATCGGAGCACACAAAGAGTACTATGAAAATCTATTACCTTACCTGGATTCGAGAGTTGCAGACTAACACACTTACAAGAATGTTTGGACAAGGAGTGGCTGAGATCAAAATAACCAAACCATATGGATTAGAAGATTAAATCTATAAAAAAAATTTAAAAATAAAAATCTTTGGCAAAGTTAACAAATCTCACCTTCAAACTGTCTTCGTAAAGTTAGAGAGAGAGAGAGAGAGAGGATTGAAGGGAGTAGTTCAGTGCAGTAGCATTGCTGTATGCAAAGAAGCAGATCAAGAAGTTGAAAGTGGAGTAAAGGGACACAATGGGTGGCAGGCGGAGGGTGCAACCAGTGGTGACAGTAGGAACGGGTTGCGACTGAGGGTGAGACTTGTGAGGGTGAGGGAGGGGGAGGATAATTGGTAAAGTGAGCAATCTTATGGATTTTTATGTCTAAATCTTAAGTTAATTCGTGTTTTAATAACATAATTTTAACAATAAAAAGGCTATACCCTCCAAATATTTTCAAAGCTGTGTCAATTTAACTCGTTTGTTTTTAAAATATATTACTTACCACTTATCAAAAAATATATATTACTTAGCAAACTTTTCCCTCTATTATGGGAAACATCTTGCATAACTGTAAAGGAAAAGACTCATGAAGCTGTTTTTTTTTTTTTTTATAAAGGTTATTACAATAAACTGAGGTGAGAAACCTCATTTTACCAAGACAAATGGTTTAAGAACTACGAGGAAAAGGTGCACAAAGAAAATTAAGAGAACAAAAATTAATAGCTCTAAAAACAAAACATAGCATTAACAAACAAAAGTCACTACAAATAATTAATTTACAAAGAAATGACAATAATCAAAGCAAATAGCCACTACAAAAAAATTGCTTTTTTACAACCCTATCCAAATTATACAAGTTTACGGAAAATTTCCAAGCATGCACAAAAGCTAAGTCAAAGATAACACAGCTAAATATGGGGGAAGAAAAAGAGGAGAGGGGGGGGGGGGGGGTGGAGGGAGATAGCTTCTTAAAAGATTACATTAAAAAAATTTCCAATTAAGTTGATCTGAATGAAAAGGATGCTAACAAATTTAACACAAAAAAACACCAAGCAAGGATATGTCAAAATACTTTTTACCATTAGAATCCTTGGATACTTAGCATCCGCATTTGAAATATTGCTCAAACCAATTAAAAGAGACTGTCTCCCTAATTAAAAATGTCAGTTTCAGTTTATATCTTTTACTCAAATATAAAAACTTACAAAGCAATGTCAGTTCCAACCCAACTGTATCCAGTATTTTTGGATATTCCTTTTACCTTCATTACATCCCTAAGCTCACTTACATTGTCCCATTTCCCAGCTGCTGCCAAAGTATTGGATAGTGCAACATATGCCCCGGGCCGACCATCAGCATTCAACTTAAAAAGTTCATTTGCAGCTATGCTTGCCATCTCAACATCGCCATGCAGCCTAGATGAACTAAGCAGAGCTGCCCAAACATCAGAATTGGGCTTTTCATGCATCCCTCTTACAAAATCCCACGCTTGCTTTAAACTTCCTGCACGTCCTAAGAGATCAACCATGCAAGCATAATGCTCCATCTTTGGTTTCATCAAGTAATCTCTCTCCATGCTCTCAAAAATTTTCTTCCCTTTATCAACTAGCCCAGCATGTCCACATGCTGATAGAGCACTTAGGAATGTAACATAATTGGGTTCAAGGTGGTAGCTGTTGTGCATCTTGCTAAAAAGCTCAAGTGATTCGTCTGGAAATCCATTCTTCCCATATCCATCAATCATGGAAGTCCATGAAAACACATTTTTATCAGGCATGTGGTCAAAAACTCTCCGTGCATCATCAATTCGTCCACATTTAGAGTACATGTCTACAAGAGCACTTCCCAATTTAATGTCAGTAAAAAGTTCAGTCTTCATAAGTTGACTTTGGACTTGTTGACCAATTTCAAATGCTGCCAACACAGAGCAGGCCCCAATAACACTAGCAAATGTAGATATATTAGGCCGAAAGTTCAACCGTTGCATGTCAACATAAACCTCAACTGATCTCCTAGCATATTCAATTGATTTACTGTAACCTTCAATCATTGCATTATATACAACTAGATCTTTTTCCATTGTCTTCCTGAATATATCTTCAGCGTCTTTCACATAGCCTTGATTCATGTAACCAGAAATCATAGATGTTGAACATATCACATTCTTTTCCAACATCATATCAAACACAGTCCTCGCATAACCAACCTTCCCATGCTTAACATACGAGTCAACAAGTGCCGTATAAAGAACATCATCAGGTTCAACCTCAAATTTCAGTATCTGTGCATGCACCAGCCTTCCCAAACTACACAGCAAAGGAACTTTACAAGCACAAGTAGACGCCTTTAAAATCATAGAAAATGTAAACCCATCAGGCTTTTCACCAGAATAAACCAACCTACGAACCAAACTAAGTGATTCTTCGACTAACCCATGTTTGAGATACCCACCAATCATATAATTATAAGCAGAAAGAGTTGTCTGAGGTAATTCATCAAAAACTTTGCGTGCATATTTAATATAGCCACATTTCAAATGCAATATGAGAAGTTTGATGGAGATATTGGTGTTGGGTCTGAACCCAGTTTTGAGAATATGGGAATGTATCTTTTGGCCATAGGAAGGGTTATCTGAGTTGATGTATTGCTGTAGAGCAGAGGATAAAGAGGTAGCAGTTGGATGAGAGAAAGAGTCTTCTGTTGGCAGGAAAGTTTGGTTTGGTGGGACCAGGAGGTTGTGTTTCTGTGATGATGAGAAACAGGAGGATCTAATTATGGGTATTCTAGCATTTTTCATTTTCCCATTTGATCTGATACAAACTGCTTATGAGTCGCTTGAGAAAGCATAGTCCCCAAACCTCACACCATGGGGCATTTCTAACAAACTGAAAAATTAAAAAACAAATTTAGCTAGGTTCATATCAAAATCACAGTTGTTGAAAGGAAAAACAACAACAACAACAACAATAATAATAATAAAGAACCTAAAACCTAATATAGATCAATGTATTTTGAAGAAAACAGTAGCGAAAGATACGAAAACAAAAATGAGAGAGAAAAGAAGAACTATGTAGGGGTGTTAGGCAGCAGCTGAAGAGGAGGGAATTGGTGTTCTAAGAGACGTAATAGGGATCCAAGTAAGAAATTTATTTGAATAAAAATATAAATCTAGAGAAACAAAACAGCATAGTAAAAATAAAAATAAACAATAATTCCATAGTTGGGGGAGGGAATTCAAATCCTAGACAACTCCATTGGAAACACCAGGAAGTGCAAGTTGACTATGGTTCTTGGCAAAGAAAAGTTAAAAAATGAAGGAGTTTAGCCTTTAGATGGATTTCAAAATTCGAACCTACAACAGCAACTTGAAAATAAAATGCTTTCTCCACTGAGCCACAACTTTCATTTTTGCATTATTTTAAAACTAAATCTTATATATCACTCTAATTCAGTCACTTTTAGTATAAAACATACAAACAAAGAGTTGAAACAAAACCAGCGGATGGCAGTGAACGCACCCCATATTACATCATAAAAATGGGTATTAAAGAATGTCAATATGCATGAAATGCAGCCCAAATTACATCATCTAGAAACAACTTGGACACAATTAGGAACAAATGATATTAGCTATCCTAATACTACGATCATGGGGAGAACCACTTTTCCAACCTTACCTAGAAGAATCAAATGTTTACAACACAGTGGTATTACAATACATACCACAAAATGCTCATAATACAGTGCCATCATACTTCTAGAGTTAAACAGATGCGTTCTAGTTATAAATACTCATTCTTTGCTAGAGCCACCAATTGTGCTTTTATGCTTGTATTTTACTGTGGTATTAGACTCTCAGGAATTTTCTACTTACAAGTTACAACCAAATAACACAACCATTGCTAAAAAATCTTAGAAATGAATACCCCAATCAACTTCTTGTCTGCCACAGCAACTCTGAATTTCAAAAGCGTTTAGAATTCTTTAGTTCTTTAATCCCTTCAGTACAAACAGTGGTTGAGGCTACATATTAGAAGGCACAATAATTCCAAAAACTTCACTAAATAAATTGTCTAAATTAAGTATGTAAATGCTGCAATTACATACATTCTTATTAGAATTATAGTTAAATGATTAAATTCATAAATTCCTAAATAATATCAGAGCAGGAGGTCCTAAGTTCACGGGGAGTGTTAGAATTATTGTTATATGATTAAATTCACTATTTCTTAACGGTTTAAGCTATTGGGACAATCAGCATTTTAGCTCTCCTTCTACTTGCCTGCCTACCATACTATAATAGTCCTCTTGTCATATCCCCCAAAATGCCCGTCTCGCGTCTCCACGTGGAACTGGAATCTCTCAACACAATATACATTGTCTCGCTGTCTTCGGCAGAATGGGCTTTTAACAAATCCCATTTTCCTCTTTTTTTCTGGACTTTTGATTAATATGACATAAGGTAAGTAACCTAGCTGGTTGAAAATTCAATTCCACCAATAAAACTTTGAATCATGAGTTCATGACTTTCACACATGCTTTTTTTTTTTTTTTTTTTTTGAACTTAAGTTTTGCTATGTACCGAAGCTCGATCAAGATACAGAAATCATTGTTAGCCAGAACTCCTCTCCTATACATTTATCATCGTTATTGAAAGGCACAAACAATTGATACGTTTTTTTTTATCCTTTCTCCATAGCTGTATTCAAGGTCTATAATATCAATTATGTTACATTCAGTTTTAATAATTGTAACAAACAGAACATTAACAACCGAAACTTTAACAACTTCAGCCAAATGATTAAACTTTCAACCAAAAAAACAAAAACCCAATTCGAATCTAAACTCAAAAAACAAACGCTCAGTGACATACCTCAAATAAATCGAAACCAAAACGCAGAATCACGTGCCATTTTATCCGGGTCGGTATGTATTTACGGGTTCAGTGATTCTCCTCTGTTGGTACTTGTAGTGTGCTGGCTTTTTCTATTACGAACAATTTTATTTATGTTTGTCCAAGACCAGAAATTCTGAAGAGGCTTGGGCTAAAGAATTCAAAATTTAATTGAATTTAGGCTGGGTTTCAAAGAGGAGTGGAGAGACTTGGGCCCCAGTTTAAGAGGAATTTGGATCTTTTCGAAATTGGGCCTAATTATTGGTGGGTTTTGATTGAATAACCCAAATCCCTTGCATGAAACTTGAGAGTGAAATGAGCCTCCCTCCGCTCTCATTTAAAATACCCTTCCTCTCTCTCATTTTTATTAGATGTGAAAATACTAGGCAAGTGAAATATCTAAAAGGGTTTAAAAAGAAAAAAAAAAAAAAAAACGCCCACCACATATCAATGTTGTTGTCATTCTTTCTCTTTGTTTGGGGCCTTTTTCGGTTGCTCGGCCATGTATGGTCCGTTGGAGGGATGACATTATTAGGCCCAAGTTTTGTTTGGAGAGTTACATCCGGAACTCAACATTGGGCCATGTGGACCAATGGCTACAGGCGTATTTTTAAGCCTACAAAACCATTAAAGCCAAAGTCTAAGAATCATGATAATGGTCGAATAAATATACAATATGCATTTGATATAATAGTTTTGATTAGTAGTTGTAATAACAGTTTAAATAAGGTAGTACTTATTTAGAGGTAAAGTAATCATATATTCAATGATGTAAATTTAAAGTTATGGAAGTAAAGTTACTTATCTTTGTATGGTTTATAGCTCCAGCTGTGTAGCATCAGTGAGCTGGTGGGATTCTAGCAGAATGCCAGCGATAATGGCTAGTTAAGCTTGCCCCTCTTATCATGCATTTAAATGAGTTTAAATCTTGGTTAATAGTTGTAAAAGTAATATGTATTTAAATGTGAAGTAATCATGTATTCATTAATGTAAATTTAAAGATATAGAAGCAAAACCACTTATCTTTATATAGTTTGTAGCCCCAGTTGTATAGCTTCAGTGAGCTGATAATATCCCAGCAAAATGACTCTAGCAGTAGAGAGGCATTTTGCCATGATGACTTCAAGATTTAAGGGAAAAAATGGGTGCAACTGGAGGGAGAGAGAGTATGTCCAGCTATGTGTAGGGGCTGGTAAAGCTTACCCCTCTTATCATGCACTTAAATGAGTTTTCCCCTTGACAATACTCTTTTAGTTGTTGTGAAGTTATGAATAGTATTGTCTTCTATGAGAAGGGCTTTTGTATGAAGTACTTGTGCCTTCTAAAAGAAGAGCTTTATGTAAGATGGATTTGCACCTTCCATGAGAAGGGCTTTGATATGAGATCTTGGTGCCTTCTAGGAGAAGGGTTTTAGCATTTGAAATTTATGCCTTCCATGAGAAGAGCTTTTAGTATGAGTGTTTGGTATCTCTTGAGAAGTATAAAGTAAGTAAAAGATATAGATGTTTTGTGAGATGTAGTATTTGTAATATGTATGATATATGGAAGTATGAGAGATATAAAGGTTAAAGATAGTAAAAATATGGGATTATAACCGCTGGAGAAGTTGTAGAGATTGCTTTCCAAGAGGAAAGATTTTGTAAGAGAAGAGTATAGAGATGTGTTTAGGTATTTGGAAATAGGAGTGGTAAGATGGGTGTATTATCTAAATATGGAGAGTGAGAGAATGAGTATAAGAGGGGTAATAGTTTTGTAGTGTGTTAGCAATATTGCTGGGATTTACTGCTGGAGGATGTATGGAGACTTATGAAAGGCATTTATGGGTTAAGGGCTGGAGAATTTAGTTTCTAATTCGAGAACTAAAAACCCAGAATCTCAGTACTTCATTGAGAGCTTAAGAAGATCATTAGAGGGTGAGAGAATAGATAAGCTCAGGAGAGTGTTGTTCTTCCCCATTAGTGTCCCCCATTTTGAGGTGTTGATGAAGGGTCCCATTTAGAGCTGAGTTTAAGGGGGTATTTAGCAAATAATCTTAGCCAAAATTTGTCCCAAATAGCAATGAATCTTCAAAGAATCCATCCTAAGATTTGGCCAAAAATGGTAGGTTTAACTTTAAGATGTTCTTGATATTTCGATTAAGAGCTGCTGGGGAAAAAGCAAAAGAAAAGGAAGGTATTTTGGCAAGAAAACGATAGTTACTTTAGTTTGTTTTGGTTTTAGCCAAATGTGGAAAATTAGTAATGCTAAGACTGCTAGGTCAGCTGTTACATCTGTTCTGAAAAGCTATCCCAATTGTCAGGAAAATCTGTGACAGCTATCATGAGACAGCTGTTGCTTTGGGCAAAAGCAGATGAAGTCAGCTGGGTGATTTCAGACTGCTAGAGAGGACATTCAGCATTCATTTCATAGATTTGGCTGAAAATGGTAAGATCTCTTTCAAGTGTATCTTGCTATTTTGGGTATAGCAGCTAGTTGCTGGGATTTCAGCATTAAATGGCTGATGATATCACTTCCAGCCAAGTGTCAAGTGTTGAATACACTACTGGGGCTCTGCTGGAAATGTTTCCTTTTTCAGATATTTGTATTTTTGGTCCAAGGTTCTATTACAACACATTTTTAGTAAATAATAGAAGGATTAGTTGATAGTCAATGAAGTTTTAAAGATTTAGTCAAGGTCTCATTGTATTGTGACATAATCTTGGTAAACAAGAAGAGTAATTAATGCTCTGCTCTGCCAGTTGGTTGAGAAATATATTGTAACGTCCCAGTCAGCAATAAAAATTAAAAAAAAAAAAAAAGTCAAGGTCAGATATTGTTTGGGTTCCCACGTGCCCCACATAACCCCACTACCCACCACTCCTTTTTTTTCACTCATCTTTTCATTCCTTTGGCCGACTCACTTCCTTACTTCTCTTTTCTTTCTTTTTCTTCTTTTCATTTTCGGCAGAACACACCTCTTCACTCCTTTAAACTCTCCAGCCGGCACCTCCATATCACCATTTCCACCATCATTTTTCCAGTAAGATCACCAAAAAATTCTTGAGAACTCATAAACACCTTCACATCCTTTTTTTGAGATAAAAATTTCTAATCTTTTTGGTGGGTTTTACACTCTTGCTTGAGGTTATTTTATCTAAGCTTTAATAATGATACCCATGTGATTTATGAGCATTGGAAGTGATATTTATGTGTATTTATGTATGGGTTTTGCATTGATGGAATTATTTGATGAGTCGGTATATAATTTGTACTAATGATGACTACTTAAGGTTTATGTATGGTGGAAAATTTAGGAGTTTTTAGTTATAACATGTGATGGTTGGTAAATTTAATTTTTTTCATTGCCATTGGGTTTATTTGGAGTTAGTTAATGTTCTAAATTTCTTGTCTTGGAGAATATTTTGATTTTGCTTTCATGGGTCTCATAATGATGTAGTGTAAATTTTATGAAAGCTAGTCATAATGTTGGAGATGATATTAAATGAGATCAACTTTATAAATTGGAGTTTATGCCTTGTTAATCAATTTGTTGAGAAACTTTGGAAGTGGGATATATTATTATTGATGAGGTTAAATACTAGGCTTGCCTAATTAAGTGCTTATTTGGCAATTCCTAAATTGTAGCTAGATATAATTTCAAGCTCTATACTTATTGTGATAGGTTTACTTGATATTGTTTAAGTTCTAGCTAATCTTCTTGGAGTTTGGAAAATTAGGCTTTTGCGGTTGTGAGGTAAGTAGCTTTTTAATGGGATTTTTGAAAAATAAACATGTTGCATAAATGCTTTTTTTGGGTAAGACACTTTTGGAAACTACTTATGAAAACTATATTTTCCTAAAAACTATTGTGTCATAACCTTAATATATATATATATATATATATGATTATATATATGAAAATGCATCATATTTGATATTGCATATGGGAAAATGCATGAATTGTTGATATAGAAAAATAAGCATCTTTTATTTAATCTTTGATAGGGAAATCATGGATTTTATGGTATATTAAAAAATTTAAAGATGCTTATCTTGTCTTGTTATGAAGGAAATTGATAGAAAATCTCTTAATAAAAATGAAATTGAAAACCTTACAAATTTTGTAGAAGTTAGATTATTTAAGGTTTATTGTAACTACCTGGATATGAACTATGTGTTTCAAAGTAATGTAACATATGAGCTTATGTGGTTTTAACACCATGCCATATGTGATTTCCCAGTGATCACCCGATTTGGTTTTCGTAGACTTTGTGACAATGGAATCGAATCCAGGTCAGTATCCTTTCACTTTGGATGACGTATTCTTCCCTATTGCCCATGGGGGGAAGAGGTTCCTTGATTGTGTGTGGGTGAGGCTGCTGCTCATGAAGCCAAGAGACCACATGCAAGAGATGTCCTATTTGACGCGCTCTCTCTGCTGCCCATGGGGGGAGAGAAAAATCTTGAGGGTATGGATGAGATTGTTGTCCATGGAGCCAAGAGTTTGCATACCAGAGAAGACAATATCATGTCAGTTGTGAATGGGTAGATCCCCTGACCAGTCTATATGGTAGTGCGGTATATTTAAGATAAATTACCGTATGTTAAATTTTATGGCTATGAAAATTATATTGTTAGTACTCACAGATCATAGTATATAGTCTCAAGGTATTTACTTTGGGAAATTTGTATTTCATTATTAAATCATTCTTGTCATATTATTATTATTGAAGATGAAACTTGCATTTCCCCAACCCCCATTAATTAGGCTACTTACTGGGCTCTGTCTCATCTCATTACTTTATAAACTTTTCAGAGCAGGCAACAATCTTTTGAGAAAGTTTTTTGGTGGCTAACAGTAGTTAGACTAACTACTGATGGAGGCTAAACTTTTGTAATGGATATATTAGATGGTGTACATCTTAGAATAGGCTTGACTCATTCTTTTATATATTATAGTGGTTGTGACGTTATTCCCACTGATGGGACAAGTTGATAATATGTAATTATTTATTCAGACATCTATTCTTTTGTGACTAATGGTCTTTGTAATTATTGCCAAGAGCTCTGACTTACTTTGAAAGTATATTCAATGGAATTATTATGATAATTCTTGATGTTGACACTTGATATGATTTTTGTGCATTGGATTGTAAAAAAGGAAAAATCTACAGATACTTTTAGACGTTTTTCTCATGCTTTGGACCCTTTGGGGTTTGGGTGTGACATATATGGTCTGATTGTGCAGACAGCAGTTGGGTATCAGAATATATTGTATATAGTTGGAGATTAAAGATAGTCAATCAGATTTACCCAAAAAATCAATAATATGTTGATGTAGCATGGGTTGCTAATGAAGTAATGCCATGTGGGCCGAAAAAAAAGTCCTCAACACTCTCTAGTCCCACCTTACCATTCTTTCAGGCTGGCAATGGCAACTCCGACAATTGAAATCTAATGTTTTCATTGAAATCTCTCTCTCTCTCTCTCTCTCTCTCTCTCTCTCTCTCTCTCTCTCTCTCTCTCTCTCTCTCTCTCTCTCTCTCTCCATACTATGTTGTACCATACAACTTATTTGGGGTACGTCACAATATGGGATACAAAACAATGCAATGTAAACGATACGATATTTATTCAAAAACTAAGATACGGCACGTTAAAAATATAGGAATTAATTAATAATTAATTTTAATTCTAGGTATTTAGACAATTAGTGTTTATTTTAGATTTAAAAAATTTATTAATGCAAATATCAATTCTTAAACAATAACTGACAATAACATTTATTAATTCTTTTATACTATTATGTAAGAGGATTATTCTATTTGGAGTAAATTTTTTAGTTACTCCAAAATACACAATTTTAAAAACTTTAAAAATGTATGATGGCAAACTAAAAATTGAATCAACTCCAATTCGTCCATGAGAGTTGTCCAAGTCAAAAAGATAGGAATTGTCATCCCTAGTAGGATGATTGTCCATGGGCATAAGGGCCATCCATCAGGAAAGTGCCTGGACGACCCCCAACACTTGGTAAATTTCCAGAAAGATTTGCTTACAAAAGCTAATGAATGGAACCACATTTTACTATTTTGAAACATGAGCAAGATCCTGATTCATCGCTATAACTTCTTACTAAGTGCTTAACTTCCAATAATAGTTGTAGAAAATAAGATTGAATATTCTAACTCCTATAGCGGTTGTGGAAGTTAAGTCTGAACCTTCTAATTTCCTCAAATATTAGGGAAGTTATGAGACAAGTAACCACTCCAAAGCATACTATATAAGCACTCATCCACATTAAATTGAAGTAAGTTCTCACTACTCTCAAAGTTGGAATTCTAACGTTCTAGAGAAAAAACTAACTTAAGCATCGGAGGATTCTTGGCATTCATCCCGATCACTTT
Organism: Quercus glauca; assembly: GCA_023736055.1. Taxonomy (NCBI): domain Eukaryota; kingdom Viridiplantae; phylum Streptophyta; class Magnoliopsida; order Fagales; family Fagaceae; genus Quercus; species Quercus glauca. The sequence continues at coordinate 21,816,479 of CM043319.1, read as the reverse complement.
TCATCTTGTGTCTTTTTCTTTTCAGGCCTCCCAACAATCATTAGTCTATTGAAGCCCAGATCATTTAGCCTACTGATTTTCTTTGCATCATCAATGTATATATATATATATATATATATATATAAGAAATACAAGAAAAATATGAGAATGTTCTTACATTTTTTAAATGAACAATGACTTAAAAGGTAATTGCGAATTGAATCAAATTTATCTATATGAGAGACCTTTGCAATGAAAAAGTGGGTATTAAAAATGGTAGGAATTGAAAAGTGGGCATAGAAAAGTTTTAAGTTTTTCTTCCTGTTTGTTTGGTTGAACGTGGAAAATTCTTTTGTTTAGTTTTTTTTTTTTTTTTTTTTTTTTTTTTTTTTTTTTTTTTTTGAGAAACAATTATTTTGTTTAGTTAAAGAAGAAAAATGAAGTGATATAAAATGGTATTTATAACAATTGGGTAAATTCTAGTTTTCATATCCTGAGAATAAATCTGAATAAAAAATTTAGCACAGTAAATTAAAATTTCAGCATTTATCTCAACCTCAACGGCTACAAAGACACCATCTAAACACAAAACACGGTCTTTCTCATAAAACTAATGAAATTATAAAAAAAAAACAATTATAAAAAAAAATTAAAAAAACAATCTGACCCACAATATCTGGAGATAGAGGAGAGAGGACGAAGACAATTTCTCTCTCCCTTGGTGGAGCACAGTTGTGATTTCCCCTCTATGCAATGAGAAGATGGATAGCATGTTTTAGTGTTTTTAGTCCAAGTGAAAGAGAGAGAAATCTAAAGATAAAGGTAGACCAATAGGTAGAAAATGAAAAGCAAAAATGAAGATAAAGAGAAGTTAGGATACGTGTGTGGAGGAGAAAAAACAAGAGAAAAAAGAAAAGAAAAAGATGAAATGTATGAATGGTAAAAAATGAAGAGAGAAGGAAAAATAAAATAAAGAAATAAAAAATTAAAATTGAGAAATGGTACAACAATATTTTCACAATTCTTTCACAATAAATCTTAAGCAACGGATTGTTACTAGCTATTATTGTTGAGAAAAAAATAATTTTAGTGATGGGTTCAAATTAGAACCAATAACAATTTACCACATAGAATTTGTTGTAAAATTATTGTGAAAATATTATAAACATAATAATTCTCATTAAAATTAGATGATCCTACTACTCACTATATCGTTGTCACAAGTGCTCCACAAGGTTTACTAAAAAAATATCACCAAAAAATTTAAATATTAAAGAAAGAATGAAAAAATATTAAAGAAAGAAGGAAAAAATAATATTTAAATAAAATAGAGAAAATATAGAGAGTCTGTTGAAAAGTGTATTTAAAAAAAATTGATAGGTAAAAAGTAAATGTAATATTTTATTCTCTAAACAATATAAAAATTTGAAAAGACGGTTGGAAGTGTACTTAATAACCAAATTCTGTGAAATTGTTTTAAGAAGGGCCAACTATATAAATATGGGTCATAAATTTTGGTCAATCGATAAAAGGCCCAAATTGCTTTTCAATATGGAGGAAGGATGGCAAGGGAATCCCCTTGTGGGCTTCAATATGAACTCTCTTTTATACTGTCCATGGTCTCTCTGGCTAAGTTTCTTTCTATAATAGTCTTGGGCCTTTCTCGTCCTTAATCTCCCTGTCAACCTTTTGTGACGGAGATGGGAATGGCCAGGCGCTAGATTCTCCTTTCTTCAATAAAATTTTCACTTATTTAACAAGAATATTGATAACAGTATTTTTTTTTTCTTCTAATAATTTGATAGTTCTAGAGTAGGAGAGATCATCCGTTAAAAACACCAAGAGACATCAATTAAACTATAAGACTATTAACAAGAAAAAAAATACTAATAATAAGGAATTAAAATGAAAGAATATGGATCTTTTAAAAAAAATATGGGGTGCATTTATATAAGCCATTGAAAAACTGTGTTTTGAGTTTAAAATGAATGTTTGCAAAAAAAAAGTTACGAGGAGTTGTATTTGTAAAATAAAGTTTTGAGTTTTAAAAATACATCTCCCAAAACATCTAACCAAGTGGACCCAAGTTTAAGCTTTAATATTAAATTAAATATGAAATAAAACCTAAAAATTATGGGAAAAAAGTAGTAAATTTTATCGGTAACAAAATTGTGGGCAAAATGGCTAAATATAATTTATTTTTAAAGTATGCAGCAAAATGCCCCTATTCTCAAAATATCTAGTAAAATACCACCGTTTTTGGAATTCGATTTTAACAAAATCAAGTTCAAGATAGAACTCGACATTAGTAATATCAAGTTTTATGCATATTTTGTCACTTAAATTTTTTTGAAAATTTAAATGAAATTCGCTAATGTCGAATCCTACTTATAAATACACAGAGAACTTGATTTCGATAATATTAAGTTTTATACATAACTCAATTTTATTAAAATCAAGTTCTAAAACATGGGCAACTTGATAAATACTTTAGAAAGATGAGAGTTTTTCTACTTACTTTAAAAATTAATGGCATTTATCCCTTTTCCTCCAAAATTGTTTCAAGAGAGAAAGGATCCAGGAGAAGCTGGTGGGGACAGGGGGCAGTTGTAGGACTCAAAATTCTCATGCAGTGACCACAGCTCAAGCAGAGAAATAGAGAGGAGCAATAAAGACCGAATTGTCAGATGAGAGAAAGGTCTATAACCCTTAACGCCAAACAACCTAAATTGTGACCTTTTTTTTATTTATAGTGCTATGGGTATGGCTATGGTACAGTAATGAGAATGTGTTGGGTTGAAATACAAAAAAGCGTGTGGCGTCCCCTGGTCCTAATTACCAACTTTTGTTGACATTGTCCCATTTGGACGGAGGCACCGAGTTGACGCGGCTTTTCTCCCACCGTTGAAGTGTCTAATCTCATTAAACTCCAAAACAAACTTTAAAAAAATGAAAAAAAAAAGCTTTAAAAACAAAAAAAAAGGTTTCCGCTTGCGATTATTGACTCGGTCCACGAGCACCTTGGGTTGTATTAGGGTTATTCATGTTGTGACACACTACTTTTTTTTATCAAGCGCACGATTTGAATCAAGTAGCTTCTGAACACATAGATGTGATCTAATTCGAAACTTCTAAAGAGAAATTTGGTTTACAGTGATGTGTCTTTAATGTGATAGGTATTACAATGATGTGATATTAAAATTTTTAGTTTATTTTATTTTTTCTAACATTATTATAATCTAAAATTATAGAATATATCACATCACCTTAATCCCATCACTTTCTTAAACAATGTAATGTTATATTCTTGTATTGAGATTACATTAATGTAATATTACGATGTAATATAACATCATAGCGAACCAAATGCCCCCTAAGTCCGACCAACTCGTGCCCAAGGGCAACATAAGAAAGCCTATGCTAAAAATTTAAAAAAAAAAAAAGCAATATGCAAACGGTTAACCAATAATATTACTTTTTTTTTTAATTATAACTAATAATACGTTACATTAGTATATGTGAAATTCTTGGTCAAATTTTTTCTTTCTATAATCTATACTCTATAGACTTTCTCAAACATAAAAATTCTCTCCTTTTTTTTTGTAAATTTCTATCTTGTCCTTCTTCAATTCGTTGTATTTGTCTAGACATTTTCGTTACAAACTAAGTCAACCAAAATTTTCTATTTCCTTTTATTTATTTTTAACTTTTGGAACAAGAAAAGTTAGGGTGCAAGAAATGATTCAATTCTATTAAGTATTAATAGCTTTTTTCAAATTACACTTAACCACAGAGTTTAAAAATACAAGAGGCATGTCAAAATAGGGACGTAATAATTAAAAAAATATGATTATATCATACAAAAAGTCAAAGAACTTGCAAATTTGATGGAAAAAAAAGTCGGTGGTTAAAGGTCGAATGGTTTTTTGTTTTTTTTTTTTGAACTTTGAGATTCACGTAGAATGCTAAATATTTAGTTGAGTGCATGGATTAAAAAATGTGATTTTTTTTTTTTGGCTATAAACAAGTAATCATACCTAACGGCAATATCTTCATTGATTTGTTTTCCCAAATCGTAAAGTAGATACATAGTCATGTGCAGGTCGCCGAAATTGATAACCCAAATTGGAATTGTCTTTGGACTTGGACTTGGGTTGAAGTTTCAAAGAAGAATATGATTATTTAATTTTAGTGAGGTAGGAATTTCCCAAACGGCAAGCAAAAGCAGATAAGCCTCCACCAAATATAAATTTGCATTACATTGTTTAAGGTTTCAGCACAACAGCGGTACATTGTGATATTTCCAATGTTACTTGCGTTATCTTCTCCTTCTTCTTCTTCTTCTTTATTTTTTTGGGTTAAATAATTATAAAACTGATTGATATCTTAGTCTGATAATAAAAAACTATTATTAGTAGAAATGGCAATAGAGTGAGGCGGGGCCGAAGGATAGAGTCTTCGCCCCGCCCCACATGATTTTTTTTTTTGCCCCATCTCCGCCTTGTCCCGTATGACAGGAAAAATTTTCTTACTCCATCCCTACCCTTTGGGGCCCCACGAAACCTCACCCCACTCCATAAAAATCTACTTTTTGTTGATTTGTCCACAACTATTACAATTTTTTTTTAATAAAACATGTTTTCTTAATATAAATATACTTGAAATTACAAATAAATTTATCCCATCAAATCAAACTAATTTTTAGCAAAAACTAAATAATATTATCCAAGTGATTTACAAGACAATGTCACAATAAAAACAAAAATCTTTTAGTTCAAAATCAATGATTTAATAGTATATAAATTTGTTTCTAATAAAGATAAAAGAAAACGTTAAAATTGATATCTTATTTCCAACCTTACTAAAGAGAAAAAAGAGGCAGAGAACTACGCTAGGTAGAATATAATAAATTGATAATATGTTTGTTTAAATAGTAGGGTTTTGAGGTATGAAAAATTAATAATTTAACTCTTATCAATACAGGGCAGGGCAGGGTAGGGTGGGTCTAAAACGTCTAAACTCATCCCTGCCCCATGGTGCGGGCTAAAATCTCAACCCATCCCCACCCTCCACCCTAAAATCCACGCAAGGCGAAGCAGGGAGGGATGGTCAAAAGGGACGTGACAAAATTGACATCCCTAATTATCAAGAGTGGATTTCAAGGTTGAAACTCTCTATAAAAAGAAATATAAAAAAAATTTTGGGGGCAAATTACTGTTACTGTGCACTCTTGTCCCTTACTAAATCATGAAGCTCCCTGGTATTAGTTTTGTGACACACTTATCTCTGTACGTTGGGTGCCAAATAATTAATTTGATAATGGGCACAAGGACAGCATAAGGAAAAGCTATGTGGTAAGGGGGTGACAGTGACACTCCCTTGTGATTTTACCGTTAAGGATTTTTGTTTACAACTTTTTAGAGGGCCAAGTTTTTTGTTTTTGATAAAATTGGTTGATTGATCTTAATTTTTTTAGCTTTATTATTGATAATTTTTGTTGTTGAGCTAATTTTTTGGGCTTGTATATTTTATTTTAGATTTAATCTATTAACTTTTTTATAGCCTTTAAAAGGTGGAAAATACTAAAACTACAAAATTTTTACAAATTGCTAATTAATGTGGTAAGTGGTTATTGGTAAGTAAAAAAATGATGCAAGTGAGCAAATCAATAAGAATTTGCTATTTCAATAGTTTATAAAAATGTTGTAAAAAAGTTTGTGACTATAACATTACTCTTAAAAAAATTGATAGCATTTTTATGGGGGACAATGTATAATTTTATTAAACAAAATTACTAAAATTAGTGGGCCACTTGCCCCCTAATCAATATATAGCTCCATCCATGTTTGCTATAAAATTACTCTTAAAAAAAAAATTTGATGGCATTTTTATGGGGGGACAATGTATAATTTTATTGAACCAAATTGTTAAAATTAGTATCTATTAATATACTTTTTTTTTTTTTTTTTTACATTTAGGGGGCCAATTGTCCCCTAGTCAATATTTAGCTCCGTCCATGTTTATTCCGTTAGAAATTTCTGTTACTTTTAATGGAATTTTCGAATTTCATAATGTGGTAAAAATGCCAACTTCAACTACTAGAAAAGAAATTGAGGGGAAAAAAAACATTCTACCTCTAATTTACTTTTGAAGCCTATGTAATTCTTTCACCTCAAAAAATTCCTAAATAATAATAAATAAATAAAAATTCACTCTTATTGATCAGCCATGTAAGTCAATCAATTTAAACTTTAAGAAAAGAGAATAGCATGATGTCATTATCTCTACTTTTTACAATTTATCTGAGAAAGGAGAATGGCCTGTGAGGTTTTTCAACCTTTTTCTAACTTTATATAATTTGCGTTTCACTAAACATATAACATTGTTTTAGTTTATACTGTTAACGGCCTACTATGTTAAACCCTTTCAGTAATTTCTCCATTTTTTAAAGACCACCTATGGTATATATAATTTCTTATTTTTATTTTTGAGATGGGAGAGGAGAAATACATCGAACAGACTAAAGGATAAGAATATATGCCAATTTAGCTACAAATCTATTCGGTGATAAGAATATAATTTTATTGAAAAGAGAAGGGTGTACTACTTTAATTCTAGCCACTTCCTTTGGGTGCAGAGAATCCCAAAATAAGGAAAAGAAGAGATGGGCAATAGACCATCTCTATTACAAAACATAGCCCTACAAGTCGGATTGTGGGTTATAAAATAAGCTGATCTTGTAACCAAAATGAAATCTAACAAGCTTTGAGCAAAAAGAAAAAATAATAATAACAAATAAAAATTTTAAGAAAACCTTTGATATTAATTACAATTAATTGGTTGGATAGACCAATCAATGATGTGGTACCTTCAAATAAAGAATATGGTCATTTACCCTATATAAGTTTGTATGACTTTCTTTAATCTTTGATTCTTTATATCTTGCTTCCCTTATTATATCCTCTTTGCCTTCTAGTGATAGCCTTTGAGTTTTGAGTCCTCTAACTTGATGTTCAGTATATCTTTTATGTTTTAGTAGCAAAACCAAAGGATAGACAACATGCAAATTAACCTGTGAGTTAAGGGGTTACACTTAAAAAATGCTAGCAGTGTTTGCCTGTTTGGTTTTTCCTGACCAGCAGAATAGAAGGCTCGAGTATGCTAAACGTTTGTAAATTATTCATGGGAGAGCTTATTTTTATTTTAGGATAAACTATGTAATTGGTCCCTATCCTATACACTATATTTCAATTTGATCCCTAACAATTCAATTGTGTCAATTTGGTCCTTAACCTTTTAGTATTGTGTCAACTTAGTCCCTACCGTTATTTTTTGGATGAAAATTTATGATGTGTCTAATGGTCAAAACAAAAAATTAGTTTCTGTTGATGAGACAATAAATTTAAATTTTATTTTGGTCATTTGTCATGTTAGCAATTTTCATCTAAGATATAACATCAGGGACTAAATTAACACGACATTGAAAGGTTAGGGATCAAATTGACACAATTGAAAGGTTAGGGACCAAATATGTAGTTTACCATTTATTTTATTATCAAACTTATATTTGGTTTATGTACAACTTTTTAAATATTCACATTTTTATCCAACTTATTTTTTAAACCTCAATTAAAAATTCACTTTTTCATAAGTACAGTTGTACTCTACCCAACTTATTTTTTAAACCTAATAAACCGATGAAAATAAATATTCAAAATGAGCATTAATCCTTATAATTCTTCTATCTAAGCAATGCTACTTAATTCCCTAGTACCGTTGAAAAATTATCCTTACCTTGAATTAAACTCACAAGAGGTGTGTAGTTTGAAAGATGCGTCTTTTTCAATTTTTTTTATTAGTCAATTTTTTGGCTTGAGCTGGATTAGGTGGAACATTGGAGCCTTGTTAAGGCATTTTACTTATCTTGTAGCTGTAGGTTAAGCAAAGGTTTGCGGTAATTCATTACAAAGCCTTGAGATTTTACAATTTATTACATGGTTGTGACAACGTACGTTTTTGGCATGTGGGATGTGGCTATTCACAGTTTTGCATAAAGATTAATAACTTCTTTAAAAAAAAAAAATTTGGCATCTCATTATATTCAATTGTGAAAAAAAAGTTATGGTCAAAATAGTGAGCAAATTTCATTTTTCAGCATCGTTTTCAAAGCGATTTAAGCACTTTTGAATTGTGTTTATTTCCAAACCATTGTGAACTCTTTAATTTGACATATGTCAATCTCATCATTAGAGCCGGGACCAAAGGTTATTAACGAGTATAAGGTGTCATAGGAGTGTCACTAGATCTGGTAAAGATCTCGTCAGATCTCAACAGATTTGAGACTGAGAGAATGAGGGAGGACGAGGGTTGAGACTTGAGGGGGATGGAAATTTCTAGTGAGCTTGGATTCGGTCGGTTTGTTTCCATCAAGTTTCAAAGCCCAAAATCATCACACAACTCGCCCCCCTCAGTTACTAATGTCGGAGATCTGTTGCTTATCTACTAGAATTAAGTCGATTTTGATTTGAATAGCATTGGGTTGGGCAGTTTTGTCACGTTGCCAATTGGTTTGTACAACCCTAGTTTTTACAATTGCTGATAAAAAAAATAATGATTGAAACAACACAATTTTCACATTAATCTTATACTGATATAATTTTTATTAACATCAATCATAATATATTATTTCAATAATTTTTTTTAAAGAGTAAAATTTATTATATATCTAGATTTATTGTATTTTCAAAAGGAAACCAAATAAAAAAGGGGAGATAAATCATAAATGAAGAATAGTATGCCTAAAATAGGACAAAAAAGGGTTTTATGTTTTTGGGTCACTGCAAAAAATGATCACGTGAAATTGAAAATGTAGGGGGCAGAGAAAAAAACAAAGGACTAATGTAGTTAATGGACTTTGTTAACAGGTGCCGGCCAGCACTTGTTAATGAACTAGCAGCACTTGTTAATGAACCAACCATGCTTCATTTATTATTTATCACAAATCTCACTGCATTGAAAATTGGTAAAAGTTTTTTTTTCAGTTGTAGATCACAAAATAATTTAACTTTCTCCATCTAAACTGACACACATTTAATATATATTCAATTTTTTCCGCATCTCTAAAAAAAAAAAAAAGTGAATAGTTTAATGCATATTAACAGGTGCTGTACAGCACCATTAACAGCACCCTCAGTTAAAAATGTCTGTATATGATTGTTGCCAACGTGACCTTCGTCAGCCGTCAGGTAACATCAATTGAAAGAACATCAACTCTCTTGGAAACACCTCCGAAAAAGGCCGCTGATGTTTACGGATTAGGACCCGGTGCAATTCCCAGGTATTGCACCGGGTGCTATTCATCTCAGTTATTTCACAAAAAAAATTTCGCTATTTACTTTTTTTTTTTTTTTTTCTGCTTTTTCTTTTACTTCTCATAAAGTTTTTCTTTATTTTTTTTAATCAATGATTGAAATTAAAAGTTACTTTTTATAATTATCAATCTCAATCATTAAAAATAATTGTATCAAGTTCAATATTCTAGATATTACACTTGATCTCAATCTGATGATTACATGCTTCCTACTCTTGTAATTCATCACATATTTATGAACTCAATTAGCATTTTTTTTAAGGGATTCAACTTAACCATTAGGCATTTTGTAGTTTTTAAGACTAATAAAACATGTAAAACTATTGATCTTTAAATTAATTTAGGAAATGAAGATAGATTTCAGTTATTCATCAAAATCAAAATTTAAAATAAAAATCTTTATTTTTAAAAGCATGGATATTTCTTGCCATCTCCAAAATTTAAAAAATAAAAAAAAAAAAAATTCTCACCCCAACATATTGTGTGCATGGTTAATTTTTTTTTTTCTTATAATAAATGAGTTTGGGAAAATTTGAATCCAAGTCTTCCATATAAGAAAATTGGATAATACATAAATAAGAAATGAAGATTGCACTCAACCTTGTGCCAATATTATAGGTTTACCTTCACCCACGTTTCTTGTAAGTGCTAAAGTGCCTTTATATGAGAGCAGTTGTTACAGCCTATATTCTATACATTAATTTATGGGTCATGTTAATAGATGCCCTTAGGGCAATTATTAATATACTATAATAAGAAAAAATTTTGACACTACTTTGATGAAAAATATAAAAAGCTATCAACAATATTTATTGTTTTATTATTTTCTTAATAAAATGTTTTTAAAAATAGTTCATAAACCAATGCACTTAGGGCATTAGTTAACATTTCCCTTAATTTATATGTAAGACACATTGGCTGATTGGCATTCCATACTTTCATTGAGAGGCTTTATTTATGTAGGTGTTGTTTTTGTTTTTGTTTTATTAAAATAGACACCATAAAAATAATATGATGTAGAGAGAAAAAAACTACAGACTAGAAGCCACGTGTAAACCAAGGGAGGCAAGCCACTAAGGCTCGCTAGACATTTTAAAAATATTTTATTTACCCATACAGAATAATTATATTTACAATTGACCCTTAAGAAAAATAATCTCTCCAACCGTGATTACTTTCTTACTATATCTTTTAGTTTTCAATTTTTTTTTTATCACACGTCTGTGATTTATAATTGATTTAATCACAATTTTGTCCCACTATATTGTCAAAATTTGTTTTATTTTTTAATTTAAAATGTTTCGTATAAAATTAACATTACTTATAAATCATAGAGCAAATGACGTGTGAATTGAGATCTATCTCCTTAGAGCATCTATAGTAGATGTGGCAAATGTGCCAAATGCCAAATATTTGGCATATTTGCCACACCAACCACAAAAAACACCAAATATCAGATGTGCTAAATTTCATCATTTTTGCAACATGTGAACAGTACCGTTGCAAATTTGCAACGGTACGGAATCGGTGTGGTATAAATTTTAATCATTTTTTATTCTCTTCTCTCTCCTATCTCTTCACTTTATTCTTTTCTCTTCTCTCTCATTCTTCCTCAGACATCACGCCTCTCCATTCTTTTCTTCTTTCACTCTTTTTTCTTCTCAATCTTGTTGTTTCTCTCTCTTCCTCTCAGACATTACCCTCAGTTTTTTCTTGTTACTCTTTTCTTCTTTCACCCCAATCTCTGTCCCTGTGGGTTTTTTTTTTTTTTTGCATTGATTTGATACCCGGTTCGGCAGTGGGTGGGTTGAGATGGTGATTGGCGGATCACTGGTGGTGGGTTGCGATGGTCAAATTCAATGGCGGGTGGGTTGGCTGGTGATGGGCGAATCGGTGGTGGTGGGTTCTATAGTGCGAAATTGATGAATGGGTTCCGAAGGATGGGTCGGCGGTGGGTGGATTGTGGCCGCAACAATTTTTCTGGTGTTTTTTTGGTGTTGTGGGTGGGTGGGTTGTGGGTTCTGTTGTTTTTCTGGTGGTTGTGGCCGCAACAATTTTTCTGGTTGTGGTTTTATTTATTTATTTATTTATAAGGTGGTGTTGGTGGATGTGGGTTTGTGCCAGTGGTGGCTGTCGGCGTTGTTGCAGCAAAGGTGGTTGTGTCATTGTTGTTGATGATGATGATGACGGGGAAGTAGTTTAATATATTATTTTAATGTGGTGTAAATATTATTTTAATGTATAGAATTGAATGAAAAAACATCTGATAAATGGGATGTTGTAAAATGATGTGGTAAAATAATAAAATAGGCTTTTGGTGTGGCAAAATGACATTTTTTATTCAACATCTGCTGTGGATGCTCTTAAAGAAAGAGAGTATTGCACCTCAGTTCAAATAGTGTTATGCATTTCTTCTCAAGAAATAATATTATTCAACATTTTATTCAATTATCTCTTATATTATTTTCATTATTATTGTGTTTGCACCAACGTTTCACAAGATTTAAGTGAAAGATCATTATGCTCAAAGGAAAAAAAAAAGGGGGGGGGGGGGGTAAAAGATCATTGAGAACCCAAGTTCCATGGGTCGAGTTATTTTTGGGTTAAAAGTTTGGCTTTATTGAACATGGATTTCTTACCTTTCATGGACAAAAGATAGAGTATATACTAGGGCCCGACTTGTGTCTAGTGGAAGTTTCCACTGGACACGTTGGATTGTGGACACGTGTCCACTCTTGGACACGTGTTCGAATCCGGACGTATCCATTGGAAATTTCCACTGGACACAAGCTGTGTCCTATATACTATGAGTAATTCTTAGGTATTCCCGAAGCACGGTGAACGATGTTCTCTCCTCTCACATTTATGGTGAGGTTCATTTATTAAATTTATGATATGGTATACCATAAAATGAGAGAAGAAAATATCATTTCACTATACTCTAAGAGTATCTAAGAATTTTCCATATGGACGAAATTTAGCTACAAAATTGGTTGTAGTCTTAGGCTACAAACTCACTCAATAAAATAAATATTACTGCATATTTTGAAAATCTAACCATTGAATTACATGTTCTTTACGCTCTTAATGCACATGTCAATTTTTGTGTCAATCGGATATCATTTACTATATAATCTATAATCTTATATTTAATGCATAATTTTAAATTACAAAAACTTGCAATTTAAAATTTTATTGATGATATAGCTATTAATCTTTAATTTTCTTGAAATTTTGCAAACATGAAGGATATAAGAAGAAGATGCAATTCAATGGTGGATTTGTCAAAATTCACCTCTAATAAAAAGATATTGAGTGAGTTTGTAGTCTAAAGCTACAATCGATTTTGTAGCTAAACTTTGTCATTTCCAATATAAGAATTTATGGTAGATAGCTTGAAAAATGAAGTCTATGTGTAAGCTTCAATAACGTGACCAACTCTCAACTACCGGGGTTATTAGCCACAAGCCAACTATAATTGTGGCTTCCCACCTACCCAAGCCAATCGGGCAAGCTCTTTGTTATATTATCACACGTCTATATTTCATGGTCTTAAATAATCCTCATGGAAAAAGACTTGCACCATAGTATGGTGAGATACCTTTGACAATGTTCTCAAGCGCTTTCGTTTTTATTGGAGGCTTCTGACCATGAAAATGCAAGGACACTTGTTTTTTTCTTATGAAAAAAAAAAGGTGCATCTTTCATATTTAGAAAAAAGGATCTTGGGTTTTTTTTTTTTTTTTTTGGTACAGTGAAGTTAGGGATAAAAAAAAAGAAAAAAGAAAAAGAATTCACAATATTTTCAAATTAGTCTATCACCTCACATATGAACCCACCACAATCTATAATTTGATTTTTGTAACAACTCATGAAAAGTGGTAGGCTAATATTAAAATATTGTGAAAATTATTCATACGTGATTGTGAAGTAGTAGGCTAATATGAAAATATTGTGAAATTGTTATGAATTTTTGTTGTGTCCTTAGAAGGAATCAAATTCAAATAATGATTAATGAGCAATCTTCACCTCAAAGCAAATTATTTGAAAATTTAAATTTAGAGATTCATTGATGGAGTGTGGATATTTATTCCAAAATTCCCATAATTTTAAATTTTCTAAATTAATTCCCTGTAACTTCATAATGTGATTGTTTGGGAATGTTGTGAAATATTTTATGAATTTTTGTTGTGTCCCACACTTTTTTGTTTGAATTTATGCTTAGCATTTTTGTTTGTCTTATTAGGTAAAGTATATTGATAGAATCTCATAAGTTGCATTAACCAAAAAAAAAAAAAAAATACGGCCATTTGCTGCTATAAAAGTTATAAAATGTTGGATTACAAAAAAAAAAAAAATGATAGATTGATCATCAAACACCATATAACCATATAAGAATGAAGGTCCAATGTTTAGTACCATATCTCATTCAATCAAAAGTTTTGAATGATGTTTCTACTTAAAAATTCCACAATTTATTTTAGGCATTCATATCTTAAGGGTGTCTAACTAAACAAACACAACACATCTAAGTTTGCAAAAAATGTCATAACTTTTTCATAATGAATTAGAGGGTATATTGTAATTACTATTAATACAAGTTAGGTTAATAATGATCCTATAAAAATATGGTAAAAACTTTGTACACTTGACTTTTACTCAAACAAAAATAGCGGTGAATTTATGAAAGAGTAATGATTATCACATACTTATTGTTGCACACACTCCATACACACTCATTTGAAAATCATGTTTTCAAAACACAATTTTACAATTTTACTAATATAACAATTTTATAACAATTTTAACAATTGTATGAATGTGTGTCTTATATATACAATGTGTAACTATCAACCTCAAGCTCTTTCAGAAGTTCCCAAACCACAAAAAAGTAGTGTACACGGCATATGATCCTATTATAGTATCCATTTCTACACTTATGAAAGAGTAATGATTATCACAGGCTCATTGTTGTGCACACTCCATACACACTAATTTGAAAATTAAGTTTTCAAAACATGATTTTACGATTTCACAACTATAACTGAAATAATGTTTTGAAACACGATTTTAATGGTATGAATGTGTCTCATACATACAATGTATAACTATCAATCTCGACCTCTTTAGGAAAACTCCCAAATCATTAAAAAAAAGAAGAAGAAGAAGAAGAAGAAAGAGAGTAGTGTCAAGGGCACATGATCCTATCATCAGAGGCGGTTTCAGAAATTTTTTTTCAAGGTGTTTCTTAAGAAGTATAAATTATACAATATAATAAAAAGAAAAATTCATATATTGATAACAACAACAATAAAAAAAACACGTAAATACATAAAATTTACAATTACCTTCAACGAGTTTTTCATATTTTGAAATCGTTGCATAATAGTCTCATTATCAATGCTACATGTTACATTTTTTTCAATGTACACAACCAAGCAATTATTCACCCACTAATTGTAGAACAAATTATGGAACAAAATTTAATTTTATTGACATAAAAAAAAACTGAGGGTGTTTCTAAATTTTTTTTGAAGGATAGACAAATAAATTTTTTTAAATTATTATATATAAATTTTTTTTCAGGACCATCTTAACTTTAAGGTGGCGCCCAAAGCCACTTTGGCCTTCAGGTGGCGCCGTCGCTGCCTATCATAGTATCCATTTCTACAACAACTTCAGACTCACTTCTTTGTGATAGACAACTAGGCAAGGGTAGTGCCACTCGTTAACACCAAGGAAAAGATGTCAAGTCATTGTACAAACTAGGGTATCCTCACATCATTAAATAACAGGACTATTTCAAAGTAGCCCTGCACTTTCACTAAAACGACAGCCACGTTTTACATGGTTCCTTTGTGGGTTGTCATGTTACTGTTTCAAACAGTTGGCTGCTTATGTGTGTGAATCGCTGCCAAGAGAAACGGTGGAGTTTTCAAGGCTCATTTCATTGAATTTGAGGCCCCATTTCCATCGCCTCTCTTATTATTTAGTCCAAATGTCCAATTGCCACAATTATTATATCACAATGGAAAAGATTGATTGTCTCCCATAATTTCCATGTTTCATTTGCATACCAAATAAGATTTATTATATAGTTAGCTCAATTAATAAATAAAATTTGTAATAAAAAATTTTGTATTCTAACTTTTTTTTTTAATTATAAAGTTTCAACTTTGAAGTCTAATAATGATTATACTATTTATTATCAAATTAGGGGTGGAAGCAAGATTCACTGAACTTGCTGTTCAGCCCAAGAGACAAGGAGTTGATAAACTCCATTCCCTTGTGTGGCAAACCGGTGGAAGATATTCTAATGTGGCCTTTCACTCCAACCGGGTCTTACACAGTGAGATCTGGTTATAGATTTCTCTATAATTCAAGAAACTTGGACAATGGAGACTATCAACCGGATGACAACTGGTTATGGAAGAAAGTGTGGGGAATGCAAGTCCAGCCCAAGGTCCGAAACTTTCTGTGGAGGGCCATCAGGAACTCCATTCCAACAAAACAGAATCTACGCCGACGGAAAATTCTCACTGATGATAGCTGTGATCACTGCCATGGTGAACCCGAGGATGTGCTACATGCACTCTGGACGTGCCCCTCCATTTCTCAGGTTTGGAATCAGAATAGCATGTGGAGTAACACAGGATCCAACACATGTTTCTCTGGTTTCAAAGATTTGGTGGAAACTATTATTGAAACAGGGAAGGACTTGAACTCTTTCGCTACAACTGTCTGGGCAATATGGTACAGGCGAAACATGATGAGAACAAGTGGGAAACACATTCCGATGCAGCAGGTGTACACTGAAGTGCAGAAGGCAAGATCACTGTTTATTCGATCCAGTCAACCCCGTCCTTCTGAGCAAACGCCTCTCTCTGTTTCTCGGCCTATATGGAAACCTCCACCATGGCCAAAGCTCAAAGTTAATTTCGATGGAGCTGTGTTTAGGGAGATTCAGCGCGCAGGGGTGGGAGTCATTATCCGTGATGCAGAAGGAAAGGTGTGTGCGTCCATGGCAGAAAATTTTCATCTCTCGTTCTCGGTTGCTGCAGTAGAGGCGTTAGCTGCAAAAAAGGCCCTTCAGTTCGCCAATGACCTCGGATTCCATTCAATCATACTGGAAGGTGACTCAAAGATTGTCATTGATGGTCTGCGGAGCACAAACTCCTCCTTGAACGAGTTTGGTCACCTGCTGTTTGAAGCAAAAGAAGTGGCAGACCAGATGGATGGCGTGGAGTTTCAGTTCGCGCCAAGACAAATGAACAAGTCAGCTCATAACATTGCTAGACATGCGAGACATGTTAGCGAGTTTACGGTGTGGATGGAGGATGTTCCTCCACACCTTGTTTCTGTAATTCAAGCCGATTCGGCTATTCATCAATAAAATTACAGTGTTCTTTCTAAAAAAAAAAAAATTAAGACATTAATCGGTTTTTGGTATTTGCGGGAATTGAACTCTAAATCTCTTATTCAACCATTATTAACTTTACCAGTTGAGCTAACTGAAACCCACACTCTGTATTTTAACTTGATAATAAAGATGAATCACCATATAATATAGATACAAGGAATTTGAAAATCTACCATGTTTATTAAAAATTTTTTTTAAAAAGTATTAGTATAATTTATTGACAATAGGCAACTGAATAGGCAGAATTGTTAAGGTTACTAAACGGAGTTACAAAGCGGCTATACTTTGGCAACAGAAGCAATCAACCAAGGGACATCGATTGCCTTGTTGGAGAAACCTCCTCCTTGTATTGCCCATCACAACCTTCCAAATGTACAGTTATTAAATTAATAAAAGCCACCGTCTCATATGAAAAATAAAAAGTGTGCAATTTTAACTATGTTCTAGTCTTAGTGTGAGTTTGAATACTCGTCTGGCACGTCTATGTCTGTGTTTCAGTCTTTTTTTTTTTTTTTTTTTCACACGTTTCAGGAGCTGTAATCCCTGTGTGGCTACTGTTCATAAATAGTAACTGCAAATATTGACTTTTTAACTGTGAACAGTGCATTCGTGCACTGTTTACGGACCCACAAATATTATTTTTCAGTCACTTTTTCATTAAAAATGAGTCTCACAATACTATTCACATATTTTTTTTTTTTAAATTGCTACAGTGTTTTCAGTTTTCAGTTTCAGTAAAATAAGTTCTATCCAAATAAACCCTTAATCTAACTTCATGTATTGGCTTATCACCTGTTAAGGTCTAAGAATGGAAATTAATAAATGATTAATAGATGTTAATGACTCAGCATGGATTCACTTGTCACAAAAAGAAGACGATAAATCAGCATTGATTTATATATATATATATATATATATATTAATTTTTAGAAAATTTAAGTAGGATCAACATGGATTCAAGTTCGTTGCTGGAGTGTGGGTTCTAGTTAGATTAACTGGTAAAATTCCTGATGATTGACATCAAAAACCGATTGGTGTCTTGATTTGATGATAAAGAATTATCATTAGGAGCGAATGCCATAAGTTGAAACTCTCTCAAAAAAAGTTTGTTGCTAAAGTTTTTTAACTTGGGCCAGGTGACATCTTTTTTTGTGTGAATAATTTGATAATTACAATAGGGGAGATGAGATTTGAACCATAGATGCTTTGAAAATACCAAAATATGCTAACCAGGTGACATTTTTAAATGTGAAAAAAGTTATATGAAATGTATATACATTATACATATCTTTTAAGAAAAAAAACAATAATCATATTTAAAGTAAGGACATTAGTTTCATTTCGATTCTTAACATTATTTTGAAAACAAAGATTATGTAACCTTTAAAAAATTATACAAATATGTTGGATTTGGCTCATATTTGTTACTAGTTCCCTAAGTTAGGATATTTTAGGAAATTTGTATAGGGTAGAATTTCTTTTTTGATAGAATGTACAGGCTATAATTATTATATAAAAATAATGTTATAACCTTATTTCTAGTGGATTATTAGTTGCTTGCTCTCTAAGACATAGGCACTAGCTAATCATGTAAAAATCTTTTCGTCAATAGATGATTTCACAACAAAATATTTAAGAAATTGAAAATTAACAAAAGATGTACTTAACATTTAAAATTTCATACAAAAATATGTATGAAATTGCAGGAGCAAATCATCAAAACATCTTTTAAAAAAGACAAATAATCTTGTTTTTACTCTAATAAGATTAAAGGAATTGAGTGTAAATGAAACTCAAGCATTTATCCTTTCTAATTGTTTAATAGAGTTGAAAACAATTGCAACTATTACATCATGACATGTAGATATGTTTTTAACCATTTATGGAAATAGTAGGAATTCACCTCTCTCTCTCTCTCTCTCTAAAGTTTACTTCAATTTCTAGAGAGTGAGGCAATTAACAACTTATTACTACCACCGTACACCTTGGGTGCGATAGTCACTTTACAAGTATAAGTGCTTGTAGGGTGTGGGAGGTAAGAGCCGGGGTTCAGGTCTCTAAGAGGGAGTTTCACACACATATATGCTTAGATTAGGTTAGAGTAGAATTTCTATCTTTATATAATAAAAAAAAATGATAAAAAACAACTTATTGCTAATAGACTAATAAATTAAACAATCATTGTTCATTGAAACAATTTAACAATTTATACATCTAATGAAATATCAGTATTCCCTTTTTTTAGAGTGTAAAAGGGAATTTGGATTTTGAACATCTAGATTTCACTTTTTCTCTCTTCATAAAAGTGAATATGGATTTCAAATTTTATTTATTTTTTTCTTTTAAAGGGAATATCTGAATTCCAGTTTTTGTATTTTATTCTCTCTCCTCCCAATTTTTGTATATTTTTTAGATCACTCATGCAAGTGTTTCCAATGAATTTTGTATCTTATGTTGTTGTTGTTATTATCGTCATGATCCCTATTATTTAATTTTCATCACTAACTCTTAATGTCATTAATAATAATTGTAAGGGTGGGTTTTGGGATCCTAAACCCAAAAGGTAAATGGAGGCGCAAAGAGCCCAATACAATGAATTTGTAGAGACTGGGCTAAAAACTAGATTTCAATGAAGTGGACAACGCTCACAATGGACTAAAGATGGTAAGAAAGTAAGGAAAAACAATGAAGAGATAGGCGTTGTGCAAAGAAATTCTTCCTTGGCAATGTTCGAGGAGAATAGTTCTTGAATATATGTATTTCTTTTAGACTTTATTACAATTACAGTTCTTAGTACTACTATGTTTTTCTTTTTCAATCCTTAGATGATCCCTCTGTAATGGGATTTTCTTCTTTATATTACCCTTCTTTGCTCTATCTTAGCCCTCCATATGTAGATCAAATGGCTGGCTTTTACCCTTGTCCTATCAGCACATTCCTAAAACTTTTAGAGGTAGTTGTAAGGCTGGATATCACTGTTCAGGTATCATTTTCACATTAATGCGGCCAAAGAGTTAGCTATAGAGCATTTAATGCGGTGATAGCACATTTCCTTTAGATATTTCTTACCTTCCCCTTGTCCTATTCCTTCCTGATGCTTATTCCTACCATTAGAACTGTCCAGAATGCTGCTGTTGACAGCATGTCAACCATTCTGGCCTCTGCTTTGTTAAGCCGAGGAGACATTTGTCCTCAAACCACTTTCTTGAACCCTTATGACCAAACACTTTTCTCCATTCACTAGCCCGCACTTTTATATCAATGTTTTCTTGTCCTCGGATCACTAAGCGTTCTCGGATAGAGCGCATGGCCCAATATACATTACTGAGCCTATCCTCTCTACAAAAATAATTTAACATTTGAATTCACTTTTTTGGAGAGGGAAAAAAATGAAATATGAATTTTCAAGATCCAAACCCACTTTTACACAAAAAAATTAAAAATTAAAAATTTGGAATCCGAATCCGGATCCGTATATGTATAGATTGTTTCAATAAAAGCACAATTTATTAAATTCTTTTTCTATGAACAATAAATTTTCAATTGCCTCTCTAGAGAGAGTGACTAGGAGTCCCCAAATATGTCCTTATGGAGGGAAAAAGAAAAACATCTTTTAGAGTGAATTCCAATAATCGTGGGTAAGAAGTATGAACTAGCCAATAATAATCTGGTTGAGAATCTTATAGGAAAAGCTAGGAAGAGGACAAATCACTATGCAAATCTCAAGGGACACCAATCCTACGGTCAATATAAAGAGCTCTCATCTCTTGCAATGAGTTTAGTCTTCCCAGATTCATACTACAAATCACAATCGCAACCTCTTTCCCTTACGTCGAAAGAGTACCTGTTTATAATATTATCGCAAACAATCTTTTAACACAAAACTTATTTATAATAACAACCAACTTTATTCCCCAAAATTTGTTGGATATGGATATGTAATATATTAGGTTTGCCACGGTTTAACTTACTTTTACTACTTTTTAAACTAAATATGTCTTTTGTTTTAAATATATAATAACAAGTGATAGTGAGTATTAATCATTATATTTTATTTAGTTAGTGGGTGATATGAAAATCTCTCATTTAAATAAAAAGAAATTCCTTTTAAAAAAGTACTGAAGGTAAGTCAATTCCGTTGGCTACATGTACATATATATATTATTTTATTTTATTTTTATTTTATTCAAAATTATACATTTCTATTGATTTTATTTTATGTTTTTTCTATATCTATTTTTGTTTGACGTGAATGAACTCACTTTTTCTCACTACTGTACTAATCGCATTCATACATATATGACCACAAAATCTTAAAGGTCTTTTTTTCGACTTTTTAGCAAAATATGTCACTCTTATATTTAAATAATTACTTATTTAAAACCCTATGTTTTTCTTGCAATTACATTAATTTATATTAACATTTTTATATTAAGTACACTCTTTCAATGAGATATATGAATAAAAATTTATATTAACATGCAATTTTACAATTGCTTGAGAGTTGAGAATAAGAGCACTCATTTTAGTTCGTATATAATAGAAAAAGTTGTAAAATTTACACAATTTTACTTAAAAATGACATACATTAATCTGTGTATAATTATATAAATTTTACAAATTTGCTACAGAAACTATATAAATTTATATTACTGCTATTCATTTTACATTTAGTTTTTTATCTTTTCTTTACATATCCCTGAAACTGAAGGAAGAAAGTGGATGGCGGTTGTTATGTGTAAAGAAAAAGAAATAACTTAAAAAAATAAAAATAATAATTTAATAAAATATATTATAAAATAGATAATCAAGTCTGTTGTTTTAAAAAATAGCATATAAAAGAGAAAAAAACAAGGCCTTATACTAAAATAGATGAAAAAAATTGGAATGTGTTCTGACATAACGCCCGCAGTCCACACCCACAAATATGAACTCATTGATACGAGAGACTATCCTCTGTACGCGGAAATCACATACATGTGTTGTCTGGGACAGTACTCTTTAAATCTGATCCTTGGATATAGCAACACATTCTTGTGAGTCAGCATCACCTTCCTTCCCATTCACCAAAGATCACAACCACAAGAACTCAAAAAACACAGACCCCACACTAATGTGGGTCCCACCCAACGAATGTGATTCTTGAATCCCCTCGTGCCTATAACATTTCCTTTAAAAAAATATAAAAAAAAGTGACACAAACACGAACACAACAACAGCATCAAAATTGTGTAAAGGGGCTACGTGGTAATATCGAGACAAGTTCAATTGCACCCATTGTTTTCTCATTTATATATATATAACAGCCTTCTTTGCCATTTCACATCTCTCTTTTTTTCTCTCTCTCTCTCAACGAAACCAGGCAGAAGCTGAAAGAGAGAGAGAAAGAAACAGAAAGAGAGAGAGGGAGAGAGAGAGCTATATTAATAGCTAAACAAGTCTCTCTCAACCAAAATACTCGGTCTTTTCACATTTTTTTCTCTCACTTTCTCGCCAAGATGATCTCGCTGAATAGAAGCTCTTTCCTGGTAATATAAATCAAACCCATTTCTCAGATCACACTTTTGTGCACACCCATTTCACCAAAAAACACAATTACATCATTTTGTTTTTCCTCTTCTTCTTGTTCTTCTGGGTTTTCCATGTTATGCTCTTTCACATTGGAACCCACGAAATTCCTTAACTTTCCCAACTTTCCAATTGTTAATAATTTGGTAATAACACAATTCAAAGCCAAAGAACCAGATTTACTTATCTGGGTCTTCTCTATTTAGCTAATTCACATAAAAAAAAACC
Source organism: Quercus glauca (assembly GCA_023736055.1). Lineage (NCBI taxonomy): Eukaryota > Viridiplantae > Streptophyta > Magnoliopsida > Fagales > Fagaceae > Quercus > Quercus glauca. Next base: position 21,793,914 of record CM043319.1, on the reverse strand, counting down.
ACAAATTTATCAAATTTTGTTCATTTTTATTGGTGGCTCAATTCTTTTTTTTTTTTTTTTTGTTTTTTTAATTTTAATTTATTTGATATATATATGTTTTTTGGTGGCACAGAACAATACTGGGATATCAGGGTCCGGTAGCTACTCTATCTCTCGGGTTCAGAGAAAAGGTCCAGTTTCGGTGAGAGTGGTGGCTTTGGGCTCAAATGGTCGTGCTGGTGAAGGAAACGCAGCCGTTTTGGTAGAGAAGAACAAGTTGAAGGAAATGAGAGAAGAGTCAGAGTCACCCTCAGCCTCATCAACCCTGATTGATGACGTGGACTCCAAACCCACCGTTGCTGGTGGGGTCCAAGACGTGTACGGTGAGGATTCAGCCACCGAGGACCAGTTTGTCACACCTTGGAGTGTTTCTGTTGCCAGGTGAGAATGAGACTTTGTGGGATCATTGATCTATTTTTATGCTAATTTGCCTTTTTTGCTTTTATGAATTTCCATTTTTTTTTGTTTAAAAAATAAAACTAATGTTTTTTTTTTTTTTTTCCGATGATATCCATGTTCTTGTTTTGGCTAGATATGTTGTCATTTACATTTATAATGTTTACTAAAAATTATATTGGATTTCTTTCTATTTTCTGATGTTCTCTGTATTTATATACATACATATGCTTGTGGGACATAATTTTGTTTTGATTTCACTTCTCTTTTATAATCATTTCATTTTTATAAATAAAAATATTTTATGTGAAAGTGCAATAATTTGGCGTTTTTATATTCTGTGTATGTGTGTGCGCGCTTCATGACCGAAACATGTTTTTTTTGAACTTTTTAAAACTTTTTCGTTTTTTCAACTAAAATTTTAATCTCCACTGTGGATTTTTTATTTATTTATGATTTAATGTTCAGACAAGAAGATCTTAATATAATATTCTGATCTGAATCTGATCATTCTGGTGGTGATTTTTGTTGTGACATAAATAAATTGCATACTAGCTAAGTTTCCACAAATATTCTGCTCATTTCCTTGTCTCTGTTTTGTTTGATCTGGTGGCAACTAGACTTTCTTAAGTTTCCCTTCTGGAAAAGAGAAGTTATATAATATTAGGACTTTCTACTGATTAAAATATATATATTAAGACTGTTTCTTAAATAACAAATGCACTTCCAAGTGGGTTCAAACCCTTAACTAAAAATTAAAAAATAAATTTGTGCATTTGAATGAAAAATGAAAAACCAGTGCTTTTTATGTTATACTACAACCAATTTTCATAGCATTAAACTAAGAACTAGTTAATTTATGTGAGGAGTTTCAAAATTTTCTTTGTAGAATGTAGTGTATATGAGGATGACAAGAACCCTTCTGGAAAAATATGCTTCTTTATTACCAAAAAAAAAAAAAAAAAAACTGCTTCTTTTAACTTTTTCCTGATCATTTGGATGGAACTCTAAAATTTTGACTTTATAGCTTAGGATGTGCAAGAAGATTTTTCAAGTTAACTTCAAAACAGAGTTTCTTTGAACAATGTTGTTCAGTGCCATTTTTATGCAAATAAATGACCACCATTTGCAGTCAATCTTCCAAAAAGTTTGTAATAATTCTTGGACGAAGTACCTGAAGTGCCCGTAAACTTGAGTAGGATTTTTCATGATGTGTATATATTACTTTTCTCATTTATTGGCTTTTCTCTTGCTCTGCAGTGGTTATTCTTTATTGAGAGATCCACACCACAATAAAGGGCTTGCCTTCACTATCAGAGAGAGAGATGCCCACTTTTTACGTGGCCTTCTGCCCCCAACAGTTGCTTCTCAAGATCTTCAGGTTATCACTTAGCTTTATACATCCATAGCTGTTTGGTTTTCTAATTTTTTTATTTTATCTACTTAACATTATCACTAAACTACTCACCAGGTAAAGAAAATGATGGACAATATCCGCCAGTATCAAGTTCCACTACAGAAGTACATGGCCATGATGGATCTTCAGGTTCACACAATTCATTTTTATTCTGTGCTTGAGTTTTTAAGTTAGAGACGTCATGGCACAGTTCTCAATTTTGTTCAATATTGGATTGTACTAAATTTCTGTTTTGCACACAATATGTTTTAAGTAAATACACTAGTGATAACTCCAATTTTGTTTCAAAATCTTATAAAATGAGAACACATGTTTTTGCTTAAAATATGCATTGCCGATCTTCCTATTCCCTCATGCAATTATGGGTGATCGTATTCCTGCTGAAATTTAATAAAATGAAAGTTTTGCTATGCTGATTTTTCAGGAAAGAAATCAAAGGCTGTTCTACAAACTTCTCATTGACAATGTTGAGGAGTTACTCCCAATTGTCTACACTCCTACTGTTGGTGAAGCTTGCCAGAAATATGGGAGCATCTTTATGCGTCCTCAGGGTCTCTTTATTAGTTTGAAAGAAAAGTATGTTTAGTTGCACACTTTCTAAATCCCTGCTTTAGTGGTCAATTCTGATGCAATTTTTTCTTTATAATTGTGTTCAAACTGAAACTGTTTATTGGCAGGGGGAAAATTCTTGAGGTTTTGAGGAATTGGCCCGAGAAGAATATTCAAGTCATTGTTGTCACTGATGGGGAGAGGATTTTGGGGCTAGGAGATCTTGGCTGTCAGGTACTCTATCAAGATTTTGTTATTAAGGATATGTCTTATCATCTGAAATATGTTTTATTGAAGTGTGACATTGGTTAGGTCATTGGTCTTTTACCTCCTCATCTCTCTCTCTCTCTCTCTCTCATATGACAAATGTCAATTTATGAAATTTTGACAGGGGATGGGAATACCAGTGGGAAAACTTTCCTTATATACCGCACTTGGGGGAATTCGTCCTTCAGCTGTAAGTATACACATAACCAATACTATTCATTCTTGTCATTGCTGATTCAAAATGCATGTGTATGACCAAGTTACCACTGGGTAGCAATTCTTTTCCAAAGGAGGGGGAAAGGCATAACTTTTATTTTTGAATTCCATTTTTCTATATTAGCTTCTGCCATAGAACTTGTAGTTTTGGATATTCAGTTATTGTGCCATCAGAATACACAGGTTGTTGCCATCAGTCATATAGAGAAAGCGAAGTAGTAGTGATGTTTCTGTAATTCACGCAGTTCACTTTGTAAGTGAACTGATGATAATGCTACTCTATCTTTGCAACATGGGGGCTATAAATTTGATGGAAAGTTGTGGGAAAAGTTATTATGGAGCATCTGAACTCTGCAAACTTGACAACTAGTTGATTCAGCAGTCTGCCACAATTTCACCTTTTCTGTTTCTTGTCATATAATTAATAGAAATATTTTCCGACTTATTGATTGTTTCAGTGCTTGCCAATAACCATTGATGTGGGTACAAACAATGAGAAGTTACTGAATGATGAGTTCTACATTGGACTCAAGCAAAAGAGGGCTACTGGGCAGGTTTGTAATTTGCGTGCTAAATTCTTCTAGCATTCATTTATTCATTTGAGTTTCATTTATGAAGGACATGAAATTATTTGTTATACACTTATTCTAAGTTTACTTGCCTTCTTTTTGAACCACAGGAATATGCTGAACTTCTAGATGAATTCATGATGGCAGTCAAGCAGAATTATGGAGAAAAAGTCCTCATCCAGGTAGTTGGCCCCAGCCAAAGAACCGTTTAATTGTAATCTGGTTTGCAGGGCTTAATGGCTTATTTATCTATTTGTAGGTTAGTGTTTTCTAAATCTGTTTGCCATGTCTTGCAGTTTGAAGACTTTGCAAACCACAATGCTTTTGATCTGCTTGCAAAATATGGCACAACACATCTTGTTTTCAATGATGATATTCAGGTAAACTAATGTTGATTTCCATTATTGATATTTGGCAAATTGGGATACATGTATCTTTAATATTTGGGTATGCACTTACTGCAGGGGACGGCTTCCGTGGTCCTTGCTGGGCTGGTTGCAGGACAGAAATTAGTCGGGGGAACCTTAGCTGACCACAGATTTCTGTTCCTTGGTGCTGGAGAGGTCGGTATAAATTATGCTGTATTGAACAGTTAATAAAGGGATTAAGGCTGTGTTCTTGTATTAAACAATTAATAATAAAAAAAAGAAATAAAAAATTTCTGGATCTGAAAAACTTATTAAATGGGTGAGTTGATGACAGTGGAAAACTGTAATATTATTCAATCATGGCTATTATAAGCGCTTGTGAGCCTCTAATTTGCTTGGTCCTTGTGGGCTCATACCTGCCGTATTTAATAACTCTTTCTTAAAAAAGTAATTACATTGTTCTATAATGGAGAATATAGGATCATTCTTATTTCAACTGTAATTCCCTACTTGTTTTAGTAACCCTTCTCTTCATTTTTTTTTTCTCCTAACTGTAAGTGCTGAGACTTTGTTGTCTCACTTTTGTCTGGTGGTTACAGGCTGGTACTGGAATAGCAGAACTCATAGCCCTTGAGATGTCTAAACAGGTTATAAGCAGCTCTTAGGGTTTTTCCTTTTACATTTTTTTTTGGGTGATGTGATTAATGGAAGAATTAGTAGATACATCTAAATATAGTATTACTCCTAATTTGTGCAGACAAAGGCCCCACTAGAAGAGACACGCAAGAAGATTTGGCTTGTGGACTCTAAGGTAGGGACAACCTAATATAGCTTCTTGCAGTGTGCAGTAGATTATTGTTTCTTTCCATCAGTTAAAATTTGCATACAATTCCTTTTGCAGGGATTGATTGTAAGTTCCCGCAAGGAATCACTCCAACAATTCAAGAAGCCCTGGGCTCATGAACATGAACCAATAAAGGAACTTGTGGATGCTGTTAAGGTCTGAACACTCTCTGACTGTCTCTCTCTCTCTCTCTCACACACACACACACCTAACATTTCCTTAGTTTCTATTCCCTAACTTTTCTCTTGTCATTAGGCAATTAGGCCAACCGTGTTGATAGGGACTTCAGGAGTGGGAAGAACATTTACTAAAGAAGTGGTTGAGGCTATGGCCTCTATCAATGAGGTAATTTGTCTATCCATTTACTTCTGTGTTTTAAGAGTTGTATTTACACCCTAGAGAAGCTAAGTCGGTTGTTGTGTATGCTTACTGCTTGTAGAAACCTATTATTCTTGCCCTTTCGAACCCAACTTCACAGTCTGAATGTACTGCTGAGGAAGCTTATACATGGAGTCAGGTAAGAAAAACAGGCACTTGTGTTTTTTGAGTTATAAAGAATCTTAAATTGTTTTTGAATGATATCTTTCAGCTTTTATAGCTCTTCTAGATTACTAATGACGACCCACTTCTTTTTGTTCTTTATTCATCTCTGTTACCCACAGGGTCGTGCCATTTTTGCTAGTGGAAGCCCATTTCCTCCTGTTGAATATGATGGGAAGGTTTTTGTGCCTGGCCAGGTCTTAAATCTGATGTATTTAATGAATAATGTGCTAAATGTAGACACATGAGAAACTTGGCAACTAATTTTGGTATTTTTTTTTTCTTTTTGATTCAGGCAAATAATGCATACATCTTTCCTGGACTTGGTCTGGGTCTAATAATGTCTGGTGCCATCCGTGTTCATGATGATATGCTCCTGGCAGCCTGTAAGTGCAACAAAACATGGATTTTTAAAAGTTAATTTTTATTTTTGCCTTGGAAAACAGGATGTATGGCACTTTTTTCAACCTATCAACTCCAAGAAAAATTGGTGGTTATTCTCATTAACTTTCATCTAATGTATAATGTTATTAGATTCTGCAATTTTCAGTGCCAATGAACTCTAGTTCAAATGGCACTTCCTCCAAAATAATGGATGTAGGGTGAGGTTGCGAGTTTAAAACCCATTGTATGCATGTGCTACTTAACAATAAGGGAAAAAAAAAAGGTTCTGAACCTCTTTTTAGGTGGGCCAAATGTTGGCCTAAACTGGAACCAGACTTTCTGGTGGAGATAGGAAAAGGAACCAAAATTATGAAAGAGTTTGTGGTCTATCCCTTGCCAAAATATTGCATCGATTTTTATTTTTTACTTTTAAAATTACATTCATTAGACATGGAATGTCGAAAAAGTAATTTTTTAAGTTTGATGCAGTCAACTCAACCCTAAAAGGCTACATCCGAAGGTTGACAATGATAATTAATGACTCATGCCTGATCTCTTTGAAAGAATTCTTGGGACTGACTTAGTCCATTGGAATGATGAACCTTTTCCTTGTTCTTGTGTATGTTGTAGCGTACAATTAACCCAATTATTGTGATTAAGGTTTTGTTTAGTTGTGGCATCTGATTTTCTTTAACGGTCAAGGAAAACTTTCCTACTGATAACTAATACATCTTTGGCTGTGCATGCTTCCTTGGAACAGCGGAAGCTTTGGCTGCACAGGTGAGCCAGGAGAACTTTGACAGGGGTCTCATATACCCTCCATTCACTAACATCAGAAAGATTTCGGCTCATATTGCTGCTAATGTAGCTGCTAAAGCTTACGAACTTGGTGAGTCATCCAATTGCTGAGATTGCAAAAATTTTGCTTTTCCAACTCCAACAACTTCAGCAGTTAACATCTTACAATTTCTTTGTAGGTTTGGCTACTCGCCTTCCCGAGCCTAAAGATCTGGTGAAGTATGCAGAGAGCTGTATGTACAGCCCTGCCTATCGAAATTACCGGTGAATTAGTAGAAGTTTCTTGAGAACTTGTTGTATGAAGTTCACCATAATCATATAACCTTTCATTGTCATTTGTCAATTTCATTTTGGTTAGTTTCATTTTTTAAAGCCTTTCTTCCCCTTTTTTCTATCCTATAAGTTGGGTGGGTAAAGGAATAGGGTGGGTGCTGCTAGTTGTATTACAAGCAAAATATAGTTTGGAAAATGTTGTGCACTATTCAATTTATCATTTTACAAGAAATAAAAATTCAAAAATTTCAAATTAGGAGCATTATAATTTTATGGAGTTAAAAAAATGTATGCCCTACCCAGATATTAGGGGGTGGCACTTATGATTCAGGTCATCTTGATTCCCTAACTTGTAAATTGCAATGGTATGGAAATCTGAAAGTTCTGAACTATATTATCTGCGGCTATAATACATAGGTTTCACACGGGTCCCATGCAGGGCCGGGCTCAACTAATTTGGGGGCCCTAGGCGAAAATTTTAAACGGGGCTTTTTATTATATTTAATTATAAATTCATATATTTTTTTCAATTAAAATTTATTTTTCTTGCTTTTTGAGAGGCAAAATTACTAATTAAATTTTTGCATTCAAGTTTCGCTAACATTTCTTTTTCATGACCACCTTCGCTATTATCATTTTGTTGAATATTTTCATTATCTTCTAATTCTTTTTGATGAATTTCTTGTTCATTTATGAAACCTTCACTCAAATTTTTTGCAAGATTTTGTTTTTTACTAGTAATAAATTTGTCCATAGCTCATTTTTGAGATTCAATTAGTTCTTATATTTGCCTTTTTCTTTTTCTTTTTTCAAATTCAGATAAATATTTTCTAGTAGAAATTTGTAATTAAAAAATATTTATGAATAAATGAAACACAATCTATAATATATAAAAAATTACAATTTAACTAGAATAATATAAATTTAATGTATAAAAAAATAGAACTTGTTTTATCAAAAGCACAATTGCAGCTTTACTTAATATGATCACTTTACACTTTAAACCTGCACAAAAAAATTAAAATTAATATTAGTACAAAGTAAATTATTCTAAACTTATAATTTTGTTATTAATGCTCTTTTTTTTTTTTTTTTTTTTTTTTGTTGTAGCAGTAAACCTATTTTTTTAGCATAATGTGTAGGACTCAACTTGATCTACTAAGACTAAGACCAGCCCACTATCCCTCTAAATCTGATTTCTTAAAAAAAAAAGAAAAAGAAAAAAAGAGAACGTGTAGGACTAGATCACTGGATCAATACCTTAACTCCCATACCACTCATCTGATTTCTTAAAAAAAAAAAAAACAAAACGTGTAAGACTAAACTAAGTAGACTTTAACTCTTTTCTCTTTATGGGTCTATTGACCATTCAGACCATTCAAAAGGCTTCTAGAGTTCTAGAGAAATCTAAAGGAATCTAAAGAGTACAACAACCAAACTAAAGTTCAGCTTCAGCCAAAAAGAAAAAAAAAAAAACCCAAACACTGCTCACCCCTCTTCAAAAGGAAAAAAAAAACCCAAACTTGTGAGCAAACTCCTCTTCAAAAGAAAAAAAAAAAACCCAGACACCCATGAAAAAAAAACCGAGACACCCAACAGCAAACATGAAGAAGATGAAAGAGACAAAGGAAGAGAAAACAAAAAACGAACCTTTAGTGAACACACAAGTCTATTGCCAACACAGACATAGTTGATGAGTAAGCCAACTAATGAGTGTTTTTTTTAGAATCAATATAGAGAGAGTCAGAGAATGAGTTTTTTTTTTTTTTTTTTCTTCTTTCTTTTTTCTTTCTTTCCTTATTTGCCTCTTCTTTCTGCTTTTGTAATATTTTCTTTTGTAAGCTAAACATTTTTGCCGTTTGTAATCTTTTCTTCTGCAAGCTAAAGATTTGGTGATGGTCTGATCTTATGAGATTAGCTTTCATGTCACATTGTCACTTCAGCTTTCTTCTCTATGATAAACGGGCCTCTGTGAGAAACGAGCCTTCATGGCCTGATGAGATTTGGTGATGGCCGTTAGAAATCTTTTTTTTTTTTTTTTTTTTTGGGCGAGAAACGGGCCTCTGTGAGAAACAAGTCTTCATGGTGATGGCCGTTTGTAATTTTTTTTTCCTCAAATGAAAAAATAATATTATATAATATATTATTATTATTTGGGGGCCCTCTTATAAGTGGGGGCCTTAGGCTGTCGTCCAAGTTGCCTATAGCTCCCTAGTCCCATGTAGTATCACATGCATTACCTTAGAAAGTTAGAATGTCCATCATAGACTTATAGTAACAAAAGTACATGAGACCTAATGGTCAGTCTAATGACACAAAAGGGATGTGAAAATTTTGGTAAAAAAAAAAAAATCTCTGTAGCAGCTGTCTAAGGCAATATTGCCCCACTCCATTAATTTGATTAGACAATACATGTGGTCCTCCTAAGCAATACAACCATTCCATCCCCCTCTTTACTGCACAAGGACAAGTTGCAGCCTGCAGGTAAATAATTGTAGCCATTTAAAGTCACCCCAGCGCATAAATGATGTGAAGTTGGATGTATTCAACCAAAAACCAAAAACAAAAAAAACAAAAAAAAAGTGTGAAGATGGATGAATTTTAGGTGCCTAGTGAATCCAGCCCAAACCTACCTTGGGCTGAAGTTCACAAGCCTAGATGGGGTTCAAATAGAAGCAATTGGATGCCTGACTTGAGCCTATATGACATGACCAATCATTAGACCAATCAATTATTCAGTTAGATTGTGGTCTTGGCCTCTTGGATCCAGCCCTATCAAGTAGTAAAACCTAGCAGAATCCTTTTTAAATATTTTTCATGTTCTATATCTATAGGGGCATGAAGGGCTGTGACCAAAAGATTGACCTAATGTGTTTTGTGCAGAGTGTACATTGTACATTTATAATTTGGGGTTTTAATAAATATCATCCTTAGATTTTCATGTATCAATTTAGTTCTTGCATTTTTTATTTAACGAATTAATGCTATGCTTGTGACAAATAGAACCTTTCTTCTCAAACCATAATGAAATATATCGCATGACATGCACTTACCTATTTTAATGACATTATAAAAGGTCATAGCTAGTGCATGATGGTTTTATTTTTGTGAAATCTGAGAGAAGTGAATGATGGCTGATCTCTATCATTTTTATTTTTATCTTTTGAGGGGTTAACAATTCACATTATTATCTTTTATTAAATACTAATCTCCCAACTAGTTTTGATTTTGATTAGTAATAAGATCATCCACGTATGTCTTCCTTTTTCTTTCTTTTTATTTATTTATTTATTTATTTTTATTTTTAAAGCTTGGTTTAGAAATATATATATACACACACTAATAAGTAAATAATTAAAAAGCACACGTAAATGAATATTTGAAGACTTTTTTTTTCCAATTTCATTCAATTGATTTTTTTTTTCTTATATACAATTCAAATTTTAAAATTTTTTCTTTAAAAAGAAAATTCTAATTTGAAAAGAGAGAGTATCGTCGACTGAATCTTCTCTAACAAATGGGTATTGTTTATGTAAGTTAGTTTCTTTAAGTGGTGTCGTTTATCCTTCTCAAAAAAAAAAAAAAAAAGTGGTGTCGTTTATTACACTTTTTTTTTTCTTTTATATTATTTGACTCTTATGAAGTTATGAGAATGATCCATTTTAACGATTTAGCTAATGTTGAACTGAGTCTTGTAGGCAATCATTAGTCTTCTTCTTATCTAGGTTTAATAAATTAAGATATGATTTTATTTAAGAAATATGGGTGTGTGACAAAATCATGTACATATAATAATGTGATTAACTTCATTCAAATTTTAAGTAAAATTTTTTACTTGTCAGTTGGCACAAGTCACGTACATAATATGAAAGAGATTAATTATTAGAAGTACAAATGCATGGATTAAATTGACACTCACATAAAAAGCCCTTATAAATCATAGTTGATTAGAGATGCTTTGTAATTATAGCTTTTGTAATGTATTTCATAAAAAAGTCAACGAAGACTCAAAATGGATAGGAGAAATAATTCTAACCCCATTTGACCTAGTGTGTATTTCGCATGGCTTAAAAAATTCAGTTTTTATTTTTATTTTTATTTTTTATTTTTAACTATTCAGCTTATTTTTGCTACTATTCATAGGCCCCACTGCATTTTTTGATACTATTTATGGGCCCCACTGCATTTTTTGATACCATTTATGGGTTTTACTGTACTATTTCAGCTACCTTTTAGTTTTATCTACAGTATTTTCAGCAAAAAAAATTTTAATTTCAGTTAAATAAGCTGTTCCCATATAACATAACTGCATTAAGCCTGCCCAAGCAAAATGTTTAAACAGGCCCACTAAAAATGCGTATAAAACTATATTTATATATAACAGTTCTATATATATGTATATATATATATATATATATTTTTTTTTTTTTAAGAAACAAACACATAACACAAACAAAGAAGAGTGAAAGGGGTACTGACCCGTGCATAAAACTATCTATAACTATGTTTTGGAAACAAGAAGTATGAAGATGACAACTAGTTCAAAATGAATCCATAAAAAGTTTTTGATGTTTGTGCAATTGTGCTAACTCAAAAATATGTAAGATAGTGTCATCTTGTGAGTCAAAAATAATCCATAGAGTGAGAACAAAAGTTATTTATTGCAAAACCTTGTCTAGCCCAATTGAGCGTATTTTTGGTGGGTTGTAGGCCTAGACTTCTCTTTGAGTTTGGTTCAAGCCTAGACCAAAATTGAAGGTAGAAATGTTTAAATATGGACCTTATGGTGGAGGTGTTTGGCAACAGTGCAACACCAATACGCTAATCATTTTTGTTGGTGCCATGGTCGTGTACTCGTTTTAAGATAGTACAGTTCCTCTTTCATATAATAATAATAATTCAATTCCTTTGGTGGGAATTAAAATTGATTCAAGATATAATTCAACTATGTTTTTATGGATTTTCAAATTAAAAACTATATTAAAGTTAAAGGCCATCTTTAAGATCCCGAATTAGGAAATCAAAGAGCTTGTGAAAGTTGTGAATGGTAGATTTAAAATTAAATATGTAACTTATTGATTGGGTTTTTTTTTTGCACTCAGAATATTGTATTATTAAACGTTGACGTGAGTTGCCGCAAACAGTACTTTGAGTCCTCCTAAAGACAAACCCAAATTCACACCAAATTTTAGAACATGCTTAAATATTAAGTTATAGTTGAATTTTAGCACTTACCCATAGGACCATCACTGGTACTTTTTGGGAAAAAAAAAAACTTAGGTGCACACTTAAGAATGTTGCAGATTTGGGGGTGTAGTTGGACGTGTCCCTAGCCAGGTAGCATTATTCCGGTGGTTAATGGACCTTGAATCTCATGATTGTACTAGCCATTTTGGGCCGAAAAAACAATAATGACTTTAAGGATTTATGTGACCCAACTAGCATTTTTGGGCCAATGTTGAAATTCTTCCTTAATCGGAACGATGAGAAATCAGGGGGACTCTCTTGACTTCTACTGCCACTTGGGCTGAGAAGTCCATGTTTGAACTTTGAATCCCTCTTTGGGCTTTGTCAAACATAAAGTCAAAGTAGTCAAACTATAGAACAAAGAAAGGACCGCGACTGGGTTATAACTTTTTTTTTTTTTTATTTTGATGGGGCGACTGGGTTATAAGTTATAACTAAAGCCGTGTAAATGGAAAGAAGCAATTTTTCGTGTGGACCACTAGTCAGCTGAATTGTGCACTCTAGGCTCTAGCCGACATTTGCTTTAAGATTACTGTTCTTCTTTCTTTTTGAACGTTAATTTCTTTTTAAACAAGTTTGGAGGAAATTTTTTTGAAGTAAACCTAAAATTGCTTTAAGATTATAGATTTATTTATTTATTTTTATAAAAATTATCTTTTTGAACTTAATTTTCTTTGAAAATAGTGTCTAGAAAATTTCTCGAACTTATTACGTGTCGATTTAAGTAAAGATCTATGTGTACTTTTAACTTAGAAAGCATGGACACTTTATTTAAGATGTCGTACTCGTGTTGTACTAGTGTCGTTTTCATATTATAGTCAAAATATCAATGGATGGTCATCCAATTTGTTCTGCTAATGAAATTTCATAGTCCATGACAGCAATCATGGGGCACTCAACATTAAGTATGCGCTCTTTAAGCCCCCATTGTTGGAACATAGACTATACAACCAGCTTGGTCTACGAGCAAGTTCTATTCAAGGTCATATATAATGTTTCTTTTACCTTTGACCAAGGTAGAGCATCAAACAATTCTGTGTTATTTCCGTGTGGACCTAATCTCTACCTCTTTAACTAGTCTTAACCATTAAAGATCATAGGAACACGATTTGATCCAAAATGACCTTTGTTTGTCATTTATTGATTTCAAAGTTTCCTCTTTAGAGAACCTAGCACAGTAAATTTGCTCACGTTTCTTTTCATAGTTTGGTAAAAACTAAAAAACAGCATGTTGAAAATGCTAACACAGACACATCTTTTTGTCTCTTTTACCTTACGCCATCATTTTTAGACCTCAAAGAAGTCTACTTTTTTGACACGATATTGAGTCTAGGGTCCACTTCTCAACCTTTCAACCTAAATATACATCTAATTCTAATCGAATTTTCTCAGCAACCGCAAAGAGAGGACAAAGATTTCAGATATTCTTTGGCTTCATGGGGCTAAATTATCAACAAGCACATGATGTTGACTATTAGCAACGATATCACATAAACCCAATTGGACATTTTCTTGGTTATCACTTAATAGTCATACCTTAGAAAAATTGGTACACGGAGTTTCCTAGGCATGAAGTCAATAGTTGAACAAATTAAGGGCTCATTTGTCCATGACTTGGGTCTTTCAAGTTGTAATTCTAAAAAAAAGGACAATCGGGAAATTATTAATGTCTTTGTTTTGGTGGAACTGATTTGTCGAATTTTGGTTTTAAAGCTTGATTATATATGCAAATAACCATTGCTTTGTGTTTAAGAATATCGAATCTTTTCATCACAAAAAGGAGCACCAAACGTTGGCCTATATTTGAAAAAAAAGGAAGGCATTGGTGGCCCATCTTTATGCATGTGTCATGCTTTTTTTTTTTTTTTGAGATCAACAATAACTTATTTATTTAGCCCAAGAAATTTTAGACACCTTATTCTTATTTTATGTAGTAGTAAAGGTATATAAAAACCCATCAGGTAGGGCCATCAACAAATTAATTTTATCCCCCTAAAAAAAAAAAAAAATAAATAATGGCTGAAGAAAAATAAATTGAAGTTGTTGGCACAAGGAATGGGAATGAATCACTTTGTTTTTTTTTTGTTTTTTTTTTTGTTTGGGTCTGAATAGGAAAGAATCACTTTTGACTTGTGCATGTGTTATACACATTATGGATGGGGTCATTTTAATTTAATGGATGAACTGGAAATTAAGACCCTTACTGATTCTATTTTTGAATGATAATGACCCTCACTGATTATAATAAACAAAAACTCAAATAATTTTATTAACCTATTCAGTTGTGAGGAGCTTATCAAGAAAAAGAAAAAGTATGAACTATTGACTTTTTTTTTTTTTTTTTTTGGAGATAGAATTCTACTTAACCTAATTTAAGTGTATATGTTTGTGAAACTCTTTATTGAAAACTTGAATCTCGATCTTTGTCCCTCTCATCATAAAATCTTGTACCTTGTGAAGTGATCATCACATAAAAGGTGCGCGATAATAACTTCTAAATTTCTAATTTTGTCCCAACTTGTACAAACTGACCTGCAGATAATTGCCGACTATGTGATGCGTGGTGCTTTGCAAATTATACTTCACGCTAATTTGTATAGAAGTTTGTATTTTTTTTATTTTTTGAAATCCTCGTCTCAAATAACATTTATATCAGGTGGGCTCAAAGATGATTTATAATGAGAAAATCTGGGATTTACTTTCACAAACTCACACCACACGTTACCTATTTACGTGCTTATTTCAAGCCACTTATGCTGTCCTTTTGTATTAGTATAATTGGATAGTTGTGATTACGATGCCAGGCAGCTTGATTCAAAAGCTGACAATATACTATATAGTGATCGAGATTTGGGTAAAGACTGTTAATGATTAAAAATAAATAAAAACTACACACAAACTCCATCTTTTCTTCTTGCTTAGAAACTGACTCTCACACACACGCTTTTACTTTCTTCCATCTTACCATGGAGAAGGAAAACTTTGACTTTAGAAAATGCCTCTAAAGACTAGAGTTACCATGAACTTTCGTCTTCATCTTTTAACTTCTATTCTAATGAAGTCATATTTTTAGACTTAAAATAATAAAAAATGACTTCGTGTTAGCTTGAATAAGCTCAATTTTTTTTGTAACTGTAATTATTTGTTTATTTACTTAAAGTGGGGTAGAAATAAATGAATAATATATATATATATATATATATATTACCATGAACTCTCATCTTCATCTTTTAACTTCTATTCTAATGAAGTCATATTTTTAGACTTTAAATAATAAAAAATGACTTCATGTTAGCTTGAATAAGCACAATTTTCTGTAACTTTAATTATTTGTTTATTTACTTAAAGTGAGGTAGAAATAAATGAATATTATATATATATATATATGAGAAAGAAATAAGTTTTTATTTATTTATTTATTTTAAAGATAGTTACAATATGTTGTTAATCTCACAATTCTAATATTTTCCTCCTTAAACTCTCAAATACTTTGTGCATGAAGTGGTGTCAGTTAAGTTATAAAATTATTAGCGAAGAAAGAAAGAAATAAGTTAGGTGTACACAATCTCACCATTTTCAACGAGTCCAAAATGTTGTGCTTAAAAAGATAGCCATTAATTTAAGTTGAAAAGGCACCCAATTAAATGGAACCAATTGCACACTTATTCTTTTAGAGAAGTACTGCCTACATAATATTTTCACAATAAATAATAGGTGGTAAGTTGTTATTGATTTTAACTATTGATAAACTAGTTATCTTAGGGAAACACAAAACACCTTCCGAGGAATGCCAATTCTACTGCCTAAGAGAAGGTGGAGGCTCCAACTTTCTTAGCGACAGAAAAACCTAATTATCTTAATCTCATATCAATTTAAGAAAGCAAGAATAAGATCTAAAAGACTCAATAAAAGATAACTAGATAAATTGTACTGAAAATTTAACTAAAAGGAAATAAAAGATAAATGTCACATCCCACAATTTTTCAAAATGCAAAAAGTGTCCCAAGCATGTTATCCATCAAATCTTTGTTTTATTTTGTCCTAGCTAACCACCTCATGCACCGCGACCAGCCTTATGTCCTTTTGCACCTTTGCGTCTAGCCTCACATCCTCTTGCACCTCCGCGACCAACCCCACGTCCTCTTGCACCTTTGTGACCTACTCCATGCTTGCCACCACTAGTAGGAGCGCCATGTCCAGCCCTAGCTGTAGGAGCTCCACCTCCCTACCCAGTAGGAGCTGCACCTCCAGACTGTAGGGAATATACATAGTGACGTAAAAAACTTTGAGAAATCATAGCTCAAACTCCTAAAATATTCAATAATTCCAATATATATATATATATATATAAGAACCAGACAAATTGTTTGATTCAAGGATTCTGAATAATTCTTCTTGATCATTATCATCAATTTTTAACATGTTAAACTTGTTTTTTAACTCACCAGGTTTTTGTTTACAATCTTTACTAAAATGACCAGGTTTTCCACAATTAAAACATTTACCTTTCCCTGATTGCTGGTTAACATGTTTTTTAGAAACATTTTTCTTTTTAACATAAAAATCATTAAAATTTGTTTTTTGTTTTTTATGGTTATAATTTTTGTGGCTTTTATCATGTTTTTTACCTTTTTGCTTAGAAGGAGCAATAGAGGGTAAACCATATTGTTCACAAAAATTACCCATTTCATATTTAGCTTTTCTCTTATTTTTTAATTGATGTTTTAACAGTTTTTCATCATTGCACATATTAATTCCAAGTTTTTTAATAGTGCTTAGAATATCACCATAAGTTAAATTATCATAGTCAATAGAATCATTTTTACCAATTAATTCTTGTTTTACCTTATGAGCAAAGATAGGAGGCAGACCGTCAATAAACTTTTCTTTCCAATAAGGCTTGAAACAGTTCTTCCGCTGCATCACTCTGGAAAGGAAACCATCTTGGTACCATCTATAATCAGACATAGTAGGGCATCTCAAATTATTCAACAAATCAGAAATTCGAGATGAAACATTAGATGGGGTACCAACAAAATGTTTGATAATAGTATAAATCAAGGTATTAACACCATCAGGAACACCTCGACCAATACGATCATCAAAAATAGGCAAGCCTTCATCATTCTTTTTAATAGCATGTTTAATAGAATCTCTGGATTCTTCTGTGAGATATGAATCCCACCATCCACGAAGAGTACCAGAAAAGCCAGTGGTAAGAAGGTCAACAATTTCAAATTGTGCAAAATCATGATTATTTTGGTAAGCAATACCAACCATGGACATATGTCCCATTTTGTTAATAATTTCTTGTTCAGAAAAACCATCAATATTCCACTCATAAATTTTATCAGCAGAAACAGAAAACTAAGTTTGAAAAGCTCTTTCTTCAAACTGCATATCAGGAGGAGTAGGTTTTGAATACCAATTTTTTGTAAGAAACATGGGTTTGGGATTTCCAACAAATCTTTTAATTTCAGGTAAACAATCATCAAAAACATTTTTTGCAGAAACAGAAGAAACAGTATCAGAATCTGTACTTTCATCAGAAACAATTTCATTTTTTGAAATAGTTCTAGCAACAGGAGTACTTGAAGAAGTACCTTCAGTTTTATCTTTTAAAGTAGAAAGCATTTTGTCAACAGATTTTTGAGCAGAAGCAGATTTTTCAACAGAAACAGATTTTTCATTAATAACATTGTTTTGTTCAATAGGGCTAACAACATGAGGAGTTGTTTTAACATTAATTTTTTCAGTAGTCACCAAAATAGTCTCAAGAGGTGGATGACTAAATTTGACAACAGTTTTGTCATTTTTAACAAAATTAGATTTCTTTATCTCATGCAAATAATTTTTTGAAACTTCATCTTTTGAGACATAATAGTTTTCAAGAAAATCAAAGAACAAAATATGTCTTTTCAATTGATTCATTTTTTCTAACCATTTTCTTTTAACACGGTTTTTCTCAGACTGAGCAAATTTATTTTGGTAAATTTTTCTTTTTGTCCTATTTTTAGGAAGCATAAATTCATCAAACAATGGAGCCATATCAACTTGAAAATTTTCATTCAAAACAGTCAACACTCTCAATTGATTTTGGTAAACAGATTTTTTAGCAAGAGGAGAATCAGATAGACAAACAAATTTAGTGTCATCTTTTTCATTATTAACATTTTTAGAAAACAAGCAAGAACAAACCATAGAAAATGTTTGTTCAACAGTGCGATCTTCTCTATTCACAATATCAGGAGGACAACCAGTCCTGGAGCTGACAGAGGAGTTGGATCTCCACAACTTATCCATATTATCCTAAGTTTAACACTCAATTATCATGTTTTTCTCACAACCGTTGCATTTCGTAACACATACCCTAAGCAACCCTATACCACACACATGCCCTACACGCCCTCCTGGCTCAAACGGGCCTTACAGTCAGGTTCTGGGAATTCACTTTACACCTAGGGTGGCGCCAACGACGGCAAGAAGGGAACACAACAACGGAGCACCAAAGGTTCGGACGGATACGGACAAGGCACAGAGAACACAACACACACTATCACCGGCCAGAAAAGAGTGGCTCTGATACCATAAAGGGGGAAGGGGACGCACGGATGAAGAAGGAGAGACGGAAGCACAGTAATAATATTGTGAAAGTAAATATAAGCAAGTAATGTAAGAACAATAATAAGGCGGTAGAACCAGCCAAGCAGTATATATCAAAATAATTCAAAGTAAATAAGGGCAATTAATGAAAGCAATTTAAAACCGTCCAGTATGGCGGTAATCCGTCCAAGGTGGCAGTAGCAACGAGTAGTAAAATAAACATTAACTGAAAATACTTCTTTATTGAAAATAGGTAAACACTTACAGTAGTAGGAGTCAATACAAGATCTCAACAGTAGAGGTTAACAGTTACAAAGCTTGAACTAGTCCTAGTTACAAGGTTTGTAGGAACAAGGGTATAGTCAACAAGGTTATAGTCAACAAGGTAGTAGTGAATAGGGAGAACTCTCAAAAAGAAAGCTTCTATGGAAGTTCTAACAAGATATCACTAAGTGGCTCTTGAAAGTTCTGAGTTTAACATAAGGGACATCCCCCCTTAAATAGGCAAATATCTGGATAAACAGTAACACATGAATAGTAAAAGCAAATAGTGTTCAAAATATTCTTTGACCAAAGCATAGTGAAAGTGGTCTAGGAATAATTGAAAGCAGTCTTGGAAACATAAGGAATCTTCTTTTCAGTAGCATGAGCACTTTAGCATGGTAAGGAACAGTAGCATCTTGGCCGTTTGTGCTGGCCTGGCAAATAGGGTGAATCAATCAATCATCAACAATAGCATCTTGGCCGTTTGTGCTGGCCTGGCAAATAGGGTGAATCAATCATCAGCATTTTTAGCATGGGAAAGAACAATAGCATCTTGGCCGTTTGTGCTGGCCTGGCAAATAGGGTGAATCAATCAATCTTTTGCTAATTCATCAGCTTCATCTTCATCATGACCAAACCACTCCTCATTGTAGGGGTAGTAAGGATCCTTTGCAACAGAGGCTTCAGAAGATCTTTCATCATCTAAATCAGCCTTTTCCTTTTTTAACATTTCAATAAGAGCATTCAGTGCTTCAGGGTCCTTGCGGATATCATCCAAAGGAGAACTCACATTTTTAGGTTTAACAGATGGCTTAGCAGATTTGGAAGAGGAAGCAGATGCATCAGTAGTGACAGGGGATCGACTAAGTGAACAATTAGCAATGGGGAGTGTAGCAACGGAAGAGGATTCCTTGGAAACACTAGCAATAATCCTCGGAGTATGAGGGAATTTACCCCACCATTTTACATACCAATGTCTTTGGAGCACATCACCTTCTTTTTCATACTGCCATTTTAAAATCCAGGATATTTTGTATCGTTTAACAAAGTGGAGTAAAGGAGGGAACTTGGCACCATAAGCATCAACTTTATAAAATTTCTTGAAACATTCAAAAGCCTCAATCAAAGGTTCAGGAAGTATGTCAATAATAAGGCCAAATTGAGCCCACCAACGATTGAACCAAAGAGGCAGGGAGCCATGGAAATTACTATCAAAGTTAACAAACCAAGAATGAGACATGTCTTCATTTTGGTAAAGCATAAATCTTGTCCAAGCAGTGATGTAATCATAGTAAGAATAGGGGATGGGGGATCCGGGCATTGTTTTGGTAAAACTAGGAGAAGGACCCCATTCTTCTTCAGTAATAACATTGACTATGTAAACACCATGGTAGATGATTTTGGAGGTATCAACTCTGTCATTAATGGTTTTAATAATAATGGATTTTTCATGACTCAAGAGACCAGAATAGTACTGTAACTTCTTTTCTCTATGCTCAGGAATCCAATGAAATAGTGGAGGAAAATAGCTTTTAGCAAGTGTGAAAGGATCAGAAATGGAGGCTCTATTGGGTTCAATATGAAACAGGTATTGGAAATATTGTTTTTTGGCATACTGAGGCACACTAGGGTTTTTGGGATAAACAGTTTTGATTGGTCGGTTAACAGGGGTTATAGCATAAGGATCATAGGATGAGGCAAGAACAGAAGAATAGTTATGTTTGGGAATAGTACCTAATGGGGTAAAACGGTTAACAATGTCCATAGAGGAAGCATGTTTAATAACTGGTTTCATAGAGGAAACAGGTTTAACAACTGGGTTAACAGTGGCAGGTATCTTGTCTTTCGACCCTCTACTTGCCATTGGAACACTGCAAAAATTCACGGGTAAGGAAATCAGGGATGGAGTTTTGAGATCCTTTAATATATTCAATATCACATTCGTGCTCATGGTAAATAGCATATCGGTTGCAAAACCCACAATATAAAATTGGCTCATCCATTGGTCTTCTTCCTGGGATGAGAAGGCTCTTTGGATTACAATGATCTGTAATACGCAAATGAGCAATAGCGTCAACATGTGGCCTGGGGCCAAAAACAGAAATTCTATCAGTGCTTCCCATGAAATGATAATCCTTCCACAGGTTCTGAGCAACTTCAATAATTTGATTATTAAAATAGTTTCCCCAACATTTTGCAAGAGCATAAGGATCGTTGAAGGACAAATGAGGATTTCCTTCAAGCCATTGTCCCTGATGAGTATGACCATTGATGAGAATAAGATGTTTCGAAGGCTGGACATTCATCCAGTTATTTCTTTCCCATCTAGGCAAAGTACTCCAACATCTGATGGAAATAGTGGGACCAGTAAATTTTTTAATGGCATCTTGAATAATTTGAGGAAGTTGACTGGCTTGATAATGGCTTGTTAATTTTAGAAATCTGACAAAGCCATATTCAAACATATGGGAAAGCCAATTAGGATCTCTATCATCATCATCATCAGCAGCAAAGTAACCATCATCATAATTAATTAGGAGACCAGGAAATCGGTGTGGTTTTTCATACACTCTGAGAGTACTCCCAAAGTGTTCTTCCCAGTCACACTGGATAAACACATTATCACCTTCATCAAGTTCATCAGGATCAGGAATAGTGGCTGTGACAAGTTTCTTGAAACATTTGAACCATAGGTCGAAAGACCTGAACATAGCCTTGCTTTTCAGTATACGTGATTATATATCTGATGGCAAGTTGGCAAAAGCACTTCTTAACATAGATTGGGACTTAAGGCTCAATCTAGAATAATCAGTGCCCATTATAGTCATTTTATCCTTTGAATGGATATCCTCTTTGCCAAAGAGTTGACTAGTGTAAGGATCATTTGTAGTATTTGGATGGTAAACAGGTTGGCTTCTAAAAGCCCCAATTTCTGAAACAAGGTTTGAAGCAAGGTCAATATCTGAAGCAATAGGGTTTTCTGAAATAAGGTTAACATAATGGCTTAGGTAAGCCTCATTCTGAGCAGAAAGGTTAACAAGGTGGATTTCAAGGGCTTGGAGGGTTTTTTCAAACAATTTGTAATGGTTTTGGGTAAAAGCAGAATAAAGGTTATCAAGAATGAATTTAACGGAATCTGGCAGCTCACTATAGGCTCCATTATGAAATTGCAAATTTCTAGATAAAACTTCCTGCAAAGCAATAACCATATCTCCACTGGAATATGACACCGTTGCCGGTACATACCCTTGAAGGGATGTTGATCCACTAGGTTTTACCCCAGAAGATGCGCCTTCATGCATTTTGTTTAGGGAATAGTCCTGTGCAGGAGCTTTTCCCTTGTTTTTCCTCTCAGACGAGGGAGCCATAATAATCCACTTATTAGTGGTATAAATATTAATATTATCCCACTTAGTAGTGGTATTTATCCTTGCATCAGTGCTCGATTCCTGCAAAGAATCATTAGGAATATTAGAGCCATTGGTAATAGTAGATAATCTGGAACTACTAGGATTACCTTCAAAATTGTCTGTAAAGCATGTAGCAGGAGAATCATAAGACAAATCTAAAGCATCATTAATATCAAGTTCAAGTTTTGAAACAAATTTAAATTTTACTTTCTGTCCAAAAGGATCAGTAGTAATACCATCATTATCAACAAGGAAAGGATACAAAGCATTTATAAATGGCAAACCAAGAATCACTTTATCAGTCATATTTTTAACAAGAACAGAAGGAATCTTGAAACAGACACCATCATGGCAAATATGAGCATTATTCAATTCATATTTGATTTTCATTTGAGAACCAGTAGCAGAAACCAATTTTTCAGTTGATCTTTCAAAATATTTCGAAGGAATCAATCCTTCCTGAATACAATTCTTATCAGCACCAGAATCAATCATAGCAATAACAGTGAAATGATAATCATGAGAAACAGAAATCTTCACTTTTGTGAACCATTTTGGGGGAAGAATTTGGTTAATACTAATAAGACTGGGTTGAGCATCAGCAATACCTTTATCAGAAAGAAGAGCCTGTTGACTGGATTCATCTCCATCCTTGTGCTCATCTTGTTCATTATCAGAATTATTTTGATCAATTTTTAACATTAACAATTCTTGTTTGAGATTATGATTATCACTTTTAATATTTTTAAGTTCAATTTTTAATTCACTTATCTCTTGTTTAACAGTATTAATTTCACATTGAAGATCATTAACAGTTAAGTCTTTGGATTTCTTCTTATTGAATCTTTCCAAAGTTTCTTCAAAACTTATTGTTGATTTAAGTTTTTTACTAGTTTCATCTTTTAACAAATTTTTCTTAAATTTATCCAAATATTCTTTTTGCAATTCAGGATTCTCAATTTGACCAATCAATTTAAGTAACAAGCTTTCATTTTCTTCACCTTTAGTGAGAACATTAACAGTTTTAACAACATTGCAACAGGAATCTCTACAACCAAGTTTAATATTAGGAGAATCAGAGGAATCATCAGCGGAATGATAGCAAGAATCAGAAGAAGAAAAATCATCTTCCAAAGAATCAGACGAATTGTTTGATTCAAGGATTCTGAATAATTCTTCTTGATCATTATCATCAATTTTCAACATGTTAAACTTGTTTTTTAACTTACCAGGTTTTTGTTTACAATCTTTACTAAAATGACCAGGTTTTCCACAATTGAAACATTTACCTTTCCCTGATCGCTGGTTAACATGTTTTTTAGCAACATTTTTCTTCTTAGCATAGAAATCATTAAAATTAGTTTTATGTTTTTTATGGTTATAATTTTTGTAACTTTTATCATGTTTTTTACTCTTTTGCTTAAAAGGAGCAATAGAGGGCAAACCATATTGTTCACAAAAATTACCCATTTCATATTTAGCTTTTCTTTTGTTTTTTAATTGGTGTTTTAACAGTTTTTCATCATTGCACATATTAATTCCAAGTTTTTTAATAGTGCTTAAAATATCACCATAAGTTAAATTATCATAGTCAATAGAATCATTTTTACCAATTAATTCTTGTTTTACCTTATGAGCAAAGATAGGAGGCAGACCGTCAATAAACTTTTCTTTCCAATAAGGCTTGAAACAGTCCTTTCGCTGCATCACTCTGGAAAGGAAAACATCTTGGTACCATCTATAATCAGACATAGTTGGGCATCTCAAATTATTCAACAAATCAGAAATTCGAGATGAAACATTAGATGGAGTACCAACAAAATGTTTGATAATAGTATAAATCAAGGTATTAACACCATCAGGAACACCTCGACCAATACGATCATCAAAAATAGGCAAGCCTTCATCATTCTTTTTAACAGCATGTTTAATAGACTCTCTGGATTCTTCTGTGAGATATGAATCCCACCATCCACGAAGAGTACCAGAAAAGCCAGTGGTAAGAAGGTCAACAATTTCAGATTGTGCAAAATCATGATTATTTTGGTAAGCAATACCAACCATGGACATATGTCCCATTTTGTTAATAATTTCTTGTTCAGAAAAGCCATCAATATTCCATTCATAAATCTTATCAGCAGAAACAGAAAACTGAGTTTGAAAAGCTCTTTCTTCAACTGAGGAACCTTTGATTAATTTACCCAGTCATGATAACAAATTCAAGTTTAGAACTTCTCAGTCTAAACTTCTGGAAACTGTTGATAAAATGCTTGCTGATTTGAAAGTTAAATCTGAAGGTACTTCTTCAAGTACTCCTGTTGCTCGAACTATTTCAAAAAATGAAATTGTTTCTGATGATGAAAATACAAATTCTGATACTGCTTCTTCTGTTTCTTCTGTTCCTGCCAAAAAGGTTTTTGATGATTGTTTACCTGAAATTAAAAGATTTGCTGCAAATTCCAAACCCATGTTTCTTACAAAAAATTGGTATTCAAAACCTACTCCTCCTGATATGCAGTTTGAAGAAAGAGCTTTTCAAACTCAGTTTTCTGTTTCTGCTGATAAGATTTATGAATGGAATATTGATGGCTTTTCTGAACAAGAAATTATTAACAAAATGGGACATATGTCCATGGTTGGTATTGCTTACCAAAATAATCATGATTTTGCACAATCTGAAATTGTTGACCTTCTTACCACTGGCTTTTCTGGTACTCTTCGTGGATGGTGGGATTCTTATCTCACAGAAGAATCCAGAGATTCTATTAAACATGCTGTTAAAAAGAATGATGAAGGCTTGCCTATTTTTGATGATCGTATTGGTCGAGGTGTTATATATATATATATAATATGAGAAACCATTACATATATTAGAAATGTATGATTTTAAAAAATTGCAAGCTAATACCATGTATAATTGAGAAACCATTACATATTTTAGAAATGTATGGTTTAAAAAAAGTGTAAGCTAATACCATTTATAATTTGAACATCTTCTCAAAAAAAGTTTAATTTGAATTATATAATTGTGATTTTTTTTTTAACTCAAAATTTTGAATAAGATATATAAACACAAACAAAAACAGAAATAGGAAGTTTTCTGTGAACAATGATTGAGTGGGCTAAAGTTTTCTATGCACCACGACCAACCCCACGTCCTCTTGCACCTTCGCGACCAACATTTGATTTAAAGTATATATATACTAAATTTATTAAACTTCTTCATTAGTTAAATTTTTATTACATCTTATAAAATTATATTAAGATAATATAAGTATGCTACTAAATTGAAATATATTAAAAGAAATAAAATTGATTCACAATAAAAAAAACTTAGTATATATATATATAGTTATATAACGTTCTTTTAGTCCCCAAATTTTCATTTAAATTTATAATATACCCATACTGACTAAGGACATCTATTTATGATTTTTTTTTCTGTTTTTTATTTTATCAGAGAAATAGAAGAAAACAGAGAAATAGAAGAACAGAGAGAAGTTTCTGAAAGGAATTCTATATTTCACTGAATGAATATATTACAAAGAGGGGAACCTGTATATATATACAGCAGAGGACCCTCAAATAACAAACTAACAGACTGACACTTACAACACGTGCTAACATACTAACAACTTCTACATGTGCTGATCATATGCCTATTACTAAATATCTATATACAAGACTTAAGCTACAGGCTGTTTTTGCTGCTATACATCAGCAATGTCGTTCTGCCCTCTGGTGCTCTTCTTCATTTCTTTGTCCTTGCTTCTACCAATCCTTTTGCTATCTTGACACCCCCCCTAAAGTGGAAGAGGGGCATGTATATTGACCATATTCAACTTGGATACCAGCAATGAGAATTGTTGAGCATTCAAAGCCTTTGTTAACAAATCTGCAATTTGTGAATTCGTTCTAACATGAAGCAACTTGATGTACCTTTCCAACACCTTATCTCTTATAAGATGACAATCTACTTCAATATGCTTTGTTCTCTCATGAAAAATCGGGTTTGCAACTATGTGAAGGGCTGCCTGACTGTCACAAAACAATAAAGCTGCCTTGGTATGTTTTATTTGAATGTCATTGAGCAAATACAACAGCCAAATGATCTCACAAACAGCCACTGCCATGGATCTATATTCTGATTCTGCTAAAGACCGAGATACAGTCTGTTGCTTCTTAGACTTCCATGAAATCAAGAGGTCACTAAGGAAGACACAAAACCTAGTGACTGACCTCCTAGTATCGGGGCAGGAGACCCAATCTGCATCTGCAAAAGCCTTTAGGTGCAGATCTGACTTGCTTGAGAAAAACAGACCTTGCCCTGGTGTGCCCTTGAGATATTGTAGAACTTTGTTAGCTGTATGTAAGTGTGGTTCTCTAGGATGTGCCATGAACTAGCTCAATTTGTGTACTGCAAAAGTTATATCAGGCCTAGTTATAGTTAGGTACAATAATCTCCCTATTAACCTTCTATATGAACTAGGATCCTTCAATTCGTTTCCTTCATACTTGCTAAGTTTGAGATTTTGATCCATTGGTATTCTTGTTGGCTTACAACCTGTCATACCAGCATCACTCAACACTTCAAGTGTGTATTTCCTTTGGCACAAATTGATGCCATCTGCATTCCTTGCCACCTCAAGGCCCAAAAAGAACTTTAGATCTCCTAAGTCCTTTAACTTGAATTTCTGATCTAGTAAAACCTTCAATTCATCCACTGTATACTTATTATTACTAGCAATTAAGATATCATCTACATACACCAATAGAGCAATAAAAGAAGTGGAATTCTTCTTAGTGAACAAGGAGTAATCAGCTTTGGACTGTGTAAAGCCTAAAAGAAGTAAGGCATTGGAAAACTTTGCAAACCATTGTCTTGAAGCTTGCTTAAGTCCATATAAAGACTTAGTAAGCTTACATACCAGCCCCCCCCTTGCTGTGGAAGCCTGGTGGTAAATCCATATAGACCTCCTCCTTCAAATCACCATGGAGGAAGGCATTGTTAACATCAAGTTGACAAAGGTACCAACCTTGCACAGCAGCCACCGCAAGAAGACATTTGACAAAAACTAGCTTTGCAACCGGGGAAAAAGTCTCAAGATAGTCTAAGCCTTCCTTTTGGGTGAAGCCCTTAGCCACCAATCTAG
The DNA here is from genome assembly GCA_023736055.1 of Quercus glauca. Classification (NCBI taxonomy): domain Eukaryota; kingdom Viridiplantae; phylum Streptophyta; class Magnoliopsida; order Fagales; family Fagaceae; genus Quercus; species Quercus glauca. The sequence goes on along the minus strand of CM043319.1, from coordinate 21,766,577 downwards.
TTTTATACCTCTCTACAGACCCATCAGACTTGTATTTCACCTTATACACCCATTTACAACCAATGGGTCTTTTATGAGATGGAAGAGGAGTAAGGGACCAAGTGTTGTTAACTTCAAGGGCAGAAATCTCAGCTGCCATAGCTTTTCTCCACTTGGGATCTTGAACTGCTTAATGATAGAACTTGGGCTCCACAATGGAAGAAATCACATTACAGAAGTGTGAATGTTTAGAAGACAATCTATGAGAGAACAAATGGGCGGACAAAGGAAAAGCAGTACTAGAGGAATTAGACACTTGGTTACATTGATAAGCCTGCAAATAGGCGGGTTTATGACTAATCCTAGTGGATTTTCGAAGAGGAGGTGTACAAATGGAAGAAAGTTGAACAACATGATCAGTGGTAGATGGAGGGTATTGATCAGGTGTATCAACAGACTGAATAGAGGAAATAGGATTGGCAGAATCTTGGTGAGCAATAGATTGATTAGGTTCAACATCAGAAGACAAAGGAACATGTAAAGAACCAATCAAAATAGAAGTACTAGGAGCAGATGGGTCTGCATTAAAAGAGGAAGTGTGATGCTCAGCAAGAGGAGTGGTGTCTGTGGGAGGAAGAGGAATAGAAACTGGAGAATGAGGAGAATCAATCCCTGGAGTAGATGGAGTAAACAAAGGAACAGACAAAGAAGATGGTAAGGAAGAAGAAGATGATTGAGAAAAAGGGAAGACAGATTCATGGAAGACCACATCTCGAGAAATAGAAATCTTTCTAGAATGAAGATTAAGAACTTTGTAACCCTTCACATTAAAAGGATAACCTAGAAAAACACAAAGAGTAGCTCTAGACTCAGACTTTAACCTGTGAACAGAAGGGGTAGAAACAAAACATAGGCAACCAAAGACTCTTAGATGATTAAAGGAGGGTGACTTATGAAAAAGGAGTTCAAAAGGGGATTTATTATTTAACAAAGGTGTAGGCAACCTGTTAATGAGATAAGTTGCTGTTAAAAGACAATCACCCCAATAAGCTGAAGGGAGATTAGATTGAAATTTGAGAGATCTAGCTACATTCAAAAGATGTTGATGCTTTCTTTCAACCACAGAATTTTGCTGAGGTGTATAAGCACAACTCTTTTGATGTATAATGCCATGATCACCATAAAAATCAAGCAAAGAAAACTCAGGGGCATTATCTAATCTGATTGCTTTAATACCAATGTTAAATTAAGTTAAAATCATGTTGTAGAAGGATATTAAGAGATGTTTAACATCAGATTTAGCCTTCATAAGGTAAACCCAAGTAGACATTGTGGCATCATCAACAATGGTAAGGAAAAACTTAAAACCATCATGTGTGCATACAGAATATGGACCCCATACATCCACATGAATTAAAGAAAATGGCTCAGCACACATATTATTAAGAGAAGGAAAAGATAGCCTCTTTTGCTTAGCCAAAGGGCAAATAGTACACACATCAGTACATTTAGGAGAGAAAGAAGTTAAGACATCCTTTAAAACTGACAGTTTATGAAAAGAAGGGTGTCCTAATCTAAAATGCCACAAAATTGACATATCTTTATTTGAAATAGAAGCTAAAAGGGCTGACTTGAGGTTCTTATTTGTGGAAGCAAGATCAGACATAGAAGGTGCAGTCCCAGAATTGGATTTTTGCAGCAAATACAAACCATTTTGGACTTTACCCACTCCAATCGTCCTCTAACAAGAAAGGTCCTGAATGAAGCAAAATTGAGCCAAGAACACAAGACAAAAAGGCAGACTGTGTGTGAGTTGATTGACGAACAAGAGATTGAATGAGAAAGATGGAACACAAAGAACATGTTCAAGAATGAGAAAATTGGAATGTTTAACAGTACCAACATGAGTGATATGTGCTGATTCACCATTTGGTAATTCAACAACACAATTAGCAACAGTAGTGTAAGTTTGAAAGAAAGAAATAGAACAGATAATGTGATCACTAGCTCCAGTGTCCATAACCCAGGTACTATTACCAAAAGCAGTCCTATTCACAAGCTTAGCAGAAAATATAGAGTGCTTGAGATTATCTGCCAATGGTGTAGACTGAGATGTTGAAGCTTGATTTAGAGAAACATTATTAGCCATGGCAATGGGGTTGGTCTGAACATTAGACCCTCCAATCATAGCAAGCAATTTCTGGCATTGCTCCATGGTAAAGGGAAAAGATGACTGTGTGGTAGTAGCAGCTGATTCTTGAACAGAATCAAGAGATAAAACTTGATTTGCCCGTGCCTTGGTCTTGTATCCAGGGGGATATCCATGGATTTTGTAACGCTTCTCAACAGTGTGACCAAGCAATCCACAATGACTGTAACTAGGCCTCTCCTTTCCTTTCTTGAATGTCTTGGAACCATGAATGATTGCTTTTGCTGCAAGAGCTGTGGATTCAACAAAAGGACCATTGCTGCTGCCTTGTCCAATTGACCTTTGCTTTTCATCTTGAATCAACAAGGAGTATACCTTATCAACTGATGGAATGGGATCCATCAATAGGATTTGACCTCGGATGTGAGAGAAAGAATCATTGAGACTCATCAGAAGTTGCATGATGGCTTTTCTGTGATGAAGATTGGAAATCTTCTCATTCACATGACATGTACACTTTTCGCACGAACAAAGAGGTAGTGGCTCATAATTCTGTATTTCATCTCACAAAATTGAAAGACTTGTGAAGTAATCACTCACAGAGAGCTCACCCTGAGAAAAACTGGCAATGTCCTTTTGCAGTTGATAGATTCTCGGGCCATTCCCTTGAGAAAACATGGTTTGAAGCTTCTTCCAAACTTCTTTGGCAGTCTTGTGATGCACCATGCTAGTTGTGATTTTGGGGGAAACGCAATTGATGATCCAGGAGACCACAATATCATTGCATTGTGCCCAGCTTTGAACAAAGAGAGGAATTTTCTCCATTGCTGAAGTCAGAGAAACAGAACCATTAATCAACCAAAACTTGGTTTTGATTCTGAGAGCTCTTTCCATTGATCATGCCCATGTGGAGTAATTTTCTTCTCCAATCAGTGGTTGAGCAACGAGAATTGCACCAGGCCTTTGAACGTGATGAAGAAAGAATGGATGAGATTCATTAATGGTGATGCATGCAGATGCTTGATCAGAGGACGCCATGGATGAAAGCTTCGAACAAGAAAACCCTAGCTTTTGAGAAGATGAAATTCTTGTTAAAGAATCTAAGCGGAAGCAAAAAATTGCTCTGATACCATATTAGAGAAATAGAAGAAAACAGAGAAATAGAAGAACAGAGAGAAGTTTCTGAAAGGAATTCTGTATTTTACTGAATGAATATATTACAAAGAAGGGACCTGTATATATATAGCAGAGGACCCTCAAATAACAAACTAACAGACTAACAGTTACAACACGTGCTAACATACTAACAACTTCTACACGTGCTGATCATATGCCTATTACTAAATATCTATATACAAGACTTAAGCTACAAGCCATTTTTGCTGCTATACATCAGCAATGCCGTTCTACCCTCTGGTGCTCTTCTTCATTTCTTTGTCCTTGCGTCTACCAATCCTTTTGCTATCTTGACATATTTCTCATTTTAATTAATTAAATTAAGTACGTCCCACGTGAAAGTACATGCTTCATTACCACGTACTTTGAATGAAAATGTCAGTGAAGAAACAATAAAAAAACAATGTTATTTATATACTGTATCTTTTGCAAATACATTGAACTTGTGTTTACTTACAGAATCTTCAAATATAAATCTATTTTTATATAATATCTTGAATTTCAACACAGTAAAGAGGATTATCAAAATGTTACATTTCACTTAAAACTAATATTTATTAATTAAATACTTTATTATATATTTTGAATTTCAAGATGATAAAGACAAAAAATAATAGAAATAATAAGATTCATATTAACCTATAAGAGTATTAATTATATTAAATTGTTAAATTTCACTTATTTATAATATTTATTAATTGAGGTTCAAGTAAACCCAACTGATAAAACTTTTTATTAAATAAGAGATCTGAGTTCATATCTATAAGTATTAATACAAAAATATTAATTAAATACTTTATTATATATCAATTTGTATTTTACAGAAAAAATTTCATTTATACGGATTATTGATTAAAATATGATAAAAGTCACGCAGCTCAAGGTTGGTAAAAACGTACTGTTTTGAGATTATCTCAAAAACCACAATCAAGGGTTAGCAAATCTTATCTTAGATATATGATAAGGTTACACTAATCTCAAAACTCAAATGATAAAGTCACACTTATCTCTTTGTCCTTTTCAGAAAAAAAAAAAAAAAAACTTATCTCTTTGTCTTTTTTGATATCTGTTTTTCTGAAAAATATACTTTTATTTGATGAGAAAGAAGAGAGGCTTACAAAAATAAAAAATAAAAATCTAGCACCACAAAATAATGTACAATTTTTGCAATAACTCTATATGTGTTAATTATGATCAGTAGATTAAAAATAATAAATTTATGTAAAAGTGATAAACAATTTAATACAGTTTAAGACGTAGAGAAGTTGTTAGTTTATTTGTGGCAGTAGAAGAACTTGCTTACAAAAGAGTACCATTGCTGGGGCTAGGGTATCTCTTTCCAAGTCACAACTTATCTCATCAGGATCATAAAAAGTCTCACACACCAAGAGATTCCTGGAAGTTCATCTTCAAGATAACGTACTTTTATCTTTATGTGATTTCTTTTCTTTTACCTGGGAAAGATAAATAAAAATACTCTATTGTTCTGTTCTCTTGCGTACCATAATCAATTCAGCAAAGCTTGACTTTGCTTCATCATCCTCTCCATTTTCTAGGAGCAATTTTTCTTTTCATGTAGCATGTGATGCCACGTGGCACCAAAAGTTGCCCTATCCCATGCTTTCACGTGCCCGTGCATGTCAAGCTTTAACTTTGACACTTTAGGTAATTAAGATAATTATTTTTTTTAATAGTAAAATATTATAAGATTTTTACTCGACCATTTTGGTTATCCTTATGTGCAGTAATGGTCAATGATTTGATCTAGTCAACACATCCAATGGTGGTGATTATTGGATCATGGAACTTTGGTCTCTTTCAATAACTAGTGCACCGCCAATTATTTTTCTTTTCCTAATCATCATGGAACTTTGGCTAAATTCATTGGTTTAAGGTAATTAATATTTAATAGTACTAGGTTTAGTGTAATTATATGGGTCAAGTTGATGATATACTCAAGGCTTTGGGACAATTAAAAGACAATAATAACATCTTGTAATAGTAGACTACTATTTCTTCCATTTTCAAATGATAAATGTTAGATCATAGATGACGATTTTTTTTTGAGAATGATAGATGACGATTTGGTCTTGTTAATTAATTGTATCCAAAGCATCCAAAGTTTTGACATTTGGTCTCTGGACCAATCATATAAGTTTATATCTCCAAACAATATGCTCATAATTAATTGGATAAAACTACCAATATAGTTTTTTTAATATTTTAGAAACGACCATGTATAGTATTAAAATAACTAAACCTTAAACTTCACGAAAAAAAAAAAAAAAAAAAACTAAACTTTAAACAATAAAATAACAATTCTATTTCTTGGGTCAATAGCAAATAGCTAGCCTTGTTTAGGTTGATGCTTATATATATTGTTATTCTATAATAAATTGTTGATTTATAATGAAAAATGCTAAAACGAATATCAGTTTAACTATAAAAATATTTACAACTAAAGTGATAATAAATATAAATATAATTGATATTAAATAAATTATTTATTTATTTTTTTCGTACTGTGTTTAAAAGCTAATATATTAGTTTGTAAAGTTATCATTTGGTTCAGCTTTTAAAGCATTGTTTTGTTATTGTTATTCACTTTGTCTAATGCGAAAACACAGAAAAATCACATTATTAGATTAAAAAAAAATGATTTGTAAATTTTTCTAAACACATTAAATCAAGTGTGGTAAAATTTTCCCCAAAACATGGAAACCAAATGGGTACATAATAAAATTTTCCCCAAAACATGGAAACCAAATGGGTACATAATAAAATTTATAATGTATCTTTAATGTACATCACTTATTATGTCATTCATACAATAATACACTAGTCTTTGTGTAGGTAAATTGAAAACAATCTGATTAAATTATTCATAAATAATCAAGAGAATCTTATAGTTCAATTAACACTTCTTGAAATATAATACACTAATCTTTTGTGTAGGCAAAGTGCAATATAGACTAATTATATTATTCATAGGTGGCAAAAAGTCTTATAGCTTAATTATAAATTCTTTAAACTAAAGTTTAGGGTTTCATAACTTCAAGTTCCTCTCACTCAATAATTAAATTGCAAAAAAAAAAAAAAAAAAAAAGATTAAGTTTCACATACGATCTCTCCAAGCACACACACAGATTATGGTCAAAATAGATTTGATTTAGATCTATTCACATTCTTTTTTTTTTTTTTTTGATTGAGATCTATTCACATTCTATTATTGAACAAAGCAGGCTTTTCTTTTTTGGGCAAAGCAAAACAGGCTTTTTGAATGGGGCTGCATGTTTTTGATGTGAGCGTGTGACAATCGTTTTTCCTGTTTATAATTATTGCTAAGCATTTCACGCAAAAGATCTTTACGAGAGCCGAAGCATAATTAGCAGATATTCCTTTATGGATTAGGTGGATTTTTAGAAAAAAAGTTTCAGCAAGAAGAATCGGTGGATTAGAAAAAAGGAAAAACACGTCGGTCTAACGTGTACACGTGTGCGGCGATCCATGCAACAAAATTGATATCGTACCAAGTCTTTGAAGTTTGAACCCCACATAAAGCTAGTGTGGGCCATATCTAAATCCACATGGTCTATTGTGGTTGGCTAAGTACATCAACTAGGCTTTTTGGGAGTCCCAATCGATTTGATAAACATGGCTCATCAATGTACCATGCACAATAATATCCTATCCAAATTAATAGGTACCACAATAATAGATACTAGATAGGTGTATATTTATGAATATTCCATAATCCAAATAAAAAACCCCCATTTTTTTTTCCTGACATGAAATGGAGTAGTTCATAAATACCCAAAAAATTTCGTAATGTTTTATAAATACCCACAAAAAAAAAAAAATTGTAATTTTTGGATAAAATATGTTCCCCGAGTTTATAGCCAGACCATGCAATTCCCATAAATAATCTAAAGACAAAAGTGCTATATAGATTGACCCAATATAGGAAAATGACCTTTCTGTTCTCAGAGACAAAGCGAATATCTCTGTATTCTTGTTTCTGAGAAAATTCCAAGCCTCTTTCGCATTCAGATTCAGGCATGGTTTCCATGTTTTCGTATATAAATCAAATTTAGAAGCCACCTTCCTTTTTCTCTTTTTAACTTTCCCAACTGTAGAATTGAACTTCCATATTTAAGAATAAAAAAATTCAACACCCAACAAATTTTTCGGCTATTTTAAATGAACGCGGTTTAAAATAAAAGTGCAATCTAAAAAAAAAAAAAAAAAAAAGAAGAAGAAGAAAAATGGAAGAGCAAACCTTCTAGAAAAGAAGGTTATAAATATCATGAGCTCCTTAAATTAGTTTTTGCTTAAAATCCACTTTTCACATATATCTTTATCATACTTCTTATATTTTTCTTTTTAGAAAAGAACTTTATAAAGATCATGAGCTTAGCTTAGTTTTAGCTGAAAACCCACTTATCACATATATCATACTTCTTATATTTTTCTTTATCTTATATGGATACTATTTCTTTACTATTTTTAAAATAAATTAGAGAAGGAAATGTATCAAACTTAAATACAAGCTTTTGATTTTTTATTTTATAATTATAATCGACCCCTTATCTTTCATTCTCTCTTTACTTCTTACCTGATATCTTTTTTTTTTTTTTTTTTTTTTTTTAATAAAAAAAGTATAATATAAAAGAGCAAACCCTCTAGAAAAGAACTTTATAAAGATCATGAACTTAACTTAGTTTTAGCTAAAAACCCACTTTGCACATATATCTCTATTAGACTTTTTATATTTTTCATTATCCTATTTGGATACTGTTTCTTTACTATTTTTTATATAGACTGGAGCATGAAATGGGTCAAAAACTAAATATATATGAGCTTTTATTTCCCAATTTGACACCCTATTTTTCATTTTCTCTCTACTTGATATCTATCTTGGTGTGTTACAATATCACACTAGTGGTAATGTAGGTAGCTTTCTCAAATTTTAGCCCACATTTTCTCTTTACTATTATTATTATTATTATTTATTTTTTTCTGGTGCTGCCCTTGCTAGATTTTGGCTAAAAAGACTTGGGGTATTTTTAAGCTAAGTTCTTTCAAAAGAAAAAAGAAAAAAAAGAAGCTACCATTGTGGGAATATATTTAAGCTACAGTTGAACTCACCAACAGAAGGCCTTGTGGCCCTCCCAACCAAAGACTTTCAAGATTGGTTTCTCAATGGACAGATGTTGCTAAAATCTTGAACATAGTGATTGCATCCTACTTTTTTTTTTTTTCTTTTTGGGCAAAAAAAAAGAAAGAAAAACCGTGCTGTCACTCATGCAAGATATTTTTATCCAAAATGGCATGCACAAAACGTTTTGATGAGAAACAAATGACAAAAGACAAAAAAGCAAGCCATCTGTGCCATAAATCTTTTGGTGATTGCGTGTAATCTTAATCTATTGTTTTGTAAAATCCCTTTCAAATTGAATGCTCATTGTATTCTGATAAGATTTCCAATTATTAAAACAACTTACAATATTTATACATTAATTAACATCAGATCAGATGATAGATGAATAATTTTTCATTCTGAATGAATAATAAACAACTATTTTTCTTCACAATCTTTCTTTAAATCGACTCTTCCCAGAATCCCAAATAAATGTCCAAAACTTCTAAACTTGGCACACAATATTCATAATGACTTTTGAGAAGGTGTACAACAACCACCAACTAAAAACAAGGACCAACAATGCTAATTACTAATCCAAAATCTAGGCAAACTGACATGGCCACCCCTTTGTTCTCCTATAGTACAATAAACCACCATCATAATTCCATTAATCTTTTTTTCTCATAAAGACCCATTAATCTTTCATTAAAACTTCTACTTTCTTCTCAAAAAGTAAAGTACAAATTTTTCCATTAAAAAAAAAAAAAAAGTAAAATTTTCGTCTAAATTGAATTAGAGAAAACTAAAGGAGGTAATGATTTTTTACTTTTATTTTTTTTTATATATAATAATTATAGAATTGGAAATTGAGTATTTACATTCTAGACTTTTTTGTTGAAAACAATAGAAAGTGCCAACTAGTAATAATCAATAAATATATCTCCTTAATTACTATTTTGTGGTTGATGATATATTTATCAATACGAGTGTAATAAAATTGGGAAGTATTCTTAATATTACTCAAAATAAAAAAGAAAAAACAGGTCAACATGCTATATAATAGGGAAGAAAAAGGAGAGAGATTCTTTGGTTTTGAATTGGAAAAAACCTTTGTCCAAAACAAAAGGGGGGGCCAAACTCTCCCAACCAAGAAAGATCTCAGAAAAACTCTTCACCAAAAAAACAGGAGACGCGTATTTTACAACGTTATCCTTATTATAATACATTTCCTCCGAGTGGGAGGGCAAAACCGTCATTTAAATTAAAAACGCAACGAACGAACCCCCGCATTCCTCTAATCCCTTAAAATTAACCTTTTAATTAAAAATTACACGTTTCCCATTTTGCCCTTTTCTCTCACTTCCCCCAAAAAATCCCAAATATAAATAGCCATTTCTCTCTCTTTCTCTCCCTCTCTCTCGCTCGCTCGCTCACTCACAGCCTCTAATCTTAAAAACTCTCTCTCTCTCTCGCTCACTTTCTCTCTCTATCTCTGTTTTTTGGGTTTATATCTAAGTTGGAGTAGTTGACTCGGGGTTGGTGGTGAGGGTGTGGGAGCGACACGGTCATGACTCGGCGGTGCTCGCACTGTAGTAACAACGGGCATAACTCCCGCACGTGCCCCAACCGGGGCGGAGGAGGTGGCGGCGGTGGAGGTGGCGGTGGCGGAGGAGGTAGTGGTGGTGGTGGTGGTGGTAGCGGTGGTGGGTTGAGGCTGTTTGGGGTGAGGTTGACAGATGGGTCGATGATAAAGAAGAGTGCGAGTATGGGGAATCTGTCGAGTGCGCACTACCACTCCTCGTCTTCCGCCGCCGCTTCGCCCAATAACAACCAGCATGACTCGCCTTCCTCCGACCCGCACGTCCACGTGTCCGATGGTTACTTGTCTGATGACCCCACTCACGCTTCTTGCTCCGCCAATCGACGTGGCGACCGTAAAAAAGGTACGCTACAGTCTTAACTTATGGCGTCAGCTTTTGTGTATATATATATTCGAGCACGTACGTTTTGATGGGATGTGGTACAGAGTGTGATCATAACCATTACTTTTTAATATTCACTTTTTTATTCAAAAAATAACACTTTATTTTTTTCAAATTTTTTATTTGAAGATAAAAGATGATCATGATATCTATGATTTTTTTTTTTTTTTTTTTTTTTTTGATATGTGTGTGTATTTTGTAGATATAGTTGGGATAAGGATTGGTATATGTGGTGATTTAGGATGAGGTTTTTGAGTTTTTGTTCGGTTTATGATAATAATGTAATTAATAGAATTTATATTTTATTATTTATATATATTTTTTGAAATTTTTGTTTATGGGTGTTTGAAGTTTGATTGGTTTGTGGTGATTTAGGATAAGGTGTTTGAGGTTTGATTCTGTGTTTGGTGTGTTTTACGGTTGACTAAATTTAGGTAGTAAATTTATGTGTCATCATTTATAGTAGTAAATTTCATTTTCGTTCATTTATTTTTATGTACTTATTTTTTGGCCCTCTAAAATTTTGTTTGTTTTTTGCGGTAGATGGGCTGGTTCTATCACCTTTCGTCTCATTTTGACTCAGTCCCTGTTACTTTTTTTTTTTTTTGGGAAGGGGAGAGGGCAATAATTCTTTTGGGGGCATTGGTGGTGTTCATTTTTAGAAATATTTACTGCTTCATTGTCTTTTTCACCACTGTTGAAAAGAATTCAAAGTAATTTGAAATTTCTGAGTTTTTTTTTTTTTATAAATAAAATAAAATTGCCAATATATATATATATTTTAAACACATAAACAAGGCCAAAAGCCATATTTGTTTTGTTCAAAAATTTTTAAAATTTTTTTTTTTTTTTTTTAAGTTTGCTTCTATATAGATGAAAAATGATGTGCTTAACAGCAGCTTTGTTGAGTATACTTTAATTTGTGGATGCCCATTAATAAGCTCAGGCTCAAATGACGCTTTCTTCTTTAATAATGGGCTAGAGAGACTCAATGAGTGCAATTACCAATAATAAAAAAAAATTCTGGATAACCATTGCAGTATGATTTATATTAAAGCTTGTTCATGTTTTTATGCATTTGATAAAGAAGGAAGTAGGGGGAATCAAGGTTGGTTTAAAATAAAAAAATTTATTTGTGAAAGATTTTAGTAGTTTCTTTTTTGGACCACATGACATATTATAATGCTCTGCTTTTTTTTTCTTTTTTTTTTTAAAATTTTTTTTAATTTTTATTTTTATAATAATTTTTAATTTTTTAAATTATTTATTCCCAAACACTTTTGTCTTTGTGAACCAAGCACTTAAGGACGATCCTTTTTGTTTGACATCTTATGAATTGAGTTGTATTTGCTTCTGAGGCTGGACCGCTGGAGGTTTTGTAACTCTTGAGGCCAATATATTAAAACAGAATAGTTTACAAATGATCTATTTTTATTCATTAGTTAATTGTGTTTGGCACTTATTCATGTTAGCTGCTGGCTCAATTATGCATGGCAATCTAAGATTGTTGGACATGTATCAAACAGCAGTTGACAAAATGCGCGGCGGAAGAGTATTTTGAATGTGATGGCAGATCTTCAGTGGGTTTCTTTTATATTTCTTAGATTGAATGGAAATACCATAGCATTTGTCTCAATATACGTAGTGGACCAGTCATAAGCTTATTCTTACCTGGTCAATATTCTAATTCCACATTGGAACTACTTGTTCTTTAATATTTCAATAGTCATTAGTAAAACTACCATCTTGCTAAAGTTTTAGTTAATCTCAAACTGTGTAGTTAAGTTCATTTTAGTTGGTTTTATCAGAGTCCATAATAGTTCTTGGATCTTTTTAGCAAGTTAGGCATGGTATAGTGAAAAATAGGTATTGACTTCTCAAATAAAAGTGAAGAGTAAGTTATGAAATTTATTGATATTGTTTTCATTTTCTTTAAAAGAGGATTATATTTTGGGATATTCAATATGGAATAAATGCTATAAGATGGATGGAGTATACTTTTTGTAATATATATATATATATATATAAATATTTTGAGATAGGTAGATAGTAAGGGAGGGGGAGAGGGAGGTGGTGTTTGAACCACAGACATTGGGCACTATAAAGAATGCCATTATCACTGGGCTATCACTTGAACCCCTAGGAAGCTGCTATTTGCAAAGCCTTTTGGAGTCTTTGCCTAAATTATATGTTTTTATTATTGTAGTGGATAAGTTGTGGGTTCCAGTTAGTTCAACTGGTATTATCGACTAATGGACCTAGTTTCAAATCCATCTTATTCCAAAACCCAATTGGTGTCCTCCTACTCCAAAAGTCAAGCGTTTAGTGTAAAGAAAAATTTCACATATACATAAATTTCATCATGACTGTTCTGCCATATTGGAGGAGGCAACTATTTGATTGGCCCTGTGGCCTATAACTTTACCGAACCCATGACCACACCCTGCAACCCATTATTATGGGGGGAGGGATGCTATTTGAATTTTGAGCTAGATCTTGTTAGCCACTATTGAGATGATTCCTGCCACACATTGCTTTGATTGTCTTGCATTATCCCATGTTTCTGTTTCTCTGACTGTTTAGGGGCATCATTAATTAGGTACCATTAGCTTCTTACCATACTTAAGTCATCCTATTGTTTTGGCTTTCAAGATCAAGAGAATCTACTTTCTAGCGTCTACAATTCACACAGTGCATCAATCTATTACAACTGTTTCTTCTCTATATAGTTGCTTAACCTTCAGAGCTCTAGTTGACTGGTTTTACCTCCTAAATTTGAATTGCTTATATTGAGTTATGGAGGATGTATTAAATACTTGCTTATTGAATGCATATATAGAAATTAGGACAGCTACCTTTGCATTCTATAAATCAGTTATCTATCAAATCAACCTAGTTATTGTTCAAGTCCAATTGTCTTGTCAAAACATATTTTTTACTGTACTGGATTTGATTTTCAGGTGTCCCATGGACAGAAGAGGAACATCGACTGTTCTTATTAGGCCTTCAGAAATTGGGAAAAGGTGATTGGCGTGGGATAGCACGAAACTTTGTCATGTCACGGACTCCTACACAGGTGGCGAGCCATGCACAGAAGTACTTTATCCGGCAGACTAATGCTAACCGAAGAAAGAGGCGTTCCAGCCTTTTTGACATGGTTCCTGATATGGTTTGTCTAGCTTCTTGCATTATCTTAGTTGTTTCACACATAAAAAAACACTGGAATCTTTGCACACAGACAGTCACTGCCAAATGCTTATAGGGTCTTAGTTAGCCCATGCATTCAGATTTTCCATGTCAGTTACATCATCCATCATTTCTCTGAATTAAAATCCATAACTCAGCTGGAGAGAATATCAATTGTGATTATTGCATATTTTTACAAACATATATCATAATCTAATGAAAGAAAATGGTATGTTATTTTTGTCGAAGCAGGGCATTAATCAAATGCAATTTAATGGTGGCAGTAATAAATTCTTCTCATTGATTTTATTTTTGGTTATTGTTGTCAGTCCACAGATACACCATCTGTGCCAGAAGAACAAGTATTGCTGCCTTCTGCTCAGGCAAGAGAAACTGATACTGCAAACCCATTACCTTCATTAAATCTTTCCCTCAACTCGGAGTTTGAACCTATGGAAGCCATACCTCAAGAGGAAGCCAAAGAATCTGACGAAAGTGTGACAGGATCAGGTGGAATGGCACCAATGATTCCTGAATTTTTCCCTGCTTTTTTAACTCTCCCTTTCCCAATGTGGCAACCAAATACAGCTCCTGTAGAAGAAGAGAAGGGTGCAGAGACATCACATCATCAGGTCTTGAAGCCAATTCCTATCCTTCCCAAGGAACCTGTCAATGTTGATGAACTTGTTGGCCTGTCTCAGCTTAGTCTTAGAGAGGCTGAGAGACTCCATAGAGAGCCTTCGCCGCTCTCCTTAAAATTGATCGGAACGCCCTCAAGGCAGTCAGCTTTTCATGCAAATGCTCCAGTCAGTGGGTCTGACTTAAACAAGGGTGAGAGTAGTGTGATCCAAGCAGTTTGAAATTGGGTGAAGAGAGCTGTATTAAGATCCTTTCTTTTTCATGAATTTGTACAATTACATCTTCACTAAGTCATGTTGGTTTATTTTTTTGTTAGTATGAAGAATCGCAGTCTTTATAACATAGGTTAGATCAACGTCTTAGGCAATATTTATTCTTTTCAACTGTAAACAGCTAGCTTTTGAAATAATTGAATTGATTTGGCAAAAAAGTTCTGGTTTTTGTAGATGATGACCTATGATAGATATATCCATTTTCGTACTTGGTTTGTCATGCAATCTTAGGCAAAGCTCTAACCCTTATTTCTACTGCTCTTATGGTAAAAGATTGCCAGATCGTAGTATGTCTTTTAGCTAGTGAATAATTCATCTTAAGGTCTATGACCTATCTAGTCACAACCACTGTCCTCCGTGTTTAAGCCTAGCCCCAGGTCCTTGCTTCATTTCAGAGGCCCCTATATTTTACATTTTATCAGAGGTCTTTGCTATATGCTATCAGCTCCTCAGATCCCAAACTGTACCAAAGGAACAAATTCAAATGTATGGTGAATTTGTATTTTGTGCAGAAGGCATATACAGCCTCAATTTCTTGCTGGTACATTTGAGGAGTGTCTTAACTTGTGTCTTTACTAGGTAGAGATCCATTGCCACGAGGTTGGTAACATCAAGGCTAATGGTGAATGATGCAGTGGAAAGGAAATTGTGAAATACGAAACAAGATCGGTGATAGGCTTAGGCAGTGGTGAAGAACAAAAAGGAGGGGGAAAAAAAAAAACCCAAAATGCTACATTATAATGATATTATAAAGAAACAAATGTAGATGTCTTACGATAGTTCCCTTACACTTCTTTTACAATTGTCAAACGAGACATTAAGGATTTAAATCATCCCTCCACTAGATTGCATTTGGACCCTAATCTATCAAAAATCTGCCACTGAATTCCAAGAGGATTATCACTGGATGTACTAAAATGGGAACTTCGACATTAACAATACTTCTACTAAACATGCACCTCCATTGGCTCCTCCCTCATAAATATTGTGTGCTTACAATTTTCAATTTGGCCTTTCCTTTAGAGGCCGTTTGGTTTGCGAAGTCTTAGTAGGATTCTCATTGCATTCTGTGAATTTAACAGGTTGTCTATGTTTGTTTCCAGTTCAGACTCAAGACATTCTTGAAATGACATTCCTGAGGACACAGATTGTGGTGAGGCAGCTACTGGCCTTGCTTCACAAATGACTACCTTATTGGTCTAAGACTAAACTGACTCAACTAACTATCTGGCTATAGGCCTGGGGCCTGGGGGCTCCAAGTCGTGCTTTTATTAGGCAAATAAACTCAATAAATTGCATTGAGTTGATACACACAATTCTCTTCAGTCTAGACAAAATTGTTAATATGCAAACTCAGAAATATTGCTGGGCTCTCGGGTTCATTGAGGAGATGGTGTGTAATTGTTTGTGATTTTCTCCTTGTGTTTGTATGCTTTCTCTGTTGTAATTCTTTTCAAGTTGAATGAATATTTCATGCTTCTTATCAAAAAAAAAAAAAAAAAAAATGTCTAGACAAAATTGTTGTCCAGTGGACAAATTAATTTATTCTTCTCTTTTACCTTTGGGCTTGCAATATAATTTGTGACCCACATTATCAATATGAGCCATTCAGTCCCATCACTATTTCTGCTGCTTGAATTAAATACGATTTTTTTTTTGAGAAATAAATAAATACGATTATTAATTAACCTTTGGGCTTGCAGAATAATTTGTGACCCACATTGCCATACTGACCTACTTTGCGAATAATTGTGAGCCATGTGTTTATATATATTTTTTAAAGTAAAATAGTTAGTCCAAGTTTGTTTGATAACAAATAATATTTTTGTTGATTTTGAGACACTGCATTGCATGAAGAATCATAATTTTGAGACACAAGTTTTATGGTACTCAAGTTAAATATGCGTAAAGCATATGAGCGACTTGAGTGGTTTTTCTTGAAGGAACTTATGAGGAGGATGGATTTCAATGAAAGATGGATTAGTCTAATTATGGTTTGTGCGAAGATTGTTACCTACTCTATTCTTGTTAATGGAGAGTCCAAATGCTTGATTCACTCTACTAGGGCCTAGGGGGATTAGACAGGGAGACCCATTATTTCCCTTTCTTTTCTTACATTGCATTGAAGGGTTACATGGTCTCATTAAACAAGCGGCTAGGCTGGGGAAGATTAATGGTTTCTCTCTGTGCAAACAAGGGCCAAAACTAACACATTTGTTCTTTGTAGATGATATTCTTTTCTTTTGCTGGGCTAACTCTGAAGAATGTAGCAATGTTTTGAATCTTTTATTCGACTATGAGAGCACATTTGGTCAAAAAGTTAACAGGGATAAAATTACTATTTTTTTTTAGCAAATCTGTTACAGAAGCTACAAGACAAATCATTAAAGGTGTTTTGGGTGTCCACGAAATTAAGCATTAAGAAAAGTACTTAGGTCTCCCATCTCTTGTGGGGAAGAGAAAGAGAGCAAGCTTCAACTACTAGTCTGGAGGAAGCTCCAAAGTTGGGAAGGTAAATTACTATCACAAGTAGGACAAGAGGTTTTAATCAAGTTGGTTACTCAGGCCATTCCTACTTATGTTATGGGATGTTTCAAGCTCCCATTGGGTTTGTGTAACGAGTCTGAGGTTTTGATCATACAATTTTGGTGGGGATAACATGGAGATAAAAGAAAAATTCATTGGCTTAAATGGGATGAAATGACTAAATCTAAGATGATTGGAGGTATGAGATTTTGGGATTTGACTCTTTTCAATGATTCTCTTCTTGCTAAGCAAGCCTGGCGGCTTTTGCATGATAAGAACACACTTTTCTTTCAAGTTTTCAAGGCTCGTTTCTTTCCCAATTGTTCAATAATGGAGACGAAGGATTCTAGATCAGGCTCTTATGCGTAGAAAAGTATTCTTGTTGGTGTTTAGGTAATGGAGAGTTGTTTAAAATATGGCAACACCATTGGCTACCTATAAAACACCCTACCTTGGTTTCTTCTCCTGTTGTTAACTTGCTCGAGGAGGCAACAATTGATTCTTTGATTAATGCATCTACAAGACAATGGGATAGTGATATGATTGATGGCATTTTTGCACCTCAAGTGGCTGATTTCACTAAGGATATACCCTTAGCTCGGTGTGTATCGGCAGACTCTATCTTTTGGCCCATGTCACAAGACGGTCAATACTCATGCAAGTCGGGTTACAAGTTCTTGAAGGTAGAAGTAGCTATGGATTGCCATGTGGAGCCTCCGCTAGATGAGAAAAATCTTTGGAAAGGTATTTGGTCTCTTAACTCGCCAAATAAAGTCAAAAAATTAATGTGCAGAGCTTGTCGAAATTTTATGCTCAGGAAGTCTAACCTGGTATGGTAGACTATTATCAATTGTCCTCTTTGTGATTGGTGTAAAGTTGTTCCAGAATCTCCACTGCATGCCTTATGGTCCTGCCCGGAACTTGATCCAGTTTGGTCTGATGGTACTACATGGATTGCCATGTAGAAGCAGCTATGGATCTCCATGTGGAGCCTTCGCTAGATGAGAAAAATCTTTGGAAATGTATTTGGTCTCTTAACTCGCCAAATAAAGTAAAAAAATTAATGTGGAGAACTAGTCGAAATTTTATGCTCACAAAGTGTGATGCTTCAATTTGATTGATTGTGTAATGTGTGTGGGTGTGTGACGAGTCCCACATCGGGTATTTACTGGGTAGATCTGGGTTTTATAAACAACTACAAGGAGCCTTAATTATGACTAGTTCTTTTAAGGTATGGTGCAGATGTGGTTAGCGTTTTTTCTTGGGTCATTACACGAAGTCTAACTTGGTATGGTAGACTATTATCAATTGTCATCTTTGTGATCAGTGCAAAGCTGTTCCAGAATCTCCACTGCATGCCTTATGGTCTTGCCAGGAACTTGATCCGGTTTGGTCTGATGCTACTACATGGGGTTTTTGCAATACCTCTTCTTTCTTGGATTTCAAGAAGCTTCTTTCATGGGTCTTAAAACAGAACAGAAATTCAGAGTTATTTGTAATAATCGCCTGGTCCATTTGGAATCAAAGAAACCAATTTCATTTGGTTCAACCATGCTACAACGTAAATTCAATTAGCTCAGCTTTCCAAATATTGGTTTGAGGAATTCATTGCTGTGCATCCACCTCAGCTTTTTCATCCATGCAGGCCTCGTGTTTCCTGGAAGGCTCCACCTTCGGTAGCTTCAAAATTAATTTTGATGGAGCAATCTTCCCAGGGGAGAATAAGTCTAAAATCGGAGTGGTAGTTCGTGATTCACAGGGCTTAGTCATTGCTTCTTTATCCCAATAGCTCTCCCAAGCCTTTCAAGCTTTGGAGATTGAAGCTATTGTGGCAAGCCAAGCTCTTGAATTTGGTATAGAAGTCAAAGTTCATCAAGCTATTTTGGAGGTAGATTCTGTAGTGATTATGAAAGATTTGGGAGAGGATGGGGTGTCTTTAGTCTCCTTTGATCCTCTGATTCAAGATGCTAAGTTTTTCTCTAGTTCTTTTAGTTAATTGCTATACTCTCATGTTAAGAACGATAGTAATAAACTTGCTCATAATCTAAATAGGTATTCTCTTAATGTCACAGATTATACTGTGTGGATGGAGGATGTTTGTAGCATGTTTTGCCATAGTTTTATTTTGATTTTCAAGCTGATAGCCGGTCTTCTTTAATAAAGTTTTCAGGTTTTCTTCTCCAAAAAAAAGGTCAAATTTCACATCAACATTTTGTTAGGCCACATAGGACATAAACTGATAGACAGACGAAAAGACAAAAAATAAAACCTGTTGCAAGATTTAGGAACAAAAAATAAACTTTTGAAAGTTTAGGTACAAAAAGTTACTATTTGTGCTGTTTGAATGAATATGATTGATTATTAATTATTAACTGAGCAGTCATAGGATTGATGCCAATAATGTAGCAGTCCTTCAAAGTTCAAACAACCTTGACATTTGACACAGTGAAAACCTGTCGTTTAGATAAAGGTCATTGACAGCATGTTGAAATATTAAGTGGCCTACATCTGCATTATAAAACCTTAATCTTCCACATTTTTTTTTAATCAAAGATAGTCTTAAACGTCCACATCTTTGCCATTCAGTTCTGTATATTTTACAATATTTTCATTCAAGAATATACACAGCACACAGTATTATAAAACTACACTAGTCCATAGTCTTAAACGTCCACATCTTTGCCATTCAGTTCTGTATATTTTACAATATATCCATTCAAGAATATACACAGCACACAGCACAGAGCACTACAAAATTACACTAGTCCGTGTTATTACAAAAGTCAGATGCATGACAATATTTACGGTATTCATGTGGTATTCTGACAAGATATGCTAGTTTCAAGCAAAAAAAAAAAAAAAAAACAAAAACAAAAAAAAAAAAACAACAACGACAACAACAACAACATTAATGATGGATTCTTAACCCTCAGAAACTACTCAACCAAGGTCAAGAAGATGATGATGCAGCATAACATAAGTTTATGTAAAACTCGAGCTGCCTAATAGAGCCAAAGCTAGATTGCTTCAATCCCCAAATACTTCATTTCAGTGTCATGCCTTTTTCGATTTATGTTTAATTTTATTCCACGTAATGGTTAAATTATCGAATCCACACGTTCCCATCAGCTCAACTTCTGGAATAAGTGATAAAATATCACAAGAATTTGATTGTTTTTGATATTTGTATCTGTCACACATCAGATGATTTGCAATATCTGTCTCTGTCCATCACACAATCCTCTACAACTACAAGCACGTTAATCGTTTTGTGCACAAATGCAGCACAAACCTCAAGGCTTCACAACGAAATTTGATTGTGTTGGACCATGGATTTGCTAGCAGCAAAGTTACAAATTTCTATTTGCTAGGCATTAGGCAACATTAATTGTGATGTTATCATAACTTGGTGAATCAATCATGATCATTCGGTCCTTGGAGCACAAGCTAGCCTAAAGTGGGGATGCTTCTATTACTATCAATAATGTGTATAAGGCAAGCAGTGGATTCTGATGAAGATGAACAGAATTGATGCTGCAAAGAGGAGAATATCTGTGTAAAGGTCACTAAGAAATTAAAGCAAGCTTAAAGCTAACTTCTGTATGATTGCATCAATGCCCACAAGTTTGGATTATTCGAGAGGTCCTGCAAGCAGCTAATTCTTTGATGTGCCTAGCAACCTTGAGCTCTCCCTTTAGGACAATATGGCATTGGCATCATAACCCCATGCTCCTTTCATGTCACGGATTGTACTAGCTTTAACTTTTTTAACAAACAGTAGTTGATATAAGCTTGATTTTTTTTTGTTTTTAGCATAACACGCTTTGCCTTTGTAAAGATTCGAGAATAGGCTGGTTTCCCAAGAATTATGCAGATTTCTCTTTCTGCCAAATATAGATGTGTGCAAAAATGACTTTCAACTAGTTGTGTTGTTGAAATACTGAAATTACAAGGAAACCTCCACCTTCTTGTGCATAGCCTAGACTCACTGATCCTGCATTAAGACACTTAAGCTTAACAACTTCAAACTCTTATAAATAAGAAATTTCTTTCCTTATCCATATAGGATTCAATTTTTTTTTTTACTAAACCCCCACCTCCTCACGATTTTTTTTCTCTTGTAATAGTTAACCACCTTAGTGCTTAATTAATTCATTTAATCATTTTAATATTAAAATGCACCTAACAAATTATGAGAGAGATTTGTATAAAATGGAACTCCTATTGGATGTCTGGTTCTATTACTTTGCATTAGGGTTTCATAATTAATTAGGGCATATTAGATGGGTTACCCCCCTTTTTGTGGTGAATCAACATTGGTAACAGAAAGACTTATTAGTAGATTTTCTGTAGCCAGATTTGAACAGTCTCTGTCCAATAAAAGTGAAAAGATCAACAATAGCAATTGAATTTAACCCAACAAAGAAATTTCCAACTTCCAAAAACTGGAAAGTTTGGTGAATCATCTTCTTTTAAGTTACTTAAGAGGAATGTGATCCATGACATATATTATATGTAATGTGCAATATGCTTGTATAGTATAAGGTGATGAAGCATGATCTAATCAATTGGTGGCGTGGTGACTAAAAAATTGTAGCTGAAAGTCTTGAACCTATCCTACCCTATTATCCAATGCTCAAAGACCTAGACTTTTTCTTTAGGCAGAAAGTAATAGACAAAGCCAATGTAAATTTAAATTCATTCGAGCAATTCAAAAGAGATATGTAAATATTTGATAGGATTTAGTAATGTCATAATCAGTGGCCTGATGATTTGCTGATGTAATTTTTTTATGCACACAAAAATTATATAGTTCCTTATTTGCAAGCATGAGATTGTTCATGAACATAGGTGAGAGTGATAGGAAAAAAGAATCACACACTCTATGCCAGGTATAGAGAACACATAAACATATTCTGATCCACTCCACTCACCCAAAACCACCCTCAGCTTTTTCAACTCTTTTAACAAAGTAGTAGATGTGACCACCCATTTGCAAAAGAAAATGTAAGAGAGAGTGGGACAGTGAATTGTTAAACATCTATTTCTCCCTCATCTCACTTGGGTGTGGCAGAGGAATAAAGGGATAATGATAATCTCTTCTCCAACAGTAATATTTCCTTCTTTTAACATGCATCTTGATGAAATTGCAGGCTGAACAAAAGTGAGAAAGGGAGTGTGGGGGAACATGAAAAGGACCACTTCCATGCAAGGTAAAGTTCTTAAGTCAATCATTGGTGGGATTTGTTTTTCTCTCTCCTAAATACTTATTATTTTCCTTTTTTAGTCGCTCTATGATTCATTGATTCTCACATTCTTGGCGTGTTTCTTATCAAATCATTATTCCCCACCCACCAAATCTACCACTGTAACCAAGATTTTTCATGTTTTAATAACTCAGCAGAATCAGAAATAATAATAATAATAATAATAATAATAATATATAAGTACAGCACAATAGAATAAAGCTAAACTAAAGTGATAATTATTATTATTGGGCAATATGTCCAATCTCGCTTAATGTACATACAGCCACTCAATGAATGACCTTTAATGGTTAAGATTGAAAGTTATTTTTTTCAACTCTCAATCTTGGACATTGATATCTATAACATCAAGTGCAATACCTCAATCTCCTTTAGTTGAGAACATTCTTCACCTCTCTAATTATTTATTTATTTCTTTTTTTAAATGTTCATTTGGGATAGTCTATCTTTATTGGTTTTTAAGAATTCAAAACTAATAATAATTTTACTTTAAAAATGTTGTAAATTGATGTGATTAGTGCCACTTCTATAACATAATAAATAAATATTTGAAAACGCATCGATTTGTAATACATAGTAAAATTTGCAATATCCTTAATATGAGTCTTGGTTTATTTAGCTTAACGAAGAAGTTGGACAAAAGGTATAGTTTTTTGTTTTTTTTTTTTTTTTTTTTTTTAATTTTAAAAGTTGTACATAAATCAAATTAACTAAATAAAAAATGGGGAAGGTACCATATTCCCTCTTTTCTTCATAACCCAAACGAACTTGAAAAGGCAATAATAACAATTACCATCGACAAGAATGATAATATAATATTTATAAAAGAAACCTCTGCTATGGTGAATGTTCCATCTTCAATAGCCATTATAATAAAAACTATAATATTGAGATCCATTTGGCACAATGCCCCTAAAAGCTGGTGAAAAGTGAAAGGTATTGACCTCCGTAAAAGAGTATCTCATCTCTTTGATCAATCAGTGTCTAGAGTTGATTTTATGAAACCACTCATTCCCTACAATATGGTAGAATTGAGTTTGGTGTTTCAACTTTGGGTTGAGGTTGAGGACCAGCCTAAGGCAGTGTAAATCAAATCTAACAAAGCACATACATGCATGATACGATTTCTATTATAAATTCATCATGGATCACAGACTCACAATTGTTTTTGCCATAAATTACACCGTTTGAATTTAGAAAAGTGAAATGAAAAACTTTTACTAACGAGTGGTATTATTGATTAAGGTGCATTTAATATTTTATGAAACGTTGTTTATTGATATTTAAAATAACAAAATTTCTTAATAGGTATAGAAGTTTAAACTTTACACGGGAAATTTCCCATGTAAAGTTTATACTTTTTTTCCTAATCAAATAATTTACTTCTCCAATATCAATCTGTTAGCTCTTAAACAACAAGATAGAAATGTCAAAACTCTTATAACTCAACTAGCACATTTTGGTGTTTTCAACAAAAAAAAATGTCCATTCTAGTGTTCAAATAACTCAACCCTATTGTAACTATCAAATAATAATAAATAATTAAATAATTAAAAAAAAAAAAAACTAAGAGAATTTTGATCATGCTATAATCTTGATCAAACATGACAAATTATGGAGAAGTTAAAGGGTAGTAATCAATGAATGGTTTTTTGTGCTTAGCATCCATGCTTAGTGATTAGATGATTAAGTTAATCTTTACAGTCATATTCCAGCATGGTTTTCAGTTCTCTAAAAGAAATGATCACATCTGAGATACTTCTAATTAATCACATGTAGGAGAGAGATGTTAGATTGGGATTGGTTAGAAGGGAAGTAGTTGAAATATTCTGTCTTTAGTTAACCAATTGTCTATTGATAGAATCATCAAGAGCCACTTTCGGCTGCCTTAATGTACCTTTTTTAAAAAAGAATATATTTAATCAGTATATATACCAGTAATACTGTTAATAGAAGTGAAAAATAACAGGAAGTATTAATATAATGATAATCTTTGTCATAGAGATAACAATTAATCATGGCAATAATTGATGTTCACGAGTTCTATTTTTTGGCTTTATTTCCAAGCAAGCTTGTGGTTGTGTGAGGATGAATTCCCTGTTCCATGGATTTTTTTCTGCATCCTGTCTTTTTAGTTTGCTTTTGTTGTCAAACAATTAATCATAACCAAGAATGTCATATTTCAAAGCAATTATTTTGTATATTTGGCTCTTACTAAGGGAAGTACTTCAACTGACCAACTCTCACATAGGTGAAAGGAGTAAAATAATAGAAGATGCTTGCATCTTGTCCTCTTATCATGATTTAGTTTTGAATTTTTGTTGGAAAAAAAGGGGTTTTAACATGATATTATCTGGTGATGTCAATTTGAAGCAATGGTTCAACTTAGCTTGATTTAAGAAATTCCAAGAAACTAGCTATCTCAGTTTCAGTTGAAGCTTCTTGCTCCCCCTTCTCTGTTGTTTGTTTACTTAGATGTTAGATCCAACAAATTTATTAAGATATGGTTATGATGGATCTCTTATTTATTATCTCCTTCTTTTATTAAGGTTGTTGCTGAGAATCAAATCCTTAATAGCTCCCCTAATTAATTATTGTGAAGCCAACACCATGAAATCGTGTTGCAACTTGCAATGACTTTGACAAAAGTTTTATTACTCTTTATTTCTTTATTGTTGACACGCAAAGCTGAAATATTTAATCATTACCTCTACATTCTTCAGTTGGTTTCACGGAATATTGGGGATTGAGTACAAAAAACGCTAATTAATTTCACTGTCAAAAGGTAAACATAGGAAACAATATAGAATGGAAAATGCCAAAGATATTAGTGCACATTTTACCAGATAACCTTTACAAACTAATATAACATTTGAATGTGATTGGTTGCAACATAATTAACAATTTATAGAGGCTATATAGTATAATTTTTAATATCCTTAAAATCACTCATTAAATATATCTACATGCATTTTGTTCTAGACTTAAAACAATGACAGTAATAATTCTGATAGATGATATTGTTCTTTTTCTGACAGCATCAAATTTTATAATTAACCTCATATACCTACCCTCTAACATATGCTTTGACATTACTCGAATCTGTCTTTCACTTCACACTAAGATGTCCACTTTGTTTGCCCTCACCTCTATTCTTGAGACAGAAAGGAATAGAAGAGATTGAGAGAGAGAGAGAGGGAACAAAAATATTAAAAAAAAAAGCTGTTCCCTTTCCTCTACTATATAAAGCCAATATTGCATCACTCAAGACTCAAGTCTCAACCTAAGCCTCCACAAACCTCTACACCCTCTCTAACACCCTTAATTTGATCGTGTACTCTAAACATATTCTGTAATGGAGAGGAACCAGGTGCGCAGGCAGCTTGCCCTTATGAGGCAGTCCTTCTTTGATCAGGTTTTCTCATCTTCTTAACCTCTTCATGCTGTCACTGACCTGAAGTCAATTTCTTTTATTTGGGAATTCAAGAATCACACACAAGTTATCTTCTGATTTTTCTATTGTACCACACAAGCACAGTTGCATGAAATACATGTTCATACACATTCATTGTACATGACACTAAACTTTCCACTACAATGAGTAACCTCTATTCTCAATGTGGTTCTCTCATCATGCATGAAAATCTATACATATGCACAAAGTTTTGAAGATAAGTAGAACTAAATACTTGCATTCTTTGATGTTATTTCGATCATTTAAACGATATATATTATGGACTGCATGGATAGTTGAAAGTCAATATATTACATGCAAATATTATGTTATATTCCTGTCTGATCTTTCTTTAATTTCATGGTTATGATGGAAATTAAATTGGATATTGGACCGTTTGCAGGGCTTTCTTGATGAACAATTTATCCAACTGGAGGAGCTGCAAGATGATGCTAATCCTAATTTTGTGGAGGAAGTTGTTACATTGTACTACAGGGATTCATCCAGGCTAATCCTTAACATAGATCAGGCACTGTAAGTATTTTTATTTATTTATTTTTAAAATTCTCTTTGTTATTTAATTTTTTTCACTTGTGATAATGACAAAAATAATATCTTTTGTCTATGCAGGGAGAGGAACCCTCTTGATTTCAATAAGCTGGATAACTATATGCATCAGTTCAAGGGAAGTAGCACAAGGTACTTACAAATGAGAACTAAAAATGTGGAAAAAATAAATTGGAATCATGAAGAATATACTATTCTTTATCTCAATATTTCTGCTATAATGGGTGCAGCATCGGAGCCAAAAAGGTGAAAGCTGAGTGCACACAGTTTAGGGAATATTGCAAGGCAGGAAATTCAGAAGGGTAATTCACTTTCCACTTGATCCCACTCTATGCATGGAGCGCCAAGATACCATTCTTATGGTCCTGATTAGCACATTCGACTGTATTTATAGTGTTAAAAAGATGAATACTGTCATATTCACTGTTAGTCTGCAGCAAAAGATTAACAACTATTTAAAATTAAAAAAAAAAAAAAACGTTTGAGTGAGGCATAGAAATTGGATGCCCTATGGTACTACTGTGTATAGCTGACGGGAGGTTTGGTATCTTATTAAGTATTGATCCTAAAAAATTATTAATTAAGGTGTGGAAAAAGGAAAATTTTTAATTTGATCTAATATTTAATGATTTATATTAAATATTAAAATCTTAAATTATTTAACACTATGCACACGGTTAGATACAACCATATAAGAAATAAAATTTTGAGTGTACTAAATGGATTTTTTTTTTTTTTGAGAAACAAATGGACTTTTTGAATATCAAGTGAAATGAAGAGAATCATATTTTGTGGAGAAAATATTAGTTCACGCATCCATTATTCCATTAATTCGTGTTTGGAGGTTTGACAATGGTTTTGCATGAACGTTAGCAGATGCATGAGGACTTTCCAACAACTGAAGAAAGAATATGCCATTCTTAAAAGGAAGCTTGAAGCTTACTTTCAGGTGCATGCTTTTTCCTTTCACATATTTCAATAAATCTATATATTTTACAAACTTTTCCCTTTCACATATTTCAATAAACCTATATATTTGACATTTGTAAAGTGATGCATTTGCATGAGAAATTTAACGGTCGTCACTACATTAAAAATTAACAAAAACTAATAAACAAATAAAATTTTCATCGACTAATGCGATTGATGAAAAAATGCTTGTCAATTAAAAAAATAAAATCTTAATTTTTACCTCTGCCTCCACGCATGCACTTGTTAACCAGATGCTTTATATACACCCTAAATATCAATTTTACTGTGCTAACAATCATCATTATTTCTCTTTTGTCTAATTATTCAGCAAGCAAGACAAGCTGGGCCCTTGGAGACAGCATGTCGCTCAAGGAATTGATGGCAGAGGGCAAATAAAGAAGCAGGATTTGACATGGCAAAATATTGTGATTGACAGGTCTAAAATTCACACTTGTAATCACCAAAAGAATGGATGCCCTAGTGGGATTAGAATGTTTTGGTTTTCTATGTAGGCTATTTATATTTTACACTATCGAAAATGCTAATGAAGTTTTGTAGTTTTGCTTTTGCTCTCTACTCTCTCTCTAGTCTATTTGCACTTTAATTTCCTCAACATGCATGTGTGCATGTGTGCACGTGTATATATGTGCGTGACAGAGAGAGAGAAAGGACCATGTTGACATGTTGTTCATGTTCCTTCATGCTTGAACCTTGATATTGCTGGGCTCACTATTCCTGGTTCAGTTCTATAATTACTGTCCAGATCCATACCAAGTTTTGAGCTTAATTAGGCTTCGGTTCTGGCCTGCTAAGCCTCATACATACGTAGAAAGGACCAGATTCAATTTCATAGTTTTGATGACCAGAAAGAAAACTATTCTCGTAAATTTTTATATAATGGATTTCATTTACTAAAAGATTTAACTCTGTAATTCATTAGAAAAAATGATTAACGTGTCATCTAGAGCTACTACAAGAAACGCGTGTTATAACTGCGTTTTTTTTTTTAGTCATGTTTACATGCATGGAAGTCTTCCATTTCTTGGAACAAATTATTTATGAGTCCCACTGCCTCTAAAACTAATCCAAATACTCAGTATTAATTAACTAATAATAATAGTAAAAAAGAAATGCTTTTGAATTGTACATATATATAGTAATCCTAACTGAGTATAGACGTTGTGTAATGTATCTAGACAACCCTCGTCACATTAAGAACCAGAATCTTTACTTGGTTTTTTTACATTATTTAGTTGGCATTGGAATAACCACTAGACGCTTTGTCATAATTATTTATCTAAGTATAAACAAAAATTGTACATTAGATTGAAGACAAACTTTAATTTGTGGGAAAAAAAAAAGAAATAAAAAATTCTTTATTCGGATAATTTCCTGCTTGTCATTCACATAATAAAGATATCAGATAATATATACTTCAGAGTCAACTCACTGCCGGTGCATCAAATACCTGTTCTTCTTAGTATATCAATTTCTCTGTTCCTTTTTGTTTAAACAAGCTAAGCCTCCGTTTGGGAAGCGCGTTTTGTGCGTTTCTCAGCGGAAGCGTTTTTTTCTGTAGGTTTTAGGCACTGTTCACGAGACCCATAAATACTTTTATTTAGCAACTTTTTTTTAAAACTGGGTCCCACGGTACTATTCATACATTTAAAAATTATTTTGCTATAATGTTTTTAGTTTTCAGCAATAAGCGGTATTCAAACGGACTCTAAGTAAGCTATATTAGCCATTGGGTATACTATATATTTTTTCTAATTATTCTTTATTAATTATCAAGACATCAATGGTTAATGTAAATAGGATTCAAACCAAGTTTTATTATTTAACTATTAGAGGCTTTATTACTTGAATTAACTAGAACATAGGTACCCTCTTTCTAATTCTCAAGTGAATAGAGGGTTTTAGCTTATTTTAACCAATTGTTATAGGAACTCAAAAATCACTAGAGTTTTTATGTATGTGAAATTGTGAATATGTGAGCCTTCAAGTGAAAGCGGTAGCCCTTTTTTGTAAAAGGACATCTCAGCTCTGTAGTCTTTGTTCGGAGAATGTTGTGCTTTGAAACCATCATGTGACCATCACAATCAGCTGAAACCCCAATTCATCAAAGTAGAATTTAACAACACAAGCCTGGTATATAGACCATATCTAATAGGACCAATATGTGAAAGTATTCTTTCATCATATATATTCACGCTATACATATACATAAGCCTAGCTAGTTTAGGCCATATTTGAAAGGAACCCACATGTCACTACTTTTTGCGACAGTGGAATGAAGCTTTAAGTATAACATGATGGTTTAATACTTGATACCATTGTCTACTAGTTTAATTGTATTCTATTTAAAAAAAAAAACAATTTTGTGATAAGTTATTAATTAATTAAGTAGGTCCGTAACTCTATAATTGGATTTATTTATGGTGCAACAGGATGTTGAATTTCTTTTTTATATGTTAATAACATAATTAATTTTAAAATAGGAGTGCCAAATGAAAATCAGTGGCGTTAGGGAAAATGACTTGGTAAAAGAAATATAGTCTAATACAGCATATTTAAAACATGAAGATGATCTTCTCAAAAAAAAAAAAAAAACATGATTATGAAGTTGCAACGCCAGAGTTTGAAATATAAAATTAAGATGTGAAGATCGCTGCAATTACTGAAATTCAATTTCACAAATAGCGCCTGGTATAAATTAATTCAACGGCAAGTGTGATAGAGAAGTAAGGATGAAAATTCCACGTGAATCAATAATTGTTGAGGTCTTAAGGTATAAATAGAGGCTCATTTATATTACAAGAAGAGAAACATTCTATACTTTTTTTTTTTTTTGAGAGTCAATACTTAGTATTATTATTATGAAGCTGGAAAATCAGAAATAACAACATGACTAATGTTTATTGGAACATGCTCCATCCAGACTAATAAAGAAAAAGAAACAATTGCTCTCTTGGCTAAAGCATGGGCTGCACAATTACCCTACCGCCTAGTATGAGAGAAACAAAAAGTTTGAAGCGAACCTACAATAGAGATTGTGTCTTTGATAATCTCCCCAATGGATGAATGAGCTCCATCCGCTAACTTCAAAGCCCTCCAAACCACTTCGGAATCTCCTTCAAATTTAGAACCTGATAAGCCCAATTCCACAACAAATCTTGCTGCTCCTCTTGCAGCTAATGCTTCCAGCACCTCCACAGAGGATCTGGATCCTCTCCATTTCATTAGAAATGGAGAGTGTCCAGTTAAAGGCTGAGATTGATTTAAAATAAATCCATGACCTAAAATCTGCCACGTCATTTAAAAGCTCTAACAAGAGACTTAATTGAGTAAAAAAGGCTAAACTAACGTTAGTTTCAACGTCTAGGTTTTCTTCTCTAACTCTCTATCCCTCTCCTCTCCGTTTCTCTCTCCCTCCCATCAAACCCCATGATGGTCATTGGTCAAGCTTCTCCAGT
Source organism: Quercus glauca (assembly GCA_023736055.1). Classification (NCBI taxonomy): domain Eukaryota; kingdom Viridiplantae; phylum Streptophyta; class Magnoliopsida; order Fagales; family Fagaceae; genus Quercus; species Quercus glauca. The sequence goes on along the minus strand of CM043319.1, from coordinate 21,735,789 downwards.
TCTCCTTACCCACACACAGTTGTGCATCAACTGTATTTCAGCCATCCACCTCTGTTTCTAAAGGAAATTTTGATATCAAATTTATGTATTTTTTTCCCTTTTCTTTTCTTGTTGTCTTTTTTGTGTTTTTGGGAATGAGATTTGGATTTGCTTTTGGGCTCTGCCAAATCTCTGGTTTTATTGATTGTTTTACAATTTTGGCTTGTTGGGGTTTTCAATTTCTTTGCAATGGTGATTGTGGGGTTGTGAAATTTGGTGATTATATATATATATTTTTTGAATAAAGTTTTCATTTGTATTTTATGATATTTTTACTAGGTTTTCAATGCAATACGAATTCCGTGATTGTTTGTAATGTCAAACAATTTCTATGATTCGAGCTTTTGGCAGTTGTCCTGATTTGAAGTAATCATTGCAAATTCTTTTACATGTGCTTAATGAGATTTGCAAGCTTCTGAATTTATGAGATTTTTTTGGGGGCTAATTATGCCTAAAATCTTGAACTTCTGAATGAAATAATGGGCCTTTTTATTTTGGGGATTTTTCTTTTTGGTAATTTTAGTACTCATGGACCAGTTCTTTATCTTTCTGGAATAATTTTTGAAGTATTGAATTTTGAGCAAATTTGTGTTCATTGACAGATGATTGGGATTCGAGCGGGGTTGCCAAAAGTGAAAGAAAATGAGACCCAAGGGAAAAAAGAGAGACACTGAGATGAGAGAGACTCATACACCTACTACGGTTACCACAGATCTAAAGCAAAGGAAAGGAAAATTTTCAATCAAAGAAAGGTATAATCTTTAGTGCTATAAATGAAAAAAAAGGATGCTCTTTGACAACGAAAACAAGAAAAGAAAGAGCAAAACCATATATCAGATATTAAAATTTGAACTACGATTTTTTTTGGTTGGGGTTTAGAAAGCTGATATCAAATCTTCAGGGTGATTCCGGTCATAAGAACTGTTAGTCGCGGTGCTGTGCGTGCAAGGAGAAGTTGGCCATGGCTGGGCTTTGTTGAGAGTGAGAAAGAAACTGAGATAAGATGAGAGAGCCCCAAAGAGTCAAATGAAAGATTGCGTTTGTTTTCCTTGGCTCCGTTAAGTGTCCTTTTATTTATTTATTTATTTTTTGATAGGTGCTCTGTTAAGTCTCCTTGAAATGTTAGGTTAATGTCTTTTAAATGATGTGGCATATTTCAGGACATAGATTGATTTTAGTTAAATCTCAGCCCTTAACTGGACACTCTCCATTTCAAAGAGAAATGGAGAGGATCCAATTCAATCCACAGAAGGGTAAGGTATTTTTTCAGCTAAGGCAGCAATCACATCCCCCTTACCATCTCTAACTATAACCCCTATCCCTGCTTCCTTCGACTTGGCAAACACAGTACCATCATAATTTGTTTTATACATTCCATCCCTTGGAGGTCGCCATTTTATATTTTCCTTTGGCTGCTGCACTTTGGTCTCTTGAAATTTTGATTGAAACTCCGAGAGGTACATTCTTGCTGCTTCAAAAAGTTTATCACTCGGCAACCCCTTCTCATATATATGTGCAATATTGTCGTTAATTTTCATATTTGTGGCTTAGATTACTTTATTTCGTTAATTGCTTAGTAGTTCAATTTTCCATTCATTTAGTTGTTACTTTTTTTTTTGTTTCAATAATCAATTTAATTACCATTGGTACTCACAAATCACCAACAATTGAGCAAAAATCCTCTTTGTTGAGGCAAAATGGACCCATACCCTTTGTAAGAAATGTTTAGATTGTTAGAGACTTTTTGTCTTTTTATCATTATTCCATATAATTATATTTTTACCTTACAAAAATGAGGGTATAAGCTTGTAATAAGAGTTTTGTAATTTTGAGAGAGAGAGAGAGATACCTATACACCAAAAGGCTATGACGCCCCTCCCTTTTATGAAATTTTTTATAAAAGACTAAAAACAAAAACAAAAAACAAAATAAACAAAATAAAATGAGGTCCATACTTGTAAACTCCTCCCAAACTAAAGCCAAAAAAAAAAGAAAAAAAGAAGAAGTTTTCTTTTAACAAATCTCTAAAAGTTTGTTGGGGAAAAAATGGAGAAAATGGGCATTTGCCCTTTTTAAAAAAAATATCCAGCAAAATGCCCCATGTTTGAAATTAATTAGGAAAATGCCCATGTTTTGAAACTCAATTTTCTAAAAATTGTGTTTCAATTTAAAACTTGATTTTTGGACAATCGAGTTATAGTGAACTAAAAATTTAAAAAAAAAAAAAATTTTCTGGAACTCGAGTTCCTTGAAAAAATTCAAGTGGAACTCGAGTTCCATGAACTCAAGTACTTTACATGAAACTCAAGCTTATGGAACTTGAGTTCCAAGAAAAAAAAAAAAAAAATTCTAAGTCCACGCTTACTATAACTTGATGTTCCAAAAATCGGGTTGTACATTTGAAACTCGATTTTTAGAAAATCGAGTTTCAAAACAAGAGCATTTCCTTAATTAGTTTTAGACATGGGGCATTTTGCTGGATATTTAAAAAAAAAAAAAAAAAAAAAAAAAAAAAAAAAAAAAGAAAGAAAAGGGCAAAAGCCCATTTTCTCCGGGAAAAAATCCTTTAAAATTTGATACTAATAAGATCAAAAATAACATAGTTGTTAGCTATTGGTACTTGTCAGCACATTCACGATGAACAAACAGTCACAAAGGCTCTTGAATCTTTTGCCCCCCCCTCTCTCTCCATGAGCCATGGCTCCAATTAGGGTTGTAAATGAACCAAACCGATCACGAACAACTAGGGCTCGGCTCGATAAAAAGCTTATTCATATTTGTTTGTTTATAAATAAGCCAAGCTTGAGCCTTAGTTTTAGGCTTGTTTAATAAACAAGCCGAGCCCAAGCAAAAAAGTTTGTTCACGAACAAGCTCGTGAGCTATTAGGCTTAATACACATCAATTCAATCATAGACTTATTTATAAGTTTATATGTGTTAGCTAAATATATCCATTACTCATATCTTAATAATGACATGGCCAACATGAGATCACTATCTATATTACCTTAATTTTTTCCTTCCCTTTAAACTGATCAAGAACCACTTAATTACATTTAAAAATAAATAAATAATTAAGTAGGCCACATATGATCCTTCCCTATCAATTATCTAAAGTAAAGTTATGAAACATGTTAGTATTTTCCCATTCATAATAGTTACAAACATGTATTTTTCTAGTCCTTCACCATCTAACGTGAATGTAAAAATTGTATTTTAAACAATTGCTAAAACTGTAGACAATAAATGATGAACGAATAAATTTAATTATGTAAATTATTAATTTGAATAATAGCTAATCATAAGTAAGACTAGATGCATGATAAAATGAGTATACTATTTTCTTTTTCTTTTTTTTCTTAATTTTAGAGATTTAAGCATTTAATAATGTAATTTTTTTAGATCTTAAGCTCAAAAACTTGACCTAAGCTCGAGTTTGAGCTTGATATTTAGATTGAGTTTGGCTTGTTTAATTAATCAAGCCAAGCCAAGCCAAACTCAAGCTTTTTGGCTTTCCCACGAGTTCAAGCTCAAACACTATTTTTAGGTTTGTCACAAGCTCAAGCCAAGCTCAAGCTTTTGATTTTTCCTGACAAGCTAAGCTTGAACATGCACTATTTGACAAAGCTCAGCTCGTTTACAGCCCTAGCTCCAAAGCTCCGCCTGTTGGAGAACAATGGAGTAAAATCATGAAAGAAGCAATGACACAAACAAATTAAGGACAATGGATAGAGGTATGTATTAACGTTGTTTTTAGACAATATTTGCTCCTCGATCCATCATTAGTTTGTTATAAGGTTATTACAAATTTATTCCAAAGGTACCACTAAATCAAGAATTCTACAAGTAGTAACCTAAAAGAATTCTTGTGAATTTCTTAGCAATGGTGGAAAAGTTCTTTAAAATTTTCAATGTGGTAGCAATAGCATATTATTTATACATAATGAGATGTGACCCTTCAAATGACATCTTTTGAGAGTAACCTTGGTTGAACAAAAAATATTTTACTAGGCATTTGAGATAACAAAGATCGTATTCTGCAAAATTCAAATTCTGTAAAATTTTCTACCTAGGGTCCCCTTGGGTGGGCCTTAAGCTCTGCTTGAGCTGCCTGTCAAGACTCAAGAGTGCTTCATGTGGATGCCTTAATTAGTTTATTTAGGCAGACTAGGCTTCACTCTACTCCTCATCTGTTGGCACTTCAAAAAGTGCAATGTTTACCGATCGACACTTCAAAAATACATTGTTTGCCAACTCAAAATTTAACCACACAGGCGCACAAGACTCCTAGCAGCCAACTAAAATTCAAGAATTTTAATTTATAAATTCCCTCGACTCTTTCACTTTTCAAAGTAAACTTATAATTACATATATTATAACTACTTTGTATACACCTATATATACAGCAATAGGTTCACAATCTCTCTCTCTAGAACTAATTTTCTTATTGGCAATTTTGTTCTTGACTGTATATTTTTGAGATCCAAACTTTGAATGCTAATATAGTTAAAACTCATATTATGCTCTTCTTGAGATCAGTGATTTTTTTTTAAATTTCTTTTTTAAAATTTTAATTTTTTTTTACTTGGCAACATTAATTTGGATTTTAGTTAGAAGAATATTAGAAATCATAGATTGGTTTTCCATGTCTTAATTTAATTTTGAATCTTATTATATTTCCTGTTGAATGGTAAATTTTTACTGATTTAGCCCCTAAGATAAAATACTAATTAGTTCAATCATAGAAGGAGAGAGATTGTGTAAAACAAAAAGGGTTGAAAATTTGTAAAATTTAGACATTCCGTTTTGAAAGTTGCATTTTAAGGAATGACACTTCATTTAGGAGTTTATAAAGGAATGAAATGGAATAAAATGAGTAAATAATAAATAAATGAAAAATATGGAATGAAAGGGAATATTTTTAAGTAATAGAAAAGAATAGAAATGAAATGAATAGAATGAAATTAAGTAACATTATTTAGATGTTTTAAAATACAGGAAGGTAAGTAAACTTGTTTGGGAGTACTTATAAAAAAAAGAGTAAAATTGTTTGGGAGTAATATAAAGAGAAAATAATGAAATCATTTTATAATAATATTACTATTAGAATCTTATTTTAAAATAAATAGCTGAATATATGAGGGTATTTTGGGAGGTTTAGTGAAAATTTCATCAAACATGATTTCATTCCGAAAGAAAATTTGAAGTTTTAAAAGAATATAGAGGAATGAGTATTCACTTCTATATATTTCATTCTCTTACACTTAAACTTCCAAACAAGGGACTAAATGGAAATAATAATTCAAAAGAATTCATTTATTCCACACATTTCCATTCCCTTCTCCCAAACAATTTATTTGACATTCTACATAAATTCTACACTCATATAAAATTAGTATACTTTTTTCTTCTTCTTTTTATGTGAATGTATTGATCTTCATTCATGAACTTGAAATAATCAAATGGATTTTACATCCTGAGCAACAGCAAGTTACAAAGCCATCTATGCTCTGGGAATATCGTTTTTTATTTTTATTTTTTTTAATGAATAAAGGGAGCATATAGTGATGATGTTATAAAATAGCCTTCTAAAACTCGTCCATATGGCTTGTCCTAAGGAAAGAGATGACTTGTCCACGAATAAGCTCATCCGTCCGTCTAGTCGGATGGACGTTCGTCCAATGATGAATTCGTCCGTCCGTCTAGTCGGATGGACGAGTATTTCTGAACACCCCCCTCTGAGCAACCTCCGTTTTCCTGTCAGACTATAACTGTTCTCCTCAATAAAACAGTTATAGTTAATAGACCCCAAATAATGTAACTTCCATGATAGTTATAGAAGTTATCTCCGAACTCTCCGAACTCCATAATGGTAGGAGAAATAACCGCCTCATAAAAACACTATATAAAGGCCATTCTACAAGAAGGTAAAAGGGGGGGGGGGGGGGGACACTTCCTATATACTTGGAGTTATAAAAAGACTAACTTTGTCATCGGAGGATTCTGGGCCGGCTTCCATCGATCTCCTCTGATTTTGTGTTTGTTTTCTCAGGACTTAGTCGTAAAATCATCAACGCTCGAGACTTTCAGCCCACTGATATCATACGATTCATTATATAGTATTACTGTATTAGTATACAATTATGCATATAAGTTTTATTTTATCATATTGAATATTTATGCATTATTGTAAGCATGATTTTATTCTATGGGATATCATCCCATTCCTTTTGTTTAAGGTCATTCTCAAATGATTTTGATAGAATGAATAACTTGCCTTCAATAGTTTCTGTCACCTATATTTCAAAAGGTAAAATAATCATAAACGGATAATTTAGCAAAAAGTTATTTAGCAGCATTTTCAAGACATTGTCACCTTTGTTCATTTGGATGAACTTCCATTAACTTATTTTTTATGAAAAACAATAGAATTAAAGTTTTATGTTAAATAAACAAAATATAATAAAAAGTTGTAGCTAAGAAATAAACAATATATGTTAATGAAAAGAAACTCATACGGTCTATGTATATGAGCTTCTTTTTAAAAAAAGAAAAGAAAAAGACAATTATTTAGTTTATTTGATGATGTACAATTCTATAAAACCGTGTCCCCTTATTATGCTCTTCTTGATATCAGTATTTCGATTTTATTTTTTATTATTTTTGCTTGGCAACATTAATTGGGATTTTAGTTAGAAGAACATTTTAAAATCATAGACTAGTTTTCCTTATATTAATTTAATTTTGAATATTAGTATATTCTTGTTGAACAGTAAATTTTTTTCTGATTCATGCTTTAGCCCCTAATTAGATAAAATACTAATTAGTTCCATTATAAAAGGAGAGAGATTGTGTAAAACAAAATGGGTTGAAAAATTGTAAAATTTAGACATTCCGTTTTAAAGAATGACACTTTGTTGGAATGAAATGAAATGGAATAGAATATATAAATAATAAAGAAATGGATTTGTATGTGTTTAAGTAATAGAAAGAAATAGAAATTAAATGAATAAAATGAAATTAAGTAATATTGTCTGTCTTATAAAAATAAAAGAGTAACATTTTTTGGATATTTTAAAATAAAGGAATGAAATGTAAGTAAATATTTGGGGAGTAAGATATTGGAAAATGAAGGAAATCATTTTATGACAATATTACTATTAGACATTTATTTTAAAATAAATTGTTGAATATATGAGGGTATTTTGGGAGTTTTAGTGAAAATTTCTTTAAACATGATTCTATGTCCTTTAATTTGTTCCAATTTTTGGGGAATGGAAATTTGAATAGAGAGGAGTGAGTATATTCTCTTCTACCAATTCCATTTGCTCCCACTTAAATTTCAAAATAAGAGAATGTAAGAAATATTTCAAAATAATTTCTTTAATTCGATTCCATTCCATTCACTCCTCCCAAACTTATTTGACATTTTACACCCATATAGTATTAGTATACTTTTATTATTATTATTATTAAATGTGAATGTATCAATCTTCATTCATGAACTAAATAGTCAAATAGATTTTAAATTGTGAGCAACAGTAGATTCAATAGGTCTAAGGGTCTGTTTGAATACCGCTTATTACTGAAAACTGAAAACACTGTAGTAAAATAATTTTTAAATATGTGAATAGTACTATGGAATCCAATTTTGAAGAAAAATTGGCTGAATCAGACAATTTGTGGGTCCCATGAATAGTGCACGGGATCCACTAACAGTACAGGTCCAATGCTGAAAACGCCAAGACGCAGACACATATAGGAAATCAGCACTATCCAAACATATACTAACTGTCACCTCTAGCCAAGTTACAAAGTCATCTATGCGCGCGCGCACTGGGAATATCGTTTTTTATTTTTATTTTTTAATGAATAAAGGGAGCATATAGTGTTATTGTACAATTATACATATAAGTTTTTTTATTTTTTATTTATCATTTATCATATTGAATATTTATGCATTATTGTAAGCAACTAAGCATGATTTTATTCTGTGGGATATCATTCCTTTGCCTTCGATTAATGTCATTCTCAAATTATTTTGATAGAATGAATGACTTGCCTCAATAGTTTCTGTCACGGTGTCACCTATATTTGAAAAGGTAAATTAATTATAAACGGATAATTTAGCCAAAAGTTATTTAGCAACATTTTCAAGACATTGTCACCTTTCTTCATTTGGACGAACTTACTTCCATTAACTTATTTTTTGAGGAAAAAAAAATTTAATTACAGTTATATGTTAAATAAACAAAATATTATAAAAAGTTGTAGCTAATAAATAAACAAACAGGTAAAATTTAGGTACAATAATTATGTGTTATTCCTTAGGTTCCTTTTCTTAAGATTCAGTCATGTGGTTATACTTAACTAAAAATACACTTTGATCTCAAGAGGAAAAAATCACGTGGCTGAATCTTAAAAGTGGAACTTAAGGCACAACACTTAAATACTATACTTAAGTTTTATCCTAAGCAAAATAAGTTAATGAGAATAAACTCACATGTTCTATGTTTTTTTTTTTTTTATAAATATAATAATTATACGTTCTAGGTGTATAGATGAGCTATTTAAAAAAATAAATTGTGAAAATACAATTATTTAGCTTATTTGATGATGTAAAATTCTATAAAACTGTGTCCAGTTTTAGCCATCTTAAGTTGGCAGAGAAAAAAAGTTGACAGGGCTCTTAAAAATTATTTTAAAAAAAAGTACGAAAATAATTGTGTGTATATATATTTAGGTAGTGGTTAATTACATGTTAGATTTGTTTTTTTAGATGGTTACAATATGCCGTATGCCGTTAACTCCGTAGTTCAAACATTTTTTCCTTGTCAACCTCTAAGTATTTTGTGCATAGAAATGTGTCGATTAAACTACAAAACTTTTAGTTTATGTATTTAATTCTTATCTTTTTTTTTTTCTTTTTTTCTTTTTTGAGGAAGCTTAGCTCTGATGTTTGATGCGTTAATTTAACCTCATGCTTAAGCAGTCAGGCTACTAGAAGGAAAAAAAGGAATGGGTTCAAATTTTTTGGGTGACAATCAATGAAAGAACATACGTTACTTATGGAATATTGATGAGATATGATCAATAATTATATATAAAGTATTATATAGTATATAATTGATCTATTCTCTCACCACACGGATCACACACACTTCTAGCAAAATATGTGACGCCATGTTTAAAGGCATTTATATATGTTTCATGCATATATTGATGAAATTTTTATGCTTTGGCTTTAATTATTAAAAAGAATAATAATAATAAATTTATAGTAATACTAGCTTTTGGCTTTTCAGGATAAATTCTTTGTCTCGTGCGATGCCCCTTAACTATTCTTTTCCAGAAGCAGATATGGCATATGCCAAATCAATTGTTTGTTTTCTACATATATATATATATATATATATATATATGATATATATATATGTGGCTCATTCTATATATGGAAATTAATCCACCTTTTTTTCATTTAACACTTACTAATTATAAAAAGCAATTAATTACAAAACTATATAGGAATCTCTCAATCCGTCTTCATCTTCCCAAGTCTTAATTGTCATGATTTTCTTCTTTATTAAAAAAAAAATAATTAGGATATCTTTGATTTGTGTTTCTGGAAACTCTAAAACTGTTTTGAGATTATTAAAAAAAAAAAAAAAAAAAAGCCAAATGTGTGTGCACTGGTTTTGTTGTGATGGTGTTATTGTTGGCTGGTAGGACAATAGTGACTTCTATGGTCCCATTTAGGTTTAGTAAAAAAGACTGCACCAAACTCACGTTGATATTTCATTTGATTGAGTCAAAGAGATTGCACCAAACTATTTAATTGGTCTCAATCAATGTTGGCTTTTAGACCCTGTATAACAATTATTAAACCGATTTTAAGGTTAAGTTGTTAATTAGATAAATTATGAACTGTTTTTGGTTATTGAAACAATCATCAATATTATCAATTACATTAAAAATGAACTAGAACATGCATATATGATGACTCAAAAAAAAAAAAAAAAACCAATAAAATAGAAATTCCACAATAAATCCCACAGACTTCAATGGCCCCATTATCAAATAGAAGTTTACAAATCGAATAGCTCTATACTTTGTAACCTTAACTAAAGTTACCAAACTTAGCTCTAAGAGCCAGGGACTTCTTTGATATAAATTTGTTCCAACACAAACCTCCAATCCACAACTTTAAGACTCCATTTAAAGGCTTAAATCCAATATATGAGATGACTGGTATGCAACAACTTCAATAATCACCAATTCATATTATGTGTGGAATGATTTCTAATAGTGACTTTTCTAAGCAAAAGGCACAAAATCTTTAGATCTATAACAGAGAAGGTCCAAAAGTCTCTTGGACCTCTATTAGGGTTTGTTTAAATACCTTAACTTGATTACACCAAACCCTAATCATTTAATGGGTTGATGAGCTGGATTTTACATTTCAGTAATCCCAAGATCTGATCTATTGAGATGCAACTCAATTTATTAAAATCAAGGCTTCTCGATCGGTCAAGTAAGTGTCAAGAGGTGTCGAGCAGCACTGTTTAGCACAATAACTTCCAGCACCGAGGTAGAAAACTTGACAGCACTTTGACACTCTAAAAATACAAAACTAATACTGTTTTGTCTTGGTTTGCCAATCTAAAACCTAAACCTAACACAATAGATTGAGTATATCAGTAATGCAGGCCAAACTTGAGTTTGTAGTTGTTTATATGTGATAATGTATACTTTCGGATTATTAAAAATGATCATTTACCTTATGGCTTGTTTGGATGTTTAAAAAAGGAGGGGGAGTAGAGTAGAGGGAGGGAGAGTAATCTAATTACCTTATTTGGAAGTTTTTTAAGGAAGAAGGGGGAGGGGTTTGGAGGGGTTTCAACTCCCTCTAGCCCCCCATTTTTAATTCCCCCAAATTGGAGAGATTTGGGGGAAGAGTTGAGTACATAAACTATTGACCAAGTAAATTACCTAATTTACCCTTATTATATTAACAATATTACACAAGGGGAAGGGCTAATTACTCCCTTTTCCCTTACTAATTTTAAAAACATCCAAACAAAATGGAGAGGAATCATTTTCCTCTACTCTCCTCCCCACTACTCCCCTCCCCTCTACTCTCCTCTACTCTCCTCTCTCTCTAAACTTCCAAACAAGCCATTAGTGACTCTTTTACCTCATTAATGTCAAGCCAACACCGCAATGTTGCCGTGGCTAAATAATCAGCCATTTAAAAAGTTTTTATTTTTTTATTTTTTTTATACAAGATATAAATTCTACTCTAATTTAATTTAAGTGTATATGTGTGTGAAACTTCTTTTTTGAGACTTGAATCTTGGTCCTTGCCCCCCACATCCCCACAAACACTTATACTTATGGAATGATCATTGCACCAAGGATATGCGGTTGTCATTTAAAAAGTTTTAATAGGTCATAGAATGTTCTATTTATTTATTTTTACTGTTAAACGATTTGATGAAATATATATTATTTCTGTCTCTTCATTTTTCAGCTGTTAATGTAGAATAATAATATTGGGGATGGAGTGCACAATATAAAATGCTAATAATGCTTAGCATTAAGAATAGTGATATAGTTAGAATCTGGATACCTTTAATTATTTAAGGACTTAACATAAAACCATAAAAATAATTTGGGAATGATAGAATCAAATCTGCCAATCGCCAATACCCATTAACATTGCTTAAACACCATTGAAATTTCCCTTTTCATTGAATCCACAATAAGATGTCTACATACAAGTGTACGCATCCTCTATTCTATGCAAAAAAAGGAAAGAAGGAAGAAAAAAAGTGTGCCTTGTCCTCTATACATTAAATCTTTCACTTCTCACTCATCTCTCCAGTATATAAACTCATTGCCATATTGCATTCTCATCACTCAATCCATCAAGTTGTAGCCTATCTCCCCCTTTCTCTCACACACATACATATAAACATATATACCTTTTGCTTGTTTGCTAGACGTTAGCTCTAATGGAGAGGAGTCAGTTGCTCATACAGGTTGCCCACCAGAGGCAGACTCTCTTTGATGAGGTTTTTACTCTTATACTTTACTTTGATTTGCATATACAAAATTACATACAACAAGTTATATTCTCTTCTTTTCTAATATGAACATGCACAAATGTGAAATACTTATCCATTATACGTGATACAAGTTTTCCATGTAGTAATATACACTCTGTAAAAACAAGACTACTATAATTGTGCATGTGTTTGCATAAATTACATGTTTGCAAGCGTTAGTACATATTAAAGTGTTGACATATTTGAGCAAGTACTCAATGATAGACATGGTGAATCGACACTAAATTTGAAACACTTGGGAGATGCAATATAGATGCATTGATCTAGATATTATAATTTCTTTGTGTGCGCACACAAATTTCATCCATGTTATTCCTTTTTTTTTAGATTTTGAAGGGGGTTTCCATGTTATTCCATGATTTTATATTTTGAGGTTTTGATATTTTGTATATTGTGTCTTTGTAGGGACTCCTAGACGAACAATTTGTCCAATTGGAGGAGCTGCAAGATCGTACTAATCCAAATTTTGTCGAGGAAATTGTCACAACTTACTACCAGGATACGTCTAGACTAATCCTCAACATAGAGCAGGAATTGTGAGTTATTTCTTCATTTAACTTTCTTCTTTTATCTTTTCATCTTTATTTCTTTTTTCTTTTGTACCTCTTTTGTGAAGGTGGTAATGACTTTCTGATTGTGTTTATGCAGGGAGAGGAGGCCACTTGATTATGGTAGGCTGGATGGCTATATGTATCAATTCAACGCAAGTAGCACAAGGTATATATTTCAACCCAAAAAAAAAAAAATGGTGAAAATTACATATTACATTTACATTATGAAAGGTAGTAGAGCCGTGTTGGGTTCAACACAATAATGTTCTTTATCTCAATTATATTCTATTGGTGCAGCTTTGGAGCCAAAAAGGTTAAAGCTGAGTGTTCATTGTTCAGGGAATATTGCAGAGCAGGAAATGGAGAAGCGTAATTCATCTTCCAACTTAATTCCATATTATCATATTCATTCACACCCATGGATGGTTGTCAAATTTAAGTCCTATAGTTTTATTTAACCCCCTTGAGTAAGGCCCTGATGGAGTAATATTTTCTCTAAATTGTTAAAGATTTTTAGTCATGCAAAAAATTGCATGCAATTACTTCTTTTCTCGAAGTCTGTTTTTTATTACATAAAGGCATAGCAATTTTGTGTTCATGAAACGGGTGTCACTAATTCGAATCTCTCTTGAATGTAACCAAAAACTTGTCAAAAGAAAATTTCTAATAACTTATAAGCAGAAAACAAGAAGTCTTACTAGACATGTCCTAGTTATTCAAAGATATCCATATATAGGTCCAAGATCTCTTACTCTTAGTATACGGAAAATCCATGATCCATGATTGATGTCATATAATCCGATCAATGTCATAATCATTCTGTTGCAATGAACAAAAGCAGATGCACGAGAACTTTCCAACAACTGAAGAGAGAATATGCCACACTAAAAAGGAAACTTGAAGCTTACTTTCAGGTGCCCTTTCTATTTTCTCTTTTTGAGTGGGATTCTATAGAATTCATACTGATTTTTATCCATAAAAAGGAGTGCTAATGCTATGCATTTTACCTTCATTGCTTTGATTCTTAACCATTCAGCTAGCAAGACAAGCTAGGCTCACCCAGACAGCATCTCGGCCCGGCCGGTAAGGAATTGATCAGAAAGAAAGGCAGAGATAGATCCTAGCTACCTGTGTTAAAGTGTGATTGGGGAACTTTGTACTTTGTCTGTGTACGAATTCACCCTAGGAATGTTTTGGTTTTTCAGTAACCTATGTTTTAATTTATGTATCTTAGCTCATAAATAAAAATGGAGTAGTGGAAGTTTTGCTATGTCTATGTTTATTGATGACTAACTTGAAGCAATGGGCCAGTATGTGTGACAGAGAATACCAGTTTTGATTCCTGTGCCTCAAAGTTTATTCCAAAGCCCAATTGGAGAAATTAATTACTGGGCTAGTGGGCTCAGTCCTTGTCCAGTCCTACTTACATAGGAAACAGCAGAGCCTTCAGCCAAGTAATTGGGCTCGTTTTGAGATTATTTTGGGCCAGTTTTTGTCCAGTTCCGCATTCATAGGCCATAGCAGAGCCTTCCGACAAGTATTTGGGCTGCGTTTTGAGCTTGTTTTGCCTTATGCACCATTATAAGCTCACCCACCACCCAAAAGTGTATATATATATATATATATATCCAAAAAATTTATCGAAGTGTTTATTTGGGTGGGACAGCCTATGTTTATTGATTTAGTTGAGACTTTGAAAATAAGTTAGACCATTTATGTTTGAGGCCGACAAAAATATTGTTATAGCTATAAAATACAAAATTTAAAAAGTTATACATAAGTCTTCTTCTTTTTTTGAGAAATAAGTTATACATAAGTCAAATAAGCTTGATAAGAATAATTTAATGGCAAACATGCTTTTATATAATTTAGAGACTGTCAATATTTTAATCGTTCAAGCATTTGCTAGTAGTTGTTTCCTCAAAAAAAAATATGTATATATATTTATATATATGGCTAGTAGTTGGGGTTTCAATCAAGCTTTAAAGGTTTTATATCATTAATTAAAGCTTATCTTCTTCACAATCAGGGCAACTTTTTGAGCTTGATCATATGATCGGTATTGTTAAAATGGAAGCATGCATTGATCCCTAGAGATATGAATGGTGGCACAGCCATGGCACTTTAATATTCGACATTGCCAGTATCTACCACAACACCTAACCTAGTTATATTTGATTGAAAAAAAAAAAGGCTAGCAAAAGAGAAGAAAATGTCATTTAAGGTCAAGAAGGGTTAACTCACCCCAACCCTAAACTAACAATGACTCATAATGAAACTTAAGATCCCAGTTACAGCATAGGATTCTAATGAAAGAACATCTCCGTGTGCTAGGATAGCGCTTTATATGCGATTTTTTTTTTAAACAAAATTTTATTGTGACATATGTGCATATATGAGCTTTATTCATGTGTATGCTTGTGATGAATCATGAATGTGTGCGCAAATTTATAAAGCCAACAAATATATGTAGTTATGATTATATAATAATGTATCTAAAATTTTGAACTTTGATGAGAATCCTACTACTTTGATTTTGTAATTTTGGGACTTGGATTGGGTCTGGTGTCCAGTTGCATTAGACCCATTAGGATGATGACACATGTCCAAAAGTAGACACGTTCTTCTCCTTATTATTTAACGTGGGACTTCATTCACGTGTGTATACCTAATAACTTCAGAGGTTGGCTAGCAATAGAAGGATAGACTATTAACAAAAATCAGACAAGTGCAATGGGCCTTTAATGGTGATAGCAATAGTCTTTTTAGCAGAAGGTTCATAGCGAGTATAGATTTTTATTGTTCTTATACAAAGCAGAATTTGGGAGCATGTGAAGGCCCTATGTCTAGTGTCAAGGATGTATAAAACTTGGGAAGACCTGGTAAGTTTTTGCATAGATAATCTAAAAGGATCAAGTTTATGAGTCATTCTTTGCAAGATATGCAACAATTTACAACCTGTGGATTCAAATAAAAAAAAATAAAAAAATGAATCTATGGAGTGATGTTAAGACAGACGATCAGATGCTCAAGTTAATCAAAAGAGATGTTAGGGGAAGAATGGAGAATAGCAGCCAGTTGGACAACTCCATTCTTAACAAAATTCTCTATGCAAATTAGGGATTAAGATGAGTTTAATCTGTGTATAGTCCTTATTGTAAGGGCTGGTCTAATAGGTTAGCTTTGTATTAGCTGCTCTTCTGTGTAGAATAGTATGAGAGCTAGTATCTTGAAGTTGAGTTTGATTAATTGCTCGATAGTGTTCTGTTGCTTTGGATCTGCTAGCTTCCACTATTGAAGCCAAGGTAGCTAAGGGTTGTAAAGCTTGCTCCTTTTTTTCTTTTTCTTTTTTTTTTTCTTTTTTTCTTTATTTCAATAAAATTCTGAATTGCCGGATAAGAAAAATTGACCATAGTTACTGATGTTAAAAAAAATAAAATAAGGCCATAATTAAGGGAAAGTAAATTTAAAATTTTGATTGGAAATTCCAGAAAGTATGGTCAATTTGGTTGTTCTTTTGATTGGGTGATCTTATGAAATTTGGCTAAATAATTTATTTATTTATTTTGGGAAAGTATTAAGATTTCATTGAAAACAAAACAGTATACAAGAGGGAGAAGAACCCCAAAAACAAAGCAGGGACTCTAAAACAGGGGAGCTTCCCACCTACACGCTACACCCCGGCTAAGAAACTAAATCAGGAAGCACAACATATTCAAGACTATCGAGGATCAGTGAGGATGCTTGCAGAATCAATCCCCCAATTATTGTAAATAGTATTAGATTTTGGCAATTATCAAAAATGCCTATTTCTGGTCTGAAATTTCCATAAATCTTTTTTCAATGTTTTTGGTAACTTGGTACCCAATAATTGAATCTATTATACAACTAAGAAGCACGGACGATAGGAACACGAGTATGACACGGTGATATGACATTTTTTTTGAAAATTAGGATATGGGTATGATGGGGATAGTTATATTAATTATATATATATATATATATTCAAAGCTTATAAATTTTTTTATTAAAAAAAAATTATTTGTTTTTAAATAATTGTTAAAATCATTTTTGAAGCATATTAAAGCCTAAATACTAATAATATGTACATTTGTCCACTATCTACCTAAATATGAAAAAGGGATTATAAAAGTTAACTACTTGGCTTGATAAATAGTGGACTTTAACTCATTAAAGCCAAAAAAGAAATTGAAAACAAGCACCTATTTACACATCTTTTGTTTGCGTAGGTGACTGGAGATAAATGAGCTCTTCATGTGTGACAGTGTGAGGTAAACAAAACAAAAAAAAGTACACGAACAAAATAAGGAAAAAGAGCAAAGGAGGAAAACTATAAAAGATAAATGGACCTAAGAGCTAAAGAAGAAGAAGAAAAGATCACCGTGGGAGAAGAAGAAGAAGAAGAAGATCAGCGTGAGAGGAAGAAGTGGGAGAAGTGGGAGAAGATCGGTGTAAGATGTAGTGTATTTCATCCTTTTTATTTTTATTTTTTTTCAACTATGTCCCGTCCTGTCCGTCATTTTTCAAAAAATAAAAAACGGCTGGAACATGATTGCAACCGTGTCTCGTGCATGTTGGACCCAAGCAGGTAGTCCAAATGTTATAGCCATGCTTTCCAGTTATACAGTTACTTTTCCTTGGTTTCTAGTAGGAACAACATTTTTAGCAAAGTTTGACGAAGGAAAAGGAAGTCAAGGCCTGCCAGGAAATTAAAAGGCAAAATACCTAAACCAAATCAAGCAAATACCCAAACTTAAAATCAAATACTCAAATTTTACACAAAGCCAGCTTCTCAAGGAAAACCCATGATTTTTAGGCTCCACTTAAATAACAAATTTGACCCACTAAACATCAAATTTTGGTTTTTATTTTTATTTTTTATTTATTTTATTTATTTTTTTTAACTACAAAGTTTTAACCCTTTCAATTATTTTTTCAGCCCAACTTAAATTATCTTGATCCAATATCTAAGTTGAAAATTATGCCCAAAATAATAAGGCTTGTACAAGTTGGAATACTAATCCAAGTTTAACTTGGATTTAATGTGAATTTCCTTTGATTATTTGCTCCAATCTGGCTAGCCTTCTTTAACTTCATTATGACCCTTGTCAAAATTTAGTCCATTATTTGCTTGTATCTTTCTTGGTAATTCTTGCTAGAATTAATTTCATTCTCCTACAAAAGACATATTCATGCATTAAAATTTGTTTTAAGCTCAAAATTAATTATTCAACATTATTCCAAAACCAAATATAAAATGCATGAATTAACACAAAATAAGTATGATAATGCTCTTTAATAATGATATAAATATGCAAAATTAAACTATTATGACATCCCAACCAACAATCTAAGTGACTTAAAACAAAGACATAAAATAGTAAATTTTCATTACTTTAGCAAAAAATAATTAATCAAATGCAAAAATACTACAAACTACTAAAGATATTCTATAGGTCATCAACACTCATTGTGCGAATAGTTTAGCCAACACAAACATACTCTTGGTCTTAAAATAAAACATGACTTGAATTTCTATCTAGATTTATGCTTCAACTCAAATCTCACTAGTGTTAACACTGTTCAACAAATAAAATCACTTAGAAAATGTGTGTAACACTCTCAAACATATGTGAGCTGAATAATGTAAAATAATAACAAAAATCTCACATATGAATGAGATGAAAAGTGGTGAAAAAAGGAAAAAAAAAATACATAGTCTCATGAAAGGATGTCAAATGCTTATAATATTACATCACGCGTTGATTAGTCATGTCAATATCCAAACCATACCTTTTTTAAAATCAAGTAAGACTTTTATATGGATGTAATGTATGGTAAAGAGGAGAGATTAAGAACAAAAAGTACCAACAAAAATGAAAGGTGCTTCCAAAAATATTTGGAGAAGTAACTTCTTTTGAGCATATGGCATTCAATTTTATCTTCTTAACTTCTTGAACATAACACTTTCATTTTAAAAAAATCAACAACAATTTCATTCTCTTATTTTTCATCTTTCACATTCTCCCCTTTTTTTTATCATTATTTTTTGAGTCATCCTTCTTTTCTTCCAATTATTTCACCACAAATATACCACAATAAGACAATTTGATCGTGTAAATTCTTGAAACACTTGAGAAAGTGATAAGGAATAGCTAAAATAACATGCTTAAATGGGTTATTAGTGATAATGCACCAAGAAAAGGAAAAAAAAAAAATTTTTGAGAAAAGGAAAATTAAAGGCTCAAAATACACAATTATGGCCTAAGATCATATTTTAAGAATTATGGTAGTTCTTCAATATTCATGACTTTAAAATGTTCAAGTGTGACATAAAATTAATGAATTCTTAGCATTCAACCAAAAAAAAAAAAAAAAGAATAACAAGACTAATCAACAAAAAAATATGTGCTTCCAAATGAAAGATGAGATCAAAGCAAAATAATCATAAATTTTTTTTTTGAATGGCTCAAAAACTCACATGGGATAAAATTTTTGCATTTTATTTTCAAAATTTTCAAAGTCATCTCTATTCTTCAACCAAGAAACATGTTAATGTGACTAAAGTGCATGTGCTAAATAATTAAGTATGAAAAACAATGGAATTTTTTGGATAGCAATAACATAATGAGCTTCGGCTCAAAACTCATGCTAAAGCAAAAAAGAATAGGGTAAACTACATATTTGGTCTCTAACCTTTAGACAAGTCAATATGGTCCCTAACATTTCAAATGTGTCAATTTGGTTCCTAACATTTTGTTATTGTGTCAAAATGGTCCATGATGTTAAGTGATGGATGGAAAACGATGACGTGGCTAACGGGAAAAAAAAAAAAAAAAAAAAAGGTTATTGACAATTTGACTACCCCCTTAAATTAAAAAAAAAAAAAAAAAAAATCAAATAAGTGAGTAACACAGCACGTGAGGAAAAATTTGGGATCAAAATCCCTAACTCACAACTGTAGAACAAATCATTAGGAATTTTAGGTAAGGACTCAAGCCATGATGGTAACACTCCAAAAAAGAAGTTCAATCCAAAGCAGACAACTTCCAACTAGCCCAAATAAGCCAACTCGTTGGGCAAAGAGCCTTGAAAATTGCTGTTTTTGAAGGATAAATGAGGGAGGAATGATAGGTTTCCTGCTTGTGGAGCAATAGTTTCTGTAAGACCCATGTGAGAAAGGTTCAAGGTAGTGACTCAAAAGTGTTTGGCACCGCAAGAGATCCCAATCCAGTTGTAATCGGAGGTAGAGGTAGACCGATTGCTTGCCAAGGTTTTGTAAGGGTCATCGGTAATATGGCCTTTGAGAACAAGAAGAGCTAATTGGTCTGTGGTGATGCTAGTTTTTACTGTCAGAGTTAAGCTAGCTGTAAAATAGTGCAACAACAACAACACAAAAAATAAGAAAAAGATAGAAATCTCCATGAGTTTCTATTTGTAGGTCGGTTGAGATTTGAGGCTAGCTATATATACAAAACAAGTGTGGCTGAAAGATGTGAATTATATAAATGGAGAAATCAACTTTTTTATCCTAAATTTTTCCTCACATGCTATGTTAATCACTTATCTGATTGTTTAAAAAATAATAATAATAATAATTTAAGGTTATGTTGACATGTTAGTATATGTGAAAGTCGACGTGGCAGTAAACTATTTTTTGTTTTTTGTTTTTTTTTTGTTTTTTGTTTTAGTCATTAGTCACGTCATCATTTTTTATCCATCACCTAACGTCAAAGACTATTTTGACATAATATCAAAAGGTTAAGGACCATATTGACACATCTGCAAGATTAAGGACTATATTGACATATAGTACAAAGGTTAGGAACCAAATATGTAGTTTACCTAAAAATTTAAAAAAAAAAAATTGGACTAAAACCACGTTAACTTAAAAGAAAAACCATATACAAATCATTTCAACTTTTCAAGTCTCTCCCCCTCCCCCTCAACCTAAAACTTACGTTGCCCTTAATGTAAACAAAGGAAAATAGCAAAGAGTAAAGATTATAGGCAGTACCTTGAAGCTTTAACACTTGCAAAAAGGGTTAAAAAATACAACCAATAAAAATATAACATAAACTATGACACAAAGGTCAATGCTAATTACTTGGTAAGTCTTAATAAATAGGATTCTCCAAATTAATGGACTCCTCTTCATGTGAAAAATTATCAAGAAGTGGCTTAAGATGTAGTCCATTCACTTTAAATATATTATCATTTTTAAGGTTCTCAACTTCTATGATACCATGTGGGAAAACAGTCTTGACAATGAAATGTACAATCCATGTAGATCTCAATTTTTTGAGAAACAAATATAACTTATAATTATACAAAATAACCTTTTGAGATGGTTCAAAAGATTTTCTTAAAATATGTTTGTTATGAAAAACTTCATTAATTCTTTATAAATCCAAGAATTATTGTATGCATCACGCTAGATTTATTCTAACTTTTTCAGTTGTAATTTTCTCAGTGAACTAATGGCCTTATGTAAGTTTAAGTTTAACAATGGAAGATCTTTGCTTCTTTCCTTGTTTCCTTTTTTTTTTTAACTTCTCAATAGATCCACGCGATTAGTCTCCCCTTTTAATTATGGTTAATTTCCTTCAAAATAAATGTTCCATTTTTCATTCTTTTGATTGTACTTAATTACCAAAAAGTGCAAGTCCATCATTCCTCTACATGCCACTCATAGTGTCACCCCTAAACTCTTTTCATTACTACATACAAATCAAAATTTGCCATATTTTCACAAAGCATGTCATAATATACCACCTCTTAACAAAGGTAGAGTGTATGCGTAAAGAATTAGTGTAATTGGGTAACATGCATATAACAGCTGAGGATCTAAGAAGTCCAATCCAACAAGAGGCTTTATATAAAGAAAAATATTACTTTCATAATATTTTCACAACAAATCATAAGTGATAAATTGTTATTGGTTTTAATTTGAACATATTACTTAAATTATTATTTTTTTCACTAACAACAACCCATAACAACCTGTCACTTAAAATTTGTTGTGAAAGTACTGAAAAAATCTTGTGGATATATTATTTCTCTTATATAAAGTTAGCAAATAGTTTGGGTGCTCGCAACACATAAGTGAACTAAAAAATAAGACATATTTTTTAGAGAGAAGGTGAAAATGGCAAATGGAAATAGGGAAATTTAAAGAAAGTATCTAAAAGGCTTGAACGCTCTGCCATCAATAAACACAACAGCTAGCTGAAAAGGGTTCGTTTGATCTCACTTTTTGCTAGCATTGCCTAATGCTATCTTTGTGCGCCCTTTAGGGCTAGCAGGTGGGCTTTGATTTTGTTGGAATGCAGGGGCGGACATTTGAACCTACCACCCAAAACTAAAATAACCTTTTGATTTTCTCTTACAAGCCTAACCTACTTTCAAATGATGCTCTCCATTGTATATGGCCCTCCATGTAAAAAAAGAAAGTATGAATTCTTGGAAGCATTACATCAAACTGCCTCATTATTTTGTTGTCCTTGGCTGTGCCCTGGAGATTTTAATGTCGTTTTTCTACAAGTTGACAAAAGGCGTGGGAGGCCTCTAAACACTACATCTACCAATGGTTAAAGCTCTCTTGTCAATCACCATGGCCTCATAGACCAAAGTATCTCAAGCAATCCATTTACATGGTCAAATAAAAAACATATAATATTGCAAACATCAAAGAGCGTCTAGATAGAGCTTCTCAAATGGTGAGGGGTGAAACACCTTCCTAATGCCTCTATGCATCATTTCCCAACTACCTCATCAAGCCAAAATCCTATAATCCTCAACACAAATGGTGAAGTTTTAAGCTCTCAAAATCTTTTTCGTTTCGAGGCAATTTGGACCAGAGATTGCTTCAAAACCCAAGTAATCAAAGATGCTTCGGAAGGCCTTGTATATGGCTCACCCTTATTCAAGGTAGTTAAAGAGATCAAGATCTTAAAGAAGAATTCAATCTGGTGGAACAAGCATTGCTTTGGTCATTTACAGACCTAAAAAAAATTCTCTCTAAAGCCATCAATTCCATTCAGCAGCATGATCTCACTCATGCCCACATTCAATAAGAAAAGGCCCTAACATGGAAATACAATGAAAATCTCAGGAGGGAAGAGATTCTTTGGAAACAAAAGTATAGAATTTAGTGGCTCACTTCTCCCAATCTTAACACAATTCTTCCACATCTCAACCATTATAAGATGAAGGAAGAATGCCACTGATTTTCAAAATAATGACAACAAGAAATGGGTGTTTGGGAGAGAAGATATTGCAAACCTTATTATGCTAATTATTACTAATAATGACAATTCTCAACTCTAGGAAACTCCATAAGCAAATGAGATCAAACACTTCCCTTTTTAGCCTTAGCAGTTATGTTTATTAATGGCAAAGTATCTAAGTATTTCAATTTACTCATTACTTCCCTTAATCTTCACCATTCCGCTTGCCATTCTCTTTTCTTCTCTAAAAAAAAAAGTCCGATTTTTTGTTTCACTTATTTGTTGCAAGCACCCCAATTCCTGGCTAACTCTATATAAAGCCTCTCAATAGAATGGGCTTCCTAGATCCTTAGCTATTGTCCGCATGTTACCCAATTAAACTGATTCTTTTAGAAGATATTTTTCCTTTGTTAAGAAGTGGTCTACGACAATATGCTTTGTAAAAATGTGGAAAATTTCAATATGTAGGGTAGTAGTGAAAAGAGTATAGAGGGTTACATTACGAGTGGTATTTAGAGTGAGAATGGACTTGCAGTTTTAAGCAAGCATAATCAAAAGAACAAGAAATTGAACATTTTTTGGAAGGAAACCATAATTAAATGGAGGGAGTTCTTGTGAGAATTTGTTAAGAAGTTGAAAGAAACAAGGTGGGAAAAATAAGAACTTCCATTGTTGATTTATGGGAGATTTGTCTCTTTCCCACACGATTAATGACTCCACTGAGAAGTTCTTGCTTCTTCTTCTTCTTCTTTTGTTTCTTTTTTTTTTCCTTTATATATATATATATATATATATAAATGTTTTACAAAGTTGTTTCCATGGTTTTTAGGATTAAAATTAATTTTGTGGCCTTTATAACTAAAGCTACCTTAGCAACCCACATTCAATCTATAGAAACAACATGCTTGCTTTGCCACTCCAAGAGGAAACAACAATTCATATATTCACCCAATGCTCCCCGGCCCAATTAGTATGGTGATCTTCCCATTGGCCAATCCACATAGACTGAATCCCACTTTTATCCCCAGCTAATTAGGTCAAATTTATTCCCAATCATGGGAAATCTCAACCCACCACCCAACCCAACATGCCACTTTAATAGTTAAACTTGTCCAATTCATTTGGAGATAAACATCATATCCATGTGGGGCAATGTGGAGCGGAGTAGGTGAGTAGTTTGGGCAAATTGAGTTGGTTGTTGCACAAGTGTAGATAGTACCTTATTTTGATTTTATTCCCAATTTCTACTTTTGAAATGTAACTCATGTTTTGAAACTATTTTGAAAATAAGGTATACATGCTTCATTTGGGAAAATTAAATTGTATTTTATATTAAATATGGCTAACCTCACTCCATAGCATAGCCTAACAAGCTCAATTTTGTAATTAATTCTCCCTAAGCAATTTTCTCATGCAAAAAGATAGCAAAGGACACAATGGTTAGATCCTTGTGAAGTGTGCATGCAATTTGAATACTATCTAACAATTTATTGATCTTGAAAGAATTCATTTTATTTTGATGAAAATTAATCTAGAAATGATGATTTGTGCAAATTTTGGAAGTTTATGGGTCTTTAAGCAATTTTTGGAAGTTCAAAAGCCTTCGTGCAGTTTTTAGAAAGTTTTTGGGTTGAGATATAATTTTGAAGAATTTTGGAAAAGTTTGAGGTCAAATTTTAATTTGGAAAAGTTTGGACACTTTTGGGTTGAATTGTAATTTTGGAGAAATATTGGGGTTAACATGAAAATTTGAAAATTTTCAAGGTTAAAATGAGATTTTGTGAAAATTTTTGAGTTGAAACGTAATTTTGGAAAGTTTTGAGATTGAAATGTAATTTTGGAGAATAATTGGGTCAAAATGAATTTTTTGGAAGGTTTTGGGGTTGAAATGAAATTTTGAGAGATTTTTAGGGGTCAAAATACAACTTTTGGAGAGTCTGAAGGGCATTTTCATAATTTCATGTTTGATTTTTGGTTTTTGTAATTTGCGTGAGTATTGGCTGGAGGACCTTTTTTGTGTGTTGGGTGTGAGGGTTCAAACTTCAAAGTTGAACGTGTGGGTTGAAATTCTTATAAAATAAAATAAAAAATTGTTGGTCTTAGCCTAGTAGGTACCGTACTAGTATGCCTGTATCAGTATGTGGGCTCATTTTGTTTGGAAGTGTGCCCATTTTCAGATTGTGGGAAGTTGGGTTAAAACTAAAAATTGGAGATGTTAGAAACAGATTTGGGCTTTGTAGGTATTATATATACAACGGAGTGCGATGATACAAGAAACAGTACATAACTTCTAATAGAGATTACCCAGAAATTTTTTGCTTTCCTCTTTTCTTGATTCTGCTCTGCTTTCTTGTTTGATGTTTGCTGTCGTCCTCTTTTCTCCATTGTCTGTGAGTTCATGCAAACAAATAGAGGTAGAAGAAACAGTTAGTCGGAGCTTGCATTCCAGCTAGTGAAAAAAAAAATGGCGGTGAAAGTGAAAGGAATTAGGAAGTCCTTTGTTGTTCTTTATGGCTGTTGAGATAGCTGCTGTAATTGTTGTGGCTCTCCTTCTTGAGTGCTGGTTTTGCTCTGAATGAAGACCCCCTCTTGCTTCTTTTCTCTTCCTCTTTGTGTTTGCTGTGATGGTTGGTTGGACCTTTTTAGTGAGTTTGTTTGCTGAGTTCCTTTAGGTTTTTTTTTTTTTTTTGGTGGTTCTTTACTGGGTTTGTAGAGCCAGTAGAGGGGATTTGGTAGTATTTTCTGGGTTTTTTTTACTGCTTTGGGTGTTTCCTTTTCTCTGGGATTTTTGGAGTTTTCTTCCAGATGGTTTTTTCTGGAGTTTGAGCTATTTTATGGGGTTTCAGGGTTTATTTTGCAAGGAAAATCTCTGTGATTTTAGGTTCTCTCCAAGGCTGAAAATTGAAGAAAAATGATGTTAGAGAAGAAGGTGATGAGGGAAGGAAGGGTGTGAGGTAGGCAGACTAGGCCGTGTATATATGTATGTGAGGATTTGTGGGAGTCTAGGCGTTGCTGTGTGATGTAAGGAAACTAGTTCTGGGTTTGTGAAATCTAATAAGTAGGGTGAAGTGGGCAATGGTTTCCATTTATAGAAAGGGAATATTATCATATGGTCCTTGGAGCACAAGCTGTCATATAGTGGATGCTACTTTTTCAATAATGTGTACAATATTGCAAGCAGTGATTCTTGTGAAGATGAGCAGAATTGATGCTGCAAAGAGGAGAACATATATGTGAAAAGTTCACTAAAGAAATCAATCTTAAAGCTAACTTCTATGTGATATATATGAGCCCTAATAATATACTTGGCAAAAAATAACAAAAAACAAAAGCTAGTTATGTTGGTGAAATTACAAGGAAACTTCTACCTCTTCACCTTGTGTGTGGCCTGGATCCATTTATCCTGCATTAGACAATCCTAAAAACTTCAAATATGTATCAATACGAGACTCAATAACTCTCATTTCTTCTCTTTTAATTAGCCAACCTATCATCTAATTAATTCATCTAATCATTTTGAGATTAAAAACACCTAACAAATTACTGACCTCCCATTGGATGTCTGGTTTTGTTACTTTGTATTAGGGTTTCATTGAGGCATATTAGATAGGTTTCCCCCCTTTTGTGGTGCACCAACATGGGTAACAGTAAAACTATTGGTTTTTTGTGAATCACTAACATCAGTAAATTTTCTTGAGCCAGATTTTATATGTCTCTGTCCAATAAAAGTGAAAATGTCAACAATAACAATTGAATTCAGCCCAACAAAGCAATTTCCAAATAACTGGAAGATTTTGGTGAATTTTCTTTCTAACAATTGCTTTAAAAAAGCCACGTGTTTTTTACATAACATAAGAGAAAATGTGATCTGTGACATATGTAGCTGCCAGTCTTAATAGAACCTATCCTACGCTATTACCACCAATCCAATGATCAAGACCTAAGACTTTTTCTTTAGGCTGAAAGTAACAGACAAAAGCCAATGCAAATTTAAATTCATATGAGCAATTCAAAAGAGAAATGTAAATTTTTTATAGGATTCAGTAGTGTGTCATCACTAGCCTGTTGCTTTGCTGATAATTTTGTATCCTTACAAATTTGTATTTCATTTGCAAGCATGAGATTGATCATTGTCCAGGGTGGGATTCTTGTCATCATAGGAGATAATGATACGAAAAAAGAATCACATTCTATGACAGGAATAGAGAACACAAACATATTCTGATCCACTTGACTCACCCAAACGCCCTCAGCTTTTTCAACTCTTTTAACAAAGTAGGAGATGTGACCACCCATTTGCAAAAGAAAATGTAAGATAGAGGGACAGTGAATTATTAAATGTTTCTTTCTCACTCATCTCACTTGTGATGTGCGTGGCAAAGGAATAAAGGGGATGTGGGGGTACATGAAAATGACCACTTCCCTGCAAGGTAAGTTCTTTTGTCAATCATTGGTGGGATTTTTTTTCCTCTCCTAATTACTTT
Source organism: Quercus glauca (assembly GCA_023736055.1). NCBI lineage: Eukaryota > Viridiplantae > Streptophyta > Magnoliopsida > Fagales > Fagaceae > Quercus > Quercus glauca. The sequence goes on along the minus strand of CM043319.1, from coordinate 21,708,337 downwards.
TATTATTTTCCTTTTTTGGTCACTCTATGATTCGCTCATTCTTGGTGTGTGGCTTATCATTATTCTCCACCCATCAAACCTACCACTGTAACCAAAATTTTTCATGTTTTGTAATAACTTTGCGGGAAAAAATGAAAAACAAGAACACGTATAAATCCGGTACAATAGAAATATATAGAATAAAGCTAAACTAAGATATAAATATTGGACACACTCAATGAATGACCTTTATTTGCGAACCAGGCGAACCTTCTTCACCTCTTTCTTTCTTTTCGAAGAGTTTTCATTTGGGAGAGACTGTTGATTAATGTGTGGTGTTGCATGCTTAATATCCACGCTTTGTGACTAGATAAAGGTCCTATTCATGCTTAGTGATTAGATGAATAAGTTAATCTTTACAGTCATATTCCAGCATGGTTTTCAATTTTCTGAAAGAAATTATCACATCTAAGATACTTCTAATTAATCACATATAGGATAGAAATGTTTAGTTGGGATTGATTTAAAGGGAAGTACTTGTAAAAGTTCTGTTTTTTTTGTTAACCATTTATTTGTTTATAGAATCATTAAGAGCCACTTTCATCTGCCTTAATGTACCTTTTGCTTAAAAAGAATAGGCTAAAATTCAAAATTTACCGCGACTATAGATCTCAGCCTATAGCTATGTTTAAAAAAACGCGGCAATACACTTGTTGGACCTATATTCATAGTGAATAGGCTGCACGTGTAAACGCAGCTATAGAAAACACAGCTATAGACCAAATGAGGCTATAGCCACATTTTTAGGGTCTATAGCCGCGTATATAGCCTCTAAGTTTCATAACTCCTCAATTCAGTCATTCGTTAACTTGACATCCATTGTTGTCATTTAGCAGCCCCTTCCTCCCACCCCCTACCCCACCCAAAACGACGTTTTGGCATTATTTTAATATTTATTTCTTAATTTAAAAAACCCATAAATTAAAAGAACCATAGTCCCTAACTGTATTTGAAGAACAAAAAAAAAAAAAAAAAAAAAACCCACCCACAAAATCAAATCCCTAATTCAATAGTTTGAGAGAAATTAAGAGATTGAGAGATCGAGAGGCCAGTGAAGGAGAGCGAGAGTTTACTAAACTTACCCAAAGGTGTATTGGCCAAAGCCAAGTACACCTCTTGGAATGAAGCCACTGAGTGAATCTCCTAGAGCCGAGCCACCGAAAACACCTCCATTTGTCTCTCTCTCCCTCTCGTTCTCTTCTTTCTCTTTCTTCCTCTCTGTCTTTCAATTATCGGGTTAGGATATTGATTTTGGTAGATGGGGTTTCTATTTCATTTCTTTAGAAGACATTGTTTGGTTCTTTTAAGTTTTAATTTATGGTTTTTTTTTTAATTAAGAAATACATGTTATATTAAATACTAAAATAAGCCCAAAACGACATTGTTTTAGGGGGCTTAACGGCAGCAATGGATGACAAGTTAACAGAAGACCGAATTGAGAAGTTTTAAAATTTAGAGGATTGAAATGAACGAATGGAAACTTAAATGACTAAAATGATAAGATGTGAAACTAAATAGTGAATTTGCATTTTGGCCAAAAGAATATATATCTTTAATCAGTATATATACTTGTAAGATATACTGTTAATATAAGTGAATATTATTAGGAAGTCATTATATCATGAAAATCTTAATCATAGTGGAAAAAATTAATCATGGCAATCATTGATGTGATTAGTTCTATTTTTTTGGCTTTAATTATGTTGATTTGTTTAGACCCCAAAAACACACGTTAACCAATTTTAATGCCAAGTAATTAATTAATCAAATTATGGACATCTTTTGAGAGGAATGAACAATGGAACAAACCATTCTACAATAAAAATTATTGGGTTGAACTATAATTTTAAGAGTTGAAGTTTAATTCTAAGCCACATATCCAATCAATTGTCATTTGTATCCAGAAATTTGGGAACAGTCAAACATAGGAAAAGGTTAAGCCAATATTCCAGCAAAAAATTATCACGGCGCCATTGCAAGGGAAATTGTTGCAAGAAAATAATGAGCATTTCCTATAAATAATAATAATAACCTAAAATGGATAATTCTCTTGTTTTTATGATATATCACCCAATTCCAACTTGATTTTTGCCATGGACAGTCAAATTGAATGAAATATATATATATATATATATATATATATATATATATATATATATGAAGAGCACTCAATGATCAAATTACTAACAAAAATGAAACAAGATCACTATGAATACATAATCAAACATCAATTCCAAAAAAAAAAAATTTTAAAATAAAAAGGCCAAAATAAAAATAATTCCAAACTTTAAGGTTTAAAGCCCACTTTAGCCTAATTATTATATTAAAAAAATACATATAATGAAAAATACATGTGACATTGACATTATTTTTTATTTTTAGAGGAACGTGGATAATAATTCAAATTAGTATGTAACGAGAAGGAGAAGGAAGAGAAGGAAGCTATCCTTCAAAGTTAAAATAGGTTTGAAAGAAAATCTTGTTCTTATTTTTTTCTTGAAGATGCGGACTTTATTTATTTATTGAAAAACAAACACTCCACAAAGCCAGCAAAGAAAAAGACTACAATAGGACTCCAACGAAACTGACACATGAAATTCTTGTCCGATTTGATGGGTCAGGGTCTGGACCAGGGTTTAATAATTGTGGCATGCACTTTGTCTCATTGGACTGGGTTTCTTGAACAAGGCTTCTTGTGAAATTTGCTGGAAACAATTGGCCTTAACAATGCATGAATGCATTGAATGGGCAATCAATTGAGAATTTGAGATGGACCTTCTTTGACCTTCTTTGACCTTTGGAAAAAGATTGGCTATGGTTGCAGCCGTAAATGAAATGTGTATTTGTTACGTGCATTACACATGATATAAACATGTGTAATTCCTATTTCGACCTTAGGTGGTGGATCGGACAAATTGACTTGGGCTGGATCTCCTAAGGGGGTTTTTGATGTCAAAAGTGCTTATGGGATTTTTATGGATTCTACTAATAATAGTACCTTTTCAGCTAGTTGGATCTGGAAGACAGATCTGCTTCCTAAAATTAAAATGTTTCTTTGGTTGTGTACCCATAATAGTATTGGGGTCAAATATTGTTTAAGAAAAAGAGGGGTGGTCCAAGATGAGGTTTGTCCTTTTTGCTGCAATGGTGTTGAAACCATTCTTCATGCATCCACTTGAAACAAGTGTGGAATCAGCTAGGGGTAAATACTTCTAATTTTGATTTTTGGCACTATAACTTGTTAGATTGGTTGTCACTTATTGCTAGATCAAATGAGAAGCTGCATGATACGGGTCTTCCTTGGAAAATGGTTTTTCCTTTTGCTATTTGGAACATATGGAAGAGTAGGAATGCTTTCATTTTTAATGGGAAAGTGAGAAGTCCAAAGCTGGTTGTGGATATAGTGTACCAAGCCAAAGAGTTTTTTCACTGTGTTGCAACTCCTAGGTTGGGGAACCGTAGAATCATTAGATATATTCGTTGGGAGAGGCCTGAGCAAGGTTGGAAGAAATTAAACACAGATGGGGCTTGCATGGGGCTCCACGGGGTGGCTGGTTGTGGGGGTTTGGTTAGGAGTGCAGAGGGGCAGTGGGTTGCTGGCTTCAGTAAGAGGATTGGGGTCACTTCCAGTTGTGCCGCTGAGATGTGGGGTCTACGAGAAGGCCTTCAGCTTTGTTGCAACTTAAATATTAGTTGTCTTGAAGTTGAGATGGATGCCAAGTCCATTGTTGATGCTGTAGGGAACCCAGATTATGTTAATAACATTATCTCCCCTATCTTGGATGATTGCAGGCAGCTGATAAATAGGTTCCAACATGTCCGTATCAAGCACTGCTTCCGGCAAGCAAATCAGTGTGCTGATGGTTTAGCTAAGAAAAGCTTAAGGATGTTTGCTAATTTTCGTATTTTTGATAGTCCGCCTGTGGACATTTTAGATGTTTTTGAGGGAGACCTCAATGGGATGTATTCCTCTAGGATATGTCCTGACTTTTCCTTTGTTGTTTAGCTTTTCTTAATGTTATCGTCTTTCACCAAAAAAAAAAAAAAACATATATCATGTTTCTATTATTAATTCTAAGTTTGTAGCTAAAATTCGTAACCCTTTTTATGGGCATTTTTTTTCCTTCTTTTTTTTTTTTTTTTTTTTTTTTTTTTTTTTTTTTTTTTTTTTTTTTTCTCTTTTGCTAGCAGTTGGCCCATGGGCCACGGCATAGAAAATATTGATATGGATCTTTTTCACAATACAAGAATCAGCTCAATGGTCCAAAATGTTTGTAGCAGAAAATGAAATGTGTATTTGTTATGTTGCAACTTGCATGTGCATTGCACATGAAATCATGTACAGGAATACAGTTATTTTCTTATTATTAGTTCCAAATTTGTAGCTAAAATTCATGCTTAGCCTTTTTATGGCATTTTGTTTTTCTCTTTGCTAGGGTTGGCCTACGGGCCATGGCATAAAAAATGTTGATATGGATCTTTCAACACTATAAGAATCAGCCCAATGGGCCAAAATTTGGGCTACAACATACAAAAGCTTTATATCTATAATAAAACTGTGGGCTTGGGCTTGGGCTTGGGCTTGGGCTTGGGCTTTGATATAGGTATAAAGCTTTATGGGCCTTAAAAGCATATAAATAAAAATATCTAAAAAATAATTTTCTTTTCTATTGAAATTTAGTTATATAATGCTTAGAAAGGACTATCTTCCGTAAGGTGCTTAGTGCACTACTATCATGTCATTGAAAAGAAATATACTGCAATTTGGCTAATAATTCTTTAGTAAGTGCATATTGCAACAGTTTGTAAAATGACTTATTTCTTTAATTAGCGCACGAATAACTTTACCAATTTTTTTTTTAAACACACTATGGGTCTGTTTGTTTTGCACGTCTGGCGTTTCAGGCATTTTTTTTTTTTTTTTTTTTAACCAGCTCCTATTGCACTGTTCATGAGAACAGTAATTTTAAAAGTGAACAGTAACCGAAAAAAGATTTTTTATTATTTTCAATTTTCAGCAAAATAAGTGGTATCAAAATGCACACTATATTTGTATCGAATGTATTTGTTAAACAAGATAAGCCAATCAAAAGAAGTTGTCTTAAACATATATATACTAAATAAACTAGAAAAGTTTGAAGGTCATTCCTTAATTATTACCTTTTACCACTAGGTCATTATTGTGGTAATGGAATTCTTTTGCAGGTCTTTTTATTTTTATTATTATTTTTATTATTATTTTTATTTTTTTGTGTTCAATGCACATGTAATCCTCTAATACATAAGAAGTTAGGCCCAATGTAGTTTGGGGAGCCTAGTCTAAAATTAGTGCCAATAGGTAATTCTTTGGGCGTTACAAATTTACAATTGCATTTTTCCCCCTAAGTAATGAAATAACATTATAAATGTCTAAATAATGTAAAAGAGATTTTTTCCTTATAAAATAAGTAAACAATAACTTATAATGTTCATAATATAAAGGAGAGTAAAAATAACAATGCTTAAGACTTATCTTGTATTTTGTGGACAAAATGGGCTTTTGCATTTTTTAAAAAAACAATCTAGCATTTTGCCCTCTTTCCTAAACTAATTAGGGAAATGCTTCTCTTTTGAAACTCGATTTATGATAAATCGAATTAGGCCCTATAGCGGCATTTTTAAAGAGCTTATAATAATGTTTTCATGACCTATAGTGATGTTTTGTAACTCGACCTATATGAAATCGAGTTATAGGTAAATAAAAAATTTAAAAAAAAAAATTGTCTATAACTCGATTTCATGGATATCGAGTTACAAAACGCTACTATAGGTCTTGAAAACGTCATTATATGTCCTTAAAAATGCCACTATAGGGCTGCAATTTTTTTTTTTTATAACTTGATTTATCATAAATCGAATTTCAAAAGAGAGGCATTTCCCTAATTAGTTTGTGAAAAAGGGCAAAATGCTGGATTATTTTTTCAAAAAGGGCAAAAAGCAATTTTGTCCTGTATTTTGTTGAGGCTCCTTTTGCTATGAAAAAGCAATGTAAAGTTCAACAACAAAGGAAAGTTTAGTAAACTATAGTGTTGTCATAGTCTATTGCCATGGTATTTTGCCACAATATGTTGTCGTGGTGGAAGGCATTTAGGAGTGTCAGACCTGATAAAGAAGTCGACAGCATTAACGAATCATCTAGTGGTATTACGTGGGACATTTTGCAATGTATAGGCTTGTGAGCACTTAGAGCATTCGCAATGGGTCAAGGATATGCCAAATGTAATCAAAATTTAGCATTCAGACTTAATTTGTCTCAACAGTCGGAAGGCTAAACATGAAAAAATGTAAATTTTTTTGGCATTGTGCTACAGTACCATCATACATTTATGATGGTACTATAGCACTATGCCAAAACAAAATAATATAGTAACATTTTAATCAGCGTTGAAGCTCTCATTGATAGTTGGTATGGGGTTTCTCTTCACACGGTTTGAGCTTGCTCATCCCCTCTCTCTTTCGCCATCGTTGCCAAGCTTCTCTCTTTCTCTCTGAATCACCAAGCCTCTCTCTTTCTCATCGAATCGCCATCGCTGTCACCAAGCCTTTCTCTTTCTCTCTGAATGTCTCTGCCAAATGCCGATTCACCCTCACCCATCTCCAAATCCCTTTATCGATTTACTCATCTCATAAACCCACCACTTTAGATAGCTCTACCCATTTAACTCTTCACTCTATCACTCTCTCTTCAAACCGAGATTCTCAAGGGTTTTTGGGTTTGGGTTAAGATTTTGTTTGCAAAATCTCAAAATGAAGCTTTGTCGGTGTAGGGGGTTTTGTGCCCTCTTGGTGATTAATCGGTCTCTCATCGGATTAGTGGAGGAGGTTAGGCTATCCTGAGAGCAAGCTTGGTGCTGGTCATAACATATCGTGAAAAATCAAATCAAATCAAAATCAAAATCTAAGCAATATGCTAGATGGGTTTTGATCAATATATTCGAGTTTTTGTGTTTGTGTTTCTTTTCTCTCTCTGCAAGAAAAAGGGGGATTCAGCTTGTGTTTGTGTTTGGGATTTGATCAAAGAATTGTTGTTGATGTTTGTAGAGGTGGGATTCAGCTTCATCACGAGGGGGTTTTCGCTCTCTGTCACGGGATTAGCATCTTTAGAAAGTTTGCTCAGGTTCAACTTTAATTACTAGTAAGTTTCGCTCTCTATCTATTTCTCTCCCTTCTCTCTTTTCTCTTTGTTTTTATACCCCTCTGTAAAACCTTTCTTTGATAAGCTTTTTTCCCCCTCACAAATTGGTGCTAGTCATAACATATCGTGAAAAATCAAATCAAATCAAAATCAAAATCTAAGCAATATGCTAGGTGGGTTTTGATCAATATATTCGAGTTTTTGTGTTTGTGTTTCTTTTCTCTCTCTGCAAGAAAAAGGGGGATTCAGCTTGTGTTTGTGTTTGTGTTTGGGTTTTGATCAAAGAATTGTTGTTGATGTTTGTAGAGGTGGGATTCAGCTTCATCACGAGGGGGTTTTCGCTCTCTGTCACGGGATTAGCATCTTTAGAAAGTTTGCTCAGGTTCAACTTTAATTACTAGTAAGTTTCGCTCTCTATTTATTTCTCTCCCTTCTCTCTTTTCTCTTTGTTTTTATACCCCTCTGTAAAACCTTTCTTTGATAAGCTTTTTTCCCCCTCACAAATCATTCAACAAGTCCTCCTTGCAAAGGTTAATAGATCTATAATAGTAATTATTTTATTCATTTTTACCAAAATCTCAATTTTATTAGATAATCGGTGTTCTTGTTTAGTGATTTTTTCTTCAACAAATTAATATGTTGTATGCAAAGGTTCTATCAGTGGTTTTTGTTGTGTTCAACTTTATGGTGTTTATTTGATTTCTATTTGTACATGTTGGCTATGTATAGGTTGTGTTTGCAGATATATTATGCAGAGTATATTTTGAGTTATATTTGCTACTGTATTCTATTAATATTTGGTTGTGTAAGGGCTAGTATTTCTGTAATAAAAAATTACTGTAGTATATATAGTCAAAATATATTGATTAGGAGCTATCAACATATATTGTTTTGATTATGAGTTGTTAACGTATATTGTAGGATGTTGCTATATGTGAGAAGCTGCCACAAAAATATTATGATTAGCTTATACTGATTGTAAAGATACAAATAAGAATTGATTTGAGTTTTCAGCATAATCATAATATGTGAAGACTCTGAATTTATATATGAATGTACAGATGGTCAGATACAAATTAAGTATTTAAGATACAATGAGTTTAAAATACACAACTAGATATATTGTATGAGTTTATGGAGCTTATATGTATGAGAACTATATATATATATATATATATATATATATTGTATGTTACTGTCCATAACTATAGTGAAAATTTAGTTTGATTACATTAGTTGGGTGTACATAAGTTTCATATTATACATGTTTTAAGTTATACAAGAAATGTTATAAAAAATTTATGCATACCAAACACTAGAAAATGAGATAGTCTTCCAAAAAATGTTCTTTAGAAAATGACCCGTTTTCCAAAAAACGTTAATGGTTAAACAAACAGAGTGTTAAATTTTACAAGAAATGTTACAAAAAGTTTGTACATACCAAACACTGGAAAACATTCTCAAGCTCATCTTCAAGGTAATTATCAAACACCAGAAAATGAGATAGTTTTCTAAAAAATGTTATCTAGAAAATAACCAATTTTCTAGAAAACATTAATGCTGAAACAAATTGAGCAAAAAGGTAGAGTATAACTCAAGGGAAGGGGATATGCTCTTCCTCCTTGTTGAACTTTAACATCCACAAGCAATGATTAAAAAGATCCCTTCTATTTCATACTTGGTCTGCTATTATTTTGCTGGTTTCATATACTAATTGACTTCATACACTAACTGTTTTAAATTCCCTATTTAAAAGGGATGGATACATAAGAAGACATATCACTATATGCTAATATCTTGCAAGAGGATTCCAATTTTGTGGCACCATTTTAAAGTGGGTCTCAAAATACTTCAATGCCCATCCAAGAGTCTTTACCAGAAGTTGAAATCGTCACCTCTAATCCAACAAAACGTGGTGGCAACTTCAGTGTAGATAAGGACAACTTCTTCATCTTTGCATGGCTTAACATTAGCACGGATGCTGTGCATGGTATTGACCAAATGGCTGAAAAATTCTAGGAGAAAATTTGGCAATACTTTTGAGAGAACAATACTTACGGAACCATACATTCTGCTTCCTTCCTATTAAGTCGATGAGGAACAATTAATAGGGAGACAAGTAAGTTTGCTGGGTTCATGGCTAAAGTTGAAGCTCGAAATCAAAGTGGTGCGACTGACCAAATGAAGGTATAAATTATATTGTAATGGTGTCACAATATTAATTTTCGAATAGTTTCAAGACACTAATTATTTTATTTATTTATTTTTAAATTTAGTTGGAAGATGCAAAGGCTCTATATAAAGCTTTATCACTCAGCAAAAAAACAGCTTTTGCATTTGAACATTGTTGGTTTATGTTGAAGAACCAACCAAAGTAGAGTGTGTCTAAGGAAAGATCAAAAGGACTCCCTTAAATTCCAAGTTCAATTGATCAAGTTGGTAGTGATGATGATGACACAATGGTTCTAGAGAGACCAATTGGTAGAAAAGCCGAAAAGGCTAAGTGAAAGAGAACAGATGGTGATAAGGGTTTTGAGGATTATTTGGAAAAAAAATTGCAATATATTCAAGAATTACATGTATGTGGATTTTTTGCAAAAGCCCTAGAGGCGAATAGGAAGGATGTAAAGCGTGCATTTGGAGTGCTTCAAGCAAGATTCGCAATTGTGCGTGGACTTATAAGATTTTTCTATAGTGAAACGCTCCAAGACATCATGAAAGCGTGCATAATTCTTCATAACATGATCATTGAGGATGAGTGAGATGTAAATGAAGCGGTGGAATTAGATTATGAGCAAATTGATGACAATCCTACTATACAACTGTCACGGGAGCACATAAATGAATTTACGGAGTTCATTGAAACCCATCAATGTATTTGAGACCATGAAATTCATTCTCAACTCTAATCAGACATCATTGAGCATTTATGACAATTACAAGGGGAGTTGTAGGAACTTAAGTGTGTGAGTTATGCATGTGGGGTTTTATTGTAATTTGATATACGTACGAGTCTTCTAAAGACAACATTGATAGTTATGTATGTGGATTGCATCTATATATATGTGTGTGGATTTTAAAGTTGGTAGGTTAAGTACATTGATATTTGGCAGGTTGCATGTATATTATGTATGTGGATTTTAAAAATTGGTAGGTTGAATTCATTGATATTTAGCAGGTTGCATGTATGTGGATTTTTAAATTGGTAGGTTGAGTACATTGATATTTGGCAGGTTGCATATATATGTGTGTATATGAATTGCTAAAGTTAGCAAGTTTGAGTAAATTGATATTTGGCAGGTTCTTTCTCAAATAAAAAAAAAAAGGAAAAATTGGCAGGTTCTATATGTGTGTGTGTGTGTGTGGATCATTAAAGTTGGCAGGTTGACTACATTGATATTTAGTAGGATGCATCAATAAATATGTATGTGGATTTTACATTGATATTTGGCAGGTTTATTGGAATATATATGTATGTGGATTATTAAAGTTGGCAAGTTTGAGTACATTGATATTTGGTAGGTTCTTTCTCAAAAAAAAAAAAAAAAAAAATTGGCAGTTTGTTGAAAATATATGTATGTGGATCTATATATGTTGAAAATATGACTATTGGCAGGATGTGGATCTATATATGTTGAAAATATAACTGTTGGCAGGATGCAAAGGCTCTATTGAAAATGTGACCGTTAGAATAGTTGTTGAATTTGAAAAAAAAAAAAAAAGACTGTTGGAAAGAAATGATAAAGAAAGATTAAAAAATAATATTTTAATAAAATGGTATTGAAAATGTGACCCTTGGAATAGTTGTTGAATTTGAAAAAAAAAAATGACTGTTGGAAAGAAAGATTAAAAAATAATATTTTAATAAAATGGTAAAATAATAGAGTTTTGGAATATTAGGTGTATTGTAAAATGGTATGGTATATTTGATAAAATAACTTTTTGAGATGGTAAAATAAGATAGAATGACATTTTCCATTCTGAATACTCTTTTATTCTCACTAATTTACAAAGAGGAAATCTACAACAAAACATTCAAGTTAGTTGGACCATAAACTTGCCATGCGGAAGCTTCTGTTGGGGTTCCAAGAAAGTAAAATATTGCAGATGATAATATGATGAAGTAAGAGGAGAATTTGTTTGGACGAGAGAGAGTGAGAGTCGGTGTGTGCATGCTTGGTAGAAGGTTTTTTAGAAGCTAAGTGAATGAGATTTAGAAGGAGATTCTCCTTTTATACTAGGTTTGGTTTGGTTTGGTTTATGCAAAATAAAGATGTCTTTGGTCTGCTAAATAAATCATGGCCTTTTGTCTTAAATATGAAGGGATTTAAGGGTCTTTACATTAGGAAGAAAGTTTTGGCAGTCTTAGCTTAGTTGGGAAATTATAAAGTGAAAGTAACACTTGGCTTTAGTTACAAAGGGAATATGTTTTCTTGAAAAGTCAAAGAGTATATGGGGGCATTTAGTTTAGTGGATTACAACTTTCATTGGATCATAAATTGTATTGACAGGGATAATTGAGAGGAAATAATGAGGAGTTATGATGCACACGGTCAAATTGAGTCAAACTCTTGATTCATGAGCTTCAAGCTAACATCACTAAGGGGATAACTACGCATTCTACCACTCACCAAAAATCACTCCCACTTCTCCCCTCACTGAAAATCTGAATTTGTCCATGAGCTTGGGCCATGAGTTAGAAATATTAGATGCTAGCTTACTGGGTATGATTCCCTTGTATACTGATAGCCAGTGACGGAACTATGCATAGGCTGAGGGGGGCCACTGCCCCCCCCCCCCCCCCCCCCCAACACAAAAAGATTTTGAAAGGCCAAAGACTATTATGTATATCTATACAGAAGTCTAGAATTTTTTCCCCAAAATTTATATTTTGGCCCCCCTTTCTCAATATACTTTTCAAATTGGCCCATGAAATCAAAACAGAAAAATTATTTGACCATTCCAGCATTCCATTTGCCCAAGAAAATCAAAAACCTTAATTCAATCATTTGGACAATTCACGAAACCGGATAACAAAAAAACCTTTAGACAAGGTTTGGTCTCATGGATGGATCTCTCTTCCTTCTTTGATATGATCTTTTCTCTGTCCACTCACTTTCTCTTTGCCTTGTGGTGTGTTGTGACTTGTGAGGTGGCTGCTACTCTACCTTTCGTTAATCTTTAAGTGATAAAGGTGGAAAGTGGAAACTTTTATTCCAAAACTATCAGTGAAAATTTTTACAAGTAGCCACAAAATCAGGGCGCCTACTAACAATCCAATAACAGGGGTACACGGTACACCTATGTTTTTATTTAATTTTTATTTCTTTTTTATAAAGAGTAAACCTTTTGTTAGAATTTAGAAAAAAGGGATAGGTTAAGATGTAGTTATTAATATAGGTTAATATAGAATAATGTAAAAATATTAAATAAATTAAAAAAAATTTAAAGAAAAGATTAAAGAATCAGTCCAACTTGAATCGAACCAAAGAACCTAGAAGTTTAGAACCATTAATTTTATCAGTTTTCTTTGCAGACATAATTTTAAAACCATGATAAATTCCTATAATTTTTTTATAAATAATTCGACAGCGACAATAAGAAGAAGGGGGGTTTCGAACCCTGCATGTCTTCGTTTACACACACTAAGAACTAAGAAGTGTCAGTTGAGTTACAAAAATATTGATTATAAATCCTTATAATTAATATGACTTTTATTTTAGATTATGGAAAAGTCAATTACAATGTTTGATTTATTTATAAGAAAAAATACAAATTATTTGAGAACTGTAGGGACTCAAAATGTAATGGACCCTTGACAATAAAAATTGTAGAGATGTGGGTAGAAGGGCTAGACACCAACATAGCAAACAGTAGATGACATGAAAGTCATAAGGATGATTGCCCAGTTAATTTGACTAAGTACCTTCTGTGAGGATAAGGACCATGATTTTGGTTAGGCGTTGATGAAGATCTTTGTCAAGATTTTGGCTAAATGTTTGTGAGGATTATGTTGATTTTGGTTAAGTGTTTGGGGAATGTCTTCGTCCTCGGTTCGGTCCGAGGATCTCTTTTACTTAGAGTTTATCTCAATCCTGTCCCTTTTTCTTAGGACTGATCCCCCCCTCCTTTTTGTTGGGAATCTTCTTGGTTATATAGTATTGTTTTAATTAATCTTAGCCGTCCATCTGTCGGTTATCCAAACTCTGCGTATAAGAGTTTGTCCCATCATCTGCTTTTACAGCTTTATGTTAGTTCTCAGCCGCCTTTGCAGACTTTCCATTAGTTGGAGTGACCAAGGCACCTGAGTTTGCTGGTCACTTCACCATTAAAGCGGCCAGAAGGTTGGTGGCGTAAGTTTAAGGGGTGAGAGATATTTTCATTCTATCAATGTCGGTTGGCCGAGGAGGTGTGCATCCTCGGCGAGGCCCCTTGAGGGCCTGGGCTTTTCCCTTTTACCCTCGGCCTCTATATTCTCCTCAGCGCGGGCCTTGGGCCGGCTATGGAGTGGGCCGGGGTTGTTTAAATATTTGGGGCCCCACAAGAACCAATACTGATGATACAACTTTTAGTATTAATGTACCAATTTCTAAAAATTTTCAAAAATTTTTTTTTTGGCCCCCCCTAAGTTCAAATTCTGATTTCGTCCCTGCTGATAGCTATATGATAAGGGTTATATTTTTTGCAGTCGACTTACATGGATTTAATATTAGATCTTTTATTTGATTAAAAAAATTACTAACTGAGTTAATTAGAATTGTGTTTATGAGATAGTTAGTTAGAATTCAAATCCTACTTTGTTACACCATTTTTTTAATAACTAAAATCAAATTTATATTCTATCATTCATGACAATAAGCAATGAAAAGATATAATCATATAGTTTATTTGACTAAAAAATACCAAAAAAAAAAAAAAAAACAAACAAACAGACAAACAAAAACAAAAAAGCGAATTTTTTTAAATAATCAAAATAAGTCAATAATTATTTCAACAATCACAATACATATTTGCTGTGGGGTCAGTTGCTTAACAGAGAGTTCATAGAAAATGGGCTTGAGGCCCAACGTCCCATTCCGAGGACACTCACCTGTCCGAGGACACTCATATGTCCGAGGATGAGTATTATTCCTCAAACTAGCGTCCGAGGTGAATGTAACTGTTCTAATTATTAGGAAACTTCACAAAATTACATGCAAACTAACTAATGAATATTGAATAAAGGAGGAACCGGGAAAGGTAACAAATATCTCCTAAAAGCTGCTACCTCCACATTAAATGCTTCCCAACTAACTCTCTGGCCGCATTAATGTGGAGGTGATACCTGAACAGTAACTAAGCAGCCTTATGACCCATAAGCGGAGGATTTGGGAAGTTCTGGATGGGACAGAAAGAAGTTTTCAGAATGGAACTTACACGTGTACGGTGAAAGCAGGACGGAGAAGGTAGTATATAAGGTAAAATCGGAGTACACTAGAAGGACTTTTGGAGAAAAAAGAGAAAAGGAGAGAGAGAAAAAGAGAGATTACAGTGAACTTAAAATATCCCAGTAAAACCTAGCCGAGAGAAAGAAGAAAGGTGGTAGAAAAATAGTTTAAGGCTTTCTTTACGAGAGAGTGATTATGTCATTTTTCTACCCATAGGGCCTAGCTCTTACGCCTGCTCTCTAAAAATTTTATTGTTTAGGATCCAATACAATTTGAGTCCTTACAATTGGCGCCGTCTGTGGGGAGAGCTTGGTCCAGTTGTAGAGAAAGGCAAGTGTAGAGTTTAAGATGGAAGAGGGAGCACCACAGCAACTAGTGGCAGACCCACTGCAGATGGATGCTAATCCACACCAGGCAGAGTCCAGAGGCTCTCAACATGGTAATCCGCTAGTAGTGCGTGAACAAAGGGACGATCGTGAGGGAAGTGCTCAAACACACCACCATGATAGAGGTTATTCCTGGGGGAAAAGCCACATCTCCCAAGTAAAGAACGACAGGGGCATGCAGCATGAGATTAACAAGCTAAAAAGGAAATTACAGTACGAGCGACGGAAGCATACGGCTCACAACTCCGAGGATTCCCCTGAGGAATCAAATGCCACCAGTTACAGGCCGAGGTCGAAAACCCCACCCAATGAGTCTTTTTCAGGTGGTGAGAAGCACTATCGCGAACGAAAGCATGAGAGTCCACCTCGCGAAGGAGTGGGGAACGACGCGCTGAACAGAGCGATGAGCCAGGTCTCTAAGTCGCCCTTCACGCGACACATTGAGGACGCAGATCTTCCTCGTCGGTTCCATCAACCTGCGTTCACAATTTATAACGGCCGGACAAATCCAGTGGAGCATGTTAGCCACTTCAGCCAGAGAATGGCCATTTATTCTAAGGACGAAGCCTTGATGTGTAAGGTTTTCCCATCTAGTCTAGGTCCGGTGGCAATGAGGTGGTTCGATGGGCTGAGAGTGAACTCTATTGATTCCTTTGAGAAGCTCATCCAAGCTTTTGGCGCTTGCTTTATTACCTGCCGGAGGGCCGTTTAGCCCTTGGGATCGTTGCTATCCATGTCTATGCGAGAGGGGGAAACCCTAAAGGCTTACTCTGACAGATACTGGGAGATGTACAACGAGATAGATGGAGCCAATGAGAACGTGGCCATTAATACCTTTCAAGAGGGCCTTCCGATCGAGCATGATCTGAGGAAATCTCTGACTGGTAAACCTGTTACCAGCGTGCGACAACTTATGGACCGAATTGACAAATACAGAAGGGTAGAAGAGGACCAAATAAAGGGTAGAGGTAAGGCAAAGGTGATCCCGCAGGAGAGAAGGGATTTCAGGTCGGACAGGTATAACAATAATCATCTTCGGAAGGAGTTGGGGGACAACCAGGGTCTGCCAACCCCCAGGTGGTTAGTGCGGTGTTCCGAGAACCAGTCCAACGTGTTCTGGAAAAGATAAAAAATGAACCATTCTTTAGGCTGCTCAATAGAATGGCAGGGGACCCTGCAAAACGCAATCAAAACCTTTACTGCCAATACCACCAAGACCATGGGCACACTACTGAAGATTGCAGAAACCTATGGGATCACTTAGAACAATTGGTCCAAGAAGGAAAGTTGACCCACCTTCTGCATCATTCCAGTGGATGAGGAAGTCAAGCAGGTTCAACATTCCGAGGAGATGCCTCTTCGGGAGCCCCCCTAGGCACAATAAACGTTATATTTGCTGCCCCAGGGAGAACAGGGTCTTACCCCTCCAGGATAATGTCTGTGTCTCAACGTTTGGAGGGTGGCTCTAGTTCAGTGCCGAAGAAGGCAAAACTAAGCACCTCTCTGGTATTGGGATTTTCAGATGAGGACAAGAGAGGAACCATACAGCCACATGATGATGCCTTGGTGGTTACGCTTAGGATCGGTGGTTATGACGTGAAAAGGGTGATGATTGATGAGGGAAGTGCGGCCGAGGTGATGTATCTTGATCTATACAAGGGGTTGAATTTGACGCCACAGGATCTAACAGCTTATTGCTCCCCGTTGGTAAGTTTTGAGGGTAGATCGGTCATTTCGATGGGTATGATAAGGTTACCAGTGTAGGCTGGGTCAGACGTGGTGGAGGTGGATTTTATAGTGGTAGACGTTTTTCTCTGTATACAACGATTTTGGGCAGGCCCTGGTTGCATACTCTGGGGGCTGTTTCTTCCACTCTGCATTAGAAGATTAAATATCCATCAGGAGGCCAGGTGTCAGAAATATTGGGAAATCAGGCCATGGCAAGGCAGTGCATGATAGCGGCTATCCAACACCGACCAGAGGTGAACACGTCGGCTACGGTTGAGAGCGATTTATAGCAATCAATGAATGAAGGAACACTACCTAGCACATCCGCCGAGGAAGTGGAATGTGAGGAGGTGGAGAGGGTGAATGTTGGTGATGATCTAGACAAGTACTTTCAGGTTGGAGCATTGTTGCCTCGATTGGAGAAAGATCAGTTGATCGAGGTTCTAAGGAGAAATATTGATGTGTTTGTGTGGAATGCCTATGAGGCCCCAGGGGTGGATCTAGATTTTATCTGTCATCATTTGAATGTCAGTTCTTCAGCTATTCTGAAGAAACAACCAGCTCGGCGTCCGTCCAGATTACATGCCGAGGCTATTAAAGAAGAGGTGGACAAACTCAAAAAGGCTGGGGCTATCAAAGAAGTGTTTTACCCTCAGTGGTTGGCAAACACAGTAGTAGTGAAGAAGAAAAATGGAAAATGGCACATGTGCGTTAATTTTACAGATCTTAATAAAGCCTGCCCTAAGGATCCTTTCCCTATGCCCCGTATAGATCAGTTGGTTGATGCAACAGTAAGCCATCCTCGGATGAGCTTCCTAGATGCCTTTCAGGGGTATCACCAGATCCCACTGGCACAGGTTGATCAAGAGAAGACTGCTTTTCTCACTCCCAACGGAAACTATCATTATAAGGTGATGCCCTTTGGTTTGAAGAACGTGGGGTCAACTTACCAGCAGATGATGACAAAAATGTTTGAGCCACAGTTGGGCAAAAACATAGAGGTTTATATTGATGATATGGTAGTAAAGAGCAAGGTAGTAGTCGAGCATGTGAAGGACCTCACCAGCACATTTGAGGTTCTGAGAAAGCATAGATTACGACTGAATGCATACAAATGCTCATTTGGGGTATGTTCAGGGAAGTTTTTGGGCTACATAGTGACCCACCGAGGAATCGAAGTGAACCCTGATCAGATCAAAGCCATAAAAAACTTGCAACCTCCTCGGAATCCCAAGGAGGTCCAGAGGTTGACTGGGATGACAGCTGCTCTAAACAGGTTCATATCAAGGTCAGCGAAAAGGTGCAGACCTTTTTTCCTTTTACTTCACAAATGGAAAGGGTTTGAATGGACTGAGGAGTGCGCTTAAGCATTTCAGCAGCTCAAGGAATATCTATCTTGGCCCCCCATAATGTCCAGCCCTGAGGTGGACGAGGTCCTCTTTGCCTACTTGGCGATAGCCACTTATGCTGTTAGTTTTGTTATGATACGAGTGGACAACGGTGTGCAGCGGCCAGTCTACTACGTGAGCAAATCACTTCATGAGGCTGAAGTGCGTTATTTACCACTGGAGAAGGCCATTTTGGTAGTGGTGCATGCTACAAGGAAACTCCCCCATTACTTCCAGGCACATACGGTGGTTGTTCTGACTCAGTATCCACTTAGGGCTGTACTTCGGAGTGCAGACTATACTGGCAAGGTTGCTAAGTGGGGCACAATCCTTAGGGCTTTCGATATAAAGTATATGCCTCGTACTTTTGTGAAAGATCAGGTTCTCGCTGATCTGGTGGCTGAATTTGTTGAAGGCCCTAAGGAAATAGGTGCAAGCCAGCATGGCATGGATGAAAAATCGGTTGGTCTTATCTCCACGCAACGCTCCTCTCCCTGGAAAGTGTACGTGGATGGAGTAGCAAACCAAAAGGGGTCAGGAGTGAGGCTGGTTTTAATATCGCCTGAAATGGCCATCGTCGAGAAGTCTTTAAGGTTGGGATTCTCGGCCACCAACAATGAGGCGGAGTATGAAGCTTTGTTAGCAGGAATGACGACGGTCAAAAAGCTTGGTGGAAAAACAGTGGAGATGTTCTCGGATTCAAGCCTAGTCGTGGGCCAAGTCAGAGGAGAGCTAGAAGCTCGAGACGCCAGAATGCAAAGCTACTTGAGCAGGGTTAGGCGTATGCAAACAGATTTTGAATCTTTTGAATTATCCCACATCCCTAGAGGTGGAAATGCGCATGCAGACTCTCTGGCTACCCTTACTACCTCCTCGGCACAGAACTTATCTCGAATTATCGTGGTTGAAGATTTGAGCTCACCCACTCCAGTAGCGGAGAACTCTATTCAGGTCAACCAGATCAGCTCAGCGCCTAGTTGGATGGATCCTATAACGGTATACCTTGAGAAGCATATACTGCCCGAGGACAAGTTGGAAGCTGACAAGATAAGAAGAAAAGCTCCTCGGTTCTGGCTGTCCGAGGACAAGAAGTTATATAAACGCTCTTTCTTTGGGCCTTATCTGCTTTGTGTGCATCCTGAAGTATCAGAGGCACTTCTAGAAGAACTGCACGAGGGGATTTGTGGGAGTCACACAGGAGGAAGGTCTTTGTCTCATCAGGCAATCACCAAAGGGTATTGGTGGCCAGGCATACAGAAGGAAGCGCAGGAATATGTTAAAAAATGTGATCAATGTCAGAGGTTTGCTCCAAATATCCATCAGCCTGGAGGAGTCCTTAACCCTCTTTCTAGTCCTTGGCCTTTTGCGCAATGGGGCTTAGATATTGTTGGTCCTTTCCCTAAGGCAATTGGGAATAAGAAATACCTGTTAGTTGGCACGGACTATTTCACGAAGTGGGTCGAAGCTGAGCCCCTGGCTAATATCAAGGATGTGGATGTCAAAAGGTTTGTTTGGAAGAACATCATCGCCCGATTTGGGGTTCCTCAGGCTCTTATCTCGGATAATGATCTTCAATTTGATAGCAATGCTTTCAGGGATTATTGTTCCGACCTGGGAATAAAGAACAGATATTCAACTCCAGCTTATTCACAGGGAAATGGGCAAGCCGAGGCTGTCAATAAGGTCATTGTGAGTGGGCTCAAGAAGAGGCTAGACGATGCGAAGGGAAGATGGGTGGAGGAGCTGCCGCACGTCCTGTGGACATATCGAACAACACCCCGACGGTTAACAGGAGAAACTCCATTTTCAATGACGTACGGGCGGAGGCCGTGATTCACCTAGAAATGGGTTTCCCCACGTTAAGGACCAGTACTTTCACCTCAGATGGGAATGATGAGCTTTTGGGAAAGAGTCTAGATCTGATAGACGAACGACGAGAAAGAGCGATAGTTCAGTTGGCCTATTACCAACATAAGCTGAAACAAGGTTATGATGCGAATGTGAGGCTAAGGCCACTAGCTCCAGGGGACCTAGTGTTGAGAAAAGTCTTGGGGAATACCAAAAATCCAGCTTAGGAAAAATTAGGGCCCAATTGGGAAGGACCATATCGTATCACATCTGTAGCAGGAATAGGTGCTTATTATTTAGAAGATCTAGACGAGAAAACTGTACTCCATCCTTAGAATGTAAGCAACTTAAAAAGGTATTACTATTAATACGAACAGTTCTGTCATATGTTTCTTTTTTAACTTAATTGGAATTCTATTACTTGTGTTCCTTAAGTCTATTGAAGTATTAAACAGAAACTAAGTCATGTCAGGTCCTCGGACCATATCTTAGTGGAAATTAGTACAACACTTAAAATTAGAAAACTAGGTACTAGACAGAACCAAGGCATTGCATGGTCCTCGGACTCAAGCCTCTAGGGAAACCAGATACTTCAGATGAGAAAACTAAGTGTTAGATAGAACCTAGGCATTGTGTGGTCCTCGGACACCAGCCTCAGGGGAAACTAACCACTTAAAATGAGAAAACTAGGTACTGGACAGAACCAAGGCATTGCATAGTCCTCGGACTCAAGCCTCTGGGGAAACCAGATACTTCAGATGAGAAAACTAAGTGTTAAATAGAAACTAAGTCATGTCAGGTCCTCGGATCACATCTTAGTAGAAATTAATACAACTATGACATCTACTGAAGTATTAAACGGAAACTAAGTCATGTCAGGTCCTCGGACCACATCTTAGTGGATATTAATACAACTGTGACATTTACTGAAGTATTAAACAGAAACTAAGTCATGTTAGGTCCTCGGACCACAACTTGGTGGAAATTAATACACTTATTTTTATTGAGGTATTAAACAGAAACTAAGTCACGTAAGGTCCTTGGACCACAACTTGGTAGAAATTAATACACTCGTTTTTATTGAAGCGTTAAGCAGAACTTAAATCATGAAAATTAATGCACACTATGAAAGTTAACACTTCTTAAATGAGATCTATGTGATCATCTTTATATATCAAGACAAATTCCATGAGCATCACTTAAAGCATTTTAGGGTGTTCAATACCTCCAGGGACTGATTGTTCGGAATGCTATCTCCAGTTTGGTTTGATTTTCAATTGGCATACATAAGACTAAATTTTCTTTCGTAGTGTCAGATTTTGCTCTTCTATAGCCTAAGATAATATAAAAGTAAAAGAATATTCGTGCGGAAAATTGTACAAGAAATAGATAAACCCATAATGTCTTATATAAATCTAAGAAAGGAACTATACGTCACAGCCAAAAATATCCTCATAAAAAAAAAAAAATTATTACATCAACTATTTGTTTAATTTTATTTGTATCTTGGGTGGTGGAACTTTGGCTGTTTCCTGAGGAGGAACATCCTTCTCCTTCTCCTTTGAAGCCTCTCTAGCGGGCAAAATGGTAGAAGTTAAATCCTTTTCAAAGCTTTGAGAAGCTGGTCCATCCTTAGGATCCTCTACGGCCTTAGCTGAGGAGGTCCTTTTTTCCACTTCGGACACTTCGGGCTGCTTCTGCTGATTGGTTGGGAGAGGATTCTGATTCTGAGCTTCTTCAGCCGAGCCAACAGCAATAGAGGAAACCTCTTACTGTTGAGGAGAAGGACTTGGGGCTCGTATGGCTGAGGGGAAGAAAGTGTTATCAGGTCTTCTCAGCTCAGATGAAGGCTCGACCCCAGCATGATTGAGAGCTTCTTCCCAAGTTTGCGCACAGTATGTTCGGCACACAACTGGGACCTCAGTTCTGAATCTATCCTCGGTCTCGACTACGCCTTCGTCATGTCCCCGCTGTTCGGCCTCATCCTTGGCTTTCTCAGCCTCGGCTCTTGCTTTTTCAGCCTCATCCCTCTCCTTTTCAGCCCGACCCCTTAGCCTTTGAGCTTCTTCCAGTTGTTTTATCAGCGTTAATACTTGTTCCTTAGAAGCTGTCAACTGGTCATTAGCATCACGGAGGCGTTTCCTCTGATCTTCAGCTTGCTTTTGAAAGCCGGATAAGGCTGAATCAGCACTCTTTCGAGCGGATTCTTCGTCTGCCAACCTTTTCTTCAGCTCCTCTACGTTTTGCTCACTGATAGTAAGTGTCTTGGTAGCTTCACTTCTTAGCTACCTCTCCTCGTCCAACTGGAGGTAAAAGTTATTAGTCATTTCCTCCAGCCTGAAAGTGGTTTGAACAACTTATATAAAAAAAAAAAGAAGGGGAAAGTCAGAAATAAAGTAAACTAAAAGGAATGGGTAAAGCTGTAAGAGTACTATACCATGCCCAGGTGCCTTTTCATGTTCATGAAGATTTCATTTTTCTTCATGTTTTTTAGCTCGGTCATATCCCGAGGAAGAAGGAGGGTTTCCTCTAGAGCCGAGACGACATGGCATCCAATCCCACCATTGTAGTCTCTGATAGATGCGTCTGCCCTCAAGGGCTCACCACCGAGCATGGGAGTAGGGAGCCAGGCTTCGGGCTCCGAAGACTGAACAGTTTGCTTGGCAGCAATTCTAGAAGCCCTATGAGTTGTCTTTTGCTGTTTTTGAGGCCGCTGACCCTCACCTTCCTGGGTTGGACGAGGTCTCCTAATCTCCACCACGTCTTTACCCTTTTGCTCTCTCCTCCTCTTGGGATCAACAGGTTCTGCCCCATGAGATTGGGGAGGTTTAGGAGAATGGGGAGGGGGAAGAATGGTTTGAGTAGACCTCCCTGGCGCATCTTTTCCCGATTTTCCTTCAATGACATCCAACAAACTTCTTTGACTCTTTCTTTGGATGCCCATATCGCCAGAAACCGCCTCGGGAGATTGGGGTTGATTAAACACCTCAAATCCGTCCGCCGAATCCAGGACTTCTACAACCCTTTCTTCTTGTTCCTCTTCTTCCTCTTCTTCCTTCACTTCCTGAATAGCAAGGCGAGACGAGGAAGCTCCTACGGAAATAGCAGCTACAGGTAATGATTGAGGGAAGGGGGTGACTTCAGGGATTGGAACACCCTCAGGAACTATGAACCCGGACCTTTCGAAGGCTACGCTGATTCGGTGCAGCCGAGAATCTTTAGCCTTTATTACACACTTGGGCGCTAGAAAGACTGTGGAAATTGGCTTGTACTGAAGGATGACGTGCGTTGCCCTTAGTTGACCGTCGGACGGATTCTTGTATATCTCGGATCTTAGAATTTTATCCAAGCTCTCCCTGTTAACTAGCCTGAATTGAGGCTTGGTGGCGCGCCTATCTGCAAAATCAGTAAGACAGTAAAGAAATTTCCATCAGGAATAAAGTTAACTTAAGTCAAGGAGTACAAATTAAGACGCAAAAGCGTTCAGCCTAAGAACCCCACCTGGTTTGCCCCCCTGGGTCGGACAGGGTAAACCGCCATGCCATACGCCAGAAAAAATGAGGAAATCATCTTTCAGGCCCTTGTTCGATGTAGGGAGACACTGGATTAGCCTTATCTCAGGGAACCTGGACTTAAGGTAATACCCCACACCTTTTAAGTGCTGGAAGTTGTATACCCAATTCACATCGTGATGGGTAAGGCCCAGGTTCAGCATCGTATTAAGGGCTTCTATACTCCCTAGCACCCTGAACATATTTGGGGCGCATTGTGTGGGGGACAATCTAAAGAACCTAAGGTAACTGCTAGTAAGACGGCCCATCGGAATAGTCATCCCTCCCTCTATAAAAGCAATCATGGGGATGACTACTTCCCCTGTTTTCCTTTTATCGTACCACTCTTCCGCGGAAGCGTACCTCATACCCACCGTTGGAGGAATCTTATGCTCGGCTCTAAATTTTTCTATTTTCTCCTCGGAATCGACTAAATACTTAAACCTACTCATTTCTTAGGAATCGTAAAGAAAAATTAGAGAAGATAATGGAAAATTGAGGAGGGTTAAAGAAACTTACAGGTGTGAAAAATGAGCTCCTCGGACAAACTTCAGGTATTTATGAGAACGTTGAGAAGAAAGAAAGAGGGACAGGTTCACTGAATACTCTCTAAGATCGTAAGATTTTTTGTAACTGAAAAGAAATTTGATTTGAAAAGCTCTTTATAGGGGCACAGAAATCGTAAGCGGGAAAAATCCCGCTCATAAATTTGGAGGCCCTCCACCGTTGATTTGCATCCTACTGAAACGTGGAGGACTGAGAAACCGCTATCATTTAATAATGGCGTGCTCCTGACGCCGAAACGTCAGGGACGTGTCTTGGGCAGCTGAAAAGGCGTTCTGAAATCTCGAAAAATCCAACGAAGGAGTTAAGGACGTGATATCAAAATCCCCCTTTTTCCGAGGTGACAAAAAGTGAGATTTTGAGGGGCTATTGTGGGGCTAGTTGCTTAACAGAGAGTTCATAGAAAATGGGCTTGAGGCCCAACGGCCCATTCCGAGGACATTCACCTGTCTGAGGACACTCATATGTCCGAGGATGAGTGTTATTCCTCAAACCAGCGTGCGAGGTGAATGTAACTGTTTTAATTATCAGGGAACTTCACAGAATTATATGCAAACTAACTAATGAATATTGAACAAAGGAGGAACCGGGAAATGTAACAAATATCTCCTAAAAGCTGCTACCTCCACATTAAATGCTTCCCAACTAACTCTCTGATCGCATTAATGTGGAGGTGATACCTGAACAGTAACCAAGCAGCCTTATGACCCCTAAGCGGAGGATCCGGGAAGTTCTGGATGTGACAGAAAGAAGTTCTCAGAATGGAACTTACACGTGTACGGTGAAAGCAGTACGGAGAAGGTAGTATATAAGGTAAAATCGGAGTACACTAGAAGGACTTTTGGAGAAAAAAGAGAAAAGGAGAAAGAGAAAAAGAGAGATTACAGTGAACTTAAAATATCCCAGTAAAACCTAGCCGAGAGAAAGAAAAAAGGTGGTAGAAAAATAGTTTAAGACTTTTTTTACGAGAGAGTAATTATGTCATTTTTCTACCCATAGGGCCCAGCTCTTACGCCCGCTCTCTAAAAATTTTATTGTTTATGGTCCAATACAATTTGAGTCCCTACATTTGCTATGCTCATTTTTTAAAAAAAAACTTTTATGAATAGGAAAACTTTATTAGCAATAGACAAACAAATTACAAAAGACCAGAATTCTTAATAAGAGCAACCTCCAAATAAGGAGGATATAACACCAAAGGACCCCACACAACTACAATTGAAAGACCACTTTGTAAAACAATGCGCTGCAACATTTGCATCTGTGGAGACTCAACCAAAAGATAAATTTTGAAAAAGAGAGACCTTTGTTATTTGCTTTGTGTTTGGTTTGTATTCATTTTTTACGCTTAAATCTTGTACTCATTTTTTGGTTCCAACCCTTTTTTTTTTGGCATTAATTTTCTGCTAATTGTGTTCCCTAACTTTTTTCTAACAAACCCCTACAAATACAAGTACAGAGGAAGCCTTTAGCAATTATCACACTCGCTAGAAATCACTTACCTCCTACAATCTAGCCACAATCAAGGCAGATATTCCTGAAAACAAATAACACACGGCGATGGATCCACCATTAGATTTTAGCAAACTCGTCTCCTAAAAACCTCAAATCCACCATCAAATGTGCCTTAAAACAAACAACCACCATAACCATTTCAATAAACCAATCCGCAAACAAACCCCAAAGCGAACACCACACAGAAGGAATCAACTAGCAGTGAGCATTGGCCATGGGTCCGATTGGACTTCACTCAAGAAAAAAGTGAGATCCATTGAGAGAGAGAGAGAGAGAGAGAGAATTGAGTCTCATTGGTGGAGAGCAAGATATAGAAATAGAGAGAGAGAGTTTTTGATGAGACAACTCACTGTTAGTGGGACTCATGAAATTGTTTTTTTCTTTAATAACAAAAATGTAAATGTATCCATTTCTACAATGATGAAAACGCCCAAAATATTTAGTCAATTTTTGTATTCAAATCTGATTTTGTGGATATTAAAAATAAAAACTGAGTATAAATGACATAACCAAACCTTTTTTTTTTTTTTTTGGTGATTGATCCCACAAAAAAACTGAAAATAAAATACTAAGAGCGTTTTATTTTTCCTCAAACCAATCAACCTCTAAAGGTTCTCCAAGGTACACTAGAACCTGAAAAAGCAAATTTAGCTACAAGCCTACAAGGCTATTGCATATAACGTGTTACAACTTACAACCTTTGATCTTTTATGTAATCAACAATTTAATTTGAAAATAATTGTAAATTTTGCACCTATTAGCATTAGCATTGGAGAATGCTAATGCTATATCTAGGGACAATTTGGCATTTTTACCCTTAAAATCCTTTGCATTAGACAATTGTAAGAGCATTAGCATTGGAAAATGCTAATGCTACTCTATTTTACCATTCTAAAACCTCACTTTATCATTATACCATCCAATTTTACAATACCTCCTACACCCCAAAACTCTATTTTTATTAAAATATTATTTTTTAATCTTTCTTTACTATTTCTTTATAACTGTTTTTTTTTTTTCAGACTCACGTTTCCTGCCATTTCCAACAGTTTTTTTTCCTCTCCTTCTCCCTCAACCTTTAGCAACACCTCCACCGCCACCACGATCTCCGATCTCCGCCAATCCACGCCGATCCCAAACCCAAAATCAACACAGCTCCGTCACGCCGATCATCGACCCAGACCCACACCGCCACCACGATCTCCGATCTCCGCCAATCCACGTCGATCCCAAACCCAAAATCAACACAGCTCCGTCACGCCGATCATCGACCCAGACCCACACCGCCACCACGATCTCCGATCTCCGCCAATCCACGCCGATCCCAAACCCAAAATCAACACAGCTCCGTCATGCCAATCATCGACCCAGACCCACACCGCCACCACGACCCGATCCTCTTCCATGACCCAGCTCTGTCACGCCCAAATCAACTCAAATCCAAAACCCATAACCCATAACCCACAGCCCACCGGCGCCGATTTGAACCACAACCACAACCCATCAACAACTACAACCACAACCCACAACCACCACAGTGACCCACGCTGTCACCCACGCCAAAAAAAAAAAAAAGCAACCACAGAACCAGAAGGAAGAGAGAGAAATTTCGGTCTGAAGAGAGGAGAGAGCAAATGAGAATCAGAGAACGTAGAGAGAGAAGAGAACTGAAATAATGAGGGAGAGGAGAGAGAAATTTCGGTCTTAAAAGTGAATAAAAAATTATTATTTTTTTAGAATACTTGCTACAGTACAATTCTAGCTTTAGAATTGTACTGTAGCACTATTGCAAAAAATTTTGCAATAGTTGGGTTTAGCATTGTCTGATGCAATGGATTTTAAAGCATAAAATGTCAAATTGACCTTAGATATGGCATTAGCATTCTCCAATGCTAATGCTCTAAATGCAACTATTGCAAATTTTTTTGCAATAGTGCTACAGTAGAATTCTATACATTGAATTGTACTGTTCACAGAATTGTAAAAAAAAAAATATATTTTATTCCTCCTTTTTAATCCGAAATTTCTCTCTCATCCCTCTCATTTTTTCTATTCTATTCTCTCTCTTCCTTCTCTGTTGCTCCATTTGCTCTCTCATCTCTGAAACTTCATCTCCGAAATTTCTCACCTATTTCCGAAATTTCTGACCCATCTCACACGGCCTCTCTCTCATTGCACCGGTGCTGGGTTTTGAATTTTTGAGGTTGGAGGTTGGATCGGCGAGCTGGGTTTGGATCGTTGGGCGTTGATGGTGGGTTTGGATCGGTTGTTCGGTGGGTTTGAAACGGTGGATCTGTTGATCGGTGGGTGGATTGTTTGGGTTGATCATCGGTAGCTCTGATGGTGGCTCCGGTGATGATTTTTGGGTTGGCTGGTTCTTCTGGGTTTTGACTTTCTGATGGGTTTTTTTTTGGGTTTTTTTTTTCCTTCTGTTGTGACGCTAGGGTTTTTTTGACGTTTTTCTGGGTTGATCATCTGCATTTTCTGGGTATTTTTTACGGCCTGGGTTTCAAATGGCGGCGTGGGTTTTCGATCTGATCGGTGGCTCGGTGGGTTTCTGATCTGATCGGTGGCTCAGTGACTCGGTGGCTCGGTGTATCATAGGTCTCTGTATGTGTGGGGCTTTGTGTGTTGAACCGGTGCTAGAGGTTGAGGGAGAAAGAGAGGAAAAAAAAATGGCTGTTAGAAAGCCCAAGAAAACAAAGTTTGACAGTTAGAAAGAAATAATAAAAAAAAGATTAAAAAATAATATTTTAATAAAAATAGAGTTTTGGGATGTGGAGGAATTGTAAAATTGGATGGTATAGTAGAATTGTAGGTTTTTAGAATTCTAAAATAGAATAGCATTAGCATTTTAAACTAGAATTCGAAGGAGTTGCACTGTATTATCTAAAAAATTTATTTAGTAAATTTTTGCCATTCTCACACGGTTTCTGGTGGATGGTTAACCATTAAATTAAATATATTTTTTGACACTATTTAAAATGTTTTTTTTTTTTTTGAGTAAATACTTAAAATGTTAAGGTAGGAGATTGTAAAGTAACAAAAATTAAAGCGATTACACAATTTTGAAGTATAAGGTGTGTATTATAATTTACAAATATCACCCTAATGTAAGATGATGATTGTAATTAATTAAAGTTTTTTTTCCCTCTTAAAAAATTTCTCTTAACAAATTTACCCTCATTTCTTAGACAAGCACCACTCAATAGAATTCCTCCACGTACTTATATAAAATCTAATATATATAAAAGAAAAAACAATAAAATTAGTGACACAAAAAAAAAAAAAAATTAACAATGTTTCTAAATTAACTTATCACCTTACACATAGATTCATCATAATAAGCAATTTGATTTAATTATAAAAAAAATAACACTATAGGTTAATTTGGAAATATTACAAAATTATTATGAATTTTTGTCAAGAAAAACACATTAGCAATTAATTTAGTATTTTATTTTTGAGAAAATTTCTTATTTCAACAACATTTCACGAAAAAAAAATCAGTGATAAATTTAAATTATAATTAGTTAAAACTTATTTACTACTCAAAATTTGTTATGAAAATTCAACGCAGTATTAATCTTCTTCTATTTTTATTTATATTTTCTTTTTGAGTAATCAAATTAGTTTGGTCTTTGGTGCTTTATGAAAAACAAAAACGAAAAGAAAAGAAAAAAAAAAAAAAAATACAAGCATGACGTAAAAGGAATATTATAGAGTAAGGCAGTGTGTGCTTGGGTGTGTCTTTCTCTCTCACTGTATTAACCTTGTTCTTTTTAGCTGTGATTTTTTGTTTCCGACACTCTCTCCGGTCACTCTATACGCAAACACAAAACACACACACTCTCTCTCTGTATCTGTGTGTGTAGGCAGTGTATATATACATTCTACCAATTCGCTGGTTTCGAAGGGTTCACCTTCACTGCTCAAATTTAGGGTTTCACTCCCATTATCATCAAAATAGGTAATTTCCCAATTGGATTTGGGCTATCAATTTTTGTGGTTTTTCTCTCTCCTAGGGTTTTGCTTTTTCATTCTGTTCCGACTTCGAATTGGAGAACTTTGTAACTCTAATTTTTCAAATTTTGTTCTCATCATACGGTTAAAATTATCAAAGCTCTTCTTTTTAATTTTTTTTTTTGGGGGGTTTTCTCTTTTATCTGTGATTCTAGAGTCTGCAATTCGGTTTTAGGGCTTTGATTAAGCTCTGTTCGTTCCCAAATCTTGAAAATTTTCGATTTTTTTTTCTTCCTCTGGGCCTTTTCAATAATCAGAGATTGGAACCCAGAATCGGAAATCTAATTTTGAAAATCTCCTAGGGTTCTTGCTGTGTGTTCATTCTGAATTTGAAGAAAATTTTGGAGCTTCAGAGCTCTCTATCTCTCTCTGTTCTAGGGTTTTGATCAGTTTTAACGTCTAAACCAAGGAAACCCAAGGTTGGGAATTGAATTCTCTCTGTGTCTCATGTTGTGGTTGCTTATTTGAAATTATGAAGATTTGGTTTTAGGGTTTTGATTGAATTTTGAAGCTAATCCAAAGAGAACCCAGAATTGGGAATTTGAATTTTCACTCTGTGATCTCTCTCAAAATTGGCCATGGCCTCGTACAGGCCATTCCCTCCACAAACCTCATTTGCACCACCACCAAATCAAAACCCACTTGCACCACCACCACAACCGCCGCCACAACCACACCCACCTCAACAGAGAGCTCAATACAATCAGAACTGGGTTGGATATAGTGCTCCTGATACCTCTATTGCCTCAGCTCCTCCTCCTCCTCCTCCACCACCATCTTCCTCTTCTGCTGCTTCTTCTTCATATCCTCAAAACTTCAATAATCCTCAATTGCATCCCACTTCCAATTACCACCACCATCCCCATCAACAACAACAACAACAGCAACAGCAACAACATTATGGCCCACCAAGGACTCAACCTCCACCACCCCCTCCTCATCAGCAGTACCCTTATCAACCGCCACCACCACCTCCTCCGGAGTCTTCTTATGCTCCTCCACCGCCGCCTCCGACACAGAATTCAATGAGTTTACAGCCCCCACAAGCTCCCATGTATTACCCTTCTAATCAGTTTAATCAGTATAGTCATCAGCCAATGCAACCAATGCAGCAGCCCCCACCTCCCCCGCCACCCCCACCTTCGTCTCCACCCCCGAGTTCTTCAATTCCACCCCCGCCACCTCCAAGTTCACCCCCACCTCCAGCTCCAGCTCCTCCGCATAATAGGGAATCACATGAGCGTGATAGAGGGACTTCCAAGGAGGTTTATGCTTCTGCAAGGGGTGATCCTGGGGTTTCGAATCATGGGGTTCCTTCTAAACAGCAGCATAAGCCACCTGTTCCTCCGATGATGGTGAAGAAATCAAATGGGCCCATGGGGAGGGTGGAGACGGACGAAGATAGGAGGTTGAGGAAGAAGAGGGAGTTTGATAAGCAAAGGCAAGAAGAGAAGCAAAGGCAGCAGTTGAAGGAGTCCCAGAACACTGTTCTGCAAAAGACCCAGATGCTGTCTTCTGCTGCAAAGGGGCATGGGTCGATTGTTGGGTCACGGATGGGGGAGAGGAGAGCTACTCCATTCTTGAGTGGTGAAAGGATTGAGAATAGATTGAAGAAACCAACAACATTCTTGTGCAAGTTGAAGTGAGTATGTTGATGATTATCCTTGGTTTCACGTTTGCTTATTTGTTTCTTAGCATGTTTTACCTCTCATTTATTAAAAAAAAAAAAAAGTAATTTTGGACTAGCCAATGAGCTTTCCTTAAATGGTACTTCCTCCTCTCACAAGTACGAGTGGAGGGGGAGGTTGTGGGTTTAAAACCTATTGAGTGTGTTGAAATTACCAATAAAAAAAAATGTAATATTGGACTAGGACTGAAATTACACCTAGATAGCTGAAAAGTTCTCATGTACTTAAGTGTAAGTTAAAATCTAATTATAGTGGCTTGCCTAGGATTGTGTCTGAAATGTTTTCTTTTTTGGGAGGCTCTGAACTTAAAATTCATGGCTTTGATCATCCTCTATCTAGCAGTACCTTTTTTATTTGGGTATTATTGGGACAAAGAGGGAGCACCAAATGCAAGAGTTCATCAAGAATATGTAAGAGGGCAGATGGGGGGTGAATATATGAAAAAAAAAAGTACGGATTTTTCATTTGTTTTCTTCTTATGAATGCTCTATTTGTACTAGAATGGGATTTTTGCGTACACCTGTGCTAATGCATTAATAGATGCTAGTGATCTTTTGGTCAGAGTTGATACTTCTGAATCTTCCCATGTGACAGTATTACATTTTTCATTTCCTGTACTGACATTCTCTCTATGTGCAATATTACTTGTGTGCTTCTTGAAGGTTTCGGAATGAACTCCCAGATCCAAGTGCACAACCAAAGCTTGTGGCTCCAAAGAAAGATAAAGAACAGTACCTCTCTTTCTCTCTCTAATTCTTGGTTTTTTAAAAACTGATGGATGTATCCTACAGTGTATGTTCTTTGTTGTGGACGTACTTATAAACTTGCCAGGATCAAAGGTTGAGTCATGGCCTTCATTATTTCCATCTTTAGATTCTAGTAGGCATTATATGCCTCTGCTAGTGAGCACTCCAGCTGCTTAGGTTTTGCTTGTTTAGATGTTGCTGGGATGACAAGTAATATTATTGCAGAATTATAAATTTTACGCTTACTTTATTTAATGTACAATCTCTTTTATTTTATTCTGAGGCTGAATCATCCAGTATGTAGTTTATGTGAGCAAGAAGAATATCTTCCCTGGTTGTTTGGTAGTGGCCATGATTCTGATATTGTTGTGCTACTTGTCATGTTGGAACTGGTGGTAAAAAGCGATGGAGAGGTGTAACGAAAGGATAAGAGAAAAGAAAATAGAAGGTAGAGTGATAATCCAGTGAGGCATGAATTTTACATCTAGGGGAGTATATGGAAAACTATAAAGGAGTTATGTTGTCTTAGTCTTGGTGGTACACATAACTTACATCTAATGGAATTGCCCTCTTGATGTTCTGAAGAGAGTGTCTAGAAGTTATAGGAAATGAAGGATGGCATTGCAAATGGACTGTCAAGGCTCAAGATATTCTGAAGGCAGTGCCACTTATTCTTGAATTCTCCAAGATTGGAACCGTCAATTAAGTGATGGTGTTGAAGGAAATATAAATAGTTTTTAGTCAGATGTATCAGAGGTTCCCATGGAAAAATGTTTTAGGCTGAGGTTCGTTCATGTAGATTTATTAATTTGTCTCCATTAACTATGGCTTGAGGGCAAAAAAGAATTACCTTCCAATCATGCTGTCCTAAAGACTGCACATGTAGGTTCTGTAGAAAAGACTGGGCAACTGCTTTGGCATCAGTGCTAGTAAACACACCAGCACTACTTTTCCTCCTCATCAGTGCCAAGCAATCAACAAGTGCACCACGTAAAGCTTTCCAATCTGCCTGATATAAATATGAGATCATCTATTATACTTTGGTATCACAGAACAGATATAATTCAAAGAAGACAATGTGGGAGCTCTGAAGGGAGTCAATAATTGTCATCTGAGGAAACAACTGTAAATTTAATGATCCTCTATTCCTGATATAAATATGACATCATCTATTATAGACTCTTTTCCAGATTAGGTTCTATGGTTTGGTAGTTTCCAGACAAACTGATAAGAAACAACTGTAAACTAGTAAGCCATAAAAAAAAAAGTCTATAATTGTCATCTGACGGAAAAACACACTCATGTGTGTGAACCCTGGGCACATGAAATTTGGTTAGATGGGACATCTTTTGTTACTCCTCCAGTATAAGTTGCTATATAAGTTCAATATTATTGAAACTGGTCTGCAGAATTCGATTGGGAATCTGATTTTCCAAGGGATTTTTCCATTAAGCTTTTGGGGTATCATTATTTTTCTTTGTTTTGTTCATATGTTCAAAGAATCATGATGTAAATCCATTGCCTGAATATTGTGGTTATTTTTATGGTCTATTTTGCAGATATACAAAGTATACCATTACTTCCTTGGAGAAAACCTACAAGCCTAAACTTTTTGTGGATCCAGATTTGGGAATACCTCTTGACCTTCTTGACCTCAGTGTATACAAGTATTGTCTCTCGATAGCTTAAATTTTTTGGGGACCTCAGCATTTCTATAGCATAACAATGCTGATCATCTCTTTGTACTTGTTTAATCAGCCCTCCCAGTGTTAGACTGACACTTGATCCAGAAGATGAGGAATTGTTGCGTGATGATGTTTCAGTGACCCCTGTAAAGAATAACGGCATAAGAAGAAAAGATAGGCCGACTGATAAAGGTGTTGCCTGGCTGGTCAAAACACAGTATATATCTCCTCTTAGCACGGAGTCAACCAAGCAGGTAGTTGAATACTTACACTATACTCTTGAAGAACTATTTACCCAGGTTCAATGTCCTAGCTAAGCTAACTATGTTGGTTTTTTCAGTCTTTAACTGAGAAACAAGCAAAGGAACTGAGAGAAATGAAGGGAGGCCGTAACCTTTTGGAGAACCTTAACAACAGGTTTTGTTTTATTATATCTTTAGGCTGGGAATATACTATTTGATACCTGTTCATTTTCTTATACTGGTAGACGTTAATATTTCTTTTTGGTTTTCAGAGAAAGACAAATCAAGGAAATAGAAGCATCATTTGAGGCATGCAAGTCACGTCCTGTTCATGCAAGTAATAAAGATTTATATCCTGTTGAGGTTCTGCCTTTGTTGCCTGATTTTGATCGGTATGGATTTTAAATGCAATTACATACCTTTTTGTTCAGTAAATGTGATGCTGTATCACATCTCACACACAAGACCTTTCAGTCAATGTCAATAGATTGAAAAGGAATGGAGCATCAGATTGTTGTTTTTAGGTTTATTTCCGTCTATGCATAAGTTGATGACTCTGAGCTATTTATCCAAAAAAAAAAAAAAAAAAAGAGTTTATGACACTGAACTGGTCTAAATATTAAGCCAGCTCTAAGATTAAGTGTTCATTGATAGATATAGATAATTATGTGGTGTTGACACTGATTAATTTGGTATTAATTATATTGCATTCTACTATATTCATATTAATGTTTGCGTTGTATGTGATGCAATGGTAATAGGTCTGAAGAACGATTTGTTATTGCGGCATTTGATAGTGCTCCTACGGCTGATTCAGAAATCCACAGCAAGTTGGACCCAACTGTTCGTGATGCCTTTGAATCACAGGTGAGTTAAGTGAGTTATGTTACAGAAATGCAAGAAAATGGTAGGCCATCATTAGGATCAGATATTGACAAACAATTGAGACAATATGATCGTAGATTCTGATATTGACTGACAATTGACACTATCGGTATTTCTTACCTTCTGAAATTTTAAACCAATTATAGGATTTCTAGTCACTTAAAGAGTGGCAATAAAAAGTCATGTAATCAAGGTAAGAAATAGAATGCAAAGCAACTAGTTTATGGGTAAAATCAAGTTCATAGATTAATAAGATAAAGAGGTTTGACAAGCCAAAAAGAAAAGAAAAAAATTATAATATACTTGGAGCATAGCTGAAATGTAGTGCTATCTTTACCAGTTTACATAGATCTAGATTTTTTTGGACTGCTCTGGGTCAACATTACATTTGTAACACTGTAAGTTTCTTCAATATATGATAATACGAAGTCGCTATTTAATTAAAAGGTTGAATTTATACTAATCTAATTTAGAGTATTTTCAGTAATATTTTTATTATCTGATCTGTGGCTAGTGATGTGTATGTGTCAAATCTCATCTACCATGAACCTTTTTCAGGCCATTATGAAAAGTTATGTGCCAACAGGCTCAGATACAGACAAATCATTTTTGGCCTACATGGTTCCTTCTCCAGATGAGGTAGATATTGCCTTATTTTACCTTTGAAATATGTTGTACTTAAAGTAGGCGGTTCTGAAGGCATTTTTATTGCTTTTGTTTTATCATGCAGCTTTGTTATTTAATTCGTTTGCATATGTTTTATGGTCACAGTTATCCAAGGATATGTATGATGAACACGAAGATATCTCATTCTCTTGGGTTCGCGAGTACCATTATGAGGTACGTGCCTATATCTTTGACATCTTACACCAGCAAGCTGGAATTTAACTTCTTACTGATTTTTTTTTTCTTTCAATCGTCAATAGTTTCGTCTTGATGATGTGGAAGACCCCACAACATACCTTGTTTCATTTGATGAAGCAGAAGCACGCTATTTGGTATCCACTTCAACCTGGATTTATATTTTTACATTCATGTGTGTGAGTGCACTGGTTTGTGTGTTAGTCAGCGGCTTTTACACGTTGTTTAATGCAGCCTCTTCCAACAAAACTCGTTTTAAGAAAAAAGAGGGCAAAAGAGGGAAGATCTAATGATGAGGTTGAGCATTTTCCCATACCATCTAAAGTGACTGTGAGGCGGAGACCAACTGTTTCTGCGGTTGAATTGAGAGATTCAGAGGTATGACCATGGAGCCATCTATTGACTTAAACTAGTGAGTCTTGGATTTAGCTCTTAGATACCATTGATTTGATTATGCTTCCAGGTTTATTCCCATTCAAAAGGGAGTTTTTCAAATTCTAAGAGGGGAGGGTTAGACATTGAAGATGGTCTTGGAAGACCACAGAAGGTTGCCCGACATCAGGACATGGATCAATATAGCGAAGCTGAAGATGAGATGTCTGATTGATTTCTTTTGATCCAAATTCTGCTGCCTTCAAGGGATGCTTCCCAAATTTATAGCAGCTGGAGTGGTAGCAGATTGGTTGTGTACTAGCGTGCTAGATGCTGTGGAGTAGTGAGGTAAAATAGTTATATATCTTCTATTTGTATGTTAATTCCAACCTCCAACCATCTACCTAATTATATTTTCAGATTGTAGCTGTCCTAGTTGATACAGGTTTTTCCTCTAATATATCATGCAAGGAAAAATGACAAATAGATACTGTAAAAAGAAGTGAGACAGAATAGCGCGTTCATCAAAATCATTGAAACAATTAGTTCTTTCCTGCAATGATAGTTGTTCTTTCTTTACCTTCTGCTTCAGTATAAATGTTTGGTGTAGCAATTCAGCCATTATACAATATATTTTTGTCTCCATTCATGTTGAGTATAGATTTTGTGCTCATTACCCAATTGACTATTGTTCTTTATCTCCCTTTCTTGATTGGACTCTTTTTCTAGATTTAAATTGCTAGAATTACTGTATTAAAGCCACAAATATTAGGCATATAATCTGTGATACAAAAATAATTTTGGTATCCTGAATGGTAGAAACTAGACAAGGAAATCTACATTATATTGTCAATAATCATGTTACAAATTCAAAATTGTATGCCACCCTTTTGATGTGGCAATACAACCTAGGTGTGCATGAAATGGTGTTGAAGACTTTGAAGCTAAAGAACGACATGAACCAACTTAATTCATCATGAATGTCATGATGGGCACCCATCCAATGAACAAACTTATTACACATTGATTGTAGGTTTGTTTAACCGACCAAATATTCGAATTGGCTTTGTTAAGACGTTCGAACATATTACTTGGCTGATTAAGTTGAATCAAATCAAGTACTAAATAATGTATTCCTATTGCTTTATTCAAGTACTACACAACTCTAGATGGCCAATAGGGCTGTACATGGCTAGGTATTCCATTGTGCCAACCAACTGGGCCTAAAAGCATTAGGACTCAACTGAGGGAACATGCATGTACTAGTCATACTGGGCTCAATTTATTAGACACGATCAAATTTCAGACCAGGCCCGGACTTGAGTTTTCAGCTTTACCCCTTCTTTTTAGCTAAATTTTTTTTATATATTCCAAAAAAAAAAAAGAAAAAGAAAAAGATAATAATAATAAAGAACATAGATAGGACCTTCTGATTTATGTTTGAAGTAAAATATTTTAAAAGTTTTCATTCATACTGAGAATATAATGTACCAGGCTGGCCCAACAATCTTAGGCCAGAATCAGCATGGCTGGGTTCGAACCAATAGCCCAACATTAATGTCAACTAAGCCCAGCCCATGGACACTGTTGCTAGTTCGAATTGGATCGGCATGTGATTTTTTTTTTAGAAACTATGGCATGTGATTAATCATTTTGATATGGAATTCTGAAGGCCCGTATCACTTGAAGTCCTATTGTTGTATCTAACACTTAAATAACTTTACTTTCTGTTTTTTGAAAACACATTACTACTAACATATCGATTTTTATAGACTTCAACAACGATAATACCAACAGTCTCTTCTGTCTAAAGGTAGCTAGGTTGTTGAATCTATCAAGAAAACTCACGCATGCACAAACGGGTTGAAACTAGTAAGCCCCATAAACTTTACACACTGGAGAATATCATTTGAAGGGGAGGGTAATCGGTCCGAGCAGTAGTGTAGGATTTCTAACCATTATTATTATTATTATTTTTTATTTAAAAAAAAAATGACTCTAGCCGCCCTTTATTGTTTGGAATTTCATATGGAAATGATCATTGGAGATTAGCCAAACCCAAATTATTCTTAAAATGCTGACGCTCTCGACAAAGAGTCTTTGTAGATTGATAAAAGAATTTCTTGGCTTGAGAAATTCCTAAAGTTGAAATAGGCTATTAATTCTTTTTCTTTCCCCTCAATGTCTCTCTCTTTTCACAAAATTGCATAACCCTCTCTTTGGGATGGAGCTATGTTTGGGCCCGGAGGGCCAATTTGGGTTCTAAAGCCCCCCACATAATCTTGACTAACTTAAAACCAGAAATATCACAAATTACAATACAAAATAAGCCCAATGTTGCTCCAATGGTAACAACAACAACAATAAACCATAGAGTCAAATGGTTGAGGAAATTACAAATATAAATCCTTTTGATATGAACTACTACAATGAATTTATTCTTCCTCATCTCTTTCTTTGCAAATTTGGGGTTTTGAAGGTTCTGTCACACACACATCCATACATCCATTCTTGTTCAATACTTTCATACTTTCACAAAAAGTACACTTTTTTCATTCAAATATTCATTAAAGTTTGATTCTTTTGTGGGTTTTTATCTAGTTCTAAATGAGCTATGAAATTTATTTAATTTATCTCAAAGCATTAGTATAGAATAATTGTTGCTTAAGTGTTTGATGAAGTTTCCCAAAGAAGCTTGGGACAAAAATCACACACACACACACACACAAATATATATATATATATATATATATAAGTAGCTTGGGATAAAAAAACATGGTTGACTTTGGGTTAATCTAGAGCTACAATATGAGAGAGTTTAGGCTATAATGAGTTTTTTAAGCATTGGGGTTTAAGTGTACCCCCCCCCCCCCCCCTCGAAGTCTTGGCTCCATCCTCTCTCTCTCTCTCTCTCTCTCTCTCTCTCACACACACACACACACAAATGTTGTCCCACAATCAACACACAATCAAGAGGAAGACACAATTGACATACAAAACACAATCCTCTTTTCATAAATCTATTAAAATCAACAAAATTTAAAAGAAAGAATGAAAGAAGTGTAATGCCGATCTGAGCCCCACATGCACTTGGCGGTGGGAAGGTAGGGGCAAAAATGCTCTTCACAAAAAATCAGAGATGCGCAAAGAGTAAGCAACCCCTCATAGGTTTTCACGCAATCTCTGATTCTCACACACAAACCCTCACTCTCTCTCCACTGAATCACTTGAGAAACTCATTGCCACCCTTGATTTGTTTATCTCTCTCTTGCGACTTCAATTTTGTTGCCCTTGTGTTTTGGGACAAGCCATGGGTTGGTTTGTGGGTGAATTTTGCTGGTGGGTTTTAAGATAGATTTGTCTAGGGGTTTGTCCATTATTTGTTGTGTCTCTTATTTTGAGAGTAAATTGAAGGTGAAAAGAGTGGAGGGTGTGAGTATTGATAAATAAATATTTAAAGGAAGATTAAAGAAAGAATAAAAAATAAATAAAGAAAAAAAATTATTTTAAAAGGAATAGAGAAAGAATAGAGTTTGTTGAAAAGTGTATTTGAAAAAATAGGTAGGTAGTTTTTTTTTTTTTTTTTAATAAATAAAATCAACATTTTCTCTTCAATTTGGATGAGAAAATGCCTCTAATTTTTGGAGCTACTCTTTGCCACCCTTTGCTATTTTTGAATTTTGTCCCCCCAAAATGACCATTTTCTTCTAATGGTTTGCTTGCAACTATAAAAGTAATGTTATATGCACAAAAAATTGACAACATTTTTCATATCAATTGAGTCGGCAAGTCTTTGCTGATTCTCATCTAGGCTTACTACTAACATCATTTATTTACTTACCACTAACAATCTGACACATCAACATGTGTTTGTGTCTGTAGGCTTTGTTGCTATAAAACCTAATGTCTTAGTTTTTTTTTTTTTTTTTTTTTTTTTTTTTTTTTTAATTAATACCAACTTGGACCTTTTTTTGAGAGAGGAGTGGGGAGGGGGGGGGGGGGGGGGGGTCCTAATGTGAGTGTTTAAAGCCTTTTGAGTATCTAACTATTTCTTTGGGTACATGAAATCTCCTCTTTCTACACACAACAAATAATTACAATGACAAATTCCTTAGTGGTACGTTTGGATGGCAAGATTTGAGCATGTGAATTTGGATTTGAGTAATTAAAATCCAAATACCTTGTTTGGATACTTAAAAAAGTCTAGAATTTGGATTTGACAAATCCACCAAAGATTTTAAAACCTTTAAAATTCTTGAATTTGAAATGATATATATAATTAATGGATTTGAAATCATGACATTTTAATTATATTGATTTAGAATCCAAATTCAACTTTCCAAATGCAACCTAGAGGTTTTCTTAAGATGTTGACTATGTGTTTTGAATCCAAGACCTCAAGAATCTCACGAGGCCTTAGGAGCCATTAGACTAATCCCTTGGGTTATTAACACCTACCAATCCAGTTTTGATAAGGGCAGACTAGTTAGCATTTGGAGATCTTTCCTACAAGCTCTTAATCTTTGCTGTCTCTACTGTTTGCTGTTACCTTTCTTGTGCCACCAGGATATAGAGGCTATTATTTGGACATTGTCGTGACATAACCCCTTCCCATCATTGGAATGTATGTTACCAAAGCCTATTCTGGTCTGTGGTATAGAATGAAGTTATGTCATGGAATCAACTCTGATCATCAAACTATAACCCTAGCCTATTCACCTTGTGGGCAGAACGAAAAGCCTTCATATCTGAGATACATTATGAAGATAGAGCTGCTTCTTGAAAAAATTAAGTTCTGCTGATTTGTCAATAATGTTTCTGAATTCCTGTTGTCAATGGCTTAAAAAGGAAACGTTAGTGCAATGGATGTTTGCCTGTTCTTTCTATGGAAAATCAAATTACTTTACACCAACTTCTTAATTACAGCAAAAATTTCATGTCCAATCTACACCCTACAGGTAGTATAGTAGTCAACTAATTAATGATAAGAGACTAATCACATTCTTAATAGCAACAAAATTTCTCGTCCAACTTGGATATCTACACTCTACAGATAATATAGACTATTGATTAATGTCTGAAGGCTAAACCTAAAGTTTCATACACTATGCTGACTAGGCAGGTTATAGGACCAAAAAACAAAACAATAAAAGATTGTCCAGCAAGCAGCTCCCAGCCTCGGAAAAACTCTGCTGCGTCATTCAGAAATGAAGACTTCTTGATGCAATTGATGCCCTAATAAATTATCAAGAGAAATTAATTGAAATAAACATAAAATTAAACCCCCCCCCCCCCCCACCGGGCAGGAGAAAGAAAACCTACACATGTAAAATAACATTAAAGGTAAGTAGGGCAGATCAAGGACTGACCATGCCTGTCGGCATCTGACAGCTTCCTGCCGAACAGCCCTCCTGGAATCATCAAGAGCCTTTGATATAGCTTGTAGTACCTGAAATGACAGCATCACACAGACACAGTCAAGACATGTAGATTTGATGAAAAGTTGAAGCATTTCTTTTTTTTTGTTTTGTTCTTTGGATAAGGATATGATTCATTTGCATAAAGGTGCCAAAAAGTACACACAAGGTAAACCAGAAAATAGTTTCTTTTTGATAATTTGATAGTTGGGGGAGGGGAGATTTTTTAAACTAGACATCTTTGTTGGAAACATCAGGAAGTGTCAACTGAGCTACAAGACTCTTGGCCATCAAAAAATTGTTTCTTATTAAAGAATTAAAGAGGGAAAAGAAAGAATGAAAGATATGTTGGTACAAAATGAGCTCCAGTGAAGCATTGTTGTAAATGCCCATGTGATTATTCTTATGGATAATAGCAGTGACTCTTTTAATAAGTGATAATAGCAATGACGCTTATTTTAAGTTTTACTAACCTGTATTCTCATGGGATAGATCCTTGCATGTGGCAGCTCGGACATGGCAACTAGACATTGAATGGCTGTCTCTCGAACAAGCTGAACACAGAAAAAGAAAAATTAAACACCAATAATTTCAATTAGGCTCCACTAGCAGTATATTATAAAGCTCTATACGCATAGGTATTTAAAAAAACTACTTGTAAGTCATAACAATGTAATGCTTAAGAACATGAGGTCATTTCTGAAGTATAATTATCAGTGATCAATGACCATATAACCTAGTCACACTACTCCTTTGAACATATAGGTCAGGGGTCCAACCCATCATGGCTGAAAAAAAAAAGTAAAATAGTAATTCATTTGACAACTAGCAACAAAAAGGTATAAGTCGATCTTATGTAGCATCTGAAGATTGTCAAAGAAACATTTGCATACTAATTTGTACTGAAATTGGAATCAAAACACATTTGAACCATCACGACCCCCCCCACCCCAAAAAAAAAAAAAAAATCTCTTCCCTCCTCTACCCTTCCTCCAAATGATGGTTGTATGCATTGGAGAGCAGCAGGCAGGGATAAAGTACAAAGCAAAGAGGA
Source organism: Quercus glauca (assembly GCA_023736055.1). NCBI lineage: Eukaryota > Viridiplantae > Streptophyta > Magnoliopsida > Fagales > Fagaceae > Quercus > Quercus glauca. Next base: position 21,665,744 of record CM043319.1, on the reverse strand, counting down.
AAGAAGCTGATGTTTGAGTTTAAAAAAAAAAAAAAAAACCTTATAAAGGAATAGTGTCAATTTAAATAAATGTAACAATGAACTCAAGGGATAAGTCAGCAACAAAGTAAATTTGATTTTCTTTTGAAGAAAAAAATCTGGTACCATCATATGAGGGTAGGCAATGAGTCCAGTGAGGCAATTAATGACAAGATGAGCATTATCAACTACAGCTTCTTGCCCTGCAAGTAAAAACAGAAAATAGATCATATACTACTAGAACTGGGTGAGCAGTCATAGTAAAACACAGATCATAATCTAGTAAGTACTAAAGTGAGATGCAATGCGATGTTTTTCATAAGTCAGACAAATAGAAATTTACATTTAGCATTACCATCTTTATCTGTCAATATCCCAGATAAGACTAGCAGGAGACTCTGCAATGTATCTTTATCCTGAGCATCCTTGTTCAACATGGATAAGCAATCCAGAAGAATAGGTATGAGCTGCAAAATTTGTATGGTATCTTACTAATTAGTTGCTTGATGTAGTCCAAGATAAGAACAAGGAAAAAAAAAAAAAACTAATACCTGAAAGTACAGAGATATTTGACACTAACCTTCTTGGCTTCACCCAGAACAGCAACTAATGGAGTTTCAGATATTATATGTGCAAATGCCCGGTACAGCATAGATCTGAAATTGCAGAGCAGTTAAGAGGATACATGATAAAAGAATGTTTCCAAATATGCCTTTCATTCTACCATTAAGTGGTCAAAGACCCATTCTTCAAGGTGAGCTAGCAGTTAAGTCAATTACATGCTTTGCAGATTCAAGCAAACTATTATGTAAAAAGGTTTTCTCATGAATTGCTAGACAAATGGATCCCTATTGACTTCATACCCAATTCCAGCAACAAGACAAGTTTGAAACTAGAAGGCAGACAATTAGTAAGGAACAATCTCAGGCAATAGAAATCTCAAGTAAAACACAAATATGCTGTTGTAAAAGAAAATTGTTCAAGTCTGAACACCAATTTACTCAAGCTTTGAGGATACAAGGTAGAATGTAGCAATGCAAGTCAGTCCTCTGTATATTAAATTACTACAAGTTTGCAATGACCTAAATGCTTACTGGCATCTTACAGATGAGAAGCATTAAAGAAAATGGAAATATGTTGACATACTATGATAAGACACAACAACAGATAATAGGCAGGAAGACAGAGCTAAGCTAAAAACCATATGAATTGTGGGGATGTTTTTAAATCATTTTAGAATTCATTTTAGGAAATTCAATGTTCTGAATTTCATTTGAAAAATGGCTAAAATCATTAAATCAACATGTATATATTATAAGATGAACAATGCATAATTACATAGACAAGGTACACAGCATCTGATGCACGCTATAGCAAGCAAAGTGCAATTAGTTCTAAGTAAGAATATTTGGTACCTAGAAAGTAATGAATCACTTTTCATTATCAAAGGTTGCAAAATAGGCATCATGGTGGAGAAAAAACGTTGCTTATAGAGTGGTCGTATTATTGCATGGAACTTCCGATTCAAACAAACTTCAGAATCACTCATAAGAATACGAAACGCATCTGCTGCACTTTTCATCACAGAAGCATGCAAATCCTGCTCACAACTGTTCTCTAGTGAATGCTGACTTAATGGTAAGGCATTGCCATTTGACAATAAACACTCCAGAAAAATCATAGTTACATCTTTAACTTTATCGTGACCCCGCAAAAGCAAACCTTTTCCAATCCATGATAGTCCAGTAATGGCAAGTATCTGGGGCAATTTATTGTTCACAACAGCTTGGCATAAATCCGTGTGACCCATCTCACTTCCATTAACACTACATCTCAGCAAAGCACTATTATCTTGATGGGTCCATAATTTTAATTGAAAAATGATATCCAGTGCTTCTTCCAAGGTACAGTCACTTGAAATCTCAGATCCAGTGGAACTTTTACCAAATTTGTTAATGATAGAACCCAATGCCTGAGCTGCTGGAACATGACCCTTAAGAAGAGTTGTTATGAATAAATTCAATATTATTTTTACATTTGGAATGTGTGTTTGCGGACAAACTGCTATGACTACAGATGCAAATAGTGAGAGAATCCATTCATCTCTACCCGATAGATTTTCCATCTTCTGAGTGAGCTGTAGACCTTCCAGTTGGAATGGAATGGTGAGGGCCATGGACTCCTTTAGTGGAAAAGAAGTGCTTGATGAAAGTACATTGTAAGCTTTTTGGATTATTTCGTTCTGGCTTTCCTCAGAACAAAATGCAACAGCATGCTTCATTGCAGTCATCATTGCATCAAGAAGCTCCTAAAGTAGAAGAAATACATCATTTCCACTTCCAGAATAGAAATTATTTAATCATTATTGTTAACCCCCGAAGCCCAACCACTGATGTCAAATGTACTTAGAAGTTTTCAGGACATCACTGTCAACATCATTAATAATAATAAAGATTATGAAATGAAACAGCAGCTCTAGTTACCTTTTCTGGGACACTAAAATCAACACAACTTTCAATTTGCTTCCAAATATTAATAGGAAATCGCAACAAAACTTCCTCAAAAACTCCATTTTCATGGATCCTGCAAATGTTCCAACAAAGGGTTTCATGTCATCAGCAGGAAATCACACCAAATGGCACCAAGAATGTCAGCAGATGAACATTAAAACGGGAACAAAATGGTGCTAATGATGCAAGTACATGGTGACATAATTTTTCCTCCCATCTTCCCTACTTCGGTTTGAGGGTTCTGAAAACATTCGTGAACTCACTACAAATATCTTTAGAAATGAATCTCTTGTTATATGTTTATTTGTAAATATGAAAATAACTGAACCACAGATCAAAGGTCATAGTGAAGCAGGGTCTTGGTGGCAGTGGAGGTCTTTGTTATCTTAAGAGAGGAGGGAAGGGTCGAATCTTACATTTTGAAAGGAAGACAAAAAAGAAAAAGAAAGATGTCCTAAACATACCAAGTATATCACATGTTGCAATAATCGACTTCAAATCTAATTCATGCATATCATTCAAGAAAAAAAGTACATTGAACTGAAGATAAGGAAAGCAAAAATTCAGAGTAGAACTTTATACCATGGAAGCAATTTATTAGAGTAGCATTCCAAAAGCCAAATTGTGATTTTGGCTGACTTTAAATTTCCATGGACCTACACAGATGAGATACAATGTTGAAGTGCCATTAGCTCAAGAAAATAAATGAATTTAAAATTTGAATGTGAACAAGAAAGTAAAGAAAAGATCATTAATGTCTTCAATCCCAAATTTGGTGTAGATACAGACTACTGTTTTTGCTTGCAGAATTCTCAACAGATACACCAACTAAATAAACACACTTCAAATAAGTTAACACCACAAAATGATGACACAAAGATGCAAACTTTATACTCAAAGGACATCCCATGACCTAGTTTCTTTAGTCCTAAATAGAAGAGTCAAATGATTTATATAAAAAAGAAAAGTCAGATGAGTTCAGTGTTATACATACATAAATCTCAGATAAATTGGCAAATAAAGCCTCTTCAAACCCTTGGATAATGTGCAGCATATAATTCAGTCCACTTGTGCCAATGCCTGATATTGCTTCCAGTTTGAGGGGGAAAGGCATGGTAACATCATCAAGAGACACCAGTGAAACAATCTTTTCAACCACAATTCGCATATAGCTAAAAATTTTCTCAAACTCATTATTTCTATCAATAAATGAGCCAATATTCATCAATGCCTTTAATGCCAATCTCCATAATAATGTCTTCTTGAAATTCAATGTGATAATTGACATGAATGTGATTGAAATATTCTCGAATTCGGATATTGGTACTGGAGAAACATCTCCAGGGAAAGTAGCTAGAATCTGTAAACCCTTCACTGCATATAAGTCCAAAATAAATGATCAATATTGTCAGGTTTTACAAATAATTTATTCTCATTAAAAAAAAAAAAAAAAAAAAAAAAAAAAAGAAAAAGAAAAAGAAAGAAAGAAAGAAAAGGAATAGTGATAACTAATTTAAAAAGCAAACAATGGCAAGAAAGAAAGATAAACTTGAACAGCAAAGCTTTCAAAATGACAGATTTTGCACATGATAACATGTGTAATTAGATTTTTTTTTTTTGGTAAGTGATTACATGTGTAATTAGTATTGCTCATCATATTATATGCTTAATTAAAAAAGGTCTATCCTCAAGATTTTTTATGGAAAAAATTAACATGGTCAGGACAAAAAAATCTATATATCCTACAGTATTGTAAGATAAGAGCATTCACCTCCAAAATAAATATCTGCTTCATGAGGACTTGTCACCAAGGTAGAACAAAAGGCCTTAGTTAATAAATTTGAAAAGCTATGAAGCATGCAGTAGCTTGTCTCATATGTAGAAACTGATTTACAAGCAATTTGTGTGGAGCCTGCAATCAAATCTCTGCATGCTGCAAGAAGTTCGACAGAGAGATAAAGAGCTCCAAAATTTAGTCTTTTGGAGATTAAATAATTGTCCTTCGGTGAGTGATCTCCAGATAAATTTTTTTCAGAAAGCCCCAGAATTTCCATCAAGCGGGGGAAGAAGCTTTCAAAAATCATATTACAGCAAGCAACGGAGGTCTTGGTAGAAATAGACAGGATACAACCAGCTGCAAATAATTTAAGCTTGCCTTGCAAGGGAATGTCATTATAACTCTCATAACTAGGGACAGCGTTCAAAATTATATTTATGTCCTCATCTTCAACAATCAAACTTAAAAAAAGACCATTGTTTTGCATAATAACCTGCTGCAGAAGCGTTAAAGCTTCTTTTGCAATTTCATTCTCCTGTAAAACAAGTCCATCTAGAGATTCTGAAGTAAAGGATAAAGTAGGCTCTTGCAGTGAAGTATATAATGCATCTTTAATTGAAAACCAAATAGCTCTGGCATGTTTTGCCATTCTCTCTGGTCCATAATTCGATGTGCAACTGCTGAGATACTTCAGTGAATCGAGCTGTGAGCATATAAAGTTGGGGCTCAATCAATTAAACAGCATGATAGTACAGATTGCTGCATTACAAACAATAACAGAGTGAAACTACATTGAATTAGCACCAACCTTTGCTGATGGTAGAGAAGAAGAAAGCTTCTCAAGAAGCAACGGAATGGCAAATGGCTCAAACAGAGGTGTAGACGAAAATGCCAACTACAGAAGAATGAGGTACATACAGTTACTTTGCAAGTAAAGATCACATATCAAACTATTGTTTGTATGCAAATAACCCAGCAAAATAGTAATGATAAGTAAATCTATTTGCCTTCCTTTTTAAGAGTCATATTATCGTAGGAACTTCACTTAAGTGATGCATTTAACTTTACTATCATACAATAAAAAATTTGCATATGCCTATTTCTCACCTCACATCACATGATCATTTTTTTTTTTTGATAAGTAAGAAAGATGTATATTCACAAAAATGCTAAATGCAAAATAGCACAAAGCATATCAAAAAGTACAAAAAAGAAGAGAAAAGCAGAAACATAAAAGAAGCACTAATTACAAAGAAAGAGAGAGCTAAAGAACAAAGGGAGAGAATCACTAGATGTGAGTCCCCAAGCCCTAGACCAATCAAAAAGGGAACCAGAAAAGAGAGTAAGTAGCTGGTCATCTGATTTATCTAAGTCTTCAAAAGTCTGCCAATTGCGTTCCCTCCAAAAGTTCCACCAACTAAATAGAAAATCTGTCACTGAATGTGAGGGAACCCATGAAATCCCAAAAGTTTTAAAGACAAAGCTCCACAGCTAATAAGCTTTTCCACAGTGTAACAACAAATGATCCACTGTCTCCCCACAACAACGACATATAATGCACCAGTCAATGAAATCAAAGCCCCTAACCCACAAGTTATCTCCCATGAGAATTATATCCCATGTGGCTGTCTAAACAAAGAAAGAGACACGCCGGGGTGCCTTAACCTTCTAAATACCTTTCCATGGAAAAACAACGGAGGAAGAACCATGTAACTTATGATAAAACAAATGGATATTAAAATCCCTGTTCTTCGTCAACTTTCATCTCATACGATCACCATCAATCACTGAAAGTAAATTGGATGCCAAGAATTGAAAGAAATCATCCACCACATCCACCACATCACATGATCAATTTAATACCATTAAATTTTTAATTAACACTTTCTGCATGCATTTAAACGAATTATCAATTATGACTGCTGGCAGTAGCCTGAATAAAGATATGTTGCAATAGATAGGCAGACAGCCAGCACAAATCTCCTCCCCTTAATCATTGAAAAGATTACAAGAAAATTAATTGGGAGTGAAACCAGTTAATGTGTGCCAAAAGCCCAAGGAATGAACCAGTGCAGATGAGAAGTATTATTCAAGTTTGTTGCATAGCATGGACAAAAGGCCAAAAAGGCATTGGTAGAGATGAGGAGAAAAAACATCATAACATGACATATTGCTCTAGATACAGAATTGAAACTACCAACCCCAAAAAGTTCGGACTTGGGACAAGGGCTTAAGCTTGGTCATAATCAAATTAACCAACAACTGAAAAACCATGATTAAAAAACAAAAACAAAACTAGTGTGAATTTCACAGAACATTATTCATAGACTTCAATATAATTTTTTATTACATATAACAACCCAGGTTCAGGCTGCCCCTTCAGGAGGAGGAGAAGAAATAAGAGGGCAAGGAAGTTGTAAAGAATTAACCTCTCATATAGCTAGAAACATCTTCCTAGACCCAAAATCCTTAATTAAAACATTTTAAAGACTAACTTAATCAACGCATTCACAGGCTTCTTTTGTTACTTAAGCAAATCCAGCTAGATCCTTAAACAATATGTAAGGCAAACCATAGGCCATAATGAATTGATGAAATATGCATAAACCACTAGTCGAAATCAATCAGACCTGTGTTTCCAGTAACCCTTGCACCACATTTTTCTTTTGGGGGGTGGGGGGGTGGGAAGAAGAGAGAGTAGGGTGTGGGGGAGATGTTTTAAAATAAATCATCATGAAACTCTACATTGTAAAAAGGCATTATAGCACATATTAATTCAGGCATCAGACTAAGTACAATATACTCTAAAAAGTCCAATGTAAGCACCACATACCATTAGTGCCCGAGAGAGGTCATCCCTTTTGATACCAAGATCCTCACCCCTTGGCTGTATAATGCAAGGAAAGAAACCATTTTCACATATCAATGACAGGAAAGAGCATGTGAAACAATAAAACCACTGGTGTGCATTCAGCTTACATGTGTAAAATGAATAGGAAAGTAACAGCTCAAAATTTCAAAAAGATCCCCAGCAAAACTTGCAAATGGACCAGATGTATCTGGAAACAGTTGCACCAGAACTTCAACAATATGAAACGTAAGCATCAAGCATTGAGGATCCTTTTCTGAATCAACGGCTTCACAAATTCCATAAATAAGCTCATCACCCTAGATGACAAAGGACAGCCTAATTAATAAAAACATACAAAAAGGATGAAGTATGTTAAAGTAAGAGACACCATTGGACGACTATGAAATCACTAATGGAGGGTTTGGTGGCGCATTTGTGTATGCTTGTGCGTGTGTCTGAGAGAGAGAGAGAGAGAGAGAGAGAGAGAGAGAGAGAGATTATAAGCTCAAGTTGCATGCACAGAGCATGAAGCACAGTTGTGGCAAGGAGAAACAAATAAATGAATAATGCCAGAAACAACCCCGTTTTGGGATAATCTAAATGATTTTAATATGGCATGACTAACAACTAGCTTACAGTTTTGGGATACAAACTTCGTTTGAACTCAGTCTTAATATAAAAAATCCATTGCCAAAAGTAGACATGTTTAATTCTAGATTTTACATTAGTCATATAAATAAAGAATCTCTGTGAGTGCAGTGTAGATGCATATGGAAACTAACAGCAATCAAATGGTGGGTCCAGAGGGTATTTCTTGTGGAGAAAGGGGGCAAGTCTATAGTCATCATGTTGAACAAAGTAACCCACATGGTTTGTCATTGAGCATAAAAATTCCGTCTCAAACTCAACAGCTTTTATCTTAGTCTTAAGTTAATTTTCTAAGACACTCAATTAAACAGGTTTCAGGAGAAAGCATTGGACCTCTTTCTATAGTAACAGATAAGAAAATAATTTGTTACTACAAAAAGAGGACAAGAAAAGTTGAATAAAAATGAGACTGGAAATGATACCATTGGAGTAACTGTATTGGGGTAGCGTTCTAACAGGCACTCCAGAAGTTCAAAGCAAAGCTGCAAGTACATTTTTATGGTAAAGTCAAAAACTTTGAAATTGTAATAAGGCGTTGTATTGGTAGGTATCTGGTGTAGATTTATTAATTTGGCTCCATTAACTATGGCTTGAGAGCAAAAAAGAATTACCTTCCTATCATGCTGTCCTAAAGACTGCACCTGTAGGTTCTGTAAAAAAGACTCTGCAACTGCTTTGGCATCAGTGCTAGTAACCACACCAGCACTACCTTTCCTCCTCATCAGTGCCAAGCAACCAACAAGTGCACCACGTAAAGCTTTCCAATCTGCCTGATATAAATATGATATCATCTATTATACTTTAATATTACAGAACAGATATAATTCAAAGAAGATGATGAGAAACTTCTGAAGGGAGTCAATAATTGTCATCTGAGGAAACACCTGTAAATTTAATGATCCTCTTTTCCTGATATAAAGATGATATCATCTATTATAGACTCTTTTCCAGATTAGGTTCTATGGTTTGGTAGTTTCCAGACAAACTGATAAGAAACAACTGTAAACTAGTAAACCATAAGTAAAAAAGGCTATAATTTTCATCTGAGGGAAATTACACTAAAACCTCAAAAAATCTATATATCATATGAGGTAAAACTAAAATTCCATATATTAAGAGAGATAAAAATTAACAAAAAAGAATCTCAAGTGCAGAATGACATGTAAACAAAACCCTTGGCCTTAAACTGATATAAACAGCTCTGGAATACCAAACCAGAGAGAGAGAGAGAGAGAGAGAGAGAGAGAGATGAGTAAATCTGTCTTTGGAATTGTTATTTCATAAATCATTAAATGCAACCACCTGAACATGTAACATGACCTCCTCCTGGAGAAAAATGCACCATATCCATATGATGATGTTTGTATGTGTAAATTATTCATACATACATTCACATGAATGCATAAATTAATTAATATGAAAATTCAACAGGACATACATAAATACTTATATACGTAAATACATATGAAGATGTTTATGTGCCCAAACATATTCATACATACATTCACATGAATGCATACTATTAATTTCAACAAACACTTTCTGAGATAATGAGCCCGACATTAGGGCTTGAACCTAGGGGTTTTATTTATTTATTTATTTATTTATTTATTTTAATTTTATGAATAACCTTGAACAAGATTGAAGCTGTTCATGACCAACTATGTTTTTTCAGAGTAGATGAGACTCACTTTTAAGGGCACATCCTGATCTGTTAAGGCATACATATATAGGAGATGAGTACCTATTAAGTACTACTGACAGTTCTTATCATGAATTGTCAAACTGAAAAGGAACAAAAGAAAGAAATTAAGAAAAGAGACTCCACTTGAATTACCCTTGACAAAACGATCCAAGAACCAACAAATTTTAAAAGAATAGCTATATGCTACTCTATCAATACACATGGGGAAAAATGCCAAAAAGGAACCTATCCAATTTCCAAAGTACATATCCACAAATATAGCACATCAACTTTATAAGAACTTGTCATTGTTGGAAGCCCCAAACACAATCCAAAAACACCACAGCTAAAAAATAGGAAATAATATGAAGGTGATTAACCAAATTCAATCTCCCTTCACACATCTCTATATATTGAGAGAGTAGACCAGAGATGTCCACTTGTCCTTATTTCCAGTATTATCCCTAATGATTAGTCTACAAATTTTGTGGGTCAAAGTGTCAAACAGTCACTTTGGGACAAAAAAGAAATTTTAACTCTCCAACTCTCACTAACCCATGTTCAAATCAAAACAATCCCACGCTTCCAATATTGTCAAAATAACCTATGTTTCTGATTTTTACTCAAAATCAAGACAAGCCAATAATTTTTTTTTATTTTTAAATAATAATAATGCTCATCTTTATCCAGGGCGGTTACATATTTCATTTGAATTCTAACATTGTAACACCCACGTATTGTTGGAGTTCTCTAAAAAGATAACTTCCAAGCCTTAAATGTTTTTTCATTCTAAAATTTAAAACTATATCACTTTTTATTATTATTATTATTTTTTTTTTATAGATGGACTCCATGTTTAAAACCCACAGTTAGATATGATTTTTTTTTCCTGATTTCAGTTTTCCCTTCCTCCCCAATCCTTCCTAGTCTCATTTCTGTCCTCTAACTCCCCAAACCTCCCCACAAATATATATATATATATATATATTTTTTTTTTTTTATACATCCCCACAAAAATTAAAGGTCTTTCTGATGGTGACACAATACCTCGCATTTGAGAAAGGTACATTTCATTTGATATTGTTGTAGAGAAATACAAATGTTTTTTTTTTAATTGAAAAAAAAGGAAGTGCCTTTGAACATGCGCTTAGCGCGTGTTCAAAGGCTAGTATAATATCCATTCTCTATCTCTATTTGTGCTATTTACATGATTAACCATGATAAAAACATATGCAACCTCTAAATCAAGATCAAGTCACAAACCTCCTCTCTTGGAAAGGCCCTTCCCCATGCCATCAAATCATGAAAAGACAGGCTTCAAAATAGTAACCCATTTCAGCAAGAGGAAGAACAATTAAGGAGGCAACTACAAAACCACCTAAATCAAACCATGTTTGTGAAATTTTCCTGGATTCATGTACAGACGGACAAAAAGACTTCTAGTGTACAGTGTGCAAAGCAATCAAAGTATGATAGATTTACAGATTTTTGTGCAAAAATAAAATAAAAGTCTGATCTCCAATAAGAATTATTTTTGTAATTGACTCTTGATAAGAAAAAAAAATTATTCACTTAATTATGAAAAAATATGACTTAAACGTGTAAAGTCGATGGAGCAGAATCTGTCCAAGGCACCGGGCACATCATAAAACCACACAAACCAGGTAGAATTTAAAAAGGAAACGGAAGTCATAAACTTGAAAGAAAACAAAGATCACAATCAGAAATTATAAATTAAGATCTTTCATATATGATGCTGCAGAAAATAACTTCCTACTCACCAATCTGTCAGTGAAGAACCCTATCAAGCTATGTAATGTAGCATTGTCTAGTGGCTTTGTTGCAAGACATGTAAGCACTTCAGCAAGAAGAAGGATACCTGGAAAAGAATACCATGTCTCAAGAAATTGTCAGGAACTAATATCATTTTGGTTTAGGAATAAGAAAACCTATCAAAAATCTAGAGTTATATTGTTAACTTATAAGGCCCACGAGACCCCCACCCTCCCCTCCCCCCTCTACTTTTTCCAAGCCCATACCAACCAAAAGAGGGAAAAAATACAAAACTTTACCATGCAGATATCTACAAGGGACCATCACAAAGTTTATAACTCACACACACACACACACGCACACACACATAAATTTTCCATGTAAAGAAGTTGATGAGCATGTTAGGTCTCATCAAAGCACTACATTGAAAATTTTTTTACACTTCATGGTTTTAAGACATGAACATATCCAAGCATCAAAGCATCAGGTAAATCTCAACAAAGCAATACACTGATAACATTTTTACATTTCATGGTTTTAAGATTCGAACATATCAAAGTTTGCTGGGTCAGGGGGGCAACTCCCTAGCTCTGCCATTGTACAGTTGTATACTGAAAAATTCATGCAATCTACTCAAAAAGTGTAGCTGGCTAATAAAATTTTGAGCATTCGAATTCAAGCTTTAGCTTCATTTATTTATATACTAATTACCACAAAAAGAAAAACTACCATTCAATCCAACACCTCAAAAGAGATGCTTAAAATACCTCTCGCACGAACGATGTTATCTGTAGTGGTCAAATACATCTGCATCTCCCTGACCTAAATTTTAGAAAATGATAAGAGACACAAACCAAAATGTAAATAGACCAACAAGAGAATAATACTAAATAAACACAAATATTATATAAGAGAGGCACACCAGTCCTTCCATAGTTAATACATCATTCTTCACAAGAGAAGCAATTTTGTCCAAGCTTGCAGCCTGTAGTGCACACACATATTGAGTGAATTCAACCTATCTCACAGCATAGCAAAACATAAATGAAATCCGACAAAAAAGTAGTATAACAATAAAACAACAACTTGAGTAATCAACAGAAATTGCCCATTTTGAATGAAGCAACTATCATAAAGCTACATACAAATATTACTTAGATGGTCAATACATGCATGCACCCAGTGAATTCAAATCTTTCCCAGTTGAAATCAGAAAAAATAACAAGAGGAGAAAAAAAGCAAATGTTGAGCAAGACTACCATGATCACATCCCTCTTTCTTTTTCTTTTTTTTTTTGATAACATAGGGAACCTTTCTAAAGAAGAGCCCTTTGGACTTATCTCTAGACAGTAAAACCTATAGGCAATTGCATGATCACGTCACGTCCCTTCTCGCTATTCCTCTCCCTTATTCCATATCTTTATAGCTTACATCCAAAATCGTCGCATACAATTCTAACTTATAATTTTATCTCTTTTGTGACCCACCTAACCTCTTGTTCTTCAATAGCCATGTAACCAATGGCATATTTTTCCTAAATTACATTAAATTTTGCATTTTCCAGGCAATGTACTCGTGCTATCCAAGGCTTTAATTTCACACAAATAGTACTTATTCCAAAGAACAATATATGAAATATGGTGTCAATATAAAAATTATATGGCCAAATAATCTCACACCCATCATTGTTTTTGCCATAACAACAATATAAAAAACAAATAATTCAATATTTAACAACCCAGAACTTAGTAATTTAATGTTCTTTTTTAATTTTTTTTCCCAATAATTATTTGAATTGTGCTAGCCTGAGCAGAGGGTTCATACTGAATTAACACATAATTATGTGAATTAGTTCAAATTCGAAGGTTTTCTTTTTAAAATTGATTTTCTAGGCAACCAAACACGGCACGAAACGAGATTAATAGTAAAAGATAGTAATAAATTTAACAATGAAAGGTGACGAATTTGGAGCAGAAGAAAGCAAAGCGTGAACCTGCTGAGTCGGGGAACGAGACGAGTCGACGAAGGACTCAATGAGATGACTCAACTGACTCGGTTCTGCCATTCGAATACAGAAGATTTTAGGGTTTTAGGAGTTTCAGAGAGAGTGAGAGAGAGGGTTTTGGGAGTTTGAGGTAAACGCGCCTACAGAGTCTATTAAAGCAAACAAAAAGGACCAAAAGTTAAAGAAAAGAAATGGTATATATTTTTATTTTGTTTTTGTAGTATAATTTTGGTGTGCATATATGCTTTTTTTTTTAAAAAAATTATTTTTATTTTTATTTTTACTCGTGAGTAATGATTAATACGTGTACGCTGAAATCGTTTCTGTTGAAATTATGAAATTGTGTTTACAACTAATATTTTGTGTGTTATACTCAAAAAAAAAAAAAAAAAACTAAACTAAACTAAACTAAACTAAATTAAAATAATGTGTTTATCATGTGTGGAACAGGGCATGGTTCCAACCACTAATATGAAAATGGATTGAGAGCTAGGTATTGCACCTAATTCAATTATTATAAATTGTTAAGATTGATAGTTGCAAAAAATAGCTTTTAATCTCAAGTATTAATTCAAAAAAGTTATGAAAAAAAATTAAGAGAAGTACAAAGTAAAAATTAAAAAGATGAAAAGTGCAAAAATTTTGTGAAGGATTTGGGTGAATTGCACCCGGTAGGTATGATGATATTTATAATTGTCATTCACAATGTACATAATTTATTTAAATGAATTAACCAAGTGAGTCATATATATTGCACATAACAAAACACTTGTCATTTTTCTCCTGGTAGTTGGAGTCTAGGATTCAAATATATTTGAAGCCAAACATTTTCCTATTTTGTGTTACACATTATTTGAACCCCAATTCTTTAAATATATATGTTTTTTATAATTAAAAAAAAAAAAAAAAAAACCTATTCTTGTAATGAGGCTATTCTTCCCTCCTTTATCGAATATTTATTTATTAAAACTACTATAAAAAATCGGAATATTTTTATTTTAGATGTGGGACTCAGGAAAAGTAAGCTCAACATGTCAAGAAAAACTGGTTTTTTGGGCTTAGGAAGCACATATATGTTTTTATTTTTATTTTTTTGGGATAATTCAATATGTGGAGGAGGAAATGTATGTTTTGAACACAATTAAGCTCTCATGGTAAATTTAACCTATTGTTAAATTTGATGGCTATGATATAAAAAAGAATAATAATGATGTGTCATTTTTTATATATAGCTACATGTTGTCAATGTGAGAAAGAGGGTAGTAAGTGTTCAAGTTGTGGATGAGAATGAGACTAGATTTGGCGTGGAATATATGTCATAGAAAACTTACTGCTCATGCACCAACCCCAAATTGTGACTAAAGGACTGAAGGACAAAATTCTAGACATAACATGTAAAAAAAATTAGAAAACAGTCAAAACACGTCTCAAAGGGGAAGCTTATACATATAAGAACAGTTTTGTGTACATAACCAGTTCCATACATAGTGCAAAAATGCACCTCGCATGACATCCCACAAAAGATGGGGCATGGAACTTTGCAATAGCCAATAGTTGAAACATAGTGTGCTGTTTCTGTATCACGATGAATGATAAATTTATTCAAACAATGAGATAAAAATAGTTCCAACACAATACTAACAGAATAAGCTAACACAATTGCAGACTAGCCAATCCGTCTTTTCATAACCCAACGAGCTCTGACAATCTAACAAAACATCTTCATAAGACTTATATAAACCAAAACAGTATGGCTGTTTTAGCTTTTCCGTTACAAAAATTGAAATTTGTGCATAGTCCTTGGGCTGTCCCACTGGTGCCAATATGTGCTGTAGTTACTCTTCGGACACATGATTAGTGAAAATAACGCCACCAAGAGATACATGCATCATAGGTGGTACTGATATATAAACCAATTATAGAGCCTCAAAATACGACCAACATACAACATGATCCACCATTTACAATCAAAATTAAAGAAAAAAGATGTGCTTTCCAGCTCAAATCACACTCATTTAACTTCCATCATCACAAGAGGGCTTATCCAGTTCTGAGCAGTATATTGCAGCACAGACGCATTATAACAAAGCTAAGGAGTGGACGCTACTTCAAACTTTGTCCACAACTCTTTCTTTAGAGTATTCTCATCCAAATGTTTGCCTCTGTGAATCACACTTTTAGGTTCCTTCCACATTGAGTGTTGTCTATAAATGGTATATTGCCACCAAGGTGTTCTGTAAAAAGAGAAACTTATATTTTTTAATGGGAAGAACATAAAGTCTAAAACAAAAAACAAAAAAAACCATACCTTGGTTACAATATTTGCTACTTTGTAGAAGGCCACATTGGATATTGTCTTCCTTTGGTGAAGACAAGTTTATTTGCTGATTGGAAATGTGTCTTTATAGGCATCTGCCAGCCATCAGCTACATTGTTCAATGATTTCTCATCAAGTGACTCTAGTAAGACAAGTTTTAGGAGGGCACATGAACCAACCTGTTGATGCTTCTAACTTTTGCTTTCCTGTTCCAGGTTTATAAGCCTGTTGAACCCCAAGAGCTCCAAAAGCCTCAAAGTGAGACCCTCAGAAGCATCACTGCCAGAGGATGTGGAAAGTGGGGAACTACGGCAATGAAACTGGAAATGGAGCGGCCTTATACCTACCCTGTAATTGCCTTTATGAAAGGACTCAGATATAGGTTCAAACAAAACACAAGACTTAGGAGGTAACATTTCAAGCATTGATTTTTTTTTTCTTTCCAAAACACAACTGAAGATACAAATACAGATTCAAACTGTAAAGTTTTAATCATTTCAATGGCAGTAGAATAAGAAGGCTTACTTGGAGTT
Organism: Quercus glauca; assembly: GCA_023736055.1. Taxonomy (NCBI): domain Eukaryota; kingdom Viridiplantae; phylum Streptophyta; class Magnoliopsida; order Fagales; family Fagaceae; genus Quercus; species Quercus glauca. The sequence continues at coordinate 21,649,628 of CM043319.1, read as the reverse complement.
GGCGTTATAAGAATTCTTTCAAGTAAATCATCATTTATATCTTCTGAAATAGTACCAAAAGAATTAATGATGGGCCCTGATGTTTGGGCAATAGTGTTTTTGATGTTGGGAGAATTGTGAGCAGAAAAAGTTGTCTACCTCTCTCAATAGTGCAGTCAGCACACCATAATACAAGGGGAGGAGAAATCATGAATCGAACTTATTTTGTTGTGGGCTGTCAACAGCATCGCTTTCAACTTCATTAGTTGAAACTACTATTATATTTGCATCAGTCAGCCAACTGATTCTCACTCTACAGGATTAGAAAGCAGCTTCTGAAATCTGGAGAACCATGGCTGCATATCTAAGAAAATGATAATCCATATCAAGGGGGGAAAAAGTATGCAAGTGTGATCTGACATATGTAGGAATATGGATTAACCTTTTAGTTCAGACAAGAATATGTGAATGATTCAATCTCCTTTCTCCTTTGTTTGCACAACAAGCTATATAATTAGCAATAAATAAAAAAATAGTTGTATTTTTATATTTTATTAACAATCGTGTGCTCAGAAATATTTTATCTAATATGGTTTTAGAGGCCTCCAACATATGACATCATATTCATAGATAATCGGTCCTCTATCCAGCATTCGCATAATATCTAAATTTTCTGTTTATCTTTTTGCTGTGAAGGTTTTGCACTAATGATTAATATTAAATGGTGCATGGAAATTTAGGAAAAACCGATAAAAAAAAATGCTAGGATAGAATTTTAACTCCAGTCTCTATATATGACATGACATAAGCATTGGATGGTAACAAACCTTGTGTGAGCCTGCAGCTAGCATCTTGAAGACCCAGAATAAACTCGATGTAATTCTGTAAGAAACCTGTTCCTGTAGTGGTCTCTGCTTGAAGAGCCACCTCCAAGTGGTAAAGACAATCGGCTGAAGAAGTTGGAACCATTTTTAATCAAAATACAAGTAAATAAGTGATCAGCCTACTAGCACAAATTCCCTGTCATATTAACTATAAGACTAGCTTTCATGTAAGTTCACATGCATCTACTAATCTAATAATGGGATCCATTACACACAAACAGACCCACATGAGCAACAAAATTTACAATCAAAATTAAAGAAAAAAGATGTCTTTTCCAGCTCAAATCACATTCATTTAACTTCCATCATCACAGGAGGCCATATCCAGTTCTGAGCAGTATATTGCCACAGAGGCATTATAACAAAGCTAATGAGTGGATACTGCTTCAATCTTTGTTCACAACTCTTACTTTAGAGTATTCTCACCCGGATGTTTGCCTCTGTGAATCATGCTTTCGGGTTCCTTCCACACTGGAGTGTTTTCTATAAATGCTAAATTGCCACAAAGGTGTTCTGTAGATTGAGAGAAACTTCTATTTTTTAACTGGAAGAACAGAAAGTTTAAAACAAAAAACAAAAAGGAACAAAACAATATCTTGGTTACAATATTTGCTACTTGCTACTTTGTAGAAGGTCACATTGGATATTATCTTCCTTTGGAAAAGACAAATTTTTTTGCTGATTGAAAAGGCATTGTCATAGGCATCTACCGGCCATCAACTACATTGTTCAATGATATCTCATCGAGTGGCTCTAGGTAGACACAAGTTTTAGGAGGGCACATAAACCAACCTGGTGATGCTTCAACCTTTTGCTTTCCAATTCCTGGTTTATAAGCCTGTAGAATCCCAAAGAGCTCTTGATGCTTCAAAGTGCGTCCCTCAGAAGCATCACTGCCAGAGGATGTGGAAAGCGGTGAACTACTGCAATGAATTCCAACAAGAAATGGAGCAGCCTTTTACGTACCCTGTAATTGCCCTTATGATGAAAGGACTCAGATATAGGTTCAAACAATACACAAGACTTAGGAGGTGACATTTTCAAGCATTGATTTATTATTATTATTATTATTATTATTTAAAACACAACTGAAAATATAAATTCCAACTGTAAAGTTTTAACCATTTCAATGGCAGCAGAATGAGAAGGCTTACTTGGAGTTGGCTTTGTAAGAACTCTTTCAAGTAAAACATCAATTATATCTTTTGAAGTTGTACCAAAGGAATCAATGATGGGCCCTAATGTTTGGGCAATAATATTTTTGATGCGGGGAGAGTAGTGAGCAGAAACAAATGTCTACCTCTCTCAATAGCGCAGTCAGCGCATCGTAATACAGGGGGAGGAGAGATTATGAAAACAACTTATTTTGTTTTGGGCCGTCAACAGCATCGCTTTCAACTTCATTAGTTGGAGCAACTATTATACTTGTATCAGTTTGCCAGCTGATCCTCAGACTCTACAGGATTGAAGAACACCTTCTGAAATCTGGAGAACCATGGCTGCATATCTAAGAAAATGATAATTCATATCAAGGGGGGAATAAGTATGGAAGTGTGATCTACTGACATATGTAGGATTATGGATTAACCTTTGAAGAGGAAAGTAATTCAGGCAAGAAATATGTGAATGATTCAATTTCTTTTCTCCTTTGTTTGCACAAGATCATTTGATGCAGGACAACTAGAAAAAAAATTAAACAACTGGAAAATAAATGAATATGACCTAAGAGTCAGCACTTAGACCTATCTTGGAGTCAGCACTAAGTGGGGAAACCACTAGAAGACAACAACTAGGTGGACATAGAGTCAGCACCAGACTAAAGAGAGACCAAATGGCCATTTTTTTCATTCATCAAAATATCAATTATCTCTATAAGGAGTACAATAGGTTGCTTATAAAGGATTGCTAAGCCTTAGTTCTAATTGGCCTAGGAAACCCTAGTTGCCTTATTATGAACATAACCTTACTTCCAAATTAAAATACTAATAGCTTAATAAGTTACTAGGACCTAAAACATAAAAATACAATTGACTTGCAAACATAAATAATACTAAATAAAAATATTTTTACGTCTCCTACATCATCATTAATCTATCATTTCATAAATCAATTCTTGTATAATTAGCAACACATCAAAGAAAACCTCAATCAAAAAGGAATTCTATCTAAGAGAAGCAATGATAACAACATAACTAAATGGTCATTTTCTTGCAATTAATAGCTAATATTGTCCAAACATAAAATAGTTTAATGATAAATGACTCAACATGGTAAAGCAGTAGAAATACACACACACACACACACACATTGCTACTGCAGAAAGGTATTGACAGTTCTCCAAAACTAGAAAGCAGCTGATTAAAGTATGTGCAAAATGTCTAAATAATAAACTCACCCGCAAAACAAACCACTAAACTGTGACTATTCAAATAGATGAGTACATCTACTCTTTCTCTTAAAAAAGTCATTGGTTCCTACACTTTCTTAGCAACCAAACAGAACCTGGATCATCCAAAAGTCAACATCTCAAAAAGCCCAAACTCACTCACTGACGCTCACATAAATCCTGTCAAATCAAATAGTGAAGAATCAGAAATGAGTAAGTTTATTGACATTGTCAAGATATAAAGCAAATTAAAATTGTTTGCCACATTTTTCATTTTTCTTGTACAGAACCCAAGAAACAAACAGGCATATCTCTCTATTTTGTGTCACTGTGAGTGTTAGTTATACCTGGTGCAAGAGAGAGAGGAGATTGGACTGAAGGAGCAAAAGGTAATCAAGCAGATCGTCTTTACACCACTTATGAGATCTCTTCTTCAAATTCACAGCTTCAAGAACCTTCCACCATTGTTGAATATGTCTCTCAATGCCTTTCTTCTAGACTTCGATTTCATTTCATTTTTCATTGGTCTGATAAGAAATTCACATGCCTTGGGGTTTAAACTCATAAGACCTGTAAGTATTGTAACATTGAAGTTTGATGATTAATTAGCAACTTCATTTTCAAGTCCTCAACGATCGAGGATGCATTAGTTTGCAGTTTGGTTAAGTGCCTAGCTCACCTTTCATGTGTCATACCATATGCAAGCTTTGCTGTCATTATGATATGATACAAGAGTTTCTTTTGTAGGCCTTCGTCAATGTATGCTCACAACTTGAATAATTTCCTAATCACAAATAATGCTTCACTTGATACTGGAATTTGATGATTGTTATAAATAAGAATAAACAAAATATGATAGGAAAAATACAGATTATGACAAGAGATTAATGCATACTATGTAACATGAAGCATACACAATAGGTGGGACAAAAACCGGATTCACATGTTTTTTGTTTTTTATTTCTAAGAAATTGTATAGTGAATAAAAAACTATCATCCTAATTGATAGCCTCAGCATGACTTATTTTATATAGGAGGTAATACTAGATTTACACAGTTTGTGCATAGTAATTTTGCATTGCTATTTTTTACTCTATTTTTTATTTTTATTTTTTTGATGAATGAAGGTTATATTAACAAGGAACAGAGCAACAAAGCACACCTAGTACATTGAAAGAGACACGAAAATATCATTGAGAGAGTAATGTAATACCATTATGCCACACTCCCATAGTAACATAAGAAAGAAATTTATTTACCAATATTGTTATTTAGTTATTATTTTTTGAGAAAATTTTGAAGGAAAAATAGAATATTTTTAATAGATATAAAAGAAAAAGATGAAGAAGACAAGGTGGAAGAAGTTACCCGAGAATTAATTTTCCCTTGATTGATCATCCTGTTCCACTTATTAATGATAATAAATGTTCGGCAGTTGGTCTCCTATCTCCCTTTGGTAACGTTGGCTCAGATTTGGACTGTTCTGGATATGCAATTGCTTCAATGTAGCTGTAGGAAGGAAGTCTGGCAGCGAAATTGAACTATTTGTCAGATTTAGGTCACAAATCTGACAAATTTATCTACGTTATTGTTTATTTTTTGTGGAAAAAGAAAGAAAGTAAAAAACGAAGAAGACAAAGTGAAAGAAGTTACCTTATCTGAATGGATGCGACCTGCAGAGCCCCAATCGAACTGAGATTCAAGTTTGCATTGGACGACCATCTTTTCGCACATCTGTACCATCAATCATGATGTTGGGTATGTGAGAAATCTTGGGCCATTGATCTCCTATCTCTGCTTTGCAACATTCACTGAGAATTGGACTATAATAGATACGCAGTGTCTTTAATGGAATTGTAGGAAGGAAGTCTGGCAGCGACTTCAGCTTGGGGCAAAAGGAAATTTCCAATTTCTGAAGACGTGGCATAATAGTGATAGTAACACCACTTTCTTGTGCTTCTTCTTCTCTCATTGTTCCTCCAATCCCATCCCATTCTTCCCACTCTTTTATAAACCAAAATTGAAGAGACTTTAAATTAGGGAATAAGACAAGCGGAGAAGAAGAAGATGATGATGCCGATCCCTTCTCGTCGTCTATCTTGTTGTTATTGTTGTTGGATTCTTCTTCTATTCCCAAAAATTCAACGCCCACCTTTTTCACTCTATGGGCTCTCCCACCCCATATCTCTAATGATTCGAGCAACAGCAGCTTCCCCAAAGGGGGCAAATGCTCTACGTCGTTATCCAGATTGAGACAAAGTGTTTTCAATCCGGATAATGTTGCCAACGTCATCCAATTGGAAATTCTACAATCGACCCTCAATTCCTTTAACGAAGTTGTCTCAAGGAAGTTGGGCAGTGCCTTTAGCTTTGGGCATCCCCGAATATTGAAATTCTGAAGAAGTGGCATTATACTTATTAAAACAGAAGCACCACTTCCTCCTTCTTCTTCTCTCCTTTCTCCCATCCCATCCCATTCTTCCCACTCTTTCATATCCCAAAATTGGAGAGACTTTAAATTAGGGAATAAGTCAGGTGATGATGTTGATCCGTTCTTCCCATTGGCTTCTTCTATTCCCAAAAATTCAACACCCACCTTTTTCACACTGTATGCCTTCGTTAACTCTAATGTTTCGAGGAACTGCAGCTTCCCCAGAGGAGGCAATTGCTCTAAATTAGGCCACATCAAAAGCTCAAGCCTTTTCAAATTGGACAAAGACTTCATCCAATTAGGATACACTCTACCCATGCAGTTATCAATCTTTAAAATTTCCAAGTTTGAATGTGGCTCTAAGGCTTTAAGAACGATTTCACCATTCCTTACACTTTCAATCTCCTCATCTTCCTTGTCAAACGATAGCCTCAACTCACGGAGATGTTTCTTATCTTTAAGCTGTGCATTCTCAGCCTCTTGTACATCTGTTACGTTTTCCAAGCCTTTTATCGTTAGAGACCCTTTAAGGTGGTTTAGATTCTTCAATTCTCCAAGTTTACATCCTTTACGATCATTTATACCACCTATTATGAATCTCTCCAATGTTCTAAGAGAACTCAATCTTCCAATCCCTTTTGGAATGGGTTCGGTCAATTCATCCCAATCACTAATAAGATGTCTTAATTTAATTAGTTTACCCATTCCTAGGGGTAATTTTGTAATTCTCATACATCCAGTAATATTCAAAGTTTGTAAATTAAATAAATTACACATTGATTCAGGTAATTCTTTAATATAATCATTTCCTGTTAAATCAAGCAACCTTAAATGTATCAACTTTCCCACTTCATTTGGAAGATTCTCAAAGTCACAATTTTTCAAAGTCAATGCCCGTAAGCATGTCAAATGCTGGGATAAACCGAGTGGGTAGTCAATCCACCACCCAGTGAAAAAGAGAGAGCGTACTTTTTTTGCATTATACATAGACATAGGAAACTGTGTTTCCCCTATTAAATTTAATCTCAAATGGCGTGCACTTATACAATTTGTCCCCAAATCTTTGTCACCTGTGAAACATTCCTTTGATGTCATTAATTGGGCAAAGTCATGCACAATATCATGCATTTTACATCTTACTATCTTATCATCATAGTCGTCTTTCTCAAAATCTTGGAAGAAAGAGCGCATGACTAATATTTCAAAGTACTCTTCTCCTATGTTTTCCATCTCTATATTTGGATTTACACCAAGATATCCTTGTGACATCCATAGGTAGATCAACTCATTTCTAGAAAACAAATAATCCTTTGGGAAGAGAGCACAATATAAGAAACAAGATTTTATTTCTGAAGGTTGTTCATAATAACTCAATAATAACGGTCCTAAAAGACCTTCTTGAACATTTTCTAGCTCCCACAAATTACTATCCAAAATATCCCTCCAATCTTTTCTACTTCTCTTGTTGCGCATAAGACTTCCTAGAGTCCTTGCAGCAAGGGGCAAACCTTTGCACCTTTTAACTAGTTCTCTTCCAAGGTCTGTTAATTGCTCACGTTGATTTTTATTCTTATCAACAAACGCTATTTTACTGAATATTAACCAGCAATCTTCCTCAGATAATGCATCCAAACTAATGGTAGGGTCACTACGTACCATACTCGCAACTCTCTCACTACGTGTGGTGACTAGAATGCTACTACCTTGGGCACCACAGTTGAGCCCAAGTTTTAAATTCTCCCATTTTGTGTTTTCTTCGGTCCATACATCATCTAAGACAAGAAAAAACCTCTTTCCCTGAATCAAATCTTCAATATTTTTCACTAGAGTTTCCAATCGAATATTATTGTCTAGGGGAGTAGGTTTAATCTCTTGAATGATTGCTCTGGCAACCCTAGAAATATCAAAAGGTTCAGAAACACAAACCCACATTCTTATATCAAAATGACTCTTCAACTTATCATCATTGTAGGCTAGTTGGGCAAGAGTAGTTTTTCCAATACCGCCCATGCCTACTAATGAGATGACATAGGGGTTTCTTTTATTTTCACCACTATCCTCACCCAAAAGGTTCCTCACTAGATCATCACTATACTTTTTACGACCTATAATATCAGACACATCAACCTTGGAGATAGTTTCTGGCCGCTTGCCTATGTCAATGTTAGTGCTACTACTCGACCCAGGCCCAAACACAAACGAGTATCTACCTTTCTCTTTGGCAATCTCATCTAATGTTTCATTAAGTTTTTTAATCTCGTGAGCAATGCCACGACGATGAACAAGCTCCTTAAGTTTAACGAAAAACAAGGAAAGGCAGGAGATGCAGGACCATACCTTAGCACTAAGAGTATTGGTTGTTTCAGATTTTTCTTCTTCCTCCTCAATTTTGGATTTGATCATTGCAATTTCCAACTCATCCAGCACATTGTCTATGTCGTAGGCTGCTTCTTTGAGCTTATCAAGCCAACGTTTCACAGCTGCCTCCGTCACTTGTCTTTTCTCAGCATCCTCGAGCACTGCCTGGATGTCACCAAGAGTGCTCCCAAGCTTTTGGACTTCTTTGTGTATACACAGGAACGACTTCAGCTCTGGCCATGCCCCTTCAGCAATAAGTGAACCCGACTTTTCCAAGAGGCCAGTAACTAGAGCCTCCAAGAGGCTAGCGACTATAGCCTCAGCCATGTTTGGAGATTGAAAAAACAAGAAAAAAGAAGTGGAAATGGTAATGGTAATAGATGGACAGAAGGAGCAAATGAAATAGCTAGCAATGCAGAGGTGTGCTTGTGCTTCTGTTGTCCTCTTTGCAGCATTTATATTCAGAGTTTTGTTACCTTTTGGTCCTAACCGGTACTCCAATAGACTACTCATCTAACGGTCCTAACCAACACTCCTCTAGACCACTCAGCATTATGGCATCCACTTTAATAAATAGAATGGCTTTCCCACCGGCTGCTGTTGTCCTCCTTTTTAGCATTTATATTCAGAGTTTTGTTACCTAACGGTCCTAACCAATATTCCAATTGACTACTCAGCTATATGGCATCCACTTTGTTACCTAATAGCTTTTTCACATAGTTTGTTACGTAAGTTAAAATTACGATTTCAATTTATAAAAACACACAATGCCCTCTAATAAGTAACATAAACTACATTTTAAAAAATTTAGGATACATTATGTATTTGGTCTATAACCTTTTGATTGTGTTTCTAATTTGTTTGTTTGTTTGTTTGTTTGTTTGTTTTTTTTTTTTTTTTTTTTTAATATATGTTGATGTGTCTGTTTATGTGGCATGAAAATAATATTTTATTTTAGCCGTTAGCCATATTAACATTTTCCATTCATCACTTAATGACAAAAACTATTTTGACACAATGCCAAAAGATTGGGAACCACACTGGCACATTTGAAAGGCCAGAAACCAAATTGACACAAAGCGTAAAGGTTATCAACCAAATACGTAATTTACCCTGTTCTATTTTTACCCTATTTCCTTTTATGTTGTCAACAAAATGTACATATATGCATTTAGATGAGCTTATATATATATATATATATATATTTTTTTTTTTAATTTAATAATTATAAAATAGGGGAAATTTGAACCCTAATTCTCTTAATTAAAAAAAGAGAGACTATTCCAATGATACTCTTCCTTCCTTCGTTGATTATTTATTTATTGAAACTAATATTAAAATGGGAAACTGTTGTTGCAAAATATGTGAAGTGCACACATTATACAAACAACACTTGAAAATCACGTGTTCAGAACCCAATTTTAATTATAAATTTGAAATGGTGAAATCTTGTCTTGAAAATACGATATCATAATTTAATTGAATTCGTGTTTTAAACCCACGATTGCAACTAACATAACTCACACACTGGTGTGTAATTAACAACACCCCATAAAGTAAAGAATTTTTTATTTTAGGTGCAAGACTGACCAAAGTAAGCACAAAATGTCAAGTAAAAGTGGTTTTTTATTTTTTTTATTGATAAATTGGTATTTGGAGAGGATAGATTTGAATCCTTAACATTTCTATTGGAAATATCAAGAAATACTAATTGAGCTACAAAGATCTTGATCGCATGTATGCATATGCCTTTTGTTTGCACCACTTTCATTCCAAAAGTTGTGGAAGTTATGGTTTGGATATCATAAAATTGAAAATTCTTATTAAATGCTCATTATGCACATAATCCGTACGCACTCTTTTGAAAACACGATTTCACAATTTTAATATGGATTGTATACATTAGTGAGTTTGTGTAATCACTGCTCCAGTTGGGTTGTTTCGGTTTTTCACTACAAAAAATGACATTTGTATTTGTGTATAATTCATTGGCTGTCACACTGGTGCTTACTGCTCAAATGTGTAGTTACTCTTTAGATATGCTTTTTTAATTGAAATGATTACCAATAGATATTCCAAAAGATGTTACAAATCAGATGGAACACATGTATTATATCAATAAATAAATAAAATTATGATCAGCGCAAAAAAGTACCACCAAGAGATTCATGCATCCTAGGTGTGGTACTGGTACATATATAAACCAATTACAGAGCCCCTATATACTTCTAACATACAACATGATCCACAATTTACAATCGGAATTAAAGGAAACAAGATGTGCTTTCCCGTTGAAATCCACATTCATTTAACTTCCCTTATCACAAGAGACTCATCCAGTTCTGAGAAGTATTTTGTAGCACAGTGGCATTATGATGAAGTCAATGAGTGGATGCTGCCTCAAATTGTGTCCACAACTCAGCATTCTCAATGGACGTTTGCCTCGGTGGATCACGCTTTCAGGTTCCTTCCACATTGGAGTGCTGTCTATAAATGCCAAATTGCCACTACGGTGTTCTGTAGACAGAGAGAAACTTCTATTTTGTATATAATGTTCAACATGCTGAGTTAACGGAAAGAACAGAAAGTTGAAAACAGAAAACAAAAACAAGACATAATTACAATACCTTGGCTACAAGATTTGCTGTTTTGCTGAAGGCCACATTGGACATTGTCTTCCTTTGAAAAAGACAAGTTTATTTTTTTGATTGAAAACATGAATTGTAATAAGCATCTGGTAGCCATTAGCTGCGTTGTTCAATGATTTCTCATTATCACTCATAGTCATAAGGTGGCTCTAGTAAGACATTAGTTTTAGGAGAGGAAATGAACCAACATGGGGATGCTTCTAAGTTCTACCTTTTGCTTTCCAGTTCCTGGTATATAAGCCTGTTGAATCCCCAAGAGCTCCATATACTTCAAAGTGAGATCCTCAGAATAGCATCACTGCCAGTGGATGTGAAAAGTGATGAACTACGGCAATGAATTCCAACAGGAAATGGAGCGGCCTTATATGAACCCTGTAATTGCCTTTATTAGACTCAAATATAGGTTCGAACTTTAAACAATACACAAGATTTTGGAGGTGACATTTTCAAGCATGAAAAATCATTTTTTTCAAAACAAAACTGACACAAATTCAGACTGTATAGTTTTCTCATTTCAATGGCAGCAGAATGAGAAGGCTTACTTGGAGTTGGCCTTATAAGAACACTTTCAATTAAATCATCAGTTCTATCTTTTGAATTAGTACCAAAAGAATAATGATGGGCCATGATGTTTGGGCGATAATTTTTTAATATGGGGAGATGTCTGAGCAGAAACAGTTGCCCACCCCTCTCAATAGTGCAGTCATTACATCTTAATACAATAGGAGGAGAGATTGGTGAATCCAACTTGGTTTGCTCTGGACTGTCAACAGCATAACATTCAACTTCATTAGTCAAAACAACTATTTTACATGCTCCAATCTTGCCAACTGGTTCTCAGACTCTACAGGATTGGAGAGAACCATCTGAAATTTAGGAAATCATATCAAGGGAAAAAAAGTATTGAAGTGTGATATACTGACATGTGAAGGATTAACCTTTAAAGAGGAAAGCAGTACAGGCAAGAAATATGTGAACAATTCAATTTCTTTTCTCCTTTGTTTGCACAACAAGTTCATTAATCTGTCATTTCATAAATCAATTCCTGTATAATTAACAACAAATCAAAGAAAATCTCAGCAAAAAAGGAACTCTATCTAAGAGAAGCAACGAGAACAACATAACTATAATGGTCATTCTCTGTCAAACAGCATGCTAATGTTGTCTGAACATAAACTAGTTCAATGATAAATGGCTCAAAGTGGTAAAGCAGTAGAAATACACACACGGTCCTACAGCAGAAAGGTTTTGACAGTTCTCCAAAACTAGAAAGCATCCAATTGACATATGTGCAAAATGTATATATTATAAACTTTCCCTCAAAAGATACCACTAAACTGTGAGTATTCAAATAGATGAGTACATCTATCTTTCTCTCTCTAAAAAAAGTCATCTGTCCCCACACTTTCTTAGCAACCTAAACAGAATCAAAAGCTAACATCATCCAAAACTCAACATCCCAGAAACACACACTCTCACTGACACGCACACACAAATCCAGTCATATCAAAAAGTCAAGAAATAGAAATGAGTAAATTTCCTATAAATTTTTTTATATAAAAAAAAAAGTAATATATTGACATTGTCAAGATATAAAAGCAAATTAAATCATTTGCCACATTTTCAATTTTCTCTCACCAAACCCGAGAATCAAACAAGCAAGTCTCTCTATTTCTTGGCACTGTGAGTGCCAATTACCTGGTGGATGAGAAAGAAGAGATTGGACCTTGGGAGCAAAAGGCAATCAAGCATATTGTCTTCTTCAAGTGCCCTAGACTGATCATCCTCTTACTCCACTAATAAGATTGTCTCATTAAATTCACAGCTGCAAAAGCTTCCTCCATTGTTGGATACGTCTCTCAATGCCTTCCTTCTAGACTTCGATTTACTTCATTTTTCTTTGGTCTGACAAGAAATTCACATGCTTTTTGGATTCAAACTCATAGACCTGTAAGTATTGTAACATCGAAGTTTGATGATTAGCAACTGCATTTACAAGTCCTCAACAATCAAGGACGCATCATAGCATCAATTGCAATTTGGTTAAGTACTTAGCTCACCTTTCTTGTGTCATACCATATGCAAGCTTTGCTATCGTTATGAAATGATACGGGAGTGACTTCCGCTGGCCTTCTTCAAAGTACCCACTAGTAGGCAACCTATTATATCAGGTTACCAAAACATCACATTTGATGGTACCATCCTCATTGCAAGTAAGAATTCAATGGAATTTTTATATTCTCTACCTGAAAAATATTTCTCTCTTTCTTCCTCCTCCCAACTATCTCCACAACAAAAGATAGACAAAAAACCTGGTTGCCCCTCCCCCTCAATAGGTAAAGCTAAACTGTAAGAGAGAAGTATCTCTGGATATTTGAAAAGGAAAAAAAATAAACATATATAAGGATTAGAAAAATATACAAATCCAGGAAGTTTAAGTTGCAAATAACATAGATGCCAATGAGCTTTAGCTCCAACTCAACTTTAACAACTCAGCAAAGAAAAAAAATTATAGAATAAAAAAAATGTGAAGGACTGAACTGTTGACACAGAAGTAATATACAAAATCATTTGACAAACTCCATAAATTAGCAAAGCAACTATCAACTAAGGCTTCCTAAGTCATATTCAGCTGCCATGGGAGTAAACCCAAGCAACAAAACCAACAAACAAACTAAAAACTGTAGATCAAAAAAAAAAATTGTGACGAAAAAAATAAATTTATAGAATATCTAATTTGCAGTTGTTACAAAACATCACAATAACTAGCACTTGGAAGTGCCACAGAAAAATCAGTGTTTGAAAGAAATGAACAAGATAAAAATAAAAGATAACATCATTGCTAACATAGAGAAGACAATCAAAAGGTTGGAAGAGGAGAACAGTGCAGCAAAAAGATCTATAATTCCAAATACATATATATATCAGCCCACTCATATATATAACATTATGTTAGGCTTCCCTAACTATCTGTCAGCCCACTCATCCATCAGGATATTGAAATATAATAGGCTCATCAATGAATCAACTTACTCTGATTCTCAATCTTGGCAAACTTGACCAAACATGAGATTCCTAGAATGGATCCCCTATCTTTTGTGTACTCCAAGAATTAACAGAAGCATATTACTACAACTGTGAGTGCTCCCCACTATATCTGTCATCCGCTCACCTAGGAAACCCCATTTTCATCCCAATAATATGCCTCCAAAGATCTTTCCTCCCCAAATACTACGATCATTTGCCAGCGAAGCTCGGTTATAGGTACTTAGCTTCCTTATTCTAAACACTTCAACTTAGAAGGACAACAAGCAAGTTCCCAATCCACCAACTGAAATTTGAACTTCTCATCTATAGCACCACTTAAGTCCACTGTAATTTTTCCAGCAATTTATCCACATGCAAAGGATTTGTAAAAAGACCAGAGAAAGGAAAAAAGTAGATAAATTGGATATCTGACAGGGGCATGACTTTCTATCTCTTTTTCTTCCTTCCATGTAAAGAACTGACTTCTATCAGTCACTAAATTTCAATTTAGCTATTTTTGAGTAGCTACAGTACCAACTGACAATATTCTTGAACGACCTACATAAATGACTCTTTGAAAATTCAAGCTACAGTACCATGTTAAAGAATGCCATGGATAGGTAGAACTTAGCTGAAAGAGGACTTATGGGGACATAATGCTATAACAATCTCTTAACCTTTTTATTTTAATTTAATTAAAATAGCAGTAGTTGTATTAGGGAACAAGACTACTAGTTCTTGTTGTACAAATGTTTGAAGAAGTCAGAGCCTTCCTCTAGCCAGACATGAAACTCATTTACTCTACCAGCCCAGTCAGCCAACTGAGTTGCCACTCTATTACATTTTGTTACAAGCATAGTTGACAGACCCTCCCATTACAGCAAATTTTATTTTTTATTATTATGTTTTTTTATAATATTATTTATTTGGTGGTGGTGGTCCTGGTGGGGGAGAATTATGGTAAAGCAATCATGGGTATTGAAATTTTGTTTCTCAAATAGGAGGAAATTCCAAATCAACTTTCGAAACAAAGTTAACAAACAACACCCGAATCTCCTATCAAAATAATAAAAACAAAAACCCGAATCAATTAATAGCATTAGGGATTACTAACAATGAATAAAACTAAAGACAAATCATGCGTTGATAGTCAAAGTAACTTTAATAATCTGCATATTAGTAGTAAAATCAATTTCGTCTGAGAGAAAGAGAAAGAGAAAGACAAACCTATTTCAAATATCGTCGCCGGGCAGAGAACGGCCGATGCTATTTCTTCTTTGGGTTTTGTTTAGCTGCCCTGGGCTCTTGTGGTTGATTAGTAAGGGAAGATGCTAACACAGAAGAAGCCGAATACTGGGTTCTTTAGATAAACCGAATCCGAAGCGTGATAGAGAGAATATTTTGTTTTTGAGAAGGAGAAGTGAAGACTGGGTTCTTTTTGTTTTTTTACTTATTATATATGTAACTGGTTTGACCGGTAGCCAGTATCACTCTAAATTACTCCAAATTAAGTGAATGGTTCGGATCAAATTATTATTAATTTAATGGTTTTGATTTAGTAAGTTGCTGTTCCAAAAAAAGCGAGATACGGTAGAATGACCCTAAAGTAGAAGAGTTTGATGTTTGGTCTAATTAAGTACAACAAAATTTGATAGTAAAATAAATATTATGACAAGATTAATGCAAAATATGAGCAAGAAAACATATGAGTACAAATTTTTTGTCTTATTTTGTGTTCCATCAATCACAACTTACCAAGTATTCTTTTTAATTTTCCTTGTAAAATAATCAAAATTTTAAAATTAAAGAGAGAGAGAGAGAGAGAGAGCAAACACAATGGCATGGATAAAACTAGGATTTCATTTAAGGGGTCAAAGGATATCCTAAATTCTCTTTATATGAGAAAAATTATGTTGTTATATCTTATTTATTATCTAATTTAAAACATATATATATATATATATATATATCACCTTTGAGAGAAAAAAATTATATAGCATTCGAATAAAAAATGAGTTGATAAATTGATGACTATGATAATGAGAGATAAATATAAAACTTTGAAAAAAAAATGCAAACACCAAAAATTTGACACGAAAATGACACTTAAATTCAACTCTTTCAAAATTGCTCAACATTATGTTTTATTGACCATATATATTGACAAATTATCCTCAACTTTCCTTATTATTTTTTCTTTTTATAATTGAAATTAGTAAATTAATTAGGAAAAATTAAAGAAGAAGAAAATAAAGTACATTGTTTCCAATCCTAAAATTTAAGTTTCTAGTCAAGAAAATAGAATCATTAATTTTCTCAATCCAAAAATTTCCTTCTCTTTTCAAATTAATTCAAATAGACAAAAAGACAAAATATAAAAGATCATTTAAAAGTAGAAGAAGAAGAATCAACTATCAATCCACCTAGATGCTAGATAATAGTTTCACTATTAAAAAAAAAAAATGATTATTGAAGATTTCAAAATATGTCATGCTTGAATGGGACGTAAAATATACACTTACACATATCTTTTTCAGCTGCAACGAACTAGATTGCATGAAGATCATCTTTACGCCCAACTCTTCCATCTTCGAAATTAACTCCACCACCATGCACTAGAAAGTAGAAACAACCTTAGAGGCAAAAACTTCATCATTGTCGACTCGCACAAACGGGGCACATCCATCTATTTGCACATATGCATAATCAATCTTGATATTGGGGATGTGAGAAATCTTGGACCGTTCCTCTCCTGTCCCTCTTTGGTAACATTTGCTGAGGACTTAAGCACTTTTAGTTTGGCTAAGGACATTGTCCAATCAAGATACATTGTGGTACTCCAATACCCATAAATTTCTAAATATTCCAAGTTTGGAGGTGGTTCTAAGGCATTCAAAACTAGTACATCATTCTCAATTCTATTTTTGTCAAACACTCTACTAAAACGTAAACACAAATTATGAAGGTGTATTTTCTTCTTGAGTTGTGCATTTGCCTCATATACATCTACATGTCTCAACATTTTGATAAGAAGATCTCCTTGAAGGTGGTTCAAAATTTTCAATTCTCCAGGTTTACATCCTTCGTTATCATGACAACCACCTATAGAGAATTGAGTTAATGTTCTAAGAGAACCCAATCTTCCAATCCCTTTTGGACACATCTAATAAATAAATTCAAAAATGAGATGCCTTAAGTTAATTAGCTTACCCAATCCCTGCGGTAATTTCTTAAACTTATGACATGCACTAACATCCAAAGTTTGTAAATTGCATAAATTACGTATTGTTTCAGGCAATTCTTCATGTGTAGAATGAGATAAGTTGAGGTATCTTAAATGTATCAAATTTCCCATCTCATTTGGAAGTTCCTTAATGGAACAACATTTCAAACACAATTCTCGTACACATTATAGGCCTATAAGTTTGTGCAACACGGTGTATAAAGTGGTAACCAAGATTATTGTGGCGAGATTGAGGCCTTACTTGGACAAGCTCATATCCCCTATGCAAACAGCTTTTGTGCCGGGTAGAAAAGGGGTGGACAACGTTATCATTGCTCAAGAGATTATTCATTCCTTAGGGAAAAAGAGAGGGAGAACGGGGTATATGGCCTTAAAGATAGATTTGAAGAAGGCGTATGACAAGTTAGAATGGAGCTTCATTCGGGATATGCTCATAAGGATTAATCTTCCTAATGATCTTATTGAAATCATAATGAGCTGTGTTACATCTGTTTCTACATCCATTTTATTTAATGGTGAAGTTCTAGACCCGATTTTCCCTTCGAGGGGAATAAGGCAAGGTGACCCTTTGTCTCCCTACCTCTTCATTATTTGCATGGACTTCCTAGGTCAACTTATAGAAGAGAAATGTAATATGAAGGTGTGGCAGCCAGTTAAAGCTTCTCAAAGTGGGTTGGGCTTCTCTCACCTTTTTTTTGCGGATGATCTCATTTTCTTTGCTAAAGCTGATTGGGTTAACTGTTCAGCTATAAGAGACGTCTTGGATGATTTTTGTAGCATATCTGGTCAAACAGTGAGCAAAGCAAAGTCGAGAGTTTATTTTTCTCCAAATGTTGATAGAGACACTAGGGAGTTGCTTTGCGATATTCTTGGTTTTGCTTCCACCCCGTTTTTGGGAAAGTATCTCGAATTCCCTCTAAAGCAGCCGAGATCCTCTTCTCAAGATTACAATTTTATTCTAGATAGAGTTAAGCAAAAACTCTCCGGGTGGAAGGCAAATTTGTTATCTTTGGCGAGGCGGTCAGTTCTCATTCAAACTTCCTCGGCGGCCATACCATCATATGTCTTGCAATGTGCTTATCTTCTAGGAAGGATTTTGGATGGAGTTGATAGAGTTAATAGGAATTTTCTTTGGGGATCTTCTGATTCAGCCAAGAAAGTCCGTTGGATTGGATGGGATAAGGTGACAAAGTCAAAGGAGGAAGGGGGTCTTGGTTTGCATTCAGCTAAGGGTAGAAATACTGCTCTTCTGGCTAAGCTGAATTGGAGATTTCAGATTGAATCTAAAACTCCTTGGGTCAAGGTGTTGAAGATGAAATATTGTAATCAGAGGAGGAGGTTTGCTGCAAATGCTAACAATCTCCCTTGTTCTTCCATTTGGTCGGCAATGAAGAGAGGTAGAGATACATTCAACAGGGGGAGTAGGTGGCTGGTTGGGAAGGACAGTGGTTTAAATGTTTGGCATAGTAATTGGATAAATGAAGGTTCTCTTAGAGAGCTTATTCACGGACCCATTACCCAAGAAGCTAGTTGTCTTGAAGTTAAGGATATTATGTTAGACACGGGGTGGGATTGGGGGAAAATTCCTTTTGAAATCCCTTCTGAAATCAAAAGGCTGATTCAAGCCATTCCAGTGTCTTACTTGAGTAGAGGAGCTGATAAGTTGTTTTGGGCTGGTTCTCCTAAAGGCACTTTTGATTTGAGAAGTGCTTATAGGCTTGCTATGGGGTTTGATACAAGTAATTCTTTCTCGGCAAGTTGGATTTGGAAAGCGGAAACGCTCCCAAAAATTAAAACTTTCCTTTGGAGATGTGCTCATAATAGTATTGGAGTTAAAGTTTGTTTGGAGAGAAGGGGTATAACTCAAGATATTATTTGTCCAGTCTGTCAAGGAGGATCTGAATCCATTCTTCATGCCTTAAGGGATTGCAATCAGCTGAAGTGTGTGTGGAATCAGCTAGGAATCTCCTCTTTGAATCATGATTTTTAGAGGAGTGACCTTCAGAGTTGGCTGTCTTCGAATGGGAGGATGATGAGCAGTCTGTGTGATTCTCAACCTCCTTGGAAAATTGTTTTTCCGATAGCTATATGGAATATTTGGAAGAGCAAGAACAATATGGTTTTCAGTAGGAACAACAGGAATCCGAGCCTTGCTGTGGAGATTGTGAAGCAAGCTTTGGAATTTTATCATTGCGTTGCTTCCCCAAGGCTGCAAACTCGTAAAGTGCTGAAGGAAATTCGATGGGAGAGACCGCCACAAGACTGGGTGAAGCTAAACACTGATGGTTCAATCAATGGGAGCTCTGGGTTGGCAGGGTGTGGAGGTATGATTAGAAATGATGAAGGGCAATGGATTGTTGGCTTTTGCAAGTGTATCGGCATCACCATTTGCTTTGCTACAGAGTTATGGGGGCTAAGGGAGGGTCTTATCTTGTGTTGTAATCTTAATATTACTTCTCTTGAGATTGAGCTTGATGCCAAAGCTATAATGGACATTTTGAACAAGCCGGCCTATGTAAATGATATTATTTCTCCTATTCTGGAGGACTGCAGGCTGTTGGCTTCCCGCATTCCTCAGTTTCGTGTGAAGCATTGTTTCCGCCAGGTGAATAGATGTGCGGATAGCCTTGCTAGAATAAGTGTTATGTTAGATAGTGGTTTTTCTTCTTTTCATAGTCCGCCTGTGGACTTGTTAGATGTGTTTGAGGATGATCTCAATGGGGTTTTTGTTTCCAGGCTGTGTCCTGTTCCTGTTGTTCCTCCTTAGTTGTTTGTAATAAATCGTCTTTCACCCCAAAAAAAAAAATTTCTCGTACACATGTCAAACTCAATAAGTTGGATACAACAATGTTAGAATCTCCCACTAAAAAAGTACGCATATTTTTTGAATTGTACAGAGTTACGTGTATATCTTGTGTAACCGTTAGCAACAAATGACGAGCATTTTTACAGTCTATCCCCAACCCTTGGTCACCATCAGCTACCACAATAAAACATTCATTTCATGTCATGAATTGGGCCAAGTCATGCACTATATCATGCATTTTGCACCTTATTATCTTGCCATCATTTACATCCTTATCAAAATCTTGGAAGAAACAAGGCATGGTTAAGTTTTCGAAGTACCCTTCTCCCACAATTTCTAGCTCTATATTTGCTTTTGAGTAAAGATCCTTGTGCCATCCATTTATAGACCAACTCCTTTCTAGAAAAGTAATGATCTTTTGGAAAGGCGGCACAATATAAAAAACACTATTTTATTGCTGACAATAGTTCATAATAACTTAATAACAACGGTACGAAAAGCCCTTCCTCAACATCTTCTAATTCCCACAAATTACTATCCAAAACATTCTTCCATTGTTCTCTACTCTTCTTAAAACACATGAGACCCCCTAAAGTCTCTTTATAGCAAGAGGGTAAGCCTTTGCACTTATTTGCTAGTTGCCTACCAAGGTCTTCTAGTTGCTTACATTGCTTAGGATCCCTCCCAAAAAATGCAATCTTACTAAACATCAACCAACATTCTTCTTTAGGCAATACCTCCAAATTGATTGTGTAAGCACTCCCCATAATCTTTGCAACTTCTTCATTACATGTGGTGATTAGAATTCTACTGCCTTGAGCACCACATTTGAATGCATTTTTGAAAGGCTCCCACTTTTTGTGATCTTTAGTCCACACATCATCTAAAACAAGAAAAAACTTTTTCCCCCTAATCAAATCACAAATTCTATTCGATAGACTCTGCAATTTATTAATGTTAGATCGATTTTCAACAGTTTCAATGATTGCTTTAGCAACCCTACACTGATTGAAAGGATCAGAAACACGAACCCACATTATTTCCTCATAATGGGCTTGTACCTCATGATCATTGTAAGCTAGTCGGGTTAGAGTTGTTTTCCCAATTCCACCCATACCTACTAAAGAAATTACAATGGGGTTTCTTTCTTGTCCACTATCCTTACCCAATAGGTTGCCCACTAGATCATTCCTATCCTTGTCACGACCACATAACACATCAACAAATGAGGTAGTTGTTGGTCGCTCAACTACTTCATCGTCCCTAGTCACCTCAAACTCATATGCAACTCTCTTTTTGGGAATCTCATCTAACGTTCCATTCAGTTCTTTTATCTAACAAGTTTTTTTACTCTACTGAACCATGATGGAATGGAGGGGATAGAGAAACGTATCTTCTTCAGAACATGAGCGTTTTTAGCTATTTCTTCTTCTTCTTCCTGGATCCTTTGTTTGATCAATACAGTGTTCCACTCATCCAACACGTCGTCCATATTGTAGGATGTGTCTTTGAATTTTTCCAACCAAAGCTTCATAGCTGCATCGGCCACTTGTCTTTTCTCAGCATTTTCAAGCACCGCCTGTATGATTCGGAGATTGTCTTCAAGCTTTCGCACTTCTTCATCAACACCAACAACGAAACTTATACCTTGTTTTGCCTCCTGAACAGTGATTGAAGCCAACTGCTCCAACAGAACAGAAACTAGAGCTTCGGCCATACTTGGAGAATGGAGATGCAAATTTTTATTGATAACAATATGAATGAAAGTGAGAATGCTAGCTAGTAGCTGTGCTTCTTCTTCTTTTGTCCTGTTTTTGAAAGGAAATGGAAATGAATCATATTCTGGGCTTCTTAAACGATTAATATTTATCTTCTCAAAAAAAATAATAATTTAAAATAATTCCTTGGATTGGTTTATCTGGTGTTAAAGTGGACTTAAAAGTGGATTCTCCAAAAAGAAAAAGAAAAAGAAGAAGTGGGACTTAGGGGATGCAAATCATGTATTTGAGATCCACGATGTGATATATGATTAAAAGATCTCGAAAAAGTGAGTCAAAAATTATTTAATTTTCTTTTGTACTTTTTGAATGGAAGTAGAAAAGTAAAGGAAAAAAAAATTTCTCTTATTTGGTTGGAAAGAAAAATAAGGGGATATACAATATAATTTGTATAAATTTACTCTCATACATCTATTATATAATTTTTCTTTTAATATTTTATAAGGAAAAAAAAAAAGCATTGTAGGGATTTATATAAAAAAAAAATGTTGATTTAAAAAAAAAAAAATCCTAACATGATAACACCACAACAGTTGTAGGTAGTGCTAAACATGGTTTGTTTGATGCAATTTGCCCAAAAGTCACACTACATCTCACCTTAATAGATTGATTATCGTGTGCAGTGAGGTGCAGTTTGGTTTGGTCAATTTTCATATGTTAGTATATTAAATACAAAATAAAACTTATATATTAATAGGTGCGATACGATTTTTTGCGATATTTTAAAAACAGAATTGAAAACTACATCACACTAGTTTTTGCACCTCCACCACAACTAGCAGTGCAATGATCATATTTTGTGATTGGTTTAAATGTGGTTAGAGAGTTTTTTTGCATGGTTTGAAAAATTGGACCAAACAAAGAATTGGAAAAGGGAATAGTTCTCAATTCTGCAGCCCAACAAGTGACATCATAAATAAATAATTAATTAATAATTTCAAAAATATAATTATATAATTAAAAATATTTAGTTACAAATATATACATAATAATATATCATGTGAGTGTGTTACATCTAATAAAGTGCAATTCTTGTATTACTACACGTGATTCATGTTTAAATTTACTGCAAAAGCATGTTTCCATCTAAACATTAATGAACTAAAGGTTACACAGGCAAACCTATATAACTAATTATTATTAGAACTCATAGTCATTTGTTGGAGACGTGGTTCACCTCTTCCACATTTTGGTTAATTAATTATCATGCATGTCTATTGTCTAGCAAGTGGATATCTTTTTTTTTTCTTTTTTGATGAGGCAAGTGGCTATCTTTTAGACAATGGTGTGACATGCTTCTGATTCGGTGACTTGCTTCCAGTTCAAGACTACAAGTTTACTAGCCGAATGTTGCTTTCAGGTTTAGACTTGAATCACAAATTGGGCTCCAAGTGGGCTTGGCTTGCTTTTAGGCTTAATGGACTTGGTAGCCTAGGTGGAGTTCTTACACTCTTTCTTGCTGTTTGTCTAATTCATAGGCCTGGTTTTCTATGTTTATATGGTGGATCAGGATATATTTTAGATTGAATTGGGCAATTTGGTTCTGTATCTTGGCCTACGGGAGAGTCTTGGTTAAATGGGCGTAAAACGTTGTCTTCTTCTTTATTAGGCTCCTGAAGTACTGACTTTTTTGCTGAAACGGTGTTAACATGCTTAACTTACAATCAAATTCAAAATGACTTGGTTAATTATCCATGTCAAGAAAAATTGATATAAAGTTGCGAAGGGATCCAAATATTTGGTAATGTAAGCATTTTCTAAATCTAATTAAGCTCTAAATGGAGTAATGATGTCAATTATTGCATGGGAGAA
Organism: Quercus glauca; assembly: GCA_023736055.1. Lineage (NCBI taxonomy): Eukaryota > Viridiplantae > Streptophyta > Magnoliopsida > Fagales > Fagaceae > Quercus > Quercus glauca. Next base: position 21,626,275 of record CM043319.1, on the reverse strand, counting down.
GGAATCTCTGCATTCTAAAACCCTGGAGAGCTGAAATACGCCACATGTATCAGGAAGCAAATTTTTGCTGCACGGGTTAATGTTCAAAGGTGGACAGCAACTGAATCCTATCTATACTTATTAGCATCCTCCTTTTTTACCACATTCTGTGGAATGCCATGCACATAGCATCTATGAGATGTAATACGGCAGACTCCAAACCAATCTTTGCAATATCAACAGCTCTCACAAACTAACAAAACATTGGCAGAAGAATACTACACAGCAAAAACAGAGTAGGGCTGTTGAGGTTTCAGTACCTTTTTTTTGGGTGTTAATTCAAATTTGTATCTAGTCTTGCAAGCATGCTCACAAATGCAATTACTCTTCGGATATGTTTTTGAATTTAGATATATCTGATACACATTCCATACAAATTAGAAGCAACATATGTATTATTGAAAAATTAATCAGCGAACAAAAGCACTTGTGCCACCAAAGCATACATGCGTCGTAGGTGGTATAAAACCAATGACCAAGCCCCTAAATAGTTCTGCTGTTTAGGTGGCATACAACATGAACTACCATTTACATATCAAAAAATAAATGAAAAAAAAAATATATACGTTTGCTGGCTCAAACCTGCAATCATTTTAACTTTCCTCTTCCTCATCACAAGAGGCCTCGTCAAGTAAGTCAAGAATTCCTTTAGAAGCAGTATTTTCAGGCACAGAGGCATTAAAACGAAGCCCATGAGTTGATGCTGCTTCAAACCTTGTCCACAACTCTTTCTTTAAAGTATTCTCACCGGGACATTTGCCTGGGTGGATTGTGCTTTCAGCTTCCTTCCATATGGGAGTGCTGTCTATGGATGCTAAATTGCCACCAAGAGGTTCTGTGGAAAGGGAGAAACTTAATTAGTACATAACACATTCAAAATGCCGCATTAACCAAAAGAAGAGAAAAATTATAAAGCAATACCTTGGTTAAAAGATTTGCTGGTTTGCTGAACATCACATTGGACATTGTCTTGCTTTGCAAATGACAAGTTCTTTTGCTGATTGAAAACAGACGAAGGCATCTGGCAGTCATCAGCTGCATCATTCAATGATTTCTCATCAGGTGCCTGAAGTAAGACACAAGTTTTAGGAGGTGACACAAACCAGCCTGGCGATCCTTCTACCTTTTTCTTTCCAATCCCAGGTTTATAAGCTCCTTGAATCCCTAAGAGCTCAGGAAACTTGAAAGCAAGACCTTCAGAAGTATCACTACCAGAGGATTTGGAAAGTTGTGATCTACTGCAATTAATCCCAACAGGAAATGGGGTAGCCTTACGAAACCTGTAATTGCCTTGATGAGATATCTCAGATATAGGTTCAAGCAATACACAAGATTTTGGAGGTGACATTTTCGAGCATGGAATCATAACGAGCATGGAGCACTCCTTTTTTGAAAAAAAAAAGGACGAAGATGAAAATTCAGACAGTAAAGTTTTTCTCAATTCGGTGGCAGCAGAATCAGAAGGCTTACTTGTAGTTGGCCTTATGGGAACACTTTCAAGTAAATCATCATTTACATCTTTTAAAAGAGTACAAAAAGTTGGCAGCTCAGAAGTAGTATTGGAAGTATTCCTTTCAAAAACTGATTTAGATGGGCCCTGACATTTGGACGATAATGTTTTTGATATAGGAAGAGGTGTGAGCAAAAAAAGCTGTCTACCTCTCTCAACAGTGCAGTCAGCACGCCGTGATACAAGGGGAGAAGGAGAGATTAATGAATCCAACTTGGTTTCTTCTGGACTGTCAACAGCATCACTTTCAATGTCATTAGTTGAAGAAACTATTTTTCTTTCCCAGTCTGTCCCAACTGATTTTCAGACTCTGCCGAAGAACTGGAGAGCACCTTCTGAAATCTTGGAAGCCACGGCTACATTTTGAGAAATGATAACCCATATCAGAAAGAGAATGTATGGAAATGGAAGTGTGATATACTGATAGAAGGTAGGATTAACCTTTAAAGAAGAAAGCATTTCAGACAAGAAATGCGTGAAAGATTCAATTTCTATTCTCCCCTGTTTGCTCGTTGACTTCAGTTTAAATGCTTGCACAACAAGTTCATCAACCTGCAATTTCATGCATAATTTAGCAACCAAAAAAAAAGGTCTCAGAAAAAATGAACCCCATGTAAGAGAAGCAATGACAACACAACAATAATGATCAATCACAGAAAAATAAAAGCTAATGGTGTATAGGCATAAACTATTTTAATGATAACAAGTGGCTCAGCATAGTAAAAGCAGTACAAATATACATATTCATACCTGCTGGAGAAAAGTTTTGAAACTTCTTCAAAACTAGAAATCAGCCCATTGAAGCATAAGCAAGATGTGTAAATAAATCAATTCACCAGCATAAGATACCACTAAACTGTAAGTAAATATTTTTAAGAAGGTTCAACAAACCATCTTAATAATATGCAAAGATCTGCTGGTTCACTCGTGTATATTATAAAATTGATTAAACTTAAAGCTGGGACACACTCCACCCTCCCCTCCCCCCTCTACTTTTTCCAAGCCCATACCAACCAAAAGAGGGAAAAAGTACAGAACTTTACCATGTAGATATCTACATGGGACCATCACAGACATACAATTTCAGTGGTGGGGCCAGGATTTGAATTTGGAGGCACAAAGTTTATAACTGACACACACACACACACATAAATTTTTCACGCAAAGAAGTTGATGGGCATGTTAGATCTCATCAAAGCACTACATTGAAACATTTTTACACTTCATGGTTTTAAGACATGAACATATCCAAGCGTCAAAGCATCAGGTTAATCTCAACAAAGCAATACATTGATAACATTTTTACATTTCATGGTTTTAAAATTTGAACATATCAAAGTTGGCTGGGTCAGGGGGGAACTCCCTAGCTCTGCCATTGTACAGTTGTATACTGAAAAATTCATGCAATCCACCCAAAAAGTGTAGCTGGCTAATAAAACTTTGAGTATCGAATTCAAGCTTTAGCTTGATTTATTTATATACTATTTCCCAAAAAAGAAAAACTACCATTCAATCCACGCTTAAAATACCTCTCGCAGGAACGATGTTATCTGTAATGGTCAAATACATCTGCATCTCCCTGACCTAAATTTTAGAAAATGATAAGAGACACAAACCAAAAAGTAAACCAACAAGAGAATAATACTAAATAAACACAAATATTATATAATAGAGGCACACCAGTCCTTCCATAGTTAATACATCATTCTTCACGACAGAAGCAATTTTGTCCAAGCTTGCAGCCTGTAGTGCACACACATTTTGAGTGAATTCAACCTATCTCACAGCATAGCAAAACATAAATGAAATCCGACTAAAAAGTAGTATAACAATAAAACAACAAATTGAGCAATCAACAGAAATTGCCCATTTTGAATGAAGCAACTATCATAAAGCTACATACAAATATTACTTGGATGGTCAATACACACATGCACTCAGTGAATTCAAATCTTTCCCAGCTGAAATCAGAAAAACTAACAAGAGTAGGGAAAAAGAAAATGTTGAGCAAGACTACCATGATCACATCCCTCTTTTTTTTTTTTTTTTTTGATAACATAGGGAACCTTTCTAAAGAAGAGCCCTTTGGACTTATCTCTAGACCCTAAAACCTATAGGCAATTGCAAGATCACGTCCCTTCTCGCTATTCCTCTCCCTTATTCCATATCTTTATAGCTTACATTTTAAATCGCCGCATACAATTCTAACTTATAATTTTATCTCTTTTGTGACCCACCTAACCTCTTGTTCTTCAATAGCCATGTAACCAATGGCATATTTTTCCTAAATTACATTAAATTTTGCCTTTTCCAAGCAATGTACTCGTGCTATCCAAGGCTTTAATTTCACACAAATAGTACTTATTCCAAAGAACAATATATGAAATGTGGTCCATAATTCGAGGTGCAGCTGCTGAGATACTTCAGTGAATCGAGCTGTGAGCATATAAAGTTGGGGCTCAGTCAATTAAACAGCATGATAGTACAGATTGCTGCATTACAAACATTAACAGAGTGAAACTACATTGAATTAGCACCAACCTTTGCTGATGGTAGAGAAGAAGAAAGCTTCTCAAGAAGCAACGGAATGGCAAATGGCTCAAACAGAGGTGTAGAGGAGAATGCCAACTACAGAAGAATGAGGTACATACAGTTACTTTGCAAGTAAAGATCACATATCAAACTAGTGATTGTATGCAAATAACCCAGTAAAATAGTAATGATAAGTAAATCTATTTGCCTTCCTTTTTAAGAGTCATATTATCATAGGAAATTCACTTAAGTGATGCATTTAACTTTACTATCATACAATAAAAAATTTGCATATACCTATTTCTCACCTCACATCACATGATCAATTTAATATCGTTAAATTTTTAATTAACACTTTCTGCATGCATTTAAACGAATTATCAATTTTGACTGCTGGCAGTAGCCTGAATAAAGATATGTTGCAATAGATAGGCAGATAGCCAGCACAAATCTCCTCCCCTTGATCATTGAAAAGATTACAAACACATTAATTGGGAGTGAAACCAGTTAATGTGTGCAAAAAGCCCAGGGAATGAACCAGTGCAGATGAGAAGTATTATTCAAGTTTGTTGCATAGCATGGACAAAAGGCCAAAAAGGCATTGGCAGAGATGAGGAGAAAAAACATCATAACATGACATATTGCTCTAGATACAGAATTGAAACTACCAACCCCAAAAAGTTCGGACTTGGGACAAGGGCTTAAGCTAGGTCATAATTAAATTAACCAACAACTGAAAAACCATGATTTAAAAACAAAAACAAAACTAGTGTGAATTTCACAGAACATTATTCATAGACTTCAATATAATTTTTTATTACATGTAACAACCCAGGTTCAGGCTGCCCCTTCAGAAGGAGGAGAAGAAATAAGAGGGCAAGGAAGTTGTAAAGAATTAACCTCTCATAAAGCTAAAAACATCTTCCTAGACCCAAAATCCTTAATTAAAACATTTTAAAGACTAACTTAATCAACCCATTCACAGGCTTCTTTTGTTACTTACGCACATCCAGCTAGATCCTTAAACAATCTGTAAGGCAAACCATACACCACAATGAATTGATGAAATATGCATAAACCGCTAGTAGAAATCATTCAGACCAGTGTTTCCAGTAACCCTTGCACCACCTTTTTTTTTTTTTTGAGGGGGGGGGGGGGGGGGGGGGGGGGGTTGTGGGAAGAAGAGAGAGTAGGGGAGGGGGGAGATGTTTTACAATAAATCATCATGAAACTCTACATTGTAAAAAGGCATTATAGAACATGAGCGTTTTCAGCTATTTCTTCTTCTTTTTCTTCTTCCTGGATCCTTTGTTTGATCAATGCAGTGTTCCATTCATCCAACACGTCGTCCATATTGTAGGATGTGTCTTTGAATTTTTCCAACCAAAGCTTTACAGCTGCATCGGTCACTTGTCTTTTCTCAGCATCTTCAAGCACCGCCTGGATGATTCGAAGATTGTCTTCAAGCTTTCAAACTTCTTCATCAACACCAACAACCAAACTTATACCTTGTTTTGCCTCCCGAACAGTGATTGAAGCCAACTGCTCCAACAGAACAGAAACTAGAGCCTCGGCCATACTTGGAGATTGGAGATGCAAATTTTTATTGATAATAATATGAATGAAAGTGAGAATGCTAGCTAGCAGCTGTGCTTCTTCTTCTTTTGTCCTGTTTTTGAAGGGAAATGGAAATGAATCATATTGCTTCTTAAACGATTAATATTTATCTTCTCAAAAAAACAAAAAAAAAAAAAAATAGTTCGTTGGATTGGTTTATCTGGTGTTAAAGTGGACTTAAAAGTGGATTCTCCAAAAAGAAAAGGAAAAAAGAAAAGTGGACTTAGCGGATGCAAATCATGTAATTGAGATCTACGATGTGATATAGGATTAAAATATCCCAAAAAAGTGAGAGTCAAAAAATATTTAATTTTCTTTCATACTTTTTGAATGGAAGTAGGAGAGTAGAGGGGTAAAAAAAAAAAAAAACTTTTATTTGGTTGGAAAGAATAATAAGAGGATATACAATATAATTTGTATAAATTTACTCTCATACACTTATTATAGGGATAAAGGTCCAAAATGACACCTTAGGCCTTGGGCCTTTGTTCGAAACAGCTGAATCGTCTAAGGAGAAGCAAGACGTTATCAAGACTTCCCACTGAGAGACATTCAAGTGAGGGACGAACGGAATGTAATCCGAGGAGGGGCTCCTCCTCGAATACGAAAAAAACCGCTCAAGCACGTACTCTAGCTACTAAGGCAACCCTTCAAGAAGCTCCCATAATAAGAACGTGTCTCATAAACGTACAAGAAGGAAGTAAGCTCAAAAATATCTAAGGGAAAAGCTGCTACCATCGCATTAAATGTATTACAGCTACTTTTCTGGCCGCATTTATGTGGAGAAGACCTCTGAATAGTGTTACCTCAGCGAACGCAACTCACAGAGAGCTAAAGAAAGTGTCTGATGGGACAAGCACTCAAGTAAGGACTCAGGTGAACAACAAGTGTAGGATCAAGATGGTCCAGAAGGGCTAAATAACGTGAAAGACCCTCCATGGAGGAGGGGACGGAAGAAATGCTAAGAAAATCTATAATGGAGCTTTAAACAGAAAGTATTGAAGAATCAACGTACTTGGCCCAATCCGAGACTATTGTTCCTTAACAAGTTTCTGTTATCTTTCTCATTTTAGCACTAAAGTCTTTTCTTCTGTTACCTGGTTTACGCTAGCCCAGTTTCCCTACCCATTCTCTACAAATTTATTGTTTTGAGCTGTTTTGGGCTTAAGTCCATACATTTGTTGGGCTAGAAACCTAAAGCCAGTCCTTACACCTATTATATAATTTTTTAAAAATATTTTATAAGGAAAAAAAGTATTGTAGAGATTTATAAAAAAATAAAAAATGTTGATTTAAAAAAAAAAAAAAAAAAAAACCCTAACACGATAACACCACAACAGTTGTAGGTAGGGCTAAACAAGGTTTGTTTGATGCAATTTGCCCAAAAGTCACACCGCACCTCACCTTAATAGATTGGTTATCGTGTGCAGTGAGGTGTGGTTTGATTTGGTCGGTTTTCATATGTATTTCTGTATATTAAATATAAAATAAAACCTATATATTAATAGGTACGATACGATTTTTTATGATATTTTAAAAACATAATTGAAAATTACATCACACCAGTTTTTGCACCTTCACCACGATCAGCAGTGCAATGACCATATTTTGCGATCGGTTTAAATGCGGTCAAAGAGTTTTTTGCATGGTTTGAAAAATTAGACCAAACAAAGAACTGGAAAAGGAAATGGTTCCTGATCACCTAGCCCAACAAGTGACATCATAAATAAATAAATAATTAATAATTTCAAAAATATAATTATATAATTAAAAATATTTAGTTACCAATATATACATAATAATGTATAATGTGAGTGTATGTTACATCTAATAAAGTGCAATTCTTATATTACTACACGTGATTCATGTTTAAATTTACTACAAAGTACGAAAGCTTGTTTTCATCTGAACATAAATGAACTAAAGGTCACACAGGCAAACCTATATAACTAATTATTATTAGAACTCATTTTCCTTTGTTGGAGACGTGGTTTCACCTCTTTCACATTTTGGTTAATTAATTATCATGCATGTCTATTGTCTAGCAAGTGGATCTCTTTTTTGTTTTTTCTTTTTTGATGAGGCAAGTGGCTATCTTTTAGACAATGGCGTGACGTGCTTCTGATTCGGTGACTTGATTCAAGTTCAAGACAACAAGTTCACTCGCCGAATGTTGCTTTCAGGTTTAGACTTGAATCACAAATTGGGCTCCAAGTGGGCTTGGCTTGCTTTTAGGCTTAATGGACTTGGTAGCCTAGGTGGAGTTCTACACTCTTTCTTGCAGTTTGTCTAATTCATAGGCCTGGTTTTCTATGTTTGTATGGTGGATCAGGAAATATTTTAGATTGAATTGGGCAATTTGGTTCTGTATCTTGGCCTTTGGGAGAGTATTGCTTAAGTGGCGTATAACGTTGTCTTCTTCTTTATTAGGCTCCTGAAGTATAGTCGTATTCGCTGAAACGGTGTTAACATGCTTAACTTAAAATCAATTCAAAATGACTTGGTTAATTGTCCATGTCAAGACAAATTGATATAAAGTTGCGAAGAGATTCGAATATTTTGTAATGTAAGCATTTTCTAAATCCAATTAAGCTCTAAATGGAGTAATGATGTCAATTATTGCATGGGAGAAGGAATCTCTGCATTCTAAAACCCTGGAGAGCTGAAATACGCCACATGTATCAGGAAGCAAATTTTTGCAGCACAGGTTAATGGTCAAAGGTGGACAGCAACTGAATCCTATCTATACTTATTAGCATCCTCCTTTTTTACCACATTTTGCGTAATACTGCAGACTTCTGACCAATCTTTACAAAATCAACAGCTCTCACAAACTTACAAAACAGTGGCAGAAGAATACTACACAGCAAAAACAGAGTAGGGCTGTTGAGGTTTCAGTACCATTTTTTTGGGCTGTTGAGGTTTCTAGTGTTGCAAGCATGCTCACAAATGCAATTACTCTTCGGATATGTTTTTGAATTCAGATTATATCTGATACACATTCCATACAAATTAGAAGCAACATATGTATTATTGAAAAATTGATTAGCGAACAAAAGCACTTGTGCCACCAAAGGATACATGTGTCGTAGGTGGTATAAAACCAATGACCGAGCCCCTAAATAGTTCTGCTGTTCTAGCATACAACATGAACAACCATTTACACATCAAAAAATAAATGAAAAAAAATATACGTTTGCTGGCTCAAACCTACAATAATTTTAACTTTCCTCATCACAAGAGGCCTCGTCAAGTAAGTCAAGAAATCCTTTAGAAGCAGTATTTTCAGGCACAGAGGCATTAAAATGAAGCCCATGAGTGGATGCTGCTTCAAACCTTGTCCACAACTCTTTCTTTAAAGTATTCTCACCGGGACATTTGCCTGGGAGGATTGTGCTTTCAGGTTCCTTCCACATTGGAGTGCTGTCTATGGATGCTAAATTGCCACCAAGAGGTTCTGTGGAAAGGGAGAAACTTAAATAGTACATATCACATTTGAAATGCTGCATTAACCAAAATAAGAGAAAAATTATAAAGCAATACCTTGGTTACAAGATTAGCTGGTTTGCTGAACACCACATTGGACATTGTCTTGCTTTGCAAATGACAAGTTCTTTTGCTGATTGAAAACATGAGACGAAGGCATCTGGCAGCTATCAGCTGCATCATTCAATGATTTCTCATCAGGTGGCTGAAGTAAGATGCAAGTTTTAGGAGGTGACACGAACCAGCCTGGCGATGCTTCTACCTTTTTCTTTCGAATCCAAGGTTTATAAGCCCCTTGAATCCCTAAGAGCTCAGGACACTTGAAAGCAAGACCCTCAGAAGTATCACTGACAGAGGAAACGGAAAGTTGTGATCTACTGAAATTAATCCCAAAAGGAAATGGGGTAGCCTTACGAAACCTGTAATTGCCTTGATGAGATATCTCGGATGTAGGTTCAAGCAATACACAAGATTTTAGAGGTGACGTTTTTGAGCATGGAGTCAAAACGAGCATGGAGCACTCCTTTTTTGAAAAAATGGACGAAGATGAAAATTCAGACTGTAAAGTTTTTCCCAATTCGGTGGCAGCAGAATCAGAAGGCTTACTTGTAGTTGGCCTTATGGGAAAACTTTCAAGAAAATCATCATTTACATCTTCTAAAAGAGTACAAAAAGTTGGCAGCTCAGAAGTAGTATTGGAAGTATTCCTTTCAAATACTGATTTAGATGGGCCCTGACATTTGGACGATAATGTTTTTCATATAGGAAGAGGTGTGAGCAAAAACAGCTGTCTACCTCTCTCAACAGTGCAGTCAGCATGCCATGATACAAGGGGAGAAGAAGAGATTAATGAATCCAACTTGGTTTATTCTGGACTGTCAACAGCATCACTTTCAATGTCATTAGTCGAAGAAACTATTTTACTCTCCCCAGTCTGTCCCAACTGATTTTCAGACTCTGCCGAAGGACCGGAGAGCACCTTCTGAAATCTTGGAAGCCATGGCTACATTTTGAGAAATGATAACTCATATCAGAAAGAGAATGTATGGAAATGGAAGGGTGATATACTGATAGAAGGTAGGATTAACCTTCAATTTCTATTCTCCCCTGTTTGCTCGTTGACTTCAGTTTAAATGCTTGCACAACAAGTTCATCAACCTGCCATTTCATGCATAATTTAGCAACCAAGAAAAAGGTCTCAGAAAAAGAACCCCATGTAAGAGAAGCAATGACAACACAACAATAATGATCAATCACAGAAAAATAAAAGCTAATGGTGTATAGGCATAACCTAGTTTAATGATAACAAGTGGCTCAGCATAGTAAAAGCAGTACAAATATACATATTCATACCTGCTGGAGAAAAGTTTTGAAACTTCTTCAAAACTAGAAATCAGCCAATTGAAGTATAAGCAAGATGTGTAAATAAATCAATTCACCAGCATTAGATACCACTAAACTGTAAGTAAATAGTTTTAAGAAGGTTCAACAAACCATCTTAAATAATATGCAAAGATCTGCTGGTTCACTCATATATATTATAAAATTGATTAAACTTAAAGCTGGGACACACTCCACCCTCCCCTCCCCCCTCTACTTTTTCATCAAGTCCTAATAGGTTAATATCAATACAACCATTGTCTAGTTAAGTGTCAGATTCATATTTTCTTTAAGATTTCATATAACACTTCAACACCACCATGAAATACTCTATAAGATTTTTTTTTTGATAAATAAAAATACTCTATAAGATCCAAATATATATATAGCATCCATAGAAATCTCTACCTGTAGGACATAGCAACCTATAGCATGTACTGACTATTAGAAATTTAAAAACAGAAAACAAAAACAAGACATGATAACATTACCTTGGCTACAAGATTTGCTGTTTTGCTGAAGACCACATTGGACATTGTCTTCCTTTGAAAAAGACTAGTTTATTTTCTGATTGAAAACATGAGTCATAATAAGCATATGGTAGCCATCATTTTTTTCAAAACAAAACTGAAGACACAAATTCAGACTGTATGGTTTTCTCATTTCAAAGGCAGCAGAATGAGAAGGCTTACTTGGAGTTGGCCTTATAAGAACACTTCCAATTAAATCATCAGTTCTATCTTTTGAATTAGTACCAAAAGAATTAATGATGGGCCGTGATGTTTGGGCGATAATTTTTCTGATATGGGGAGACGTCTGAGCAGAAACAGTTGTCCATGCCTCTCAACAGTGCAGTCAGCGCATCAGAATACAACGGGAGGAGAGATTAGTGAATCTAAGTTGGTTTGTTCTGGACTGTCAAAAGCATAACATTCAACTTCATTAGTCAAAACAACTATTTTACATGCTCCAATCTTGCCAACTGATTCTCAGACTCTACAGGATTGGAGAGAACCATCTGAAATTTAGGGAATCATATCAAGGGGAAAAAAGTATTGAAGTGTGATATACGGACATGTGTAGGATTAACCTTTAAAGAGGAAAGCAGCTCAGGCAAGAAATATGTTAACAATTCAATTTCTTTTCTCCTTTGTTTGCACAACAAGTTCATTAATCCGTCATTTCATAAACCAATTCCTGTATAATTAGCAACAAATCGAAGAAAATCTCAGCAAACAAAGGAACTCTATATAAGAGAAGCAATGAGAACAACATAACTATAATGGTCATTCTCTATCAAATAACAGCTAATGTTGTCCGAACATAAACTAGTTTAATGATAAAATGGCTCAACATGGTAAAGTAGTAGAAATATACACACACACATTCCTACTATAGAAAGGTTTTGACAGTTCTCCAAAGGCTTAAATTTGTTGCACACAAATTGTTTAATATAGTTTTACACAAACCCTCAAAATGCAACTGAAATTGTAACTTGAAGTTATGATTTTCAACTTGGAAATCATAATGATTGATAATAAATGGTGCATGGAAATTCAGGAAAAACCGACAAAAAAAAAAAAAAAAAAAAAAAACTAAGATGGCATTCTAACTCCAGTCTTTATATATGACATGACATAAGCATTGGATGGTAACAAACCTTGTGTGAGTCTGCAGCTAGCATGTTGAAGAGCCAGATTAGACCCAATGTAATTCTGTAATAAACCTGCTCCTGTAATGGTCTCTGCTGGAAGAGCCACCTGCAAGTGGTAAAGACAACCAGCTGAAGATATTGGAACCATTTTTAATCCAAATACGAGTAATTAAGTGATCAGCCTACTAGCACAAATGCCCTGTCATATTAACTATAAGACCTAGCTTTCATGTAAGTTCACATGCATCTGCTAATCTAATAATGGGATCAATTAAACACAAACAGACCCATATGAGCAATGAAATTTACAATCAGAATTAAAGAAAAAATATGTGCTTTCCAGCTCAAATCACATTCATTTAACTTTCATCATCACAAGAGGTCTTATCCAGTTTTGAGCAATATATTGCAGCACAGAGGCATTATAATGAAGCTAACCAGTGGATACTGCTTCAAACTTTGCCCGCAACTCTTACTTTAGAGTATTCTCACCCAGATATTTGTCTCTGTGAATCATGCTTTCAGGTTCCTTCCACACTAGAGTGTTATCTATAAATGCAAAATTGCCACCAAGGTGTTTTGTAGATTGAGAGAAACTTCTATTTTTTAACGGGAAGAACAGAAAGTTAAAAAAAAACAAAAAAACAAAAAACAAAAACAAACAAAACAATAGCTTGGTTACAATATTTGCTACTTTGTAGAAGGTCACACTGGATATTGTCTTCCGGTGGAAAAGACCAAGTTTTTCTGCTGATTGAAAAGTCATCGTAATAGGCATCTGCCAGCCATCAACTACATTGTTCAATGATATCTCATCAAGTGGCTCTAGAAATACACAAGTCTTAGGAGGGCACATAAACCAACCTGGTGATGCTTCTACCTTTTGCTTTCCAGTTCCTGGTTTATAAGCTTGTTGAATCCCCCAAGAGCTCCAGATGCTTCAAAGTGAGACCCTCAGAAGTGTCACTGCTAGAGGATTTGGAAAGTGGTGAACTACTGTGATGAATTCCAACAGCAAATGGAGCAGCCTTACACATACCCTATAATTGCCCTTATGTTGAAAGGACTCAGATATAGGTTTAAACAATACATAAGACTTAGAAGGTGACATTTTCAAGCATTGATTTATTATTATTATTATTATTTTAAACACAACTGAAAAAACAAAATTCAAACTGTAAAGTTTTAATCATTTCAACGGCAGCAGAATGAGAAGGCTTACTTGGCGTTGGCGTCATAAGAACTCTTTCAAGTAAATCATCATTTATATCTTCTAAAATAGTACCAAAAGAATTAATGATGGGCCCTGATGTTTGGGCAATAATGTTTTTGAAGTGGGGAGAGTTGTGGGCAGAAACAATTGTCTACCTCTCTCGATAGTGCAGTCAGCACACCATAATACAAGGGGAGGAGAGATTATGAATCTAACTTAGGTTGTTCTGGGCTGTCAACAGCATCTCTTTCAACTTCATTAGTTAAAGCAACTATTATATTTGTATCAGTCTGCCAGCTAATTCTCAGAGTCTACAGGATTGAAGAGCACGTTCTGAAATCTGGAGAACCATGGTTGCATATCTAAGAAAATGATAATCCATATCAAATGGGGAATAACTATGGAAGTGTGATCTACTGACATATGTACAATTATGGATTAACCTTTGAAGAGGAAAGTAGTTTAGGCAAGAAATATATGAATGATTCAATTTCTTTTCTCCTTTGTTTGCACAACAAATTTATTAATCTGTCATTTCATAAATCAATTCCTGTATAATTAGCAACAAATCAAAGAAAACCTTAAACAAAACGGAACTCTATCTAAGAGAAGCAATGACAACAACATAACTAAATGGTCATTCCCTTTCAGTTAACAGCTAATGTTGTCCAAATGTAAAATGGTTTAATGATAAATGGCTTCACATGGTGAAGCAGTAGAAATACACACATACAAACATTGCTACTGCAGAAAAGTTTTGACAGTTCTCCAAAACTAGAAAGCAGCCAGTTGAAGCATGCACAAAAAGTCAACATAATAAATTCACCAGCAAAAGATGCCTCTAAACTTTGAGTATTCAAATGGATGAGTAAATCTATCTTTCTCTCTCTAAAAAAGTCATCTGCCTCCACACTTTCTTAGCAACCAAACAGAAGCTGGCATCATCCAAAAGTCAACATCTCAAAAAGAAACACTCACACACTAACATGCACAGAAAAATCCAGTCTAATTATATACTGAAGAAACAGAAATTAGTAAATTTATTGACATTGTCAAGATATAAAGCAAATTAAAATTATTTGCCACATTTTTATTTTCCTTGTACAGAACCTAAGAAACAAACAGGCATATCTCTCTATTTTGTGTCACTGTGAGTGTTAGTTACCTGGTGCATGAGAGAGAAGTGATTGGACTGAAGGAGCAAAAGGTAATCAAGCATATTGTCTCCTTCAACCGCCCTAGACTGATTCTCCTCTAACACCACTTATGAGATCTCTTTTTCAAATTAAGAGCTTAAAGAACCTTCCACCATTGTTGGATATATCTCTCAATGCCTTCCTTCTAGACTTCAATTTCACTTCATTTTTCATTGGTCTGACAAGAAATTCACATGCCCTTGGGTTTAAACTCATAACACCTATAAGTATTGTAACATTGAAGTTTGATGATTAGCAACTTAATTTTCAAGTCCTCAACAATCGAGGATGCATTAGTTTGCAGTTTGGTTAAAGTGCCTAGCTCACCTTTCATGTGTCATACCATATGCAAGCTTTGTTGTCATTATGATACGATACAGGAGTTTCTTCTGTGGGCCTTTGTCAACGTATGCTCACGCCTTGAATATTTTCCTGATCACAAAAAAATGCTTCTCTTGATAAATAAATTTGATGATTGGTCTAAATAAGAACAAACAAAATACGATAGGAAAAATACATATTATAACAAGAGATTAATGCATACTATGTAACATGAAGCATACACAATAGGTGGGACAACAACCGGATTCACATGTTTTTTGTTTTTTATTTCTAAGAAATTGTATAGTGAATAAAAAACTGTCATCCTAATTGATAGCCTCAGCACGACTTATTTTATATAGGAGGTAATACTAGATTTACACAGTTTGTTCATAGTAATATTGCACTGTTATTTTTTACTTTATTTTTTATTTTTATTTTTTTTGATGAATGAAGGTTATATTAACAAGGAACAGAGTAACAAAGCACACCTAGTACATTGAAAGAGACACGAAAATATCATTGAGAGAGTAATGTAATACCATTATACCACACTCCCATAGTAACATAAGAAAGAAATTTATTTACCAATATTGTTATTTAGTTATTATTTTTTGAGGAAATTTTGAAGGAAAAATAGAATATTTTTAATAGATATAAAAGAAAAAGATGAAGAAGACAAGGTGGAAGAAGTTACCCAAGAATTAATTTTCCCTTGATTGATCATCCTGTTCCACTTATTAATGATAATAAATGTTGGGCAATTGGTCTCCTATCTCCCTTTGGCAACGTTGGCTGAGATTTGGACTGTTCTGGATATGCAATTGCTTCAATGTAGCTGTAGGAAGGAAGTTTGGCAGCGAAATTGAACTATTTGTCAGATTTAGGTCACAAATCTGACAAATTTATCTACGGATATTGTTTATTTTTTGTGGAAAAAGAAAGAAAGAAAGATACGAAGAAGACAAAGTGAAAGAAGTTACCTTAACTGAATGGATGCGACTTGCAGTGCCCCCAATCGAACTGAGATTTAATTTTGCATTGGACGACCATCTCTTCGCACAGTTGTATAATCAATCTGGATGTTGGGTATGCGAGAAATCTTGGGCCATTGATCTCCTATCTCTGCTTTGCAACATTCACTGAGAATTGGACTCATAACGATCTCCAATGTCTTCAATGGAGTTGTAGGAAGGAAGTCTGGCAGCGACTTCAGCTTGGGGCAAGCGGAAATTTCCAACTCCTGAAGACGTGGCATAATAGTGATAGTAACACCACTTTCTTGTGCTTCTTCTTCTCTCATTGTTCCTCCAATCCCATCCCATTCTTCCCACTCTTGCAACTTCCAAAAGTGAAGATAATTTAAATTAGGGAATAGGACAAGCGGAGAAGAAGAAGATGATGATGTCGATCCCTTCTCGTCGTCTATCTTCTTCTTGTTGTTGTTGGATTCTTCTTCTATTCCCAAAAATTCAACGCCCACCTTTTTCACTCTATGGTCTTCCCCCCATATCTCTAATGATTTGAGCAACAGCAGCTTCCCCAAAGGGGGCAAATGCTCTACGTCGTTTTCCAGAATGATACAAAGTGTTTTCAATCCGGATAATGTTGCCAACGTCATCCAATTGGAAATTCCACAATCAACCCTCAATTCCTTTAACGAAGTTGTCTCAAGGAAGTTGGGCAATGCCTTTAGCTTTGGGCATCCCCAAATATGCAAAATCTGAAGACGTGGCATTATACTTATTAAAACAGAAGCACCACTTCCTCCTTCTTCTTCTCTCCTTTCTCCCATCCCATCCCATTCTTCCCACTCTTTCATATCCCAAAATTGGAGAGACTTTAAATTAGGGAATAAGTCAGGTGATGATGTTGATCTGTTCTTCCCATTGGCTTCATCTATTCCCAAAAATTCAACACCCACCTTTTTCACACTGTACGCATCGTGTAACTTTAATATTTCGAGGAACTGCAGCTTCCCCAGAGGAGGCAATTGCTCTAAATTATGCCAGTTCAAAAGCTCAAGCCTTTTCAAATTGGACAAAGACTTCATCCAATTAGGATACACTCTACCCATGTAGTTATCAATCAATAAAATTTCCAAGTTTGGATGTGGCTCTAAGGCTTTAAGAACGATTTCATCATTCCTTACACTTTCAATCTCCTCAACTTCCTCGTCAAACAATAGACTCAACTCACGGAGATGTTTCTTATCTTTGAGCTGTGCATTCTCAGCCTCTTGTACATCTATTACATTTTCCAAGCTTATTATCGTAAGAGACCCTTTAAGGCGATTCAGATTCTTCAATTCTCCAAGTTTACATCCGTCAATATCATCTATACCACCTATTACGAAAGCGTTTAATGTTCTTAGAGAACTCAATCTCCCAATCCCTTTTGGAAAAAGGAACCAATTAGTAAAAAGAAGATGTCTTAATTTAATTAGTTTACCCATTCCTTGGGGTAATTTCTTAATTCGATCACAATAACTAATATCCAAAGTTTGTAAATTACATAAATTACACATAGTTTCAGGCAATTCTTCAATTGTATAATTTCCTGATAGATCAAGCAATCTTAAATGTATAAATTTTTCCACTTCATTTGGAAGTTTCTTAACATTACCATGTTTCAAAGTCAATACCCGTAGGCATGTCAAATGCTTAGATAAATCGAGTGGCAAGACAATCTCCCGCCACCGTAAAGTGAAAATGAGAGTCCGTACATTTTTTGCATTATACATAGACATAGGAAATTGTGTTTTCTCCATTAATTCAAATCTCAAATGGCGAGCACTTTTACAATTTGTCCCCAACTCTTTGTCACCATCAATTGTGAAAAATTCATTATTTGTTGTCATTGATTGAGCAAAGTCGTGCACTATATCATGCATTTTGCATCTTATTATCTTAACATTATCTTTGTCTCTATCAAAATCTTGGAAGAAAGAGTGCATGACTAATCTTTCAAAGTACTCTTCTCCTACAATTTCCATCTCTATATTTGGTTTTACACCAAGATATCCTTGTGCCATCCATAGGTAGATCAACTCATTTCTAGAAAACAAATAATCCTTTGGAAAGAGAGCACAATATAAGAAACAAGATTTTATTGCTGACGGTTGTTCATAATAACTCAATAGTAATGGTCCTAAAAGACCTTTTTTAACATCTTCTAATTCCCACAAATTATTATCTAAAATATTCCTCCAATCTTCACTACTTCTCTTGTAGCGCATAAGACTTCCTAGAGTCTTTGCAGCAAGTGGCAAACCTTTACACCTTTTAACTAGTTCTCTTCCAACGTTTGTTAATTGCCCACGTTGATATTCATCCTTATCAACAAATGCTATTTTACTAAATATTAACCAGCAATCATCCTCAGATAATGCATCCAAACTAATGGTACGGTCACTATTTACCATAATTGTGACTCTCTTATTACGTGTGGTGACTAAAATTCTACTACCTTGGGCACCACAGTTGAGCGCAAGTTTTAATTGCCCCCACTTTTCATTGTCTTCAGTCCATACATCATCTAAGACAAGAAAAAACCTCTTTCCCTGAATCAAATCTTCAATATTTTTCACTAGAGTTTCCAATTGAATATTATTGTCTAGGGGAGTGGTAGGTTTAATCGCTTGAATGATTGCTCTGGCAACCCTAGAAATATCAAAAGGTTCAGAAACACAAACCCACATTCTTATATCAAAATGACTCTTCACCTTATCATCATTGTAGGCTAGTTGGGCAAGAGTTGTTTTTCCAATACCACCCATGCCTACTAATGAGATCACAGAGGGGTTTCTTTTATTTTCACCACTATCCTCACCCAACAGGTTCCTCACTAGATCATCACTATACTTTTTACGACCTATAATATCAGACACATCAACCTTGGAGATAGTTTCTGGCCGCTTGCCTATGTCAATGTTAGTGCTACTACTCGACCCAGACCCAAACACAAACGAGTACCTACCTTTCTCTTTGGCAATCTCATCTAATGTTTCATTAAGTTTTTTTATCTCCTGAACAATGCCATGACGATGAACAAGCTTCTTAATTTTAGTGAAAAGCCAGGAAAGGCAGGAGATGCAGGGCCATACCTTAGCAGTAGTAGTGGTAATTTCAGCTTTTTCTTCTTCCTCCTCAATGTTTGCTTTAATGATTGCAGTGTCCAGCTCATCCAGCACATTGTCCATGTCGTAGGCTGCTTCTTTGAGCTTATCTAACCAAAGTTCCACAGCTTTATCACTCACTTGCCTTTTCTCAGCATCCTCGAGCACCGCCTGGATGGCACGAAGGGTGCTTTCAAGCTTTCGGACTTCTTTGTCAAAACACATGAACTCCTTCAGCTCTGACCATACCCCTTCAGCAAGGAGTGAACCCGACTTTTCCAAGAGGCCAGAAACAATAGCAGTCATGCTTGAAGGTGGAAATTTTGATTGAAAAATGAAAATACAAGACACAGAAAGTGGAAATGGTAATTGATGGACTAAATGAGAAAATGAAATAGCTAGCAGTAGCAGAGGTGTGTTTGTGCTTCAGAATTTTATAACGATTGGCGACGTCAATCGGAATCGGTCAATGACTGCCAATTTTGTTACCTAACAGTCCTAACCAATAAACTACTTGTATAAGCAACCAACCATATTCACAGTTTTGTTACCTAACCAATAAACTACTTGTATTTATGGCATTATGGCATCCACTTGTATTTAATTAACAAAGAGGGCATTTATATTCACAGTTTTGGTACCTTTTGCTCCTAACCGGTACTTCAATAGACTACTCATCTAACGGTCCTAACCAACACTCCTATAGACCACTCAGGATTATGGCATCCACTTTAATAAATAGAATGGTTTTTCCACCGGCTTCTGTTGTTCTCCTTTTTAGCATTTATATTCAGGGTTTTGTTAGCTAACGTTCCTAACCAATACTCCAATAGACTACTCGGCTTTATCGCATCCCCTTGTGTATTTAATATACCTAACGTTCGTAACGAATACTCCAATAGACTATTCAGCTTTATGGCTTCCACTCGTGTATTTAATAAAGGCCTTTTTCACGTAGCTTGTCACGCGTGTTAAACTTACGTTTTCAATTTATTAAAACACATTTTAAACAATGTCAGTAACATAAACTACATTTTAAAAAATTTAGGATAAATTACGGATTTGGTCTATAACTTTTTGGTTGTGTTTCTAATTTGTTTGATTGTTTGGTTTTTTTTTTTTTAATAAATGCTGATGTGTCAATACATGTGGCCATCTATGTGGCATGAAAATAATATTTTATTTTGGCCGTTAGCTAGATCAGTATTTTTCATCTATCACTTAATGGCAGAAATTATGTTGACATAATACCAAAAGATTAAGGAAAAACCAAATTGTTTCATTGGCTGTCGAACTAGTGCTCACTGCTCAAATGTGTAGTTACTCTTCAGATATGCTTTTTTAATTGAAATTTATATATATCTAAAAACTGAAATGTAGCATTTATTATTGTTACACTCTTATTAAGCCACCTCATCCTCCACACCATTGCCACATTATTATTTTTTTTCATATTTATTTTTTACTTTTAATTTTTTGATATTATTAAATATATAAATATATTTACTTTATTGGTTTTAACTTTATATATTTATCTACTTTAATTTTAATGATATAAATATCTTTTTAAAAAGATATATAATTTAAAATAATTTCTTGGATAGGTTTATCTGGTGTTTACGTGGACTAAGTGGATTCTTCAAAAAGAAAAAGACAAAGAAGAAGTGGACTGAGTGGATGTAAATCATGTAATTGATTTACCGAAAAAAAAATCATGTAATTGAGAACCCCGACGTGATATAGGATTAAAATATCTCAGTTTAGAAGGATGGATCCGAATACGGCTTATTTTGTTGAAAATTAAAAGGACAAAATTTAGTTACAAAATTAGTTGTAAGCTACAAACTCACTCAATAAAATCAATATTATTGCATATTTTGAAAATCTAACCGTTGAATTATATGTTCTTTACGCTCTTAATACACATGTCAATTTTTGTATCAATTGGATATTATTTACTATATAATATATAATCTTATATTTTATGCATAATTTTAAATTACAAAAACTTGCAATTTAAAAATTTATTGATGACATAACTATTGATCTTTAATTTTCTTGAAATTTTGCAAATACGGAGGATATAAGAAGAAGAAGTAATCTAATGATAGATTTGTCAAAATTCACCTCCAATAAAAAGATATTGAGTGAGTTTGTAGCCTAATGCTACAATCGATTTTGTAACTAAACTTTGTCCAAATTAAAAATTGAAAACTAAAAATACTATAGCAAAATAATTTTTAAATGTATAAATAGTACTGTGAGACCCATTTTTAATGAAAGTTTTATTGAAAAAATAGATTTATGGGTCCTGTGAACAGTGCATGGGACCCACTGGAACTCAGTTAATGCTCTTCTCAAAAAAAAAAAAAATATATATATATATATATATGAAATACTGAACGTGGAACACAGACGTAGTATCCAAACGGGTACTAGGTGTGCATTTGGCTTAATTTAAAAAGTCATCTTATTTTACTATTTAGTTTATTTTTGATACTATTTATGGGCCCCACTGCTAAGGCTACAATCGATTTTGTAGCTAAACTTTATCCAAATTAAAAATTGAAAACTAAAAACTAAAAATACTGTAACAAAATAATTTTTAAATGTATAAATAGTACTATGAGACTCATTTTTAATGAAAGTTTTATTGAAAAAATAGATTTATGGGTCCCGTGAGCAGTGCATGGGACCCACTGGAACTCACTTAATGCTCTTCTCAAAAAAAAAAAAAAAAAATACATACATATATATATATATATACATACATATATATACATATATATATATATATACATACATATATATACATACATATATATATATATATATATATATATATATATATGAAATGCTGAACGTGGAACACAGACGCAGTATCCAAACGGATACTAGGTGTGTGTTTGGCTCAATTTAAAAAGTCATCTTATTTTACTATTTAGTTTATTTTTGATACTATTTATGGGCCCTACTGCACTTTTGGGTACTAGTCTTGACTCATGAGTCTCACTGTACTATATCAGCTAACTTTTAACTTTATTTACAGTATTTTCAGCAAAAAATTTTCAATTTCAGCAAAATAAGCGGATTCCAAACAAACTTTCAAATATTTCATTAGAAGTTAAAGGTTTGGTTTGGCTGGGATGAAAAAAGTGAGATTTAGGAAAGATTTAATTTTATATGCATTTGAATGGATGATAGAAAAGTGGAAGAGTGAAAAATTATGTTGATTAGCTGGGAAGAAAAATGTGAGGGTATAAAATAATTTGTATAAATTTACTCGCATATACTTATTATATAATTTTTCATTTAATATTTTATAAGGAAAAAAAAGCATTGTTGGGTTTTTTTTTTATTATAAAAAAAAGGTTGATTTTTTTTTTTTTTTTAAATCCTAACACCACAACAGTTTTGGTAGGGCCGAACATGGTTTGTTTGATGCAATTTGCCCGAAAGTGTCACCGCACCTCACCTTAATAGATCAATTATTGTGCCACAGTGAGAGGCGGTTTGGTTTGATTAGTTTTTATATTTTTTTACTGTATTAGTAAATTAATTATAAAATAAAAGCTATATATTAAAAGGTGCGATACGATTTTTTTTGCAGTTTTTTAAAAACAAAATTGAAAACTGCATGACACCGGTTTTTGCACCTCCATCATGATCAGCAGTGCAATGAACATATTTTGCAATTGGTTTAAATGCGGTAGAGAGGTTTTTGCATGGTTTGAAAAATCAGACCAAACAAAGAATTGGAAAAGTTAGTGGTTCCAAGTCTATGGCCTGACTAGTAACATCATAAATAAATAATTAATGATTTTGAAATTATAAAATTATAATTAAAATTATTAATTTAATTAAAAATATATACATAATAATATATAATGTGAGTGTGTGTTATATCTAATAAAGTGCAATTCTTATGTTACTACACGTGATTCATGTTTAAATTTACTACAAAAGCATGTTTCCATCTAAACAAAAATGAACTAAAGGTTACACAGGAAAACCTATATAACTAATTATTATTTGGGTGGAGATTGTAATGTGTGAACCTTTTCCCTCTGCTTTGAGTTTGTGTGCATTTGTTTCTTAAAAAAATTTATCATGCAAGTCTATTGTCTAGCAAGTGGCTCTCTTTTTTTTCTTTTTTCTTTTTTGATAAGGTAAGTGGCTTTCTCTTAGACAATGGTGTGACGTGCTTCTGATTCGGTGACTTGATTCCAGTTCAAGACTACAAGTTCACTAGCCGAATGTCGCTTCAGGTTTAGACATGAGTTGCAAATTGGGCTCCAAGTGGGCTTGGCTTGCTTTTAGGCTTGAAGAACTCCAATTTTTAATAGCTTTTCTTAATGGACTGGAAGCCTAGGTGGAGGTTTTACACTCTTTCTTGCAGTTTGTCTAATTCATAGGCCTGGTTTTGTATGTTTATATGGTGGATCAGGAAATGTTTTAGACTTTTTTGTGTCTTGGGCTTTGAAAGAGTCTTGATTAAATGAGTTTATAACGTTGTCTTCTTGTTTATTATGCTCCCGAAGTTGTCTTTTTGCTGAAACGGTGTTTACATGCTTAACTTACAATCAATTCAACATGACTTGGTTAATTATTCATGTCAAGACAAATTGATATAAAGTTGCGAAGATGATCCAAATATTTTGTAATGTAAGCATTTTCTAAATCCAATTAAGCTCTAAATGGAGCAACGATGTCAATTATTGAATGGGAGAAGGGACCTCTGTTTGTAGTCCGAATGATAAAAGGAATCTCTGCATTCTAAAACCCTGGAGAGCTGAAATGCGCCACATGTATCAGTAAGCAAATTTTTGCAGCACAGGTTAATGGTCAAAGGTCGACAGCAACTGAATCCTATTTATACTTATTAGCATCCTCCTTGTTTACCACATTTTGGGGAATACCATGTACATAGCATCTATGAGATGTAATACTGCAGACTCCTAACCAATCTTTACAATATCAACAGCTCTCACAAACTAACAAAACATTGGCAGAAGAATACTACACAGCAAAAACAGAGTAGGACTGTTGAGGTTTTCAGTACTTTTTTTTTTTTGGGTGTTAATTCAAATTTGTGTCTAGTCTTGCAAGCATGCTTACAAATGCAGTTACTCTTCGGATATGTTTTTGAATTCAGATTATATCTGATACACATTCCATACAAATTAGAAGCAACATATGTATTATCGAAAAATTGATCAGCAAACAAAAGCGCCTGTGCCACCAAAGGATACATGTGTCATAGGTGGTACAAAACCAATGACCGAGCCCCTAAATAGTTCTGTTCTAGCATACAACAAGAACCACCATTTACATATCAAAAAATAAATGAAAAAAATATACGTTTGCTGGCTCAAACCTGCAACCATTTTAACTTTCTTCGTCACAAGAGGCCTCATCGAGTAAGTCAAGAAATCCTTTAGAAGCAGTATTTTCAGGCACAGAGGCATTAAAACGAAGCCCATGAGTGGATGCTGCTTCAAACCTTGTCCACAACTCTTTCTTTAAAGTATTCTCACCAGGACGTTTGCCTCGGTGGATTGTGCTTTCATGTTCCTTCCACATTGGAGTGCTGTCTATGGATGCTAAATTGCCACCAAGAGGTTCTGTGGAAAGGGAGAAACTTGATAAGTACGTATCACATTTGAAATGCTGCATCAACCAAAAGAAGATAAAAATTATAAAGCAATACCTTGGTTACAAGATTTGCTGGTTTGCTGAACACCACATTGGACATTGTCTTGCTTTGCAAATGACAAGTTCTTTTGATTATTGAAAACATGAGACGAAGGCAGCTGGCAGCCATCAGCTGCATCATTCAATGATTTCTCATCAGGTGGCTGAAGTAAGACGCAAGTTTTAGGAGGTGACACGAACCAGCCTGGCGATGCTTCTACCTTTTTCTTTCCAATCCCAGGTTTATAAGCCCCTTGAATCCCTAAGAGCTCAGGATACTTGAAAGCAAGGCCCTCAGAAGTATCACTGCCAGAGGATTCAGAGAGTTGTGATCTACTGCAATTAATCCCAGCAGGAAATGGGGTAGCCTTACGAAACCTGTAATTTCCTTGATGAGAGATCTCAGATATAGGTTCAAGCAATACACAAGATTTTGGAGGTGACATTTTTGAGCATGGAGTCATAACAAGCATGGAGCACTCCTTTTTTGAAAAACAGGACAAAGATGCAAATTCAGACCGTAAAGTTTTTCCCAATTCGGTGGCAGCAGAATCAAAAGGCTTACTTGTAGTTGGCCTTATGGGAACACTTTCAAGTAAATCGTCATTTACATCTTCTAAAAGAGTACAAAAAGTTGGCTGCTCAGAAGTAGTATTGGAAGTATTCCTTTCAAATACTGATTTAGATGGGCCCTGACATTTGGCTGATAATGTTTTTGATATAGGAAGAGGTGTAAGCAAAAAAAGCTGTCTACCTCTCTCAACAGTGCAGTCAGCATGCCATGATACAAGGGGAGAAGGAGAGATTAATGAATCCAACTTGGTTTCTTCTGGACTGTCAACAGCATCACTTTCAACGTCATTAGTCGAAGAAACTATTTTACTTTCCCCAGTCTGTCCCAACTGATTTTCAGACTCTGCCGAAGGACTGGAGAGAACCTTCTGAAATCTGGGAAGCCATGGCTACATTTTGAGAAATGATTACCCATATCAGAAAGAGAATGTATGGAAATAGAAGTGTGATATACTGATAGAAGGTAGGATTAACCTTTAAAAAAGA
The DNA here is from genome assembly GCA_023736055.1 of Quercus glauca. Taxonomy (NCBI): domain Eukaryota; kingdom Viridiplantae; phylum Streptophyta; class Magnoliopsida; order Fagales; family Fagaceae; genus Quercus; species Quercus glauca. Next base: position 21,600,457 of record CM043319.1, on the reverse strand, counting down.
AAGCATTTCAGACAAGAAATGCGTGAAAGATTCAATTTCTATTCTCCCCTGTTTGCTCGTTGACTTCAGTTTAAATGCTTTCACAACAAGCTCATCAAACTGCCATTTCATGCATAATTTAGCAACCAAAGAAAAGGTCTCAGAAAAAGAGAACCCCATGTAAGAGAAGCAACGACAACACAACAATAATGATCAATCACAGAAAAATAAAAGCTAACGGTGTATAGGCATAAACTAGTTTAATGATAACAAGTGGCTCTGCATAGTAAAAGCAGTACAAATATACATATTCATATCTGCTGGAGAAAAGTTTTGAAACTTCTTCAAAACTAGAAATCAGCCAATTGAAGTATAAGCAAGATGTGTAAATAAATCAATTCACCAGCATAAGATACCACTAAACTGTAAGTAAATCTTTTTAAGAAGGTTCAACAAACCATCTTAAATAATATGCAAAGATCTGCTGGTTCACTCATATATATTATAAAATTGATTAAACTTAAAGCTGGGACACACTCCAGTCTCAACATGCTGTTACCATTCAGTCATAATATATATATATATATCCTCAAATACATGTTGTCCTCAGTTCAACTAGGTAAGAAAAAACAGTTACTATCTTAACTAGTTCTCCAAGGTCAATATATAATGGTATATGAAAGTTTGAACCTAAACCACCACAAACATATTTTCACAACATTCCCTCTTTTTAAATGTCAACATCTTTGGCAATGCCACATGTTGATGTCATAGTTGCTAAAACCCAAGTTCTAATAAAAATATAAATCCAAACTAAAGAAGTCGAGCACAAAAGTTTCACCAAAATATAAATTCAATACAGCGAATAATGTGCACATCTGTCTCCAACAGGTGCCCTTCCCACAATAATAGTTTGCTTCTAAAATGAAGAAATGTTGCTAGACAGAAACAAGTGAAGATTGTCAAAAAATGACCAATTTAAGATTCAATTTGTCATCATGCACATTCATTTAACTTTTGTCATCGTAAGACGCTATATCCAATTCTAAGCAGTATATTGCAGCACAGAGGCATTATAACGAAGCTAACAAGTGGATACCGCTTCAAACTTTGTCCACAACTCTTTCTTTAGAGTATTCTCACCAAGATGTTTGCATCTGTGGATCATGCTTTCAAGTTACTTCCACATTGGAGTGTTGTCTATGAATGCTAAATTGCCACCAAGGTGTTCGGTAGACGAAGAGAAACTTCTATTTTTTAACAGGAAGAATAGAAAGTTTAAAGCAAAAAAGAAAAACGAACAAAACATTACCTTGGTTACAATATTTGCTTCTTTGTAGAAGGCCACATTGGATATTGTCTTCCTTTGGAAAAGACAAGATTTTTTGCTGATTGAAAAGGTTTCGTCATAGACATCTGCCATCCATCATCTACATTGTTCAATGATATCTCATCAAGTGGCTCTAGTTAGACACAAGTGTCAGGAGGGCACATAAACCAGCCTGGTGATGCTTCTACCTTTTGCTTTCCAATTCCTGGTATATAAGCCTTTTGAATCCCCAAAAGTCCCTGATGCTTCAAAGTGAGACCCTCAGAAGCGTCACTACCAGAGGATGTGTAAAGTGGCAAAGTACAGCAATGAATTCCAACAGGAAATGGAGCAGCCTTATACGTACCCTGTAATTGCCATTATGATGAAAGGACTCAGATATAGGTTCAAACAATACAAAAGACGTAGAAAGTGACATTTTCAAGCATTGATTTATTATTATTATTTAAAGCACAGTTGAAAATACAAATTCAAACTGTAAAGTTTTAATCATTTCAATGGCAGTAGAATGAGAAGGCTTACTTGGAGTTGTTCTTGTAAGGACTCTTTCAAGTAAATCATCATTTATATCTTCTGAAATAGTACCAAAAGAATTAATGATGGGCCTTGATATTTGGGCAATAATGTCTTTGATATGGGGAGAGTTTTAAGCAGAAACAATTGTCTACCTCTCTCAATAGTGCAGTCAACACCGTAATACAAGGGGAGGAAAGATTATGAATCCAACTTATTTTTTGTTCTGGGCTTTCAACTTCATTAGTCGAAGCAACTATTATTTTTGTATCAGTCTTCCAGCTGATTCTCAAACTCTACAGGATTGAAGAGCACCTTCTGAAATCTGGAAAACCATGGCTGCATATCTAAGAAAATGAAAATCCTTATAAAGTGGGGAAATAAGTATGTAAGTGTAATCTACTGACATATGTAGGATTATGGATTAACCTTTGAAGAGGAAAGCAGTTCAGGCAAGAAATATGTGAACAATTCAGTTTCTTTTCTCCTTTGTTTGCACAACAAGTTCATTAATGTGTTATTTCATAAATCAATTCCTGTATAATTAGCAAAAATTCATAGAAGACCTCAGCCAAAAAGGAACTCTATCTAAGAGAAGCAATGAGAACAACATAACTAAATGGCCATTCTCTTTCAATTAACAGCTAATGTTGTCCAAACATAAAATAGTTTAATGATAAATGGCTCAACATGGTAAAACAGTAGAAATACACATGCCTACACACATACACAGACGTTGCTACTGCACAAAGGTTTTAACAGTTCTCCAAAACTAGAAAGCAGCCAATTGAAGTATGTGCAAAATGTCTATATAAAAACCTCACTAGAAAAAGATACCACTTAACTTTGAGTATTCAAATGGATGAGTAAATCTATCTCTCTCTCAAAAAAAAAGTCATCTGTCTCCACACTTTCTTAGCTACCAAACAGAAGTTGGCATCATCCAAAAGTCAACGTCTCAAAAAGCACACACTCACTCACTGACAGGAACACATAAATCCAGTCTAATTAAATACTGAAGAAACAGAAATGAGTAAATTTATTGACATTGTCAAGATATAAAGCAAATTAAAATTATTTGCCACATTTTAATTTTCCTTGTACAAAACCTGAGAAACAAACATGCATCTCTCTCTATTTTTGTGTCACTGTGAGTGTTAGTTACCTGGTGCATGAGAGAGAAGAGATTGGACTAAAGGAGCAAAAGGTAATCGAGCATATTGTCTTCTTCAACTGCCCTTGACTGATTATCCTCTTACACCACTTATGAGATCTCTTCTTCAAATTCACAGCTTCAAAAACCTTCCACCATTGTTGGATATGTGTCCCAATGCCTTCCTTCTAGACTTCGATTTCACTTCATTTTTCATTGGTCTGACAAGAAATTCACATGCCCTTGTGTTTAAACTCATAAGACCTGTAAGTATTGTAAAATCAAAGTTTGATGAATAGAAATTTCATTTTCAAGTCCTCAACAATCAAGGATGCATTAGTTTGCAATTTGGTTAAGTGCCTAGCTCAACTTTCATGTGTCATACCATATGCAAGCTTTGCTGTCATTATGATATGATGATGCAGGAGTTTCTTCTGCAGGCCTTCCTCAAAGTATGCTCACGCTTGAATATTTTCTTGATCACAAAAAATTCTGCTCTTGATACTAGAGTTTGATGTTTGGTGTATATAAGTACAACAAAATACGATAGGAAAATACGTAATATGACAAGAGATCATTGCTTACTTTGTAACATGAAGTATACACAATAGATGGAACATCAATCGGATACACAAGTTTTTTATATGTTATTTCTAAAAAATTGTATAGTGAATAAAGAACTGTCATTCTAATTGATAGCCTTAGCACGGCTTATCTTATATAGGAGCTAATAGTAGATTTACACAGTTTTTTCATACTAATATTACATTGTTATTTTTCACTTTAGATATATTAACAAGGAACAAAGTAAAAAAGCACACGGCTAAAGAGCTCTAAGTTCTAACTACCCCTGCAATCTCTGAACAACACCAACTACATTGAAAGAGACATGCAAATATCATTATATTACAATCCCATAGTCCCACCAAACATCAAATACACTACTCAAGTCCCTGTGACATAAGAAATAAATTTATTTACCAATGTTGTTATTTGGTTATTATTTATTCGGAAAATTTTGATAGACAAATAAAATATTTTTAATAGATATAAAAGAAAAAGATGAAGAAGACAAAGTGGAAGAAGTTACCTGAGAAAGGATGACACTTGGAGCAAATGAATCGAACCCAGAATTAATTTTCTCTTAACTGATCATCCAATCCCAAATACTAACGATAATAAATGTTGGGAATGTGAGAAATCTTGGGCCATTGGTCTCGTATCTCTTCTTGACAACTTTGATTGAAAATTGGACTCCCCCAGATATGCAATTCCTTCAATGGAGTTGTATGAAGGAAGGCTGGCGGTGACTTCAGCTTGTTGCAATAGTGAAATGACAAATTCTGAAGATGTGGCATTATAATAACACCACTTTCTTACTCTTCTCCAATAACATCCCATTCTTCCCACTCTTTCAATTTCCAAAATTGAAGACTGTTTAAATTAGGGAATAAGACAAGTGAAGATTAAGTGTCAATCCATTCTAAGAGATCAAGTGTTTTCAGTGTTGCCAACGTCATCCAATTGGAAATTCGATGGCAATCGATTCCCAATTCCTCTAACGGAGTAGTCTCAAGGAAGTTAGGCAGTGCCATTAGCTTTGGGCAATCGATAATACGCAAACGCTGAAGACGTGACATAATTATTGTTATTAAAATAGAAACATCACTTTTTCCTTCTTCTTCTTCTCTCCTTTCTCCCATCCCATCCCATTCTTCCCACTCTTTCATATCCATAAATTTGAGAGATTTCAAATTTGGGAATAAGATAAGTGATGATGTTGATCTGTTCTTCCCATTGGCTTCTTCTATTCCCAAAATTTCAACACCCACCTTTTTCACACTATACGCCTACCTTAACTATCATTTCATAAATCAATTCCTGTATAATTAGCAAAATATCAAAGAAAACCTTAGCCAAAAAGGAACTCTATCTAAGAGAAGCAATGAGAATAACATAACTAAATGGTCATTCTCTTTCAATTAACAGTTAATGTTGTCCAAACATAAAATAGTTTAATGATAAATGGCTCAACATGGTAAAGAAGTAGAAATACACACACACACACACATTGCTACTGCAAAAAGGTTTTGACAGTTCCCCAAAACTAGAAAGCAGCCAATTAAAGTATGTGCAAAATGTCTATATAATAAACTCACCCACAAAAGATACCACTAAATTGTGACTATTCAAATGGATGAGTATATCTATCTTTCTATCTCTCTCTTAAAAAAGTCATTTGTTCCTACACTTTCGTAGCAACCAAACAGAACTTGGCATCATCCAAAAGTCATCATCTCAAAAAGCACAAACTCACTCACTGACGCACACATAAATCCTGTCAAATTAAATAGTGATGAATCAGAAATGAGTAAATTTATTGACATTGTCAACTTATAAAGCAAATTAAAACTATTTGCCACATTTTCATTTTTCTTGTACAAAACCCAAGAAACAAACAGGCACGTCTCTCTATTTTGTGTCACTGTGAGTATTAGTTATACCTGGTGCAAGAGAGAGAGGAGATTGGACTGAAGGAGCAAAAGGTAATCAAGCATATTGTCTTCTTAAACCGTCCTAGACTAATTCTCCTCTTACGCCACTTATGAGATCTTTTCTTCAAATTCACAGCTTCAAGAACCTCCACCATTGTTGAATGTCTCTCAATGCCTTCCTTCTAGACTTCGATTTCACTTCATTTTTCATTGGTCGGACAAGAAATTCACATGCCCTTGGGTTTAAACTCATAAGACCTGTGAGTATTGTAGCATCAAAATTTGATGATTAGCAACTTCATTTTCAAGTCCTCATCAATCAAGGATGCATTAGTTTGCAGTTTGGTTAAGTGCCAAGCTCACCTTTCATGTGTCATACCATATGCAAGCTTTGCTGTCATTATGAAATGATACAGGAGAGGTGGTGCGGACACCACATGATGGCACATCTGTGGAGATTATCTTTATCATTTATGTTATGTTTATTTGGATTTATCTTTAGTATTGGATTAGTATTTGAGACTGTTTAGGATTATCATATTAGTATTTGAGATTGTTTAGGATTTGTTTAGGAGAGTTTATCTTTATCCTGGAAGCTGTATATAATGCTCCAGATGGTTCCTTTTGTACGTTACAGATTATTATTATTATTATTGAAATTACTTGCGTATTTGTTTGGTGGTGATTCCAAACTCCTTAGGTGGGAAGCCTAAGGTTCATTGGTAGGGCTAATCTAGGTGGGAAGCCTAGGTTGTCCTGCATCAACTTGGTATCAGAGCCAAGTTCTGAATCCCAGTCTAGTCCCCAATCCCACCTAAACATGGACCCTCCTCTTCAAGATGAATTAAGACAAGCCCTTGCAGAGCTTACTGCCCGTCTAGGCCAATTAGAGGCTAGGTATGACGAGGATAATACACATAATGGAAGAAATAATAATAGACATGTCCCTCACCCTAGGCAAGATCATAGAGACAATGAAGACAACTCAGCTAAGCAAATCAAAGTAGAGGCCCCTACCTTTGATGGTGTTAGGAACCCCCAGGTCTACAATGATTGGGTGCGAGAGATGGAGCATTTTTTTGAGTGGTATGAACTTTCCGAGGATAGAAAAGTTAGGTTTGCCAAAATGAAACTTGTAGGAAGAGCAAAACTCCATTGGGATAGTGTTGTCAACCACCTCCGTAAGACCCGCCAGCCACCCATAACTCTTTGGGAAGAAATGAAAGCCAAGCTCAATGAAAAGTACTTCCCAGTCTCTCATCTAGGCAATTTGTTGGATCAATGGCATGATTTGAGACAAGACAATAGGTCTGCTACTGAGTACGTAGAGCAATTTGAAGAGTACAGGATACGTAGCAATGCAAATGAAGATGAGCCAATTACCTTGAGTAGATTTAGGAAAGGTCTCAATTATGATCTTCAAAGAGAATTGGTGGCCCGACAGATCTCAACTCTTGATGATGCTTATACCTTAGTGCAAGATTTAGAGCTGATCCCTAGGCCCCAAGGTGGAAGGAGATTTGACAATCGAATGTTGCCTCAGCAAGGTAGATACCTCCAAGGTACCCAAAATAAACCTTACCCCAACAATAGACCCTTACACATAGAAGAGAACTCTCAGGGTAGGTACCAACAAGGCCCTCAACCTAGACCCAATCCCAACAATAGGCCCTTGCGCCCAGAAGACAAAGGGAAGAGTGTGGTTAGAGAGACATTTAGGCCCAATTCTAGAATCCAGTGCTTTAAGTGTCAAGGCTTTGGTCATATGGCTGCCCAATGTCCTAATAAGACTTTGTTGATTGAAGAATTGGATGGAGAGGAAGAAGTAGAAGAAGTAGTCTATGAGCCTAACATTGAAGACATTGTAGAAATAGGAGAGGATGATTCCACCCAATTAGCTTGCATTAGAGCTCTACCATCTTTTGATAATCTCAGTGAGGGTAGTCTTGATACTCCTGTAATGAGTGTTGTTAGATGTACTCTAGCACAGTCCAAAGAAAGTGATGATTGGAAAAGAAATACTATCTTTCAAACCTTTGTCAAGTGTGGAACCACAAATTGCAAGGTTATCATTGATAGTGGAAGTTGCATTAATGCAGTTTCTTCTAAACTTGTCTCCCTCCTAGGTTTGAAGTTAGTTGCCCATCCTAAGCCCTATAAGGTTTCTTGGGTAGATGATTCATCTATCACCATCAAGGATAGGTGTCTTGTTCCTATTCATATCCTCTCATACAAGGCTCAGATTTCATGTGATGTGATTCCAATGGATGTAGGACACATAATTTTGGGACGACCATGGCTCTATGATTTAGATGTCACTCTATATGGTCGCTCGAATTCTTGTTCCCTTATGCACAATGGACAAAGGATTAAGCTTAACCCAGTCCAGACTAAGTTTGTTAGTGCAAGTAAGGCTAAAGAAGAGCCCAAAAAGCAAAATATGAACCTTATTAGTCCAAAAGAACTTGAGAGAGCTGTCAATCAAGACTCCATCATCTTTGCTTTGGTTGTTAAAGAAGCTACACTAGATAACTTTGAAGAACCTAGAAAAGAAGTACGTTCAGTGCTTCAAGAGTTCCAAGATGTCTTCCCTAAGGAGCTTCCAAATCAGTTGCCTCCTATGCGTGATATTCAACACGCCATAGATCTTGTCCCGGGAGCAGCACTCCCAAATTTGCCCCACTATAGAATGAACCCTCCTCAACATGATGAGATGGTTAGGCAAGTGGATGAGCTCTTGCACAAAGGATTTGTGCGTGAAAGCTTAAGCCCATGTGCAGTCCCTGCACTCTTAACCCCAAAGAAAGATGGATCCTGGAGAATGTGCGTGGATAGTCGCGCAATCAATAAGATTACTGTGAAGTATCGTTTTCCTATCCCTAGGTTAGATGATATGTTTGATATGATGTCAGGAGCCACAATCTTTTCGAAGATTGATTTGAAAAGTGGATACCATCAAATTAGGATCCGCCCAGGTGATGAATGGAAGACTGCTTTTAAGACAAAGGACGGTCTATATGAGTGGCTTGTGATGCCCTTTGGTTTATCAAATGCTCCTAGTACTTTTATGAGAATGATGACACAAGTACTAAGGCCTTTTATGGGAAAATTTGTGGTAGTGTACTTTGATGACATCCTCATTTATAGTAAATCAAAAGAGCAACATTTGGACCATCTTAAACAAGTTTGTTCCACTTTGAGGAAAGAAAACTTGTATGCCAACCTCAAGAAATGCTCTTTCTTCAGTGATAGTGTCATTTTCTTAGGTTTTGTGGTCTCCTCCAAAGGGGTTTCTGCTGACCCAGAAAAGGTCAAGGCCATAGTGGATTGGCCCGAACCTAAGAACATTCATGAGGTTCGCAGTTTTCATGGGCTTGCAACTTTCTATCGCCGCTTCATACGTGGATTTAGTACAATCATGGCACCAATCACTGATTGTATGAAGCAAGGCGAATTCCAATGGTCAAATGCTGCTGGTAAAGCATTTCAAGAAATCAAGAAAAAGATGACAGAAGCACCGGTGATGCGCCTACCAGACTTTGATAAGGTTTTTGAAGTGGAATGTGATGCGTCTGGTGTAGGCATAGGAGGAGTTCTTAGCCAAGATTGTCACCCTATAGCTTACTTTAGTGAGAAATTAAATGAGGCTAAGAAGAAGTATTCAACATATGACAAAGAACTCTATGCTGTGGTGCAAGCTTTAAGATATTGGAGTCATTATTTGACACCCCATGAGTTTGTCATTTACTCTGATCATGATGCTCTCCACCACATCAATTCCCAAAAGAAATTAAATGCTCGACATGTCCCTTGGGTTGAGTATTTGCAAAGATTCTCTTTTGTTTTGAGACATAAATCTGGTGTTGAGAATAAGGTAGCTGATGCTTTGAGTCGTCGAGTCACCTTACTTTCTGTGATGAGCACAAAAGTCATAGGGTTTGAGAAGTTGCAAGAGGAGTATGAATCTTGCCCAGATTTTGGAGAAGTGTACAATACACTTAGGACTGAACATCTTCAGGTTGTTGATGATTTTATCCTCCGAGATGGCTACTTGTTTAAAGCCGATAAGCTTTGTATCCCCCGCACATCAGTTAGAGACTTTTTGGTTTGGGAAGTGCACGCGGGAGGACTTTCAGGACATTTTGGACGTGATAAGACAATTGAAGAGGTAGAGAGGCAGTTCTATTGGCCAAGTCTTAAGAGGGATGTTGCTAAGATAATTGGTCAGTGTCGTCAATGTCAGTTAGCTAAGCATTGCAAGCAAAATACTGGCCTTTACACTCCTCTACCAGTTCCACACCGTCCTTGGGAGGATATTAGCATGGACTTTATACTAGGTCTTCCCCGTACCCTTAGAAAGTCTGATTCCATCTTTGTAGTGGTAGACCGGTTCTATAAAATGGCTCATTTTCTTCCATGCTCTAAGACTTCTGATGCATCCAAGGTAGCCAAGATTTTCTTTGATGAGATTGTTAAGTTGTATGGGTTACCTAAAACAACTGTGTCAGATAGGGATGTTAAATTCATGAGCTACTTTTGGAAGACCCTTTGGCACATGATGGGAACAAAGTTGAAATTTTCCACAGCATATCATCCTCAAACTGATGGTCAAACTGAGGTTGTCAATAGGAGTCTAGGAAATCTCTTGAGGTGTCTCATAGGTGAGAATGGTAAGACTTGGGAATCTATACTCCCTGTAGCCCAATTTGCATACAACAACTCAGTCAATAGGTCCATAGGTATGAGCCCATTTGAAGTTGTTCATGGTTATACACCTAGGAGACCTTTAGACCTTCTCCCAATGTCCTCACATGATAGGGTTTCTGTGTCTGCAGTAGAGTTTGCTAGTCACATGCATGAGCTACATAACGAGATCAACAAACGAATTCATGCTAGTAATCTTAAGTATAAGACTCAGGCTGATTTACATCGACGTCATTTAGACTTTGATGTAGGAGATTATGTTATGATTCGTATCAGGCCTGAACGGTATCCTTCAGGAACCGTTAAGAAACTGCAGGCCCGCAGTGCTGGCCCATTCAAGGTATTAAAGAAACTTGGACCTAATGCTTATGTGATTGATATACCTTCAGACTATGGTATTAGTTCTACTTTTAATATTGCTGATTTAATTGCTTTTAAAGGTCCAGCAGTTATTCCCTATGACCCTTTTGATGCTTCACCCTCCCCTTCTTTGACTAACCATGTCCCTAGCCCTACACCATCTTGTTTCCAAAAGGCACATAAAGATATTATTGATGTTATTTTGGATGAGCAGTCTCTTTTCACTAGGGATGGAACAGTTCAGCGCTTCTTGGTTCGCTGGCGAGGACGGCCTGATTCTGACTGTACATGGATCACCAGAGAGGAGTTGCAGCAGCTTGATCCCGCTCTTTTAGAGGCTTACTTGGATTCACTTGCTACCACTTCATCTCTACCTCCTATCACCCGCACATATGAGCGTCGACGGAGGCGCCATGCTGACCCAGTGAGCTTGTGGCTTGATGGAGCTTATTTTGATGTCACTTGATCCTTTGAGTTTTACTCGACGGGGTCGAGTTTCTCCCACCCCAGGAGAGTTGGTGCGGACACCACATGATGGCACATCTGTGGAGATTATCTTTATCATTTATGTTATGTTTATTTGGATTTATCTTTAGTATTGGATTAGTATTTGAGACTGTTTAGGATTATCATATTAGTATTTGAGATTGTTTAGGATTTGTTTAGGAGAGTTTATCTTTATCCTGGAAGCTGTATATAATGCTCCAGATGGTTCCTTTTGTACGTTACAGATTATTATTATTATTATTGAAATTACTTGCGTATTTGTTTGGTGGTGATTCCAAACTCCTTAGGTGGGAAGCCTAAGGTTCATTGGTAGGGCTAATCTAGGTGGGAAGCCTAGGTTGTCCTGCATCAAGAGGCCTTCCTCAAAGTATGTTCACACTTGAATATTTTCCTGATCACAAAAATTGCTTCTCTTGATACTAGAATTTGATGATTGGTATAAATAACAACAAACAAAATATGATAGGAAAAATACATATTATGATAAGAGATTAATGCATGCTGTGTAACATGAAGCATACACAATAGGTGGAACATCAACTAGATACACATGTTTTTTATATGTTATTTCTAAAAAAATTGTATAGTGAAAAAAGAACTATCATCCTAAGTGATAGCCTCAGCACGGCTTATCGGATTGTTATTTTTTACTCTTTTTTTTTTTTTTTTTTTTTTGATGAATGAAAGATATATTAACAAGGAACAGAGCAACAAAGCACACTGAGTACATTGAAAGAGACACAAAAATATCATTGAGAGAGTAATGTAACATAAGAAAGAAATTTATAACCAATGTTGTTATTCAGTTATTATTTTATTGATGAAATTTTGAAGGAAAAATAGAACATTTTTAATAGATATAAAAGAAAAAGATGAGGAAGACAAAGTGGAAGAAGTTACCTGAGAATGGATGACACTTTGAACCGAACCGAGAATTAATTTTCCCACTTATTAAGGATAACAAATGTTGGGAATGTGAGAAATCTTGGGCAATTGGTCTCCTATCTCCCTTTGGCAACGTTGACTAAGAATCGGACTGTTCTGGATATGCAATTTAACTATTTGTCTGATTTAGGTCACAAATCTGTCACTGTGAATACTGTTTGTTCTCTTTGCACATATATATAATCAATCCTGATGTTGGGTATGTGAGAAATCTTGGGCCATTGATCTCCTATCTCTGTTTTGCAACATTCCTTGAGAATTGGACTATCACTGATCTCCAGTGTCTTCAATGGAGTTGTAGGAAGGAAGTCTGGCAGCGACTTCAGCTTGGGGCAATTCCAAATTGTCAAATGTTGAAGACGTGGCATAATAGTGATAGTAACACCACTTTCTTGTGCTTCTTCTTCTCTCATTGTTCCTCCAATCCCATCCCATTCTTCCCACTCATCCATTACCCCAAAATAGAGAGATTTAAATCAGACGATGAGGGGAAATTTATCTAGTTTACTAAGGAAACAAAATGCAAAACTTCAAAGTAAGGCTGATGAGGGGAAAAAATCAGACGATGCTAAGGCTACAATGAAGCATTTGGAAAAAGCCAATCTTTTAGATCATTATCACTTTGGAACATTAAAAAACTAGGAACTTCAAGTAAAAAGATGTTTATAAAGCCCACCTCTGTAACGCACAACACCATTTTCTATGCTTACAACTTCAAACACTATGAGTCTCACTTATGGTATGTAAACAACTAAGGACCTTTTTCTGTGGCCTGAATTATGAGTGGCAACTAGATTTCGATTATATGAGATTTAAAAATATGATTTCATTAGGAAATAAGGTAGATGTGATCTACAACCCACCACAAATTATTCAAAGCATACCAGACTTCCAACATGTCTTTATCTTTAGGAAGTCCAGCCATAACAACTTTGATAGCACACCTTCTAGTTTCCTGCAAAGAAGAGTGCTCTTTTACACAAGTTTCAAATGTTTACTTATCATTTTCCAGCCGTTTCTTAGTATTACTTTTTTTTATATTGTATACTAAATTATCAGTATATATATATATATTGATAATTTAATATTTACAACCAGGGAGGGGGAATTTGAACCCTGAATGTATTGGGAACACCATGAGATGCAGTTGAGCTAAAAGACTCTTAATATTACACAACCCAATCCTAACAGAATCAGGGATCTTAAAATAATCCAATTTTACCTCCACAGCACAAAAAAAACCAATATTTGCGTTGAATCATATTGCATTACCTCGTATTAATATCACGGGAGTTCTTTCCAAGTCCCATCTACTCCAAGCAAGTACAACTACTAAGATGTAAGAATTAATAATTACTTAACATATAAATTGGAGCTGTTTCCCAACGTAAAGACAACTATATAAAGTCAAATCTTAAAGTTTAATGTCAAACAAAATACATTTTGCAACATTGCCCTGGTCCTGAATGCTGCAGACAGCTTTGGAGATGCAATCGACCCCTCACAATGTTCCAATCATGGTGCCATAAGTTTTTGCATGACCATTCCCTCTTGTGCAAGATGTGCTTTCCCTAATGAAACATAGTTTGGAGTTCACCCTGCACAATAACACAAAGATGAAGGAATGATAGAATGAAAAACAAAGCATGAGCTGAGACAATTTTGTCAAGCTTTGCAACTGAGATTATTTTGTGGTACTAAACATGCATTCTAGTGAAACTTCTAGAATTTTACTACCCCTTAAAAAAATGAAAATAAAAGATAAAAAGCATATCTAGGAATGGATTTTTTTTATTAATCATATCTAAGCAATGGATTTTGGACACAAATCCTTTCTTATTGCACTTTTCCTCACAAAATTTGTAATAAGAAAAAATGACAGCCAATTGTCATTTTTCACAAAACTAAATTCTCTGCTTAGAAACTAGTCATTCTTAAAAGTAATGGTTAATTGCTTAGGAGAAAGAATTGATATAAGACCACAACCCATTTGAAAAAAAAAAATGTAATAGTTGGGAAAAATAACAAACTCAGGAAAAATAAATGAGGGGGAGGTGGTATATGAAGCATGATTAAACAATTCTTGATTTTATTAGAAAGTTGAAAGCCCCCATAAATGAATGTGTGATAAAAGACATAATGACAAGTGAAGGAAGATAGGCAAGAAGTTATAATTTGCCTTAGCCAAAAGCAGAGAGAGAGAGAGAGCAATTACATCTATGTGTAGCGTTTACGTAATTACCTATATCATGAAGGAAATAAACCATAACCATAGAGGAAACTTGTTGAATGAGGATAAGATTGAGGCAGCAAAGAAGTTGTAATAGACTATTAAGAAAATGTTATTCACTTCCACGAATGCTGCTCCAGAAAAAGAGTATCCAACTCTTTCTTATCCAACTAACAAAGCCAAGGTATTTGTAATTTTTTCTTCTCACCCGGTGGTCACCAATTATACTTCGCACTCTTCAATTTAAAGTATCACTTCAGCCTTGGAGACAAGAATAAAAAAACATACGATTTTGATTTAAAACTTGATAACTTGCAAACATCTAACCCTGTATCTATAAAACTTGATCATCAACAAAATCGTTTTGGAGCGTAAAGAGCCCTTCTCTTTCATCTTAAGATTAGCATATAGGTTAAAGATGCGAATTATCTAATTTTCCTTTCATGTGTCACACGGCAGGGTAGTTAGTTTAGCTACATCTTTGAATTGATAATGGAGATTTTTACACTCACAAAAAAAAAAAAAAAAAAAAAAACTGTGCTATGTGTTAGGATTTTAAAACATTTTGGATAATATACTCAATGATATCCAACAAAAATTACATGTATAACCAAATCAAATCAGATTGAATGAGGCCCGAGGAGCAAGAAACATTTAGCATGATGTCTGGACTGAATGAGAGTAAAATATACCTAGACCCTTGATAGGTTGGACATTACAGTAGTTAAAATGGACAAAGAAGCAAATGCAACAATAGCAAAAAAGGGCAGAAAAAAGGAACAAGAAGTTACCTGTAGGAGAACTATAATCAAAGTACCCATATTAAACCAAAAGTTGAATGGCCTTGATTTCAAAAATTTTGCACAAACTAATGACGAATTTGGGGAATTTTTGGACTAGTCCAGTCTTCTACTCTTCGCCTTTTACATTGTCATTCTAAAATTGGGCAATTATGTATGCATCAAACAGACAAACAAACTGCAGACTTTTATCTAGTTATTCCAACTGATCCCAGTGCTAACATCCCATTCTCTCCCACTTTATTTGCATGAAACACTTCAATGACTACAGGACAGGAAAACCACATGCACTTCTTCGGATTCAAACTCTTAAACCTGTGATGTTAAAGCTGATAATTATGAGCTAAATCCTCATGCTTAATATTTATTCTAGAAATTTAGTAGATAGTAGATTGCATAAGTTGCGAATGATCACATACCTTGCTGACCTTTCATTTGTCAGTATGCGATACAAAATGCAAGCCTTACTGTGATTTTAAAATGATAAATAAATTTCTTTTGTGGGTGTTTTCCAAACATGCATCCATACGCGCAAATTTTCTCCAGCACAAAATATGTTTCTCGTTTGATTTCTGGTTTAATAAGGTCTACAAAATAAATATTTAGCTTGACGATTTTACCACAGAGAAAACACTTTAACAAAGAAGAGTCTTCTTGTCGTTGGTATGAAGAAGAAAAACCATATAAAAATAAAAATATAATAAACTAAGATAACTTTTTTTTTTTTTTTAATAATCATAAAACAAGATAACATATTGAAGAACAAGGGATTATGAAAATAATTAAGACGCAGTAGTAAAATACCGTTAATATTCTCATTAAAAATAATAGTTAAACTTCAATCTGACCCTTTTCTTTTTCTTTTCAAATAGATAAATCTCCAACACATTTTTGTAATTTTGTGAATAGTGGGCAAATGAAATTGAACTGTTTGGTCACAAATCTGATGAATTTATCTACGAATGTTGTTAATTTTAATTTTTTTTTTCTATGATGGGAATTATTTTCCTAGACAAATAGAAAAACTAATTGATATAAAAAGAAAGAGAGAAAAAAACGAAGAAGACAAAGTGAAAGAAGTTACCTTATCTGAATGGATGCGACTTGCAGAACCCCAATCCAACTGAGATTCAAGTTTGCATTGGACGACCATCTCTTCGCACATATCCCAAATCAATCCAGATTTTGGGTATGTGAGAAATCTTGGGCCATTGATCTCCTATCTTTGTTTTGCAACATTCACTGAGAATTGGACTCTGATGGATGTTCAGGTGCTTCAATGGAGTTCTAGCAAGGAAGTCTGGCAGTGACTTCAGCTTAGGGCATAGCCAAATAAACAATTCCTGAAGACGTGGCATAATAGTGATAGTAACACCACTTTCTTGTGCTTCTTCTTCTCTCATTGTTCCTCCAATCCCATCCCATTCTTCCCACTCTTTCAAATCATAAAATTTAAGAGACTTTAAATTAGGGAATAAGACAAGTGAAGATGATGATGATGTTGAGCCCTTCTCTTCGTCTATATTGTTGTTGTTGTTGGATTCTTCTTCTATTCCCAAAAATTCAACGCCCACCTTTTTCACTCTATGGGCTTCCCCCCATATCTCTAATGATTCGACCAACAGCAGCTTCCCCAAAGGGGGCAAATGCTCTAAGTTGTTATTCAGATAGAGGCGAAGTATTTTCAATCCGGATAATGTTGCCAACGTCATCCAATTGGAAATTCGACAATCGACAGTCAATTCCTCTAACAAAGTTTTCTCGAGGAAGTTGGGCAGTGAGTTTAGCTTTGGGCATCCCCAAATACCCAAAATCTGAAGACGTGGCATTATACTTATTAACGCAGAAACACCACTTTCTCCTTCTTCTCTCCTTTCTCCCGTTCCATCCCATTCTTCCCACTCTTTCATACTCCAAAATTGGAGAGACTTTAAATTAGGGAATAAGTCAGGTGATGATGTTGATCCGTTCTTCCCATTGGCTTCTTCTATTCCCAAAAATTCCACACCCACCTTTTTCACACTGTACGCATACTGTAACTTTAATGTTTCGAGGAACTGCAGCTTCCCCAGAGGAGGCAATTGCTCTAAATTAGGCCACTTCCAAAGCTCAAGCCTTTTCAAATTGGACAAAGACTTCATCCAATTAGGATACACTCTACCCATGTAGTTATCAATCTCTAAAATTTCCAAGTTTGGATGTGGCTTTAAGGCTTTAAGAACGATTTCATCATTCCTTACACTTTCAATCTCCTTATCTTCCTCGTCAAATGGTAGGCTCAACTCACGGAGATGTTTCTTATCTTTAAGCTGTGCATTCTCAGCCTCTTGTACACCTGTTACGTTTTCCAAGCCTTTTATCGTAAGAGACCCTTTAAGGTGGTTTAGATTCTTCAATTCTCCAAGTTTACATCCGTCAATATCATCTATACCACCTATTATGAATTTCTCCAATGTTCTAAGAGAACTCAATCTTCCAATCCCTTTTGGAAAGGGTTCGGTCAATTTATAACAATCATAAATAAGAAGATGTCTTAATTTAATTAGTTTACCCATTCTTTGGGGTAATTTTGTAATTTTCATACAGCCTCTAATATTCAAAGTTTGTAAATTACATAAATTACACATTGTTTCAGGTAATTCTTCAATTCTATCATTTCTTGATAAATCGAGCAATCTTAGATGTATAAATTTTTCCACTTCATTTGGAAGTTCCTTAAAATTACCATCTTTCAAAGTCAATACCCGTAGGCATATCAAATGCTTAGATAAATCGAGTGGGAAGATAGTCTCCCACCACCGTAAAGTGAAAATGAGAGTGCGTACATTTTTTGCATTATACATAGACATAGGAAATTGTGTTTTCTCCATTAATTCAAATCTCAAATGGCGAGCACTTTTACAATTTGTCCCCAACTCTTTGTCACCATCAATTGTGACATATTCATTATTTGTTGTCATTGATTGGGCAAAGTCGTGCACTATATCATGCATTTTGCATTTTATTATCTTATCATTATCTTCGTCTCTCTCAAAATCTTGGAAGAAAGAGTGCATGATTAATCTTTCAAAGTACTCTTCTCCTACAATTTCCATCTCTATATTTGGTTTTACACCAAGATATCCTTGTGCCATCCATAGGTAGATCAACTCATTTCTAGAAAATAAATAATCCTTTGGGAAGAGGGCACAGTATAAGAAACAAGATTTTATTGCTAACGATTGTTCATAATAACTCAATAACAATGGCCCTAAAAGACCCTTTTGAACATCTTCTGACTCCCACAAATTACTCTCCAAAATATCCTCCCAATCTTGTCTAGTTGTCTTGTTGTGCATGAGACTTCCTAGAATCTTTGCAGCAAGTGGCAAACCTTTACACTTATTAGCTAGTTTTTCAGCAAGGTCTGTCAATTGCTTACATTGATTTTTATTTTTATCAGCAAATGCTATTTTATTGAATATTGACAAGCAATCTTCCATAGATAATAATTCTAATCTAATGTTATGGTCACTATGTACCATACTCGCGACTCTCTCATTACGTGTGGTGACTAGAATGCTACTACCTTGGGCTCCATTTTGGAGTGCAAGGCTCAATGGCTTCCAATCATTAGTAAAATTTTCAGTCCACACGTCATCTAAGACAAGTAAGAACTTCTTGCCCTCAATCAAATCCCAAATTTCTGAATGTAGCCTTTGCAATTCATTGAAGTTAGTGGAACGACCTCCTTGTTCAATGATTGCTTTGGCAACCCGACATTGGTCGAAAGGATGGGAAACACAAACCCACATTTTTGTTTCAAAATGAGTCCGCACCTCAAGATCATTGTAGGCTAGTTGGGCAAGGGTGGTTTTCCCAATACCACCCATGCCTACTATTGAGATGACATAGGGATTTCTTTCAATTTCACGACCCTTGCCCAACAGGGTCCTCACTAGATCATCCCTATGCTTTTCACGGCCTATATTATCAGACACATCAACAAAGGAAGTAGTTATCGATCGCTTAACTACTTCATTGCTACTAATCGACCCAAGCCGAAACATATACGTATCTTTCTCTTTGGCAATCTCTTCTAATTTTTCATTCAGTTTTTTAATCTTGTGAGCAATGCCACTACGATGAACAAGCTCCTTAAGTTTAACGAAAAACCCAGAAAGGCAGGAGATGCAGGACCATACCTTAGCAGTTGCAGCGGTAGTTTCAGCTTTTTCTTCTTCCTCCTGAATCTTGGATTTGATCATTGCAGTTTCCAGCTCATCCAGTACATTGTCTATGTCATAGGCTGCTTCTTTGAGCTTATCTAACCAACGTTTCACAGCTGCCTCCATCACTTGTCTTTTCTCAGCATCCTCGAGCACTGCCTGGATGTCACCAAGAGTGCTCTCAAGCTTTTGGACTTCTTTGTGTAAACACAGGAACGAATTCAGCTCTGGCCATGCCCCTTCAGCAATAAGTGAACCCGACTTTTCCAAGAGGCCAGTAACTAGAGCCCCCAAGAGGCCAGTAACTATAGCCTCAGCCATGCTTGGAGATTGAATAAAACAAGAAACAAGAAGTGGAAATGGTAATTGATGGACAAAAGGAGCAAATGAAATAGCTAGCAATGCAGAGCTTTGCTTGTGCTTCTGTTGTCCTCTTTTCAGCATTTATATTCCAAGTTTTTTTACTTTTCGGTCCTAACCAATACTCCAATAGACTACTCATCTAACGGTCCTAACCAACACTCCTCTAGACCACTCAGCATTATGGCATCCGCATTAATAAATAGAATGGCTTTCCCACCGGCTGCTGTTGTCCTCCTTTTTAGCATTTAAATTCAGAGTTTTGTTACCTAACGGTCCTAACCAATATTCCAATTGACTACTCAGCTATATGGCATCCACTTTGTTACCTAATAGCTTTTTCAGATAGTTTGTTACGTAAGTTAAAATTACGTTTTCAATTTATAAAAACACACAATGCCCTCTAATAAGTAACATAAACTACATTTTAAAAAATTTAGGGTAAATTATGTATTTGTTCTATAACCTTTTGGTTGTGTTTATAATTTGTTTTGTTTTGTTTTGTTTTTTTTTTTAATATATGTTGATGTGCCAAATACATGTGTCTGTTTATGTGGCATGAAAATAATATTTTATTTTAGCCGTTAGCCATATTAGCATTTTCCATCCACCACTTAATGACATAATTATTTTGACACAATACCAAAAGATTGGAAACCAAACTGGCACATTTGAAAGGCCAGAAACCAAATTGACACAAAACGTAAAGGTTATCAACCAAATACATAATTTACCCCTTTCTATTTTTACCCTATTTCCTTTTATGTTGTCAACAAAATGTATATATATGCATTTAGATGTGCTTTTATATATACTAGTAAGTTTCCTGTGCGATGCACGGATAATGTTATAATGTTTTATGTAAATTTATTTTTGGAAAATATTATACATATATTATAGCATATTTATTATAAAACTTTATTAGTAATGAGTTCATCATAAAAAGTAACAATTATAAATTGCACACATATATCTATTATAATTATTTTGTTTAAGTAATGAGCAATAATGAAAACAACTTGGAGTAATATTGTATAATAAAAGTTGATAAAAGCATATTAATTCATTCTATATTATTGATTTTTATTATGTGATGTAATAAAAAGCTTCATTACGATTTTTTTTTTCTTTAATGCTTTGTTATTGTGGTATGGTGACACTTGTTGTCATTATTAGTTTCTCCATCTTCAACATTTGAAATTTAGTCCGTCCATATTTGTTCAATTTTTGAGCTTTCATCATTTTTTCCTTTTGTTGCATCATTTGTGTTAATTACTAATGAATTGGCACCGAGAGATTATTGATTAGATCTTACAAAGTTTGGACTTTGTCGCTAAGATTTTTCATAGGTATTTGCATTTATATTAAATTTCAATGATGTGACAGTTTTTTGTAAATTTTTATTTTTGTTAATTTTGGAATAGTGTAGCAAAAAGAATTAACATAGCATGTTGAATTGTGTTTTTTTTTTCTTCCATACCTTTTTATCATTTGAAGGTGCATCAAAAATCTTAGCAACTATATAATTTTCAAAACCATCTTTTAGATTGAATTCATTCAAATGAAGTAGAGAAATCCATTTTTTTTTCTAATTTTTTTTTTCCAAATAACGTGAGATTCCTTCTCCAATATCAATATTTTTACAATAATTTAAATAAGTTGTACCTTAGTTTATTTTTTAGCAAGATCTAAACCTTGTAGATTTTATTTAGGATTTTCTCGGCATCTCGATCAAATATCACAAACTTTGTTTTGTTAGTTGCATTAAAAACTTCAATTTGAATCCTATATCTAAAGAGTTTGCAATTGTATATATATAGTAGTTATAGTGAGATAAATATATTATAAATATTTGGAGAGTATGTAGTCAATGTGAGTGCCTCTAACTTTGGAATAGAAAGATTTATTTTTGTTTTACATTTTGCACACCAAAATGATCCTGTTTGTAATTTGACATTCCTTTCACAAAGTACGCTCAAAATGTAATACCAACCCATTGTTGTATCAATGTTATTTATTATTATAATACCCTAGCAATTCACATCTTGCAATGAACTTTGAAATTAATATGTATTTTTTTTTAATGTAAATAATATGATCTATTATTATTTTTATACATAAATGATGAGTATAATTTGAAATAATTAACAAACCTTTTTCGTAGAATCTCATTCAATGCATTTTATCTTTACTATTGTCTTCATATTATTTAAAGATAAATCCTCCTATGAAAATTGTTTTGCATGTATTTTTGGTATTTCTTGTATAGGATCATGTTTTTTACCATTCCTATCATTTGAATTTTTTTATAGAAAATATTAGGTTAATGGCATTTTGTGAGATAGTATATGCTCTTTATTAGACTTTTTTGTTATTATAAATTTTAGAAATATGCACTTGTCAATTATTTCAACAGCCTGAGGGATCTCAAGATTTATATATTTTTGTTGCACTGGTCGATGATAGAGAATTTGTCTGCATAAATTGCATAGACAAAAGCATATTGAATTGAAATTGGGGAAAAATGAAGAGATATTTCATGAGAATGAGATTTTCTAGAAGTATCATCTATACATGGGGGAGGAAAAAGAGAGTTTGTAAGAGGGTAAGAGTTTTTGCTTTGATTTACACATGGGAATGGTTAAACTTGGGTCATAATATGTAAGGTAAGAACTGGGCCTGAGTTTTTCATAAGGTTTGGTCTACTTTTAAAAGGTAATCAATTTTATAGTGAATAACTTTTGGTCTAATTGGTCTAATTGTCAAGAACAACTCATATCAATTTAATAGTAAAAATAAGTTACTATGATCTATTGGATAACAATGAAAAAAAAACTTAATAAAAAGAGGTAAAAAATGCTAAATTTATATAATAGTAAAAATAAGTTAGTATGATTTATTAGGTAATATTAAAAAAAGGTTAAATGCAATAAGTTACTATGATCTATTGAGTAACAGTAAAAAAAAACTTAATAAAAAGAGGTAAAAAATGCTAAATTTATATAATAGTAAAAATAAGTTACTATGATTTATTGGGTAACAGTAAAAAAAACTTAATGAAAAAAAATAAAAAAAAGTTAAATGCAATATTAGAGTGCCATGTGGCAGGACCTCATGCACTCTCACATGAGGTCTCTGCTTTTATATATACTAGTAAGTTGCCCGTGCGATGCACGGATCATGTTATAATAGTTAATGCATATTTTTATGAAGAATATTGTACATATATTATAACATATTTGTTATAAAACTTTGTTAGTACTGAGTTTATCATAAGAATTAACAATTATAAATTGCAAACACATATTCATTATAATTATTTTGTTGAAGTAATCAGCAAAAAAGAATCAACTTTAGAGTAATACTGTATAATAAAAGTTGATAAGAGCATCGTAACATTCCATATTATTAATATTTATTTTATGATGTAATAAAGAGCTTTATAAAAGTTGATAAAAGCATGGTAAGTCATTGCATATTATTGATATTTATTTTGTGATGTAATAAAGAGCTTCATTGCGAAATTTTGTTTTTTTGTTTCTTGAATGCTTTGTTTTTTGAAGTATGTCGACGCTTGTAAAGCATGTTGAGGGGTATGTTATCATCATCTGTTTCTTCATCTTCAACATTTGAAGTTTGGTCTATCCTTATTGTTCAATTTCTGAGCTTTTATCATTTTCTCCTTTTGTTCCATCATTTGTTCCTTTTGTTGCATCATTTGTGTTGATCATTGATGAAATGGCACTGGAAGATTCTTGACTGGATCGTATGAAGTTTGTGCTGGTAGGTTTGTTGTCGCTAAGATTTTGCATAGGTATCTGCATTCATATTAAATTTAAGCACGTTATTTACATCAGTATAGCATAGAGAAAGTAATAATATAGCATACTGGGGTTTTTTTTTTTTTTTTTTTTTTCCATACCTTTTTCTCATTTGAAGGTGCATCAAAAATCTTAGCAACTGTGTAATTTTCAAAACCATCCTTCAGATTGAATTCATTCAAGCGAAGTAGAAAAATGTATTGTCTTCTTAAAATTTTCTTAAGATCACGTGGGATTCCTTCTTCAATATCAATCTGCATATTAAGAAATTTAATTTATATTATAAACTATAGTTTTAGAATAAATTTATTAATTTAAATAAATTGTACCTCGGTTTGTTTTTCAGCAAGATCTTTTGCAGATTTGTTTAGGATTTTCTCAGCATCTCGATCAAATATGACAAAAGTTGTCTTGTCAGTTGAATCAAAAACTTCAATTTGAATCCTGTATCTGAAGTATTTTGCAATTGTATAGTAATTATAGTAAGATGAATTTGTTTATAAAAAAAATTTTCAAACTTTGTAGTAAATGTGTGTGCCTCTAACCTTGGGATGGGTAGATTTGTTTTTGTTTCACATTTTGCGCACCAAAACGATCCTGATTGTGGTTTGACCTTCTTTCCACATAACACGCATGAAATATAATACCAACCCATTGTGGTATCAATGTTGCTTATTGTTGCAACACAATAGCAGTTAACATCCTGCAATGAATTTTGAAGTTAATATGTTTTTTTTTTTAAAGTAAATGATGTATTATTATATTTTCGTGTAAATGATGAGTCTACTTTGAAATGATTAACAAACCTGTTTCGTAGGATCCCATTCAATGCATTTGAGCTCTGGTATTGTCTTCATATTGTTTGAAGAAAAAGCCTCCTCTGAAAACTGTTTTGCATGTATTTTTGGTATTTCTTGTATAGGATCATGTTTTTTACCATTCCTATTATTGAATTTTTAAAAAGGTAAGAAGAACGTAAATGGTATTTTGTGAGATTAAAAATGCTATTTATCATTTTTTTTTTGTTATAAATAATTTTTAAAATATGCACCTGTCAATTATTTCAGCAACCTCTGGAATCTCAAGATTTAGATATACTTTTGTTGCACTGGTTGATGACAAAGAGAATTTGCCTACAAAAATTGCAGAATACATTATAATAAACAAAATCGTATTGAATTGAAATTGAGAAAAAGAAAGACGTGTTTTAATGGGAATGAAATTCTCTAAAAGTATCATTAGATTGTTTTGGAAATGAATAAGTTGGAGTATTAAAAATTTATAATTAGTGATTACATTTCTCATTGTAAAATTTATGGCCTAAGATTAGTAACCAATATACTTATTAACTTGATAGCAGTACTAAGCATATTAAAATTGATAGTTGGTAATGTTATATAGTTATACTTACCTCCAAATGATTTGACAATAGTCGAAGTTGCAATTAAGATAAAAGGTCCTGGATTGTTCTTATATACATCTTCATCGATTTGCCAGACACTTGTTCCCCATAGTGAAAGCCTAATTTCTTTTCCCCTGGTATAGTTAAAATCATTGAGGGTTTTTTTGTTAATAGTAATTTTTTTTATTTATAATTGATTTTTCTATATAAACATATAATGACATCAATATCACATCAAAAAATTTGTCTTACTCTTTCAAAAGCAATTGCAGATTGCGCAATTTTCTTGGTGCGCCATTAACCTGAGGCTCTTCAACATTTCCAACTGCTACCAACTTTCCAACAACATCTATTTATATGCAATTATCTAGTTAGGTTATTTTGAATCATTAATTTAGGATACAACTATATTAGAGGAATTGTGAAATAGTTGCAGATTTGTATTTACCTATTAAATATGTGTAGTTGTAACATTGGTTCTATATTTGGTCATAGTCAGCAAACTGAAAGCAGTATTTTTGGATTGAGTTCATATCTTCGTTGGACTCCATGATTGTAGTAATGGTCATGAACCAAATTCTGATATCATTGTGCACTGGTCGAAACTCGCCTTTAGTACTCTCCACCCTAAAATTCTTGATGGTATAAACACAGCCTTCAAGCAATTGTGGTCTAAAAGTTCGTGCTTGATTTTTCCGAACAATTGCATGTATTGTTGACCCCTAGAATAATGAGAAATATGAGTATCTTCCATTATTCTTGTTGTGAATATATATAATAGCAATGGATGTTGAATTATATGATGAGTTGGTAAAATAATTATTTTTAAAAGAATTGAATTTGCATAATAAATTGAATTAGCACAATATAAATATTGATGAGTTGGTAAAATAATTATTTTTAAGAGAATTGAATCTGCATAATAAATTGAATCTGCACAACATAAATATGAGTTCTATACTTACCTCTTCATCAATAAAAATCATATCAAGGCTTGTGAACTCATTGTTCTTTGTGTTGATTGCATCCCACATACGAAGTACTCTGACCTTGATTGTCCAATTGTCTCTATCCGTTGAAATCTTGCTCAAAGGAGTCCAACACATTGCCATTTTGACTTAGTATCAGTAGTTCTGCAGCTATTTCCATAGTTGAATAGAGATGTTGTCATAACAAAAAATATATAAAAGTAAGTAAAATTCTAATAATCATCAATGAAATAATTTATTTTGGTAAAATGCAAAATTGATTACGTTTTGCATTATCAAATTTAAATGTTTGTTTTTTAAAGAAGCTTGGAAAATGATATTTTTTTTTACAGAAAGTATAAAGTAATAATTAAATGTGGTTAGAAACTTAGCAATGAATTATGGATTTTTTCAATGAAGTTTCACATATTTATATGTATATTTCTAAAGACCTCTTTATAGACTATATTTTTAGTCGTTGAAGAGGTTTTGCCATCATCACCAATTATCAAGAGTTTAAGACCATTCCTAGTAGTAACTCTAGAAACAGCAACATATAATTGCCCATGACTGAAAACTGGTTTAGGCAGGAAAAGCCCAACATGTTTAAGTGATTGCCCTTGGCTCTTGTTTATAGTCATGGCAAAGCAAACAGAAATTGGGAATTGTCTTCTCTTTAAAACAAATGGCCATTTTGTGTCCGATGGAGAGAGTACTATTCTTGGAATGAAGACTTTGTTTCCCACATGTGATCCAGTTATAACTTTAGCTTCAATCACCCATTTGGATAATTGAGTAACTACTAATCGAGTCCCATTGCATAGGCCAGCTGATTGATTAATATTTCGGAGCAACATTATTGGAAGACCAACTTTAAGACGTAGTCTGTGATTTGGTATGCCAGGAAATTTCAAGGAGTTTAAGAATTCAACTGGGTAAAGTACATCTTCATTCTGAATGTATCTTGAAGCCTTGCAAATTGAATCTGCACTGAGATATGTCTCCTCATTTGAAGCAAGCAAGTCTATGATATAGTCATTTATTTCATTGACTACATCATTTGTTGGAGCTAGAATAGATCGCTCTTCCAAGTATTTTCCATCTGCATAGTTGCTATGAAGATTTGGATATGTTGCAGTCACAATGCTTTGTATTGGATCATCTCCAACATCAATTAATAAGTCAAAGGGTATGACTATATTTGATTGGTTGTCAACTTCACCAAGCTCTCCATTACCTAATTTGAGTATCCATTCTGCAAAGTTGTTGGAATCAGCATTAGGTTGTTGGAGACGCATATTCTGTGTTAGTACAAATACCTTGCAAAAGTTCCATAAATAAGATTTATTCACTGATGCATCAACAATATCTTCTCTATGGCCTTTAGCAATAACTGGCAGTATTTGTCGAAAATCACCACCTAATACAACTGTCTTTCCACCAAAAGTTTTATCGGCACTGTTTATGTCGGTAAATCGAAGTAGATCTCTCAATGAACGGTCTACAGCCTCAAAACAATTACGATGTGCCATAGGTGCTTCATCCCATATAATAAGACTCACATTTGCCATTAACTCAGCAGCATGTGTTCCTTGTTTTATACCACAAGTTGATTCCTCTGTCACAATGATAGGGATTTGAAATCTGGAGTGAGCAGTCCTACCACCAGGGAGTAGCAAAGCTACTATGCCAGAAGAAGCTACAGCAAGCACAATTTTCCCTTGTGAACGGAGGCAAGCAATTAATGTTTTCCAAAGATATGTTTTTCCAGTTCCTCCATGACCATAAACAAAGTATAAACCACCACCATTGCATGCCACGTCTTGAGTTACAGCATCATATATTTTTCTTTGCTCAACATTTAACTCATTTAAAAGTTTTTTATGTTCTGCAGCCAATTCAAGCCTATCAAAATCCAACTCTTCTTGTAACAATCGGTTGTTGTTTTCTCTAATTGTTGACACATTTGGATATTTGATGCCATCAAATTCTTTCAGAGATCTTCCACTTTTTACTAATATTTGTTCAATTTCAAAAAGAGCATGGTCCTGTATTTGTTCTTCTGTCAAATGTAAGTTGTCATACATTAGGAGACGCTTTTGCCTATAGAGTATATCATCAGACAACAACTCCCAATTAGCCATCCATAGTGCATGTGGGTCTGTCACTTCACAAAATAATAATAGCGTTGTGAACAATTCTCGTAGCTGCCTTCCTGAAGCCCAATTAGAGGCTTCTTTGATAGCGTCATCCCATTCCTTGTCATCATCTAAAAGGCCATGAGCATAGCATGCTGCTCTGTATGTTGGATACACAACATGATCAATAGTCCTAATTTCCTCAAAAGACCTTGCACCTTTGACCACATTAAGGAGCATTCGAAGATAGAAGCGGTCACCACTTGCAGGATGAGCATGAAATATCCTCCCTATACATCGGCCAGATTTCCTTGGGCGCCATTCTCTTTGTTTTCTATGCCAAACCCATTTCGTAGGAAAATCACAATATGTCAAATTTCTTGCTGAATCATACATTTCGTTTGCCTTCATCCATTCGGTGAACATTGTTTTTGTTATATCTGGTCTTTCCAAAACATTATCCAAGTAGTCTGAATCTTTGAATGTAACATTCTGCTCATTCTCAATATGGAAGCTTAATCTCTGTACAGCAAGCTCTCTATATTGGATATCAAACTCAAAAAGTCTCCAGCACGCTTCAGAAGCTGAGATATATCTACAATCTAGATATGTTTTGATCTCATCAATGTTTGTTATATGTTGTGCTTCACTTGTAGCACCTGTGTGTAAGTTTTCATACAAAACAAATGTTGCTCGATCAGAACCCTTGTTAACATACTTGAATAAGTATTTGATGGACTTGGAACGATTGCACCACTCAACATTAATGTGAGCCTGGTATTTAACTAACAGATCAATGTTGTATGGCACCACAAATCTGTTATCAAGCATAACACCATTCTTCTCAACTGTCATCCCATTATCTCTTCTCCTATAAATTGCATAACCATCTTCATCTATCACAGTGTCACTATAAAACTTTTTTGGAAAATGCTTCCTACATTTATTGTCAACCATGCATGGAGATTTTGGGTTGGCAAAACCACAAGGTCCATGAATCATGTACTGTGAAATGACTTCATAATCCCTTGGATTTGTAATCTTATCTGGTATTTCAGCAGAAATTATCTTATCTATATCTGCAGGCGTGGGGTGTTTGTCATCTGGGTATAGGTACAAAAGAATGTGAGCATGGGGGAGGCCTCTTTTTTGCCATTCAACTGTGTAGTTAACTGCATTCACACAAAAAAAAATGTTACAATACTTAATTATATTAAACCATTAAGAACAACAATCAAACAGTAATGGGTTGTATTTTATACCTGCAATTACTTTTCCAAAATGCTTGCCATGTTTTAAATCACGTAGTAGTTGATCCAATTTGATCTTAAAAACTCTTGCAATGATATCTGGTCTATCTTCAGGCCGTTGAGCTGGAATTAAGGAAAGGTAACTTTCAATTTCTGGCCATTTAGGGTTGCATGTGAAAGTTATAAACAAATCCGGGTACCCAGCCCATCTGCAAATTGACATAGCATCTTGGTAATTTTGAATCATATATCTAGGGCTTCCAGTAAAGCTTGAAGGAAGAACAACTCTTTTCCCAATAGATGAAGGAGTAGTGTCTCCTCTAAATACAGCATCCTTTATTCCGAAGTACACCTCTGATCTCAGTTGAAGTTGATGATTCCTGACCCAAATTAGTCGGTACTCCTCAACACATGTGTAAGCATCTACTAAAAATTGTTGTCGCAACCTACGACCAAGAATCAATGTTTCACCTTCATTCTCACGCTGTTGTAATTGATATGCATAATATTCTTGCATAGTGACATATTCTTCGGTCAAAGGGGCAGCACCACCAAGACCTTTTTTAAGTATTTCATTTCGAAATCCATCCTCACCATACGGAAATAACAATGGATATTGCATGGCCATAAATTTTGGGTGTAGTTCATTTATTCGTTGCAACAATCCACTTCTTTTCTCAACAATAATATCACGATGGATATTTTCATCGCTCAAATCACCTACAATTATAGCAGCAACTTCAGAGCAAGTAGGCATGTTTTGTTCCCTACCATCACTTGATCGCGATCCAATTAATCGCAAGCGTACATTGTGCATATCAGAGTCCTTAAACCTATCCCTTGCCATACGGAATGTCTTAACCAAGACGTTGTTCTCATCAAGCATCTTCAATAATATTTGAACTACAGCAATGTCAAGGTCATATTCTGATTCCTGTCCAAGCAAAGCACTTAGTCTGTAATGAATCTCTTTTTTTGTGTCGTGTATATATAGCTGTGCAAAAGATGGGGCTTTTCCAACAACTGGAAGTAATGACCCAATTCTGTGGTGGTTTTGCCCATTCAATCGAAAGATGTAAGGGCCTCGTCCTTCATTAGCATGGACATCAACGTTTCCTCCCATAGAAGTCATTGCAAACATGGAGTTGAACCTCCTTATATTAGCCTTGTAATGTTCTGAATGTTGTAGGAGTTCTTGAAGCTCAGGAGGTGGTGATTTCAATGAAGGTAGCTTCACCCTACCTTCTCGACAACATATTGAAAATTTAGGATTCTTTGTGTTTTTGGATTTACGATTCCTCTCTTCGTACCATAATATTGCATTACAATATTCACACACACAGCTTGGTGGGCCAAAGTTCCACAGGTCTGTAAATTTTCCTAGATGATAGGGAAAAATGAAGCATAATTAGATGAAATTATATAATGGAAATATAGAAAATACAAAAGCATATGTAAAAAATTAATATTATTTTCAATTCATTGACAGCCTAGTTTAGTAATAGTTTTATTTGAAACATAGGTGCTAAAGCGAACCAAAGGGGAAAATAGTCCCAAGTAATGTTGTAAAAAATGGATTTTAAAGCAAATTTTGAATAGAAATAGAAATAAGGTAGGTTGAAAATATATGAAGGAATTTTATCAAAGTAACTTTTAGAAAATGTATACACAATTAATAAAGTATTTAATATACATGGAGACACAATTTTGAACCTATTGTTGGTATATTGTCATTGATACTATGTTGAAATAGTATTTTAATTATTTAAAAGTATTTAATTGTTTTTTTTAATATTTAAAATTACAAATAACAGTACTTTAATGTGATTTTGCATGCATGAAAATGAGAAAAATGGAAAATAACGATGAATATAAAATTCTAAAATAGTAGTTTTTGCACTTACTTTGTGTGCTATTTGACCTTTTACTCAGGTCTATGTCAATGGGTTTTCTATTTTGCATTCCCAAACCTGAAATATAAAAGATGATATATTCAACTTATTAATATACAATACTAATCCTAACACTTCAACAGAATTAAGGAAACATGAGGATTGACAGCTATAAAAACTTCTGTCTAACTGCAGATGGAAGTTAAGTAGACTTAGTCTATAATTGGTGGCTCAGATAACTTCCACAAATCAAATGAACAGGTTATACTTCAAAGCTTCTAAAGGTGGTTTTCCATGTTACAATACCTTTATGGATCTAATATTCATAGAGTAAAGCAAGGTTTGATTTTGAATTTTCTGAATATCCAAAATTTCAAATTCTTCATTACTTATAGTTAATAGTGTTAAGGACAATGCAAGGCATGAACAATAGACCAAAAAAATTGCCGGCTGTAGAAGCTGTTTAAAAATTACACTTTTCTACGATTGGGATAACTCCATCACTATTTAATATAAAATGAGTTTCGAGGCTAAATAAATATATATATATATATATATATAAATGTATTTCAGTTGTTTATCATTTAAATAAAAATAGCAATGCAACAACAATCAACATTGTCAAGGGAAATCATGGCATGAATAATAGACCACAACATGAGCTGGTTCTATAAAAGGTAGTAGGCCTTTGCGATGAAACCTATAACCTTTATGGGCCTAATATTCATAGTTAGTAATATGCAGAGCAAGAACAACCAGTTCCCGGAGTTAATACTACACAGTCATATAAAACTACACCCCATAACTGCCCCAAAACAAATAATAATAATAATAATAATAATAATAAACCAAGTTAAGTGTGATGCTTCTATTATGTATGGCTGTTGTAGGTGAGGTTAAGTAGTGTATTCAAATGCAAATTTCAACAGTTATAGCATGACTATTAATAAATATTCCTATTTAATTATCTAATTATCATTGATTAAAAATATAAACTTTAAGACATGAAACTATTCAAAGAAAGTAAAGATATGGATGAGACAAAGTAAAGCAAAGTTTGATTTTGAATTTTCTCAATATCCAAAACCTCAAATTCTCCATCACTTACTATTAATAGTATTACGGACAATGAAATATAAAAGATGATATATTCAACTTACTAATTACAATACTAATCCTTACACTAAAAGAGAGTTAAGAAAACATGAGGATTGACATTTTAAAAAATAAGCAAGTTAAGTGTGAAGCTTTTATTATGTATGGCTACTATAGGTGAGGTTAAGTAGTGTATTAAAATGCGAATTTCAGTAGTTAATTATCATTTATTTTAAAGTTTAAGACATGAAACTATTCAAAGTAAGTAAAAATATGGATGAGACAGAGTAAAGCAAAGTTTGATTTTGAATTTTCTCAATATCCAAAACTTCAAATTTCCCATCACTTACTATTAACAGTATTACGGACAATCCAATGCATGAATAATAGACCAAAATATTTGATGGCTGTTAAAGCTATTTAAATTACATTTTACTATGGCTAAGATAACTCCATCACCATTTAATGTAAAACGTGTTTCAAATAAAATAAAAAAAAATATATTCATATATAAAATGTGTTTTAGTCCTTTATCATTTAAATAAAAATAGCAACCAATAACAACGAACATTATCAAGGGAAATCGATCCATGGCATGAATAATAGATCACAACGTCAGCTGATTTTATAAAATGCAGCAATCCTTTACGATGAAACCTATAACAGGGTAGCTTTCATTTTAATAGATCTCTACTAAATCACAAAATAATTTAGGCCATTTACACTACCAGAATACAATTAATCATGCAATAAAAAGCCTAAGCGAAGATTCAATAGACTTTTAGGCAAGTGAGAACCAAAGAAATACTCCAACCAAGCTAATTACTATATTAGTACAATTATTCCAAATTATAAAATTAGTACCTGTAAGCTCAGTTGTAGGCAGATGCTTATCCAAGGCACTGGCATTTGTAGGCAGATGTATCCCGAATTCTTGCATA
Source organism: Quercus glauca (assembly GCA_023736055.1). Classification (NCBI taxonomy): domain Eukaryota; kingdom Viridiplantae; phylum Streptophyta; class Magnoliopsida; order Fagales; family Fagaceae; genus Quercus; species Quercus glauca. The sequence goes on along the minus strand of CM043319.1, from coordinate 21,567,366 downwards.
GTAGTTGTAGTAGCAACATCACCATTAAGCCCAACAACCGAGTGAGAAAAAACATTTATAACTGAAGGGGTTGATCGCCGCAAACATTGACCATTTGAACTACTTTCCCGAGTACGGTTAAGGTTGAGTACCATTCGCCTGTTAAGTCTTGCTCGCTTACAACTATCTGTATCATAGATCATTGCTATGTCTTTATGCTTTTTATTCCTATGGCTTCCACCTCCAAATTTCTTTGATGACATCATGTTTGTGGAATGCATCTTGGCCATCCTTTTCTTGTACATGATCATACGCCTTCTTTGGCGCGCAAGTCTTGCAGCCTCCATTTCCCCCAATAAATTCCTCTACTCAAAACTGTTAAGGGATCTCGTGGTTTTTGAAAAGGAATTTGAAATTAATTGTAAATACTTCCTTTGTTTTATTTTATTTGTTTTTTTTTTTTTTTTCTGGTTCAACAAACAAATCAATATTGTTTCTGTGGGTTAACAACTATTGAATTATAAATAGTTTTCAAAGATGGCTAAACTAAATAAACAACAAATCAATAAACAATGTAAATGTTATAGCCTTCGAATTATAAGTTTGGATTACCCTAAAAAAATTATCCAAAATATTCCAAGCAAAACCAAATCATTTCAAAGGCTGCACAATGAAGAAGTAACTGAACTAAAAATCCAAGGAAAAATTGAAAATAATTGAAGATTTAGGTAATCTAATAATCACAGCATATGTAAAATTCAAGCCGTAATCAATTACGATAAACAATCTTTCTCCAAAAAAAAAAAATTAAGATAAACAATCCTTTGTTTTATTTTATTTGTGTTTTTTTTTTTTTTTTTTGGGGTTCAACAAACAAATCAATATTGTTTATGTGGGTTAACAACTATTGAATTATATATAGTTTTCAAAGATGGCTAAACTAAATAAACAACAAATCAATAAACAATGTAAATATTAAAGCAATTAAAACAATGTAAATATTATAGCCTTCGGATTATAAGTTTGGAGTGCCCTAAAAAAATTATCCAAAATATTCCAAGCAAAACCAAATCATTTCAAAGGCTGCACAATGAAGAAGTATCTAAACTAAAAATCAGAGAAAAAATTGAAAATAATTGAAGATTTAGGTAATCTAATAATCACAGCATATGTAAAATTGAAGCCGTAATCAATTACGATAGACAATCTTTCTCCAAAATAAAAATTAAGATAAACAAAATACCTTTATCAAAACCATATTTAGCCCAAATGCCTCAATCAAAACCAAACAAATACGTAAACATAAACAATAGCTATTGCAAGTTTTTGTTATTTAATTATAAAAAATCAAAATACAAAGAAAGCAATTAAAAAAAAAAAAAAATCACTTGGTGACAATTCTAGAAGTACAGTGGTGATGGAAGTCAGTTTGTTGGTGGTGCTAGCCTGAGATGTCACTTATCTTCCCTTGCATGAGATGTTTTTCTTTTGACATTCCTCTCCAAATGGTAGGAAAAATGGCAGAATGACTGGTTTTGTTTCTTTGGGTGTGGTGTTTCAATTTTATTTTTGATGTCACTGTTGCAAAGAAGGGATGGGGCCACAGTAATTAAAACAAAACATCCAAGAAAGAGAATAATTGACCCATCAATTAATAATAATAATCCAAGAAGAACCCTCGCTGATTCAGCAGTTTTTTTAAAAAATATAGACATACTAAAAAGGTTAGATGGTAATTTGAATAGGAAAAGCAACCATTTTAAAGCTATGCTGACATTGGGAAGGTTTTGCAGAGAAGAAACATAACAGTGTGCATTAACTCTTTCCACTCTACCTAATTCTTGATAATTAGACATTCTAATGTGCAGGACAAACCACTGAACTTTTATGATAGAGGTTTATAGTTCATCAAAAAAAAAAAAATAATAATAATATTAGAGGTTTAGAGTTACATATCTTTTAAGTAAATCAAACACAAAAAATAACTTTGTTGTAAGCATATAGTACTACTATCAAATGTTGAAACACCAATGTAACACACACACACAAAGATAAATAAAGAATTTTAATAATGTTCAATATTCACCTAGTGTGAGTAGCAACACTTAGAGCTTTGGTGTGATCCCTAATTGACCAAGTCATCTATCAAATCTAATGCTTCTCTAACAAAAGAAGCTTGAAAATTATTTTCCTTAAAAGCTAAACAAAAAAAAAAATATAAAATAAATCAAGCTAAATTATATTGTATTCAAGCTTGCACAGCCCCCAAATCTTGCAAACAGAAAATGGTAATTCTCTGTCTTTCTAACATTTTTTTCAGCATTCAAGAAGCCCCATAGGAAATTGGGGGAAATAAATCTCTTAACTAATTGAAAATGTTAAGACCCATAGACTGAAAAGCTTAAAGTAAAAACAGTTTCCAATATGCTCAAATACCATATCTAATTTTGAAAGGCTTCCATGTGGAACATTCTCCCTTCCCAAGTCAAAAATTAACTTATGACTGAATAGAAGTTTTGCAATTATATATTACAAATCAGAACGAAATATTACACGAATACCCACAGCAAAACTGCTTCTAACCTAAATACGTGCCTCAATTACAAAAAAATTAAAATTATTTAAAATAAATAAATCTAACCCAAATATCTAAATCAAAACCAATCCAATCAAAATTCACTTGATATTTAACACCTAAGAGATTAGTAGTTTATAAAAGAGATGAGATGAGTAGAGTACTAATGGCTAAACTTCATACAGTAAAAAAGTGTGAAAAAAAATGTATTAAGTTAGAAAATTATTAAAACACAAAAAAAAAAAAAAAAATCCATTTTCAAAAGAAGATTTACATTTAAATCATCATTGATCCAAGTATATTGCATACGGTATTACAAATCTTTTTAAGCCCTTTGAACATTTCTGTAAGCTTTCTATAAATGTTGAATATAGAAAAACTACTATGCACTACAGATATTGTCCCAAAAAAATGCATCTAAGACTTTTCTTTTGCCAACAAATTTCCATGTACAAAATATAAATGTCTACACTATGCCAGCAAGTCTCAAATGTCTTCCATCACAGCTGTTATTTGCCAAGGCAAAGCAATCAATGATAAATGATATCACAATTCGAATCAATAGAGAGTCAAAGGAACCTACCCAATAATGGCTCTGGCGGTGTGACGGCAGAAGAAATAAAGTTTCCTTGTGGTTGGAGGCCGACGGTAACAACAAATCAATAAACAAACTATTAAAGACAAACATGAAATTAACAACGAATGTGAAATGAGATGTAAGATTATAGTGGCATAACAATGAACATAGTATTTTGGGATTCAAAAAAAATTAATAAACGAACTATTTAAGAGGAACATAAAATTCAGAAAGCAAGCATACCTCTTTGAAATGAATTGTGATAAATTATAGTGGCATAAGTTTTGAGGCATAAGGAGACGGAGAAATATAAAAGAACAGATTTCACAACATGCAAAACAAACATTAAATGAAACGAACTCTTCAATTTCATAAATCAGGTGGCATTTACCTGGTGTTAACTGCATTGTATAATTGGTTGGAAGTGGCTGCATTGAAGGCCCAAATTCTAAACGCTGAAATCTTTTAAGCTCCTGCATTTATGTCTTCCAATAATCACCGAGTCGGAGTGAAAGCCGTTGTTTTTTTTTAGAAGTTGAAGAGTGTTTGTACAGATAATCACTGAGTTGGAATGGAAACCATTGTTTTCTTAGAAGTTGAAGAGTTTTTGTATAGGGAAATAGAGGTTTGCTGTGACTGAAATTCTTGGCTGGGTTTCATCTACAGGTGGGAAGGAAGAAGAGGGTTTGTGTGCAAATATTTACGCTTTCATCTACTGAACTGTGGGTTGGGTCAGCCTTGGCCTGGGTTAGCCTTTGAGCTGTGTTCAGAGTTGGCGTGGATTAGCTTTTGAGGTACACGTTGGTGGGCTGTTCAGCTTGGGTTATCCTATGAGCTACACGTTGGTGGGGGTTCAAAGTTGGGGTGGGTCAAAGGTTGTAGCCTTTCAGCTACATGTTGATGGGAAATTAATTGTTGGGTCAATATTTATGGGCTTGGGATTTCATCTACTTTGACAACGTAGTTATTTTTTTTAGAAGAGTACAATTGTTTGGTCATTGTTCAGCTTGGGTTATCCTATGAGCTACACGTTGGTGAGGGGTTCAAAGTTGGGGTGGGTCAAAGGTTGTAGCCTTTCAACTACATGTTGGTGGGAAATTAATTGTCGGGTCAATATTTATGGGCTTTCATCTCCTTTGACAACGTAACTATTTTTTTTAGAAGAGTACAATTGTTTGGTCATTGTTAACCTTAGGCCATATATCAGTAAAAATAAGTTACTATAAATTATTTAGTTACAGTTAAAAATTTAATGTAAAAAAGGTAAAAAAAACTAAATGAAAGTTTAGAGTGCCACGTGACAGGACCTCATGCATTTTCGCATGAGGTCTCTGCTTTTATATATATATTGATTGATGTTGATTTTTTAATTTAATAATTATAAAATAGGGGAAATTTGAACCCTAATTCTCTTAATTAAAAAAAGAGAGACTATTCCAATGATACTCTTCCTTCCTTCGTTGATTATTTATTTATTGAAACTACTATTAAAATGAGAAACTGTTGTTGCAGACTATGTGAAGTGCACACATTGTACAAACAACACTTGAAAATCACATGTTCAAAACCCAATTTTAATTATAAATTTGAAATGGTGAAATCTTGTCTTGAAAATATGATATCATAATTTAACTAAATTCGTGTTTTGAACCCATGATTGCAACTAACATAACACACACACACACACACCAGTGTGTAATTACCAACACCCCATAAAGTAAAGATTTTTTTATTTTAGGTGTGAGACTGACCAAAGTAAGCACAAAATGTCAAGTAAAATTGGTTTTTTATTTTTATTTTTTATTGATAAATTGATATTTGGAGAGGATAGATTTGAATCCTTAACATCTCTATTGAAAATATCAAGAAATACTAATTGAGCTACAAGGATCTTGATCGCATGTATGCATATGCCTTTTGTTTGCCCCACTTTCATTCCAAAAGTTGTGGATATTATGGTTTGGATATCATAAATTTGAAAATTCTTATTAAATGCTCATTATGCACATAATCCGTACACACTCCTTTGAAAACACGATTTCACAATTTTAATACGGATTGTGTGCATTAGTGAGTTTGTATAATCATTGCTCCAGTTGGGTTGTTTCGGTTTGTCACTACAAAAAATGAAATTTGTATTTGTGTATAATTCATTGGCTGTCGCACTGGTGCTCACTGCTCAAATGTGTAGTTACTCTTCAGATATGCTTTTTTAATTGAAAGGATTACCAATAGATATTCCAAAAGATGTTACAAATCAGATGGACCACATGTATTATATCAATAAATAAATAAAATTATGATCAGTGCCAAAAAGTACCACCAAGAGATTCATGCATCCTAGGTGTGGTACTGGTACATATATAAACCAATTACAGAGGCCCTATATACTTCTAACATACAACATGAATCACAATTTACAATCGGAATTAAAGGAAACAAGATGTGCTTTCCCGTTGAAATCCACATTCATTTAACTTCCCTTATCACAAGAGACTCATCCAGTTCTGAGCAGTATTTTGTAGCACAGTGGCATTATGTTGAAGTCAATGGTTGGATGCTGCCTCAAATTTTGTCCACAACTCTTTGTTTGGAGCATTCTCAATGGACGTTTGCCTCTGTGGATCACGCTTTCAAGTTCCTTCCACATTGGAGTGCTGTCTATAAATGCTAAATTGCCACTACGGTGTTCTGTAGAAAGAGACTTCTATTTTGTATATAATGTTCAATATGCTGAGTTAACGTAAAGAACAGAGCTAAAAACAGAAAACAAAAACAAGACATAATAACAATACCTTGGCTACAAGATTTGCTGTTTTGCTGAAGGACACATTGGACATTGTCTTCCTTTGAAAAAGACAAGTTTATTTTTTTGATTGAAAACATGAGTTGTAACAAGCATCTGGTAGCCATTAGCTGCATTGTTCAATGATTTCTCATTATCACTCATAGTCATAAGGTGGCTCTAGTAAGACATTAGTTTTAGGAGAGGAAATGAACCAACACGGGAATGCTTCTAAGTTCTACCTTTTGCTTTCCAGTTCCTGGTATATAAGCCTGTTGAATCCCCAAGAGCTCCATATACTTCAAAGTGAGATCCTCAGAATAGCATCACTGCCAGTGGATGTGAAAAGTGATGAACTACGGCAATGAATTCCAACAGGAAATGGAGCCGCCTTGTATGAACCCTGTAATTGCCTTTATGAGACTCAAATATAGGTTCGAACTTTAAACAATACACAAGATTTTGGAGGTGACATTTTCAAGCATGAAAAATCATTTTTTAAAAAACAAAACTGAAAGACACAAATTCAGACTCTATAGTTTTCTCATTTCAATGGCAGCAGAATGAGAAGGCTTACTTGGAGTTGGCCTTATAAGAACACTTTCAATTAAATCATCAGTTCTATCTTTTGAATTAGTACCAAAAGAATAATGATGGGCCATGATGTTTGGGTGATAATTTTTTAATATGGGGAGACGTCTGAGCAGAAACAGTTGCCCACCCCTCTCAATAGTGCAGTCATTACATCATAATACAATGGGAGGAGAGATTGGTGAATCCAACTTGGTTTGTTCTCGACTGTCAACAGCATAACATTCAACTTCATTAGTCAAAACAACTATTTTACATGCTCCAATCTTGCCAACTGGTTCTCAGACTCTACAGGATTGGAGAGAACCATCTGAAATTTAGGAAATCATATCAAGGGAAAAAAAGTATTCAAGTGTGATATACTGACATGTGTAGGATTAATCTTTAAAGAGGAAAGCAGTTCAGGCAAGAAATATGTGAACAATTCAATTTCTTTTCTCATTTGTTTGCACGACAAGTTCATTAATCTGTCATTTCATAAATCAATTCCTGTATAATTAGCAACAAATCAAAGAAAATCTCAGCAAAAAAGCTAACATCATCCAAAACTCAACATCCCAGAAACACACACTCTCACTGACACACACACACAAATCCAGTCAAATCAAAAAGTGAAGAAACAGAAATGAGTAAATTTCCTATAAATTTTTTTATAAAAAAAAAAAAAGTAATTTATTGACATTGTCAAGATATAAAAGCAAATTAAATCATTTGCCACATTTTCATTTTTCTCTCACCAAACCCGAGAATCAAACAAGCAAATCTCTCTATTTCTTGGCACTGTGAGTGCCAATTACCTGGTGGATGAGAAAGAAGAAACTGGACCTTGGGAGCAAAAGCCAATCAAGCATATTGTCTTCTTCAAGTGCCCTAAACTGATCATCCTCTTATTCCACTAATAAGATTGCCTCATTAAATTCACAGCTGCAAAAGCTTCCTCCATTGTTGGATATGTCTCTCAATGCCTTCCTTCTAGACTTCGATTTACTTCATTTTTCCTTGGTCTGACAAGAAATTCACATGCCTTTTGGATTCAAACCCGTAGACCTGTAAGAATTGTAACATCGAAGTTTGATGATTAGCAACTGCTTTTACAAGTCCTCAACAATCAAGGACGCATCACAGCATCAGTTGCAATTTGGTTAAGCACTTAGCTCACCTTTCATGTGTCATACCATATGCAAGCTTTGCTATCATTATGATATGATACGGAAGTGACTTCCGCTGGCCTTCTTCAAAGTATGTCCATGTTTGAAAGCTTGATCACAAAAAATACTTCTCTCAATACTAAAGTAAGGGTAATTCTACAGTACCCCTTTTTTTTGGGGGGGGGGGGGGGGGGGGGGTACAGTACCCACTAGTAGGCGACCTGCTATATCAGGTTACCAAAACATCACATTTGATGGTACCATCCTCATTGCAAGTAAGAATTCAATGGAATTTTTATAGTCTCTACCAGAAAAATATTTCTCTCTTTCTTCCTCCTCCCAACTATCTCCACAATAAAAGATAGACAAAAAACCTGGTTGCCCCTCCCCCTCAATAGGTAAAGCTAAACTGTAAGGGAAGTATCTCTGGATATTTGAAAAGGAAAAAAAATAAACATATATAAGGCTTAGAAAAATATACGAATCCAGGAAATTTAAGTTGCAAATAACATAGATGCCAATGAGCTTTAGCTCCAACTCAACTTTAACAACTCAGCAAAGAAAAAAAATTATAGAATAAAAAAAATGTGAAGGACTGAACTGTTGACACAGAAGTAATATACAGAATCGTTTGACAAACTCCACAAATTAGCAAAGCAACTATCAACTAAGGCTTCCTAAGTCATATCCAGCTGCCATGGGAGTAAACCCAAGCAACAAAACCAACAAACAAACTAAAAACTGTAGATCGGAAAAAAATTGTGACGAAAATATAATTAAAAAAAATTATAGAATATCTAATTTGCAGTTGTTACAAAACATTGCAATGACTAGCACTTGGAAGTGCCACAGAAAAATCAGTATTTGAAAGAAATGAACAAGATAAAAATAAAAGATAACATCATTGCTAACATAGAGAAGACAATCAAAAGGTTGGAAGAGGAGAACAGTGCAGCAAAAAGATCTATAATTCCAAATACACATATATCAATCCACTCATATATATAACATTATGTTAGGCTTCCCTAACTATCTGTCAGCCCACTCATCCATCAGGATATTGAAATATAATAGGCTCATCAGTGAATCAACTTACTCTGATTCTCAATCTTGGCAAACTTGACCAAACATGAGATTCCTAGAATGGATCCCCTATCTTTTGTGTACTCCAAGAATTAACAGAAGCATATTACTACAACTGTGAGTGCTCCCCACTATATCTGTCATCCGCTCACCTAGGAAACCCCATTTTCATCCCAATAATATGCCTCCAAAGATCTTTCCTCCCCAAATACTATGATCATTTGCCAGCGAAGCTTGGTTCTACGTACTTAGCTTCCTTATTCTAAACACTTCAACTTAGAAGGACAACAAGCAAGTTCCAAATCCACCAACTGAAATTTGAACTTCTCATCTATAGCACCACTTAAGTCCACTGTAATTTTTCCAGCAATTTATCCACATGCAAAGGATTTGTAAAAAGACCAGAGAAAGGAAAAAAGTAAATAAATTGGATGTGTGACAGGGGCATGACTTTCTATCTCTTTTTCTTCCTTCCATGTAAAGAACCGACTTCTATCAGTCACTAAATTTCAATTTAGCTATTTTTGAGTAGCTACAGTACCAACTGACAATATTCTTGAACAACCTACATAAATGACTCTTTGAAAATTCAAGCTACAGTACCATGTTAAAGAATGTCATGGATAGGTAGAACTTAGCTGAGAGAGGACTTATGGGGACATAATGCTATAACAATCTCTTAACCTTTTTATTTTAATTTAATTTAAATAGTAGTAGTTGTATTAAGGAACAAGACTACTAGTTCTTGTTGTACAAATGTTTGAAGAAGTCAGAGCCTTCCTCTAGCCAGACATGAAACTCATTTACTCTACCAGCCCAGTCTGCCAACTGAGTTGCCACTCTATTACATTTTGTTACAAGCATAGTTGACAGACCCTCCCACTACAGCAAATTTTATTTTTTTATTATTATGTATTTTTATATTATTTATTTGGTGGTGGTGGTCCTGGTGGGGGAGAATTATGGTAAAGCAATCATGGGTATTGAAATTTTGTTTCTCAAATAGGAGGAAATTCCAAATCAACTTTCGAAGCAAAGTTAACAAACAACACCCAAATCTCCTATCAAAATAATAAAAACAAAAACCCAAATCAATTAATAGCATTAGGGATTACTAACAATGAATAAAACTAAAGACAAATCATGCGTTGATAGTCAAAGTAACTTTAATAATCTGCATATTAGTAGTAAAATCAATTTCGTCTGAGAGAAAGAGAAAGAGAAAGACAAACCTATTTCAAATATCGTCGCCGGGCAGAGAACGGCCGATGCTATTTCTTCTTTGGGTTTTGTTTAGCTGCCCTGGGCTCTTGTGGTTGATTAGTAAGAGAAGAAGCTAACACAGAAGAAGCCGAATACTGGGTTCTTTAGATAAACCGAATCCGAAGCGTGATAGAGAGAATATTTTGTTTTTGAGAAGGAGAAGTGAAGACTGGGTTCTTTTTGTTTTTTTACTTATTATATATGTAACTGGTTTGACCGGTAGCCAGTATCACTCTAAATTACTCCAAATTAAGTGAATGGTTCGGATCAAATTATTATTAATTTAATGGTTTTGATTTAGTAAGTTGCTGTTCCAAAAAAAGGGAGATACGGTAGAATGACCCTAAAGTAGAAGAGTTTGATGTTTGGTTTAATCAAGTACAACAAAATATGGTAGTAAAATACATATTATGACAAGATTAATGCAAAATATGAGCAAGAAAACATGTGAGTACAAATTTTTTGTCTTATTTTGTGTTCTATCAATCACAACTTACCAAGTATTCTTTTTAATTTTCCTTATAAAATAATCAAAATTTTAAAATTAAAGAGAGAGAGAGAGAGAGAGAGAGAGAGCAAACACAATGGCATGGATAAAACTAGGATTTCATTTGAGGGGTCAAAGGATATCCTAAATTCTCTTTATATGAGAAAAATTATGTTGTTATATCTTATTTATTATCTAATTTCAAACATATATATATATATATATATATATATATATATATATATATATATATATATCACCTTTGAGAGAAAAAAATTATATAGCATTCGAATAAAAAATGAGTTGATAAATTGATGACTATGATAATGAGAGAAAAATATAAAACTTTGAAAAAAAAAATGCAAACACCAAAAATTTGACACAAAAATGACACTTAAATTCAACTCTTTCAAAATTACTCAACATTATGTTTTATTGACCATATATATTGACAAATTATCCTCAACTTTCCTTATTATTTTTTCTTTTTATAACTGAAATTAGTAAATTAATTAGGAAAAATTAATGTAGAAGAAAATAAAGTACATTGTTTCCAATCCTAAAATTTAAGTTTCTAGTCAAGAAAATAGAATCATTAATTTTCTCAATCCAAAAATTTCCTTCTCTTTTCAAATTAATTCAAATAGACAAAAAGACAAAATATAAAAGATCATTCAAAAGTAGAAGAAGAAGAATCAACTATCAATCCACCTAGATGCTAGATAATAGTTTCACTATTAAAAAAAAATGATTTCTGAAGATTTCAAAATATGTCATGCTTGAATGGGACGTAAAATATACACTTACACATATCTTTTTCAGCCGCAACGAACTAGATTGCATGAAGATCATCTTTACGTCCAACTCCTCCATCTTCGAAATTAACTCCACCACCATGCAATAGAAACAACCTTAGAGGCAAAAACTTCATCATTGTCTACTCGCACAGACGGGGCACATCCATCTATTTGCACATATGCATAATCAATCTTGATATTGGGGATGTGAGAAATCTTGGACCATTCCTCTCCTGTCACTCTTTGGTAACATTTGCTGAGGACTTAAGCACTTTTAGTTTGGCTAAGGACATTGTCCAATCAAGATACATTGTGGTACTCCAATGCCCATAAATTTCTAAATATTCCAAGTTTGGAGGTGGTTCTAAGGCATTCAAAACTAGTACGTCATTCTCAATTCTATTTTTGTCAAACATTCTACTAAAACGTAAACACAAATTATGAAGGTGTATTTTCTTCTTGAGTTGTGCATTTGCCTCATATACATCTACATGTCTCAACATTTTGATAAGAAGTTCTCCTTGAAGGTGGTTCAAAATTTTCAATTCTCCAAGTTTATATCCTTTGTTATCACGGCAACCACCTATAGAGAATTGAGTTAATGTTCTAAGAGAACTCAATCTTCCAATCCATTTTGGACACATCTAATAAATAAATTCAAAAATGAGATGCCTTAAGTTAATTAGCTTACCCAATCCCTGCGGTAATTTCTTAAACTTATGACATGCACTAACATCCAAAGTTTGTAAACTGCATAAATTACATATTGTTTCAGGCAATTCTTCATGTGTAGAATGAGATAAGTTGAGGTATCTTAAATGTATCAAATTTCCCACCTCATTTGGAAGTTCCTTAATGGAACAACATTTCAAACATAATTCTCGTCCACATGTCAAACTCAATAAGTTGGATACAACAATGTTAGAATCTCCCACTAAAAAAGTATGCATATTTTTTGAATTGTACAGAGTTACGTTTATATCTTGTGTAACCATTAGCAACAAATGACGAGCATTTTTACAGTCTATCCCCAACCCTTGGTCACCATCAGCTACCACAATAAAACATTCATTTCATGTCATGAATTGGGCCAAGTCATGCACTATATCATGCATTTTGCACCTTATTATCTTGCCATCATTTACATCCTTATCAAAATCTTGGAAGAAACAATGCATGGCTAAGTTTTCGAAGTACCCTTCTCCCACAATTTCCAGCTCTATATTTGCTTTTGAGTAAAGATCCTTGTGCCATCCATTTATAGACCAACTCCTTTCTAGAAAAGTAATGATCTTTTGGAAAGACGGCACAATATAAAAAACACTATTTTATTGCTGACAACAGTTCATAATAACTTAATAACAACGGTACAAAAAGCCCTTCCCCAACATCTTCTAATTCCTACAAATTACTATCCAAAACATTCTTCCATTGTTCTCTACTCTTCTTAAAACACACGAGACCCCCTAAAGTCTCTTTATAGCAAGGGGGTAAGCCTTTGCACTTATTTGCTAGTTGCCTACCAAGGTCTTCTAGTTGCTTACATTACTTAGGATCCCTCCCAAAAAATGCAATCTTACTAAACATCAACCAACATTCTTCTTTAGGCAATACCTCCAAATTGATTGTGTAAGCACTCCCCATAATCTTTGCAACTTCTTCATTACATGTGGTGATTAGAATTCTACTGCCTTGAGCACCACATTTGAATGCATTTTTGAAAGGCTCCCACTTTTTGTGATCTTTAGTCCACACATCATCTAAAACAAGAAAGAACTTTTTCCCCTTAATCAAATCACAAATTCTATTCGATAGACTTTGCAATTTAATAATATTGGGAGATCGATTTTCAACAGTTTCAATGATTGCTTTAGCAACCCTACACTGATTGAAAGGATCAGAAACACGAACCCACATTATTTCTTCAAAATGGGCTTGTACCTCGTGATCATTGTAAGGTAGTCGGGTTAGAGTTGTTTTCCCAATTCCACCCATACCTACTAAAGAAATTACAATGGGGTTTCTTTCTTGTCCACTATCCTTACCCAATAGGTTGCTCACTAGATCATTCCTATCCTTGTCACGACCACATAACACATCAACAAATGAGGTAGTTGTTGGTCGCTCAACTACTTCATCGTCCCTAGTCAACTTAAACTCATTTGCAACTCTCTTTTTGAGAATCTCATCTAACATTCCATTCAGTTCTTTTATCTAACAAGTTTTTTTACTCTACTGAACCATGATGGAATGGAGGGGATAGAGAAGTGTATCTTCTTCAGAACATGAGCGTTTTTTAGCTATTTCTTCTTCTTCTTTTTCTTCTTCCTGGATCCTTTGTTTGATCAATACAGTGTTCCACTCATCCAACACGTCGTCCATATTGTAGGATGTGTCTTTGAATTTTTCCAACCAAAGCTTCACAGCTGCATCGGCCACTTGTCTTTTCTCAGCATTTTCAAGCACCGCCTGTATGATTCGGAGATTGTCTTCAAGCTTTCGGACTTCTTCATCAACACCAACAACGAAACCTATACCTTGTTTTGCCTCCTGAACAGTGATTGAAGCCAACTGCTCCAACAAAATAGAAACTAGAGCTTCGGCCATACTTGGAGAATGGAGATGCAAATTTTTATTGATAACAATATGAATGAAAGTGAGAATGCCAGCTAGCAGCTGTGCTTCTTCTTCTTTTGTCTTGTTTTTGAAAGGAAATGGAAATGAATCATATTTTGGGCTTCTTAAACGATTAATATTTATCTTCTCAAAAAAAATAATAATTTAAAATAATTCCTTGGATTGGTTTATCTGGTGTTAAAGTGGACTTAAAAGTGGATTCTCCAAAAAGAAAAAGAAAAAGAAGAAGTGGGACTTAGTGGATGCAAATCATGTATTTGAGATCCACGATGTGATATAGGATTAAAAGATCTCGAAAAAGTGAGTACAAAATTATTTAATTTTCTTTTGTACTTTTTGAATGGAAGTAGAAAAGTAAAGGAAAAAAAAAATTCTTTTATTTGGTTGAAAAGAAAAATAAGGGGATATATAATATAATTTGTATAAATTTATTCTCATACATCTATTATATAATTTTTCTTTTAATATTTTATAAGGAAAAAAAAAAAAGCATTGTAGGGATTTATATAAAAAAAAAATGTTGATTTAAAAAAAAAATCCTAACATGATAACACCACAACAGTTGTAGGTAGGGCTAAACATGGTTTGTTTGATGCAATTTGCCCAAAAGTCACACTACATCTCACCTTAATAGATTGATTATCGTGTGCAGTGAGGTGCAGTTTGGTTTGGTCGATTTTCATATGTTAGTATATTAAATACAAAATAAAACTTATATATTAATAGGTGCGATACGATTTTTTGCGATATTTTAAAAACAGAATTGAAAACTACATCACACTAGTTTTTGCACCTCCACCATGATTAGCAGTGCAATGATCATATTTTGCGATTGGTTTAAATGCGGTCAGAGAGTTTTTTTGCATGGTTTGAAAAATTGGACCAAACAAAGAATTGGAAAAGGGAATAGTTCTCAATTCTGCAGCCCAACAAGTGATATCATAAATAAATAAATAATTATTAATTTCAAAAATATAATTATATAATTAAAAATATTTAGTTACAAATATATACATAATAATATATCATGTGAGTGTGTTACATCTAATAAAGTGCAATTCTTGTATTACTACACGTGATTCATGTTTAAATTTACTACAAAAGCATGTTTCCATCTAAACATAAATGAACTAAAGGTTACACAGGCAAACCTATATAACTAATTATTATTAGAACTCATAGTCATTTGTTGGAGACGTGGTTCACCTCTTCCACATTTTGGTTAATTAATTATCATGCATGTCTATTGTCTAGCAAGTGGATATCTTTTTTTTTCTTTTTTGATGAGGCAAGTGGCTATCTTTTAGACAATGGTGTGACATGCTTCTGATTCGGTGACTTGCTTCCAGTTCAAGACTACAAGTTCACTAGCCGAATGTTGCTTTCAGGTTTAGACTTGAATCACAAATTGGGCTCCAAGTGGGCGTGGCTTGCTTTTAGGCTTAATGGACTTGGTAGCCTAGGTGGAGTTCTTACACTCTTTCTTGCTGTTTGTCTAATTCATAGGCCTGGTTTTCTATGTTTATATGGTGGATCAGGATATATTTTAGATTGAATTGGGCAATTTGGTTCTGTATCTTGGCCTACGGGAGAGTCTTGGTTAAATGAGCGTAAAACGTTGTCTTCTTCTTTATTAGGCTCCTGAAGTATTGACTTTTTTGCTGAAACGGTGTTAACATGCTTAACTTACAATCAAATTCAAAATGACTTGGTTAATTATCCATGTCAAGAAAAATTGATATAAAGTTGCGAAGGGATCCAAATATTTGGTAATGTAAGCATTTTCTAAATCTAATTAAGCTCTAAATGGAGTAATGATGTCAATTATTGCATGGGAGAAGGAATCTCTGCATTCTAAAACCCTGGAGAGCTGAAATACGCCACATGTATCAGGAAGCATCCCCCTTTTTTACCGCATTCTGTGGAATGCCATGCACATAGCATCTATGAGATGTAATACGGCAGACTCCTAACCAATCTTTGCAATATCAACAGCTCTCACAAACTAACAAAACATTGGCAGAAGAATACTACACAGCAAAAACAGAGAAGGGCTGTTGAGGTTTCAGTACCTTTTTTTTGGGTGTTAATTCAAATTTGTATCTAGTCTTGCAAGCATGCTCACAAATGCAATTACTCTTCGGATATGTTTTTGAATTCAGATTATATCTGATACACATTCCATACAAATTAGAAGCAACATATGTATTATTGAAAAATTAATCAGCGAACAAAAGCACTTGTGCCACCAAAGGATACATGCGTCGTAGGTGGTATAAAACCAATGACCAAGCCCCTAAATAGTTCTGCTGTTCTAGCATACAACATGAACTACCATTGACATATCAAAAAATAAATGAAAAAAAATATATATACGTTTGCTGGCTCAAACCTGCAATCATTTTAACTTTCCTCTTCCTCATCACAAGAGGCCTCGTGAAGTAAGTCAAGAATTCCTTTAGAAGCAGTATTTTCAGGCACAGAGGCATTAAAACGAAGCCCATGAGTTGATGCTGCTTCAAACCTTGTCCACAACTCTTTCTTTAAAGTATTCTCACCGGGACATTTGCCTGGGTGGATTGTGCTTTTAGCTTCCTTCCATATGGGAGTGCTGTCTATGGATGCTAAATTGCCACCAAGAGGTTCTGTGGAAAGGGAGAAACTTAATTAGTACATAACACATTCAAAATGCCGCATTAACCAAAAGAAGAGAAAAATTATAAAGCAATACCTTGGTTAAAAGATTTGCTGGTTTGCTGAACATCACATTGGACATTGTCTTGCTTTGCAAATGACAAGTTCTTTTGCTGATTGAAAACAGACGAAGGCATCTGGCAGCCATCAGCTGCATCATTCAATGATTTCTCATCAGGTGCCTGAAGTAAGACACAAGTTTTAGGAGGTGACACGAACCAGCCTGGCGATGCTTCTACCTTTTTCTTTCCAATCCCAGTTTTATAAGCTCCTTGAATCCCTAAGAGTTCAGGAAACTTGAAAGCAAGACCTTCAGAAGTATCACTACCAGAGGATTTGGAAAGTTGTGATCTACTGCAATTAATCCCAACAGGAAATGGGGTAGCCTTACGAAACCTGGAATTGCCTTGATGAGATATCTCAGATATAGGTTCAAGCAATACACAAGATTTTGGAGGTGACATTTTCGAGCATGGAATCATAATGAGCATGGAGCACTCCTTTTTTGAAAAAAAAATGGACGAAGATGAAAATTCAGACAGTAAAGTTTTTCCCAATTCGGTGGCAGCAGAATCAGAAGGCTTACTTGTAGTTGGCCTTATGGGAACACTTTCAAGTAAATCATCATTTACATCTTCTAAAAGAGTACAAAAAGTTGGTAGCTCAGAAGCAGTATTGGAAGTATTCCTTCAAAAACTGATTTAGATGGGCCCTGACATTTGGACGATAATGTTTTTGATATAGGAAGAGGTGTGAGCAAAAAAAGCTGTCTACCTCTCTCAACAGTGCAGTCAGCATGCCGTGATACAAGGGGAGAAAGAGAGATTAATGAATCCAACTTGGTTTCTTCTGGACTGTCAACAGCATCACTTTCAATGTCATTAGTTGAAGAAACTATTTTACTTTCCCCAGTCTGTCCCAACTGATTTTCAGACTCTGCCGAAGGACTGGAGAGCACCTTCTGAAATCTTGGAAGCCATGGCTACATTTTGAGAAATGATAACCCATATCAGAAAGAGAATGTATGGAAATGGAAGTGTGATATACTGATAGAAGGTAGGATTAACCTTTAAAGAAGAAAGCATTTCAGACAAGAAATGCGTGAAAGATTCAATTTCTATTCTCCCCTGTTTGCTCGTTGACTTCAGTTTAAATGCTTGCACAACAAGTTCATCAACCTGCAATTTCATGCATAATTTAGCAACCAAAAAAAAAAGGTCTCAGAAAAAATGAACCCCATGTAAGAGAAGCAATGACAACACAACAATAATGATCAATCACAGAAAAATAAAAGCTAATGGTGTATAGGCATAAACTAGTTTAATGATAACAAGTGGCTCAGCATAGTAAAAGCAGTACAAATATACATATTCATACCTGCTGGAGAAAAGTTTTGAAACTTCTTCAAAACTAGAAATCAGCCCATTGAAGCATAAGCAAGATGTGTAAATAAATCAATTCACCAGCATAAGATACCACTAAACTGTAAGTAAATATTTTTAAGAAGGTTCAACAAACCATCTTAAATAATATGCAAAGATCTGCTGGTTCACTCATGTATATTATAAAATTGATTAAACTTAAAGCTGGGACACACTCCACCCTCCCCTCCCCACTCTACTTTTTCCAAGCCCATACCAACCAAAAGAGGGAAAAAGTACAGAACTTTACCATTTAGATATCTACAAGGGACCATCACAGACATACAATTTCAGTGGTGGGGCCAGGATTTGAATTTGGAGGCACAAAGTTTATAACTGACACACACACACACACATAAATTTTTCACGCAAAGAAGTTGATGGTCATGTTAGATCTCATCAAAGCACTACATTGAAAACATTTTTACACTTCATGGTTTTAAGACATGAACTTATCCAAGCGTCAAAGCATCAGGTTAATCTCAACAAAGCAATACATTGATAACATTTTTACATTTCATGGTTTTAAAATTTGAACATATCAAAGTTGGCTGGGTCAGGGGGGAACTCCCTAGCTCTGCCATTGTACAGTTGTATACTGAAAAATTCATGCAATCCACCCAAAAAGTGTAGCTGGCTAATAAAACTTTGAGTATCGAATTCAAGCTTTAGCTTGATTTATTTATATACTATTTACCACAAAAAGAAAGACTACCATTCAATCCATGCTTAAAATACCTCTCGCAGGAACGATGTTATCTGTAATGGTCAAATACATCTGCATCTCCCTGACCTAAATTTTAGAAAATGATAAGAGACACAAACCAAAAAGTAAACCAACAAGAGAATAATACTAAATAAACACAAATATTATATAATAGAGGCACACCAGTCCTTCCATAGTTAATACATCATTCTTCACGACAGAAGCAATTTTGTCAAAGCTTGCAGCCTGTAGTGCACACACATATTGAGTGAATTCAACCTATCTCACAGCATAGCAAAACATAAATGAAATCCGACAAAAAAGTAGTATAACAATAAAACAACAAATTGAGTAATCAACAGAAATTGCCCATTTTGAATGAAGCAACTATCATAAAGCTACATACAAATATTACTTGGATGGTCAATACACACATGCACTCAGTGAATTCAAATCTTTCCCAGCTGAAATCAGAAAAACTAACAAGAGTAGGGAAAAAGAAAATGTTGAGCAAGACTACCATGATCACATCCCTCCTTTTTTTTCTTTTTTTCTTTTTGATAACATAGGGAACCTTTTTAAAGAAGAGCCCTTTGGACTTATCTCTAGACCCTAAAACCTATAGGCAATTGCAAGATCACGTCCCTTCTCGCTATTCCTCTCCCTTATTCCATATCTTTATAGCTTACATTTTAAATCGTCGCATACAATTCTAACTTATAATTTTATCTCTTTTGTGACCCACCTAACCTCTTGTTCTTCAATAGCCATGTAACCAATGGCATATTTTTCCTAAATTACATTAAATTTTGCCTTTTCCAAGCAATGTACTTGTGCTATCCAAGGCTTTAATTTCACACAAATAGTACTTATTCCAAAGAACAATATATGAAATGTGGTCCATAATTCGATGTGCAACTGCTGAGATACTTCAGTGAATCGAGCTGTGAGCATATAAAGTTGGGGCTCAGTCAATTAAACAGCATGATAGTACAGATTGCTGCATTACAAACATTAACAGAGTGAAACTACATTGAATTAGCACCAACCTTTGCTGATGGTAGAGAAGAAGAAAGCTTCTCAAGAAGCAACGGAATGGCAAATGGCTCAAACAGAGGTGTAGAGGAGAATGCCAACTACAGAAGAATGAGGTACATACAGTTACTTTGCAAGTAAAGATCACATATCAAACTAGTGATTGTATGCAAATAACCCAGTAAAATAGTAATGATAAGTAAATCTATTTGCCTTCCTTTTTAAGAGTCATATTATCATAGGAAATTCACTTAAGTGATGCCTTTAACTTTACTATCATACAATAAAAAATTTGCATATACCTATTTCTCACTCACATCACATGATCAATTTAATACCGTTAAATTTTTAATTAACACTTTCTGCATGCATTTAAACGAATTATCAATTATGACTGCTGGCAGTAGCCTGAATAAAGATATGTTGCAATAGATAGGCAGACAGCCAGCACAAATCTCCTCCCCTTGACCACTGAAAAGATTACAAACACATTAATTGGGAGTGAAACCAGTTAATGTGTGCAAAAAGCCCAGGGAATGAACCAGTGCAGATGAGAAGTATTATTCAAGTTTGTTGCATAGCATGGACAAAAGGCCAAAAAGGCATTGGCAGAGATGAGGAGAAAAAACATCATAACATGACATATTGCTCTGGATACAGAATTGAAACTACCAACCCCAAAAAGTTCGGACTTGGGACAAGGGCTTAAGCTAGGTCATAATTAAATTAACCAACAACTGAAAAACCATGATTTAAAAACAAAAACAAAACTAGTGTGAATTTCACGGAACATTATTCATAGACTTCAATATAATTTTTTATTACATGTAACAACCCAGGTTCAGGCTGCCCCTTCAGAAGGAGGAGAAGAAATAAGAGGGCAAGGAAGTTGTAAAGAATTAACCTCTCATAAAGCTAAAAACATCTTCCTAGACCCAAAATCCTTAATTAAAACATTTTAAAGACTAACTTAATCAACCCATTCACAGGCTTCTTTTGTTACTTACGCACATCCAGCTAGATCCTTAAACAATCTGTAAGGCAAACAATACACCACAATGAATTGATGAAATATGCATAAACTGCTAGTAGAAATCATTCAGACCAGTGTTTCCAGTAACCCTTGCACCACCTTTTTTTTTTTTTTGAGAGAGGGGGGGGGGGGGGGGGGGGGTGTGGGAAGAAGAGAGAGTAGGGGAGGGGGGAGATGTTTTACAATAAATCATCGTGAAACTCTACATTGTAAAAAGGCATTATAGCACATATTAATTCAGGCATCAGACTAAGAACAATACACTCTAAAAAGTCCAATGTAAGCACCACATACCATTAGTGCCCAAGAGAGGTCATCCCTTTTGATACCAAGATCCTGACCCCTTGGCTGTATAATGCAAAGAAAGAAACAATTTTCACATATCAATGACAGGAAAGAGTATGTGAAACAATAAAACCACTGGTGTGCATTCAGCTTACATGTGTAAAATGAACAGGAAAGTAACAGCTCAAAATTTCAAAAAGATCCCCAGCAAAACTTGCAAATGGACCAGATGTATCTGGAAACAGTTGCACAAGAACTTCAACAATATGAAACGTAAGCATCAAGCATTGAGGATCCTTTTCTGAATCAACAGCTTCCCAAATTCCATAAAAAAGCTCATCACCCTAGATGACATAGGACAGCCTAATTAATAAAAACATACAAAAAGGATGAAGTATGTTAAAGTAAGAGATACCATTGGACGACTATGATATCTCTAATGGAGGGTTTGGTGGCGCATATGTGTATGCTTGTGCGTGTGTCTGAGAGAGAGAGAGAGAGATTATAAAGCTCAAGTTTCATGCACAGAGAATGAAGCACAGTTGTGGCAAGGAGAAACAAATAAATGAATAATGCCAGAAACAACCCCATTTCGGGATAATCTAAATGATTTTAATATGGCATGACTAACAACTAGCTTACAGTTTTGGGATACAAACTTCATTTGAACTCAGTCTTGATATAAAAAATCCATTGCCAAAAGTAGACGTGTTTAATTCTAGATTTTACATTAGTCATATAAATAAAGTATCTGTGTGAGTGCAGTGTAGATGCATATGGAAACTAACAGCGATCAAATGGTGGGTCCAAAGGGTATTTCTTGTGGAGAAAGGGGACAAGTCTATAGTCGTCATGTTGAACAAAGTAACCCACGTGGTTTGTCATTGACCATAAAAATTCCGTCTCAAACTCAACAGCATTTATCTTAGCCTTAAGTTAATTTTCTAAGACACTCAATTAAACAGGTTTCAGGAGAAAGCATTGGACATCTTTCTATAGTAACAGGTATGAAAATAATTTCTTACTACAAAAAGAGGACAAGAAAAGTGGAATAAAAACGAGACTGGAAATGATACCATTGGAGTAACTGTATTGGGGTAGCGTTCTAACAGGCACTCCAGAAGTTCAAAGCAAAGCTGCAAGAACATTTTTATGGTAAAGTCAAAAACTTTGAAATTGTAATAAGGCGTTGTATTGGAAGGTATCTGGTGTAGATTTTTTAATTTGTCTCCATTAACTATGGCTTGAGAGCAAAAAAGAATTACCTTCCTATCATGCTGTCCTAAAGACTGCACCTGTAGGTTCTGTAAAAAAGACTCTGCAACTGCTTTGGCATCAGTGCTAGTAACCACACCAGCACTACTTTTCCTCCTCATCAGTGCCAAGCAACCAACAAGTGCACCACGTAAAGCTTTCCAATATGCCTGATATAAATATGATATCATCTATTATACTTTAAAATTACAGAACAGATATAATTCAAAGAAGACAATGAGGAAGTTCTGAAGGGAGTCAATAATTGTCATCTGAGGAAACACCTGTAAATTTAATGATCCTCTTTTCCTGATATAAATATGATATCATCTATTATAGACTCTTTTCCAGATTAGGTTCTACGGTTTGGTAGTTTCCAGACAAACTGATAAGAAACAACTGTAAACTAGTAAACCATGAGTAAAAAAGGCTATAATTTTCATCTGAGGGAAATTACACTAAAATCTCAAAAAATCTATATATCATATGAGGTAAAACTAAAATTCCATATATTAAGAGAGATAAAAATTAACAAAAAAGAATCTCAAGTGCAGAATGACAAGTAAACAAAACCCTTGGCCTTAAACCGATATAAACAGCTCTGGAATATCAAACCAGAGAGAGAGAGAGAGAGAGATGAGTAAATCTGTCTTTGGAATTGTTATTTCATAAATCATTAAATGCAACCACCTGAACATGTAACATGACCTCCTCCTGGAGAAAAATACACCATATCCATATGATGACGTTTGTATGTGTAAATTATTCATACCTACATTCACATGAATGCATAAATTAATTCATATGAAAATTCAACAGGACATACATAAATACAACGTAAATACATATGAAGATGTTTATGTGTCCAAACATATTCATACATACATTCACATGAATGCATACTATTAATTTCAACGGTACAAACCCTTTCTGAGATAATGAGCCTGACATTAGGGCTTGAACCTAGGGGTTTTTTTATATTTTTTTATTATTATTTTTTTTTATGAATAACCTTGAACAAGATTGAAGCTGTTCATGACCAACTATGTTTATTCAGAGTAGATGAGACTCACTTTTAAAAGAATAGCTATATGCTACTCTATCAATACACATGGGGAAAAATGCCAAAAAGGAACCTATCCAATTTCCAAAGTACATATCCACAAATATAGCACATCGACTTTATCAGAACTTGTCATTGTTGGAAGCCCCAAACACAATCCAAAAACACCACAGCTAAAAAATAGGAAATAATATGAAGGTGATTAACCAAATTCAATCTCCCTTCACACATCCCTATATATTGAGAGAGTAGACCAGAGATGTCCACTTGTCCTTATTTCCAGTATTATCCCTAATGATAGTCTACACATTTTGTGGGTCAAAGTGTCAAACAGTCACTTAGGGACAAAAAAGAAATTTTAACTAGTCCAACTCTCGCTAACCCACGATCGAATCAAAACAATCCCATGCTTCCAATATTGTCAAAATAACCTATGTTTCTGATTTTTACTCAAAATCAAAACAGGCCAATAATTTTTTTTTTAAATAGTAATAATGCTCATCTTTATCCAGGGCGGTTACATTTTTCATTTGAATTCTAACATTGTAACACCCACGTATTGTTGGAGTTCTCTAAATAGATAACTTCCAAGCCTTAAACCTTTTTTCATTCTAAAATTTAAAACTATATCACTTTTTATTATTATTATTATTTTTTATAGATGGACTCCATGTTTAAAACCCACAATTGGATATGATTTTTATTTTCCTGATTTCAGTTTTCCCTTCCTCCCCAATCCTTCCTACTCTCATTTCTCTCCTCTAACTCCCCAAACCTCCCCACAAAAATTAAAGGTCTTTCTGATGGTGACACAATACCTCGCATTTGAGAAAGGTACATTTCATTTGATATTGTTGTAGAGAAATACAAATGTTTTTTTTTTAATTGAAAAAAAAAGGAAGTGCCTCTGAACTTGTGCGTAGTGCGTGTTTAGAGGCTAGTACAATATCCATTCTCTCTCTCTATTTGTGCTATTTACATGATTAACCATGATGAAAACATTTGCAACCTCTAAATCAAGATCAAGTCACAAACCTCCTCTCTTGGAAAGACCCTTCCCCATGCCATCAAATCATGAAAAGACAGGCTTCAAAATAGTAACCCATTTCAGCAAGAGGAAGAACAATTAAGGAGGCAACTACAAAACCACCTAAATCAAACAATGTTTGTGAAATTTTCCTGGATTCATGTACCCACAGAGAAAGAATATAGAGGCCTTAAGCCTGAAGACGGACAAAAAGACTTCTAGTGTACAGTGTGCAAAGCAATCAAAGTATGATAGATTTACAGATTTTTGTGCAAAAATAAAATAAAAGTCTGATCTCCAATAAGAATTATTTTTGTAATTGACTCTTGATAAGAAAAAAAAAATTATTCACATAATTATGAAAAACATATGACTTAAACGTGTAAAGTCAATGGAGCAGAACCTGTCCAAGGCTCCGGGCACATCATAAAACCACATAAACCAGGTAGAATTTAAAAAGGAAACGGAAGTCATAAACTTGAAAGAAAACAAAGATCACAATCAGAAAATAACTTCCTACTCACCAATCTGTCAGTGAAGAACCCTATCAAGCTATGTAATGTAGCATTGTCTAGTGGCTTTGTTGCAAGACATGTAAGCACTTCTGCAAGAAGAAGGATACCTGGAAAAGAATACCACGTCTCAATAAATTGTCAGGAACTAATATCATTTTGGTTTAGGAATAAGAAAACCTATAAAAAATCTAGAGTTATATTGTTAACTTATAAGGCCCACAAGACCCCCACCCTCCCCTCCCTCCTCTACTTTTTCCAAGCCCATACCAACCAAAAGAGGGAAAAAATACAAAACTTTACCATGCAGATATCTACAAGGGACCATCACAAAGTTTATAACTGACACACACACGCACACACATAAATTTTCCATGTAAAGAAGTTGATGGGCATGTTAGGTCTCATTAAAGCACTACGTTGAAAACATTTTTACACTTCATGGTTTTAAGACATGAACACATCCAAGCATCAAAGCATCAGGCAAATCTCAACAAAGCAATACACTGATAATATTTTTACATTTCATGGTTTTAAGATTTGAACATATCAAAGTTTGCTGGGTCAGGGGGGCAACTCCCTAGCTCTGCCATTGTACAGTTGTATACTGAAAAATTCATGCAATCTACTCAAAAAGTGTAGCTGGCTAATAAAATTTTTAGTATTCAAATTCAAGCTTTAGCTTGATTTATTTATATACTAATTACCACAAAAAGAAAAACTACCATTCAATCCAACACCTCATAAGAGATGCTTAAAATACCTCTCGCACGAACGATGTTATCTGTAGTGGTCAAATACATCTGCATCTCCCTGACCTAAATTTTAGAAAATGATAAGAGACACAAACCAAAAAGTAAATAGACCGACAAGAGAATAATACTAAATAAACACAAATATTATATAAGAGAGGCACACCAGTCCTTCCATAGTTAATACATCATTCCTCACGACAGAAGCAATTTTGTCCAAGCTTGCAGCCTGTAGTGCACACACATATTGAGTGAATTCAACCTATCTCACAGCATAGCAAAACATAAATGAAATCTGACAAAAAAGTAGTATAACAATAAAACAACAAATTGAGTAATCAACAGAAATTGCCCATTTTGAATGAAGCAACTATCATAAAGCTACATTCAAATATTACTTGGATGGTCAATACACGCATGCACCCAGTGAATTCAAATCTTTCCCAGTTGAAATCAGAGAAAAGAACAAGAGTAGGAAAAAAGCAAATGTTGAGCAAGACTACCATGATCACATCCGTCTCTTTTTTTTTTGGATAACATAGGGAACCTTTCTAAAGAAGAGCCCTTTGTACTTATCTCTAGACAGTAAAACCTATAGGCAATTGCATGATCACATCACGTCCCTTCTCGCTATTCCTCTCCCTTATTCCATATCTTTATAGCTTACATCCTAAATCGTCGCATACAATTCTAACTTATAATTTATCTCTTTTGTGACCCACCTAACCTCTTGTTCTTCAATAGCCATGTAACCAATGGCATATTTTTCCTAAATTACATTAAATTTTGCATTTTCCAGGCAATGTACTCATGCTATCCAAGGCTTTAATTTCACACAAATAGTACTTATTCCAAAGAACAATATATGAAATATGGTGCCAAAATAAAACTTATATGGCCAAATAATCTCACACCCATCATATTTTTTTGCCATAACAACAATATAAAAAACAAGTTATTCAATATTTAACGACCCAGAACTTAGTAATTTAATGTTCTTTTTAAACTTTTTTCCCAATAATTATTTGAATTGTGCTAGCCTGAGCAGAGGGTTCATATTGAATTTAAACATAATTATGTAAATTAGTTCAAATTCCAAGGTTTTCTTTTAAAACTGATTTTCTAGGCAAGAAACACGGCACGAAACGAGATTAATAGTAAAAGATAGTAATAAATTTAACAATGAAAGGTGACGAATTTGGAGCAGAAGAAAGCAAAGCGTGAACCTGCTGAGTCGGGGAACGAGACGAGTCGACGAAGGACTCAATGAGATGACTCAATTCACTCGGTTCTGCCATTCGAATACAGAAGATTTAAGGGTTTTAGGAGTTTCAGAGAGAGTGAAAGAGAGGGTTTTGGGAGTTTGAGGAAAACGCGCCTACAGAGTCTATTAAAGCAAACAAAAGGACCAAAAGTTAAAGAAAGAAACGGTATATATTTTGATTCTGTTTTTTGTAGTATAATTTTGGTGTGCATGTCTTCATATATGCATTTAAAAAAAATATATATTTTTATTTTAATTTTTACACGTGAGTAATGATTAATACTGAAATTGTTTCGGTTGAAATTATGAAATTGTGTTTACAACTAATATTTTGTGTGTTATTCTCCAAAAAAAAAAAAAAAAAAAACTAAACTATACTAAAATAATGTGTGTATGATGTGTGGAACAGAGCTTTGGTTCTAACCACTAATATGAAAATGATATATACAATTGTCATTTGCAAGGTACATAATTCACTTAATTGAATTAACTAAGTGGGTCATATATATTGCACATAATGGGACACTTGTCATTTTTCTCTTGGTAGTTACAGCCCAAGGATCCAAACATATTTAAAACCAAACAATTTCCTGTTTTGTGTTAGACATTATTTGAACCCCAATTCTTTAAATATATATATTTTATAAAAAAAAAAAGAAAAAAAGAAAAAGAAAACCTATTCTAGTAAATTAGTAATGAGGCTCTTCTTCCCTCCTTTTTCGAATATTTATTTTATTAAAACTGCTATAAAAAATCGGAATATTTTTATTTTAGATGTGGGATCAGGAAAGTAAGCTCAACATGTTAAGAAAAACTGGTTTTTTGGGCTAGGGAAGCACATATATGTTTTTAAATTTTTTTTTTTGGGATAATTCAATATGTGGAGGAGGAAATGTATGTTTTGAACACAATTAAGCTCTCATAGTAAATTTAGCCTATTGTTAAATTTGATGGCTATGATATAAAAAGAATAATAATGATGTGTCATTTTTTATATATAGCTACACGTTGTCAATGTGAGAAAGTCAGAGGGCAGAAAGTGTCCAAGTTGTGGATGAGAATGAGACTAGATTTGGAGTGAAACATATGTCATAGAAAACTAATACTCATGCACCTACCCCAAATAGTGACTAAAGGACTGAAGGACATAATTCTAGACATAACACGTAAAAAAAATAAGAAAACACGTCTCAAAGGGGAAGCTTATTCATATAAGAACAGTTCTGTGTACATAACCAGTTCTATACATAGTGCAAGGATGCACCTCGCATGACATCCCACAAAAGATGTGGCATGGAACTTTGCAATAGCCAATAGTTAAAACATAGTGTGCTGTTTCTGTATCACCGTGAATGATAAATTTATTCAAACAATGAGATAAAAATAATTCCAACACAATACTAACAGCATAAGCTAACACCATTGCAGACCTCTAGCCAATCCTTCTTTTCATAACCCAATGAGCTCTCACAATCTAACAAAACATCTTCAAAAGACTAATATAAACCAAAAACTGTGGGGCTGTTTAGCTTTTCCATTACAAAAATTGAAATTTGTGCATAGTCCTTGTGCTGTCCCACTGGTGCTCATGTGTGCTGTAGTTACTCTCTGGACACATGATTAGTGAATATGACGCCACCAAGAGATACATGCATCATAGGTGGTACTGATATATAAACCAATTATAGAGCCTCGAAATACGACCAACATACAACATGATCCACCATTTACAATCAAAATTAAAGAAAAAAGATGTGCTTTCTAGCTCAAATCACACTCATTTAACTTCCATCATCACAATAGGGCTTATCCAGTTCTGAGCAGTATATTGCAGCACAGACGCATTATAACAAAGCTAAGGAGTGGATACTACTTCAAACTTTGTCCACAACTCTTTCTTTAGAGTATTCTCATCCAGATGTTTGCCTCTGTGAATCACACTTTTAGGTTCCTTCCACATTGAGTGTTGTCTATAAATTGTAAATTGCCACCAAGGTGTTCTGTAGAAAGAGAGAAACTCATATTTTTGAATGGGAAGAACAGAAAGTCTAAAACAAAAAACAAAAAACAAAAAAAAACCATACCTTGTTTACAATATTTGCTACTTTGTAGAAGGCCACATTGGATATTGTCTTCCTTTGGTGAAGACAAGTTTATTTGCTGATTGGAAATGTGTCATTATAGGCATCTGCCAGCCATCAGCTACATTGTTCATTGATTTCTCATCAAGTGCCTCTAGTAAGACACAAGTTTTAGGAGGGCACATGAACCAACCTGGTGATGCTTCTAACTTTTGCTTTCCTGTTCCAGGTTTATAAGACTGCTGAATCCCAAGAGCTCCAGAAGCCTAAAAGTGAGACCCTCAGAAGCATCACTGGCAGAGGATGTGGAAAGTGGGGAACTACTGCATTGAAACTGGAAATGGAGCGGCCTTATAGGTTCAAACAAAACACAAGACTTAGGAGGTAACATTTCAAGCATTGATTTTTTTTTTCTTTCCAAAACACAACTGAAGATACAAATACAGATTCAAACCGTAAAGTTTTAATCATTTCAATGGCAGCAGAATAAGAAGGCTTACTTGGAGTTGGCGTTATAAGAATTCTTTCAAGTAAATCATTATTTATATCTTATGAAATAGTACCAAAAGAATTAATGATGGGCCCTGATGTTTGGGCAATAATGTTTTTGATGTGGGGAGAATTGTGAGCAGAAAAAGTTGTCTACCTCTCTTAATAGTGCAGTCAGCACACCATAATACAAGGGGAGGAGAAATCACGAATTGAACTTATTTTGTCATGGGCTGTCAACAGCATCGCTTTCAACTTCATTAGTCGAAACTACTATTATATTTGCATCAACCAGCCAACTGATTCTCACTCTACAGGATTAGAGTGCAGCTTCTGAAATCTGGAGAACCATGGCTGCATATCTAAGAAAATGATAATCCATATCAAGGGGGAAAAAATTATGCAAGTGTGATCTAACATACGTAGGAATATGGATTAACCTTTGAAGAGGAGAGTAGTTTAGACAAGAAATATGTGAATGATTCAATCTCTTTTCTCCTTTGTTTGCACAACAAGCTATATAATTAGCAATAAATCAAAAAAACAGTTGTATTTTTATATTTTATTAACAATCGTGTGCTTAAAAATATTTTATCTAATATGGTTTTAGAGGCCCCAACATATGACATCATAGATAATCGGTCCCCTATCCAGCATTCACATAATATCTAAATTTTCTGTTTATCTTTTTGCTGTGAAGGTTTTGCACTAATGATTAATATTAAATGATGCATGGAAATTTAGGAAAAATCGATAAAAAAAATGCCAGGATAGAATTCTGACCCCAGTCTCTATATATGACATGACATAAGCATTGGATGGTAACAAACCTTGTGTGAGTCTGCAGCTAGCATCTTGAAGAGCCAGAATAGACTCAATGTAATTCTGTAAGAAACTTGTTTCTGTAGTGGTCTCTGCATGAAGAGCCACCTCCAAGTGGTAAAGACAATCGGCTGAAGAAATTGGAACCATTTTTAATCAAAATACAGGTAAATAAGTGATCAGCCTACTAGCACAAATGCCCTGTCATATTAACTATAAGACCTAGCTTTCATGTACGTTCACATGCATCTACTAATCTAATAATGGGATCCATTACACACAAACAGACCCACATGAGCAACGAAATTTACAACCAAAATTAAAGAAAAAAGATGTTTTTTCCAGCTCAAATCACATTCATTTAACTTCCATCATCACAGGAGGCCATATCCAGTTCTGAGCAGTATATTGCCACAAATGGATGAGTACATCTGTCTTTCTCTTTCTCTTAAAAAAGTCATTGGTTCTTACACTTTCTTAGCAACCAAACAGAACTTGGATCATCCAAAAGTCAACATCTCAAAAAGCCCAAACTCACTCACTGATGCTCACATAAATCCTGTCAAATCAAATAGTGAAGAATCAGAAATGAGTAAGTTTATTGACATTGTCAAGATATAAAGCAAATTAAAATTGTTTGCCACATTTTCATTTTTCTTGTACAGAACCCAAGAAACAAACAGGCATATCTCTCTATTTTGTGTCACTGTGAGTGTTAGTTATACCTGGTGCAAGAGAGAGAGGAGATTGGACTGAAGGAGCAAAAGGTAATCAAGCAGATCGTCTTTACACCACTTATGAGATCTCTTCTTCAAATTCACAGCTTCAAGAACCTTCCACCATTGTTGGATATGTCTCTCAATGCCTTTCTTCTAGACTTCGATTTCATTTCATTTTTCATTGGTCTGATAAGAAATTCACATGCCTTGGGGTTTAAACTCATAAGACCTGTAAGTATTGTAACATTGAAGTTTGATGATTAATTAGCAACTTCATTTTCAAGTCCTCAACGATCGAGGATGCATTAGTTTGCAGTTTGGATAAGTGCCTAGCTCACCTTTCATGTGTCATACCATATGCAAGCTTTGCTGTCATTATGATATGATACAAGAGTTTCTTTTGTAGGCCTTCGTCAATGTATGCTCACGACTTGAATAATTTCCTAATCACAAATAATGCTTCACTTGATACTGGAATTTGATGATTGTTATAAATAAGAATAAACAAAATATGATAGGAAAAATACAGATTATGACAAGAGATTAATGCATACTATGTAACATGAAGCATACACAATAGGTGGGACAAAAACTGGATTCACATGTTTTTTGTTTTTTATTTCTAAGAAATTGTATAGTGAATAAAAAACTGTCATCCTAATTGATAGCCTCAGCATGACTTTTTTTATATAGGAGGTAATACTAGATTTACACAGTTTGTTCATAGTAATATTGCATTGTTATTTTTTATTTTTATTTTTTTGATGAATGAAGGTTATATTAACAAGGAACAGAGTAACAAAGCACACCTAGTACATTGAAAGAGACACGAAAATATGATTGAGAGAGTAATGTAATACCATTATACCACACTCCCATAGTAACATAAGAAAGAAATTTATTTACCAATATTGTTATTTAGTTATTATTTTTTGAGGAAATTTTGAAGGAAAAATAGAATATTTTTAATAGATATAAAAGAAAAAGATAAAGAAGACAAGGTGGAAGAAGTTACCCGAGAATTAATTTTTCCTTGATTGATCATCCTGTTCCACTTATTAATGATAATAAATGTTCGGTAATTGGTCTCCTATCTCCCTTTGGCAACGTTGGCTCAGATTTGGACTGTTCTGGATATGCAATTGCTTCAATGTAGCTGTAGGAAGGAAGTCTGGCAGCGAAATTGAACTATTTGTCAGATTTAGGTCACAAATCTGCCAAATTTATCTACGTTATTGTTTATTTTTTGTGGAAAAAGAAAGAAAGTAAAAAACGAAGAAGACAAAGTGAAAGAAGTTACCTTATCTGAATGGATGCGACTTGCAGAGCCCCAATCGAACTGAGATTCAAGTTTGCATTGGACGACCATCTCTTCGCACATATGTCCAATCAATCCAGATGTTGGGTATGTGAGAAATCTTGGGCCATTGATCTCCTATCTCTGTTTGGCAACATTCACTGAGAATTGGACTCCTACAAATGTGCAGTGTCTTCAATGGAGTTGTAGGAAGGAAGTCTGGCAGCGACTTCAGCTTGGGGCAATTCCAAATTTCTAATTCCTGAAGACGTGGCATAATAGTGATAGTAACACCACTTTCTTGTGCTTCTTCTTCTCTCATTGTTCCTCCAATCCCATCCCATTCTTCCCACTCTTTCATATTCCAAATTTCAAGAGACTTTAAATTAGGGAATAAGACAAGCGGAGAAGAAGAAGAAGATGATGTCGATCCCTTCTCTTCGTCTATCTTGTTGTTGTTGTTGTTGTTGGATTCTTCTTCTATTCCCAAAAATTCAACGCCCACCTTTTTCACTCTATGGCCTTCCCCCGATATCTTTAATGATTCGACCAACAGCAGCTTCCCTAAAGGGGGCAAATGCTCTGCGTCGTTATCCAGTTTGAGATAAAGTGTTTTCAATCCGGATAATGTTCCCAACATCATCCAATTGGAAATTCTACAATCGACAGACAATTTCTCTAACGAAGTTTTCTCAAGGAAGTTGGGCAGTGCCTTTAGCTTTGGGCAATATAGAATAACCAAATTCTGAAGAAGTGGCATTATACTTATTAAAACAGAAGCACCACTTCCTCCTTCTTCTTCTCTCCTTTCTCCCATCCCATCCCATTCTTCCCACTCTTTCATATCCCAAAATTCGAGAGACTTTAAATTAGGGAATAAGTCAGGTGATGATGTTGATCCGTTCTTCCCATTGGCTTCTTCTATTCCCAAAAATTCAACACCCACCTTTTTCACACTGTATGCAACATCTAACTTTAATGTTTCGAGGAACTTCAGCTTCCCCAGAGGAGGCAATTGCTCTAAATTAGGCCACTTCCAAAGCTCAAGCCTTTTCAAATTGGACAAAGACTTCATCCAATTAGGATACACTCTACCCATGCAGTTATCAATCTTTAAAATTTCCAAGTTTGAATGTGGCTCTAAGGCTTTAAGAACGATTTCATCATTCCTTACACTCTCAATCTCCTCAACTTCCTCGTCAAACGATAGCCTCAACTCACGGAGATGTTTCCTATCTTTAAGCTGTGCATTCTCAGCCTCTTGTACATCTGTTACGTTTTCCAAGCCTTTTATTGTAAGAGACCCTTTAAGGTGGTTTAGATTCTTCAATTCTCCAAGTTTACATCCGTCAATATCATCTATACCACCTATTATGAATTTCTCCAATGTTCTAAGAGAACTCAATCTTCCAATCCCTTTTGGAAAGGGTTCGGTCAATTCATAACAATCATAAATAAGAAGATGTCTTAATTTAATCAGTTTACCCATTCCTTGGGGTAATTTTGTAATTTTCATACAGCCTCCAATATTCAAAGTTTGTAAATTACATAAATTACACATTGTTTCAGGTAATTCTTCAATTCTATCATTTCTTGATAGATCGAGCAATCTTAGATGTATAAATTTTTCCACTTCATTTGGAAGTTCCTTAAAATTACCATCTTTCAAAGTCAATACCCGTAGGCATATCAAATGCTTAGATAAATCGAGTGGGAAGATAGTCTCCCACCACCGTAAAGTGAAAATGAGAGTGCGTACATTTTTTGCATTATACATAGACATAGGAAATTGTGTTTTCTCCATTAATTCAAATCTCAAATGGCGAGCACTTTTACAATTTGTCCCCAACTCTTTGTCACCATCAATTGTGACATATTCATTAGTTGTTGTCATTGATTGGGTAAAGTCGTGCACTATATCATGCATTTTGCATTTTATTATCTTATCATTATCTTCGTCTCTCTCAAAATCTTGGAAGAAAGAGTGCATGATTAATCTTTCAAAGTACTCTTCTCCTACAATTTCCATCTCTATATTTGGTTTTACACCAAGATATCCTTGTGCCATCCATAGGTAGATCAACTCATTTCTAGAAAATAAATAATCCTTTGGGAAGAGGGCACAATATAAGAAACAAGATTTTATTGCTAACGATTGTTCATAATAACTCAATAACAATGGCCCTAAAAGACCCTTTTGAACATCTTCTGACTCCCACAAATTACTCTCCAAAATATCCTCCCAATCTTGTCTAGTTGTCTTGTTGTGCATGAGACTTCCTAGAATCTTTGCAGCAAGTGGCAAACCTTTACACTTATTAGCTAGTTTTTCAGCAAGGTCTGTCAATTGCTTACATTGATTTTTATTTTTATCAGCAAATGCTATTTTATTGAATATTGACAAGCAATCTTCCATAGATAATAATTCTAATCTAATGTTATGGTCACTATGTACCATACTCGCGACTCTCTCATTACGTGTGGTGACTAGAATGCTACTACCTTGGGCTCCATTTTGGAGTGCAAGGCTCAATGGCTTCCAATCATTAGTAAAATTTTCAGTCCACACGTCATCTAAGACAAGTAAGAACTTCTTGCCCTCAATCAAATCCCAAATTTCTGAATGTAGCCTTTGCAATTCATTGAAGTTAGTGGAACGACCTCCTTGTTCAATGATTGCTTTGGCAACCCGACATTGGTCGAAAGGATGGGAAACACAAACCCACATTTTTGTTTCAAAATGAGTCCGCACCTCAAGATCATTGTAGGCTAGTTGGGCAAGGGTGGTTTTCCCAATACCACCCATGCCTACTATTGAGATGACATAGGGATTTCTTTCAATTTCACGACCCTTGCCCAACAGGGTCCTCACTAGATCATCCCTATGCTTTTCACGGCCTATATTATCAGACACATCAACAAAGGAAGTAGTTATCGATCGCTTAACTACTTCATTGCTACTAATCGACCCAAGCCGAAACATATACGTATCTTTCTCTTTGGCAATCTCTTCTAATTTTTCATTCAGTTTTTTAATCTTGTGAGCAATGCCACTACGATGAACAAGCTCCTTAAGTTTAACGAAAAACCCAGAAAGGCAGGAGATGCAGGACCATACCTTAGCAGTTGCAGCGGTAGTTTCAGCTTTTTCTTCTTCCTCCTGAATCTTGGATTTGATCATTGCAGTTTCCAGCTCATCCAGTACATTGTCTATGTCATAGGCTGCTTCTTTGAGCTTATCTAACCAACGTTTCACAGCTGCCTCCATCACTTGTCTTTTCTCAGCATCCTCGAGCACTGCCTGGATGTCACCAAGAGTGCTCTCAAGCTTTTGGACTTCTTTGTGTAAACACAGGAACGAATTCAGCTCTGGCCATGCCCCTTCAGCAATAAGTGAACCCGACTTTTCCAAGAGGCCAGTAACTAGAGCCCCCAAGAGGCCAGTAACTATAGCCTCAGCCATGCTTGGAGATTGAATAAAACAAGAAACAAGAAGTGGAAATGGTAATTGATGGACAAAAGGAGCAAATGA
Organism: Quercus glauca; assembly: GCA_023736055.1. Taxonomy (NCBI): domain Eukaryota; kingdom Viridiplantae; phylum Streptophyta; class Magnoliopsida; order Fagales; family Fagaceae; genus Quercus; species Quercus glauca. Next base: position 21,531,458 of record CM043319.1, on the reverse strand, counting down.
AATAGCTAGCAATGCAGAGCTTTGCTTGTGCTTCTGTTGTCCTCTTTTCAGCATTTATATTCCAAGTTTTTTTACTTTTCGGTCCTAACCAATACTCCAATAGACTACTCATCTAACGGTCCTAACCAACACTCCTCTAGACCACTCAGCATTATGGCATCCGCATTAATAAATAGAATGGCTTTCCCACCGGCTGCTGTTGTCCTCCTTTTTAGCATTTAAATTCAGAGTTTTGTTACCTAACGGTCCTAACCAATATTCCAATTGACTACTCAGCTATATGGCATCCACTTTGTTACCTAATAGCTTTTTCAGATAGTTTGTTACGTAAGTTAAAATTACGTTTTCAATTTATAAAAACACACAATGCCCTCTAATAAGTAACATAAACTACATTTTAAAAAATTTAGGGTAAATTATGTATTTGTTCTATAACCTTTTGGTTGTGTTTATAATTTGTTTTGTTTTGTTTTGTTTTTTTTTTTAATATATGTTGATGTGCCAAATACATGTGTCTGTTTATGTGGCATGAAAATAATATTTTATTTTAGCCGTTAGCCATATTAGCATTTTCCATCCACCACTTAATGACATAATTATTTTGACACAATACCAAAAGATTGGAAACCAAACTGGCACATTTGAAAGGCCAGAAACCAAATTGACACAAAACGTAAAGGTTATCAACCAAATACATAATTTACCCCTTTCTATTTTTACCCTATTTCCTTTTATGTTGTCAACAAAATGTATATATATGCATTTAGATGTGCTTTTATATATACTAGTAAGTTTCCTGTGCGATGCACGGATAATGTTATAATGTTTTATGTAAATTTATTTTTGGAAAATATTATACATATATTATAGCATATTTATTATAAAACTTTATTAGTAATGAGTTCATCATAAAAAGTAACAATTATAAATTGCACACATATATCTATTATAATTATTTTGTTTAAGTAATGAGCAATAATGAAAACAACTTGGAGTAATATTGTATAATAAAAGTTGATAAAAGCATATTAATTCATTCTATATTATTGATTTTTATTATGTGATGTAATAAAAAGCTTCATTACGATTTTTTTTTTCTTTAATGCTTTGTTATTGTGGTATGGTGACACTTGTTGTCATTATTAGTTTCTCCATCTTCAACATTTGAAATTTAGTCCGTCCATATTTGTTCAATTTTTGAGCTTTCATCATTTTTTCCTTTTGTTGCATCATTTGTGTTAATTACTAATGAATTGGCACCGAGAGATTATTGATTAGATCTTACAAAGTTTGGACTTTGTCGCTAAGATTTTTCATAGGTATTTGCATTTATATTAAATTTCAATGATGTGACAGTTTTTTGTAAATTTTTATTTTTGTTAATTTTGGAATAGTGTAGCAAAAAGAATTAACATAGCATGTTGAATTGTGTTTTTTTTTTCTTCCATACCTTTTTATCATTTGAAGGTGCATTAAAAATCTTAGCAACTATATAATTTTCAAAACCATCTTTTAGATTGAATTCATTCAAATGAAGTAGAGAAATCCATTTTTTTTTCTAATTTTTTTTTCCAAATAACGTGAGATTCCTTCTCCAATATCAATATTTTTACAATAATTTAAATAAGTTGTACCTTAGTTTATTTTTTAGCAAGATCTCAACCTTGTAGATTTTATTTAGGATTTTCTCAGCATCTCGATCAAATATCACAAACTTTGTTTTGTTAGTTGCATTAAAAACTTCAATTTGAATCCTATATCTAAAGAGTTTGCAATTGTATATATATAGTAGTTATAGTGAGATAAATATATTATAAATATTTGGAGAGTATGTAGTTAATGTGAGTGCCTCTAACTTTGGGATAGAAAGATTTATTTTTGTTTTACATTTTGCACACCAAAATGATCCTGTTTGTAATTTGACATTTCTTTCACAAAGTACGCTCAAAATGTAATACCAACCCATTGTTGTATCAATGTTATTTATTATTATAATACCCTAGCAATTCACATCTTGCAATGAACTTTGAAATTAATATGTATTTTTTTTAATGTAAATAATATGATCTATTATTATTTTTATACATAAATGATGAGTATAATTTGAAATAATTAACAAACCTTTTTCGTAGGATCTCATTCAATGCATTTTATCTTTATTATTGTCTTCATATTATTTAAAGATAAATCCTCCTATGAAAATTGTTTTGCATGTATTTTTGGTATTTCTTGTATAGGATCATGTTTTTTACCATTCCTATCATTTGAATTTTTTTTAAAGAAAATATTAGGTTAATGGCATTTTGTGAGATAGTATATGCTCTTTATTAGACTTTTTTGTTATTATAAATTTTAGAAATATGCACTTGTCAATTATTTCAACAGCTTGAGGGATCTCAAGATTTATATATTTTTGTTGCACTGGTCGATGACAGAGAATTTGTCTGCATAAATTGCATAGACAAAAGCATATTGAATTGAAATTGGGGAAAAATGATGAGATATTTCATGAGAATGAGATTTTCTAGAAGTATCATCTATACATGGGAGAGGAAAAAGAGAGTTTGTAGAGGGTAAGAGTTTTTGCTTTGATTTACACGTGGGAATGGTCAAACTTGGGTCATAATATGTAAGGTAAGAATTGGACCTGAGTTTTTCATAAGGTTTGGTCTACTTTTGAAAGGTAATCAATTTTATAGTGAATAACTTTTGGTCTAATTGGTCTAATTGTCAAAAACAACTCATATCAATTTAATAGTAAAAATAAGTTACTATGATCTATTGGATAACAATAAAAAAAACTTAATAAAAAGAGGTAAAAAATGCTAAATTTATATAATAGTAAAAATAAGTTAGTATGATTTATTAGGTAATATTAAAAAAAGGTTAAATGCAATAAGTTACTATGATCTATTGAGTAACAGTAAAAAAAAAAAAACTTAATAAAAAGAGGTAAAAATGCTAAATTTATATAATAGTAGAAATAAGTTACTATGATTTATTGGGTAACAGTAAAAAAAACTTAATGAAAAAAAATAAAAAAAGTTAAATGTAATATTAGAGTGCCACGTGGCAGGACCTCATGCACTCTCACATGAGATCTCTGCTTTTATATATGTATTGATTTTTTAATTTAATAATTATAAAATAGGGGAAATTTGAACCCTAATTCTCTTAATTAAAAAAAGAGAGACTATTCCAATGATACTCTTCCTTCCTTCGTTGATTATTTATTTATTGAAACTACTATTAAAATGAGAAACTGTTGTTGCAGACTATGTGAAGTGCACACATTGTGCAAACAACACTTGAAAATCACATGTTCAAAACCCAATTTTAATTATAAATTTGAAATGGTGAAATCTTGCCTTGAAAATATGATATCATAATTTAACTAAATTCGTGTTTTGAACCCAAGATTGCAACTAACATAACACACACACACCAGTGTGTAGTTACCAACACCCCATAAAGTAAAGAATTTTTTATTTTAGGTGTGAGACTGACCAAAGTAAGCACAAAATGTCAAGTAAAATTGGTTTTTTATTTTTATTTTTTATTGATAAATTGATATTTGGAGAGGATAGATTTGAATCCTTAACATCTCTATTGAAAATATCAAGAAATACTAATTGAGCTACAAGGATCTTGATCGCATGTATGCATATGCCTTTTGTTTGCTCCACTTTCATTCCAAAAGTTGTGGATATTATGGTTTGGATATCATAAATTTGAAAATTCTTATTAAATGCTCATTATGCACATAATCCGTACACACTCCTTTGAAAACCTGATTTCACAATTTTAATACGGATTGTGTGCATTAGTGAGTTTGTATAATCATTGCTCTAGTTGGGTTGTTTCGGTTTTTCACTACAAAAAATGAAATTTGTATTTGTGTATAATTCATTGGCTGTCGCATTGGTGCTCATTGCTCAAATGTGTAGTTACTCTTCAGATATGCTTTTTTAATTGAAATGATTACCAATAGATATTCCAAAAGATGTTACAAATCAGATGGACCACATGTATTATATCAATAAATAAATAAAATTATGATCAGTGCCAAAAAGTACCACCAAGAGATTCATGCATCCTAGGTGTGGTACTGGTACATATATAAACCAATTACAGAGGCCCTGATAGGCCACAAACTGAATGACCCCTTGTGATTAAATCAATTAATTAATTAGCCAAGTTATTAATTAATCAATTTATCATGCAATTGCGTGGCAGCACAAACAAATCACCAAAACTAAATATGCAGCGGAAAATAAATAACACGGTGATTTGTTCACGAATGGGGAAAACCCTAACGGCAAAAACCCCACCGGGTGATTTTCAAGTCACCACTCCCGAAACTCCACTATTATCAAATCAAGCGGTTACAAGTAAAGGAATCCCAAGTACCTTACCAACCTACAGTTGAACCCTTACCCCAATACCTAATTGGACTTGATCTGTAGTGACAGTTCCCCTTTTGATGCACGGCTCCCAAGTACGTGACTAACCAGATGCGCAGATCCCAGTACGTGACTTCAAACACCAACTTTAGGAAGAGAGGTTGGCTGCAGAGTTCTTCAGATCATCCTATGCAATGAAGATCAGGAAGATGCTTGGTCACAAAACCCTACGGTGCACAATACACAGCAACTTCTTGAAGAAGATGAACTAGGTTAAGAACTTCGTCTTAGAGCACAATTTGCTTGAACAAGGATTGCTCAATGCTTATGCAACTTGTGTCTATGTTGACGGCTCTTAAAACACTCCTTAAATATGTTTAGGGTTAGAAGAAAAGAAGGCCCAAAAACACATTCACAGATCCCAAGAAAATCAGATTGGAATTCTGACTTTTTAATTCTCGACAGATAGCAGGTGTCGAGGTAGGTGTCAAGCAGGTGTCGAGATTTAAAAATTCTGCACTTCAACTTGCTTTTTCTTGGACAGACTTGATGACTTCAACACTTGATCTTGAAACATAGTTTCTTGAAGTATTAAATACACCTAGAACTACCCAATTACAAGTAGAGTGCGTTTTGTCAAAGGATTAGCCAATTTACATAAAGTATGACATATGTTCTTAACATGTGAACACATATGTCCTAACAATCTCCCCCTTTGGCAATCCATGACAAAACCACAACAAACAAATGAACATATGAGAGAAGTCATAAATCACTCAACTCATATTCACTTGTTAAATACAATAAAATCTATCCTAACACAAACTCTTGAAGAACTTTGCAAAAAGAGAGTTTATGGCAAGTAGACTTTGACAACCTGTATTTCTGAAACACTTTTAAACAAAACTCATCAAGGCATATTGTGTGAAACAGAATTAACTAGATTGCATACAAATATAAAGAACATGTGTATAAAGAAAGAAAAGAAACAACACATGAAGAGATAGGTGAATAAGAAAAACATACATCCACATATAGAGAAAGATAAGTACAATGTATGTAAAATTGATATACAAGACCAATGTATCTATAAAGAATGAAAAGAAAAGATACATCATAAGCCTCACTACATCCCTCAGAAGTATGAACACTCCCCCTATCAAAAATGTCCTATACTAACTCTCCCCCTAAGATGACTACTCTCATAATCCAAAACTACTCCCCATTTTTGTCACGAGTGACAAAGGGTAGAGTGTCATGTAGACATCTCATCAGTAGAGCTAGCATCTCCATCATCATCTGAAGCATCATCGTCATCACTATCATCATCATCATCCTCAGCATCAGAATCTGAAGCGGCTGGAGGAGGTGGTGGAGGAGAAGCCTCAGAAGCAAAACCACCCATGGTCGCCTGCCGTCGTGCAATACTACCAACACGAACGTTCACCTGATACAACTCAGTGGTGAGTGTATCGAGGCGAGCATCCATGCGCTGCAGCTGCGCTATGATATCTCCAAGAGATACATCGCCTGAAGAAGGAAGAGGAGCCGATGTAGAAGGAGCAGATCTGGATGGAGCCGAACGGGAGGGCGGAGTGGAATCCGGCTGTCTCGACCTGAACTGTGCCTGACTACGTTTTACGGTAGCGGCATCTATGGCAGATATGTGTGTGAAGTGGTTGGACACAGGGAAAGGGATGGAAAAATGGCGTAGTATCCTCGTGATAGCGGAAGGAAAGATGAGCTTATCACGGGACGCCGCATTTAAATGAACATCTATGATAGATAGAATGAAGTGAGAAGGAAAATCTATTGTGAGATGCTCAAGAAGAGATAACAAAAATCGAGCACGAGGCTCTGTGATAGAGTTATAATGAGATAGAGGATGAAGTACAAAGGTCATCACCATGTTAAGGAATCTAGGACCTTTAGCAAAAGGTCTATATGATGTGTATTGATGCTCACCCCATTCAGAAGGGCTCTCACAAAAAGCAGAAATGAGCTCATCCTTGGACACAGTCCTTAGTCGCTCACATGTAGGATAGTCAGGAAACTCTATCCTAGGGACATGAAGCACATCCGCAACCAGCTGCGGTGTGACAGCAATGCGCGTACCTCGAACGTGAGTATGAAAGAGAGGTACTAAACGATCAATCCCGTACATGTTGGAGTAAAACTCCTGAATAAGTACGAGAGGACAAGTAACCGGGACGTCACACAGTGACTCCCATCCCCTACTGTGAATGACAGAGGGAAGGTCAGTGTCGGCGAAGTCCGCCAAAACAACGTGGCGTTCCGAATGAACACCTCGTTTAGAAAAGTTCTCAGTAAACGCCTTTTGGGCATCTACATCACGGAATCGAAGAGTATGAGGAGCAGTATCAGAAGATGAGGAAGCTCCAGAACGCAGAGGGTTCCGAGCAGGAGTGGATTTACGTTTAGGTGCCATAGACGCAACTAACGTAAAAGAATGAGAAAAGAGATAGAGAGGGAGACAATCAAAAAAGTCCCAAACAGTTCAAATATGACAATATCTTGAACAAAATGGACGTATGCATGGGAATGCATGGTCATGTGACATGCAAACATAAAAAGCATCATGGGCTCAGCCCAATCCAATCCTAGCAGCACACATACAAGAATCACACAACTAAATGCATGAAAATATCATTCTAATGCACATGGAATGCAATGTATGACATTTTAAACACTTTTCATTGAAAAACCAACCCAAAATTTCAATAAAAACTCAATGATTTTGAAAAACCCCAAAGTTTTCAAAAACTTCAAAACCTAAGTTTTAAAAACATGAAATGCATGAAGAGTGAAGGATAAAAAGATCATACCAGGTGATTTGAAGCAAGGAAGTGCCAAAAATCACGTTGGATGAAGGTTGGAGTGAAGAAAAGTTGTCAGGAAGTTGAACCGCCTCGGACAGATCGAAGAGAGATCGAGAAATGAGAGAGAAATCGCGATCGCAGCTTAAATAGGCACCTCAGTAAATCTCGACAGCTGAGGTGTCGAGAGGTATCGAGGATGCTGTCGAGAAGGTGTCGAGAAAATTGCCTTCGACAGCTAAGGTATCGAGGAGGTATCGAGGTACCAAACAGCTGAACCAAAACCAGAAGCTCGATCGATCGACTAGGTGTCGAGGAGGTATCGAGGAGACAGAGAAGATCTCGATCGATCCATCAGGTGTCGAGGAAGTGTCGAGATTGCGATAAGAAAAAGGCTTTAGAGGCTCGACAGCTGACCAGGTATCGAGGAGGTATCGAGAAGGTGTCGAGCCAGCAGAGAAAAGCAGTTTTTCGAGATGTGAAAAACACAGACATGAATGCAATCAAGACATGCACCTCAACCATGATCCAACCAACATAAAAAGCTCTCAAAAATCATCTCTCAATGAAAATTTAAGCACAAGGATCTCCCAAAAACACACACACACACTAAACAAGTCTAACCAATTTTATATTTCAAAAATAAGTCATGACAGTTTAGTTAGCATACAAAAGCACATGTAAAACCTTTGTGATGGCCAAATCACATTGTACCTGCACATGTATCAAAAGTAGCAAAGAATATTGCGTGTTGTGTGTGAAAAACATCGCAAGATTGCATATGTGTATACATGTTATGACGATCTGAGATATGAGAAAATAACTTTAACTCACACACAATCATAACTGTTTGATGGGGACTATCACCTTTGAGGTACATCCTATAACTCCCACATCTCCTAGAATACACGCTTGCAACCATTTTTAAAGCATTTTAATCTTTTTGCTTTTTATTTCTTTGCATATTTTCTTTTTAAGCATATCATACATGGGCTTATGAGAAAGAAAAGAAATACCCATTGATATTTGACATTTCAATTTTGCTATGCCTAAGCACACAAATGTCATTGACATCACACTTTTGCTATGCCGAAACATACAGATGTCATTAATGATTGGCGGGCAACAGTGGTGAGATGGTTATTTATGCCTTTCTCTTAGGATTTTCTAGTCCTACCCGTCAAAAAGAGTGATATGAGTGTTAAGTCTAAGAAATAACCTAATCTTACTCATCACAAACACGAGCCACAAAGCTCACTTGCTTAGTTGTGCATAAAGATGCTCATCTAAGCTACAAGAGATACAAAGTTTAGAAAACTTTGTTTCATTGGCCATTTAAGGTACACAAGTACCAAAGTACACAAAACACACACTGTTTTTGTATTTTTCAATTTTTTTTTTTATTTTATATCAAAAACAAAAAAAAACGAAACTGAAAATAAACAAACAAAAACATGTTAAACAAACATGAAAGCATGAAAGAAAGATGCTTATGCATGAAGGCATGATAGAGAGATGCAGATGCATGAAAACATGATTTCAAAAGCAGACAAGAAATCAAGCAAAGAAAGTCCTACTTTAGATAGAAAGAATTAAAGCAGAGGACAAACAGAAAAGACAATTAAGTCTTAGGATCCTTTATCACCCACACAGCACGAGTCTTTGGCCGTGAAGATGAAAAGGCACGTATCCTAGTATGATTACTAAAGGACATAGAGGAATTAGAATTCCCCTGAAATTGAGTCAAAAAGCTGAAAGCTTTTAATAACTCACCAAGAATAGGTACAGAGCCTTTAGACAAAGGATGAGACCTATTGGACACTCGTTTATGAGGAAACAACTTGAAACAATTAGGACGAGTGTGACCGGAAGCACCACAATGGTGACAAACATGAGTAGTTTTAGAATTACTCAGTTTCCTAGAAGGAGGTCTAACCTTGGAGGTTGACAGAGACCTTAACTTAGGACAATTTGGCCTAATATGACCAACAATATGACAATGATGACAAGTGGGGACAAATTCAGAATTTTTATTATTCCTAGGAGGAGTTTTAGACATAGGTTTAGAAACTTCAGTGTTAACATCAGAATTTTTACCTTTGTCTATCCTAGCAATATTAGCCTTCAACTCTTCATTATTCCTTTTAAATGGGAGAATATAAAAATCTTTTTCTTTTGAGTTAGGCTCAACAACAAGTTTGGCACTAGTTAATTTTTCAACTTCAGTTTTAAATTCAACTAGTTGCTCTTCCAAACTATTAATTTTGTCCACTTGAGATGAAATTTGATTTTTAAAATTTTCATTCAAATTATTGGCTTCATTCAATTTTGCAATCAAATCATCTTTTTCAAGCTTGACCTTTTTAAATTTAGCTTTTAATTTTGTAGAACATTCAAGAGATTTCATACAAAAATTATAAAGCTTGCAATAGGCATCTTGAATATCATCATTATCATTCAGCATAAGATCATGCAAATCAAAACAATCAAGAGTTTCCATGACAACAGGGGTCAATGGATCACACAACAAAGATTAAAACCTAATCAGAGTGTGCCTGCTCTGATACCACTTGATAGGCCACAAACTGAATGACCCCTTGTGATTAAATCAATTAATTAATTAGCCAAGTTATTAATTAATCAATTTATCATGCAATTGCGTGGTAGCACAAACAAATCACCAAAACTAAATATGCAGCGGAAAATAAATAACACGGTGATTTGTTCACGAATGGGGAAAACCCTAATGGCAAAAACCCCACCGGGTGATTTTCAGGTCACCACTCCCGAAACTCCACTATTATCAAATCAAGCGGTTACAAGTAAAGGAATCCCAAGTACCTTACCAACCTACAGTTGAACCCTTACCCCAATACCCAATTGGACTTGATCTGTAGTGACAGTTCCCCTTTTGATGCACGGCTCCCAAGTACGTGACTAACCAGATGCGCGGATCCCAGTACGCGACTTCAAACACCAACTTTAGGAAGAGAGGTTGGCTGCAGAGTTCTTCAGATCATCCTATGCAATGAAGATCAGGAAGATGCTTGGTCACAAAACCCTACGGTGCACAATACACAGCAACTTCTTGAAGAAGATGAACTAGGTTAAGAACTTCGTCTTAGAGCACAATTTGCTTGAACAAGGTTTGCTCAATGCTTATGCAACTTGTGTCTATGTTGACGGCTCTTAAAACACTCCTTAAATATGTTTAGGGTTAGAAGAAAAGAAGGCCCAAAAACACATTCACGGATCCCAAGAAAATCAGATTGGAATTCTGACTTTTTAATTCTCGACAGATAGCAGGTGTCGAGGTAGGTGTCGAGCAGGTGTCGAGATTTAAAAATTCTGCACTTCAACTTGCTTTTTCTTGGACAGACTTGATGACTTCAACACTTGATCTTGAAACATAGTTTCTTGAAGTATTAAATACACCTAGAACTACCCAATTACAAGTAGAGTGCGTTTTGTCAAATGATTAGCCAATTTATATAAAGTATGACATATGTTCTTAACATGTGAACACATATTCCTAACAGGCCCTATATACTTCCAACATACAACATGAATCACAATTTACAATCGGAATTAAAGGAAACAAGATGTGCTTTCCCGTTGAAATCCACATTCGTTTAACTTCCCTTATCACAAGAGACTCATCCAGTTCTGAGCAGTATTTTGTAGCACAGTGGCATTATGATGAAGTCAATGGTTGGATGCTGCCTCAAATTGTGTCCACAACTCTTTATTTGGAGCATTCTCAATGGACGTTTGCCTTTGTGGATCACGCTTTCAAGTTCCTTCCACATTGGAGTGCTGTCTATAAATGCTAAATTGCCACTACGGTGTTCTGTAGAAAGAGACTTCTATTTTGTATATAATGTTCAATATGCTGAGTTAACGTAAAGAACAGATTTAAAAACAGAAAACAAAAACAAGACATAATAACAATACCTTGGCTACAAGATTTGCTGTTTTGCTGAAGGACACATTGGACATTGTCTTCCTTTGAAAAAGACAAGTTTATTTTTTTGACTGAAAACATGAGTTGCAATAAGCATTTGGTAGCCATTAGCTGCATTGTTCAATGATTTCTCATTATCACTCATAGTCATAAGGTGGCTCTAGTAAGACATTAGTTTTAGGAGAGGAAATGAACCAACATGGGAATGCTTCTAAGTTCTACCTTTTGCTGTCCAGTTCCTGGTATATAAGCCTGTTGAATCCCCAAGAGCTCCATATACTTCAAAGTGAGATCCTCAGAATATCATCACTGCCAGTGGATGTGAAAAGTGATGAACTACGGCAATGAATTCCAACAGGAAATGGAGCAGCCTTGTATGAACCCTGTAATTGCCTTTATGAGACTCAAATATAGGTTCGAACTTTAAACAATACACAAGATTTTGGAGGTGACATTTTCAAGCATGAAAAATCATTTTTTAAAAAACAAAACTGAAAGACACAAATTCAGACTCTATAGTTTTCTCATTTCAATGGCAGCAGAATGAGAAGGCTTACTTGGAGTTGGCCTTATAAGAACACTTTCAATTAAATCATCAGTTCTATCTTTTGAATTATTACCAAAAGAATAATGATGGGCCATGATGTTTGGGTGATAATTTTTTAATATGGGGAGACGTCTGAGCAGAAACAGTTGCCCACCCCTCTCAATAGTGCAGTCATTACATCATAATACAATGGGAGGAGAGATTGGTGAATCCAACTTGGTTTGTTCTCGACTGTCAACAGCATAACATTCAACTTCATTAGTCAAAACAACTATTTTACATGCTCCAATCTTGCCAACTGGTTCTCAGACTCTGCAGGATTAGAGAGAACCATCTGAAATTTAGGAAATCATATCAAGGGAAAAAAAGTATTTAAGTGTGATATACTGACATGTGTAGGATTAATCTTTAAAGAGGAAAGCAGTTCAGGCAAGAAATATGTGAACAATTCAATTTCTTTTCTCATTTGTTTGCACAACAAGTTCATTAATCTGTCATTTCATAAATCAATTCCTGTATAATTAGCAACAAATCAAAGAAAATCTCAGCAAAAAAGGAACTCTATCTAAGAGAAGCAATGAGAACAACATAACTAGAATGGTCATTCTCTGTCAAATAACATTCTAATGTTGTCTGAACATAAACTAGTTCAATGATAAATGGCTCAAAGTGGTAAGCAGTAGAAATACACACACAGTCCTACAGCAGAAAGGTTTTAAAAGTTCTCCAAAACTAGAAAGCATCCAATTGACGTATGTGCAAAATGTCTATATTATAAACTTTCCCTCAAAAGATACCACTAAACTGTGAGTATTCAAACAGATGAGTATATCTATCTTTCTCTCTCTAAAAAAAGTCATCTGTCCCCATACTTTCTTAGCAACCTAAACAGAATCAAAAGCTAACATCATCCAAAACTCAACATCCCAGAAACACACACTCTCACTGACACACACACACAAATCCAGTCAAATCAAAAAGTGAAGAAACAGAAATGAGTAAATTTCCTATAAATTTTTTTATAAAAAAAAATAATAATTTATTGACATTGTCAAGATATAAAAGCAAATTAAATCATTTGCCACATTTTCATTTTTCTCTCACCAAACCCGAGAATCAAACAAGCAAATCTCTCTATTTCTTGGCACTGTGAGTGCCAATTACCTGGTGGATGAGAAAGAAGAGACTGGACCTTGGGAGCAAAAGGCAATCAAGCATATTGTCTTCTTCAAGTGCCCTAGACTGATCATCCTCTAACTCCACTAATAAGATTGCCTCATTAAATTCACAGTTGCAAAACCTTCCTCCATTGTTGGATACGTCCCTCAATGCCTTCCTTCTAGACTTCGATTTACTTCATTTTTCATTGGTCTGACAAGAAATTCACATGCCTTTTGGATTCAAACTCATAGACCTGTAAGTATTGCAACATCGAAGTTTGATGATTAGTAACTGCGTTTACAAGTCCTTAACAATCAAGGACGCATCACAGCATCAGTTGCAATTTGGTTAAGTACTTAGCTCACCTTTCTTGTGTCACACCATATGCAAGCTTTGCTATCGTTATGAAATGATATGGGAGTGACTTCCGCTGGCCTTCTTCAACGTACCCACTAGTAGGCAACCTGCGATATTAGGTTACCAAAACATCACATTTGATGGCACCATGCTCATTGCAAGTAAGAATTCAATGGAATTTTTATATTCTCTACCAGAAAATATTTCTCTCTTTCTTCCTCCTCCCAACTATCTCCACAACAAAAGATAGACAAAAAAACCTAGTTGCCCCTCCCCCTCAATAGGTAAAGCTAAAGTGTAAGGGAGAAGTATCTCTGGATATTTGAAAAGGAAAAAAATTAAACATATATAAGGATTAGAAAAATATACGAATCCAAGAAGTTTAAGTTGCAAATAACATAGTTGCCAATGAGCTTTAGCTCCAACTCAACTTTAACAACTCGGCAAAGAAAAAAAATTATAGAATAAAAAAAATGTGAAGGACTGAACTGTTGACACTGAAGTAATATACAGAATCATTTGACAAACTCCATAAATTAGCAAAGCAACCATCAACTAAGGCTTCCTAAGTCATATTCAGCTGCCATGGGAGTAAACCCAAGCAACAAAACCAATAAACAAACTAAAAACTGTAGATCAGAAAAAAATTGTGACAAAAATATAATAAAAAAAATTATAGAATATCTAATTTGCAGTTGTTACAAAACATTGCAATGACTAGCACATGGAAGTGCCACAGAAAAATCAGTATTTGAAAGAAATGAACAAGATAAAAATAAAAGATAACATCATTGCTAACATAGAGAAGACAATCAAAAGGTTGGAGGAGGAGAACAGTGCAGCAAAAAGATCTATAATTCCAAATACATATATATCAACCCACTCATATATATAACATTATGTTAGGCTTCCCTAGCTATCTGTCAGCCCACTCATCCATCAGGATATTGAAATATAATAGGCTCATCAGTGAATCAACTTACTCTGATTCTCAATCTTGACAAACTTGACCAAACATGAGATTCCTAGAATCGATCCCCTATCTTTTATGTACTCCAAGAATTAATAGAAGCATATTACTACAACTGTGAGTGCTCCCCACTATATCTGTCATCTGCTCACCTAGGAAACCCCATTTTCATCCCAATAATATGCCTCCAAAGATCTCTCCTCCCCAAATACTATGATCATTTGCCAGCGAAGCTTTGTAAAAAGACCAGAGAAAGGGAAAAAGTAGATAAAATTGGATATCTGACAGGGGCATGACTTTCTATCTCTTTTTCTTCCTTCCATGTAAAGAACCAACTTCTATCAGTCACTAAATTTCAATTTAGCTATTTTTGAGTAGCTACAGTACCAACTGACAATATTCTTGAACAACCTACATAAATGACTCTTTGAAAATTCAAGCTACAGTACCATGTTAAAGAATGCCATGGATAGGTAGAACTTAGCTGAGAGAGGACTTATGGGGACATAATGTTATAACAATCTCTTAAACTTTTTATTTTAATTTAATTAAAATAGCAGTAGTTGTATTAAGGAACAAGACTACTAGTTCTTGTTGTACAAATGTTTGAAGAAGTCAGAGCCTTCCTCTAGCCAGACATGAAACTCATTTACTCTACCAGCCCAGTCAGCCAACTGAGTTGCCACTCTATTACATTTTGTTACAAGCATAGTTGACAGACCCTCCCATTACAGCAAATTTTATTTTTTATTATTATGTTTTTTTTTTTTATTATTATGTTTTTTTTTATATTATTTATTTGGTGGTGGTGGTCCTGGTGGGGGAGAATTATGGTAAAGCAATCATGGGTATTGAAATTTTGTTTCTCAAATAGGAGGAAATTCCAAATCAACTTTCGAAACAAAGTTAACAAACAACACCCGAATCTCCAATCAAAATAATAAAAATAAAAACCCAAATCAATTAATAGCATTAGGGATTACTAACAATGAATAAAAATAAAAACAAATCATGCGTGGATAGTCAACGAAACTTTAATAATTTGTATATTAGTAGTAAAATCAATTTCGTCTGAGAGAAAGAGAAAGAGAAAGACAAACCTATTTCAAATATCGTCGCCGGGCAGAGAACGGCCGATGCTATTTCTTCTTTGGGTTTTGTTTAGCTGCCCTGGGCTCTTGTGGTTGATTAGTAAGAGAAGAAGCTAAGGCAGAAGAAGCCGAATACTGGGTTCTTTAGATAAACCGAATCCGAAGCGTGATAGAGAGAATATTTTGTTTTTGAGAAGGAGAAGTGAATACTGGGTTCTTTTTGTTTTTTTACTTATTATATATATAACTGGTTTGACCGGTAGCCAGTATCACTCTAAATTACTCCAAATTAAATGAATGGTTCGGATCAAATTATTATTAAATTAATGGTTTTGATTTAGTAAGTTGCTGTTCCAAAAAAAAGGAGATACGGTAGAATGACGAATTTTTTTTCCATTTAACAATAAATATAAAAAAATTTAGTTAGTTGTCATTTTTGAGAAGAATATTGAAAATTAGCATCTCGAGTGTTTAAAACTCGAGTTCCAACATAAAATTCGAGTTTTTAAGTCTCGATTTGTAAACGGATGGGTCTGATTTGGAAAAAAATTCATATGAAAATCGAGTTTTAAACACTCGAGTTCCGAAAAAACGCCGCTATAGGGCTTAAAAATGCCACTATAGGGCTCTTGTATGACACTTATGAAAAAATTTTGCAGGAAACGCCGCTATAGGGCTTTAAAACGGCACTGTAGAGCTTAAAAACGCCACTATAGGGCTCCCTGAACCTGGTATGGGCACTTATAAAAAAATTTTTGCAGAAAAACGCCGCTATAAGGCTTTAAAACGTCACTATAAGACTTAAAAACGCCACTATAAGGGCGATAAAACTAAATTTTTTTTTGCATGGAACTCGAGTTTTGAAAACTCGAGATCTATGTGAATGCATCTCGAGTTTCTAAAACTCGAGATGTCTAGTTTTCCTTATAGTTTTAAGTGTTGCCTAACTAACCATATACAACTCTTTCTCAGAGTTCTTCTGCACATTCCCCCGTAGAATGACCCTAAAGTAGAAGAGTTTGATGTTTGGTCTAATTAAGTACAACAAAATATATGATAGTAAAATACATATTATGACAAGAGATTAATGCAAAATATGAGCAAGAGAGTATATGAGTACAAATCTTTTGTCTTAGTTTGTGTTCTACCAATCCCAACTTATCAAGTATTCTTTTTAATTTTCCTTATAAAATAATCAAAATTAAAAAAAAAAAGAAAAAAAAAAAAGGAGAGAGCAAACACAATGGCAAGTATAAAACCAAGATTTCATTTGAGGGGTCAAAGGATATCCTAAATTCTCTTTACATGAGAAAAATCATGTTGTTATATCTTATCTATTATCTAATTTCAAACCTATATATACCACCTTTGAGAGAAAAAAATTATATAGCATTCGAATAAAAAATGAGTTGATAAATTGATGACTTTGATAATGAGAGAAAAATATAAAACTCTGAAAAAAAAATGCAAACACCAAAAATTTGACACAAAAATGACACTTAAATTCAACTCTTTCAAAATTACTCAACATTATGTTTTATTGACCATATATATTGACAAATTATCCTCAACTTTCCTTATTATTTTTTCTTTTTATAACTGAAATTAGTAAATTAATTAGGAAAAATTAAAGAAGAAGAAAATAAAGTACATTGTTTCCAATCCTAAAATTTAAGTTTCTAGTCAAGAAAATAGAATCATTAATTTTCTCAATCCAAAAATTTCCTTCTCTTTTCAAATTAATTCAAATAGACAAAAAGACAAAATATAAAAGATCATTTAAAAGTAGAAGAAGAAGAATCAACTATCAATCCACCTAGTTGCTAATAGTTTTACTATTAAAAAAAAATGATTACTGAAGATTTCAAAATATGTCATGCTTGAATGGGACGTAAAATATACACTTACACATATCTTTTTCAGCTGCAACTAACTAGATTGCATGAAGATCATCTTTACGCCCAACTCTTCCATCTTCGAAATTAACTCCACCACCATGCACTAGAAACAACCTTAGAGGCAAAAACTTCATCATTGTCTACTCGCACAGACGGGGCACATCCATCTATTTGCACATATGCATAATCAATCTTGATATTGGGGATGTGAGAAATCTTGGACCATTCCTCTCCTGTCACTCTTTGGTAACATTTGCTAAGGACTTAAGCACTTTTAGTTTGGCTAAGGACATTGTCCAATCAAGATACATTGTGGTACTCCAATACCCATAAATTTCTAAATATTCCAAGTTTGGAGGTGGTTCTAAGGCATTCAAAACTAGTACATCATTCTCAATTCTATTTTTGTCAAACATTGTACTAAAACGTAAACACAAATTATGAAGGTGTATTTTCTTTTTGAGTTGTGCATTTGCCTCATATACATCTACATGTCTCAACATTTTGATAAGAAGATCTCCTTGAAGGTGGTTCAAAATTTTCAATTCTCCAAGTTTACATCTCGTTATCACGACAACCACCTATAGAGAATTGAGTTAATGTTCTAGGAGAACTCAATCTTCCAATCCCTTTTGGACACATCTAATAAATAAATTCAAAAATGAGATGCCTTAAGTTAATTAGCTTACCCAATCCCTGCGGTAATTTCTTAAACTTATGACATGCACTAACATCCAAAGTTTGTAAATTGCATAAATTACATATTGTTTCAAGCAATTCTTCATGTGTAGAATGAGATAAGTTGAGGTATCTTAAATGTATCAAATTTCCCACCTCATTTGGAAGTTCCTTAATGGAACAACATTTCAAACATAATTCTCGTACATATGTTGTTAATGCTCATTTTTGCAAATCTGTACCCAAAGGCCCATAAGGAAGAAAGGCTAATAAGAAGCAAGGCCCAAAGACCCATCAAGAAGACCGAAGAGCAAATAAAGAAATGCAAGTGAAAGCCATCTGCTGCAAAATACAAGTCTGCCGCAGAATACAGATCTGCCGTAAAATACAGTTCTTCAGCAGAATACAGATCTGCCGCAGAATACAGTTCTCTGGCAGGATGGCTTCGGCAGATGAAAATGAATTGGGCCCAATGCCCTTTTGATCCAGTCAACATTATTTGGCCCACAAAGGCCCAAATCCTTTTGTATAAGAAAATAGGCATGAAAACTGATATGATAAAGCATGATGAAAAGAAACAAGGAACGACAGGAAGTGTTAGCAGCAGGAATTGCGTGAAGAGAGAGTCAAACTAAAGGAAACGACAAATGCAGCAGGAAACGCATGAAGAAATAAGACAAAAACACGCAACAGACAAAACAGAACTAATCTACTACGGCAGGAATGGCGTGGGAGACAAAAATAAAAGACAATGGAGCAAGCACAGAAGGGCCAGGGCATCACCAACCTGTACCCAGCCAATACAAGGGAGGTGGGCCCACGGTCAAAGAGATTCAGAGGGTGTGGTTTGGTGGTGGGGGGAAAAGGGGGTCTATATTTGGTTTCCTGCATAACTTCTTTTGGGATATATACCTTGCTGGGATGGTATCTTACCCAAAAGAAATAATAGATGGTTGGGACCACTGATGCATACCATAGAGCTAGGTAGAGAGGTAGAGGTATACAACAGAAACAAACAAAATGGAATTTTGTCGTGGAATAAGTAATGGTGCAGCTGACCTATTCTGAGCAATGACAGGGGCAACCAATGGGTGGATGGGTAATCTTGAAAGGATGCACACAACAAACCAAAAACAGTTGGTGAAGCCCTAGGGGTAAAAGGGAGAAATCCTATTGAATTAGCTCACTATAAAAGGGAGGTAACCATGGTAGAAAAGGGGGGACAGGAGAGGACGGCAGAGGAAGAGGAAAAAATAGGGGAAAGAGTGAAAAACAGAGGAAGAAAGAAAGTGGTAAAACAAAGAGAGAAAATACGGCAGGAATAGGGGCATGCATCAATAGACCATCTTTTCCCTCCCTCTTAGCAAACCCACTCTTTGAAATCTCCAAAATTAATAGCTAGTAGCCATCTAGGCCTATTCTCCAAAATGCACAACTTTTACGGCGGGAGCCTATGAAAAGGTTGTTCAAGTTGGAGTTTGGGTTTCCTTTTTGGTTTACTTATCCTATGGGAAGATTTAATACTTGATTTTGATTATAAATATATATATATATATATATATATATATATATATATATATATATATTTATAATCAAAATCAAGTATTAAATCTTCCCATAGGATAATATATATATATATATTTGATTTCTCTCATTATAACTTATATCTGCTGTATTTAATCATCCTGCTGTAACACGTTTTTTTATCAAGTCTGCCGCATCAGTTGTCCTGCTGCGGTGCCTTTACTTGTTGTACTTGTTATTCTGCTGTAGTACCTTTTTTATTATGTTTACCGTGTCAACTATTTTACAAGCTAAACATTTCCTGCCGAAGCTTTCCTCTTTATTTGTTATTACGTATTTTACTGTTGACATAAGCTAATCATTATCTTGCCATAAGTATACATATACATATATCTTTATTTATGAATATGTGTATATATTTGAGAATATGCTAACCCATTTAAACTAACACTTGTTTGATGGGTATTTTTCTTGCGTTTTAGATTTGTTCATGTACAGGAAGTAGAAAAGTTTTTTCTGCAGTAAAAGCAAAGAGTGGTCATTCACATTGCAAAAGGCTTTAAAGCACTGCAGACAGACTTAAAGCACAGCAGACAGCTTTATTACATAGCAGAAGGCTTTACGGCAGGAAGCTTTACTGCACAGCAGAAAGCTTTATTACACAGCAGGCAGCTTCACTACATAGCAGAAAGTTTTATTGCACGGCAGACGGTTTTACTGCACGGTAGAAAGTCTTGCTGCACAGCAGAAAAGTTAGACCTGTGGCAGAAACTGGAGAATAGTTCCTTTTGCGGCAGAAAAGTCGGACTTGTGGCAGAAACTGGAGAAAAGTTCCTTCTGCGGCAAAAACATCAATCCTGCAGAAGAAACTGGCAGCGGCAGAAACTAGAGAAAAGTCTTCTGCTGCAGAAATAGAGGATAAGCCCACTTTGCTGCGTCTTCTCTTGGGCTTGGACTCAACATTTGCGCACAAGCCGGACCAAATTGAGTTACAGTTGGACCGGTCTCAACTCCCTTACTCAGAATACTCAGGCCTACTACCGCGAGAGGCAGCCCAGCCCAATGCACAACAAAAAGGCCCCTACACATGTCAAACTCAATAAGTTGGATACAACAATGTTAGAATCCCCCACTAAAAAAGTTCGCATATTTTTTGAATTGTAAAGAGTTACGTGTATATCTTGTGTAACCGTTAGCAACAAATGACGAGCATTTTTACAGTCTATCCCCAACCTTTGGTCACCATCAGCTACCACAGTAAAACATTCATTTCATGTCATGAATTGGGCCAAGTCATGCACTATATCATGCATTTTGCACCTTATTATCTTGCCATCATTTACATCCTTATCAAAATCTTGGAAGAAACAACGCATTGCTAAGTTTTCGAAGTACCCTTCTCCCACAATTTCCAGCTCTATATTTGCTTTTGAGTAAAGATCCTTGTGCCATCCATTTATAGACCAACTCCTTTCTAGAAAAGTAATGATCCTTTGGAAAGACGGCACAATATAAAAAACACTATTTTATTGCTGACAACAGTTCAGAATAACTTAATAACAACAGTACGAAAAGCCCTTCCCCAACATCTTCTAATTCCCACAAATTACTATCCAAAACATTCTTCCATTGTTCTCTACTCTTCTTAAAAGACACGAGACCCCCTAAAGTCTCTTTATAGCAAGAGGGTAAGCCTTTGCACTTATTTGCTAGTTGCCTACTAAGGTCTTCTAGTTGCATACATTGCTTAGGATCTCTCCCAAAAAATGCAATCTTACTGAACATCAACCAAAATTCTTCTTTAGGCAATACCTCCAAATTGATTGTGTAAGCACTCCCCATAATCTTTGCAACTTCTTCATTACATGTGGTGATTAGAATTCTACTGCCTTGAGCACCACATTTGAATGTATTTTTGAAAGGCTCCCACTTTTTGTGATCTTTAGTCCACACATCATCTAAAACAAGAAAAAACTTTTTCCCCCTAATCAAATCACAAATTCTATTCAATAGACTCTGCAATTTAATAATGTTGGGAGATCGATTTTCAACAATTTCAATGATTGCTTTAGCAACCCTACACTGATTGAAAGGATCAGAAACACGAACCCACATTATTTCCTCAAAATGGGCTTGTACCTCATGATAATTGTAAGCTAGTCAGGTTAGAGTTGTTTTCCCAATTCCACCCATACCTGCTAAAGAAATTACAATGGGGTTTCTTTCTTGTCTGTTAGGTTCTACAGACTTAGGATTTTATGTATTTAGAACTCTAATGTGTATTGTTGGCCAAATCATGATCAAAACAGATTGTTTAGTCTTGTTTAGGCTTGCTCAAAGTTGTGTTTTTATGTAAAGTTGGAATCGAGTGGCTGCAGAAGTATTAGTTACTTTCGGCCTGGCTCGATCGATCGAAAATTAGACTCAATCGATCGAAAGTCGGCCAGAACATTTTTCTGCAGAATTCCAACTCAGCCCAAACTCTATTTCAACGTTGTTGAGGGTCATTTTTGTAAAGCTAGCCCAACCCAGCAAAGCAGGCAATAAGAGTGGTAGGCATAGAATAAAACTATTAGGCCCAAGCGGCGGGAATAATAGAACACAGGCTCATAACATGAATAAATGGGTCTTGAGGAAGCAAATGGGCCCAAAGGGCCCGGAAAGAGAGAAATGACACCCATGGGCAATGTATGGTATGAAAAAGTGAAAATGGGCCGCGGCAGGCCCAAGGCAATGTAAACAAAGAAAGTAGGGGTTGATGGTAAGCCCATGAACCCCAAGGATGAGAATGAGAAGATTGGGCTGGGGAAGCCCAATCAAGTTAGTAAAAGCCCATGGGAACACAAAGTCAGTAAATGGGCCGAGGAAGCCTGAGGAAAGTAAAAGGGCCGCAGGCCCAAGGGGAAAAAGGAAAGGGACAATGGAGCCCATGAGTAAGAACACCAGCAGGCTCTCTTGAGTCACTAGGGGAAGGAATGAAACAGCAGGCTTAAAAGAGGCCTAGTAGGAACATGTTATCATAGCAGGAAAAGCCAAGTAATGAAACAAGACATAAGCATAAATCGAGAAATGGGCCAAGAGAGATGTAAAACCCAGTATTAAGAAAAGCCAAATCCCAAAGGGAAGCAGTGAAAGTACAGAACGGCCCACATAAAAGAACTAAGAAGTATGGCAGACGAATGCAAACAAAGCTCCATATCACAGCAAACACATGAGCCGTAGGCGGGCTTTGAACGTACATAACAGGGAAGCATGCGCAAGGCCCAGGTGCCACCAGCCTGTACCCAGCCAATGTGAGTCGTGGTGGGGCTATGGGTCAGTGGTAAGAGGTAAGGGGGGGTGTGGTTTGGTGGTGGGGAAGGGGAGAAAGATTTATTTTACGTTCCCTGTCTAAACCCTTTTGGGAGGTACGTCCTGCTGGGATGACAGACCGCCCAAAAAAGGTAAGATTGGGGAGGGAACGTTGGGTGCATGCCACAGGAGAAAGACAGTGCCACGGCGGACAGAAACAACGCAAACCTGTTTTGTCTGGCGAGGGTAAGCAATGTACAGACGGTGGTTGGCAAGCATGCCCAGACCAGACAAAGGCCGTTAGAGGGAAAAATGATAAAAAAAACAATTACGGCAGGCCCTATAAAAGGAGCCTCGCCTTGCCCTGTAAAAGAGACCGAAAAACAGAGGAAGAAAAAACATAGAAAGAAAACTAAAAAGATAAAGAAAAGAAAGGAAGGAAAGATAAAAAAACAAATAGTGAGGATAATGGGCATGCACCAATAGATCTTTTCTCTTCTCTCCCCCTCAAAAATCCCACTCTCTAAGGAACAATCAAGTAGTAAGAACTTTCTTCAGGTATTTATCACTTAGGTCCGATTCCCTCAAAGTCATTAATTCCCACGGCAGGATATTCTCCTGGAAGGTTAGTTTCATTGAGAGGAAGCGTTCTTCCTCTTTGATTTTTGCCATTACGGACTCGGTTTTGGCTTGACGTTTATTTTTGATTAACTCATCGTTCAATTAATTGTTCTTTGTTATAAAAGCCATTATTATCATTGCCATTGTTACTACTGTGTTATTCGGTCCTTGTTATTAACAAAAGCTATTGCACTCTGTTTTTCTTTTATTGTCATTATATCTGCCTGTTGTAATCTTGTTCTAATAGCTCTGCTTGCCGTAAGGGTATTCTTGGCAGACAAAGTTAAGTTTGTGCACAAGCCGGCCCAAAGTGAGTTGCAGTTGGGCCTGTCTCAACTTTCTTACTCAGAAACACATTCGGGTCCATTACCGCAGGAGGCAGCCTAGCCCAAACACAAAAAAGGCCCCTACATTAAATTGGCGACTTCACTAGGGAGTTGAGAAACAGATAGGGACGAAAGCCCACACAAACAAATGCCTCCAAAGTCCAGGACAACTTGGAATATGAGTGCTGTACCCTCACAAGCAGAGTCCAGGCCAACAATGCCTCACCAACCGCAACCTAACGAGGTGGAAGGTGCCAACGGAACAGGGGCTGACCCCCAACCGCCACCAAGAATCCCTACCGACAATGCCAACGTTTTCATTGAAGTCTTACAGTTATTACAACACTCGCAGCAGCAAATGATGGAAGAAATCCGTCAGCTGAAAGCTGACAAGACGAAAGAAAAAGGAAGCCAACATGACCCGGGGCATGCAACAGACAAAAAAGAAACACCGGCAGGAGGTGTCCCGCACAATGCAGAGTAACGTTTCATCACTATGGCTGAGGTGTCCGCCCTCTTGGAGCAGGAAAGGGCCAGGGCACCTAAGGAGAGGTTCTATACACGAAGGCCTCCTTACCCACTGAGGGTACTCAGCAAACCATACCCTGAGAGGTATGAACCAAAGACTTTCGCACAGTACGATGGCAGAAGGGGAAGTGCTGTCGAGCACGTGAGCAAATTCATTGATACACTTGGCCCTTATGCCGCAGACGAGGACTTATGTCTTCGAGAATTTTCTAAATCATTGTGTGACCGGGCTTACACTTGGTACATTGGATTAAAGCCAGGAACCATCCCAACATAGGATGATATGGTGGATGTATTCTGCACCAAGTACTTCCATAGAGAAGAAACGGTAACGCTTGCAACCCTGCAAGCAACCCAACAAAGAAGCGGTGAAGACTTGATGAAATATATCAAAAGATTCAGGGACATAGCACTCGACTGCTATGACCATTGCGAAGAAAGGACGCTGGTTGAGATGTGTATGACGAATATGATCAGGGAGTACAGTGTAGTCCTCGAAAATTTGGAAATCTCCCAATTCGCCCAGCTATTGTAGAAAGCAAGAAAGACGGCCCAGTCTGTGAAGCCAAGCTCAGACAAGAGAAACACACCACAGGCAATGGCGGTGTCCACTGGAGAACGGAGAAGGAAGACTGAGGGGAGGGAATATGACACCCCCCCACCAATACCATGCACCTCAAAAGAATTAGATGTACTGCTAGACAAATGGATAGCAGATGAAATTTTCAAACCTAACCAGGTTGCCAGGGAGCCCTCGGAGGAAGAAAGGAGGGACCTACATTTTTGTCGTTTACACAATTATGTCCAACATTCTACCGCAAAATGTTGGGCGCTCCGCAGACTAGTGCACCGCAGGATAAAGGAAGGGACTTTAGAACTGTCCCAGTAGGAAGTCCAAAGAAACCCACTCCCAAACCATAAAGGGAAGGGTGTAGCAGCAGTGGTAATTTGTGCTGACCTAGGAGAGGATGAAGAAGAAAACATGGCTTTGCCTGCGGCGGCCATTACCGCTCTACAACAGAGTTTCAAGTTCAAAAATTTGTTTGATCAGCTGGGACTCTCAGCAAAGGAAAGAAAGGTAGCCACAGAGGCCTTGGTGAGCATTGCCTCTGGTGCAGGAGTAGAATGTCAATCGGCAGAAATATCAGATGAAAAAGCTTTCTTACAGGAGTCAACTGAAATCACTTTTAGTGAGGAAGATATGGAAGTGGGGCATCCGGACCACAAGAGACCCTTGTACTTGGCGACATCCATAAATCAAATCCCCATAAAGAGAGCTTTAGTGGACACAGGTGCTTCTGTGAATCTCATTCTATTAAGCACTCTGCAGGCAGCAGGAATTTCAGAAAGGAAGATTCAGGGATGCCCAATGGAAGTAACAGGGTTCGGTGGAAGGGGCGAGTACACAGCAAGCGACATTCAACTGTGGTTGAAAGTGGGCCCCATAGCCTCTTTAGCACGGTTCCATGTGATAAAAACTAAAGTATCCTACCACGTGCTTCTGGGGAGGCCATGGTTGCATAAACACCGGCTGGTCCCATCCACCTATCACCAATGTGTGAAAGGAAGATTGAACGGCAGGATGGTACGCATAGCCGCGAATCCCTCACCATTCGAACGAGCAGAAGTTCACTTAGTAGAAACTATGTTCTACGATCAATGGGCTCCCTCTGGGGAGAGTTCAGTACCAAGGCCGCTAGGTACTTTCATACCTAGATGGGAAGATGTCCAGAATGATCCAGAACCCAATCTAAGGAAGTTATTGGCAAGAAAGAGATGAAGGAAAGAGACGCCTGCCGTAGGATTTGAAGACACGCCCCAATGCATTAGAGTCCGAGGCTCTGATGGCAGAATTATTTACAAATTATGAAGGCACGTGGGGCCCACAATTGAAACCTAAACGGGCCCTACCCAGGAAGAACAACACGAGGGTTTGACGTGCTACAGAGTCCAAGAAAGCCCAGAGGAAGGAAGTAACGAAGAGGAATATGAAAGAGTTATAGCTGAAAAGGAAGTGCAGGTCATGGTAGAAGAGGAAATGGAAGAAGTTGACCTAGGATCTGTTTCACAAGGGCTGAGACCCATCTCAATTAGTGCGAGTTTGACAAAAGATGAGAAAAAGGAATTGGTACTGTTGCTAAAAGAATTCAAAGATGTGTTTGCATGAGACTACAGTGAAATGCCAGGGCTAAACCCTGGGTTAGTAGCACATGCGTTAAATGTGGACCCGCAGGCCAGGCCAATAGCTCAGCCTGCCAGAATATTTCACACAGAAATAGAAGGACAGATAGTCAAAGAAGTACAGAAACTGCTAGCAGCAGGATTCGTTAAGCCTATTCAACATCCTCGCTGGCTATCCAATATAGAGCTAGTAAAAAAGAAGAATGGCTAGATCAGGTATTGCGTAGATTTCAGGGATCTCAACAAAGCATGCCCGAAAGACGAATTCCCATTGCCCAATATGGACTTATTGATAGATTCCGCGGCAAGAAGCGCCATGTTCTCATTCATGGATGGTTTCAGCGGATACAACCAGATCAGGATGGCATCAAAAGATACGGAGAAAACCGCTTTCAGAACACCTATGGGAAACTTCCACTACATCGTGATGCCCTTCGGGTTAAAAAATGCAGGTGCAACTTATCAACGGGCAATGACGATTATATTTCACTATATGATGCATCAGGAGTTAGAGAATTATGTGGATGACATAGTAGTCAAGTCAAGAAAGAGAGAAGAACACTTCCATGTGCTGAAGAAAGTATTCGAAAGGTGTAGAGCCTTTAAGTTGAGAATGAATCCCCTTAAATGTGCGTTTGGTGTATCCTCAGGGAAATTCCTAGGCTTCCTAGTGCACAGCAGGGGGATAGATGTTGACTCAGCAAAGGCTACGGCCATTGCAACTATGAGACCTCCAACCACGGTAAAAGAACTAAAAAGTTTCTTGGGGAAAGTCTCATATATCCGGAAATTCATCCCTGGATTGGCATCAATCACTTTGGCCTTTACCAAGCTACTGAGGAAAGGGCAAAGTTTTGTATGGGGAGAAGCGCAGTAGGCGGCCTTTAAGAGGCTGCAGCAGATCATGATGAACCTCCCTACAGTGCAAGTCCCAATACACAAAAAGCCATTACTGCTTTATATGGCTACCAATTCATATGCTATCAGTGCCTTAATTGCCCAAGAAGATGGAGGTGGCATCGAGCAACCAGTATATTACATCAGCCGCGCCCTAAAAGACGCTGAAACTCGTTATCCGAGGGTAGAAAGGGCATGTTTAGCTATTGTTTATGCCTCACAAAGATTACGCCATTACTTCTTGGCCTATGAAGTATGGCTGATGACTAAGTCCCATGCCATCAAAACTCTATTACAGCAGCCAATCCTCTCTGGCAGGATATCACAATGGTTATTACAACTATCGCAGTATGACTTGAATTTCCGCTGTGAAAAGCCAAGCTATAGCAGATTTGTTGGCACAGTTTCCAGGGGAGAAAGAATTTCCGCTGGACGACAAAGTTCCAGGGGAAGTAGCCATGGCAGAGGAACTCAGAGAGCAATGGGTAATGAAATTTGACGGATCTTCTACCGCCCAATCTGGAGGGGTTGGGGTAGTTTTGTATCATGAAGAAGATAAAGCAGTAGCACTATCATTCAAGCTGGAGTTCCCCTGTTCAAACAATACAGTAGAATATGAAGTTTACTTAACTGGGCTGGCCACAGCTCTTGAGATGGGAGTTAAGCATTTGAAGGTATTAGGTGATTCCAACTTGGTAGTCTGCCAGACCAAAGGGAGTTTTTCCCTAAAAGAACCCAGTCTTGCCCCATATAGAGCAATGGCCCTGAAGATGGAAGAAAAGTTCTTAACTTTCGAAATAGAACATACCCCGAGAAACGAGAATCGATTTGCCGATGCATTGGCCCTACTAGGTTCGCAAGTAATGTTTGAAGGGGAAAGCACTAGAGTGGAGGTCAGCAAGAGAGAAGAATCTATAATTGAAGTGTTAAAAGAAAGGTTCCAGGAGGAACACTGCGAAGGAGATTGGCGGATACCCATGAAGGAAGTTTTGACGGGAGGAGAAGAAGCCATGGAACTAAAAGTGCTCAAAGACTACGCCCTAATGAAGAGAGAGCTATACCGCAGGATGCCAGGCGGAATCTTGTCCAGATGTGTAGGGCAAAAGGAGGCCCAGAGAAAGTTGAAAGAAGTACATGAAAAGACTTGCGGATCCTGCGGAGAAGTCAGCCTTTACTGCAGACTTCAAAGGGCGGGCTTTTACTGGCCAACCATGAGCAAAGATACAGACCAAGTCCAAACCCAGTGTGAGAACTGCTAACTTGCGGCATACAGAGAAGAAAGTTATGCTACATTCGTCAATGAGGACTAGAGAGACCCATTTATACAGTACCTGACAGAAGGCATCTTGCCGCAGAAGCACAGCGAAAAATATAAGCTCAGGAGGCTAGTAACGCGCTATTTTTTTGCATAATATGACCCTTTTCAAAAAAGGGTATGATGGAGACCCCTTGAGGTGTCTAGGCCCTGAGGAGGCAAGAGAAATGATAAGAGAAATACACTCAGGGGAGTGTGGAGAACACCAGGGAAAGAAAAGGCTTTACAGGTGCCTGCTGTAAATGGGCTATTACTGGCCTATTATGAAAAGGGACACAGCAGAATTTGTGAAAATGTGCCACAGTTGCCAAGTACAAGCCAATTTGATTCACATTCATCCACAGAACTTGCATAGCATGGTTACACCATGGCCGTTCCATACTTGGGGGCTTGATTTAGTTGGACCGGTGAATCTGCCGTCGCGAGGATACATATGGATACTAGTAGCTACGGAATACTTCACTAAGTGGGTAGAGGCAGTGCCGCTTCGTAAAGCCACAGGAGGGGCAGTGACAAACTTTATCAAGGAAAACATAATCGCAAGATTTGGAGTTCCTCACAGGATCATCAGTGACAACGGCACACCTTTTGTGAATAGCGAGGTGAGGAGAATGCTAGAGTTTTATCAAATCAAACATCACCGGTCATCACCATATTACCCTCAAGGAAATGGGCAAGCGGAGGCAACCAACAAAACTCTCATAAGAATTATCAGTAAAATGAGCCAAGAATATACGGGAGGATGGGCAATGCATCTGCCAGACGCTCTTTGGGCTTACAAGAGTTCACCTAAGTCAGCCACGGGTTTTTCACATTTTTCCTTGGTCTACGGAACTGAAGTAGTGAGCCCATCAGAAAAGATAACCCCATCCCTGAGAGTCATGCAAATGCAAGAAAAGGAGAATGATGGAGAGGTCTTTGCAGCAGAAAGGTGCGAAGACTTGGAAGGACTTGATGAAAGAAGAGAAAAGGCTCAAGAACACAGCCGCAGATACAGGCAAAAAATGACTGAGGCTTACGGCAGGATGACTAAAGAAAGAATATTTGCGGAAGGACAACTGGTCCTAAAAGTGGCAGACTACGTTAGGAGAGACCTGGCAGGACCATCGAAGTTTGCACCGAAGTGGGAAGGACACTTTATGATAAAAGAAGCGCATCCAAGTGGATACTACCGCTTGACTCAGATGGATGGAAAGGACTTAATGGATCCCATCAATGGGAAATGGTTGAAACGCTACTACGCCTAAGGAGAAAAGCAATGTGATTATCCTTTACCTTTTTGTTTTGTCAAAAGCTGTCATGTTTTTCTTTTGCTCTGTTCTTTATCTTTCAAAAAATGACTATGTCACAAATCAAATTCTGTAACTTGCTTTCTTACAATGAAAAGCACGAAGTATTTTGTTATCATATATCATAGTAAAAGTAGCAAGGTGTAGCATCATAAGTATAGCATCATAAGTGTAACATCATAAAGTTAGATTACAAAACCCAAACTGTGGCAAGCAAGCCCAAATAGGTGCTATAGGAAGCATAATTTACTGAATAGAGTAATAAAGCAAAAGAAAACAACAAAATAGGGGAGAAACTGCATCATCATCAATAAAGTCCGGAAATAAGTGACTGATCCCCAAAACGACCAAGTCCTCCTACGTCGGAAAGAAGACGCTCTCGGCGACCCTCCAAATTTGCCACTTCCTTTCTCAAAACCGCAAGGCGAGAGTCAGTAGCATCAACGGTAGGCTGGACTCTCCTCATGAAAACTGCTCGAGCAATCTCTCGAAGGTGATCTAAGACAAACTCCACTGCAAAGCCAACGCTGATAAGCTCCTGTACTGCAGCCCTCCATTGCAGGATCCTCTCGGTGAAGACAGTATCCACAAAGTTATGCTCGATGTCGTTCAGCACGCTGCCTAACATCCTCAAGAAATGCTCTTTAACTGATCGGCCAAGTCGGAATCCCTGCATGAAGTCCCCACGACTGTCATAAATCATCACCAAATGAGGAGCGCAGTCCGCAGGAACTTTGAAGCCATGAAAATCTATGTAAGGGGGTCCAGAGCCCCAAAAAGAAGCAGGATTAAGGTCGTTGACTTCGGACTGATCAAAACGCACAAAGTAGGTCGCAGCCTCGCCCGCAGGATCTGGAAGGGCGGCAGAGCTACTGCCCACCTCAAATTGAGAAGGCACTGTAGGAGATGGACCTGTCGAAGAATGCAAAGGTTGAAGTAAGAAACCTTGGTGAGAATAAAAGGAAGAGAAGCCCATGGAGAAGAAGTAAAGAAATGAGATATAAAACTTACCAGAGCTAGCAGTAATAGGGGCTGTGGGGAAAGCAGAGGCAGGAACAAAAGGAACTGTAAAAACAGACACTGTAAATATGGCGGAAACCGGTATAAGGGATGTGGCAGGAATAGGTGTTGTGGGCATGGCAGGAGAAGCTACCGCAGACACCCCCACGTCTGCTGAAATGCCTAACTCCCCAAAAGTCTCTGCAAACAGAGAAATAGACATGCGAATAAAAAGGGAAAAAAATAAAACTCAACGGAGAAAAAAGAAAAAAAGTTAAGGAATAAAGCACATACCCATTGCCTCGGGTGGAACAATATCCTCATCCTCAGACTCAGAAATCCTCCTCCTCAGGCCAGGCTCATCCTCAGGATCCTCAAAGATTTCCTCAAACTCCTTTGAGGACAATTCAGCACGAGACCCACGTGTGGCAGAAATAGGAATAGAAGAAGGGGTGACTACCAAAGAGGAAACTCCTTGCACTGCCTGAGAAAGAGCAGTAAAAGGGTCACCCGTGGAAATGACGAGAGGTGCAGCAGGAGTAACCTCAATCTCGGTAACAGCAAGAGGGGTGGTTCCCCTTTGAACAGAAGGTGTCATGGCAGGAGTGGAGGTGGCCTCACTAACCTCCCTAATATGAGTACCCTCATCCATGGGTACCGATCTAGTAGGAGAGGTAGTGGCTGCAGAAGGAGCAAATGCTGCAAATTCGACCCCATCAAGAGAGCCCTCCGTAGGAGTTCCCATAGGGGCAGAAAGCTCCTCGGCCGTAGGGCGGTATATGGAAAGAGGCTCAAACTCATCCTAAAAGACAAAACAAAGAAGAGGTATGAGGACCGAATTAATTCTTTGGGTGAATGAAGTAACCAAAAACAAAAAAATGTAGCAGATTGGACAAGTGCAGGAGCAAGAAGAAACATACCTCTGATTCGGGTTCCTCAAGCATAATAGGACGGGCGGCTGACGTATCCTCCTTTTGTTTAGACTGCAAAAGCAAAAGGGATAAGAAAATGAGTCAAAGAAAAAGTTAGCCGAGATTCAGAAAAAGTCAGAGAAAAAGGAGAAGAAGTGTATATATATACGTGTACTTGGAAGACAAAACAAGAAAAAGTTTTAGAAACTTACTCTTCGCTGAGCGGCAGACACAGGATGGGGGGTTGTCTTCCTTTTACTGCCTCGTGTTCTGCTGGCAGGAGTAGCACTTGCAGGAGGCTGAGGAGCGGCAAACTTGGGCTTGCTGGCAGATTTAAGCTTGGCAGGAACTTTCTTGGCTGACGCGGGAATGTTTACTACTTTAACTTTCTTTTCCCAACCTAAGGGGTAATCACCTGTGTGCCAATACCACCCCCTTTTCTTCTCATCCCACTCAAAGATGGCAGATCGGTTCTGTTTCCTAGCATAGGCCAGCACAGACTTAGAAGGAAGGAGCAACCTAGAATTGGGAAAGATAACCATACTAAGTCCTTTAGGAGGTGTAAGAGAAAAACCGCGACTGCCAGCCAACTCTGCATCAAACGAGTTCATGACAAGCTGCCAATAGAGGTGCATAGCAGCGGTGCAAAGGCCTTCCCTCGAAGAACCAGTAACTGTGACCGCACTAAAGTGATCCTTCTAGAAGTCAAAAGCAGTATGCCGTAGAAAGGGTCTGGCCGAAGTAGGAGACTCTACGAGGAAGGAGAGGTCATCAAGGATATCCTGATCCAGGCCAAACTGTCTCCTCACTTAGTTGGCAGGGTAATGAACAAACCTGACACCCTCATCTGCCAAATAGGGCAGCCATCTAGGATTAGTGGCAGCCAAATATGTGATACCCGTCTCATCAAAGCCAGTCAGCGGCGTAGTAGTACCAACAGTATTAACGAACGGACCCATTACCGAATCAGCACAAGTGTAACCAGGACACAACTGTCTATAAGCTCTCTAGGAAAAACCAACACCTTCATCAAAGGACTCAACAATAGAATAATTGATGGGCTTCAAACCGAACCAACGAAAAGCCAAAGGAAAATCAAGCTCAAACCTGCCACAAAAATCAGTAATGGCCCGCGAACAAGAGTGGTACTTCTCTTTAGCAAATCTGACAGGCCTATATTTCGCCAAGTATTGAGCACAACGCTCAAACAACAACTGCTGCAGAATAGTGCTGTGTACAGAAGAAGCAACTATGTGGCAGGAACCAGCCTGACTCTCATCACTCTGCAAGATGTCTAGTTGCACATATAGATGCCCCAAAAACATGGGGGCTAGCGGCAGACTCACCCCAGCAGATATTTTGATGGCCAAACGAAAATACAAAGGCTTTATGGCATAATGGGGAGGGGACCCAAAGACAAACTTAAAAAGCCAAAAAGCAATAAAGGCAGCACGACGAGCAACAGCAGAAAACTTGGAAGAAGAACTAACCCAATAAGACAGCTTAGCATTTCCGCCCATCCTCTTCTTCAACTCTGCTTCAATGTCTTCTTCTTCTGGGGAAAGCTCAATAGCGGCAGGATCAGCATCCCTGAGAATAGGCAAAAGAAGCTGATTAGCCATGTCCTCGAGAGTAACCGTGAGTTCGCCGCAAGAAAAGAAGAATGTGTGAGTGGTGGAACACCATCGGCGAACTAAATGGTGAAGATTGTAGAGGTCTCGAAAGTTGGAAAGGCTTCGGGAAAGAACGATGGCCTTTAGAACACCGGCCCTCTGAAGCAAACCCATGAAGTGTGTATCCGATAACTCGCTGTCAACCCACTCTTTCCAACCCGAGGCGGTGCCAGACCCAAACTCAAAGTGAATGGGTACGGGGAGGGCGACGCCTTGACGAATGATCAAATCGGAGATAGAGAAAGACACCGGAGCCCAAGAAACATCAGGTTTTCACCGTCAAAGAGCGAGCCACACATGGTTCGTCGGCGGCGGCACATAATCTCCAGGAGCCTTAGGAAAATGAGGACTAAGACTGTACCAAGGATCAATCAGAGGGGCGCACTCGTTGTTTGGGTCGCGCCACGCTTCCTCCTCCTTGGAATGGTCCGAATCGAAGCGCACGTCTTCTTTTTCTACTTCTTGTTCCACCAGAGGATCCACGACGACGCTTTTCCCTTTACGGCGGGAAGAAGCTTGAGTTTTCACCGGTGCCATGGTGTGAGGATTTGAACAGAGCAAGAGAGGGATGGGTGTTCGAGAAGAAGATAATGGTGAGGAAAGGAAAAAATTTTGAAATAAAAAGAGTTTGTGTCTGCGTTGGGAAGGGATTCTTCTTTTAAATACCTGAGTTATTAAGGCCGGCGTGAAGGGAGGCGACTGGTCAGCCATTGAGAAAAGGATGAAATTAATGAGGCGGTAGTTATGTTTTAAAGCAACTGCCATTTTGGGAAATTCGAAGAGTCACCACTGTTCATGGCAAGAAAAAAAAAAAAAAATATATATATATATATATACAGGAAGGAGTTCGTGGTTTCAAAAAGCCCGCGAAGGGAAAGAAAAAGTGAAAAAGACAAAAAAGTCCTTCGTTCACATATGAACCGCAAGAACGCTCCATATGCTCAGGGGGCTAAATGTTGAGGGTCATTTTTGTAAAGCCAGCCCAACCCAGCAAAGCAGGCAATAAGAGTGGCAGGCATAGAATAAAACTATTAGGCCCAAGCGGTAGGAATAATAGAACACAGGCCCATAACATGAATAAATGGGTCTTGAGGAAGCAAATGGGCCCAAAGGGCCCAGAAAGAGAGAAATGACACCCATGGGCAATGTATGGTATGAAAAAATAAGAATGGGCCGCGGCAGGCCCAAGGCAATGTAAACAAAGAAAGTAGGGGTTGATGGCAAGCCTATGAATCCCAAGGATGAGAATGAGGAGATTGGGCTGAGGAAGCTCAATCAAGTTAGTAAAAACCCATGGGAATACAAAGTCAGTAAATGGGCCGAGGAAGCCCGAGGAAAGTAAAAGGGCCACATGCCCAAGGGGAAAAAGGAAAGGGACAATGGAGCCCATGAGTAAGAACACCAGCAGGCTCTCTTGAGTCACTGGGGGAAGGAATGAAACGGCAGGCTTAAAAGAGGCCTAGCAGGAACATGTTATCATGACAGGAAAAGCCAAGTAATGAAACAAGACATAAGTATAAACCGAGAAATGGGCCAAGAGAGATGTGAAACCCATTATTAAGAAAAGCCCAATCCCAAAGGGAAGCAGTGAAAGTACAGAACGGCCTACATAAAAGAACGAAGAAGTACGGTAGACGAATGCAAACAAAGCTCCAGATCACAGCAAACACATGAGCCGCAGGCAGGCTTTGAACGTATATAACAAGGAAGCATGCGCAAGGCCCAGGTGCCACCAGCCTGTACCCAGCCAATATGGGTCGTGGTGGGGCCATGGGTCAGTGGTAAGAGGTAAGGGGGGGTGTGGTTTGGTGGTGGGGAGGGGGAGAAAGATTTATTTTACGTTCCCTGTTCAAACCCTTTTGGGAGGTACGTCCTGCTGGGATGACAGACCGCCCAAAAGAGGTAAGATTGGGGAGGGAACGTTGGAGTAGGAACATGTTATCATGATAGGAAATGCCAAGTAATGAAACAAGACATAAGCATAAACCGAGAAATGGGCCAAGAGAGATATGAAACCTAGTATTAAGAAAAGCCCAATCCCAAAGGGAAGCAGTGAAAGTACAGAACGGCTCACATAAAAGAACGAAGAAGTATGGCAGACGAATGCAAACAAAGCTCCAGATCATAGCAAACACATGAGCCGCAGGCAGGCTTTGAACGTACATAACAGGGAAGCATGCGCAAGGCCCAGGTGCCACCAGCCTGTACCCAGCCAATATGGGTCGTGGTGGGGCCATGGGTCAGTGGTAAGAGGTAAGGGGGGGTGTGGTTTGGTGGTGGGGAGGGGGAGAAAGATTTATTTTACGTTCCTTGTCCAAACCCTTTTGGGAGGTATGTCCTGCTGGGATGACAGACCGCCCAAAAGAGGTAAGATTGGGGAGGGAACATTGGGTGCATGCTACAGGAAGAGAGAGAGAGAGCATTTAAGCCATGGCAGAAGACAGTGCCACGGCGGACAGAAACAACACAAACTTGTTTTGTCTGGCGAGGGTAAGCAATGTACAGACGGTGGTCAGCAAGTATGCCCAGACCAGACAAAAGCCGTTAGAGGGCGAAATGGTAAAAAAACAATCACGGTAGGCCCTATAAAAGGAGCCTCGCCGTGCCCTGTAAAAGAGACTGAAAAACAGAGGAAGAAAAAACATAGAAAGAAAACTAAAAAGATAAAGAAAAGAAAGGAAGGAAAGATAAGAAAACAAATAGTAAGGATAATGGGCATGCACCAATAGATCTTTTCTCTTCTCTCCCCCTCAAAAATCCCACTCTCTAAGGAACAATCAAGTAGTAAGAACTTTCTTTAGGCATTTATCACTTAGGTCCGATTCCCTCAAAGTCATTAATCCCTACGGCAGGATATTCTCCTAGAGGTTAGTTTCATTGAGAGGAAGCGTTCTTCCTCTTTGATTTTTGCCATTACGGACTCGGTTTTGGCTTGACGTTTATTTTTGATTAACTCATCGTTCAATCAATTGTTCTTTCTTATAAAAGCCATTATTATCATTGCCATTGTTATTACTATGTTATTCGGTCCTTGTTATTAATAAAAGCTATTGCACTCTGTTTTTCTTTTATTGTCATTATATCTGCCTGCCGTAATCTTGTTCTAATAGCTCTGCTTGTCGTAAGGGTATTCCTGGCAGACAAGGTTAAGTTTGTGCACAAGTCGGCCCAAAGTGAGTTGCAGTTGGGCCGGTCTCAACTTTCCTACTCAGAAACACATTCGGGCCCATCACCATAGGAGGCAGCCCAGCCCAAACACAAAAAAGGCCCCTACAAACGTCTTGGGGTTCAAGTAAAACTCTCCTATATATAAGGGAAACCTTATAACGTTTTTGAGAGTTTTGAGAGAGAGAAGTGAGTGCCTCTTTTGTATCTAGGGTTTGTACCCAAACCTCTCAAAGTCTTTGTTGCTCATATTGCGATTTGTATGAATCTCTTGTGAGATCCTTGAGGAGCTTTCTTTCACATAAACTTAGGGTTTTCAAGGCAGAGATATTGTCTACATCTTGATGATCAACAAGGTTGCTGCCATTAGAGCTTAAAGAAACGCAAGCGGGGAGTTTGTATCTTATTGGAGAATCCAAGAAAGAAGGAGTCCGTGGATTTGGAGCTTGCACGTGGTCATGTCAGTAAGTTTTACTGGTGGGTAGCATTAGGAAGTCAAGCGGGGAGCTTGTAAGTCCTTTTGTATGAATTTCGATTCTTTCATAGTGGATTCAGGTTTACCTTGAGGATAGCTAAGTCAAAATCTTCCCCAGGTTTTTACCGTATGGTTTCTTGGGTCATCATATCTTGTGTTATTTATTTTTCCGCTGCTTTATATATTTGATATGATTGTTTGATTGCATTTAACCTAGATTTGCATAATTTGACTAAGTAAATCACTTGGCTAATTAATTAGGTTAATCCAATTGTTGGTTTAAGGGGTCTAAAAACCGTACATTGTCCATTATCCTTACCCAATAGGTTGCTCACTAGATCATTCCTATCCTTGTCACGACCACATAACACATCAACAAATGAGGTAGTTGTTGGTCGCTCAACTACTTCACCGTCCCTAGTCAACTCAAACTCATATGCAACTCTCTTTTTGGGAATTTCATCTAACGTTCCATTCAGTTCTTTTATCTAACAAGTTTTTTTACTCTACTGAACCATAATGGAATGGAGGGGATAGAGAAGCGTATCTTCTTCAGAACATGAGTGTTTTTAGCTATTTCTTCTTCTTCTTTTTCTTCTTCCTGGATCCTTTCTTTGATCAATACAGTGTTCCACTCATCCAACACGTTGTCCATATTGTAGGATGTGTCTTTGAATTTTTCCAACAAAGCTTCACAGCTGCATCGACCACTTGTCTTTTCTCAGCATTTTCAAGCACCGCCTGTATGATTCGGAGATTGTCTTCAAGCTTTCGGACTTCTTCATCAACACCAACAACGAAACTTATACCTTGTTTTGCCTCCTGAACAGTGATTGAAGCCAACTGCTCCAACAGAACAGAAACTAAAGCTTCGGCCATACTTGGAGAATGGAGATGCAAATTTTTATTGATAACAATATGAATGAAAGTGAGAATGCTAGCTAGCAGCTGTGCTTCTTCTTCTTTTGTCCTGTTTTTGAAAGGAAATGGAAATGAATCATATTCTGGGCTTCTTAAACGATTAATATTTATCTTCTCAAAAAAAAAAAAAAAAATTCCTTGGATTGGTTTATTTGGTGTTAAAGTGGACTTAAAAGTGGATTCTCCAAAAAGAAAAAGAAAAAGAAGAAGTGGGACTTGGTGGATGCAAATCATGTATTTGAGATCCAAGATGTGATATAGGATTAAAAGATCTCGAAAAAGTGAGTCAAAAATTATTTAATTTTTTTTTTGTACTTTTTGAATGGAAGTAGAAAAGTAAAGGAAAAAAAAATCTTTTATTTGGTTGGAAAGAAAAATAAGGGGATATACAATATAATTTGTATAAATTTACTCTCATACATCTATTATATAATTTTTCTTTTAATATTTTATATGGAAAAAAAAAGCATTTTAGGGATTTATATATTATAAAAATGTTGATTTAAAAAAAAAAAAAATCCAAACACGATAATACCACAATAGTTTTAAGTAGGGCTAAACACGGTTTGTTTGATGCAATTTGCCCAGAAGTCACACTGCGCCTCACCTTAATAGATTGATTATCGTGTGCAGTGAGTTACAGTTTGGTTTGGTCGGTTTTCATATGTATTTTAGTATATTAAATATAAAATAAAACTTATATATTAATAGGTGCAATACGATTTTTTCGATATTTTAAAAACAGAATTGAAAACTACATCACACTAATTTTTGCACCTCCACCATGATCAGCAATGCAATGACCATATTTTGTGATCGGTTTAAATGCGGTCAGAGAGTTTTTTGCATGGTTTGAAAAATTAGACCAAATAAAGAATTGGAAAAGGGAATAGTTTCTGATTTTGTAGCCCAACAAGTGACATCATAAATAAATAAATAATTAATAATTTCAAAAATATAATTATATAATAAAAATATTTTGTTACAAATTTATACATAATAATATATAATGTGAGTGTGTTACATCTAATAAAGTGCAATTCTTATATTACTACACGTGATTCATGTTTAAATTTACTACAAAAGCATGTTTCCATCTAAACATAAATGAACTAAAGGTTACACAGGCAAACCTAACTAATTTTTATTAGAACTCATAGTCATTTGTTGGAAACGTGGTTTCACCTCTTCCACATTTTGGTTAATTAATTATCATGCATGTCTATTGTCTAGAAAGTGGATCACTTTTTTTTTTTTTATGAGGCAAGTGGCTATCTTTTAGACAATGGTGTGACGTGCTTCTGATTAGGTGACTTGATTCCAGTTCAAGACTACAAGTTCACTAGCCGAATGTTGCTTTAAGGGTTAGACTTGAATCACAAATTGGGCTCCAAGTGGGCTTGGATTGCTTTTAGGCTTAATGGACTTG
This sequence comes from Quercus glauca, assembly GCA_023736055.1. NCBI lineage: Eukaryota > Viridiplantae > Streptophyta > Magnoliopsida > Fagales > Fagaceae > Quercus > Quercus glauca. The sequence continues at coordinate 21,492,007 of CM043319.1, read as the reverse complement.
GTAGCCTAGGTGGAGTTCTTACACTTTCTTGCAGTTAGTCTAATTCATAGGCCTGGTTTTCTATGTTTATATGGTGGATCAGGAAATATTTTAGATTGAATTGGGCAACTTGGTTCTGTATCTTGAGCTTTGTGAGAGTCTTGATTAAGTGGCGTATAACGTTGTCTTCTTCTCTATTAGGCCCCTGAAGTATAGTCTTATTCGCTGAAACCGTGTTAACATGCTTAACTTACAATCAATTCAAAATGACTTGGTTAATTATCCATGTCAAGACAAATTGATATAAAGTTGCGAAGGGATCCAAATATTTTGTAATGTAAGCATTTTCTAAATCCAATTAAGCTCTAAATGGAGTAATGATGTCAATTGTTGCATGGGAGAAGGAATCTCTGCATTCTAAAACCCTGGAGAGCTGAAATACACCACATGTATCAGGAAGCAAATTTTTGCAGCACAGGTTAATGGTCAAAGGTGGACAGCGACTGAATCCTATCTATACTTATTAGCATCCTCCTTTTTTACCACATTCTGTGGAACGCCATGTACATAGCATCTATGAGATGTAACACTGCAGACTCCTAACCAATCTTTACAATATCAACAGCTCTCAGAAACTAACAAAACATTGGCAGAAGAATACTACACAGCAGAAACAGAGTAGGACTGTTGAGGTTTCAGTACCTTTTTTTTGGGTGTTAATTCAAATTTGTATCTAGTCTTGCAAGCATGCTCACAAATGCAATTACTCTTCGGATATATTTTTGAATTCAGATTATATCTGATACACATTCCATACAAATTAGAAGCAACATATGTATTATCGAAAAATTGATCAGCGAACAAAAGCACTTGTGCCACCAAAGGATACATGTGTCGTAGGTGATATAAAACCAATGACAGAGGCCCTAAATAGTTCTGCTGTTCTAGCATACAACATGAACTACCACTTGCATATCAAAAAAAAAAAAAAAAAAAAAAAAAAAAAAAAAAATGAAAAAAAAAAAATATACGTTTGCTGGCTCAAACCTGCAATCATTTTAACTTTCGTCATCACAAGAGGCCTCGTCAAGTAAGTCAAGAAATCCTTTAGAGGCAGTATTTTCAGGCACAGAGGCATTAAAACGAAGCCCATGAGTGGATGCTGCTTCAAACCTTGTCCACAACTCTTTCTTTAAAGTATTCTCACCGGGACATTTGCCTGGGAGGATTGTGCTTTCAGGTTCCTTCCACATTGGAGTGCTGTCTATGGATGCTAAATTGCCACCAAGAGGTTCTGTGGAAAGGGAGAAACTTAATTAGTACATATCACATTCGAAATGCTGCATTAACCAAAAGAAGAGAGAAATTATAAAGCAATACCTTGGTTACAAGATTTGCTGGTTTGCTGAACACCACATTGGACATTGTCTTGCTTTGCAAATGACAAGTTCTTTTGCTGATTGAAAACATGAGACGAAGGCATCTGGCAGCCATCAGCTGAATCATTCAATGATTTCTCATCAGGTGGCTGAAGTAAGAAGCAAGTTTTAGGAGGTGACAGGAACCAGCCTGGCGATGCTTCTACCTTTTTCTTTCAAATCCAAGGTTTATCAGCCCCTTGAATCCCAAAGAGCTCAGGATACTTGAAAGCAAGACCCTCAGAAGTATCACTGCCAGAGGATTCGGAAAGTTGTGATCTACTGCAATTAATCCCAACAGGAAATGGGGTAGCCTTACGAAACCTGTAATTGCCTTGATGATATATCTTGGATATAGGTTCAAGCAATACACAAGATTTTGGAGGTGACATTTTCGAGCATGGAGTCATAACGAGCATGGAGCACTCCTTTTTTGAAAAAATGGACGAGGATGAAAATTCAGACTGTAAAGTTTTTCCCAATTCGGTGGCAGCAGAATCAGAAGGCTTACTTGTAGTTGGCCTTACGGGAACACTTTCAAGTAAATCATCATTTACATCTTCTAAAAGAGTACAAAAAGTTGGCAGCTCAGAAGTAGTATTGGGAGTATTCCTTTCAAATACTGATTTAGATGGGCCCTGACATTTGGACGATAATGTTTTTCATATAGGAAGAGGTGTGAGCAAAAAAAGCTGTCTACCTCTCTCAACAGTGCAGTCAGCATGCCATGATACAAGGGGAGAAGGAGAGATTAATGAATCCAACTTGGTTTTTCTGGACTGTCAACAGCATCACTTTCAATGTCATTAGTCGAAGAAACTATTTTACTTTCCCCAGTCTGTCCCAACTGATTTTCAGACTCTGCCGAAGAACTGGAGAGCACCTTCTGAAATCTTGGAAGCCATGGCTACATTTTGAGAAATGATAGCCCATATCAGAAAGAGAATGTATGGAAATGGAAGTGTGATATATTGATAGAAGGTAGGATTAACCTTTAAAGAAGAAAGCATTTCAGACAAGAAATGCGTGAAAGATTCAATTTCTATTCTCCCCTGTTTGCTCGTTGACCTCAGTTTAAATGCTTGAACAACATGAACCTGCCATTTCATGCATAATTTACCAACCAAAAAAAAGGTCTCAGAAAAAAAAGAACCCCATGTAAGAAAAGCAATGACAACACAACAATAATGATCAAGCACAGAAAAATAAAAGCTAATGGTGTATAGGCATAAACTAGTTTAATGATAACAAGGGGCTCAGCATAGTAAAAGCAGTACAAATATACATATTCATACCTGCTGGAGAAAAGTTTTGAAACTTCTTCAAAACTATAAATCAGCCAATTGAAGTATAAGCAAGATGTGTAAATAAATCAATTCACCAGCATAATATACCACTAAACTGTAAGTAAATATTTTTAAGAAGGTTCAAAAAACCATCTTAAATAATATGCAAAGATCTGCTGGTTCACTCATATATATTATAAAATTGATTAAACTTAAAGGTGGGACACACTACACCCTCCCCTCCCCCCTCTACTTTTCCCAAGCCCATACCAACCAAAGGAGGGAAAAATACAGTACTTTACCATGTAGATATCTACAAGGGACCATCACAGACATACAATTTCAGTGGTTGGGCCAGGATTTGAATTTGGAGGTACAAAGTTTATAACTCACACACACACACACATAAATTTTCCACGTAAAGAAGTTGATGGGCATGTTAGATCTCATCAAAGCACTGCATTGAAAACATTTTTACACTTCATGGTTTTAAGACATGAACATATCCAAGCATCAAAGCATCAGGTTAATCTCAACAAAGCAATACACTGATAACATTTTTACATTTCATGGTTTTATGATTTGAACATATCAAAGTTCACTGGGTCAGGGGGGCAACTCCCTAGCTCTGCCATTGTACAGTTGTATACTGAAAAATTCATGCAATCCACCCAAAAAATGTAGCTGGCTAATAAAACTATGAGTATTCGAATTCAAGCTTTAGCTTGATTTATTTATATACTAATTACCACAAAAAGAAAAACTACCATTCAATCCATGCTTAAAATACCTCTCGCATGAACGATGTTATCTGTAGTGGTCAAATACATCTGCATCTCCCTGACCTAAATTTTACAAAATGATAAGAGACACAAACCAAAAAGTAAATAGACCAAGAAGAGAACAATACTAAATAAACACAAATATTATATAAGAGAGGCACACCAGTCCTTCCATAGTTAATACATCATTCTTCACGAGAGAAGCAATTTTGTCCAAGCTTGCAGCCTGTAGTGCCCACACATATTGAGTGAATTCAACCTATCTCACGGCATAGCAAAACATTAATGATATCCGAAAAAAAATTAGTATAACAATAAAACAACAAATTGAGCAATCAACAGAAATTGCCCATTTTGAATGAAGCAACTATCATAAAACTACATACAAATATTACTTGGATGGTCAATACCCACATGCACCCAGTGAATTCAAATCTTTCCCAGCTGAAATCAGAAAGACTAACAAGAGTAGGGAAAAAGCAAATGTTGAGCAAGACTACCATGATCACATCCCTCTTTCTTTTTTTTTTTTTTTTTTTTTGATAACACAGGGAACCTTTCTAAAGAAGAGCCCTTTGGACTTATCTCTAGACAGTAAAACCTATAGGCAATTGCACGATCATGTCACGTCCCTTCTTGCTATTCCTCTCTGTAAAGTTGTAATTTACAACTATGTTTTGTTGGCTTTTATTCCGTGCCAAATTTGATTGTAATTATGTTCAATCGTTTAAAACCCTGTATTTGTTGTGGGACTTGATGTAAGGGTTGTGTGATAGAAAGAGTGTTGAAGACTCAAGCATTTGAAGAAGTGAAGGATTCTCGCGGGTATCTCGCGACCAAGCTTCCCGCGAAGTGAACCATGTGCCAGGCACATGCTGGAATGCGAAAGGTCAGGCCAGGTGGAGACAACTGTGTCTCGCGAGTATCTCGCGGGTAAGGCCTTCCCGCGAGACACCCGCGAGGCAAGTTGTTCTGCCAGCCTGTACTTTTTGAGTCACACCTTTTGCACCCCTCCTACATATACCATCATTACCCACAATTGTTGAGGAATGCTTCGGAGAGAAAACCCTAGCCAAACACATTGGTAATTAGAGATTGTCTTCCCCACCTTTCTCTATATAATTGCTTGTGGTATCTCCTCAACCCTTCCCTCTCCATTATCCATATCTTTGAGAGGTTGATAGCCCAAACACTTAACACACCTTTAAGAGTGCTGAGTGACGTTTTGGTGCTGCTGGGAAGCATAGGAAGGAGCCTTGATTGGCAGATGCAACATGGAGCTTGTTGCGGGATCCGGATAACTAAGACAAGACACGGTTCCGAGAAGCCTTGTTAGAGTAGGAGATTGGAGGGCTTAGGTACATCGGGTAGACTAGACTTGGAGGGTCTTTTGCTAACCCATGTATCCCAACTGATTGTCTAGTGGATCGATTTCCGCTTGGAGGGCGGCGGAGAGGTTTTTCGCCGAGTTCTTCGGTTTCCTCTTCGATAACACGTCTCGGTGTTATCTGTGTTTGCATTCTTCTTCCCTACTCTTGTTCATTTCATTTTTACTACTGTATTGCTTTAAATATGGATTAGAGTAGTTGTATTGCTTATACGCTTGTGTTTACACTATTCCGCACTTATCATTAAGTTAGTGTAAAATCAACCAAGCCGTAATTTTAATTTGGGGGTCTAAACCGCTCGTGTGTTTTCAACACATTTTCGAGCTTTCAATTGGTATTAGAGCGGGTACACTTGTTTTGGTTTAAATACCTAAGTGTGATCCTTGACCCCTTGTGTTTATTTGCCATGGATTGTGCTATGTATGCCTCTTTGTATGATTTGGTTGGTGATAAATGTAACATGCCACGTGTTTGTGAAAATGCCTCTCTGAGTGATAATCCTCATAATTGTGATGCTATGTTACATGAATCTTTGGGTGTTGTTGATATTCCTAACACCAAACTCTTAAAGAAAAATGCTAAGAAATTTCAAAAGAATTTAAGCAAGTTATTTTGTGAAAAGGATGATTTGATTGCTAAGCTCAATGAATCCATCAAATTGGTTGAAAAATATAAGAAACTTGCTGAAAATTCTTTTGAAAAGCTGAAAGAGTTTGAATGTTTGAATATGGACTTGGATGCTAAACTTGTTTTGTCTAACAAACTTGTTGATGATCTTAAATCTAAAAATGAATCTCTTAAGATGCATGCCAAGTGTTCGATTGCTGAACCTATTGTTAAAAAGGATGAAAATATATGTTGCAATCATGTTGTGGTACCCGATTTTGTGCCTAATGTGTGCTCTGCCTCAAAGGACAAATCGGTGTACATTCCTCCACATAAAAGAAATCAAAAAGTGGAGAGAAAGGCTCTTAAGCCACAGCCTCTGTTTAGGTCTCAACCTAAGGCTTTGGATGGATCTAAGTTTGTTCCAACTTGCCACCATTGCGGTGTGATTGGTCATATAAGGCCTCAATGTTCTAAGTTGAAGAGAGAACAAAACCAAGTTGTTAAATCCATTCCTAAAAAGCCTAATGGACCTAAACACATTATTTGTCACCATTGTGGTGCCCTTGGTCATCTTAGACCTCATTGCTCTAAGTTTCAAGCTTTTAAAAGAATCAAAAGAAAAGAGAAACTTGAGCTTCTTGGAAGTTGTGCTAAAAATGATAAACCGGATTTGAGTGAAAATAGCATGTTGTTAAAGAAAGTGTTTAATGCTCTTAACTCCTTGACTATGTGCATCTTCGGTTCTCATTCTTCCAACCCTCGTCTCACTTCTCTTGAGACACTCATTCCAAACAATCATTCCGTTTGGATGAGGAAGGGTTCCTATGGTTGAGCTTATGCACTTTTGGTCATTGATCTAATTCTTTCGATCTTTGTAGGACCATTCATGCATTAGATGCTTCATTGTCATGCATTTGTGCATCATGCATCTCTTTATATGCATTGTTTGTGTTTTTGTTTTTGATCTTATATTTTTTGCTTTTGTTTTGTGTGAGTAAAAATCCAAAACCACATAAAAAGTGAAAAATTCAAAAAGTTTGATCGTATATGTTTGAGCACATATCTCATGTGAGTTTGGCCTAGTACCTTCGTACTAATGGCGTAGTGCATTTACGAGCTTAGCTTGTTATGTATGCACCTATTTCTATGTGGAAGAAATCTTGAAAACTATGTGTGACTGTTGTAAATAGATCTTCAAGCTTGTCATGAATGATTGGTCAATAGTCTTGTTGGTCTTGATACTTGCATAGACTTGTTTCTATATTTCTTCCCACTTTATTTTTATGTTTTTGCAAAAAGAGCTCACTAAATGTAAATCTCAAAATGAAAAGCGATATTGAGCTACAAAATCCTGTCGCACATACTAGTATTTGACTAGGAAAAAGGGAAAGCGACTCTTTTAATGTAAATTTTATGGTGCTCAAAAAGCCAAAGGCTTATCATCAATGTTGAAATATCATAAATTTCAAGCACCTATCTCAAAATGAGATGTTTTGTCCATACAAAATAAAATGGACCAATTGTTATGCTTTATGTAGAAGCCAAATGAAAAACTTCTAAGTTATGTATTCAATGTGTGGGAGGTCATATATACTCATTTCTATAATGGAGATAGTCCACTTGATTTCGTATCAGTTGTGTATGACCCGTTTGAATTGATCATTGAAGCTTCGCTTTGGTCTAAGGACTATTCCACACTTGATTCCCACACACAACACACAAGTTTAATGTTCAATGAATGCCTATTTCATTTGTGTGTTTGTACATGCTCAAATGTGATGTGTGTGTGCTCAACCATATGTGGTTCAAACCAAAAAGATTTTTGTTCTTTTTGTTTGCTTTTGGAAGTGATTTGTATCACCCATGTTTTTCAAAGTTTTCAAATTGTTTTTGTGTGAAAAACAAGTTTTCTGGGTGTTTACGTGACTTATTTCATGTTTAAGTTCAGTCACGAGTGAAAGGGTCCAATTCGCAAGTTTTTCAGCTTTGGACAGAAAGTTTCGCGACTGTTTCGCGGCTGTTTCGCGAGTAAGGCTTACCTGCGAGATACCAGCGAAATTTTCGCGGGATTGTAAGTAGCGAGACACCAGCGAAAATTTCCAGATCAGCTTTTTAAAGGGCATTTCGTGGGTCATTTGTTTTAAACGTCTCCTATCCTCTCCCAAACCCCTGGTTTAATGTTTCTACATCAAAACCCAACTAAATTCAAGTGTTTTTCATTCCATAAACATCTCTAAGGTAATTTTTAACTCTTTTCATTGATTTTGATCCTTAGATTACGTTTTTGGGGGTTTTATGTTCATAGTTGGGATTTTCTCAAATGGGAATTGGAAAACTTATTTTTGTCAATCTTTTTGATTGGGCTTTGTTTTAAATGATGATTTGGTTTGGTTGTTGGCCCCTTGTGGCAAAAATAACATGTATTTAGGCAAGATTTTCATATGTTCTTGCATTGTTCTTCATACATGTATAGTGTGTACACTCTAAGTGTTTGATAAAATGCCCAAATGATATTTTCTTGTTGTTTTGGACTCCGATGAGTACCAAACTTTGGGGATCACCATAATTATTCATGTTTATCATGTTTTGATCATTGGTGGTGTGTTTTGTACACCTTGCCCCTTGAGTGCCTCGCTCATGCATTAGTCATGCATCACATATGCACACTAGATGCATTTTGCTGCACACACTCTAACACTTGACATGTTTTTGCATTCACTCATGCTAGTTAAGTCTTTTTAGACCTTTTAGCACATATAACATGTTCTTGTGTGCATGTCATGCCTAGGTCCATATCATGTTCCATCATCCTTAGCATGTCATGTTCTTTATGCTTTGTAGCATTTTTTAATGTTTGTATTATGTTTGAGCTTCATTTTCTCATTCATCTTGCACTCCTCATGCATCATCTTCATATCTTCTTTTCTTTCCCTCCTTCCTCTTGATTAATTTGTCTATTCGTGACAAAAAGGGGGAGAGTATTGTCATTTTTATATGACTCATGTGCACACTCTTAGGGGGAGAAATTCTACCTTGTGCACATTCGTAGGGGGAGAAAGCCATAGGGGAGATGCATATACCAAGGGGGAGAAGACATTGTTTTGAGAAAACCTTGATTTACTTTATGCTTGTTTTCTCGTTACTTTATGATACTTTGATATGCTTTGTTGCTCTCATTGCATCGTGTTTTTGTGTTGAACATGCTTGTATCCTTATGCTATTGTGTTTTTTTTTTGGTTGCACGTTCGGATGATCACTTTCTTTGCTATATGATCATTGTAGTCATTTCCATATGACTGTTTGGTGTATGATCAAGTTGCTCACATGTTTCACATCATGTTTACTTGATCGAAATTTACTTGTTACATTATACTTGTCCGTTCATTACTTGCTTTACCTTGAGGGTCTAATGTGTTTTGTGCAAGTGTTTCAGATTACAAGTATATATGTTCCAAGTTCATCACAGCTCCTATGATTCATGATAGGGGGAGTGATATGATAGGGAAGTACTTTATATTTTGTACCCATGTTACTTATGTAAGCTTTAAGGGTTTGTTTCATGCATTGTTTGTAGGTCTTTGTGGTTTGTGCCATGCATTTGCTATACCATGCTTATGCAGCCTTTATGCATGTTTGCTTGTTGTTCAATGTCATGCATTTTACTTCAAGTACATCACTCTTGTGCTCTTGTAGGATTGTTCCTAGATGCATATACGTTCTATGCATTGGTTGAGAGCCTTTATGCATGTTTGCTTGTTGTTCAATGTCATGCATTTTACTTCAAGTACATTACTCTTGTGCCCTTGTAGGATTGTTCCTAGATGCATATACGTTCTATGCATTGGTTGAGTGATGAACACTCTTGTGCCCTAGTAGGATTGTTCCTAGATGCAAATACTTCTTGTATTTCGCATTGGTTGAGTGTTGGAGTTGCAAATGATTCTCTTCAAATGAGCTTATCATCTTGCATATCCGGATGTTCATTTCTTGTGTAAATGAACATAGTAATTGCTTGTGTATAGTGATTACTCGTTTGATCTTGCCATGATCTAGTGTTTCTGTTTCATTCAGCTTGATCTTGCCATTATTGCTCCATATGCATTTCAAGTTTTCTACATACAATGATATTATTGTGTTGTTGTGTTTCAGGAGATACTTGTTCATATGTTCAAGAGCTTATCAGAATCTAGAATTAGGTGTGAGTGAGTTTTGCCTTTGTTCCCAAACTCACGGTTAAGTCTAGAGTCTGTTTTAGGGTTTTGTCACGGAATAGCCAAAGGGGGAGATTGTAAAGTTGTAATTTACAACTATGTTTTGTTGGCTTTTATTCCGTGCCAAATTTGATTGTAATTATGTTCAATCGTTTAAAACCCTGTATTTGTTGTGGGACTTGATGTAAGGGTTGTGTGATAGAAAGAGTGTTGAAGACTCAAGCATTTGAAGAAGTGAATGATTCTCGCAGGTATCTCACGACCAAGCTTCCCGCGAAGTGAACCATGTACCAAGCACATGCTGGAATGCGAAAGGTCAGGCCAGGTGGAGACAACTGTGTCTCGCGAGTATCTCGCGGGTAAGGCCTTCCCGCGAGACACCCGCGAGGCAAGCTGTTCTGCCAGCCTGTACTTTTTGAGTCACACCTTTTGCACCCCTCCTACATATACCATCATTACCCACAATTGTTGAGGAATGCTTCAGAGAGAAAACCCTAGCCAAACACATTGGTAATTAGAGATTGTCTTCCCCACCTTTCTCTATACAATTGCTTGTGGTATCTCCTCAACCCTTCCCTCTCCATTATCCATATCTTTGAGAGGTTGATAGCCCAAACACTTAACACACCTTTGAGAGTGCTGAGTGACGTTTTGGTGCTGCTGGGAAGCATAGGAAGGAGCCTTGATTGGCAGATGCAACATGGAGCTTGTTGCGGGATCCGGATAACTAAGACAAGACACGGTTCCGAGAAGCCTTGTTGGAGTAGGAGCTTGGAGGGCTTAGGTACATCGGGTAGACTAGGCTTGGAGGGTCTTTTGCTAACCCATGAATCCCAACTGATTGTCTAGTGGATCGATTTCCGCTTGGAGGGCAGCGGAGAGGTTTTTCGCCGAGTTCTTCGGTTTCCTCTTCGATAACACGTCTCGGTGTTATCTGTGTTTGCATTCTTCTTCCCTACTCTTGTTCATTTCATTTTTACTACTGTGTTGCTTTAAATATGGATTAGAGTAGTTGTATTGCTTATACGCTTGTGTTTACACTATTCCGCACTTATCATTAAGTTAGCGTAAAATCAACCAAGCCGTAATTTTAATTTGGGGGTCTAAACCGCTCGTGTGTTTTCAACACATTTTCGAGCTTTCACTCTCCCTTATTCCATATCTTTATAGCTTACATCCTAAATCATCGCATACAATTCTAACTTATAATTTTATCTCTTTTGTGACACGCCTAACCTCTTGTTCTTCAATAGCAATGTAACCAATAGCATATTTTTCCTAAATTACATTAAATTTTGCATTTTTCAGGCAATGTACTCATGCTATCCAAGGCTTTAATTTCACACAAATTGTACTTATTACACAGAACAATATATGAAATATGGTGTCAATATAAAACTTATATAGCCAAATAATTTCACACCCATCATTGTTTTTGCCATAACAACAATATAAAAAACAAGTAATTCAATATTTAATGACCCAGAACTTAGTAATTTAATGTTCTTTTCAACTTTTTTCCCAATAATTATTTGAATTGTGCTAGCCTGAGCACAGGGTTCATATTGATGCAGGACAACCAGAAAAAAAAAAAAAAATTAAACAACAGGAAAATAAATGAATATGACCTAAGAGTCACCACTTAGGCCTGTTTTGGAGTCAGCATAAGTGGAAAAACCATTAGAAGACAGCACCTAGGGTGGACTTGGAGTCAGCACCAGACCTAAGAGAGACCAAACGGCCATTTTTTTTTTCATTTATCAAAATATCAATTATCTCCATAAAGAGTACAATAGGTTGCTTATAAAGGATTGCTAAGCCCTAGTTCTAATTGGCTGAGGAAACCCTAGTTGCCTTATTATGAACATAACCTTGCTTCCAAATTAAAATACTAATAACTTAATAAGTTACTAGTACCTAAAACATAAAAATACAATTGACTTGCAAACATAAATAATGCTACATAAAAGTATTTTTGCGTCTCCTGCATCATCATTAATCTGTCATTTCATAAATCAATTCCTGTATAATTAGCAACAAATCAAAGAAAACCTCATTCAAAAAGGAATTCTATCTAAGAGAAGCAATGAGGACAGCATAACTAAATGGTCATTTTCTTGCAATTAACAGCTAATGTCTTCCAAACATAAAATAGTTTAATGATAAATGGCTTAACATGGTAAAGCAGTAGAAACACACACACACACACACACACACACATTGCTACTGCAGAAAGGTATTGACAGTTCTCCAAAACTAGAACGCAGCCAATTAAAGTATGTGCAAAATGTCTAAATAATAAACTCACCAGCAAAAGATGCCACTAAACTGTGACTATTCAAATGGATGAGTACATCTATCTTTCTCTTTCTCTTAAAAAAGTCATTGGTTCCTACACTTTCTTAGCAACCAAACAGAACTTGGATCATCCAAAAGTCAACATCTCAAAAAGCCCAAACTCACTCACTGACGCTCACATAAATCCTGTCAAATCAAATAGTAAAGAGTCAGAAATGAGTAAGTTTATTAACATTGTCAAGATATAAAGCAAATTAAAACTGTTTGCCACATTTTCATTTTTCTTGTACAGAACTCAAGAAACAAACAGGCATATCTCTCTATTTTGTGTCACTGCGAGTGTTAGTTATACCTGGTGCAAGATAGAGAGGAGATTGGACTGAAGGAGCAAATGGTAATCAAGCATATCGTCTTTACACCACTTATGAGATCTCTTCTTCAAATTCACAGCTTCAAGAACCTTCCACCATTGTTGAATATGTCTCTCAATGGTTTTCTTCTAGACTTCGATTTCATTTCATATTTCATTGGTCTAATAAGAAATTCACATGCCTTTGGGTTTAAACTCATAAGACCTGTAAGTATTGTAACATTGAAGTTTGATGATTAATTAGCAACTTCATTTTCAAGTCCTCAACGATCGAGGATGCATTAGTTTGCAGTTTGGTTAAGTGCCTAGCTCACCTTTCATGTGTTGTACCATATGCAAGCTTTGCTATCATTATGATATGATATAGGAGTTTCTTCTGTAGGCCTACGTCAACGTATGCTCATGCCTTGAATATTTTCCTGATCACAAATAATGCTTCACTTGATACTAGAATTTAATGACTATTATAAATAAGGACAAACAAAATACGATAGGAAAAATACATATTATGACAAGAGATTAATGCATACTATGTAACATGAAGCATACACAATAGGTGGGACAACAACCGGATTCACATGTTTTTTGTTTTTTATTTCTAAGAAATTGTATACTGAATAAAAAACTGTCATCCTAATTGATAGCCTCAGCACGACTTATTTTATATAGGAGGTAATACTATATTTACACAGTTTGTTCATAGTAATATTGCATGGTTATTTTTTATTTTTATTTTTTTGATGAATGAAGGTTATATTAACAAGGAATAGAGTAACAAAGCACACCTAGTACATTGAAAGAGACACGAAAATATCATTAAGAGAGTAATGTAATACCATTATACCACACTCCTATAGTAACATAAGAAAGAAATTTATTTACCAATATTGTTATTTAGTTATTATTTTTTGAGGAAATTTTGAAGGAAAAATAGAACATTTTTAATAGATATAAAAGAAAAAGATGAAGAAGACAAGGTGGAAGAAGTTACCCGAGAATTAATTTTCCCTTGATTGATCATCCTGTCCCACTTATTAACGATAATAAATGTTGGGCAATTGGTCTCCTATCTCCCTTTGGCAACGTTGACTGAGATTTGGACTGTTTTGGATATGCAATTGCTTCAATGTAGCTGTAGGAAGGAAGTCTGGCAGCGAAATTGAACTATTTGTCAGATTTAAGTCACAAATCTGACAAATTTATCTCTGAATATTGTTTATTTTTTGTGGAAAAAGAAAGAAAGAAAGAAAGATACGAAGAAGACAAAGTGAAAGAAGTTGCCTTAACTGAATGGATGCGACTTGCAGCGCCCGCAATCGAACTGAGATTTAATTTTGCATTGGACGACCATCTCTTCGCACATATGTATAATCAATCTGGATGTTGGGTATGTGAGAAATCTTGGGCCATTGATCTCCTATCTCTGTTTGGCAACATTCACTGAGAATTGGGCTATCATAGATGGTCAGTGTCTTTAATGGAGTTGTAGGAAGGAAGTCTGGCAGTGACTTCAGCTTGGGGCAATTCGAAATTCGCAATTCCTGAAGACGTGGCATAATAGTGATAGTAACACCACTTTCTTGTGCTTCTTCTTCTCTCATTGTTCCTCCAATCCCATCCCATTCTTCCCACTCTTCCATATTCCAAAATTTAAGAGACTTTAAATTAGGGAATAAGACAAGTGGAGAAGAAGAAGATGATGATGTCGATCCTTTCTCGTCGTCTATCTTGTTGTTGTTGTTGGATTCTTCTTCTATTCCCAAGAATTCAACGCCCACCTTTTTCACTCTATGGGCTCTCCCACCCCATATCTTTAATGATGCGACCAACAGCAGCTTCCCCAAAGGGGGCAAATGCTCTATGTCATTTGCCAGATTGAGACAAAGTGTTTCCAATCCGGATAATGTTGCCAACGTCATCCAATTGGGAATTCTACAATCGACTGTCAATTCCTTTAACGAAGTTGTCTCAAGGAAGTTGGGCAGTGCCTTTAGCTTTGGGCATCCCCGAATATCCAAATTCTGAAGACGTGGCATTATCCTTATTAAAACAGAAACACCACTTTCTCCTTCTTCTTCTCTCCTTTCTCCCATCCCATCCCATTCTTCCCACTCTTTCATATCCCAAAATTGGAGAGACTTTAAATTAGGGAATAAGTCAGGTGATGATGTTGATCCGTTCTTCCCATTGGCTTCTTCTATTCCCAAAAATTCAACACCCACCTTTTTCACACTGTACGCACCCTCTAACTCTAATGTTTTGAGGAACTGCAGCTTCCCTAGAGGAGGCAATTGCTCTAAATTAGGCCACTTCAAAAGCTCAAGCCTTTTCAAATTGGACAAAGACTTCATCCAATTAGGATACACTCTACCCATGCAGTAATCAATCTTTAAAATTTCCAAGTTTGGATGTGGCTCTAAGGCTTTAAGAACGATTTCATCATTCCTTACACTTTCAATCTCCTCATCTTCCTCATCAAACGATAGCCTCAACTCATGGAGATGTTTCTTATCTTTAAGCTGTGCATTCTCAGCCTCTTGTACATCTGTTACGTTTTTCAAGCCTATTATCATAAGAGACCCTTTAAGGTGGTTCAGATTCTTCAATTCTCCAAGTTTACATTCGTCAATATAATCTATACTGCCTATTACGAAAGTGTTTAATGTTCTTAGAGAACTCAATCTCCCAATCCCTTTTGGAAAAGGTTTAAACCAATTAGTAAGAAGATGTCTTAATTTAATTAGTTTACCCATTCCTTGGGGTAAATTTCTAATGTTCCAACATTCACTAATATTCAAAGTTTGTAAATTACATAAATTACACATTGTTTCAGGTAAATCTTCAATTTTATCATTGTCTGATAGATCGAGCAACCTTAAATGTACTAATTTTTCCACTTCATATGGAAGTATCACAAAAGAACCATGTTTCAAAGTCAATACCCGTAGGCATGTCAAATTCTTGGATAAATCGAGTGGGAAGACCGTCCTCCACCCCAATGTAGTGAAATAGAGAGTGCGTACATTTTTTGCATTATACATAGACATAGGAAATTGTGTTTTCCACTTTAATTCAAATCTCAAATGGCGAGCACTTTTACAATTTGTCCCCAACTCTTTGTCACCATCAATTGTGAAAAAATCATTATTTGTTGTCATTGATTGAGCAAAGTCGTGCACTATATCATGCATTTTGCATTCTATTATCTTATCATTATCCTCGTCTTTCTCAAAATCTTGGAAGAAAGAGTGCATGACTAATCTTTCAAAATACTCTTCTCCTACAATTTCCATCTCTATATTTGGTTTTACGCCAAGATATCCTTGTGCCATCCATAGGTAGATCAACTCATTTCTAGAAAACCAACAATCCTTTGGGAAGAGAGCACAATATAAGAAACAAGATTTTATTGCTGACGGTTGTTCATTATAACTCAATAATAAGGGTCCTAAAATACCTTTTTGAACATTTTCTAATTCCCACAAATTACTCTCCAAAATATCCTCCCAATCTTGTCTAGTTGTCTTTTTGTGCATGAGACTTCCTAGAATCTTTGCAGCAAGTGGCAAACCTTTACACTTATTAGCTAGTTTTTCAGCAAGGTCTGTCAATTGCTTACATTGATTTTCATTTTTATCAGCAAATGCTATTTTATTGAACATTGACAAGCAATCTTCCATAGATAATAATTCTAATCTAATGGTATGGTCACTATGTACCATACTCGCGACTCTCTCATTACATGTGGTGACTAGAATGCTACAACCTTGGGCTCCATTTTTGAGTGCAAGTCTTAATGGCTCCCAATCATCAGTAAAATTTTCTGTCCACACGTCATCTAAGACAAGTAAAAACTTCTTGCCCTCAATCAAATCCCAAATTTCTGAATGTAGCCTTTGCAATTCATTGAAGTTAGTGGAACGACCTCCTTGTTCAATGATTGCTTTGGCAACCCGACATTGGTCAAAAGGATGGGAAACACAAACCCACATTTTTGTTTCAAAATGAGTCCGCACCTCAAGATCATTGTAGGCTAGTTGGGCAAGGGTGGTTTTCCCAATACCACCCATGCCTGCTATTGAGATGACATAAGGATTTCTTTTAATTTCACGACCCTTGCCCAACAGGTTCCTCACTAGATCATCCCTATGCTTTTCACGGCCTATAATATCAGACACATCAACAAAGGAAGTAGTTATTGGTCGCTTAACTACTTCATTGCTACTAATCGACCCCAGCCGAAACGTATACGTATCTTTCTCTTTGGCACTCTCATCTAATTTTTCATTCAGTTTTTTAATCTTGTGAGCAATGCCACTACGATGAACAAGCTCCTTAAGTTTAACGAAAAACCCAGAAAGGCAGGAGATGCAGGACCATACCTTAGCAGTTGCAGTGGTAGTTTCAGCTTTTTCTTCTTCCTCCTGAATCTTGGATTTGATCATTGCAGTTTCCAGCTCATCCAGTACATTGTCTATGTCATAGGCTGCTTCTTTGAGCTTATCTAACCAACGTTTCACAGCTGCCTCCATCACTTGTCTTTTCTCAGCATCCTCGAGCACTGCCTGGATGGCACCAAGAGTGCTCTCAAGCTTTTGGACTTCTTTGTGTAAACACAGGAACGACTGCAGCTCTGGCCACGCCCCTTCAGCAATAAGTGAACCCGACTTTTCCAAGAGGCCAGTAACTAGAGCCTCCAAGAGGCCAGTGACTATAGCCTCAGCCATGCTTGGAGATTGAAAAAAACAAGAAACAAGAAGTGGAAATGGTAATTGATGGACAAAAGGAGCAAATGAAATAGCTAGCAATGCAGAGGTGTGCTTGTGCTTCTGTTGTCCTCTTTGCAGCATTTATATTCAGAGTTTTGTTACCTTTTGGTCCTAACCGGTACTCCAATAGACTACTCATCTAACGGCCCTAACCACCACTCCTATAGACACCACTCAGCATTGTGGCATCCACTTGTGTATTGAATGCTCAAATTAAAATTAAAATAATAAATAGTGTAAGAGAGGAATTATTTATATTCAGAGTTCTCAGTAATGTGTCCTAATCAGTACTCCAATAGACTACTCAGCATTATGGCATCCACTTGTGCTTTGAATAAAGGGTAATGGCAATAGCACATAGTGAGGCTTTTTTTTTTTTTTTTTTTTTTGAGAAGAAGCACATAGTGAGTTAAATAAACTATGAAAACATACCGAGTATATATTACATTGTGTATAATAAACAATACCCTTTAATAAATAGAATGGTTTCTCCCTGGCTGAATAACATAATACTAATCTCAATTATAAAGAGCTTAGAAACTAACGTGTAACTAATAATAAAAGGATAATTTAAATATTCAGTTATGAGGTGGTTAAAGTTAACTAATCACATTAATTATCACATAGTTTGTAAATGTTATGTCTACAATATTTTCACAGCATCTTAAGTAATAGGTTGTTAGTGACTGTTACTAATAGGTAAAAAAGTAATTTCAATGTATTTAAATTAGAAACACTAATAACTTACTATTTAAGATTTTTTTTTTTTATAAAATATTATTTGAGATATATTGTGAAAGTGACGTGAAATTGTTGTCAATCGTTACACTTTTCTATTAGCATTTTCTTAATGATAAATCATAATTTTCTTAGCTGGCCTGACAGCACATATGGTTTACTTTATTTGTGCTCAAGGCAGACAAGATACCATAAACTTACAATGAGCACTTGACCACGTAAGGAAACAATTAATTTTAATTTTAATTATAAGCATTAATCCTAAGCTTTGGCATCCACATGCATCAAATAATATATAAAGAAAAATGTTGCCACCCAATCTAAAGGGCCAAAATGGGCATTTGCCCCTTTCGCCCAAAAGATGTAGTAAAATGCTACAATCCTAAAACTCTCTAGCAAAATGCCTCTGTTTTGAAACTCGATTTTTAGAAAATCGAGTTTTAATGAAAAACTCGATTTGATGAAAATCAAGTAATGTGAGAAATTTTACATGGAACTCAAGTTCCATGTATTTATTTATTTATTTATTTTTTTTTTTAAGTTTGATTTCACATAACTTGATTTTCTAAAAATTGAGTTTTTCATTGAAACTCGATTTTCTATATTTATTTTTTTTAAGTTTGATTTTACATAACTTGATTTTCTAAAAATTGAGTTTTTCATTGAAACTCTATTTTTAGAAAATCGAGTTTAAAACAGGAGCATTTTGCTAGATAGTTTTAAAACATGGGCATTTTGCTAGAAAGTTTTGGCAAAAGGGGTAAATGCCCATTTTCACCTAATCTCTATAGAACATCCTCAATTTTGACATCCACATTCATCAAATAATATATAAAGAAAAATGCTGTCACCTAATCTATAGAATTCCCTAAGTTTTGGCATCCACCTACATCAAATAATATATAAAGAAAAATGTTGTCACCTAATCTATAGAATATCCTAAGTTTTGGCATCCACATGCATCAAATAATATATAAAGAAAAATGTTGTCACCTAATCTATAGAATAACCTAAATTTTGGCATTATCAATTTCCTTGAATCTAATAAACAAAAGATATGATAAATGAGAGGGTTTCAACCTAACCGGTGGACTTAGGAAGATATGATAAATAAGAGAGTTTCAACCTAACCGGTGGACTTAGGTTTTGGTAGCATATAGCATAGTAATACTACGGACATAATGTCTACCGTATTTGTTGAGATGTGAAGTTTTAATATATTTCTAAAATAAAATATTATTTTCACAATGGATTCACTAAACAAATTCCTATATTATCTACCATTAAGAACTTGTCAACTTAATTAGCCATTGCGAAAAAAAAGTTGTACTCTTAGACTTAACATATATACCACACAATTGGTCTTCCTCAAGCAAGGTCGTCGTAGGAACAAAAGGAGGTTTCCTTACTATGCAAGAAGTTTAATTTAGCACATACTAAGAAAAGCACAACCTACTTAACCAGTGGATTACTCTTCAAATGCATTTCATATTAAGGTTTAGTATTTTTATCCAAGTTAACTTATTTATATTTGTAATGCATGTCATTGAAACACTCAATTTTTAGAAAATCGAGTTTAAAACAGAAACATTTTGCTAGATAGTTTTAGAACAGGGATATTTTGCAGGAAAGTTTTGGCAAAAGGGGCAAATGCCCATATTTTGGTCTAATCTATATAGAAGATCCTAAATTTTGGCATCCACATTCATCAAATAATATATAAAGAAAATGTTGTCACCTAATCTATAGAACATCCTAAGTTTTGGCATCCACCTGCATCAAATAATATATAAAGAAAAATGTTGTCACCTAATCTATAGAATATCCTAAGTTTTGGCATTATCAATTTCAAGGAAAAATGTTGTCACCTAATATATAGAATAACCTAAATTTTGGCATTATCAATTTCCTTGAATCTAATAAACAAAAGATATGATAAATAAGAGGGTTTCAACATAACCGGTGGACTTAGGAAGATATGATAAATAAGAGAGTTTCAACCTAACCAGTGGACTTAGGTTTTGGTAGCATATAGCATAGTAATACTACGGACATAATGTCTACCATATTTGTTGAGATGTGAAGTTTTAATATATTTCTAAAATAAAATATTATTTTCACAAAGGATTCACTAAACAAATTCCTATATTATCTACCATTAAGAACTTGTCAACTTAATTAGCAGTTGTGAAAAAAAAGTTATATTTTTAGACTAAACATATATACCACACAATTGGTCTTCCTCAAGCAACGTCGTCGTAGGAACAAAAGGAGGTTTCCTTAATATGAAAGAAGTTTAATTTAGCACTTACTAAGAAAA
Source organism: Quercus glauca (assembly GCA_023736055.1). Taxonomy (NCBI): domain Eukaryota; kingdom Viridiplantae; phylum Streptophyta; class Magnoliopsida; order Fagales; family Fagaceae; genus Quercus; species Quercus glauca. The sequence goes on along the minus strand of CM043319.1, from coordinate 21,471,839 downwards.
GCACAACCTACTTAACCAGTGGATTACTCTTCAAATGCATTTCATATTAAGGTTAAGTATTTTTATCCAAGTTAACTTATTTATATTTGTAATGCATGCCATTGAAACTCGATTTTTAGAAAATCGAGTTTAAAACGGAAGCATTTTGCTAGATAGTTTCAGAACATGGATATTTTGCAGGAAAGTTTTGGCGAAAGGGGCAAATGCCCATTTTGGCCTAATCTCTATAGAATATCCTAAATTTTGGCATCCACATTCATCAAATAATATATAAAGAAAAATGTTTTCACCTAATCTATAAAATATCCTAAGTTTTGGCATCCACCTACATCAAATAATATATAAAGAAAAATGTTGTCACCTAATCTATAGAATATCCTAAGTTTTGGCATCCACATGCATCAAATAATATATACAGAAAAATGTTGTCATCTAATCTATAGAATAACCTAAATTTTGGCATTATCAATTTCCTTGAATCTAATAAACAAAAGATATGATAAATAAGAGGGTTTCAACCTAACCGGTGGAGTTAGGAAGATATGATAAATAAGAGAGTTTCAACCTAACTGGTGGACTTAGGTTTTGGTAGCATATAGCATAGTAATACTACGGACATCATGTCTACCATATTTGTTGAGATGTGAAGTTTTAATATATTTCTAAAATAAAATATTATTTTCACAATGGATTCACTAAACAAATTCCTATATTATCTACCATTAAGAACTTGTCAACTTAATTAGCAATTGTGAAAAAAAGTTGTATTTTTAGACTTAACATATTGGTCTTCCTTAAGCAACGTCGTCGTAGGAACAAAAGGAGGTTTCCTTAATATGCAAGAAGTTTAATTTAGCACCTTTTAAGAAAAGCACAACCTACTTAACTAGTGGATTACTCTTCAAATGCATTTCATATTAAGGTTTAGTATTTTTATCCAAGTTAACTTATTTATATTTGTAATGCATGTCATTGAAACTCGATATTTAGAAAATCGAGTTTAAAACGGAAACATTTAGCTAGATAGTTTCAGAACAGGGATATTTTGCAGGAAACTTTTGGCGAAAGGGGCAAATGCCCATTTTGGCCTAATCTTTATAGAATATCCTAAATTTTGGCATCGACATTCATCAAATAATATATAAAGAAAAATGTTGTCACCTAATCTATAGAATATCCTAAGTTTTGACATCCACCTGCATCAAATAATATATAAAGGAAAATGTTGTCACCTAATCTATAGAATATCCTAAGTTTTGGGATCCACATGCATCAAATAATATATAAAGAAAAATGTTGTCACCTAATATATAGAATAACCTAAATTTTGGCATTATCAATTTCCTTGAATCTAATAAACAAAAGATATGATAAATAAGAGGGCTTCAACCTAACCGGTGGACTTAGGAAGATATGATAATTAAATAAGAGAGTTTCAACCTAACCGGTGGACTTATGAGGATATGATAAATAAGAGAGTTTCAACCTAACCGGTGGACTTAGGAAGATATGATAAATAAGCAAGTTTCAACCTAACCGGTGTACTTAGGTTTTGGTAGCATATAGTGAATGTTCAAATAGCATATAAAACATTATGAACGTTTAGACCTCCAAATACAAAATTATCAATTCAAGCTTAATGTCAAACAATATATGTGCGAAAAATATCACAAGCTAATAACAGAATTGATAAACAATCTAAATCAATTAAAATCACATCCACAGCAGAAATTAAATGGCAAAGATTAAGGGAAGAGAGATGCAAACACAAGGACCACACAGCGATGTGTTATTGAAGAGAAAATCGAAACCCTCGGCGTAAAACCTCTCCGCCACCCTCCAAGCGGTCAATAATCCATTAAAGAATGAAGTTGGGATACATGAATAGCAGAAGACCCTCCAAGCCTAATCTACCTAGTGTACCTAAGCCCTCCAAGCTTCTTACTTCAACGAGGTTGTGCCGAACCTTTGTCTTCTTTAGCTTACCGGATTCCGCTATAGCCTATAGCATCAACCAATAACCATTGGTCCCTTCCTAATTGCTTTCCAAAGCATCAAATAGCCTTCTCACAAATGTGGGTATGGTGAGAAAAGGATTTGGGTAAGAACCTCTCAAGGATGTAACAATGGAAAGGGTGAGAGTAGAGGAATTTGAAGAGTCTCTGTGTGAAAATTGTGGATGAATCAATCTTGTTTTTCTCTAGGGTTTCTCTCTTAAAATCTAGAAGCTCTCTACATTTCGTGGGTATAAGGGATATTTATACTAGGGTGAGAAAGGAATGCGAAGAGTCAGTTTTTCTAAAACAGAACTGGCTGGCGACTTGGCCTCGTGACTTAATTGAATGGCCAGTTTGGACTTTTTGTCTTGTAGTACAGCAGCTGGCATGACGGTTCAGCTTCTCTGCATGCTTCACTCGTGTCCATCATCTGGCGGCTTACCAGTTGCAAGCCACCCGCAAGATCCAGTCGCGAGTCCCTACTTCACTACACATTCTTGAGCATTTCTTCACACTCTCTCACACACTACCCTTACATAATTCCCACCTAAATATAGGGTTTCTAAGTGTTGAATTACAAGCAAATTGGCATGGAATAAAGCCAACAAGATGGTTGATTAAATTCAACCTTACATATAGCATAGTAATACTACGGACATAATGTCTACCATATTTGTTGAGATGTGAAGTTTTAATATATTTCTAAAATAAAATATTATTTTCACAATGGATTCACTAAACAAATTCCTATATTATCTACCATTAAGAACTTGTCAACTTAATTAGCTGTTGTGAAAAAAAGTTGTATTTTTAGACTTAACATATATACCACACAATTGGTCTTCCTCAAGCAATGTCGTCGTAGGAACAAAAGGAGGTTTCCTTAATATGCAAGAAGTTTAATTTAGCACCTACTAAGAAAAGCACAACCTACTTAACCAGTGGATTACTCTTCAAATGCATTTCATATTAAGGTTTAGTATTTTTATCCAAGTTAACTTATTTATATTTGTAATGCATGTCATTGAAACTCGATTTTTAGAAAATCGAGTTTAAAACAGAAGCATTTTGCTAGATAGTTTCAGAACAGGGATATTTTGCAGGAAAGTTTTGGCGAAGGGGCAAATGCCCATTTTGGCCTAATCTATATAGAAGATCCTCAATTTTGGCATCCACATTCATCAAATAATATATGAAGAAAAATGTTGTCACCTAATCTATAGAATAACCTAAATTTTGGCATTATCAATTTCCTTGAATCTAATAAACAAAAGATATGACAAATAAGAGGGTTTCAACCGAACCTGTGGACTTAGGAAGATATGATAAATAAGAGAGTTTCAATCTAACCGGTGGACTTAGGGTTCGGTAGCATATAGCGTAGTAATACTACGGACATAATGTCTATCATATTTGTTGAGATGTGAAGTTTTAGGATATTTCTAAAATTAAATATTTTTTTTCACAATGGATTCACTAAACAAATTCCTATATTATCTACCATTAAGAACTTGTCAACTTAATCAGCAGTTGTGAAAAAAAAGTTGTATTTTTAGACTTAACATATTGGTCTTCCTTAAGCAATGTCGTCGTAGGAACAAAAGGAGGTTTCCTTTGTGATACCCCAATTTGATTGATTGTGTGAATTTACTGTGTAGATCTGGACTTTATTAACAACTACAAGGAGCTTTAATTGTGACTAGTCCTTTTGAGGTATAGCACAGATGTGGCTAGCGCTTTTCCTTGGGTAGTTACATATGATATCAGAGCCGGCCCGGTAATTCCGTGTGGGCTCAGAGACACTACCCCACAAAGTGAGCCCTAACGAGGACGTTAGGGATTTAAATGGGGGAGATTGTGATACCCCAATTTGATTGATTGTGTGAATTTACTGGGTAGATCTGGGTTTTATTAACAACTACAAGAAGTTTCAATTGTGACTAGTCCTTTTGAGGTATAGCGTAGATGTGGCTAGTGCTTTTTCTTAGGTCGTTACATCCTTAATATGCAAGAAGTTTAATTTAGCACCTTCTAAGAAAAGCACAACCAACTTAACCAGTGGATTACTCTTCAAATGCATTCATATTAAGGTTTAGTATTTTTATCCAAGTTAATTTATTTATATTTGTAATGCGTGTCTTACATTACAAAATTTTGTAACATCTTAAATCAAAATTATTTTGTAATGCTAATTCCACAAAACAAGTAAATGTCTAATCAAATTATGAAAAACTTATGGGACCAAATACAAATTATACAATGACCATGACCGATCCAAACTGTTGGATTTGATTGGTATTCTCTCCATCCTTTGTTGAAGTTTTAATGTTGTTCAGAACATTGGGAGACTTTTCATTCAGGCCTTAACAAATTAACGTGTGTTCATTTTTAGATCCCTGTAAACTAGATTGTTTAAACTAATTAATTAACCAAGTAGATACTTAGGTTTATTATTCAGATCTAGGTTAAAACAAAACAATCATATCATGCAACGTAGCGGAAAAGTAAATAACACAACGATATGAAGACTTAGAAAAACAAAACTGGTAAAAGACCTAGGGAGGATTTAACCTAGCTATTCTCGAGGTAAAAAGCAAATCCACTTTAATGAATTGAAATTTACAATAAGACTTAGACCACTAACATCCTATTGTTACCACATGTAAAACTTACTGACACGACCATGTGCAAGCTCCGAATCCACGGACTCCTTCTCTATTAGGCCTTTGCAACAACACAAGCTCACCTGCTTGTGACTTTGAGACTTTACTCAAAGGTTTTGGATCTCCTTAGATGGTGATCTTGTATGTAGCAACTTCTACAACACTGGATCTTGAGATTCTTCAAAGAATAACACCGGTAGAAGACTTTAGAGAGCTTTTGTGTACAAAATCCTGGATTTACAAAAGAGGCACAAGATGCACTCTAATCTCTCTGAAAAAACTCTAAAAACCCTCTCTAGGGTTAGCTTATAATGCCTTTAAATACTAGAAAAAACGGCTTGCGATTTGGGCTTCAAACAGTCAAGTTATGGGCTTTTTATATTTGCTGATATTTTGCTAATATGCGACTTTCAATCGATTGGGTACCAATCGAACGAAACAGATTGTAACTCATTTTTTTCATCCCGAACTTGAGTTTTTTTGTCTTGTACTTCAATGTAGACCATTCTTAACCAATGAGACTTAGTTTTTGTCATGGTTTGTCAACATTACAAACTCAAAACCTAACAACATGCCTCAAACCCACCAACATTTCTCAAGTTAGATTGAGGTATTTTTAACGAAGTCAATTCTATAATAGTAAATAACTAGTCGTTAATTCATGCAATGCACGAGACAGTTAATGAAAATCATATGTATTTAATTTGCTTAAAAGTCCAATGATCAACCTCACTACACAAATCCCCTCTCGACACTAATGTATTATTCTACATACCATTCACATTGCTTTTCAAAATACCATTGCATTCATTGTGTCGAGAAAATGTCCAATTTAAAAACAAAAACAAAAACAAAATATACATATTACCGGTTACCACTACTAACAAAAGAGACCTGTTTTTTTTTTTTCCTTTCAATCTTATTCTTACAAATACTGAGAGTCAGTGCTAACAAATAAAGAAAATATACACAGTGAGACCATGGATCTTATCTGCCCACCCTGATAGTTTCTAATAAAGAAATCTCACAAAAAATAGATAGAATGCCAGGAACATTATAGATCTATGAAGAAAAAAAATGAACCATATCAATGAATATACTAACAAAGTATTGCATTAAATGTGCCACCATTAGAATTTTTTTTATTATAAAGAAATTAGAATTTCACTTTTAGCAGCTTGTCCCAATTCTCAAGCGCAGCAAGTTCACAAACAATACCTTGCTAACAAATAAAGAAAATACTACTGGGAGGCAATGTATCTTATCTGTCCACCCTGAAAGTTTCTTAATTATATAGAAATCTCACAAAAATAGATAGCATGTAAAGAACACTCAAGATCTATATATGAAGCAAAAAATAAACTATATATATTAACAAATGTATCAACATAGTATTGCGTTAGATGTACCATCATTAGAATTTCAATTTTAACACTTGTTCATATGGCTTCCCATTGTCCCAATTCTCAATATATACTACTCAGTAGTTGGACAAAATTGCCAAATGCCCTATTTGGGCAAAAATAGCAGCTGTTTGCCCCCCTTTCCCAAACTAATTAGGGAAGTGCCCATGTTTTGTAACTCGACAATAACAAAGTTGATATTTATTGAAAACTCAATCTTCCTATAGTCGAGTTTGGTATGAGCTTTGCGCCATCCTGGCAGAACAGACGTGGCTTTTTCCAATTAAAAAAATTGTCGTGTATGCAAACATAACTCAGTAACTTGTAAATCGAGTTTTCTGAACCTGTTTTCCTTAACCATTTCAAACCCCAACGTCTCAGAAACTGTTCACTCTCTCCTGTATACTCTCCCTCGCTCTGCCATCACTCTTTCCTGTACTCTGCCTCAACGTCTCACTCTCCGTTAGCCTCACTCTCCCTCTACACTGTCCCTGACCCTCTCACTCTCCCTCTACACTTTCCCTGACCCTCTCACTCTCCCTGGTGCTTCTGTCGAAGCCTCACCGCCGGTGTTGATTACATGTACGTTGATCTTCTCTTTCTCTTGTTTTGTGTATCACAACTGATCTAGATTAGCCTTGCATGCATCTTGTTGGTTTAGAAAAAGTCATCTGGAAATCTCTTTTTCACACACACGAAGCCATTTTTTGTTGTGTGTGGGTATTTTGTGTGCGTATTTTGGGCAAACAACTCCAACTCCAATGAATGGCTACCTACGTCTTCCTGATTCATTTACAGTTTCCTGTTTATATGGGTTGTGCTCATTTACAGTTTCCTGTGATCTCTGTGTTTCTGGGTTCAAGAATTTTAGCTTCAAGTAGAGATTTTTGGATGATGATTTTTGGGTGAAAGATGATTTTTGTCCGTGTCTATTGGCAAAGTGCATTGTTTGAAAATGACTCAAAAGTAGTAAATTTAATAATAAAGATGAGAATTTTTTTGTGTTTTATATGAGATAACCCTTTAGAGAGGAGCAAAGACTATGAGTTCGTTGCATTTGTAAGTGAAGGATTACATTAATTAGTGTTTTCACAAATTTTTTTTTGCCTTTACCTTGCATTGTTCTTTAATTTGTTTTACTTGTTGACAACTTGGCCTTATATGAGGGCTGCAGGAACGTTAATTTTTATCAGGCCTAGATTCTCCATTTTGTTCATTATTTGATTCAATACGGCAAGTTCTGGCCCTATCACTTTGTTTCTGAGTTTATTAGCTTTGTTTTGTGATAGCTACTGTAGATAATGAGGATTTTATGTACTTTGCTTTCTGCAATGTAGTTGTTATTCTAATTGCTAATAAATGCTGCTTGTGATCAACCATTTAATTTATTTTCTTTGGATTAAGTTCATGAGAAAATCAGTGTAGATAAGACTGTAGAATGGTGTCTAACAGCATAGGCAAAACCTTTAAGTAGATGTGGGTATGAGTTGGTTCAACGCAAGGGATTTGGGCTTACACCAGAGGAGGGAGGATTTAAGGAAAGGAAGAGGGCTAGTTCTTGTTGTATGACCCATAGCTTCAATGGGCCTCTAGTGGAAAAAAAGGTTGACTAAGTGCTCGTATATATATAAAGACTTAAGTGCATTTTGCATGTGTTTCATTTTTGTCAAACTTGTGACATACCCCAATGGTCAATATAAGTGGCATTACTGAAAGTCACCATTTCAGTCAAATTTTCACCATGTGTTTAATTTCTCAAAAATTCTTCAAAATAAAGGGCTAAATTATCACAATAATTGTGAGTTATCCCTATAAATAATGAAGGCCCGTGCGACACCCGGTGTTTAACACTCCAAAATCTGGAAATGCTAACCACAGTTTCAATGGTAAAAGGAATATGCACTGAAATGATTGTGAAAATACCATTATCATATTCACACATAATTCAATAAGCTGTTTTCTCTTGATGTGGCATTGTGATTCACCAATAGCTGTTATAAGTTCATAGGCATCTCAGTCATACTAGTTACTGCTATGGGAATAGTGTATAGGGTAATTGTCAAGTCAACATTCTCTTTTCAATAATAATTCACAAAATCATTCTCAATGTTTTGAATAAAGTATCCTATTACTTATCAAAAAAAAAAAAAGTATCCTATATATAATGGCCAGAATTATCCAATTTCATTCTTAGTTAATTGATTACTATGAGTTTCCTTTTTGAAATGCACATTTGTTTAGGTACTCTGGTTGTTGAGATTGAGGATACTTTTAACTGTATTTTCCATTGTAATGTTACTTCCTTTTGCAAAAACTTAAAAATGATATGGTTAAGTTATGAAGCATTTGATATTCTCAGGCTCCATCTCTTAGGACCTGCTAAATGACAAATCAAATCCTCCATGCGTTCTGTGTTAAGCTCTTATGGAGGGTTAGGACCTACATCTAACAATAGTATATGAGAATCAACTATGCGTTTGGTGGATCATCTTTTGCTTCATTGTCCTTTAGCCTGGGAGTTGTGGTCATTGGTGTTTTGTTTGTTTGGGCTGCATTGGGTTATGCCACTTAAGGTTATTGAGTTGTTTGAATCTTGGCAAGGTAAATTTGGGCGGCATCGCAATATAGATTTTTGGAGACTTGTGCCGCATTGCTTGATGTGGTGTATTTGGAGGGAAAGAAATGCTCGCTGTTTTGAAGGATGTGAACGGTCCTTGCTAGAGTTTAAGTCTTCTTTCTTACACTCTCTCCTTGGTTGGAGTGTGGCTCTGTCGCATTTTTCTTGTTTTTCTCTTCCTCTTTTACTTGATCATTGTAACTTGGGTTCTTGATTTTTGCCCCCAAAGTACATCCCCAATGTACTCGGGTTGGCCTTTTCTTTTGTTTATTAATAAAATTTTTTAGTTATCTATCAAAAAAAAAAATGACATATCAATATTTAGGGGTTTTCACAAATATCACCCATGGGTTTTGATGTGAATGTCCATTTGGTCCTTCGACTATTTGAACAATTAATCTTCAAACCAACCCCTGCACTTTAGTTTTGTAACAAATTAGACCTTCTGTTAGTATTTTCTGTTGAAATTAACAGATTTAATTAATTAACATGTACATTATAGGCGTAAATGCACTTTTAGTCCCTATATTTTGGCTTTTTTCCATTTTAGTCCCTACATTTTAATTTTACCACTTTTAGTCCCTAAATCAATTATCGCGTTCCATTTTGGTCCTTTCTGGTAGTGGGCTACCAGAATTTGCTTACGTGGCAGACTGAACTATTAAAATAATAATAATAAATTTTATTTTACTATTAAAAATACCACGTCAGCTTATAAATTAAAAAAAATTATTTATTAATTTTAACTAAATAAAAAAATTAAAAATAAATCGTTTAATTTAGTTCAGATCAATAAAGAACAAACAATCACATGCAAGCAAAACCCACCATTGATTTCCATTTGCAATGCCAACACACAATCTGATCACAACCCATTTTCCAAAAAACCAACAATTTAGCTAAACAAAAAGCTGAGATACCTCAAAAGCCCATCTGGGTCAGAAGGAAACCAAGTCTCCTTCAAAGCCAAGCGACGATCGAAGGATCCAAACCCAGTGTGAATACCAACGAACCCAAGTAGCTTAGGCTGTTCCACCAAGCCCCCACCATTTTCACCTTTCGAGTAGAAAGCCCAGAAAGTGTCTTCGGATCTGCCACATCGGAGGTTAGGTGAAGAGAGAGAGATCGTAGATGTAGGTTTGACGTTGGTGTGGAGCGACGATCGTAGATCTGCCAAATCTCTAAAGCTCTCTCTCAAATCAATGGTTTTGAAGTGGTGGTTGGTCTGGCGGTCGTTGGGGGTGGATCGTTGGATGGGTTTGACGTTGGTGTGGGTTGCAGTGGCTTGATAGACTGATCGGTGACAATGGAGGGGCTGAGGTCGGCGGTGGTTTGGATTTGGGTTTAAAGTGTATTTAACTCCAATCTCTCACTGATCATTGGGTCTCTATTAGATCGGTGGGTTTAAAATTTCTGGGTTTGTTTACGGATTTCTTGAATTTGGGTTTGAAATTTATGGGTTTGTTTTTGGGTTTGATGTTTGCATGGAGGGTTTGATTTTTCGTGATGCTCTGGGTTTGCTAGAGATTGAGGGTTGGGTTTGGGTTTGTGTTCTTTGTGTTTTGAATCTTTGAAGGTCTTTGTATTTTGTAGATCTGTGCCCTTTGATTTTACATGTTCCATGTTGGAATGTTCTTGATTTTTTTAATTTCCTTGGCAACCAAAATTTGAGGAAGAACATGAACATGTTCTTCATGACGACCGGGAAGAACATGAACATGTTCTTCATGATAATGTAAAGATTTTTTTTTTTTTTTTAATTCAACTAATTTAATTTCTTTTTTAAACAATCTGTTTTTAATTTTTTTTATTTAGTTAAAATTAATAAATATTTTTTTAATTTATAAGCTGACATGGCATTTTTAATAGTAAAATAAATTTATTTTATTTTATTTTAATAGTTCAGTCTGCCACGTAGCAAATTCCGGTAGCCCACTACCGGAAAGGACCAAAATGGAACGTGATAATTGATTTAGGGACTAAAAGTGGTAAAATTAAAATGTAGGGATTAAAATGAAAAAAAGCCAAAATGTAAGGACTAAAAGTGCATTTACGCCTACATTATAATAATGACATTTCAAAATTATTGATGATGTGGAAGTACACATGTTCAGACTTTTTGTGTGTGGAAATACTAGTAAAATTTTTAATTTGTTATAAAACTAAAGTTCAGGGGGTTAGTTCAAATCGAAAGTCCAAGGATCAAATTGACATTCACATTAAAATTCAAGGGTGATATTGTAAAAGCACTCAAAATTTATATGTGCTGTATTCGTTAAGGGGATTTGTGGCAAGATTAAAAAGGGTGGGAGGGGAGGGGAGATGAGAGCACATCAATAAGAAGAGAGGGGGGAAAAAAAAAAAAGAGAAGGGGAGAGGGGGGGTTTTCTGGGGGAATCCTTTCAAGCCCTCCATTTTCAATCCACAGAAAGGTGCATTATAAATGTAATGTGATTGTTTTGTTTAAATACTTTGCATAGTGTGTAAAAATTCACTTGTAAAAATTCCCTTCTCATTCCTAAATCTAACTGCTTAGGGAACCTAGGTGTGAATCGGAACACTAATCTATAGCTCCTCTTGTGGCCCGTGATATGTTGTAATCCTCTTTTCCCTTCAATAAATGACCTTTGGGTTGGATTTCTCAAAGAAAAAAGAAAAAAAAAAAAGATGATACAGAGTTGTTGAGAAACAATTTGAATAGTGATAATTAAACGAGTATTCAGGCATAGTTGCTACTTCCAACAGAAACAAAAAAGGATATGCTGCTTTATTTGTGATTTTATGTTGAGCACCAGTTTCATTTATAATTGTGTTGTGCATCTTTGTTGGATGAACTGCTCTTAAGTAATTAAACAAGGATGTTATTGCTCTGCAGGAGGGATTAGGATCCCTTGGACTTATCCTAAGTACTATAAAGGATCTTAATCCCTCAAAGTAGAGACGTTTGCATGGGATAACATAAGCATTTAATTAAAATTGTAGTTAACATTTTTATAGACATGCCATGGTGAAACATCATAAAAATCAAGACAGTCCCAGGTGAGAAAATAAAGCAATTGCTTGTTTTCATGACAATAAATTTTGCCATTTCATCAAATCGTCTGTTAATGTCATGGTCAACCATATTGTCGCTAGGGTGGGCATCTAACATACCAATCCTAACCGAAGATAATGGATTGGTTTTTTATAAGTCAGTTTGGGTTGAGATTTTTTTAAAAAGGATGTGCATATATAGAAGCTTGTAATTTCCATTTTTGTTATCTTGAGATGATTTACTTTACCTTGGTATCATGAATATGTCATCAAGAGTTTTGTGTTCTGTGACCAACAGTTCGCCACTTGTGTGAGTTGCCTTAAATTGAATCCCCCATCTCTTCCCTTCGTTTCTCTTCAATTGATTGATTTATACTGTTTCTTTAAATTTATAAAGAACATTGGATGACACCATTTCACACGTGAATTTTGAGTTTTGACCCATAATTTGATTATTATATGGTTACGCCGGACTGCATGATTTGCTATTGTAATTACATCTTGGCATAGAGTGAATCATGAATAATTGCTAACAATCTATTTGCTGCCATGTCAGATATGTAGGCACTGGATAGAGTGGAGCCTGGACCCGACGATGGTACCCAATTGAACCGGCAGTCGAATCATCGGTCAACTCCTCTTTGGAGGCACGCCGCCAACGAGGTATGTTTTTGTATTATTAATACATCTCCGTTTTATAATTACCTTGTGTGTACTACCTAACACAATGCTCGTTTGTGTGAAGGAGGTGCCTCGCATCGTAAAGGTTCAACGTCGTAAATATGTACTACCGCAGGGTGGGCTAGACCCACGTATCACGCAGTACATAGATGCAGCAAGTTTCACCGGCTTGTTCAAGGTTCCCGACATGGAAATCGATCACGCATTGATCACGGCCTTGGTTGAGCGGTGGTGTCCGGAGACACACACGTTCCACTTACCCCATGGAGAAATGGGCATCACCTTGCAAGATATAGAGGTGATGTTGGGGATTCCCGTGGATGGGTTGCCTGTCACTGGGAGGACAGACATGGACTGAAGTGTGTTGTGTCGACAATTGTTGGGCCATCAACCTCCGCCCTCGATACCCAACTCAAACAAGTCTACCCTTACTGGGGCTAGGATAAAATACAAGTGGTTTGATGCACGATTTGCCGCTCCCCCAGTTGCAGACGCCAATGATGAAGTAGTGTAGCAACATGCCCGCTACCACCTACTTGTTTGGATGGGGGCCATGTTGTTCATGGACAAGTCGGTGGACCGGGTCTCACTCCTGCCTCTGCAGCTCCTCAACCCAATTAGCAATGCGAGACAATATAGCTGGGGTAGTGCAGTGTTGGCCTAGCTCTACAAGCACCTCTGTAAAGCATCAGAAAAGGATGCGATGCAGATTGGAGGAGCACTAGTGTTGGCGCAGCTGTGGGCCTATTCAAGGTTCCCACGAATATGCCCAATTGCGAGGCCGCCTTTACCGCCAGTGCACTCAGGGCCCCTTGCCATTAGGTATGTTCATCGAGTTCTCATTATTTATGTGTAATAATATATTATATATAATTAAAAATATGCGAAACTAACAAACAAACGAAACTTTGCTAATGCTTATATGGATGTGAATATAAAGCAAAGTTTGTTAACTGTAATGGAAGAGAGAGTTCAGTAATGACATTGTTCACAGTTCATCACATGAAAGTTCACTAACGAGCATTTGTTGAAACCCCATGTTTGCTAGGTGGAGCGGGCCAAAGAGCACTGCACAGCATGCCACACATGTCCTTGCTGCGTACCAGACGTCACTGGCTACACTATGGGCGGAGCAGGTATTCGTACTCCGTTAATTTATGTCCTCAATTCGCCACAATTTCAGGTTTTTATTTTTGTTTCCCTCAATTGAGTTGATTTCAGAATTTTGGTTCCTTGCTAGGTTGGTTGTGCTGGACCAAAATATCTAAACTTACTCGAGCATGAACAAATTTTACGACCATGCTCTAGTTATGTTATACATTCTCAACTAGTTGGGCAGGAGACACACCTGCCATAACACTGCATATTAAGAAGTCAACCCTCAAATTTTGCTTGTGATGCATGATTGAATTGTGCCCAACTTTCACATCTCAATTAAATATATGTTGCAATTAAATAGAGTTTGCTAATACTACTAAATAAATAAACCTTGATGGAAGAAAACTCTAATATTCTTGTATATTGAGACTTTCGTAGTTTTAAGACATTCATTACTCTCAATTTCTTCCAAATTCTTTAGGAATTGAATCTTCAAATAAAAAGCCAGAACATGTAGTAAAATTAATTGTTTCTGTTTTACCGCTAGGATATTGGCTAAAAAAAGAAAAATATGGCTCCGATGATTTGGTTGCTATCTGAGTTAAGTTCCAAATGACATTTGGACATTCATTTTCAAATGCAATATGCCCCACCCCCGCTAGACTCAGATATCAAGTACCATCAGCTGAAACCCATATCCAGCTTACCAAAATATAATTCATAATGCACACAAAAACAAAGAAGTCCAATGGAACTGAAAATTGATTTAATAGAGGTAGAGGGGGTGGGGTATCTATGATGCAGCCAGATAAGATTGACTTAATACTACCTTGCTATTTTGTCTATTCAAGATTTAAGTGGGGTTCAAATATGAAGTCCAATGGAACTGAAAATTGACTGGTTTAAAGGCCTAGTTATATTTGCGTAAGGGTTAAAAAAGAAATTTAATTTGGGTTTGTATTTGTATTTTAAAAGTTATGGTAAATTTTGTTGATGTAGACAAATTGTAGTTTTTGCAATCCTTGTGGATTAGGGATATTTTGGTAATAATTTAGTTGAGTCAAGGATTTTCTAGGAGATCCTAAGTATCTTAGTTTTTATTTTATTACGAGTCCTAGTAAGTCTTTTTATTAGTCATTACCTTATTAGGCTTTTAGTTTACTAGTCAATGCACCGACTCTCATTACTATTGGTTCTACTACCATTAGTACCAGAATGAGTCCTTATATATATTTTTGTGCTGAAAGTACTTGAAAAATAGTTGGAGTTGAAATAATATACTGAGTGGAAAGAATAAATTTTAACCTTTCACGTTTTAGCTTAAACACCCAAAATTTCAGTTAGTTATGTATGGTGTAAATGAAACAAGGGAAAATATTAGTGTGTTAGTGTATGGTTAGAATGTCAATGAAACCGAATTAAAATATTAGTGTGTTTGGCGATAAACCTATTTCCTTATTGTATTTATTTAATTTTTTTTTTTTAATTTTTGTGCTTTTTATCTCAACCTTTTGGTAATAAACTAGATTTTAGTGTTTTGTATGTTATATATCACATTTAGTGTTTTGTATCTTCTATATTGCAACGATTGGTTTTGCACTGCTTCATCTTTGATATGTCTAGTTGCTATGAAAAGCCTGTATTGAGTGTTATATTTATATGCAACATGTGAAATTTATAAGCATTTTTCTAGTTATGGGGAATAAGTCGATGTTGTCATAAACCTGCTTGTGTTTAGATGTTTCAAATCTGAAATTGTAGTGTACTAGTAATCAAATTGCTGATAAATTTTGTTTAAGTAACGGTCCATTTATTCAGATTGTGTAGGAGCCGTACACGCATGCATTTGGCTCCCTGCCTGCATATTGCACTGCCGGTGAACATATTTGGAGGGCCGTCGTGCCATTGATATACTTTTGGATAGTGGAGGGCCATCATCCTGAGCGAGTCCTCCGTCAGTTTGGAATGAAGCAACCGGTTCTAGAGGTCGTGGATACGTCAATCGAGCTTCACAAGATATCCCTCCAGGGTAAATGGGACAAGGATTGTGTGGCAGAACATGATCCCTATATTCAGAAATGGGGCAATCGAGGGCAACTTGTTCACGCTGCCCCTCTCTTGGACGGTGATACGACGCACCTCGTTAAGTACATGACATGGTACAATGGCAGCATAAGAAGGTACATAACAGTAGAGTTTGCGTACTGGGAACTCATGGTAAGGCAACAATTCTTGAACCTTTGTTGAAACCATTGTTTGATTAAATATCTTCAGCATGTTTATTTGGTAATTAAAACTTCACAATAATTGTTGTCATTAACTAAAAATGAGTTGTATCTTTTGTTGGGTTTTAGACCCCTTAAAAACAACCAGATTGCGTAGCCTAGATTAATTAGTCAAATTGTTACTTAGTCAAATTATGCAATACTAGGTTATAATAATCAAATAATCATATCAAGCATATAATGCAGCGGAATAATAAATAACACATGATATGATCACCCAGGAAACCACACGGTAAAAACCTGGGGAGGATTTGACCCACCGATCCTCAAGGCAAACTTGAATCTACTATGAAAGAATCAAAGTTCATACAAAAGGACTACAAGCTCCCCGCTCGACTTCCTAATGCTACCCACCAGTAGAACTTACTGACACGACCACGTGCAAACTCCGAATCCACGGACTCCTTCTTTCTTGGACTCTTCAATCAAGTACAAGCACCCCCGCTTGTGTATCTTTAAGTTCTTGAATCTGCAACTGAATGATTACCAAGTTCTTGACATAATCTTGAATCTTGGAAACCCTAAGTATATGTGAAGGAAAGCTCCTCAAAGATCTCACAAGAGATTCACATAAACAGCAATGTTTGAGCAACAAAGACTTAGAGAGGTTTGGGTACAAAACCCTAAAAATAAAAGGAGGCACAAGAGGCACTCTAATCTCTCTCTTCAAAGTCTCAAAAACATTCTAGGGTTTCCCTTATATATATAAGAGTTTTACTTGAACACCAAGACGTTTAAATAGAGTTTGGGTTGAGTTGGAATTCTACAGAAAAACGTTCTGGCCGACTTTCGATCGATCGAGTCTAATTTTCGATCGATCGAGCCAAGCCGAAAGTTACAAATACTTCTGCAGCCACTCGATTCCAACTTTACAATAATTAATCAACTTTGAGCAAGCCTAAACAAGACTAAACACATTGTTTTGATCATGGTTTGCCAACATTACAAATTAGAGTTCTAAATACATAAAATCCTAAGACCTTAGAACCTAACAAACTCCCCCTTTGGCAATCCGTGACAAAACACAAACTAAAAGCTCAAAGTTTACAAATAAAAGCCCTTTACAAAAATAATGCTCATAACAACAAATTCAACCCAACTATTATCCATCAGTTGCAAGTGTAGACAGCAGCTCAATTGAATCAACCTGTATATTTCCTGAAACACTAAACAAAATGCATAAATGCATGTGTGGAAAATACAAGTAAACAAAAATAAATTCTTGATTTCGCATAGCACAAAATAAAGATATATACCAATGAAGAACTCATAAGTATAAATCAATAAGAAGTGAAACAAGAAACAGAAATAAAAACATAAGTAAACTAACTCTCCCCCTAAGTTAGATACAACAAAAAGTTTTTATTTTCTTCCCTTTCAAAAATAATTTCAACTCCCCCTAAACAAGACAAACATGATTCCCATAAATCAATAATTTCTCCCCCTTTTTGTCACGTATTGACAAAGACAACTCATACAAAGAGTAAATAGTCAACATACGCAATAAAAGATAAGAGAAAATAGAGAATCAAGGGGAACACAAAACAATTCAACTCTGTAGAAAATAGAGACAGCTCCCCCTATGAACAACATAGGTTAAAAAAAAACTTTTCTCCCCCTATAAAAATAGGAAAAATAAAACAAGTTGTGGGAAAAACAGTTTTGGGGAAAAATAAAGGGGGTGGGGAACAGCAGCAGTAGCAGCAGCAGCAGGATCAAGAACATCCCCACCAGCAGGACCAAAATTAAAAACACACAAACCAAAGTTAAAAACTAAGGTGAGGATACACATGAAGAAAAATATTCTCTCTTTCAATAAAATGCAAACATGGCATTATGTGACCCATAAACAGTTGCATGAGTAGAGAAAATATTTGCATATTGATTATCCATCATATTTCTTAAGAAAAATATTTTCTACAGTTCACACATAAAAAAAGGCATATACTAGAAAGTACATAGCTCAAAAATTAATCAATCAATTTTTTGATCAAGTTGAGTACCCAATGTAGCAAAGTGTATGCATGCTATGTGTGAAAACAATGAGAGATATGACTGCAAAACTGCAAGATGGATACAGAAATCAATGCAATGCATGTGAATCTTAAACCAAGGGTAGACTGCAAGTTAGCACAAAAATAATATAGAATAAAAATCTATATGATGCATGAACAAATACAATGACATGATGCATGTACTAATGCAGTAAAATATTAAGTTCAATTGAGATCCAATTTGACAAAATTGGCCTGAGCAGGGAATTTCTAACAAAACCCCAAAAATTGAAAACCACTTGTTGAAATTTTTAAACAAATTGATGAATTAAGGATTACAAAATACAGCACATAGATTATAATGCCTAATTTCATCAAGACAACAAGCCAATTTCATCAAATTCAACTCAATTTCACAAAAGCCCCAATTCGAATCAAGAACAAACCCCTTTTTTTAAAAACCTGATTCGCGACTTTCGATTGATCGAAAAATACATTCGATCGATCGAATGAAACAGTCATTTTTAAACAAATTAAAGCACTTTTTCGATCGATCGAAAATCAGAATGGATCGATCGAGCTGGGTAGAGGCTCACAAAATTTTTGAGAAAAAACACAGTTTTGAAAAACACAAACCTAATTTTGAAAACAACTCCTCAACGCATTAAACAACGAAAACAAAATGCATGAGTATGAGATGGAATGCTTTTTCAAAAACCCAAATTTTAAACCCAATTTTCTCAAAAAAAAGTTTCAATCATTTTCCCATTGAATTTTCTTAAGCAACAAATATGCTGTGCACAAGTCTCAAGATATTTTCAAAATTTTCAAACTTAAAACACATTTTGCATTAAAATCAAAGAACTTTTAATCTTGGATGGCCACAACAAAATTACACACAATATAGTGTACCAAGTTTAGCAAAGAGTAACTTGTGTAGTGTGTACAACTAGCAAAAGCTTGAGATACATGTGAGGTGATATGTGAATAATAATCAATCACAAAGTCTACAAAATTCATCACATAGAATTTAAAAGAGACTACCACCTAAAGAGTTACATCATATAACTCTCACATCTCCTAGAACAAAAGCTTGCAATCATGTAAGTTTCTTGAATTTTTGCCTCATAATATATGTGAATTGGCATCAAGCCTAATAGTACACACCGGTTTGAATTAAGTGAATTGGCATCAAGCCTAACAATACACACCAGTTTTAATTTAATTGAGGCTACACCTTATGTTCTTTTTGTGCATGTGCTACACTTTCTTGAGCACAAAATCTTATGATATGCACTAAGTTGTTCATGATTGGCTAGTGAACAGTGGTGAGATGGTTATTTATGCCTTTCTCAAAAGGATCAAGTCCGACAGTCAAAGAACATATGACTTCAAGATCAAGACAAAGTGATTAAAAACCACACACATCTTTCCCACACAACATGCACTACACAGCTCAAACTAGTAAAGTGCAATAAAATAAGCTCATCCAAGCTAAACAGGGTACATAAACAAGTTATGTAAAGATAAAATGGCCAATCCTTGATTATAAATCCAAGATCTATAATACAAAACACAAAAATCTTTTTGGTTTTAACAAACGTTATAACCACTTGTTGAGGTTTTGAAAAATAATTTATGACCAAAAACAAAAAAACACACATTGTGCTAAAAGATCAATGCAAATGCAATGCATGACAGAGCTTAACTAAGCTATAAAGGGTACACAAACAAGAAATATCAATTTCTTAATTAACCCATGAGTACATGTACAAATTTGTACATACTCATTCAAAATCAAAAATAGCTTAGCATAAACTATTCAAGTTTCTCCACAATGTCAAGCATGTTCAGAATCAAGAGAGATATTAAAACTCATGTAATCCTCAAGAAAAATAAAACAAGACACAAAATAAAATATTTTTGTCTTTTTGAAAATTTTTCAATGTTTTTGGATTTTTTTTTTTTAATAAAAAAACAACCTAAAAAAAAACAACCAAAAATAGAAACAAGACATGTCCACAAACAATAGAAAGAATTAAAACATGGACAAGTCAGCAACACTCACCTTAAAGGATCTTTTCTCACCTATATAGCACAAGTCTTCGGCTTTGTGGGTGAAAATCCATGAGAAGCAGAGTGTATTTGAGGAATTACACCAAACTTTTGAGACAGACTAAAATCCTGTAAATTCCTTTCACAAGCCAACAAGCTTAAATTTTTCAAAAGCATATGAAACAATTTATATGGACTTATGGCAGGAGCAATATCATCACATATCCTAGATTGACATACAGAATGCTTAAGTTTCAATTTATGACAATTAGGACGAATGTGACCGGAGACACCACAAAAGTGACAAACAGGAACAAATTTAGGAACATCAGTATTCGTAACAGCAAATCTAGTCTCAGATTTTTGTTTTTGCCTCAACAAAGAACAATTTGGTCTAATATGACCAACAACACCACAATGGTGACAAAAAGGCACAAAAACAGATTTATTATGCTCTCTAACAATAGGTTTAGACTTAAGTTTAGAAACTTCAGCGTCTACATCAGAACTTTTACCATTGTCTAACCTAGCACAATAAGCCTTTTCTTTATTATTCCTCTTAAAAGGAGGGATATAAACTTTTTCAGCTTTAGGCTTAAGAGAAACAGAAACACTTCTGTTATCAACAGCAAGCTTGGTACTAGTCAAATTTTCAATTTTAGATTTAGATTCAACTAATTCTTGTTCCAAGCTTTTCATCTTCTCATCTTGAGAGGAAATTTGATTTCTAAAAAATTCATTCTTTTTATTAGATTCATTTAATCTAACAAGTAATTCCTCTTTTTCAAGATTAGCCAATTTTAACTCTTCCTTGAATTTCTTAGCAATTTTCAAAGATTTAGATAATTCCTTACGAAGAGTTTCAAAAGCATCAAAAAAATCAGCAGAAGCAATAGTGTCCTTTTTATTCAAAACATCACAGGCATCAATAAAATCAGCAGAAGCATGAGTAGAAACATGATAAGAAAGACACTTCAAATTGTCCATGACAACGGGGGTCAAGGATCAGCTCTTAGATCAAAAGATCTAAAATAGAAGAACTACCCGCTCTGATACCACTTGAATGGTTTTAGACCCCTTAAAAACAACCAGATTGCGTAGCCTAGATTAATTAGCCAAGTTGTTACTTAGTCAAATTATGCAATACTAGGTTAAAACAATCAAATAATCATATCAAGCATATAATGCAGCGGAATAATAAATAACACATGATATGATCACCTAGGAAACCACACGGTAAAAACCTGGGGAGGATTTGACCCACCGATCCTCAAGGCAAACCTGAATCCACTATGAAAGAATCGAAGTTCATACAAAAGGGCTACAAGCTCCCCGCTCGACTTCCTAATGCTACCCACCAGTAGAACTTACTGACACGACCACGTGCAAACTCCGAATCCACGGACTCTTTCTTTCTTGGACTCTTCAATCAAGTACAAGCACCCCCACTTGTGTATCTTTAAGTTCTTGAATCTGCAACTGAATGATTACCAAGTTCTTGACATAATCTTGAATCTTGGAAACCCTAAGTATATGTAAAGGAAAGCTCCTCAAAGATCTCACAAGAGATTCACATAAACAGCAATGTTTGAGCAACAAAGACTTAAAGAGGTTTAGGTACAAAACCCTAAATATAAAAGGAGGCACAAGAGGCACTCTAATCTCTCTCTTCAAAGTCTCAAAAACATTCTAGGGTTTCCCTTACATATATAAGAGTTTTACTTGAACCCCAAGACGTTTAAATAGAGTTTGGGCTGAGTTAGAATTCTACAGAAAAACGTTCTGGCCGACTTTCGATCAATCGAGTCTAATTTTCGATCGATCGAGCCAGGCCGAAAGTTACAAATACTTCTGCAGCCACTCGATTCCAACTTTACAATAATTAATCAACTTTGAGCAAGCCTAAACAAGACTAAACACATTGTTTTGATCATGGTTTGCCAACATTACAAATTAGAGTTCTAAATACATAAAATCCTAAGACCTTAGAACCTAACATCTTTCATTATATTTTAAAGTGGGAAACATGCTATGATTAAGTTCTTCATAAACTAGTCGCTAACCCGTGCGATGCACGGATAAGCTATTAAATATGAGAAATTAAAAATACGCTTTTGACATTGTAAGTTTAAAGTTATTTCATTTTGGACCGTTTAGAATCCTTCAAGTTTCATTACGTTGTAACCAAATTTACTGTTAAGTTCATAAAAAGATAATTTCACATGACCCCCTATTATAGTTTTGCATCATACTTGCGTTCCTCCATTTATGACGCCCTTGTTTTGCAGGTTCGGACGATGCTTCGGTCTCTACAGAGGTGCAACTGAGGCTCTGACATGTACAATGACCTTAAGTTTACACTAGAGGTTGTGGACGAGTTGGGCCGACTTAAATTGGCGGATGCCCTCGCAGAAGCAGCCGACATTGATACACAAGCCCCAGGTCGCGGCGGGCGAAATGGTGGGTCTCGAGGGGGTCGATGCCGTGGAGGTGGTCATGCTGGTCCCGGACGTGCGACTAAGCCAGAACCCATCTACGAGGAAGGGGATGAGCTTGGAGTAGAAGCAGAAGAATCATGGCTTCAGGGTGATTGGGTATTCTCTGACGATGGCGCTGGGCCATCCCACACCACTGGTGATGCTACTGGGCCATCCCATACGTTGTCCTGTGGTGCTAGCTAGGAGTACGAGGCCCCTCGACAGTCCCCCTGTATGTCGCCCCCAGTGTTCAGTGGATCCGCCCATGATGGTGGATGCATATTTGTCCCCACACCAGGCATGCCCACCCTACCTCTTGTGCATGCGAAGCCTAGCATGGGACCTTCACCTCCAACCCTCCACGAAGAGGCTGTATAGATTGAGCAGATACCGGGTGAGGACATTTAGCCAGTGAAAGGTTGGCGGAGATCTCAACGCCCTCCTGCGCACGCTCCCAATTGCAGGATTGGTGATGGTATCTTCTTCCTCTACATTGCTCATCGTATTTAGCTAATTGTACTGTGCATTTGATTGAATATGTTCATTTAATTAAGCTGTTGTGTCTGATGAAATAGGTAAGATGAGACCTATGAGGGCATATGGGCGGAAACGAAAAGGCCATTGAGCCCGAACTTAGTGTGTTGAGAATGAACAGGTAAGTTTGCAATTGATATGTTAGGAAGGTCATTTTGTGGTATGCCTGAAAAAAGTTGGAACTTCTTGTTTTTCTTCTTCTTCCGTAAGAATGCTTTGGAACATGTGTGCATGTGCTGAATTAGTAACATGTGTGCACCTTAAGGCAATATCTGTACATGAGATAACATAGGAGAAGAAGACTAAGACTTGGTGACATTTGCTGGTTGTATTAATGGTGTGGAGGATTTTCTATATTATTTTTAAAATGATTTTGAACAATGATAATTTGTACCATCTGTTTAGTTCACAGTTTTTATAGCCTGGATTTTTATTTTCCGTTCTTACATGCTTGCTTTTTGTTTGCTTTAAAAGGTTGGATGGACTGCGATGTTGTCTACAGTTGTGCAAATTTTTTTATTTTTTTATTTTTTATTTTTATGATGGAATGCCATGTTGTCTTTGGGAAGATGCTATATGGGATGGATGTTGTTTACAAGAGTGACACAGAAGTATATATTAGTTATTGTTTTGGGATGTTATTCTATTTGGTCAAATATTATAAATTTTACCATTTATCTAAAGATGGTGTCTTTTGGAAAAGTCCTCAAAACTCTTACCCATAGTCCAGCTGTTTCTAAGTAATTTTTTTAGAACAATGCTTACTCCTAAATATGTGTATATTTACGAGTTTTTTCTTGATATGCAGAGGATTAAGAAATTTAATATTTTTTAATTGGATAATTTTAGAAATATGTTTTGAACCAGTTCAGTCTTGGTGTCCCATGAGCAGTCAATGGTACTATGGGATCAATCTTGCACATATTTCAATTCAAGCCAGATTACAACTTCAATTTATTTTCTATAATTTAAGGAACCTCCTTTTCCCATCCATTTGTTGAAGTACAAATTTATGGAGTTCTCTTTCAAATAAGACATTTGGGTGTTTTTTAAGAAGAGTTACTGAATCAAACTGAAAGATTAGGACAGTCTGATTTTTCCTCTGTTTATCTCATATTTTCCAGCTTAATTGTTTCAATTGATGTATTTGGGTTTGAATTGGTTTTTGTTCGGGATTGAATTGACCTATAACCCTATTACGATTCCATTAATCTTTTTCAATCTTCTTCCGATAGCCAAATAGATAGAGTTCTCTTTGATTTTTGTTGTCTACTATGTTTTGTAATCAAGTTGGCTTATTTCTGTTTGTGAGGTTTTCCAATTCAGTCTATCTAACTCAATGATTACATTGTCTTGGTTTTGATGGTTTTGAGTTTTATTAGTGATATTTTGTAAGTGTTGATCATGCTTTACGAAAAAAAAAAAAAATAGTGATTCCCACACATGAAGTGCTATTTATACCTAAATTTTATATGTCTAGAAATGGTACTCTGTAGGTGAAGAATTCGTAATTCAATAGTGTTTTATTTACCCAACAAAAAAAAAAAAAAAAAAAAAAAGTTTATAGTTAAACATTAGGGAAATTCCCATCTGGGGTTTGAGGTTTCCTTCTGATTGTAATGTCATTGAGCATCTGTGTGTGTTTGTTTGGTATTTTAGAGTTGAATTTGATGGCTGCTGATATAAAAATTTAAACATTTTGTACCCAGTACTACAATGATCTTGGTTTAGAAGAGTACATGTAATTATTTGTATACGGTGAAGTAACCTGCTGGCCTTGAGTAATTGTTTGCTGCATACTTTATATCATATCATATATATATATATATATATATAAAAGCAGAAGCTGAGAGAAAGTTAGTTCCTACTATTAAGGAGGTAGTGACATATAGGATAATTGGCTATCTGAAATTCAGGCATGTTTCGCTTTAAAAAGCGATACCTTGCACCGTTTAAAAGCCATAAACTATAATGGTTCACTACATTAAAACACTGTTTGGGAGCTCTTGGTATAAAAGGAACTAACCGCTTTAAATAAGAAAAAAGGAAAGAAAGAAAGATTGCTTCACTTCACGGAGAAAGGAGAGAGATCAAGTGTTAAGAGAGACAGAGAAATAGAGAGGCAGAGATAGAGAGTGTTAACAATATAAAGTGAAACAGAATGACAGAATAATCTGTATATTGATGTGTGTGAAACAATGTACAAAAGAGAGCCTTATATAGGCTAGGTATGTGTGTAGTACAAGTAACATGAGTGCAGTACAAGTAATATATTAGGCTAAGCCCAATAGGCTAATCTATACACTAACATCCCCCCTCAAACTCGAGGTGGCAAGGAGGAAGCCAACTGGAGTTTGGATATAAGATCTTGAAGACGACCAGGCGGGTGAGACTTGGTGAAGATATCAACAGGCTGGTCAGCAGATGAGAGAGAGAATAACTTGAGATTGCCTTTCTTGAGATGCTGGCGAGTGATGTGGCAGTCGATCTCAATGTGCTTGGTACGTTCGTGGAAGACATCGTTATGAGCAATGTAGATAGCACTACGATTGTCACAATAAAGAGGAGTAGTAGTGGGCTGTGGAGCATCCATGTCAGCCAAGAGCCAGTGAAGCCAGACAAGCTCGCAGGTGGTGTCGGCAAGGGCACGATACTCAGCCTCAGTACTAGAACAGGAAACAACATAACCAACATGACGGGAGACTCAGAGGAAGAAGATGTAGAAAACTGCTGAAGACTCGTGAAAGGACGATGTTCCCAAAACTCAACATGACGGGAGACACGAAGACGATGAGAAATGGGATCATAGCAGCGAAACCCCTTTTGAGATACACCATAACCAAGGAAACAATAGAGACGAGCACGAGGTTGGAGCTTTGTTCGTTCGTGAGGAGGAAGAGAGACAAAGCAAGCACAACCAAAAACCCGAAGAGAGGAGTAGTCGGGGGTTTGACCATAGAGAAGCTCAAATGGTGATTTGTTGTGTGTAGTTGGTGAAGGGATACGATTAATGCTGTATACAGCTGTGAGTGCAGCCTCACCCCAAAAGCGCTCAGGAAGAGAGGCAGAAATGAGAAGGGTGCGGACAACATCAAGAATGTGACGATGTTTTCGTTCTGCACGACCATTTTGTTGAGAGGTGTAAGGACAAGACTGCTGAGTAAGTGTACCATGATTGTCTAAAAATGATAGGAAAGATTTATCATTATATTCTTGAGCATTATCTGATCGAAAAACTTTGACGGTGCGATTGAACTGTGTTTCAATCATTTTATGAAATGTTTGGTAAATAGACACAAGTTTAGACCTATGGTGAAGCAGATAAATCCAAGTATATCGAGAAAAATCATCCACAAATATGACAAAATATCTAGATCCCCCCTCAGTAGGAACAGGTGCAGGACCCCAAATATCAGAATGTATAAGATCAAAAGGTGTAGAAGAAAATGAGTCACTATTATTAAAGGGTAATTTTGTTTGTTTGCCAAAATGACAAGAAGTACAATCAAATTTTTGAAACTGAACTGAACCTAAATGACCTTGAGAAGCTAACAATTGAAGATGAGATAAAGATGGATGACCAAGACAAGCATGCCATAGATCAGGTGAGGAGGTGGCAGTGGTAGCAACTGCAGAAATAACTTGTGAAGGAATCTTCAAGTCATGAACCTCAAACATGCGACCAACCTTACAGCCTGTCCCAAGCACTTGACCCGTCCAAGGATCCTGCACATCCACACCATGATTAGTAAATAGAAGATCTACACCTAATTCACAAAGTTGACCAACAGAAAGCAAATTGAGCAATAACTTGGGGATATGAAAAGTGTCACTAAGGGATAAACAAGGAGAAGAGATTGTTCCTTTATGACTAACAGGCATAGGAGTTCCATCAGCAATGTAAATGGTGATTGGATGTTCTAAGGGTGCCTTATCAGAAAATTGGGATTCATCAGGAGTCATATGGTTACAACATGCAGTATAAAAAAACCAAGGTTGTTTACCTGAGGTGACAGAAAGGGCAGTGGAAGTGCGGGATAAAACCTGTTGAACAACTGCCTCAATATCAGCCATAGTAAGTGAGGAAGCCAAAGATAGACCTGTAGGAACCGATGGATCGGAAGGACTTACAGCAACTGCCCGAGGAAGAGAAGCTTTATTCTGCTCTTGCATAAATTTCTGCAGTTTACGACAAATTGAGATGTCATGGCCTTTAGCATGGCAAAACTCACAGTGAGTACCTTTGGAAGATTGAGAGGTGGGACGCCCAGAGTTTATCCGTGGAAGAGCAGTGAATGCAGCAATAGGAGGCTGCGGAGATGGTGTAGCCAATACATGATCAGATGATGACATGTGATGAGTAGGGCGACGGTTTTCCTCAGAAATGAGCTCCTTGACTGCAGCATCAAGAGAAGAAGTAGGAGACCGGCTAAGTAGAGAAGCCCTAGTAGGCTCAAAATCCTCACGTAAACCCATCATGAAGTGCATAAATTTACGGCGATCCCGATATTTGACAAAGAGCTCAATGTCCTTAGAACACACTAGTGGAGGATCTGCAGCAGAGAGTTGTTCCCGCATAGTAGAAGTTTGAGAATAAAAATCAGAAATAGACTGACCTGTTTCTTAGCGCATTTGATAAAGTTTTGATTCAATGTGGAACTCCAAGCTTGAATCATTAGTACAATTATAGCGATCAGCCAAAAATTTCCAAGCAGCCTCAGCAGTCTCATGACGAGGAAGAAGATTATGAATGGAGGGAATAGAGGTATTGATAAACCAAGATAAGATCTTACTCTAAATACTCTCCCATTCCTCTAGGCGTTCTTCATAATCATCTATTGCAACTGTAGTCTTGGAAGATTCTTCAGCAGCTGTGGCTTTGGACTTAGGGTTTAGTACTGGCTTAGGAATTGAACCAGTCACATATCTCCAC
This sequence comes from Quercus glauca, assembly GCA_023736055.1. NCBI lineage: Eukaryota > Viridiplantae > Streptophyta > Magnoliopsida > Fagales > Fagaceae > Quercus > Quercus glauca. Next base: position 21,444,069 of record CM043319.1, on the reverse strand, counting down.
AGTTTACGACCCTTGAGAAAGACAGTCATATTCTGAGACCATGCATGATAGCTGGTAGGACCATCCAACATAATGGTGATAGGACGTATGATGTCTCGTTCATTTTGTTGAGCCATAATGAAGAAAATGACCAAAAAATGAGATTTAGAGACCTCAAATGCAGAAACGGAGCCCAAAATCAGAATCTACGCGAAAAACTGAGCAAGACAGGTCCGATTGAAAATTTTTGACTTTGGTCAAAGTCAACGGTCAACACTGCTGTCAACGGTCAGAGTCAACGGTGCTGTCTGCTGACGTCACTGGATGACGTGTGATGCTAAGGTGGCGATGACGTGCTAGGGCTAACGTGGCACTCAAAGGAGTTGGGTGCGTGAAGGCACGTGGCGCGTGAAGGCGCGTGAAGGAGTATGTCAGGCGCGTGGGAGCACGTGAGGCTTCGCGGCAGCGCGTGGGAGCGCGTGTAGCGCGTCTTCGATAGCCAGAAACTTTGGACGGCGCGTTCAGGCGCGTGAGAGCTCGTTTGGGACAGTTTCTGGCTGGGTTTTGATCGGGGAAGTCTGATCTATCACGTCGTATCTGTGGTTCGACGATTTGATTGATAAATAGACTAGATCCGAGAGGTAGTGGTTGGGTGTGATGGCGATGACTCGCTTCTGACGGCGGCTACCGGTGAAGACAAGGGCAGCGGAAGAACGCTGGAAAATACCACTAGGTCAGAGCAATGGCTCTGATACCATGTTAACAATATAAAGTGAAACAGAATGACTGAATAATCTGTATATTGATGTGTGTGAAACAATGTACAAAAGAGAGCCTTATATAGGCTAGGTATGTGTGTAGTACAAGTAACATGAGTGCAGTACAAGTAATATACTGGGCTAAGCCCAATGGGCTAATCTATACACTAACAGAGAGAAGGGCGCCACCCAGATCTTCTGCCATCACCATAAGGGCGCCGTCCATTTCTCCTACTTGGATACTTTCTTTTTGCTTCCTTTCAATTTTCTTAACACAAATGCTTGCGATCCAGATATAAAGGAGGAGAAAAAAAAACTTGCGATACAGAGATGAGAAGGAGACAGACATTGAGAGAACTACCACCGGTAAGTTTTTCTTTTCTTCATTCTTTCTTAGATCTGGGTAAGGGTGTGAAATATGAATTAGTTTTGAGAAATTTGGTTGGATTGATTTTTATTTAGGTATTTGGGTAACATTGGGTCTTGATTTGATTTTTTAAAATTTGGGTTTATATATGATTTAGGTTTGGAGAGGGAAAAAACAGAGAAATTGTGCCTCTTCATATATAACAAAACACAATTTAAATACTTCTTGAACAAAATGGTGTACCATTTAGTTTCTAACCGATTCATCACTATTAAAAAATACACAATCTAAACAACAATAGTAACAAACAATAAGGTAGTTAGAATTGGTTTTATTGTGCATAGTTGTTGCAGTTGAAAGGCAGAAATTTGAGACTATAAAGCACAAATAGAGTGACATCTGAACCTCCGCCAGTCAAACTACCGGAATCATTACTGGTAAAGTTCTGATTATATTCCTATTTAAATACAATATCCTGCTTCTAGCCAAATTGTTTTTGTCTGCTACCATCCATACACCAATCTTCCTCTCTCCAATTTATCCTATCTGACCCTCTTCAAAAATTTTAAATATTTACTATTCGACCCTCCAATTTATCCTATCTGACCCTCTTCAAAAATGATGACAAGCCCTGGACTTCTCAACGACGCATCAAAGATATTTAGTGACTCAATATACTTTCTTAGAAGCTGTATCACTATCTGTGGGACCCAAATTTACATATAACAAGTTTTTGTGAGAAATTCTCCACTTTATTCAAAGTATTCCTGAACATAAGTAGATTTATTTTATCTTGAGGACATCTTTAGATGATGTACTTATCTATTTGCATCCAGACCATAGCCAATACTTGTAAATACCTGAATATATGCTTACGTAGATGTGACCCATCCAATCAGCCATCATCACTCTCGCAAACTTACTTCAAACAGGAAATCTTTGAAAAAGAGATCTCTCATTGATGTGCTTATCCAAAAGAGAGAGAGAGAGAGAGAGAGAGAGAGATCTCATTGATCAGGTTATATGCTTTTTTTCTTTTTGGAAATTATTTTGTCAAAATCAACTGTTTTTTCCCCCTAAGGAGCAGATGTAATTTTCATGCTTATGTAACCTGCACAATTGGCTGGGGACCATGCTGCATGAAGTGGAGGTCACTAATTCGAATCTCCCATTCCGTTCCCATTGGGATCAAAACGTTTTATAATAATAATGCTTATGCACTTGAAGTGAAGAACCTGACTGAAAACTTTAAAGTTTACCATTAAAAGCTATACATGTATGTGACAATCAAATTGGTTGTACAATCATGCAGTAAAGTAGAAGTTATAGTGGAGTGGAGAACTTCAGTTGGCTTATCTTACACGATCTCAACGGCAATTTGTATAGATTGGACCACAAATTTTAACTATTGGCATTAGATGAACTGAGTTCTTTCAGCTTTTGAGAGAGTATTTATGGTTGCCAAAAAATATGTAACAGAAGTGTCTCACTTGGGCTTCAGATATGACTGCCTCAATAAACGATGATGATTTTTGTGTCTAAGAATATTTAGGTTATGCTAGTTATGTCTATTCACTTGATAATTGAAGTTGCATATGTTAATGTTTAGGTTAGGTGTTTTGCTAATGAGGAATTCAATTGACTTAGGATATTTGGGCCGTTCTCCTTGGGCTAATTTAATTACCTCCTAACTGTTTTGATTCCGCATATACTTTTCTGACTTCTCTCTCCCTTCTCTCCTCCAACTCTTTTCTTGCTAGAATAATGGTCAAATGGTTAAACTCACCCTTTTCTAATAGCTAACAAGAATGATGGTTAAATGATTAAATTCATTATTTTCTAGTAGCTTAAGCTCTTAGGAAATGATGAATTTAACCATTTTTCCATAATTCTAACATTTCTTTTAGTCTTTTAACTATGACTAATGCATTGACCATTATTCATGTTCTCAGAAACCATCTTGTGAACCGTAATGTCCATAAAGCTTAAGAGCACGTTTAGTACACTAAACAAGGATTATAACAGGAATGGTAATCTTTATTGCTGGGAATAAAAAGTGTTGTAATAGAATAAATAAACATATTCATACGTTTGGTTATAGGGTGTAACAGTAGAATAAAATTTAAGATTTATATTTAGGAAATATATTACTTATACAATTATAAAATAAAATCTACTAGTGGGTGAATCACAGTGAATGTATATTTATGCATTTTCCTTAGCTAATAACTAAATACTTAATTCCATTAGAAACCTTACTGCAAGTATATATAATGTGTTAGTGTTACTTATTCATTTGTGCATCTAGGTTTGTTTCTATTTCAATTTCTAGGAACTAAGTTGTTGTTTGGTGGATTTTTTCTTTGTTTTGGGGGAGTGATGGTGTGCATATGTAGCTGATGTATGTTCTCTGAAATGTGTTTGTGGATTTGGTTGTCTGAAGTTAAGGTAACCATCCTCTATTGGTGGTTGTGGCCTTACCCTTCATGGATGTGTTTTCTATTTATTGTGTTTTTGTTATTATGTAGATTGCTATTGTATTTTGGTAATTAATGTTATTGCTTGAATATTAATCATTAATACCATCACTATAACTGGAAGTATCTCCCATCATTATTACTATCACCAATTTTTTTTTTGGATAAGCTTTAGCTTTGGGAAAATTTTTGTCTGTTGATATAGTTGTCCAACCTGGTAAATGCTATGCTTATGTCTTTTGGATATTAATATGCATGCCACCAATTAATTAATTCACAAATTTAGAAGAATAATACCTTATTCACAGTGATGTGATCTTTTGCCCCTATTTGTTAAATAAGTGATTCTGTTCTAATTCTTAACTAAATTATTTGACTTATGAAAATTAAGGCTATTTTACTTATCTTTGTGTTTCAGATCTACATGAAGCTACAAGAAAGTTGGTCTGGAAGACAGTATATGACAAGGCATTGCATCTTCTACTTTTACAGGTCTCGCATTTAGTTTGCTTTGCACTTATGGTAGTGTGTATATATATTGTTTTTTTAGCTTCCGTTGCCCTTATGGCAGTGCATATATATTCAATCCAAATACGAAATTGTTGCTTTGTAAACGGCTCTGAATCAAAAATTGTGTCACTTCCTATTTTGGTGAGCCTCCATTGAAAGAAAAATGTTTTAGGAACCGTTACATTTAAAAGAAATAACGCTTAAGCGGACTGCTGTCTGCCAACTTGTATCAATAAACACCGCTTATAAGTCTTTCAGTCAATTAATAGAAATCCGAAACAACGTGATCTTAGATAGTTGTGAAATTAACTACAACGACCATCTTCCATTCAAAACCTCTCTCAATTTATATTTACCTTTTGAACCATTTTTCCCTACAAAAACAGTGATTTGAAAAATAATAACCTTTATGTTTCTTTAAAAAAATGTCTTTTATATTGCAACACATATTGATGACATGCGAAGTCAAGAAATACATTTAAAGATATAACGTAACAAACAGGGAAAATAAAAAATTCCTGTGCATGGGTGGAATAGTTGTCATACGACCAAAGTTGACTGAATAGGATAAAATGGAGTGAATAGAACATACTGGATTGAATAGGACCAAAGTGGATCGAATAAGACCAAACTAAATAGAATAGACCAAATAAGACCAAAGTCGTGCTGAAACCAAAATATAAAGTTACTTCCCTTATATACATATTTGCCAGTCAAGCAGCTCGAAAACGGTGATACTTCTACTTAAAACCGTTTGCAAGAAGCCAAACCTGTTACTTCGCGCTCATTTACCCGTACCTTGTCTCGTAGGTGCATCAACTTCATCATCCCCCACAACATGGGCCACCACTTCATTCAACATGTTCGCACTCAAGGTTGCAATCCTCCTTGCGTGGTCACGCTCCTCAATGGCAACTTCCAACTGATACCTTAACAATGTGTTCCTAAGGTCTCCACTGCAGTAGTTGGTTCCTTCGCTTGGAGAAGTGCTCGATGGAGTTGAGGTTGACATGTTTGGAGTTGCCTATGATGTGGACGCACCACCCTGCATGTCCATACCATTACAATGCAAATACTCCATATATGCAGCTTCTGCTTCCCTTCGATCTTTATATGATTTGTGATTAGCATTTGGGAACTTCTGAACTTGTTTGCTTGCATCTAGCCAACTGTCGTATATGCCTGGAACATGACCGTTAAATACAACATAGGTACGTCCCATCCCGCTCGACAAATGTTGTATATGGTGGGAAGTTATTGCACCAGAATGGTGGATGCATACCATTCTGGTTATTGTTCAAGTCTGGGTTGTTATAGAAACAATCAATGAAGAACTCGATTATCACAAAGGCGAGTTAACAAATAACTCGATTATCATTTATCGAGTTACTGAATTGCCATCACATCAGTAGTTGAATCAGCAGTAACTCGACTACCTATATGTCGAGTTATTTATTAACTTGCCTACCTGGATATCGAGTTACAAATGACCACCTCACCACATTTCAAAACCCATGCACGTGTCTGGCAATACATGAGCACCAATAGGTTTAGTGTGGGTTTTGAACAAAAAAAGCCTGCGAGCTCAACAAGTTTTCCTAACCATCTTCTTTCTCCCTATTGGATCCTCACCAAGTGTGACAAAATTATTGTTGTGGTCCCCTTCTTCTTTTTTGTGGCACATACCATATTAATAGGTATATCTTCACTTATGAGAAAACTGTGATTACATTTGGATTCTAGTGTTGGTATAAATGTGTATATATGTATATATATATATATATATCAAAATATTGGATGTATGTATAAATATATGTGGATGTGTGTGTATATCTATATATACACACACACACACATATATTGCTATATACATGTATGTGTAGATATATCTATATATAAACATATAGGTATTGTTGTTGTATATAATGTGTGCCCATTTTTTGCTGATGTATTTTTCGAAATATTTTGTTTGGAATTGCCAAGTAATTGTCAATACTCAATCAATTCGTAATTACAACACCAAAAATAAGCAATACAAGGTGTGCCCTCAGGGGTCCAAACATTAGCAAAATCAATAACACATTAAGCCATCAGTAACATGTGTGTGTGTGTGTGTGATAGTGACACTGTATACATATATATATATATATATATATATATATATTTATATAGTAATGTATGTATAGATACCTAGGAAGATATATATAAACAAACATTGTATGGCCACCCTATGATGATGATATATGCATTCATCCATAGGTATCAACAATGAAGTAAGAAGCAATCATTGGTTTAAATGGTATGGCTCTTTCAGTTCTGAAAGGCTTCAATGTGTGGGTTCTGAAAAAAGAAAGCCTGCGAGGTGAACAAGTTTTGCTGACCATGTTGGAATCAATGTTTGTGTACAAACGAATCAAGTTTGTTATGAATACTTAGGATATGTGCAATTGTGCATCTGTAAAAGTTCTATTGTACGTTCACATGCATATAGATTAATTACTGTTGCATTAACATAACCCCCTATCTTCTGCATGATAACCACAATTATATCTCCTTATCCAGGTCAGCCATGGGTCGTCATTGCTTCTACGTTTGCTATGATGGGGAGCAGTATTTCCATGACTTGCATGGGCTGTCCTATAGAGGCGAGTCAGTGAAGAAGAAGTTCATTGAGTTAAAATGTGGAACACACTTGAGAAAAATGCACCGGAAGATAATGGAAGCTCTAGGGTTGGACAGGGCGTCACATAAGATATCCATCGTGTACCGTGCCCCCCAGCTACTTGTGAATACTCAGGTTGTTTACAACTTGAACCCGTTGGGTTGTGATGCTAACGTGGACATGATGTGGACAGTGATTAAGCGGACCCCCAATTCATAGCATCCGACTTGTATGTAACTGTTGAGGCTATTGGGTTCCATGGTGGTGCAAGTTCGCAACATGCCAGTGGGGTGGAAGAGCCACGCTCAGGATATCTTGCCATGCAACCTTCCTTTGTCAATGCCATGCCTTTGCCCTGCAATACTCAACCATGCAGTGTAGTTGACCATTTGGACAACACCGAAGAGTTGGGCGCCACCCAAACACATGACGTGGGAGGGTCTACTCATGCATATGAACATGTCCAAGCCTATATGGACGGGGGAATTGATACTGATGCCAGCCGAGATGGGTATGAAGAGTTCATTGATACTGATGGACCGGCAGATGAAGCGGAGGTCTTAGATGGAACACAGATCAAAGACAACGAGGAGGATTGCCCTACTACAGCTATCCCAGGATGGTTCACATCAAACATATGGGACAATATTAATGACCCATCAATTGCATTAGGTATAGAAGAGCTTACAAGTTGGCACAAAGGTGACCAGCCGGCGAAGGGGATGCTATTCAATAATAAAGCCTCCGTGCAGTATGTGTTGACCCTTTACTCTGTGGAGCATAATAAGCAGTACAAGGTCATTAAGTCTAACACTAATAGGCTAGTAGTGCGGTGCACACATGACGCATGTCCATGGTCCATTCGAGCTATTTTCAGCAAGAAGCACATGTTGTGGCTAATCAGTAAATGTACGGGTCCCTACAGTTGCACATCCCTCCAGGGAGCGACCGATGGACGGATGATGGATTCAAGGTTCATTTCCATTGCACTTGAGCAATATGTACGGGAGGACATAACTCGATCCATAAAGGACTTGCGTAGTATTCTGCATACGAGGCACGGGCATGATGTAACTATGTACAAGGTTTGGGAAGCCAAATAGAAGGTAGTTGCACGTATTTACGGGGATTTTGATGAGTCGTACGTGGAATTGCCACGGTTTCTAGCAGCATTGGATGATGCAGATCCAGACACTGTAACTTTGCTAAAGTGTAACCCCCGTGTCCCGGGGACTTGTATATTCAACTCTACATTTTGGGCTTTCAGTCCGTGTATTAGAGGGTTTAGGCATTGCAGGTCGGTGATAAGCATAGATGCAATGCACCTCTATGGCAAGTACAAAGGGAAGTTGTTGATAGCAATGGAAACAGATGGTAATAATGAGGTTTTTCCACTTGTGTTTGCCGTTGTTGAAAGCGAGAGCACGGAGACATGGGGATGGTTCTTGGCATGCCTGCTGAGTAGAGTTACGGATCGGACCAATTTGTGTATAATCACCGATAGGCATCGTGGCATACAATCATGCTTTGATGACACCACAAGGGGCTATTTGCAAGCGCCCTTAGCCCATCACCGGTATTGCCTCCACCATTTAGTAAGCAATGTTAACACTAACTTCAATAGCGTGGTGTTGAATAACTTGGTATGGAAGGCAGCAACTGCAAATCAAGTTAGGAAGTTTGAAAACACCATGGATTGCATCAAGAATGTCAATCCATATGCGTATGACTATCTGAACGATGTAGGTTTCGAAAAGTGGACACTTGCACATGACCATGGGCACCGATATGGGGCAATGACAACTAACCTGTCAGAGTGCTTTAATAGGGTGCTTAAGGGCGCGCGTAGCATAACATGTATACACTTATGCAATCTTGCGATATTTTTCACACACAACACGCAATATTCTTTGTTACTCTTGATACATGTGCAAGTACAATGTGATTTGGCTATCACTAGGTTTACATGTGTTAATGTATGCTCACTAAACTGTCTTGACTTGTTTTTGAAATATAAAATTGGTTAGACTTGTTTAGTGTGTGCGTGTGTTTTTATGGTCCATGTGCTTAAAATTATTGTTGAGAGATGATTTTGAGAGCTTAATATGTTGATTGGATCATTGGTTGAGTTGCATGTTGGATTGCATTCATGTCTATGTTTTTCACTTCTCGAAAACTGTTTTTAAAAGCAAGCATGACACCTCCTCGATACCTTGCTATCTGTCAAGCTTCTCAAGCTTTTTCTTATCGCAATCTCGACAGCTCCTCGATACCTGGTATATCGATCAAGAATTCTTCTGTCTTCTCGATAGATTCTTGATACCTGGTCGATTGATCGAGCTTCTGTTCTTGGTTCTGGTGTTTATTCCTCGTTACCTCCTCGACACCTAAATCTGTCGACGACCATTTTTCTCGACACCTCTTCGACAGATGTCTCGACACCTCTCAATACCTGTATCTATCGACCTTTACTGAGGTTCTATTTAAGCTCCTCGTGCAATTCTGTTCTCATTTTCATGATCTCTCTCGATCTATCCGCACATGTTGACCTCCCAAATTCTATTTTCTCACTCAAAACCTTCAACCCACGTGATTTTTGGCCTTTCTTTGCTTCAAATCACTTGGTATGATCTCTTGTCTCTTCATTCTTCATGCATTTCATGATTTTGAAACTTAGGTTTTGGGGTTTTTGAAAACTTTTGGGGTTTTTCAAAATTGATGAGTTATTTTTGAAATTTTGGGATGGGTTTTCACTTAAATGAGTTTAAATTCTCATGCATTGCATCACATATGCATTATAACTGTATTATCATGCATTTAGATGTGTACAAATTGATTGTGTGCTGGTAGGATTGGATTGGGCTGAGCCCATGATGAAATTTCTTTTGCATGTCACATGTTTATGCATTCCCCATGCATACGTACTCTCTTTTCAATATACTTGTTATATTTGAATTACTTTGGGACTTTTCTGATTGTCTCTCTCTCTCCCCCCTCTCATTCTGTTTACATTAGTTGTGTCATGGCACCTAAGCGTAAATCTACTCCGTCTCGAAACTTTCTTCGTTCCAAACCTTCTTCATATTCTGATTCTGCTCCTCTTACTCTTCGGTTTTGTGATGATGATGCTCACAAGGCATTCTTGGAGAACTTTTCTGGATGAAGAGTTCATTCAAAATGCCAAGTCATTTGGCGAACTTCGCCGATACTGACCATCCTGATGTCATTCACACTCAGGAATGGGAGTCACTGTGTGACGTCCTGGTCTCCTGTCCTCTCGTGCTTATTTAGGAGTTTTACTCCAACATGCATGGGATTGATCATTCAGTACCTTTTTTCTTCACTCGCATTTGAGGTATGCGCATTCCTATCACACCGCAGCTTGTTGCGGATGTGCTTTGGGTTCCTAGGGTAGTGTCTCCTGACTATCCTGGTTATGAGCGTCTACGGACTGTGTCCAAGGATGAGCTCATTTCTGCTTTTTGTGAGCGCCCATCTGAGTGGAGTGAGCATCAGTTTACATCATGTCGACCTTTCGCTAAAGATCCTAGATTCTTAAACATGGTGATGACCTTAGTACTCCATCCTCTCTTTCATTATAACTCTATCACAGAGCCTCGTGCTTTATTTTTGTTATCCCTCATTGAGCATCTTACTATAGATTTTCCTTCTCATTTCTTTCTATCTATTATAGATGTTTATTTAGATGCGGCAACCCGTGATAAGCTCATCTTCCCTTCTGTTATCACGAGGATCTTACGCCATTTTTCTGTTCCTTTTCCTACGTCCGACCATTTCACTTTCATGTGTGTCATAGACGCCGCTACCGTAAAATGTAGTGAGGTGCAATTTAGGTCGCGACAGCTGGATTCCACTCCTCTTCATTCGGCTCCATCACAGTCTTCTCCATCTACATCCACTCCCTCTTCTTCTATGAGTGATGTGTCCCTTGGAGACATCATGGTGCAGCTACAGCGCATGGATGCTCGCCTTGATACACTCTCCACTGAGTTTTATTAGGTGAATGTTCGTGTTGGCCGTATTGCTAGGCGGTAAGCGACCATGGGTGGTTATACTTCTAAGGCTTCTCCACCACCACCTCCTCCAGTGCCTTCTGATTCTGATGCTGAGGATGATGATTATGATGGTGATGACGATGATGCTTCTGATGATGATGATGGAGATGCTAGCTCTACCGATGAGATGTCTACTTGATACTCTTACCCTTTGTCACTTGTGACAAAAAGGAGAAGTAGTTTTGTATATGAGAGTAGTCATACTTAGGGGGAGAGTTAGTATAGGACTTTTGTTAGGGGGAGTGTTGTTGATAATATGAGGGATGTAGTGAGGATTTCATGTATTTTTTCTTTTCTTTCTTCTTTAGATACATTGATATTGTACATTGGGTCTTCCATCATGTATCAATGTGAAATTTCCTAACTCTTACACTTTCGAATTATTGGAGATTCTTCCATCACAAACTTAACATTCGGAAGGTCTTTGGCTGGCACCCCATCGCTGCTTTCGTAGATTCTTCGTTCTTTTTGTTCTTCAAGTACTTTAATCGCCGCGTGTGTGGACGATCAACTCAATAACAATTTTGTGCATCAATAGTTTGCATTGTTTATGGGAATCGAGTGATTGGCAATATCATTGCTTCTAAAACAAAGAGTTGCCTGGTCTAGATGCAATTAATGACTACCACTAACCTAGAGACTGAAAACCCCTCCAACGCTTGGGAGGGGCAAGTGCAAACCCTCGTCGTAGCCGTCAAGCTCTTGACGAGTAGCACAATAACGAGCATAACGACAGTCATCTCTTAACGGGTGACCAATGCAAAAGAGAAGATTAAGAAGAAAGTAATGTCATCAGCAGGTGCAATTGACGGGAGGATATTAACCGTCAAATCAGAGCTGGAGAGTAGCTGCGCATGGCGCAAGATATACAAAATATGAAAGACAAGATGGACATGATGATGAACGCCATGAGAGGACAAATGTCCACTAACCAGGACAAATTGGTCCACCTTACTGACTCCCTTTTCACGGCACAGGTCACATCTTGTCCCGTTTCGCCCAAGTTCTAAATGCCCCAGGTTGAGACATATAACGAGTTAAAAGATTTGCTCGATAACCTAGAGGTCTTCAAAACTCTTATGCACCTACAGGGCATGCCTAGTGTAATAATGTGCAGAGTATTCCTAACCACGCTCAAAGGACTAGCTGGAGTATGGTTCATCAATATTACTCCAAATTCCATCTCAACTTTTAAGGAGCAGAGTGGGCACTTTGTCACAAACTTCATTGGCGAACAAAGATACAAGAGGTCCTTGGCAAGTCTCCTGAACATCAAGCAACGTGAAGATGAGAGGTTAAGGTCCTATGTGGCTTAATTCAACAGGGAAGCCCTCTTGATTGATGAAGCAGATGACAAGGTGTTAGTCACAGACTTCACCAACGGGCTATGCTTCGGAGAATTCCGTTTCTCCATCTACAAGAATGACCTGAAGACGATGGCAAACATGCTATACAGAGCCACCAATCACATGAATGTCGAAGACGTTATGATAACTCGAGGGGGCAAGACAAAGAAAAGGGAAAGACCAAATGACCCTTGTTCAGATGGTAAGCCATTGCAGAAGACAATAATGATCCAAATGGACAAGCCCTTGCAGAAGACAATGAACCATCTAGAAGCAGCTGAACGAATAGTCTTATGGGCAATAGAATTAAGTGAGTTTAATGAAGGCTACACCACCCTTGGAATGCTGAGCACCTGAGGAAGTATAACCAGTAGTTCATCAACTAAAAACTATGTTTTAAGTTTCTCTTTTAGTTTTTCTAAGTAAACTACAAAGTGTTTGTCCAACACCTAATCTACTATTCCATGTATTTTTCCTAATTCAATAAAGGAATAATTCTCGATAAATTATCACGTGACTACATGAAGAGAGAGAAAGAAAACTAAGTCCTACCTATAGGTGGACAATCTAACGTAAGGTCATCCCCAAGAGAGAAATACAACGACCAAAGTCACTTCTCCAAAGTAAAGTCATCCCCAAGAGGAAAGGACAATGACCAAACTTGCCTACGAATGGATGGAAAACCAAAGTTGCCTATGGGTGGATGGTCCAAGGTAAAGACATCCTCAAAAGGGAAGGCCAACAACCAAAGTCACCTACGAGTGGATAGTTCAATATAAAGTCATCCCTAAGAGTGTAGGACAACAACCAAAGTAGCTTATAGGTGGATCGTCCAAAGTAAAGTCATCCCCAAGAGGGAAGGACAATGACCAAAGTTGCCGACGAATGGACGGTCTAAAGTAAAATCATCCCCAAGAGGGAAGGACAATGACCAAACTCACCTATGGATGGACAGATAACCAAATCGCCTACAGGGAATGGTCTAATGTAAAGTCATCCTCAAAAAGGAAGTACAACAATTAAAGTTACCAATGGGTGGACTGTCCAGCATAAAGTCATCCCCAAGAGGGAAGGAAAATGAACAAAATCAACTATGGGTGGATAATCAAATTCATGTCATCCCCAAGCAGGAAGGATGAATACTTGAGTCTTCTTACCTACAAGGGGAATGGACAAACGAATCAAGCCACCAACGAAGTCATTTGGGTGATGAACGAACGAAGTCACCAAGGTGATTAATGATCCAAGGGATCCTCTAAAGATGATCGACTTAAGTAGAGATTGTCTAACTAAGTCACCAAGGTGACAAACGATCCAAGGGACCTTCCAAAGACGATCGACTTGAGTAGCAATCCTCTAACCATATCACTAGGGTGACAAATGGACTACATGACTAAGGTGACGAATGGTCCAAGTCACTAGAGTGACGAGCGATCTAACTCACCAAGGTGACAAATGATCTAAGGGATCCTCCAATGTTGATTGACTAAAGTAGCAATCCTACGATGACAATTGACTTAAATAATGATCCTCCAATTAAGTCGCTAAGGTGACCCAAAAAACTGACCCAGAAAATCATCGATTTGCATAAGTGGTGGTTGTTCAATCAGAGTACACTAAATGCATATGGAATGGGGACCAAGAAATAGAGCCCCCAAAACTTTGACAATTACAATGCAACCCTTCATATTCTACACTCATCCACTTGTGTGATGACCGTAGAATGGGGGTAAATTGATAGAGAATATTTTCACCATTCCTAAAATTTTTCTAACACCCTAAAGTCTTTAGTCACCAAAAACATCATGAGCTCACAAAAAGAGTCTTTGGTCACCAAGAGCTCGTCAGGTACCTAGGGTTCGTCTGGTACCTTCTCTAACACCACATGACACACTTTGCCTTAACAGTCATCATGTATCAAGGGGTCGTTAGGTACCTTCCTTTAACACCATGTGACACATTCCATCCTAATGGTCTTCATGTATCAAGGGGTCATTAGGTACCCTACTCATCGTGCCAAACAATGCAAACACTAACTCGTCTAAATCTATGAGACACTCTTAACAGATGATCCATTGTACTTGTCCAATCAAAAGACTAATTTTCTTAGTGATATCATAAAAATGCTCAGAGGATCACTCATCTAATGCATTGCGAGATCGACGAATCGGCTAGGACCAATGACTAAGGACAATCGACGAGTGCTTGGTCACTTATTAAAATTGTCCTACCCACATGGTGGACTGACGACCAAGGACACCGACGGGTGCCTGGTCACTCATTCAAACTTAATCCTACCTATGGGATGGATCAATGACCAAGGACAACGACAGGTGCTTGGTCACTCATTCAAACTAAGTCCTACCAACGGGGTGAACCAAAGACCAAGGACACTAACAGGTGCTTGGTCACTTATTCAAACTATCCTACCTGTAAGGTGAACCGATGACCTAGGATACCAATGAGTGCCTAGTCACTCGTTAAAACTAATTCCTTCCTTCGGGGTGGACCAACGACCAAGGACAACAATGGGTGCCTAGTCACTTATTAAAACAGTCATACCTACGGGGTGGATAGATGACCAAGGACACCAATGGGTACCTGGTTACTCATTCAAACTAAGTCCTACCTACAAGGTAGACCGACGACCAAGGACACCAACGGATGCATAGTCACTTATTAAAACTAAGTCCTAACCAATTGGTGGACCGATGACTAAGGACATTGATGGGGGCCTGTCACTTATCCAAATTGTACTACCTACGGGGTAGACTGATGACCAAGGACAACCAATGGGTGCCTAGTCACTTATTCAAATTTAGTCCTACCTATGGGGCAGACCAATGACCAAGGAAAACTGACAGGTGCCTGGTCACTTGTTTAAAACTAAGTCCTACCAACGGGGTGGATCGATAACCAAGGAGTTATTAGGACAGTCGCATCCACATTAATTTGAATGGGTAAAGTCCAAACCTGAGTCTAGGAAGAGTATAGTGGCTCGCTCACAAAAATGGTGGAAGCATTCCCCAAAATCTGCCCCTAGCTTGTCAAAGTATGCTTGGGACGATTGAAACTTCGCAATGGCTTTGGCCTTAGCACCCTCTATGTGTTCGCAAAGAGCAGCCAACTCCGTTGCTAGGTTGGAGTTCTCCTACTTCAACTCCTCAACCCGAAGGGCATGCCCCTCAAGCTTGATGATCTTGGCCTTCTAAGCCTTGAGTTCAGCGTTTAGGGTCTAAACAACCTCCTTATACAGATTGAAAAATTTCCCAAGAGAACTGACGGTTTAATAGGCAACGAACGATCTCTAAAATGGACGGGTCTAACTAATGGATGAACACAAGCTCCACACAATGTAAGAAAGTAAAAACAATAAATAGTAAGGTTAGTGTAGCGCTAATGAGCTATTTATAGGGCGAAGAAGTGTGAGAAATGAAGCGACGCGACTGTTCATGTCACCCAATCAAAAGATATCACGTGTCCCCTACACATTTCAAAATATTGTTTTGCCCTTATAGGTTACACAAACCCTGAGATAGACCGCTACAAAACCAAAATTGCTCATTGTATTCTGTGACCCATCTGGCATCCCAATGACCATGGAATAAAGGGCAGTTGATAAGAAATATTTTGATTGAGAAATTTTCTAACTCTTTTTACCCTTCGGGTTTGGATTGCCCTTTGATCTCCTTTTACTCTTCGGGTTTGGATTGCTCATCGGTCCCCTTCTACCCTTCTAGTTTGGATTACCCATCGGTCTCCTTTTACCCTTCGGGCTTGGATTTCCATTCGGTCTCCTTTTACCCTTTGGGTTTTGGATTGCTCATTAGCCCTCTTTTACCCTTCGAGTTAGGATTGCCCTTCAAGTACTAGGTCCCCTTCGGGTTGATTACAATGCAACATCAACCATACTTTCCGCTCACATTTATCATCGGGTAGGAAAGTACCCATCAAGTTACCGAATGCTGACGATGGATTACACTTAGTCCCACACCATTTGCATGTTCTCCACTCATGCATCCCTATATATAAAGAACTTACACACCACGTTGATCGGTGCAAAACTGCAAGTGCACAGTATCGTAGTTTTATAGTAAAGTGATGAGAAGAGTATCGTCCTCAGGGATTGGTAACTTACTTTTGACAAATACCAAAATTATGCTAATCTCGATTTTATCTAGAGAAGTCACTAAGGTTGTTGTAATTGGAATTTAAAATAAAATCAAATTAAAGAAAATAAGCAGAGGAAAAAAAATATGTTGTTCAAAGATCAAATTAATGGGAAGAAAACTTCTAGGAAATCGATTTCACCTAATCCCTCACTATGCTTTTCTCATCTAGCTAATTGAATTTAATTCTCTTTGTTTGTTAGCAATCTCCAATAAACATCCAAAAGCCTCTTTCGACAGTTAATTAGAAACATTCTTGTTCATCAATTTACACAAGAGTATGCAATTTAATAAAGCAAGAAAGCATTAAGACCAATGATTTTAATACTACATAGGTTCATATAAGTCTTTCGATCTCTATATTTACCTATGCCGAAATATTCAAGATCTATCCTATAATTCCCTCTTTCGACAGCAAATCACAAGATCAAAATCATCTAATTAATGGCCGGTTAATTAAAAGCAATAAACTCAGAATAAATCAGACAAACATGAAAAGAATTAATTCAAATTAACATAGAAAAGCAAGCATAGTTCGGAACTAGATTATATCGTTTTCCTAGAATAAAGAAAATTTAGTTCATGCTAAAAATTAAATTCAACATAAACGAATTCACCATAATTTTTCTGAGAAGATTTGAAAGAGAAAAAATGAACACAAAAATCTGCTTCAGCCCCTATTTCAGCTTTTCTCTCTTCTGTTTCAACGCCTCCCTCTTTCTTTTCTGCGCCAGCTTCAGCTTCTCTTCTTTTCAGCGCCTAAAAACCTCTTCTTTTCCAGCCGTGGTGCCCTTTTTTTCTTTTAGATGTGGTGCCCTTTTCAGCCCAAAACGTTTGTCTTTTTCAGCCCACTGTTTCAGCCCAATACCTTGCTCTCTTCAGCCTAAAACCTTCCTCCTTTCAGCCCAAAAGCAGTTCCTCTTTTCAGCCAAATATTTTCTTTTATTCAGCCCAAAAACGTTGCTCCTTTCAGCCTAAAACCTTCCTCCTTTCAGCCCAAAAGCAGTTCCTCTTTTCAGCCCAATATTTTCTTTTATTCAGCCCAAAAATGTTGCTCCTTTCAGCCCAACATTTTCTCTAGCTGCTTCACATCTCTTTTATTTGAATAAATCTTCATTTTCTTCAAATCTGCAATAAAATTTAAATAACAATAATGAAGTCTAAAATCAACAAAAAAATAAAAATTAAATTAGACTAAAGTTTAAAGTTGAGAAGTGATAAATTATGTTAAATTATGCAAGTCATCACACGTCCAAAGATCCTTCTACATTTTTTTTATCCTCCTAGTATGGGAAGTAAAGTCCTAAGATCTCGGAACATTAACTCCATATCTTCCCTACAAGGAATGATCCTACGTTCATGGGATTTTGATTAGCACTACACCACTATATAAGCACCAAGTCTCCTCTTCTCCAAGGTATGTGAAATTTCATAGCTCTTACACTTTCAAGTTATTGGAGATTCTTGTATTACTGACTTAACCTTTGGGGGGTCTTTGGCTGGCACCCCATCGGTGCTCTCTATGGGTTCTTCGTTCTTTTTGTTCTTCAAGTACTTCAATCGCCATGTGTGTGGATGATCAACTCTTTGATGATTTTGTGCATCATCAGAGCTTTTTTTTTTTTTTTTTTTTTTATAATTCTTTTAATGTTGCTTAATGACCCTTATGTCTTTTTATTTGAAGGTTTCAATCATCATGTGATAGAAAATAATCAAGAGAGAACCACATGAGCTTGCCAGTATTCAATGAGAGACTACTGCTAACTCGTCACTTTTCATAATCTTTTCCTTTGGTGCATCAGTCCAGAGTTGTTTGAGCTCATCCAATCCCTTGTTGGGAGTATTGTAAAATGTAAGAGACATCTTTTGCATTTCTCTATTTATATACATGTGTATATATAGTGATGTCATTTTATGTTAGGGGTGAACACAAAGATGAACAAAGCTTTGCTGAAGAAGGCCTTCAAATTTATCCCTTTTAAGTAGAGGAAGGATTCCAACCAGGTCATCTTCCTAAGAGAAGGTACCCAATGATATCCCCTCACACACCCCTAAGGTTCTGTCTGCCTTCGTTCCTTTGGAGTAAGAGGTACAAGTTTTGGGGTTGTTCACTCCCTTTCCACCATCCCCGAAGATTCCATTATAGCTCTACAAAAATCCAAGAGTATGATTTCTCGTAAAGACAATGAGTAGTTGGGGAAGGAGCTCATTAACACTTTTGTTAAAAGGAACATCCACTCTCACAAGAAGTTTAGCCCACATGGCTATTGTCTATATTTCCTTGTTGTCTTCTACTTTGTGTGAGTCCATGGTATTGAACTCTTGGTGTCTTCCGGCTAAGGATCAACTCAAAATTGTGAAGAGAGAGCTTGTTTTGAAGAAGAAGTCCAAGAAGCCCTTACTAGAGCTCTTGTAGAGTTGGCAAAAAAGAGGGCTAATGCTCTGGCAAAGGTGTAGGAGCTTAAGGATCAACTAAACAAGGTGAGGGACCAGTTGACGTAGAAAGACAAAGAGCTAAAGGTAGCTAAAAAAGAGGTTCTTAGCCATTAAAAAGAAAGGGGATGGCTATGGTTCAAATAAACGAGGCCAAGACAAAGGCAGTAGCATAATTTAAGGATTCTAAAGCCTACCATGTGAAAACGCTAAATGATTTCTTGGAACTTTTTGAGAACTTTTGTAAAAATATGTCCAAGGCTTTCCCAAAAATGGACTTCTTAGGACTAAAAGCCTATGAAAAGGGAGAGTCTACATTGGGTGGTGAGCCTATGTAAGATGACGAAGAGGCCAAGGACGACAAGGAGACCCAGTATGATGCTTAGTCTTAGTCTTCATTTTTATTTTCTATAGGATGCAACTTTAAGACTATCTCTTTCTTTCTTTTTTTGAATTGTTGTTTATTGGTACCCATTTTTTTAAGGAATCCTTGAGTTGCCTTTTATTTCTATCAGATTCATGTTCATGCATGTTCTTTGTCTTCGTGCTTGTATATAATGATGTAGGAACCTAAGTTCGGCCATAGGCCATAATCCTCATCTAGGTAAACTTGGGAGGATAGGAACAAGGCCAAGGTCCTCTTCTTAGGTGAACAGATACATGGGGCCAAGGTCCTTGTCTGTTGTTTGTTGGTACCTCCTTTGTTAAGATCAAATCTTCTTAATCACCCCTTCAACTTTGAATTTCTTCTCATTTTATTATTAACACTCCATTATGCAACTCGCATTTAACCTCACATGAAGGGTAAAAAAGTAGTTTCACCTTGAAAATTGGCATCTTAATTGTGACCACTAGATCCTTAATTTCATTTCATAAAAGTGATCTTGATATTGTAATGATCAAATTGACTGTTCATAATCCTTAATCGGGTTATCATATTGAAAGTTATCATCAAATCAAGTTTTAATAGCCGAGATGCACTATCACAAATTAAGTCTGACTGTATATGATTATGAACAATTGATTCCAATTGGTTATAATTATAATCAATTTAAAATTAATGACGTATCATACTTTGATTAGATAGGACTATAGCTTATGGTAAGGTTGCGCATACTTGATTAATTTGATAATCAAATTTTAATTATTCAATAAGTAATTTGTGTAATTATACTTTTAATTGGAGTAAATTTGGGACTGATTAGTTCTAAAATGGAAGTAATTGGAGCATATTAATGTTAATTGGAAAATAATTTGGGGCCAATTAATGTTAATTATGCTAAAAATATTTTCCAATAAATGACCTCTGTTCACCATTTCGTTGATGTAAGGGACATATTTTTATGTACTTAGCATATCCTTTGAAAAAACGCACTTTACTTATATTTGAGTAAATCTAAGTAGGTTCAAAATGATCATTACAAGTGGTTACATTGAAGATGTGAAGATTACTCAAGAACTGCTCAAAAAAGTGCAATCTGTAGGTCTCATACCTCCTTGACAGAAGCTCGATCTGTCGAGATTCATTAAAGCTTGACACATGTCTCGATCTATCGAGCTTACAGGATTCAAACTATAGCCAGCATCGTTTTTATTCTAAAATGCTATTTGTTTATGGGTTTGTATAATCCTTATTGGTTTGTATAATCCTTATTGGACTAGGAAAGTCCAAGGTTTGTGTATACCTATTTGGAATAGGAGAGCCCATTGAGCTCCTATTTAAACAAGGAGGTGGAAAAAGAAAAACCTAACCTTAGAGAGCTTCATAAGGTTTTCTTTTTGAAACCTTAGCCTTCTCCTACAGAAGAAAGAGTTCTTGTTGCGTTTCTTGTATCCCTTTGGGTTTTGTAACTAAGCAAAGTCTCTCACACCATCATTGAAGATCCTATTGGTGTTTCTATGTGAAGCTGTTGCAAATCAACTACATCAATCAAAGGGTTGTTGTGGAGTTAGTCACGTTTTGGGATTCGTGCAAAGAAGTTAGTCACATACTGGGATCCATGCATCATTGGTTAGTCACGTACTGGGATTCGTGCATTGAACGACAAGATTGCCGCTACAATACAAGTCCAATTAAGTATTGGGGTAAGGGTTTAATTGTAGGTTGGTATCTCGGGATAGGCCAAAGGGTTTGGTAAGATTCCTTATACTTGTAACCGCTTGTGATTGATAATCGCAGTGGAGTCGATTCCGTACAGTAATGACCAGAATTTTTCTTACCGAAACCTAAACCAGTACAGAAATACTTGTTTCGTACCGGTTAAAATACCGGTCATATCGGGTTATTTCGGCCTTACCAGAGCAAATACCATATTTCGGCGAAAAAACTTATACCGGTCCGGAACAGAAAAATCAAGTCTTTCAGATCTAAAAAAAGGAAAAAGAAAAAAAAAAGTTCCGCTTACAGATCTAATGTTCCTAAGGCAGTAACATTTTGATTTAGTTTCCTTGCCGCCGGGAGTACGTTACTGATGATGATTCCATTTCGCCCAGCTCCCTTCTTCTTCTTCCCCATACGGTCAAACCAGATGCCTTTTTCTTCTGTTCTATTTCATTTGCCTTTTCAAGTTCTTTTTACTTCTCTTTTTTCTTTTTATGTGCTAAGTCTGCTGAGTGCTGACACAAGTCTAATAAAACAATTTTATCTTTTTTTACGTTTATTGTTTTGTGTCTAAGTCAGTGACCCATGTGAACATCAAATCAAAATTAACTCACTTTTTATTTTTCTCATTTTTCATTTCTAACGTATTTTAAGTAAAAAATTTTCACTTTCAACTAAATAAACTGTTCCCAATCTGACTTTTATGATAAACAAGAATTTTTGAGGTAATATTTTATGGTAAATAGAGATTTTGTGTGTGTGTGTATATACATATATAAAATATATAAAATAGCGGTAAACCCGAAACGGTATACCGGTATTGACCGGTATCTGAAATATATCGTACCAGTAGCCAAACCGGTACAGCCTCCGGTACGGTATTGACTCATTTGGATAATAGTGGATTCTTGAGAGTGATGACCTTAAAATCACCCAATGGGGTTTTGCCATGGTGGTTTTCCCCATTCGTAAACAAATCACTGTGTCAAATTTAATTTCTAATGCATTTAGTTTTGTTGGTGATTTGTTTATGCTACCATGCCATTGCATGTAATTAAACCTAATTAATTACCTTGGGTAATTAATTAATTTGCAAGGGGTCAATTCATTTTAACACAACAAGTGGTATCAGATTGGGCACACTCTGATTAGGTTTTAATCTTTGCTGTGTGATCCATTGACCCCTGTTGTCATGGAAACTTTTGATTGTTTTGATTTGCATGATATTGTGTTGAATAATGATGATGATATTCAAGATGCCTATTGCAAGCTTTATAATTTTTGTATGAAATCTCTTGAATATTCTACAAAATTAAAAGCTAATTTTAAAAAGGTCAAACTTGAAAGAGATGAATTGATTGCAAATTTGGATGAAGCTAATAATTTGAATGAGAAATTTAGGGTCTGTTTGGATACCGCTGATTTTGCTGAAAACTGAAAACATTGTAGTAAATAATTTAAACACCAGCTGATTCTTTTTGGGGCTGACTACTATAGCTTCAGCTGAAAGTATTTAAGCTACACATTTTTGCTTTTTGCTTCCTTTTTTTTTTAATTTTTTTTTTTTTAAATTTCACTCCTCTCCCACCCTAACGCTTGTCTTCGAGAGGAGAAATCCACGCCCAGAAGAGAAATCCATGAGGAAGAGCTCAGAAGGAAATCCAAGAGGAAGACAACCCAATCCGATGCTGGCGAAGATCGGGTTCCCTCAGAGAGTACTTTTCCTTCCATAAACCCATTTCACCCATCTTCCAATTTCACTCCTCTCCCACCCTAACACCCTCTTCCCATAAACCCATTTCACGCCTCTTCCAAATTCACTTGCTGACCCATCTATTTAATTCAGGTTAGCTTTATTATTTTGTGGCTTTCTTTTCTAATATATATTTAGCAATGTTTGAATTGTTGGAATTTAATGTAAATTGTTTTGCTTTGCTTTTATTTTCTGTTCTAAAATGGCCTATTGAGGTAAAGAGCCTAATGTTTTAAGCTTGTTTTATGCATATATGATTAGAAATTAGAATACAGTGCAGAGGGTTTTTTAATTTTTGGGTAAATGGGTTTTTGAGTTTGCGAATTGTGATGGTGTTTGATATTTAACTGCTACATGTTTAGTTATTAAAATGTGTGTTTGTGTTTGTGTTTATGTGGCAGGGCTATTGGTTCCAGCTGCAAAGGCTTCTGGTGGATCTTCCAGAAAGGTATATTAAAGTGAATTTGCTACAATATGGGAAGCTTTTACGATTGCCTCAATATTTCCATGACTATCCCACAGTAGCAAAAATAATTTCTTGTGAACTAGTGGGTGTTTATTGTTTCATTCTAAGACATCCCAAGTTTTCTCATCTGGAATGTTCTTTAATTTTTGATTTAGGTTCTCCGAGTTATGCTGATACATAAGTTCTCTTAACCTGGATTACTTTTTGCTTTGTTCACATGAAAATTCTCCATTACTACCAATAACAATAGTAGTTAGTAGTTCATTCAACTTGACCCAATTTTTATAATCGGTATTCTCTGTCATTGAAGCGAATATTACAACAACCAGGCAAAATAGCCCAGGAAACGAATTCTCAACTAGTGCTCCATATCTATGTTATATGCAAATCTTATTCAACTTATAAATTGAAAACATTATCATTGTTCCAGTTAAAAGTCCATGACAGAACAAGCCGATACTCTGCCACCAAAGCACTTGTTTTGCCTCATTTGGTTATTCTCTTATGCTCTTTAGGTTGCTTTCACTTACCACAAATTAAAGTATCACCTCTATTAAGTCAAACAACTAAACTCAGGTCAGGTAAGTGGAGGTTTCTATTGTGTTCAATCTAAACTATCAAAAAATATATGGTCCTCTCAAAACTAAATTTTTTAAAAAGTTTTATGGTTGAGTTTTTCTTGTTGGTTCCTTTGTATTTTGTGGAGAGTCTACATGGGTTTATTTTTTGTCTGTTTCTTGTTCTGCATAAATGGCACTAGCTTATAAGAGGAATTCAATTGTGAGGCAAATACGTGGAGACGTGGTCAACTTATCAAACCTGGGCATGAACAAATTGCCTTCACCGGTATTCTAATAAATTCTCCATTTTGAGTTTATCCAACCACTCCTCTGTTGCTTCCTTTGTTTTCTTTGTTGATTATAGAATTTCTTTGTTTTTAAGTTTTATTGCTTTTCTCAAAGTTTCTATAGGATTTGTATAAAGTACTATAAACCAAGTTTCCATGATAACTTGATTTGCAATCTTTGGTCCTGTTTTGTTGTTATAAAGTTAACCAATCATTCATGATAAGTTTTGATAGGCCAAAAACGTATTGACCCCTTGTGAGTAATTTACCAATTAATTAGCCAAGTTGATTAATTAGTCAGATTAACATGCAAAGGCATTGTAGCACAATCAACTCACCAATTAACCAAAGTATGTAACGGAAAATAAATTGACACGGTGATTTGTTTACGAATGGGGAAAACCTACACGGCAAAAACCCCACAGGTGATTTTAAGGTCACCACTCCTGAAACTCCACTATTATCACAACAAGCGGTTACAAGTAAAGGAATCCCATTACCTTATACCAACCTACAGTTGAACCTTTACCCCAATACCCAATTGGACTTGTTCTGTAGTGACAATTTCTTCTTGTAATGCATAGCTCTCAGTACGTGACTAACCAATTGCACGGATCCTAGTACGCAACTTCAATCACCAACTAGAGAAGGTTGTTGGTTGCAAAGTTCTTCAATTTATCCACACGATGAAGATTCAGAAGATGCTTGGTCACAAAACCCTACGGTGTACAAACACAGCAACTTCTTCAGAAGAGATGAACTAGGGTGAAACTTTGTCTCCGGTCACAATTTGCTTGAACAAACTTTGCTCGAACAAACTTTGCTCAGTACTTGTGCAACTTGTGAACTCTTCGACGGCTCTTAAAATAATCATTTTATATGTCTAGGGTTGTAAGAAAAGAAAGCTCAAACACATAATCACGGATTAGAGTTAAAACAGAATTGAAATTTTGTTTTTCATAAACCTCAATAGATAGCCTGCTATCGAGCAGCTGTCGAGCCACGTGCCTGGAACAGCTTCTTAAGCTCGATAGATGCTAGTTGTCGAGTTTTAATGACAGACACTTCTTCAGCTTGTTTCTTGGACAAATTTACATGACTTCAACACTTGATCTTGAAACTAAGTTTCTTGAAGTATTAAACACATCCTAAATCTACCCAATTACAAATAAAATGCGTTTTGTCAAAAAGGATTAGCCAATTACATAAAGTAGTGACATATGTTTTAACAAGTGAATCACATATGTCCTAACAATCTCCCCCTTTGGCAATCCGTGACAAAACCACAACAAACAAATGAACATATGAGAGAAGTTATAAATCACTCAACTCATACTCACTTATTGAATACAATAAAATCTATCCTAACACAAACTCTTGAAAAATTTTGCAAGAAGAGAGTTTATGGCAAGTAGACTTTGACAACTTGTATTTCTGAAACACTTTAAACAAAACTCATCATGGTATCTTAGTGTGAAGCAGAAATAATAGATTGCACACACGTAATAAGAAGCATGTGCATAAAGAGAGAAAAGAAACAACACATGTAAGGGTAGGTGAAAGAAACATACATCAACATATAGAGAAAAACAAGTATAATGTATGTTAATAATGGTCACAAAACCCAAGGTACAAGAATCAATGTATCTAAAGTAGAGAAAAGAAAAAGATACAAATAATCCTCACTACATCCCTCAAAATATCAACACTCCCCCTATAAAAAATGTCCTATACTAACTCTCCCCTTAAGAAAGACTACTCTCATATCCAAAACTACTTTCCCTTTTTGTCACGAGTGACAAAGGGTAAGAGTGTCAAGTAGACATCTCATTGGTAGAGTTAGCATCTCCATCATCATCATCATCGGAAGCAGTAGCATCACCATCACCATCATCCTCATCCTCGGAAGCCTCTAGAGCAGGTGGAGGAGAAGTCTCATGAACGAAGCCACCCATGACTGCCTGTTGTCGTGCTATACGATCGACACAAATGTTCACTCGATACAGCTTAGTAGAAATTGTATCAAGGCAAGCATCCATGCACTAAAGCTGCATCATGATGTCTCCAAAAGTCACATCACCTATAGAAGATGAGGGAGTGGATGTAGATGGAGCAGACTGAGATGGAGTCGAACGAGAGGAAGGAGCTACTGACCCAGACTGCCTCGACCTAAACTGTGCCTCACTACATTTCACGGTAGCGGCGTTTATGGCACAAATATAAGTGAAATGGTCGGACACTGGAAAGGGAACAGAAAAATGGCGTAAGATCCTCATGATAGTAGAAGGAAAGATGAGCTTATTACGGGACGCCGCATCCCTATAGACATCTAATATAGAAAGAATGAAGTGAGAAGGAAAATCTATAGTAAGATGCTCAAGAAGGGACAACAAAAAGCTAGCACGAGATTCTGTGATAGAGTTATAATGAGAGAGAGGGTGAAGAACAAAAGTCATAACCATGTTCAAAAACTGAGGACCTTTTGCAAAGTCTGAACAGTAAGTGAACTGACGTTCACCCCAATTAGAAGGGCGCTCACAAAAAGCGGATTTGAGATCATCTTTGGACACAGCCCTTAGAGGCTCACAACTAGGGTAGTCAGGAAACTCAACCTTAGGTACATGAAGCACATCCGCAACAAGCTGCGGTGTGACAGTAATGCGCGCACCTCGAACGCGAGTGTGAAAGAGAGGTACTGAAAAATCAAATCCATACGTGTTGGAGTAAAAATCCTGAATCAACACGGATGGACATGTGACTGGGACATCACACAGTGACTCCTAACCCCGACTATGAATGACATCGGGTATGTCAGTGTCGGCGAAGTCTGCTAAATTGACTCGGCGTTCCGAATAAATGCCTCGTTGAGAAAAGTTCTCCGAGAAAGCCTTTCAGGCATCCTTATCATGGAACCAAATATGTGATGGAGTATGATCAGATGAAGTGGATGCCCCAGAACGAAGAAGGTTCCGAGACGGAGCAGACTTACGTTTGGGTGCCATAGACACGACTAACATAAAATGAGAGGGAAAGAGAGAGAGACAATTAGAAAAGTCCCAAAACATTTCAAATATAATAAGTATATTGAAAAGAGAGTACGTATGCATGAACATGTGACATGCACTATAAAAAGCATTATGGGCTTAGCCTAATCCTATCCTACCAGCACACAATCAATTGCACACATCTAAATGCATGATAATAATGTTATAATGCTAATGTGGTGCAATATATGAGATTTTGAACTCATCAAAGCAAAAACCCATCCCAAAATTCCAATAAAAACTCATCAATTTTGAAAAATCCCAAAATTTTTCAAAAACTCCAAAACCTAGGTTTCAAAACATGAAATGAATGAAAATGAGAGAAAAGATACGTACCAAGTGAAGAGAAAAACTTGGAAAAACCTTGAAGAAACCTTGAGGAAGAAGTTTGGAGTGAGAGAGAGTGTTTAGGGAGGTGAGAAGACAAATCTGTTGAGAGAGAGATCGAGAGAAATGAGAACCGGATTGCACAGAACCTATATATAGGAATTCAGTAAAGCTTGACAAATAGAGGTGTCGAGCCAGGTGTCGAGCAAAATGTACATCGATAGATGAAGCTGTTGAGGATCTGTTGAGGTGTAATACAAAGAACATATGAAAAAAGCTCGATCGAACATATTGAGATGTTGAGATTGCGATAAGAAACAATTTAAGATCTCGATAGATAGCCAGGTGTCGAGGAGGTGTTGAGATTGCTTAAAAACAGTTTTTTAAGAAGGGAAAAACACAGAAATGAATGCAATCAAGCATGAAACTCAGCCAATGATTCAATCAACATTTTAAGCTCTCAAAATCATCTCTCAACAATAATTTTAAGCACATGGATCCCAAAAACACACACACACACACACACACACACTAAACAAGTCTAATTAATTTTATGTTTCAAAAATAAGTCAAGACAGTTTAGTGAGCATACATTAACACATGTAAACCTTGTGATGGCCAAATCACATTGTACCTGCACATGTATCAAGAGTAGCAAAGAATATTGCGTGATGTGTGTGAAAAACATCGTAAAATTTCATAAGTGTATACATGTTATGACAATTTGAGATATGTGAAAATCACTTTAACTCACACACAATCATAACTGTTTGATGAAGACTATCACTTTTGAGGTACATCTTATAACTCCCACATCTCCTAGAATACACACTTGCAATCATATTTAAAAGCATTTTTGATCTTTTTGCTTTTTATTTTCTTTGCTTATTTTTCTTTTTAATGAGCATATCATGCATGGGCATATAAGAGAGAGAAAAGAAATACCCAGTGATATTTGACATTCCAATTTTGCTATGCCGAAGCACACAAATGTCATTGACATTGCACTTTTGCTATGCCGAAGCATACAGATGTCATTTATGATTGGCGGGCAACAGTGGTGAGATGGTTATTTATGCCTTTCTTTTAGGATTTTTTAGTCATTCCCATCAAAAAGAGTGATACGAGTGTTAAGTACAAGAGATTACTTAATCTTTTTCATCACAAACACGAGCCACAAAGCTTAATTGCTTAGTTTTGCATAGAGATGCTCATCTAAGTTACAAAAGATACAAAGTTTAGAAAATTTTGTTTCAATGGCCATCTGAGGTACACAAGTACCAATGTACACATAACACACACTGTATTTGTATTTTTCTGATTTTTCAAAAAAAAATTTATATCAAAAACAAAATAAATAAAACTGAAAACAAACAAACAAAAACATGTTAAACAAAGCAAAGCAAAAACTAGATGCAAATGCATGAGGAGGAAGGAGGAGAGAAAGAGATCACTCCATGGAAATAACACCAATGTTTTGACGAAGGAATTGAAAACGTTTGCTGTCAAGAGGTTTGGTAAACAAATTAGCCTTCTGATCATCGGTGTGAATAAACTCAAGAGTGAGAATACCATCTTCGACAAGCTCCCAAATGAAGTGATGTCGAATCTCTATGTGTTTGTTTCGAGAATGTTGAATCGGATTCTTAGAAATGTTGATGGCACTGGTATTGTCACAATAGATGGTGAGATGCTCTTAACAAATACCATAATCATGGAGGAGCTTTTGCATCCATAGGAGTTAGGTGCAACAGCTACTGGCAGTGATGTACTCAGCTTCTGCAATGGGTAAAGAGATGGAGTTCTGCTTTTTGCTCATCTAAGAGACAAGATTGTTACCCACATAAAAACAACCCCCCAATGTACTCTTTTTATCATTAGCATTCTCAGCCCAATCAGCATCAGAATACCCAGCTAAGACATTGCGTCCTTGTTGTACCACACATCGAACTCAGTAGTGGTTTTGACATACTTTATAATTCTTTTGAAAGCAATCATATGAGATTCTTTGGGATTAGCCTGATATCTAGCGCACACTCCAACACTGTAACTAATGTCAAGTCTACTAGCAGTAAGGTAAAGAAGACTACCTATCATGCTTCTATAAAGAGATGAATCTACACTTTTGCCTAACAAGTCCACAATGAGTTTAACATTTGGGCTCATGGGGGTTCTAACAGAACTAGCAAATTCCAAACCAAACTTTTTCACAAGATTCTTAGCATATTTAGATT
This sequence comes from Quercus glauca, assembly GCA_023736055.1. Classification (NCBI taxonomy): domain Eukaryota; kingdom Viridiplantae; phylum Streptophyta; class Magnoliopsida; order Fagales; family Fagaceae; genus Quercus; species Quercus glauca. Next base: position 21,414,520 of record CM043319.1, on the reverse strand, counting down.
GAGATAGAAATATACCTGAATCTTGTTGATGAATCTGCAATCCAAGAAAGTGAGTCAGCTCTCCAATCATGCTCATTTCGAACTCGGCTTGCATGAGTTTTGAGAAGCCATGAGCAAGTTCATCCTTAGTCGATCCAAAGATGATATCATCAACATAGACTTGAGCAACTATCAACTCGCCATCTTCCTTTTTGATGAAGAGAGTTTGATTAGTCTTCCCTCTTGTGAACCCAAGTGACACCAGATATTGTGTGAGCCTATCATACCAAGCTTTAGAGGCTTGCTTCAACCCATAAAGTGCCTTCTTGAGGTACAACACATGATCCGAAAAGTGTGGATCAATGAATCCTTTTGGTTGAGCCACATAGACATCTTCTTTAAGTAACCCATTCAAGAAAGCAGTCTTTACATCCACTTGATAAAGTTTGAACTTTAGATGACATGCTAGGGCAAGGAGAATTTTGATGGACTCCATACGGGCAACTGGGGCAAATGTTTCATCATAGTCTACTCCTTCCATTTGTCAGTATCCTTGAGCTACAAGCCGAGCCTTGTTGCGAATCACATTGCCCTCCTCATCAATCTTATTGCGGAATATCCACTTTGTGCTGATGATGTGCTCACCCTCCGGTCTAGGTACTAAAGTCTAGACATCATTCCTCTAAAACTGAAGTGGTTCATAATGCATTGCTTCGACCTAATTTTCATCCTAAAGAGCTTCCTCAAATTTCGTGGGTTCAACCTGTGACAAATAACAAGAATAAGACACAAAGTTAGCAACATATTTATCAACTGTACGTTTCCTTAATGTGAGTTCATTCATGTTTCCCACAATAACTTCTAGAGGATGATTTAATTTAATCCTGGAGGAATGTCCTTTCTCTTCATGTGATTCAGAATCTGGTGACGTGGGTATATCTGCAGAATCTTCCACAACACTGGGAGTACCAGAAGTACTTGGAGATGCAGGTTCTTGTTCAATAATTTCTTGAACTTTCTAAGGCTCAAGAGGAAGAATTTCTTTGGGGAGTTCTTCAATGCCTTTCTTAAAATCAAAATCTGAAGACTCATCAATAGCAATATTCACTGTCTCCATTACCTTCATAGTTCTTTTGTTGTATACCCCAATAAGCCTTGCTTGTGGAGGAATAATCCCGAAATATACCTTCATCGCTCCAGGAGTCAAACTTTCCCACATTCTCTCTATCCTTGAGGATGAAACAAGTACTTCCAAAGATTCTGAAATACTTCACATTCGGCTTTCTTCCATTCCATAACTCATAAGGAGTCTTTTTAGTACCGGGTCTGAAGTACACCCTATTAACCGTATGACATGCAATATTAATGGCTTCTCCCTACAAATTTCTAGGCACGTCTTTGTTATACAACATGGCCCTGGCCATCTCTTGAATAACCCTGTTTTTTCTTTCTACTACATCATTCTACTGAGGAGTAATAGGAGCAAAGAATTCTTGAGATATACCTGATCTTGTGCAAAAGGACTCCATATACGAGTTCTCAAATTCTTTACCATGGTCACTTCGAATTCGATCAATCTTCAGGCTCTTTTCGTTCTACAGTCTTGTACACAAATCTTCAATGTGCTCAAGAGTATTAGACTTGGATCGTAGGAGAATGATCCAAGTGTACCTAGTGAAGTCTTCTACCACAACCATGACGTATCTCTTACCACTAAGAGACTCGGTTCTAGTTGGACCCATAAGATCCAAATGTAGAAGCTCCAATGGCCTAGATGTAGCTGATGTCTGAGTGCCCGGATGCTTAGCTTTCGTCTGTTTTTCAAGTTGGCGTGGTCCACACACTACATTACTCATTCTACTAAGCTTTGATATCCCCAAAATTGATTCATGCTTAGATACAATAGAAAGATGTTTGTAACAAGCATGTCTCATCCATTGATGCCATAGGTCTTCATTTGGCAAACGAATGCTATTGCACACAATATCAGCATCAGGAACCAATCCGTAACAATTGTCGAGAGTGCAAACACCACTTATGAGTTTCTTTCCATACTCATCCATGACAAAACACTTTCCCTTTGAGAATAGCACCATGAAGTCTTGATCACATATCTGACTTATACTTAACAGATTCACCCTCAGACTTTCTACATATAGAACATTTGTAATGTTCGGTAGTCTAGATGAAGAGATGATTCCCTTCCCTTTGATTTGTGATTTGCTCCCATCACCAAAAGTGACATTGCCACCTTTCTTAGACTCGAAAACTTTGAATAGAGATCAGTCTCCAGTCATGTGTCTTGAGCAACCGCTGTCAAGGTACTACAAACACGTGTCCATAACTTTAAATGCGGACTTCATCATAAAACATACTTTGTGCTTAGATGACAGATCAGTGGGAATGGTGCTTTCTTTCATCTGCCTTTTACGAGCTAAGCCTTTAATTTTTACTCTTCTCAGACAAACTCCTTTGCACATTTTCATTCTGAGACAGTCTAGTTTCTTCTTAGTCAAACTGAGATCTTTTCCAATAGTTAACATAAGAGAATTCAAATAACTTTTAGACTTGTATTTTTTGAGACACTCAAACAAATAAAGATTAGAAAAACAAGATGGATTTGAAAACGAAGATCTCTTCAAGCCGGTTACAACCATGACAACAGGGGTCAATGGATCAACACAGCAAAGATTACACCTAATCAGAGTGTACCTACTTTGATACCACTTGATAGGCCAAAAACGTATTGACCCCTTGTGATTAATTAACCAATTAATTAGCCAAGTTGATTAATTAATCAGATTAACATGCAAAGGCGTGGTAGCATAAACAAATCACTAATTAACTAAAGTATGCAGCGGAAAATAAATTGACACAGTGATTTGTTTACAAATGGGAAAAACCTACTTGGCAAAAACCCCACCAGGTGATTTTAAGGTCATCACTCCCGAAATTCCACTATTATCACAACAAGCGGTTACAAGTAAAGGAATCCTAGTACCTTATACCAACCTACAGTTGAACTCTTACCCCAATACTCAATTGGACTTGTTCTGTAGTGACAATTTCTCCTTGTAATGCACAGCTCCCAGTATGTGACTAACCAATTGCGCGAATCCCAGTACGCGACTTCAATCACTAACTAGAGAAGGTTGTGGCTGCAAAGTTCTTCAGTTCATCCACACGATGAAGATTCAGAAGATGCTTGGTTACAAAACCCTACGGTGTACAAACACAGCAACTTCTTCAGAGGAGATGAATTAGGGAGAAACTTTGTCTCTGGTCACAATTTACTCGAACAAACTTTGCTCAACATTTGTGCAACTTGTGAACTCTTTCGCGGCCCTTAAAATAATCCTTTTATATGTCTAGGGTTGTAAGAAAAGAAAGCCCAAACACATAATCACGGATTAGGGTCAAAACAGAATTGAAATTTTGTTTTTCATAAACCACAACAGATAGCCTGATGTTGAGCAGCTGTCGAGCCACGGGGCTAGAACAGCTTCTTAAGCTCGATAGATGCTAGCTGTCGAGCTTTAATGACAGGCACTTCTTCAGCTTGTTTCTTGGACAGACTTGGATGGCTTCAACACTTGATCTTGAAACAAAGTTTCTTGAAGTATTAAACACATCCTAGATCTACCCAATTACAAGTAAAGTGTGTTTTGTCAAAAAAGATTAGCCAATTACATAAAGTAGTGACATATGTTTTAACAAGTGAATCACATATGTCCTAACAAGTTTAATCATTGATGATAAAGCCGTGAGTTAGGTAATGATCATTTCTTGACACATAAAATGCTGAATCACACAAAGATTGAGATAGAGAGAAACTTAGAAACAGGAAAGAAAAAGTTATTAAGTACCAAAATTAATTGTGTTCTTAGCCAGGTTGGCAATTATGATTGAGGATGTGGTCCCATTCATGCATACAACAATAATAGGACTTAAATAATATCAACTCCAATTTCAATCTGATTGATAATTGAAATTTATGCCTGGTTTGGTTTTGAAGAGTCAGAAATGCAGAAGTCATACCTAAGAAAATGGTTGTTAATTGCACAGTTACTTAGCAAAAGTCCCTGCAATCCCTTGTGAATGATAATCACACTATGTTATAAAGGTAATAACATAAAGCTTCAAATGATCTAAAACAATGATCTTTGATGATGCAAAAAATCAACAGTTAAGCTCCTCATCGTAGCAAATGGACGATGTTGTGAATGGGGTCATCTCCGTAGGTGAGAATCCTAAAAAATAAATTGAGGGGAAGAGTAACACGCCGGTATGGCGTCAGCCAAACCGCCTCTGATGCTTAAGTTTGTAAGGGAGAAAGATTCTAGAGAGAAAACCAATTGAGAGTGATTTCATAGACTATTTGTGTGTACCTTTAACTTCTGTTGTCTTCTCTTTTATAGTTATGTGCTTCATTAATGGGCAATGATGTGCTGCATTTATGCTTAACGGCTAGTGCATTACAGAATCTTTGTTTGGAGATCACAACTCATTATGTAACTGTTGCTCCGTCCGTTACGTTTCGTCATCAATGTGCGTAATAAATGCGTAACATCTTCTCTAGGTGAATGACGATCTTCATGTAATGACGACCATAATTTTCTAGTTCATCAATCTTTAATTGTAATTTTCCAACTTCAGGGACCATCCAAATGATATTAATGAAGCAGTTTCAAGTCTTATATATGCCTCTTGCACTATAGTTTAAAGAAGAGTTTTGTTTTCAAATCTTTAGAGATCAGTAAATATATTGGTGTTTCATAGGTCATTATTGTGTAAACATGCTCAACTTATGATAATTCTAATGTGTAATTCTTCGGTGTCATGCAGACTTGTTTACATGATGGTGTAAAGTGAGTTTGTTGTACTGTTCACTAGTTCAAGCCAACATAATATATATTGCCAGTTCCTACCAATGTCGGAAACGTGTAACTATCTCTCCAAATCTAATGGTCATTTCTATGACGCTGACAACTGCGTCATTAGGATGTCCCTGAAACTTCATACTTTTGGTAAGAGGTTTTATAGTTGTCGCTATTGGTTGCTAGTAAGTACTATATCCAAGTATTGGCAAAATATTTGTGTTGTGCATTAAAGAACCAATTCATTGTATTCCTGTTTATGTGCTATATTTTATTGTGCAGGATGATGACCGTGCATGCAAGTTCTTCAAGTGGTTAGGCACCAACATTTGTATGCGTGGCGCAGCAACAACACTTATAGTTATAGCCAAATTCAAGCGATTGGAGTATGCAGTGGAAGTTGCTAATGAAGAGTTGAAGCAAGCACACACCCTAACAGACGCAGCATTGGAAAGGGAGCGAGTTGCAAAATAAAAGGCTGAAAAAGCCAAGGCTACATGCATGATTTTTGAAGAGAAAGCAAAGAAGTTTATGATAGATCTAGTAGTCTCCTGGGTCATGTTTGTAGTATTGCTTATCTTGTCTTCTAGGTTTGGGGAAGTCGAAATCAGGCAGAGGTGTTTGCCATAATGGGATGTGCATATATGTAATAATATAGACTTGTTTTATTACATTTGTTTTGTATATTAATCATACAACTTATTCTATATTGCAGTATCAATTTATGATATGTATATAGTTGTACTTCTGTTATATGTGGAGACGTTTGATAGAGATAATGTTAATGGGCAAGTTGATGGAGATTGTAAGTTCTATTGTTATATATGTGTGTGTGTGTGTGTGTATATATTATATTTATTTATCTATATACACTTTGCCAGCAATTGATGGTTAAGGTTCTTGGTGTCTTTAAAACAAATTGAGGGTAGATTTTTTTTAATTCCTGGTAGATTACTATCGCAATCTTGAAATCTATTGAGTTTGTCTCTTGTTCAGATAAGATTAGAGTCTATTCATAAGTCCCTTGTAAGCTTGAAATCTACTATTGCAATACTGATGAGTTTCACTTGTAACGATATATAGAAGTTCATAAATCAAAGGTATTACAATCAAGTTTTGTGAGCCATCAATTCTGCTTACCAACAAAATATCACCATAAAACAAAATGGTATTACATTCAAGTTTGTGAACCATCAGTTATGGTTCCCACAAAAAAATTAACATAATGTTAATGGTATTTTCAACCACACTAATTTCTATTGTGACAAAAATAATAGTCACCATAATCAATTAAGGGGATTATAACTTCCGTAACAACTTAAGTTCTACGATGGACATATCCCTCATATCGATGCTGTGATATTGTTCCGAACCACTTTCATCTCAAGTTCGTCCAAGGAAGAGATCACGTGTCATTTCATTGTAATGACCTCCCTCGCTACTTCCATATGTGCCCCATGTAGAATGCCCATGTCCAAGGTCACTGTTTTCATGTGCTCTAATAAAATTGTGAAGAACCATTGTAGCAACAATGATGCGTTCTTGAGTGCGTAAATGAAAGGTTGTCATACTTCTCAAAATTTTCCATCTATTCTTCCAAATTCCAAAAGTTCGTTCTATGACCGAACGAAGTAATGAATGGAGATAATTAAATTTCTCCCCTAGATGATGTGGATCTCGACCTTGCCAAAAATCAAGGAGGTGGTACCTCTCCCCCTTATATGGTGCAAGGAACCTTCTCTTCATAGGGTACCCTGAATCAACAAGATAATACTTTCCTGTAAACAAGAATGTTTATTACATTAGCATTTTCACTACATAATACATTCTTTAATACAGTAATTAAACTGCATATTTACAAACTAGGTGGAGGTTTTGGGAAGTTGTCACTCACATTATTAAGGCAACTTAAAAAGATTCTTGTGTCATGTGCTGACCCTTCCCATCCAACACACGCGAATGTGAACATGTCAAAATCACATGCACACATGCAATTCGTTGTTGTGATCCCTTTCCTTCCTCTGCATGGGTGTTGCTCATCAACTGGTAAGACCACGGGGACATGAACCCCATCAATCGCACCAATGCAATCCTAACCATTGCCACAAAAATACCATGTGAAATTCGATACATGTTATAACCATAAAGATAAATTGAAAAAATTAAGTCAAGATACCAAATTCCCAAAGTACCTTGAAATGTGGCCAATATCTATTTGAATTGCGAATATGTTGTGGCACGTTAGGAAATACAGGATCAACAGGCTTGATAATGTCTGCTCAGGGGCAGAGCCACATAGTGGCTTGGGGGGGCCGTGGCCCCTGCAAAAAAAAAAAAAAAAAAGAATTCCCATTAGACTATGAAGAAAAAATAAATGGGCTCCCCCAACATTAGACAGCCGGCCCCCCTACCCATTTCTCACCTATTCTCCCAGCCCACTCCCAGCCAGTGGCGACCACGTATAGGTCAGGGTGTTCCTAACCTGAAAAAAATTAAAAAAAAAAAAATTTATATTTAAGCTGAATCAGGAACACCTCAAATTTAAAAAAAAAAAAAAAAAATCATCTGTTTTACTTTCAAGCAAAAAAAAAAAAAAAAAAAAGCCCAAAAAAAAATTTGAACTAAAATCTGAAAAAAAAAAAAAAAAAAAAATTGTAACAAAGCCAAGCCCACGACAAGCCAAGCCCACGGCGAGCCCAATAGATTACAGAGGTAGCTCGCTCAAGGAAAGCCCACGGATTCTCAACCACAAAAAAGAAAAAAGAAAAAAAGAAAAACCAATACAGAGAATCAGAAATCAAACCCATCATGTCGCTGGCACAGAAATCCAAACCCCAATACTGTCTATACAGAGCAAAAGCAAAACAAACTCCAGCAAACCAAATACATAGGTGTTTATAAAAATAAAAATAAAAACCCCAATACAGAGCAAACCAAAACCAAACCCCAGCAAACCAAACCCACGGTCACGTCTCCATCGTCGTCGCCGCAGCTCGCTCGTCATCGTCTTCGTCGCTCTGCCTCTACTCTGGTGCTCGATGCTCCCTCCGGCCCTCCCTCAAGGTATTTCTCTCTTTTTCTCTTTGACTCTCTCTCAGTCTCTCTCTCTTTATCTCACTGAAATGAAAAAATGAAATGAAATTTTCGCAGTTCGTAGATCGGAAATCCCAGATCGCTCTGCCTCTACTCCGGTGCTTGGTGCTCCCTTCGGCCCTCCCTCAAGGTTTTTCTCTCTGACTCTCTCTCAGTCTCTCTCTCTTTATCTCACTAAAATGAAAAAATGAAATGAAATTTATGAATGAGTCTCTCTCTTTATTCTTTAATAGCCTATCTCAGTAAGTCTCTCTCTCTTTTGAACTATGAGTTTCTGATTGGCTAGCCATTTTGCTTTTTTCCTATTTTTGTCTTTTTGAATTTGGCTTTATCTTATCCGTTGGTGTTGGTGAGATATTGATTGTCATTTAGTGTAATGTGTGTTGTGATTTGTGATTGGCATTGCGAAATTTTCTTATTGCAGCTAGCTATTATGATTGGGGCACATGTTGTGCTTGTCTGTTTTCTGTTGAGTGGGGTGGGGAGGGGGTAGATGGGCTCATAGGCTCATGGGACCGGGGAAACAATAATTAAAGCAATGTAATGTGCAGCACATTACACTGCTTTAATTATTGTGCTGCACATGGAATGTATAATGTTCGGCTCTTTTAGTGTAATATGTACAAGGGGCTAAACAATATAACAAATTAAAGTAGTATAATTAATGACAAATAAATTAAAGCAATATAGTTTATTGTTACGCTAAACAACAATAATTAAAACTATATAATTAAATTAACCAATACATTATAAAAGACAAGTTAATTAAATTATTTTGTTTTTGTTTGAGGGGTTATTATTAATTAAAGTTGTATTAAAAATGGGTTGATTGTTTAAATTATAATGGAAATTTGTGGCTATAGAAACAAATGTTAATACTTCAATGTCCGATGAACACCCCTCCAAATGTCCAAAACTTCAATTTGAAGAGATAGATCGTGATCCAGGATCACGTAAACAAATATGTGAATTCCCTATCAACAAACAAGATGAAATCCAACAAGCTTATCTCAAAGAAGGTCCATATCAACATAAAAATATAGACTATCCATACAATGACAATACTCATCGTTGTCGATTTCAACCTTCATGGTTTGAATCACATAAGGATTGCAGGGAATTTCACTATAGAGATGATAATGGATGAATTTTATTCCATGAAAAATCGTCGTCAGGCATGATTTGATCCGGTTGATGACCCGACCTGACCCGAACAATGTTGCGTGGTTTTTAATGGGAGATTTACTGAGGCTTAGTCTATGGAGCGGAGGCTTGGGTCGACAAAAATTTTTTGGCCCGTTTTGTAGCCTATTGTGAATCCTGTGCGCAGGATATAAAAGCCGTTTTTTTTGTGATTAGGGTTTTGTCTTGTTGTTGTTTTTGAGAAAGAAAAACACTGTAGCCGCACATTGTAATTTTCTTTGATAATAGTGAAATCCCTGCAACTCCATGGACGTAGGCAAATTGCCAAACCACTTAAATAATGTCTTGTGCGTGTGATTATTTTTCTTTTGGCATTTTGTTTTCTCTATTTTTTTGTTTCTGTTAAGAATGCTATAAGCATATGGATAATGATTGTTGTATTGAGATTTAGTTAGTTAGTTAATTACAATTCCAATCATGTTAATCACATTTAACACATGTTGGAATTATTAATGCACATGAGGAATAATAGAACCTATAGGATGAGTTAGTTAGGATTTGAGCACATGTAGCTCATTTAACATGTGGTTTAATTCATAGAGCACATGTTGAATTAATTAGTCAATTATCTTGAGCCATGTGGACCAATGACATTAGAGCTAGTCTCATATAATTACATAATTGTAATTCAACATTAAATATGAATGGAAGTATAAACCAATTTCTTAGTGCATTAGTGCATCTCTCTCTCTCTCTCTTTTAATCTTTCTATTTCTCTATGGAGGGTGACTACCTCAAATTAAGTCAATTTCCCTACAATCCGTATTCATTTTCCTATAATTCCCATCAATCTCCATTAGGAACCATCGGGTTTCTAACTAGTGGTATTAGAGCCGTTGATCTTAAGATGGGTGAATATGACCGACAAGAAATCTTGAAAATGGTGAATGAAGTTTTAGAAAAGGTTAAGGCCTTGATAGAATCTAACGATGCTATTTCAAAGAAATTCAAGGCCTTGGCTGAATCTAAAAAGGCCATGAATAAAGAGCTCTCAAGATTGCAAGAGGATCTTGAGAACATGACGGAAGAGGACTTACAATCTCTTGATTCAATGGAATTCGAAAAACAAATCAAATTCCAAGAATCTACTACTGTTGTTGTAAGCCAGGATGTTAATTTTTGTATCAAAGGGGATGATGATATACATGAAGACACAACCCTTGAAGTTTAGTCCAAAGAACCAACAAAGAAGATGATGATGATTTTCCAAGAACCAATTCTTGATGCACCAATGGAGGCTTCCATTCAAGAGTCTATGATTCAAGAATTGGCAATCCAAGTGTCGATGATCCAAGAATCCAAAATACCAATTCTTGATGCACCAATGGAGGCTTCCATTCAAGAGTCTATGATTCAAGAATTGGCAATCCAAGTGTCGATGATCCAAGAATCCAAGATACAAGTTCCAACAATTTTAATGGTTCTAGAATCAAATGAAGTTTTGAGGATACAAGAACATTCCAAGGTTCAAAGAACCAATGAGACCTTGAAGATTGAAGAACCATTGAAGGCTCAAGAATTCGAGCAAAGTTTGAAGATCTACGAAGAAGAAACCTTCATATGCACGAGACCGCTTTTCAAAAAGAAATGCATGAATATGGTGATCAAAATGTCACTACAGTATTGGTCCATTGGAAGATCTCCTTTGATGAAGATGCTATTTCACAACACCTTGTGGGTAAGGTGTTTTTAAGGGAAGGGAAATGTTAGGAATGCTATAAGCATATGGATAATGATTGTTGTATTGAGATTTAGTTAGTTAATTAATTACAATTCCAATCATGTTAATCACATTTAGCACATGTTGGAATTATTAATGCACATGGAGAATAATAGAACCTATAGGATGAGTTAGTTAGGATTTGAGCACATGTAGCTCATTTAACATGTGGTTTAATTCATAGAGCACATGTTGAATTAATTAGCCAATTATCTTGAGCCATGTGGACTAATGACATTAGAGCTAGTCTCATATAAATACATAATTGTAATTCAACATTATATATGAATGGAAGTATAAACCAATTTCTTAGTGCATTAGTGCATCTCTCTCTCTCTCTCTCTCTCTCTCTCTCTCTCTCTATTTCTCTATTGAGGGTGACTACCTCGAATTAAGTCAATTTCCCTACAATCCCTATCCATTTTCCTATAATTCCCATCAATCTCCATTAGGAACCACCGGGTTCCTTACAGTTTCTCACAAGTTTGGAATTTCGGTTGAATTCCTAACATGTTCAAGTATATGATGATATATGAAAGTTGATAATTTTGTATCCAATAAACTTAAGAATTATATTTAGTGTATCTCTGTTACAACCCAGCCCCCCCAAGTATTTATTCCTGGCTACGCCCTTGTGTCTGCTGCCATAACATTGGCTAACAATGTAACTACCGTTGCCACGTGTCGATGCACTATCTCACCCGAATGTCGAAATCTATCCTGCACCATTCTATTGCACATGCCACTACCAAGTACCACCAATGTCATTGCCACAGACTCTTCCAAGCAAACTCTTCTGGTACCGTCATATCCATACTGAGTGCGCAATATATTACACAATTCTCGAAACACATGGCTTGATAGTCTAAAGACATTGTGACATTTCCAGTCATTTCCATTTAAAATATACTATACTCATTCATACCCTGTTTGTAGATTTGTATGCATTGGTACTTTGTTCATATAGGTCTCTATGTAAGCTATAACACTTACACACCCAGCTAAATATGCTACGAGTACAATGTCGTCGCTCATCTTGAAACTAATGTCCCTGCATATGTTACCGACTTTAATTACATGTACAAAATATGGAGTGATACTATAATATGTAGGCTAAAAACAAGCTGTTAAACTTTATTGAACCTTTATTAGTACTAGGCTAAAAAAGGTGGTACCAATAAATTAACAGTCCTAAAGCCTAGGCAGCAGTCTAATGTCTATAAAGTACCCACACCAACTCATGCAAGCAGAGTGTTTGAATTGAATTCATTGTCTTGTCCTTCCATGATCTGATGGCTATGCTAATCAACTAGCTGCCAAACACCCAAAACAGATACCCCACATAAATTTGGTTTGGATTGTTTAATTTTAATATGACCATATAGAGCTAAGCATATGTTTTCATAATTTCATCCAAGATTACTAAAAATTGTATATTCAAATCTAGAGGGGAATGTATAGAAACTCACTAGTGTTGGGAATCAGATGAGTCGTTTAGCAAATCCATTTGTTTGTTACTTGCTTTGAAATTTTGTTGGTTGGGAACTAGTGCATTAAACTTTTACTTGCACAAATGAAGTCTGAGTCAGTTCAGCATAATGCAGCAATTTTGGTCGAGCATAAGAAGAAACAAAGAGAAGCAGCAAAGAAAGGGAAACAACCATTGACAGAGCATAAGAAGAAATATCAAGAATTAGAGAGAGAGAAAGAACACAAAGAAATTTAGGCCACAATCTTGTGTTTAGGAAAAATGTTGAAAACAGAAAGAAATTTAGGCAAGAAATCTCACTATCTGGATGTTACTAAAATCTCCAATATTAGCATTGAGCACTGCAATTATCATAAAGTAGGCTTAACCTGAGTTAAGCACTGCATTGAGCACTACAATTAGCATTAAGCACTGCATTGAGAACTGCAATCTCCAATATAAAGGAATACTAAGAAACATACCTCTGCCAATACTGAGTTGCTGAAATAAGGGCAATGGAAGGCCTGTATTGGTATTGAAGCTTTGTCCAAAGAATTCGCTTAATAGGAGCATTGCATTTCCTGCTAGTAATTATGAATATTTCTTAAGCATAGTTAATTACAAAATTGGATACTAGAATAAGATGTTCAGTTCTTTTACCACTTCTACCTTCAACTCTGTTCTTAATTTTCTGATGAGTTCTCAGATTTTAGGTTCTTTTGAGAACTGAATCAAAATAGCTAAGACCTACATCTGAGGTTCATGAATTGAAGTATATGTCTTGATTCTTCTCATGTATTTTAAAATATGTCTTGAAGTACATGTGATGATTACACTTTCTTCCAGATAAACTCACCAGATGGAAAATAATTGAATTGCATGGAGTAGCCTCTAACAACTTTTTTTTAATTTTTTGAGAAAAGGCCTCTAACAATATAGGTAGCAATAGACCACAATGCAAGAAGCTGAAAAAGGAATGTAGCAACACATGGAGAAACTACTACTCATCCTTGGCTTCAAAGCATTTATGATGCAGATCTCCAACAATCATCTTAAAACCAGGTCAGCAATCAAACCATTGTCTTACATGGACTTAGGCAAACAAGTTTTTAGTAACTAGTCGTGTCAATTTGTTAGTTTTTTTTTTTTTTTTCCACCTGGAATTTCAAGAAGAATAGATGTTCAACATACTTCTTTGTCCTTTATTTCCCTTTTTCTTTTGGGATCAAGGTTTACAAAAAGTGCACAATTGTTTTGATAAGTAGTTGACTCACTCAAGGACAAGGAAATAATACTAGTAAAATTGTTGTGAAGCCAAAATTCTGATATGAAGAAGGGCCCATACTAAGAGTTTATTGACACTACCTACATTGTAGCACTTTTTCATTCTTTCTTTGCATCAAGGTGTAATGTTTGGCCAAGAAAAAAAGCATACATAATGTTTGGCCAAGTTTATTTGCTTAAATGTGAGAAAAACTGTGAATTTAAGCAAACAAGCATGAATTTGCCACTTTCTAACCAACTTTCTTGTCAGCTGTTAAATTTGCCCCTATATTGCTCATATCAGTCACATAATATACATGAATTTGCGCATATAAGTCAGAGAAAAATCCTCCAATCTATTTTGTGCAAATTCAAATGAGCATAAGCATATATGAAATAAGTTACATGACCATTGAACAGGTCATGTGATTACCAAGGCAAACACTCAATTTTCCTCCAACCCAATTTTATGGAGAAATTTTTTTAAGAAAAGCAATAGTAAGAGAAGGTATGTCATATCAAAATAACTGAATTGGCCTGTTTCAAGTTGGTTATGGAATCTCTCACTCTACTCTCCCTCTAAAGTCTCGAACCCCAAATATAACAATTAAAAAAAAAAAGAGAAGGTAGCACCAGCTCTAATACTTTACACTGATAGAGTTGCATCTTCTATTGCAGGTTAATTGGTTCTTTGACCAAACTAACACATGCTTAACTCATATCAATTGTTTGACAAAAAAGTACCAACTGAATGTTTAGCCAACTCCACTTACATTATTTGTACCCATAAAAACTACTTCCACGAATTTGATTCCAAATGTCCGGCTTCTCAATTCTTTAAATTGCCTGAAATCATTGTATGAGAGATGAGACCCTAGGTCATTCCCTCACAATTGAGTTTATGATGATAGAAACTGAGACACAAACATGCAAAAACCTACTTATTCAGTCTTATATATATATATATATATATATATATATTTATATTCTGACTTCCCCAAATCACCAGTAGGACAAACTTTCAGGACAAAATAGCATTTCATTAAAGTAGCCTGCACATCATTAATTAATGATGTATTTACAACAGAAAACCACTACTTAAATTGTGCAATCAGCAGATTGCAATCAAATATGCGGAACCTCAACAATGCTTATATAAACATGACCTAAAGACTTATGACAATTAATATCAAAGAATAATTATTCCCTTCCTTTGACCACAACATGGATCAGAAGTGAGAGATTCATGCTAGGTTACTAAAGGAAACAATTAGTCAATTACTAATTCTAATGTCTAACAAGTCAACAAACCTCAAAGACACTGAGATATAATATCATTATACCAAAATACAACCAGACACCTACATCTGAATAATAAATACTACATAAAATGAAAGAGTCACACAACAATTAATTCCAAAACTAACCAGCCAAGAAGCACACAACATATAGCATTAATTGAATTGTTTCATACTTAAACCTTTATTGAAATCGCGGCACAGTAATTACAATCTAGAACAATTATGACAACCTTAAAGTAATTTCACCATGCAAAAGATATACTGCAAATTCACAAGGTCAAAGCAGCTGGCTCTAGGACTAAATAGGCTGGAAATGTCAACCCCAACATCATATTGGTTTACAGATCATCCAATTAGGATAAAGAGTCATCAAACCAAAAAAATAGGTGCTCAAAGCAAACCTTCACATCAGATTTTAATGTTCACCCCATGTCTGCACCCAAGTGGAAGGATCTTCAACCATGGGGCAAGCTCTTTGGCAGTGACCTTATCTAAATTATATTGTGCATATCACACAGAATTGAAGGTTAACTAAATTAATTCATGACTGCCTAGTCCACTGTGCGTAGGATATAGAAACCGTTGTTTTGGTGATTAGGGTTTCTTGATGTAGTTTTTGAGAGAAAAAAACTGTACTGCCGCACTTTGTATTTTTCCCTAATAATAGTGAAATCCTTACAACTCCGTGGATATAGACAAATTGCCGAACCACGTAAATACTGTCTTGTGCGATTATTTTTCTTTGGCTGTGCTTTCTCTATTTTGTTTCTCAAAGGTTTGTGAATTTTGTGTTAATTGCCTACAATCATCTTATCATCCTAATAATCATGATGAAATAAGAAAACTTTATTTACAAAAAGGCCCTTGTCAACCTGTTCTCCATGATTACCCTCTAACAGATTTTTCTGGAAAGCCCCGTTGATTTAGATCCAAATGGTATGTAAATAGAAACTGGTTGGAATATAGTATAGACAAGGATGCAGTATTTTGTTTATATTGCTACCTATTTGGGCAAGATGTTGGTAAGCAAGGAGGAGGAGAGACTTTTGTAACAAAGGGATTCAAACATTGGAATTAGAAAAAGAAGTTATCATCCCATGTTGGAGGAGCTAATAGTGCTCATAACCAAGCTATCAAAAAGAGTGAAGATCTAGTGAAGGAAAAGCAACACATTCAAAGTGTTTTGGTTAAGCAATCAAATCAAGATTAAATTGAATATTGGGTTCAATTAAATGCAATAGTTGATTGCATAAGATTCCTTTTATGCCCAGGATTAGCTTTTCGTGGTCACAATGAATCTCAAGGTTTAAGTGATAAAGGAAATTTCCTTGAGCTTCTACAATTTTTGGCGAATCACTATAAATCTATTAATGAAGTGTTGCAAAAAGCTTCAAAAATTGCAAGCTTACCCACCATAAAATTCAAAAAGACATTGTGAATGCAATTGCACGTGAAACATCTAAAGTCATCATCAAGGATCTTGACAATGGGTACTTTTAAATATTAGATGATGAGCCGTGTGATATCTCAGTGAAAGAGGAAATGGCTCTCGTTCATCGTTATGTGAACAAAAAAAAAAGAATTATTATAGAGCAGTTCCTTGGTATTGTATATGTAGCAAGTACCACCGCTTTGTCACTCAAATTTGCTATTGAATGTTTACTTTGTGAACATAATTTGAGTTTATCAAAACTAAGTGAGCAAGGCTATGACGGGGCTAGTAATATGCAAGGTGATATCAATGGTCTCAAAACTTTAATTTTGAAAGAGAATAAGTTAGCATTTTATGTCTATTATTTTCCTCATCAACTTCAATTGACTCTTGTAACCGTTGCTAAAAATCAGATTAACATTGCTAAATTTTTTTATATGGTTAGTAATTTAGTAACTGTTGTTGGAGACTCTTGTAAGAGACAAGATGCTCTTTGAGATGCACAATTTGCCAAAATTAAAGAAGAATTAGAGAATGGTGTACGTAGAAGTGGGCAAGGTTTGAATCAAGAGACAAATCTTAAACGTCCTAGTGATACACGCTGGGGTTCATATTATGGAACTATTCTCAACTTGATTTTGATGTTCTCTGCTGTTGTTGATGTACTTAAGATTATTGAAGAAGATGGCCTCTCTGACCAAAAAGTTGAAGCTTGATCTATTATGAGGTCAATTCTATCTTTTGAATTTGTCTTTGCTGTACATTTGATGAAATATATTTTAGGGACCACAAATGAGTTGTCAATAGCTTTGCAAAAAAAAAAAATTAAATAAATAAAGATATAGTAAATGCTATGGATCTTGTTAAATTGTCTAAGCAACGATTGCAAGTGATGAGAGATGATGAATGGATATCTTTATTGATTGAAGTGTCTTCATTTTGTACCACACATGATATTCCTATCTTGAACATGGATGAAATATTTGTAGTTAGTGGGAAGCCGCGACGCAACACCTAACAAAATACAAATTTACATCATTATTGTGTTGAGCTATTCTACACAGTCATAGATTTGCAACTTCAAGAGCTTAACAACCGTTTTTCAGAGGTGAATACTAATTTGCTACTTTGTATGGCTTGCTTGAATCCAAATAATTCATTTGTGGCTTTTGATAAGGAAAAGTTGATACATCTAGCAAAGTTCAATCCATCTAATTTTCCTGGGACAAATATCTTGGCACTTGGCTCTCAACTTCAGAACTACATTTTTTATATGCGCAGCAATGACTTGTTTTTAGAGCTTCAAAGAGTTGGTGAACTTGCTAAAATGTTAGTGAAGACAGGGAAGCATGAAACTTATCCATTAGTCTATTTGCTTTTGAAGTTAGTTTTGACCCTTCCCGTCACTACTACAACGTACAATAGAAAGAAGTTTTTAAACAATGAAAATATAAAAAATAAACTGCGCAATCGAATGGGAGATCAGTGGATGAATAATTGCTTGGTTGTGTACATTGAAAGAGATGTAACTTGTAGAATTGATAATTAGACTATCATGCAATGATTTCAAAATATGAAAACTCGTAGAAGGCAATTGTAAACTTTATGTATTTGCATGTTTTTTTGTTGTTGTTGTTGTCAATATATGAATTTCTTTTTTTATTAGATTGTGTAATTTATACTTCTTAAGGAACACCTTGAGAAAAATTTCTAGAGCTGTCATTGCTCATAGCAATTAAAAGAATACCTAGTTTGCATCTCCAAACAATATTTTATCTATTTTATCAACTTTTTCTTTAATACATCTAACATCTCAATTCTTACTTTTATATACAACTCAATCAAATAATATAAATCATGAGAGAGAGAGAGAGAGAGAGAGAGAGAGAGATATTTTAGCCAATAATTTGGTAGTTTGTGCTGCCTTCCTGGAGCTCACTTCCATCTCAAATCCCTACTTAGGTGTTTCCAGACCAGGAAATAAATGAACAGCTTTTTTTAGTGCTCTTTTATATTGATTTCTATCTTAATTATTGGTAAAAGATGACACTATCTTTGTGGTATCAGAAATATTCTTAGATAGTTTTTTTTTTTTTTTTTTTAGGAAGTATTCTTAGACAACTAGACATCATTTGCATCAATAATAAAATTTGAAAGATTTTGGCTAGAAATGATATATATTTGAACACAACTTTAAATCATTTGACATCATATCATATATATATATATATATATATATGTGTGTGTGTGTGTGTGTTTTTAACATGATAAAGTTTACCATAAATCTTATTATGTGTATGTTTGGTACAATTTTATTTTTTATTATTACTTTTTTCAGTTTTTTGAAAATTAATTGTTTGAAAAAATAGCATCTTATAAAAAAAACTAAGGTTTAAAAAAAATTATACTTGAAAAAGTGTTGTTTCAAAACAAGATGTCATTTTATATTATATGATAACATGAGAGCATACAAAATGAGTGGAGACATAGATAAAGATGATATATAGAATAGACTTACAATGAATTGAGAGTGTTACCTAAATAGTTTTTTAAGAGCAAAACTTTCTTTTAGAAATTGTATGGAGGCTGGTATTGGTAATGATGAAGTCAAGAATTTCACCAGTGAGCCACAACAAAGAGAAGAGACAACCTTGCGAAGAGCATCGGTGTGGTGCCGGCCGAATACCCTCCAAAGGTTAAGTCAGAAATATTCTCATAACTCTAGAGTGCTAGAGAGGGTAAATTATGCGTACCTTGGTTAGCGAGGGTATGGGAGCTTTTATAGTAGTAGGTAGACCTCTTTAACTTGGAATAGAAGTCTTTTCCTTATAGGAGTCTTCTTCGTAGAATCCCAAACGTGTTGGACAAAACATTTCCTTATACATATCTTCTAGAATCCTCTCATTAATAGAATCCCTTTAACCTTGGGATTTCTTAAAGTGTGTCGCAAGTATTTATAGCAAGGGTCTTTATACTGGTATTTGGGCCCGTCGCCCTTATGCCCGTCCAAGCTGTGTCCGTTCACAAGGCTGCGGTTGCTAGGCCCATCCACTATAGACCAAAAAGAAGAAGATCTGTTAGGCCCATTCCATAAATATTTTTCCCTCTTCAGGTAACGTGTTATAAATTATAAGAATAGTAAGATAAGGTAAAGATATATGAGGATGAGAAACTATATTAATTTTTTCTAAGTGGTCATTCATACAATACTATGAATTCTTGAATGCATGTGCATGTATTTTCATTCGTAATTAGATCACATATTATCGGGGAGGTTTGGTGACAAGGGCCAAAAATGCTAGAACAATTCCAAAACACCCTTTGGATAAGTATGATTAAATGGAAAAATTCAAGCCCAAAAGTCCAATATTCAATGAATAAAGGTATCGGTGCATCACAAGAACTAAATCAAAGTGCAAAACAACAAAGAGATGGAAAATATGCCAATACCCTAAATCTAAAACTATTTTCACATATAGCAGGAGAAGGATCAATTTGAGAGAGATAGTGAGGGAGAGAGAGAGAAGACCTTGGTACCACTATTTTCACCTCTAAACCTCAGAATGTTGTAAATCTTAAGTGGCTGAGATGATTATTGCTCTAAAGTTGTGGTTTTACATGCAAAACGTGAATTAATTGTGTTTGATCTAATTGAAGGTTTTAAATCAAGCTTGGGATGTCCTTAGGGAATGATTTTTGCCTACACTACAAACGAACTAGGTTTAGGCGGCATTTGTAAAATGTCGTTGTAAACACAAATGGTTTATAGTTGCCATTAAAATAATGTTTTGGTTCAGTTTGCTTTTGTTTGGATAAGAGATTGACTTACTTTTAGCATCAATAAGGGAAAGCTTTCACTAAAACTTGTTGGTTGCTCTTCCCCTAGCTGATTCAAAGCATTGGGAAGCTGCTTTTAGTGGCAGCTATTAGCTAGGGTTGGCCAAAGAGGCCATCAAGGCTCTAGAGGCTCAAATGGGCTAGTTAGCAAACTTCAGCTAACCACATACAATAGGAATTGTATATTTCTGTTTGGGTGAAAATTTTAGATACCAGATCCTTTCCATGAGCTATAGGTGCTGCAAGTGTCCCCAGCCTACTTTGCAACACATATGGCCTAGGCTCATGCAAAAAGCCAAAAAAAGGTCTACTCATACCTTCCAAACCATACTCTCTTAAATTCTTCTTGTGTTAAATGGGCTTGGGTCATGCTTAAAAGAATAAAATAAATTACAATGTATTAGTTGGGCCCACAAGAAGGTTCGGCTCAGCCGATTTGAGCTTGTACAAAAATGGGTATCAACACATATTTATAGGGTTTAAAAGTCAAATGGATGGAATTCTTAAGAATGCAACATCATGCATTAAAAAAATATAACTCAATCCATCCCTTTATGAAAGTAGCCCCATCCATTTGTGTAACTTCACACATTTACAATTTAATTGACTTAGTAGCATTAATTCATACCTCCGACTAGCACGGACCGTATGTCATTATCACTCTGATATCAATTAAACTTTGAGCTAGATGTATTTAAACTTTTAAGACAAGCCAAAAGGATTTGTTAGGTCACAATTTACTCTTATGTGAGTTAAGAAAATCAACTATAAATTTTAATCAACCACTTAAAAATATTATCACTAAAATTACTAAGCCAAGATAACAATCACACACAACAATTCAGAGATTTATATGAAACAATTTCTCCTTCAAGGAAAATACTATGATACAAACTCTAAATAAATCTATTGTTATAAAATCAATAATAATATTTTCTCAACTTAATTCCTAACTTGAGATCTACCCCAAATACTCTAATATTTGCTCTTTGGGAAATTATATGAACTTATATGAAATTTCCACTCACTCTAGATACAAAAATTCTATGTAGCTGAAGCTCCTAAATTTTTTTTAGTGAAAACCCCCAAATTTATATTAGGGTAGTGTGAAAAAAAAAAAAATCGATACACCGAGCATGTGTTTGGATTGGGGGTTTTGCCCAATCCATGCATCTGCATTTTTTTAGTGGGTCCCATGGGTACTGTTCACGAACCCACAAAAGTCAGCAAAATACAGATTTCTCGGTAAATTTGGGTCCCACAACACTATTCACACTTTTAAAAATTATTTTACTACAATGTTTTCAGCAATAAATTTTATTAATAGTACCCGTGCTTTGCATGCTTTTTTAAATGTTTCATTTTTGTAAATTAATATTATTATTATTATTATTGTGATGCATGAGAACCCATAATTATTGTTATTTTAACTATTTGGTTGAAGTAAAAATTTAACAAAAACATAATCATAATCAAGGAATAAACAATATTAGTGAAACAATGAATAAATTTTATTTATATTATAATATGACATAAAATGTCTGTGAAAATCTTTCAATATATTAACAATATTTCTATAACACTTGAAAGATTATCATATAAAATTTGATACAATGCTTTTACTTTATTAAAAAAAATTTTTAACAATAATATATATTATTTAAAAAAATATTACGATATATAAAATGTTAGTAATACAATATTTATATCATTCTTATTGTGACGGAAATAAAAAGACATGATAGTCAAATTTAGTTCATAATGAGGTTCAAACTATGGGAAAAATGTTTAAATAAATAAATTAAAAAAACTATTCAATTCTTTGAATTCTAAAAATTAAATATATTAATAATAAGGTGCAAGTTTGGATAACTTTCAATCATTTATTCTCCATTTAATTATGAGAATAAACTAATTGTCTTCCTCATTAATCTAATAATATGATTCTGCATTTAGTAGAATTTTGACAATATCCATTGTTATCACCAATAATAAATGAGAGATAAGTTTAGAATCAAACAAAATGTTTCTGATATTTTTTTCCCCTCTTCTATGGCATTGTTTGCAACCTATTATTGGTCTAATTTTCTATTTTATTTTTTTTAACATCGACATGTAACTAATATTTTTTAATAGTAACTTAAGGAAACTTAATTACTCTATAATTATTCTCTCAAAAAAAAATTACTCTATAATTAATTACAAATATTTAATTTATAAACTTTTCATATTTCATATAGTAAATGAGGCTCGCCATGAGGTGCCAAATATTTATGATATGTACAAATCATTATTTGCCATATAGCATTGCAAATTTGAACCACTCTTAAAGATTACATTTGTCATTGTTATATGCATCAACGAAGGGATATGTGTCATCATTTTGTGCATCCATTAGTTGTGGGATCCAACTTTTATAATATATATTATAAGCATAAAACTTAGGTATAGTATTTAAGTATTGTTCCTTAAATTTTCCTCTTAAAATTTAGCAATGTGGCTGTACTTAAGTAAAAATACACTTCCATCCATGAGAAAAAGCCACATGGTTGAATCTTGAGAGAATAACCTAAAAAATAGCATCTAAGTATTGTATCTAAGTTTTGTCATACTATAAATATAGATAGATACAGAGACAAATAGATTGATATTCACATGTTATATTTTAAATTTCAATTAAAACATATTATTTGTTTGGTGTAAATTTTTTTTTTTTTTAACTAGAGAACAGTTCATTTTTATACCAAGGGACCTCTCACACAACTAGACTCTTAATCTGTGACGAAGATAACGGAAGGGCACAAAAATTTCTATTTAACAATTTTCATGCATAACAATTTTTTTTTTTTTTTTTTTTTTTTTTTTTTTTTTTTTTTTTTTTGGTTCTAGTTATGTTTGAAGGTTGTTTTTCTCAACAAAAAAAGTTTGGAGGTTCTTGGTGTGGAGCTTTCATGTATCCTACTTCTTAAAGGTTAAGTATGTTTTTCCCCCTTGATAAGCCAAAAATGTATTGGCCCCTTGTGATGGATTAATTGATTAATTAGCCAAGTTTATTAATTAATCAAATTAACATGCAAAGCTCGTGATAGCATAAACAAATCACCAATTAAACTAAGTGCAACGGAAATTAAATTAACACGGTGATTTGTTTACGAATGGGGAAAACCAACACGTTAAAAACCCCACTGGGTGATTTTAAGGTCACCACTCCCGAGAACCACTATTATCACAACAAACGGTTACAAATAAAGGAATCCCAGTACCTTATACAAACCTATAGTTAAACCCTTACACCAATACCCAATTGGACTTGTTCTATAGTGACAATCTCTCCTTGTAATGCACGGCTCCCAGTACGTGACTAACCAATTGCGCAGATCCCAGTTCGCAACTTCAATCACCAACTAGAGAGAGTTGTTGGCTGCAAAGTTTTTCAATTCATCCACACGATGAAGATCCAAAAGATGCTTGGTTACAAAACCCTACGGTGCACAAACATAGCAACTTCTTCACAAGAATGATGAACTAGGGCAAATTCTGTCTCTGGTCATAATTTGCTTGAACAAATTTTGCTCAACACTTGTGCAACTTGTGTCCCCTTTGACGGCCCTTAAAATAATCATTTTATATGTCTAGGATTGTGAGAAAAGAAAGCGTAAACACATAGTCATTGATTAGAGTCAAAACAGAACTGAAATTTTGTTTTTCATAAACCTCAACAGATAGCCATCTGTCGAGCAGCTGTCGAGCCACAGGGCTGGAACAGTTCTTCAAGCTTGATAGATACTAGCTGTCGAGCTTTAATGAACTTGCACTTTTCAGCTTGAATCTTGGATAGACTTGCATGGCTTCAACACTTGAACTTGAAACAAAGTTTCTTGAAGTATTAAACACATCCTAGATCTACCCAAATACAAGTAAAGTGTGTTTTGTCAAATGATTAGCCAATTACATAAAATAGTGACATATGTTCCTAACAAGTGAATCACATATGTCCTAACACCCCTCCCTTTATCTTTCAATTTTGTGAATGTAATCCATTTGAAATTGTTTATTGAACTACCTTTTGTAAAATTTTGGGGTAACCCTATAGTATATTTAGAGGCATTTTTAATCTTACTAGGGAATTTCTAGACAATTGATTTGATATATATATATATATATATATATATATTAATGCAATAGTTGGTTTTGCCTATTATTTGTTTTAGGTTTGATAAAGCATCCTACTATGGATTTCCTAGAGGTCGAATTGCTTAAATAAAAAAAATTTAAAAAAAAATAAAAATAAAACAAAACAAACAAAAGAAAAAAGAGGGTTAGATTTCTAATAAACATAAAAAAAATTATAAGAGAAGAATAATTATTGATAATGAGGAAGAGAAAAAATTGATTAGAACAATTAGTACTGTTTCTATTAAAAAAAAAAAAAGTAGAAAGAATAAATCATAGAAAGAAGAAGAATTCATGCGCAAGAATATATAAGAATACACTAAAAACGGTATATGACCATATGATGTGCAGAGCAACAAAAAGAAAACATCATCTTTATATTTCTCCATAACCGTCTTTATATTAAAATATAACTATGTTATTTAACTTTTGTTTGGATAACTTTCAATCATTTATTCTCCATTTTTTATTCATTTTTAAATTAAAATAAAAGAAAGCCTTTGAAGATGCTATAGTTTTTGTCAGGCCTTCAACAAAATATTGACCATGATTAGAAAATTCAACTTAATAATAATTGCATTATAAGGAAAGAAAGAATAAGATTGGCTTTTTAAATAAAATAAAGGGTAAGGTAGAGATTTTATTTATTTATCTTTTGATAACAGAGATTTTATTTATTTAATTTTGAAAAGAGGATTTCATTTTGGATAATTTAGGACGGAAACAGCATGTGTGTGTGCATATATATATATATATATATATATATATATACTAGTTATAGGCCTGTGTGTTGCACGGTTTTATGAAAAAGCTTATAAAATAAATGTATAAATAATTATATATTTTAATAGATTTAATAAAGATAAAAGAAAAAAATTATCAAGTGTAAATAATTATCTCAATAAAATAAGGGGTAAGATTTCTTCCTAAAACTAAATTAAATTGATAATTCCAAATTGAATTTTAAAGTGATAATTATTTTTAAAAAAAGTACTAAACAATTGATAAATCTAAATTAATATAATCTTGATAATATTATAAATTAAAATAAAAGTTGATAATTCAAGAATACACGTGTAGAACATCTTGATAATTTGATGTGACATAAAAATAAAATAAGAAAATTGTTAAAATTAATCTATTAATTCTAACCATATTTAATCATTAATTCTAAGACCCTACCCTAAGCATATAAATTAGAACAAAGCTAAGAAAATTAGTTTAAAAAAAGGCAACCAATACACAAAACCTAATCAATTTAATAAAAACAAAATATAAAAACAAAGAAGGTGCCTTTAGAAACTTGACAATGTTTTCGGATGTTTTGAATTCATTAATTAAAATAACATGAAGACAAAAAACCAATAATAACACTAAAGAAAATAAACAAAATGAAAATAATAATAATAAAAGAAGAAAGAATGCATACATGCATTGTCATGGGATTTAGGCATTCGCATATTCAAATAATTCAATAAAATATAATTATTGAGAATAATTAGACACTACTAAGCTGAGTCGGCTTCGGATGTGTGTGTGTGTGTGTGTGTGTGTGTGTGTTTTTTTTTTTTTTTTTTTTTTTTTTTTTTTTTTTTTGTAGTGTAAATTTTGTCAAGCCACCGAATGGTCATGTCATGTGGTAGTGGTGTTTTTAATTTTAATTTTATTAAATAAATTGACCAACTACCGCCATGTCCATGTGTATGCTCCAGGCTTCAGTGGATCTGCTTAACTCTCTTTCTATTACAAACATCAAATACAACGAAATTGGATGGAAGGAGATTGGGAGAGATCTAGATAGAAGAGGCTTGGATGGAAGTGATTGGGAGTAGGTTCTATTGTTCTAGGTTTAGGGTTTTGTGTGAATGGGAGGCTTGGATGCGTGTTCTTTTTTTATAATATATAAATGTTTTCTTTTTAGGTGTAGTATAGTACAATAATTAAATAGGGATTAGATGGATCAAGTGAAGAATTTGAATTGTAATTAAATTAAGATTTTTATTAACTCAAAAATTATAGGAGAAGAAAATTTTTATCTACATCTACATCTATATCTATATCTATATATATGTATATAATCTAAAAATCTAAATATATATATATTAAAAAAATTTTAAAAAATTCTACAATTTTTTACGTGTAATAAAAAATTTATGGAAGTGTGAAGCTAAATTTTGTTTTAAGTGTTCTACTTATTGACTTATATATTATAATAAGATAATAAGATAATAAGATAAGGAATAGTTGAAGAATTTGGATTGTAATCAAATTAAAATTTTTATCAACTTAGAAATTATAGGAGAAGAAGATAAGAACAAATATATTTATAATATGAATTTGGATTGTGCTTATCCCTTAATAATCAAGTTTTGTAGCTTAATATTTTGATAAAATAATATTAATTTAATAATATTAAAATTTTGAAAATTTAGATGATAAATATTATCTAAATTAAATTTTTGTATGTTAAATATTATCACCTAATTTAAGAAATATATCCTAACAAATAAAAAATATAATGTTAATTAGATGATAAATATTATCTAAATTAAATTTTTGTATGTTCAATATTATCCCTTAATTTAAGAAATATATCCTAACAAATAAAAAATAATGTTAATCTAATTTTATTTAATGATAATAATAAATTAGAGTCCTGGTAGTATACTATTCTTTTTTAGTTCTTTAAAAATCTAAAAATTTAATAAAATTTCTGCAATTTGGTGAAGCTACGTGGCATAATGCGTTTAAGCCCAACTTTTATTATATACTAGTCGCTAACCTATGCGATGCACGGGAAAACTATTTTGTATAAAGATGAAACATTAAATTACTTAATGAAAAATAGAAATCAAACTTAAGTTTAAAATAAAATGGAGAATTAAATCTTAAGAATTAATCAATATTTCCAATAAATTGAAAAAAAAAAAAAGCTTTAAAAAGTGTTTTTTTTGTAAGCCTGGCAATAGAAAAGGTTGATAACGAAAACAACAATAAATGAAATTTTCCGGTAGTTAGAAGCACCCACAACAAACAGGCAAAAAAATTTCAAAATTTCAATTTCGTACTCTAATTGAAAAGAATTATAAGAATTGTAGAAGCAGCATAATTATTTTGACTCTAATTATCTCTCTGCAATAAATTTTTCCACAATCCAATTAAGGACCAAAATGGGTTATGTATGAACTCCATATGCTGTTCCAAACCCAAAGACTCATCTAAACGACAATTCAATCAAATATTGAATACAAAAAGACACAAGTACCCTCTAATATAATTATTTACATAAAAAGAATTGGGTCGAAAAAAAAATTAGCACAATCTATTAAATAATAAAATTTCAATATAATCTTTGGAAAATATCTCTCCCATTGTCATCTTCATTGTTGTACATGATATGACATGGCTTCAAACCATTGGCAGGAGGAGTCAGATGTTACAAAAGATACTCATTTGTGAACTATGGTAAAACTCATTCGATTGTGAACTATAGTAATTCTCATTGCATGCTACAAGTATTGTTACCAAACCACAAATTTACTCTATCTTAGCAAATAGAAAAAGAGGCTAAAGCAAGGAAAAACGAAGAATGTTTCATGTAAAGTTTTACGTAGGCGTTTGAATGGATGTAAGTGCTATATAATGTCTCAGTTGTAACCTTAATAGAGTAGACAACTCATTCAGCCCAGGAAAAACTTTTTCAAAATAAAAAGAGAGCAAAGAACGAAGCATTGAAAATATCAGTATGAATACCAAGCTACTGCATTATTTGGAAAAAGAAAAGAAGAAAAAAGATTGTTCAATGCATTGAATTAAATACCTTAGAAACAAAGTTCTACCAAGCACCTATCTAAATTTGAATGCTTGAAAGTTGAAAGTAACGTTGACAAATTGCACTTTGACCATAAGGCTTTCATTATAAAAAAATTTGAAAAGAACAACAATCCATCCTTCCATTATTTCTATATCAATTGAAAATCTGGTGATTGAAATCAAATCTACTGATTAAGTACATTGGCTATTTAGTAGAACTGACATCTAAGATTGTTTTCATCCTTTAATGTAGACAGCAATGACTTGGCCAAACATATTTTTTTCCGGTCGTTGGGTACAAACAGAATATTTTTTGTATCATCATAACTTATGATTGATACATAACAAAAAGTAGTCAATAACCAGTAGCAATTAAAACCAAGATGCACAAACCATAAAGTGGCTACAAACTAATGCAAGAGTAAGCAAGACATTTTCTCAAACACATGGTGTGCACAAAATATTTCAATGCCTTAGTTATAAATGTTTGTTATTATAAAAATTAAAAATTAAAAACAGAAAACAATAGCATGATTGTGAAGAAAAAAATTACTAATAGCAGTAGCATCAAGGGTACTCTGTTTTTTGTCCACAACCTTCGCTGGGTTTGTTCTCGCAGAGGGGAAAAAAAACAGAAAATGGAAAAAGGGAAAAAAGAAAACAAAAAGTAAACCGTGTATATAAACAATAATAAGTAGTTACCCACTGAAACTAAATAAGCAAACCACCGAAAAAATACAATTGTTTAGTGTTTTAATAACTCATGTCTGTGTCCATTACTCATAGCTTTCTTATCCCCGCAACCCATACCAACAATTTGCATTAAATAATCACAACAGAAAATCTTCTATCATTAGTAAAACTTTCTCATAATTTCTATCTTAAACAGCTCTACCTTTTCACTTTGCTATTGCTGGAATTTGCAGACAGCTTCTAAACTATATAGATTTGGTCTTTTGCTGTGCATAATAGAAAGCAGAAAATAATCCGTGGGTTATTGAAGGAGGAAATTGGAAAAGAAGCTGGGGTCTGCAACCAAACAAAGAATCAAACAAAACCCCTCAAAAATCAAGATGCTACTTTTAAAGAAGATTCGGTCAAACTAAAATACAAAATAAATAGAGACTAAACATGAAACCAAAGCTTGAGATATCCTAGAAACTTTAATTAAATCCAAAAAATAATAATAATAATAATAATAAAGGTCTCATGTTAATAAAAATAGAGCATAAACTGAGAATTCTTATGGTGGAGGACATCAAATACCGAAACTAAACAATTAAAATTTGCTAAAAACCCCTTTTTAAGGGCGTTGAACCAAAGGCCAACCATTCAACCATAGCAACCCAAAAAACCAAAAGTAGATCAAACCAACAGAATTCCTCAATTTCACTCCCCCTTTCGAATAACAGAACATATAAGAGGGAAAACAAAACTTGAAAATTAAAGTGACATGATTAAGTTTAAAAGATCACTAACCATTAATACTCAGATAGGATTTCATCTTCTAGGGGTTTTCCCTCATATCAATAAATAGAGAGGATAAGGGGTATGAACTAAAATTCCTAAATTGACAACAAACCATAATTGAAGAGAATATTAGAAAAAGAAATTAATACCTTTGCTATGATGAAATTAGAGTCTCTACATTGTGAAAAATTCCACTTCATCTCTGCAAAGAAACTGAATGATTTAAATCCAAAGAGACGAATTAAAAAATATATATATAAACGAAAACATTTAATAAGTCACATCAGAACGCTATTTTCTAAGCCCTAATATCTGAATTTAATTCTAGAACCAAAGCCAATTGAAATTGTAAAATTTGAAAACATATAACAAATCTAATTTACCTTTTAGATTTGTTTTTTTTTAAAAAAAAATTAGAGAAAGAATGGGAACCCATCGGAGGTGTTGTTTATGGGTGGAGGAAGTTTTTTTTATCAGAGAAAGAGTAGGAACCGATCAGCGGCGGTGTTTATGGGCGGAGGAGAATTACTTTTTGACAGGAAGTAGGCCACAACCCGAAAATCAAAGAGAATGGTGAAGGACCCTCAAAATCAAATTGTTATCTTTGTCTCGGCGTTTCGTGGTTCTGTGTTTTTTTTTTGGATGTGGTGGTTCTGTTTTTTTTTTGTAGAATAGAATCTGTCTGGGGTAGTAGAGCCACAGGTAGAAGAGGAGTGGGGGGAACGACAGAGAGAGATATTAGTTGGGCTAAGTTTGCGTTTGAGGGAGAGACAGAGACTGAGAAATAGGTTTTATCGGGTTTGTTTTGGAGAGAAATAGTTATTGGGTTAGAAAAGGGTTTTTTTTTTTTTTTTAATAATTTTATTTTTTTTAAACAAGGCTAATGTGGAAAAATGTAGAAGCTTCAAAAGCATCGGTTTATATATATATATATATATAGATAGATAATATGATATACTATGATATATATAATTGAAACTTTTTTTTTTCCTTCTAAATTATTGAATTTTTGTCTTCATATTCAAAATTTTGGGCTTCCATACTTATTGTCTTTTTTTTTTTTTTTTAAGAAAGCCGAAAACGTTTATAGTGTGATAAATTATAAACAAAATAATACAAATACAAATGGGTACTCTGGATAAAAGTTTTAATGTACAGTAGTGCACACATATATATTGGTACCTTACATACTGAGCATAATTTTTTTTTTTTTTGAGAAAAAAAATCAAAATATCAATATTTACTGAGCATAAAATCTAATGACGAAGACAATTGATTTCTCCTCCTAAACGTATTTTGGTAGTCCAAGTTAAATATATATATAAACATAGAAATATGTACCAAGCATAAAATGAAACATTGTATCGTGTCAAATTTTGCTCTCAACTGTTCATTTACTTTGGTAATCCAAGTAATAACTAATGATAACAACAAAAATGGAAAAAGGAAGGAGTTAAATACAATTCTAGATAGGCATTTACAATTATTATAAGCAGATCTAAAATTAAAAGATTTTAGGATTTTTTGTTTATAACGATTGTAGGATGTTTATAATCTCAAAAACAATGATTTAATCTGTCTTTATACGGTTTTGGTAGATGTATATATATATATATATATATATATATAATATGATATATATGATCTATCTTCTTCCTCTTCTTCTTCTTCTTCTTCTTCTTCTTCTTATTATTATTATCTCTTCTCTATAATAGTATAGG
The DNA here is from genome assembly GCA_023736055.1 of Quercus glauca. Lineage (NCBI taxonomy): Eukaryota > Viridiplantae > Streptophyta > Magnoliopsida > Fagales > Fagaceae > Quercus > Quercus glauca. Next base: position 21,383,170 of record CM043319.1, on the reverse strand, counting down.
ATTCAGAAAGTTAGTTATGAGTTTAAAAAATGACAAAAATACCATAATCTAATTAGATAATCTTTATTCTTGAAAAATAAAGCATAGGATTACAATTGTAATTAACAAAATTTTAAAAAAACTACGAGATAAACTTTTTTCCTAAAAATTAGCACGCTCTCTATCTAAACTTATCTCACCTAGCACACACTAAATCCAGCAGTTTACTTCATTCTAAATCCTAAATTTTAGTTTTATAAATATCCCTTTCTGTGAACCTTATTAACAATAGATAAATTCAAATTGAAAAATTATATTAAACTTAAAATAAAAAAAAAGTCTCATAGCGTGTGTGACAAGAATAATATTTATTATATAAATGGAAATAATAAGAATAAAATAACTCGTAAATAAGTTTCAACTTGTTTCAATAAGAAAATAAACCAAAATTGAAGTCAAAATATAACATGTGATTAGCTTGAGTTGGGCTTTGGGTCAGGCACTTGTTATTAGTATTAAATATTAGTTAGATTACTTTATTTTTAATTTAAACTTCTGAATTGTTTACTAAAAAAAATAAAAATAAAAAAGCAAAAACAAAATATGAATAATCTGGGGCGAACTCAACGTAAAGTGGTTAGATGATGCAATAATTCTTGACTTTGCCAGATCGAAACGTTATCACGTCAAAATTTACTGAAATAAGTCATCAAAGAATAACTACCCAATTAATAAATGAAAGACACGTTTTAATGTCTAATTATTTGGTTTTTCTATTTTCATGTCTTTGCTAGATCGAAAACGCTATCACGTCAAAATTCATTGAAACATGTCTAATTATTATTATTATTATTATTATCTCTTCTCTATAATCTTTTTTTTTTTTTTAAGAAGACCTCTTCTCTATAATCTCTATATATTAAAAGGATTCAGAAAGTTAGTTATTGTCTTTTTAAATTCTAAAAATACCCCTAATTTAATTAACTTATCCGTATTCCTAAAACATAAAAATGAGGTTAAAACTGTAAATTGACAAAAATTAAAAACAAAAAACCTACCAATGTTTACAAAACTAAACCATGTTCTATAAAACTTCCCACTACCTCATCTACACAACCAAAACTACCCAATGTTCCTATAAAAAAAACTACCCAAGTTCCTATTAAAAAAAAAAAAAAAAACTTTCTAAAAAAAAAGAGCCTTATAACATGCACGAATCTTGTGTGATGAGGCTAGTCTGTATATATTAAGAGAATTCAGAAAGTTAATTATGACTTCTTAAAATGTCAAAAATACCTCTAATCTAATTAGATAATCCTTATTCTTAAAAAATAAAAAATAGGGTTAAAATTGTAATTCAACAAAATTAAAAAAAAAAAAAAAAACTACAAGAGAAACTTTTTTTTTTCCTAAAAATTAGCGCACTTTTTTTTTTTTTCTCTAAAAACTAGCACACACTAAATTTAGTAGTTTACTTCATTTCAAATTCTAAATTTTAGTTTCTTTAAAATCTATTCCAATATAACCTCACTAACAGTAGACAAATTCAAATTGAAAAATTACGTTGAACTCAAAATAAAAAAAAAGAGTATCATCACACGTGCGGAGCGTGTGTAATGAGGCTAGTAATAATATATTAAGAGGATTCAGAAAGTTAGTTGTGAGTTCAAAAAATGTCAAAAGTACCCTAATCTAATTAGATAATCTTTATTCTTGAAAAATAAAACATAGGGTTAAAATTGTAATTAACAAAATTTTAAAAAAACTACAAGATAAACTTTTTACCTAAAAATTAGCATACTCTCTATCTAAACTTATCTCACCTAGCATATACTAAATCTAGCAGTTTATTTCATTCCAAATCATAAATTTTAGTTTTATAAATATCCATTTCTGTGTAACCTAATTAACAATAGATAAATTCAAATTGAAAAATTATATTAAACTCAAAATAAAAAAGGGTCTCATAGCGCGTGTGACAAGAATAATATTTATTATATAAATGGAAATAATAAGAATAAAATAACTCATAAATAAGTTTCAACTTGTTCGATAAGAAAATAAACCAAAATTGAAATGAAAATATAACATGTGATTAGCTTGAGTTGGGCTTTGGGTCAGGCACTTGTTATTATTATTATTAAATATTAGTTAGATTACTTTCTTTTTAATTTAAACTTCTGAATTGTTTACTCAAAAAAAAAAAAAAAAAAAAAAAAAGCAACAACAAAATATGCATAATCTGGGGCGAACTCAACATAAAGTGGTTAGATTATGCAATAATTCTTGACTTTGCCAGATCGAAAACGCTATCACGTCGAAATTTACTGAAACATATCATCAAAAAATAACTACCCCATTAATAAATGAAAGACACGTTTTAATGTCTAATTATTTGGTTTTTCTATTTTCTATTTTCATGTCTTTGCCGGATCAAAAGCGCTATCTCGTCAAAATTCATTGAAACATGTCATCAAAAAATGGAAGACATGTTTTAATGTCTAATTATTTGGTTTTTCTATTTTCTATTTTCATGTCTTTGCCAGATCAAAAACTCTATCACGTCAAAATTCAATGAAACATACCATCAAAAAATAACTACCCAATTAATAAATGGAAGACACGTATTAATGTCTAATTAGTTGATTTTTCTATTTTCTATTTTCATGTCTTTGCCAGGTCAAAAACGCTATCGCATCAAAATTCATTGAAACATGTTATCAAAAAATAACTACCGAATTAATAAATGAAAAACACGTATTAATGTCTAATTATTTTTGGTCACGCGTCGTCATTTTTCATGCAAAATAATTTTTCGAGTACAACAGAGATTTTTGATTTTACTCAGATAGGAAGAATGATTTTCAGAGAGAGAGAGAGAGAGAGAGAGAGAGAGAGAGTGAGCCATGGCAGCTCGCAAGAGAAACCCAAATCCCAAGATCCCACAGCCACCGCTACTTCTACTTCAAATAACCCTCCAACTGCGCCACTGAATTCCAATCCTATTCACGCTTCATTCTCAAGGATTGTCGGATTCTTTGTCATCATCAAGATCATCATGCATATTCGTCGCTTCCAGATACGTTTTCTCTCTTTTGCTAATATTTATTCGTTGCTTTTTGTTTTTTTGGTGGATCTTATTGAATTTATCATCTGTCTCTGGTATTTTGGTTTTAAAGTTTGGATTTTGTCGGATGGGTACGTGTCAAATTTGGTTTTTGATTGAATTTTATTAACTGGGCATGTGTTAAATTTGCTTTTTCATTTTTATTTTACATATTATTATTCTAGTTACCTGGGTTAAATTGTGTTTCTGTTGGATTTTCTATTTTCATGGCAATTGCGATTGGAATCCCCCATTCGTTTTATGTTATATCTTAATTTGTATGAATGGTTTATGTTTCAACTGTTAAATTTCGTGACAAATAAATATTTCAATTTAGTTCAATGGTTTATGTATCCGTAATTTGCATCTGGTTGTTCAAGTTTTGTTATTCTAATTTTAACATTTTAAAATTGTTTGTTTATAATTTGTTTTAATTTGTCTATTAAAGTTCTTAAACTTAATAATTGCACGTAGGCAGTAGGATAGTTGTAGGACAGAGAGTGCGAAAGGCTGTTGTCCTATAACAATTCATTTTGACCCTTTCCCCTCTCTAAAACTGATGGTAATTTTTTTTTTTTATTAATGTGAACCTCAGAAAGTTCTAACAACAGCCCTGCATTATTGCTACATTTAGGAAAGTTATTAACTTCCTAAAACTTATTATAAAATCAAACTACTTAATATAATCAGAAAGTTCTAACAACAGCCCTGCATTATTGCTACATTTAGGAAAGTTATTAACTTCCTGAAACTTATTATAAAATCAAACTACTTAATATAATCAGAAAGTTCTAACAGCCCTGCATTATTGCTACATTTAGGAAAGTTATTAACTTCCTAAAACTTATTATAAAATCAAACTACTTAATATAATCATACTTTAATCTTAGTGATATATGCTATAGGATACCTCTGCCTCTTCCAAATCATGGCCAACTCCTTTTTTAATAGCCCTTGGACTGGCCTAGCGGCCTGCATCCTTCTCATGGCTGTATCTGGCACCTCAAGCCTTTTCTCCACATATGCAAACGATTTGAAGAAGTATTCACATTTCAATCAAAATACCATCCTAATTATCTCTTGGCTAAAAGATATTGGTGAGAATGCGGGGATCTTGGCTGCTTACGTGGCCGAGATATATTCACCAAGAAAATTGATTTTGTTTGGATCCATAGGACGATTAGCTTCTTTGATGGTGCTTTATGCAACATTGAAGGGACTTTTTCCAAGCATAATGTGGATACAAGCAATGGCAGTTTTGTTCTCAGCTGCAGCTGAAACAACTATCAAGGCTGCCTCAAGGACTTCAAGCCTGAGGCCCTTTCGAAAGATGGCACCTATGACGGTTTTTATCCTAAACGGATATGCAGACATGAGTGGTATGCTTCTGACAGTCGTCTTCACTTCAAGCACCGACATATCATCCTCGTCCTCATCAATCAAATTTCTCATTTTCCTGTCCTTATTCCTGTTTATTATCACTCTAATATCATTGCCTGCCTTGTGCACTGAAACTCTGACTGTGAGTGGAAACAAACTATGGGGATTTGTCATTTTGTCTGGCTCAACAGGCCTCACCCTATTGTTTGGGTCCCAATTCCATTCAAATGTTGCCGTAAAAAGCACTGCCTCTGCTGCCATCGTTTTATTGACGGTACCTTTCTTCCTTTCCATCTTGATTCGTAAAAAAGATCAGCCCATTGTTTCCCTTATTAAACAGTATTTCAGTTTTTTTCTTTTTTCTTTTTCATTAATTTGATTCTCTCTTTAATTTCTGTTGTGTCGTGTGTAATTTGGGGAATATTCTCTCGAATGGAGAAAAAAATTGGTGAAGAGAGAAGTATTGGTGAACAACCCTCAAGTCCAGAAAAATCGTCTCATTCTTACAAGTTGACCAATAGGCCAGCTGCTTGGGATTCTAAGAGGGATATGCTTGTTAAGAGTGGAGCCTTTGCTATCGAGCAGTCATCGGAGGCAATGTCAGCAACTGCAAGTCCTAGTACATTGCTAGATGAACTTCCACAAAATACGCTGCTTCTTTGTGCAGAGCAAGTAAGGTTTCATCATAATGAGATCTTCTTTTTGTTTATTCAATGACTAAGGTGTAAATTGCATAGGTGGGGTTTATTTTACTATAAGTTTGTAGTTTGTCAAAAATTGTGTATTGCATGAGCAGTATAATCTTTTATTGAAATATATTTCTTGTTTCATTTCTATTATAGCTTTCTGGATGCTATGATTCTGAGTATGGGGGCTTTGGATCTGCCCCAAAGTTTCCTAGACCAGTTGAAAACCAGCTGATGCTTTATTGGTCCAAAAAAATGGAGCACACTGGAATGTTTCAAGAAGCAAATGAAGCTTTGAAAATGGTGCTCTTTAGCTTGCAATGCTTGGCAAGGGGGGGGGGGGCGCATCCATGAGCACGTTGGATGTGGCTTTCATAGATATAGTGTGGACAAGTTCTGTCACGGTCAGTTTTTCTTTAAAAATAGCTATATCTAAACTCTTACTTGCAGTTCCCCACATTGAGAAAATGCTGTATGATCAATGCCAGATTGCAAGTTTGTATCTAAATTCATTTTCCATCACCACAGATGTATTCTATTCATGTGTATCTTGGGATATTTTTGATTATTTGAGGAGAGAGGTGATTGGACAAGAAGGTGAGATATTCTCAGCAGAGGATGCTGACAGTGCTGAGTATGAAGGCGCTTCAAGAAAAAAGGAGGAAGCCTTCTATGTGTGGACCAGCAAAGAGGTTTGTTTCTCATCACCGTCTTCTTAACCTGTGCATGTTTTGTCTTTATCTTGATTTTTTATATATAAATTTTGTGCATGATCCATGCTCCGGCACAATTTCTCATTGCATGTGAATATTGACTCCTGTCTAATTTATTTTCTTGTTTGTCCCCCATTGTTTTGCTTAATGGCTGAAATTGAAATAACTACCCTTCAAAAAGTGGCATTTGGTGCACTCTTCACCATTGCTGCTTGCGTTCTTCCTTGATTACTCATTGTTTCCTAGAATAATTATCCATTGATGCTAATTTAGAAATGAGTGTTTATATTTTAAAAATTTTCCTAATTTTGTCTGCAAATTTTGTCAATCTCAAGGTGATACATCTTCTGTGAAACTCGGAACCTTTTTTTTCCCACTCCTTTTTAGTGAGATTGGTGGTTGTTTTATTCTGATTCTATTTTCTTTCCTGGTTTCTCTCTTTTTAGGTTGATGACATACTTGGACAGCATGCAACAATTTTTAAGAACCATTTCTATATAAAGCCTACAGCTAACTGTGCCCTTTCTAGAATGAGTGACCCTCACCATGAATTCAAGGGTAAAAATGTGCTCTTTGGGAGACATAACCCTGCCGAAATGGCATCAAAACTTGGCATGCCTGTTGAACAGTATCTTGATATTCTGGGCGAGTGTAGGAAAAAGGCCTTTGAAGTAAGATCAAGTCGACCCAGACCGCATTTGGATGATAAGGTATACATCCACCACTTTTATAAGCTTATCTTTTATTTATAATGCACAATTTAACTGAATAGGTGCTTGGTAGGTAATTGTATCGTGGAATGGATTGTCAATATCTTCCTTTTCAAGGGCTTCTATAATTCTGAAGGGGGAAAATGAGGGGACCAAATTCAACTTTCCTGTTGTCGGCTGTGACGTAAGATTTTTTCTGATTTGGTTTAATTGTGCTGGAAGCTGTCTTAAAAAAAAAACTCCACATATTTTCTGTCACTTCCCCCTATGCTTTGTCTTCCTTCTCTCCTAATGGGTGGTGCTGTCACTGTTGCTACCATTGCTCCTGCTTCAGCCACTCCCACCACTGTTAGCCACTGGCGATTTACAAACTGTTGTCAATGCCACTGCATCAGAAGCGCAAAACATCTCTATGTCCTTTGCCAATCACCACGGATCTCCGCCGATGGCTAATCTTGAAGGACCTTTATGTACCTTTGTTCTTAAGATTTGTTTCCAATGGATCTATAAATAACATAAAGAGTTTTAAATATTTTTCAATAGTCTTCAAATATTTGAATGATTTTAAGTATTATATTCAGATTTGTTTTCTTTTGCAAAATGTTGAAGATTGTTTTTTTTTTCCTGGCCCAACCAATCCTTGTGGGGATCAATAGTTGCCTTTTAACAAGAAAGACTGTATTCATTGAATCCTTTTGTTGGTTTCTTGCACTGAACCAATGAAACTTTATCCCTATTGCCACCCTGTGAACATAACTACATTGCTGAACCATGTAAAATCTGTGTTAATTACTCTTCTCTCCTTATTTTAATCTTCTGTAATCAGCTTATTGCACAATAGTGAAGTTGTCCACCCATGAAATTCAACTACTTGCACAACCCATAGAATTAAATTATCATTATTAAAAAAAAAAAAAAAAAAAATCTCAAGCTTGTAGTGTTCACTTTATATTTCACCAACTACAATATATCATGTATTTGATTTTTTTTTTCTTTATTTTGAACACGCACGGAGAATTTTTATATATTCAATAGTTGTGAGTTGTGACTTGCCAGTTGGAAGCTCTTGATGTCCATTCGATAGAGTAGAGCTTATTATAGTATAATCTAGTCATTGGGCCGGGTAACAAATAAATGAGAATATGATTCCCAAATAATGAAGCATATGAATTTCTGCTTTCTCTTGACCTGGCCTTCTTTCATTATGAAATTTCGTTAGTGCTATGTCGCTTGTCCTAATTAATGATACTTCTTTGCAAAAGAGGCCATATGTATGTATCAATTCATTGTGAAATCTCCAGGTTCTCAGCTTGCTCATTGATTTTTATCCCAACACCATAGACTTTCATTGTAAAATTTGGCTCCATACTCGTATATTCGTGTGTATTCCATGAGGTGCACCAAAATGAAAATTTCTTAGTCCTTCGTTACCCTTTGTTCTACCCTCAACATCCACACGAAGCTCCGGGAGATCTTGAAATCCATCATTGATGAACTATTCTATATTGCCAGTAAGCATTGCAGAGATGAAACTAACACTTTAAGATTGATAGTGTAGGGATTACGATCTTCTATGGTTCGTTTGGATTAAGGGGGAGGGACGGGGAGTTGAGTAGAGTAGTGACATTGGCCCAAAATTAGCCTATTTTTAGCTAACTTTACTCTACTCTCCTCTTCAATCCAAATTGACCCTTGCAGCATACATATCATATACAAACTCTCTGAGATTCTCTCTCACTCGCTTCTTTCTCTTTCGTACAAGCTTACAAAACTCTTTTTTTTTTTTTTTTTTTTTTTTAAATTTTAAATATTCAAGTATTAGTCTATTTCTCTCTCTCTCCTGACTATCATTTTCTTTGAAGGAAGCCCTCGTGAAGTGCATGTGAAGCTTGCTGGGAGATCCAGGACTTAATGATCCAAATGGGTTTGCTTGGCTTTTTCTGATTCAGGTGATAGGGGTGTTTCCCTTCTTGCTTTTTTTGCTTCTTCTACTTCCTTCTTTTTCTTTTTGTTTTCTTATTGTGTTGTTACATTAAGGTCCTTTTCTTTTTTGGTTTCTCTCATGTTCTTATTTAATTCTCTCTGATTTGTCAAAATCCATAATCTTTTTCAAGGTTTTTGAAGTAAAGGAGCTTGAGTTTTGATTGCTGCTGGGATTCAAAAGATGGGTTGCTTTTAGTTTGTTCTGGTTCTAGGGTTTTTGCATGTTGAATTTCAGAGGGTGGTGGTTTTTGTTGAGGTTGAGGTTTTTGTTTGCAATCTCATGCATTGGAGTTCAGGTGGTGGCTAATGCTGCTTCTTTTGGAATGGCATTTGAGTTTTGCGCTTTAAAGCTTGAATCTTTTTGAGCTTTGATTTCATGGGTTAAAAGGGATTGCCCTGCTTACTTTATATTATAGGTGGGTTTTATGCCTTTGAGTAGCTTTGTCGTACTTGAGGGTGTTATTATTGGAAATGGAGTTTTGCTAATGGGTGGTTTTGTTATTGATGGAGGATCTTTAATTGCTTGAATTTTGGCATTGTTTTGGGCTTTGCTATATCTTCATTGAGATATCATTGGTGGGTGTTAAGGAAATAACGCCATAATTGCCAAGAGTTTGTGACAGTTATACAATAAGAAATGCTATATACATTAATTTCTGATCATGACCAGAGCTGTCCGCGATAGGATTCTTAAGGATGCGAATGGTGATATCAGCGGTCATCTACGCAACCACATAGATTTGAAGAATTGTATTCACTTGAAGAATCATATGCACAAGAATAGCCCCATATTAGCAGATAGGTCTCTTATGAGGGACCTTGTGGTCCTACAGAGGTCAAGATCTCTCAGGGACCCTTCTGCAAGTCCTCCATCATGCCATTCACCTTCCATTGTTGATCTACTTCCAAAGAAGGGTGAAAATGATGCGAGGATTTGGGAGGGTAGGTCTATTGGCATTGAGCGTCGGAGGGAAGCTAGGAGGATGTCAGGAAGCTCACCAACATTACCAAATTTATCCACATCAAAAGTTGCTCCTGGTGAGGTCAGTGGGGGTAATGATTGGGTAGTGGCAATAAGAAAACGTAGTAGCAAGAGTCGAGTTGGGAATGGTAGAAGAATTAGGAGAGAGGAGTCTAGTCGGAAGAGTAATAGGACTGATATTTTGGGTGGCAATGAGGAGCCTCCACTCAATCAAGATGGAAATGTCTTGGCTCATGGTGTTCAACTTAAGACTCTGTCTGAGCAGTTGAATGATGGTCCAACTGATGATGTAGCATCTTCTAACATCCACCTTCGTGGAAGTCATTCTTGATGGGAGAAAACTGCTGATGAACCAGAAGCCAGCATTCATGGGCACTCCAGTGGGTTAAATAGAGTTAAAAGGCGCAAATTTCGAGGTACAAGAAGAACTCAAGCTGCTACAGCTTCAAGAGATGTTGGAGCTCATAATGAATTGTCTGTGGCATCTGACACATTAGCTTAGGGTTCAGCCCGTGCCAAGTATTTGATGGAGGGGGGGGAAGAAGAGTATGGCAATGCAAAGATCACCAGGGCTCCAAGAAATGGGTGTGGGATTCCTTGGAATTGGTCAAGAATTCATCACAGAGGTAAAAGAAGTTTGTCTTGTGATTTATCAGACTCAAGATTAAAGAATGGTGGTTCAACTGCCCATGGGAGAGAAATGTCTGACATGCCAAAGGCATCTGATTAGACAAGCTCATCTACAAGATCTGATGCAGGGGCTCTGCCTCTGCTGGTCGAGGCATCTGGATCTCAGGAAACGACTGACAATGCTGGTTGGGTCCATAACTATTCCGGTGAACTAGGAATTTTTGCTGATAATTTATACAAGCATGACGTTGATTCAGACCTTGCTTCTGAAGCTAATCTGGTGATCAACGCAAGTTGAGAGGCTACCGCAAAAATAGACACTGGAGGCTCACACAAAAGTACATGCCAAGAACCTTCGGGGATCTGGTGGGACAGAATTTGGTAGCACAAGAAAAGGAAGGTTGGATTGCTGTATGTGTTTTATGGACCTCATGTCACAGGAAAAACTTCCTGTGCCCGCATATTTGCCCAAGCCTTAAATTGTCAGTCTTCAGAACATCCTAAACCTTGTGGCTTTTGCAATTCTTGCATAGCGCATGATATGGGTAAGAGTAGAAACATAAGGGAAGTTGGTCCAGTCAGTAATTTTGACTTTGAGAACAATATGGATTTACTTGACAATATGATTGCTGGAGTGCCATTTCAAAGGTCATTGATCGAGTTCCCAGACGTGTGGTTTTTGTCCTTGTCAGTTCAAGTCTTGATGTTTTGCCTCACATAATCATATCCAGGTGCCAGAAGTTCTTTTTTCCAAAGCTGAAGGATGCAGATATTATCTATACTTTGCAGTGGATTGCGACCAAAAAGATTTAGATAAGGAAGCACTAAAACTTATTGCATCAAGATCAGATGGATTATTGAGAGATGCTGAGATGACTATTGAGCAACTGAGTTTGCTTGGCCAGAGGATCTCTGTCCCTCTGGTTCAGGAACTGGTAAGTTTATCTTCACTTTTGCTATCAGAATTAGAATTTTATATTTTTCATATCCTCTTATGTTTGCTTTGTGCCTATCATCTTGAAATTATATGTTTTAATCTTGAACCAAATAATGTAAATATGCTTGAGATTTTGCAACTAGATATGCATGGTGACATACCTGCAAAATATCAATTCTGGAGCTGCTTCCTATGCCAATTGTCCTTTAGGAGAGTTAATTATCAAAGTTTCACTGTCAAGGTCTCTTTAAGTTAATGTTTTCGATGTATTATTCGATAAAATATGTTGATTTTTCCAATATGTTGGAATAATATTTTGGATGGAGTACTTGGTTTTTTTTTTTTTTGGGGCGCCGCAGGGGGGAGGGGGGGGGTGTCTTTACTTGCTTTTCTCTGAGCCACCAAAAATGATGAGAATTCTCATCTTTTCTCTTGGGAGATTACAAGGCTAAATGATAATAATCGCTATTAGTGTGTAATCATATCTGGAATTTCAGATTCTTTATCATGCCATTCTCATGAAGGTATTAAAAAATGTTTTGAGGCCTGAAATTTTGCTTTTTGTGGGCATAATAATTTACTTTTTAATGACGGGATCATGGATTCTTATGGTAAATTTTAAATTTTGATCTTTGTGATTTGGAGGATGATTAATAGAGGAAGAAGTGATACAACAATGGGAATGGAGTTATTGTAGCATTACAAGTGTTTGGTAGGATAAGTAATTGAGTAAATTTATGATGTATTTTTTAGTCTAAGATTAATTTGATTAGGTTTTCTATCTATAATAGTCGATGTTTGGGTTTCTATTTTATGCTGTGTTGCTTTTGAACTTATTATTTCTCAATTGCATATTTTTTAAACTTTATATGTCCATGTTTATTGCATTTCTAAGTTGAACATGAGAAGAGTAAGGACATGAACAATTTTTTTTGACTTATCAGCCTATGGGAATGTATGGTGCATGTCAGGTTTATGATTTTACTTATTTAGTGTTTCTGCTGTATCTGATGGTTATTTGCATCCTCTGTGAATGTTTTCCTGTATATGTAAAGACGTTGGTGTAGAGCTCGAGAATAATAATGGAAACTGGTTTAGAGCCATTAGCTTTGATGTCACAGCTTGCTACAGTCATTACCGATATACTTGCTGGTAGCTATGACTTTACAGAAGACAGGCATAGAAGGAAGTTCTTTCAACGACAACCATGTGAGTAACTGTTAACAGCTATATTATTAAAAAAAAAAAAAAAACTAATTCATTTATTTATTCACAAGTTTTGGTGATGTTGATCTTATTATCTCTCTGAAGATATGTGTATTTGAATATCTGTAATTGCTTCATTCCTTGTTCTTTTCTTCTTCTCATTGTATACCAATTTCATGTTGTGCAACTCTCTTTCAGCCTTCCTCTTTAAATAATAAATTGAGCTTAGTTTGTGCCAACTTTTCCTTTGTGGCTTTTTCTGATTACAGCTCAATCTTTGTTGTTCTTTTCTTCATCCCATTGTATACCAATTTCATGTTGTGCAACTCTCTTTCTGCCTTCCTCTTTAAATAACAAATTGAGCTTAGTTTGTGCCAACTTTTCCTTTGTGGCTTTTTCTGATTACAGCTCAATCTTTGTTCTTATTGGTTGCAGTTTCCAAAGAAGATATGGAAAAACTGCGTCAAGCTCTGAAAATTTTATCAGAGGCTGAAAAACAACTGAGGATGTCAGATGAGAAATTAACATGGCCAACAGCTGTGTTGCTTCTACTAGCTCCTGATCAGCAGTACATGCTGCCCACTTCTGTGGACACTAGTTTTAGTGACAGTCCCTTAGCCCTAAATAATGCAGGTGGAAGAGATTTAGCCAGGAGAGTAAGTGAGCATTCTGAGATGTCCAATAAGGAGAGATGCTTGCCAACAAATGTCAGAATAGAAAATCTTTGTGCTGGAAGTTCTGCTGATTTCTGAGAACATGGCACGCTTAAGGGTATTAGTTTAGAGAAAAAAAGACATGCTGGGACTAGTATGGTTCATCAACAGACATCCACACATTCTACTGACAATAACAGGGTAAGTGGTAGGCATATTTCTGGTAAAAGCCATAAAGGAATTGCAGATATCTGGTTGGAGGTGCTTGAGAAAATTTAAATTAATGGTGTGAAGGAGTTTTTGTATCAAGAAGGGAAGCTGATCTCAGTCAGTTTTGGAGCAGGTACACCCCAATAGGCATTCATCATTTGCAAGTGCCATGATTAATGCCCCAATATCTCTCTGTTAGAAAAGTTTTTTCATTATTGTCCTGTTTTATGTTAATTTCATATGTGAAAACTCTTGGTGCATGGGAATTTGAAAATTTTCGGGGATCAATTGGTTTGTGGAGGCATAAAATCAGGGGCCAAAATTGGAAACTCAAAAATTGAAGTAACTCACATTGCCTTTTCCGTATATGTGCCAACAACCCTAAATTTAATTGAAGTGCCCTAACTTCTCAACATTCAAGATACTCTGGTTTCAATTTGTTGCCAAAACATCCATCTGATCTTTCCAATGTATTTACATTATTCTTCCTCTATGTTGTTTACGGAATCTGGTTCTTTTGGGTTTATTGTAGATGGTTCTTTTTCAATTCCATCTCCCTTTTCAAGATGTTAAGAAGCAGACTAGCCTTGAAATACTTGTGACCAAAAGTGTTTTTATTAGGCTACAAGTTTGGTGGAAACTTCAGATAAGGGATTCCTTGCTCTGGATGTACTCAGAAAATGAATTAGATTGTGTATTAATGTGACTCTTCATATAATTTACCCTTAAAATGTTCTATTTATTGGAAATCAAAGAACTAAAATCTCTTTAGGGGTTTCTGTATTTGTCCTCCTTGGACTTTCTCCTTGTGTCTATTATGCCCTAACCTTCATTTGTCATGATACCTGTGTCGCTTTTGCATCCTGTATCCTGTCAATAGATTTTTGTAACATAGTCATGAAGGGGATAGGGTGTTGTGCATGAGAGATTGGCTTTGCTGGTCATCATACAAAAATATGCATTAATCATCTTATTCTCAATTGCTTGGTTTGTTATTGGGTAAAACTATCAATAACTATCTTGGAGTGATGATTGAAAACTCAATTTTCATATAATTGAATAGTTACATATGGGTCAAATGGCCACTTTGTAAGTTTCTTGAGATCCCTTATTAATAGATGACTTAAAATTGTTGACTGAAGGAGCTAATTGACACAGGCAAATTCCAGGGAGGGCATTGCTTCTAAGGAAAATTTGACAAACAGGAGAAAATTTCTAGGGTTTAACTATAAAGACGACTTTCTTTTATGCAGTGAAATGACAATTACCTCACCCCCAGCTTATATAGCCAAGGGGTAGCACATGGGAGATGAGATTTAGGATTGCTATTTCACATGTATAGACTACTATTGTCGTTTGCTTGTTGGGGGGGGGGGGGGGGGGGGGGGGTGGGGGGGGTGGTTTAGAGAGAAAAAATGACCATTATTGCCTTCTTGTTTGTCTTTGTTGTCCATTGGTATTTATTGAATCCACAGGAAGGGAGCAATTTGCAAGGTTTAAGGCTATTACCCATTATGTGACCTATGAATACAACCTTGTATCTCTTGGTGTTTGTAAAGTGTACTTACCCAAAATACCTTCACCTCTTTTAGCCAGTTTCACCCAGATTCCCTCAAATATCAAAAGATGTAATGAACTTACCTCTTTTTGCCACTCAGGAAATATGAATACATGTTCTCATTATCATAGCAAAGATTTATTTGGAAATTTTTATGATTCAGTGAGGCTGATTTCAAATTTCTGTTTTGGTTTTAGAGGCAAACTAGCAAATTCTAAAATTCAAATTTCATTTTCGAATTTTGAATTAGATTTTATTTTATTTTATAATTTTGAATTTGGGCTTTGATGTTGTGGAGGGTTTTATGAGATGTAATCATGCCTTAATGTAATCCCTAAAGCCCAATTAAAAGAGGCTCCTTGAATAGTTTGAAGTGGAGTGCAATTTGAATAAATATTCTGATTAGAGATGTTTCTCTAGGCTTGGTGGTGAAGGTGAAGACTAGTATATGTCCTATTCTTTCTTTCTTTACTATTTTTCATCCGTTCCAATTTGCATCATTCCAGCTGCCAGTACTGATGCCTCTTCACATTAAGTAATGCTCATCTACATTTGTTTCTTGATTTCCTGTGCAGTAACTAATGGTTTTATCCAATTAAATTGCTTTTTCTTGCAGCCCCTACTGTGCAGTTGATCTTCACTTCACAACAGACTAAATCAACAGCTGAGAATCTGAGGGAGCATATTTTAGAAGCATTTGAGGCTGTTCTGTGTTCCCCAGTGATAATTGAAATTAGATGTGAACCAAAGAAAGATTCAGGATCAGGTGTACATGTGCCTCTTATCTTATCAGCTTCTAGGGACTGTTCATCTCAAATTAGAGATATAAATGGAGTCGGCACTCTAGCACAGCTCTTGCAAACTGACAATCTTGAAATGGGAAGAAGTGAAATTGTAGAAGTAGCAGCTTCTCCGAGGGAACCCAAGGGTAATGAGCACAGTGATAATCATGTGGCAGCTGATAAAAGAGGCTTAGGAGGATCTGGTGTGGGAGAAGGAACAGCTTCTTATAAGAAAGCAACCATGGCTTCACTCCCAGAGAGACGAAAATTTGGTGAACAGAGTCAGAGCCTTGTTAAAAGCAAGGTGTCCCCTTGCCCACATAATTCAGCAAGCTGAAGGATGTACACAGCGAAATGCATGGTCAAAACGCAAAGCAGTTTCTATTACTGAAGAGCTTGAACAGGAGAATTTGTATGTAATGCAATCCCATTGTTCGTTTTCAAAATTAACCTTCTTTCTAATTATACTTTACCTTAAAATTGAATAGCATTTGATGCTTGACAAGGAGCAACCACACCTCTTATCACAATTACTTAACTTTAAAATTTTAATACCTTTAAATTACTGGAAAATTTGCTGTTAGCACCTCCTCCCCCCATAAGAATGGAGTGGGGGTGGCAGTAGGGTGGCATTGGTGACGAACCAAAATTTCATTTGGTTAAATGGGCTACTATTTGTACTCCCATTTCTTCGGGTAGCTTGGGGATAAGGAAGGTAATACTTTTTAATGAAACTTTGCTTGGAAAGTGGCTATGGAGATTTGAGATGGAGAAGGATGCCCTTTGGAGGCAAGTGATAGAGGTGAAATATGGCTGTGGATGGGGTGACTGGTGTACTAGGTTTGTTAATGGTCCATATGGTGTTGGCTTGTGGAAATATATTAGTCGGGGATGACCTTCTTTTTCTTGCCACATTCTATATGATATTAGGGATAGGTCTAGGGTGAAGTTTTGGCAAGACCGTTGGTGTGGTGAGACACCTCTTGTAGTCAGCTATCTTGAATTGTTTAGATTTTGTCGAGATAAAGAGGCTTGTGTTGCTGAGCTTATGAAGTTTGCTAATGGAGTTCTCTTTTGGGATGTAAGTTTCTTTAGGGGTGTGGATGCTTAGGAATTAGAGGCAGTATAGGGTTTCATGGATACCATATATGGTGCTTCAGTAAAAGGAATTGGCGAGGACAAGATGTGTTGGAAACCTGATAGAGAGAACGGTTTCATGGTTAAGGATTATTATAGTCTTTTAGTGGGCTCCAATGACTATTGTTTTCCTTGAAAAAGTATTTTAAAACAGAAGATTCCATCTCGAGTAGCTTTCTTTGTTTGGACTGCTGTTTTAGGGAATGCTTAATGATTGACAATTTACAAAAAATGAAGGTTTGGATATTGGATTGGTGCTACATGTGCAAGTGTAATGGTGAATCGGCTAATCATCTTTTTATTCATTGTCCGATTGCTATGGATTTGTGATCTAGTGTTTGGTTTGTTTGGAGTAAGCTGAGTTATGTTGCAATCTGTAGTGAGGCTTCTAGCATGTTGGCAAGGCAGATTTGGTTGTCATCGAAATGGGTATATATGGTTGATTGTTCCTTATTGCTTATTGTAGTGTCTTTGGAGGGAGAGAAATAGTAGGTGCTTTGAAGATAATGAGAGATCCATACTGGAACTTAAGTTATTTTTCTTTAGAACTTTAATGGATTGGTTGGCTGCTTTGCGAAACCAATCATTTTTTTTCTTTTCTTGATTTCCTAGATTCTTGTAATTTTTGTTCTTGAATTGTTACCCCTTGTACACTCCCTGTGTACCAAAGTTTTCCTTTTTTGATATGAATAAACTTCTTACTTATAAAAAAAAAAAAAAAAAAAAGAATGAAGTGGAGTGGAGTGGAGTGGCGTGGAGTGTAAGGTCGTGGGTTCAAAACTTACAGGGTGCATTTGTTACTTATCAAGAAAAAAAAGGTTGTTAGTGATATGAAATTATTTGATCAGGTGTAACAGACATGGATTTTGAGTATGTGGAATTTCTTGTCAAAGTTCAATTCCATCCTCTCAATTCAGTAGTTGCATCATCATATGGCCATAATTGTCCACTGGTCAAATTATGGGATTGGGTAATTGACAAGAAAGGACATATTCAATGTTAAAAAAAAATCATAATATTAATGGAAAACGGCCAAAAGCTAAGAAATTATAAGAAAATTAGATAAAAGTATGATACGCAAAGGAGCAAGGGAAGTAATGGCTTGAAATTTGAACCAGTTTATGAGTAGAAAAATAGAAAAGGTTTGCATAGAAGAGGTCTTCTTAACTTCTTTGAAGTTGTTTGAGAATGCATTATGGTGAAAATATTTCTTTTCCAGATGTTAAATATCTAAATAAAACGAATTGGTGACCGTTACTTGGTCTAAATTGCTCATTTCTGGGAAGATAACAAAGAGAAGCAACTTTGGACAAATTCCTTTTATAAATAAAAGCTTAGACATATAAGTTTGAACAAATTTAACTTCTTTTTGATTTTCAGGAATGTGTCCTCCCTAAGGAGAGAAAACAGAGGAACGTTTCTTCTATGTTTCATGTTTAATTTAGTACGAGTACACTTATACTGTGAACAGAATAATGGTTGGATAAGTTCCCTAGAATAACACCTAGGATCCATTTTTCCCCAATTCAAAATGGAACTCTTTGGTATTTAAGACAGTGATGAGAATATTTTGCATGCTTAAACACAATCTTTTAAATCGGCTCTAAAAATTCTTTCAAAATGGAACTCATTTTAAATCGGCTTACAGGAGACTGGAACCTAGATCAAGAAGCCTACTTTGCTGGAAAGCAACTAGAGTAACTCGTCGGAAGGTAATTCATAGTGATTTCATAACAGTCTTATGATCAATTCTTTAAATTCCACTTTTTTGAGTTGTGGAATTTCATTTAAAAAAAAAAAAAGAGTTTTGATATTCTCCTCTCATTCACATTACCATGTTGTGCTTTCTTGCAATTAGTTAGGTCCAATATTAGAGAAGGCATTCTTTTTTCATTTATTTTGTAATTGTGTAAAGGTAATATAACTTTAATGTTTGTCCTGGTTATGTTAATGGAGAGGCATGCCAAAGATCAGTCTGTTAGGGGCCAGAAATGGGAGAAACCTCTGTGTGTTTGTTTTCAATTCTGTTGTACATGGTTGAGGGCTGATTGATGTGGGATAAGGCTATATAAGGGTTTCGTTAATATTTCTTACATAATTAACCTCATAACCTAGTACCTAATACTAATTTTTCTTGGAAAATTTACCTTTGCACGAACATATATGGTGCTAAATGTTTCAATTGAAAACAACAGAATAGCAAAAATGGGATGGATCAAAGAAGCAAAGCTATAGATGTGCATTGATCAAGGGGATATTGGGAATAAATTACACGATGGATATGCTTAAGTTCATATGTGTTCATGCTCAGATTTATTTATAAATTAAAATCAGGCGCGCTTGAGGAATAGCAAAAGGCCAACCCACAATAGATCACTAGTTTGCAACCCGTCCCTCTTATGCACGTGAGACAGTCATTAAAATAAGCTTGAGTGGGGGCAAACTATTGGTTAACCCACCTCATTTTCTTACTAGAGCTAGACATGGCAAAACGGGCGGGTCGGGTCGGGTCAAATGGGTCACTGGTCAAAAATGGGTTATTTTAAGCGGGTTAAAATCGAGTTCGGGTCAATCGGGTTGCAGGTCGGGTCGGGTTGACCCGTATTTTTCACATGATTTTTTTTTTTTTTTTTTTTTCATAAAGAAAACAATAGGTATTTGCCATTTGGAAAGTTATGCAACAAATTACTTGATGTGAAATGTATTATTTTGAATTCACCACTTATATCAAGAATGAACTCAGTTAAATTTATTAATACTTATTCAATAATTTTAAAATTATACAAAGCCTAACGTTGCTATTTAAAACAAAATAACACAAAGATAAGTAAAACAAATACACAAGTTTTATTTCTACACAGTATCAACATTCCAAAATATAAAACAAAATTACAAATGACTCATTAGATAACTCATTTGATAAAGAATAAAAATATATAAGAAATTTACAATCTTGAAAATTAATTTTATAATTTATTATCAATTGTGGTTGACACTCTATTTCAATTTGAGATATACTTTAAAATTGATTGCTTACTTATTTATACATGGTATGTTTTATAAATATCATATTATTATTAAGTAACACACACTCTAGAAAATATCATAATTTATTTTAAAAAACCGTTTATTTTGGACATAAATTATTAAAAAATAGGTCTAAGTATTCATAATTTATGCTAAGTTGATACTTTAACTTCACTATTTTCATACTTGTGAATATTTCTCACATATATTTACAATTTTAAATCTATATTTTTAACTCTACTGTAACTAGATTATCTTGGCATGTGCTTTACTATTTGATATCTAAAAATCTTTACTCATTACAGATTGTTC
The DNA here is from genome assembly GCA_023736055.1 of Quercus glauca. Lineage (NCBI taxonomy): Eukaryota > Viridiplantae > Streptophyta > Magnoliopsida > Fagales > Fagaceae > Quercus > Quercus glauca. The sequence goes on along the minus strand of CM043319.1, from coordinate 21,363,179 downwards.
AATCATTTGTCTTTCAATTAATTTGCATGCAGTTATGTAAATGTATCAATTGTTTCCTTAAAGTTCACAATAAACAATTAAACCAATATTGTCTTGGTTTTACTATTTTTTTTACCAAAAAAAAAAGTTTTAAAAAAATGGTTTGGGTTCGGGTCGGGTCGCGGGTCGGGTTGGGTTGACTCGCAAAAACACGGGTCGGGTCACGGGTCAACCCGTTTTTGCTTCGGGTAAAAAAATTTGGGTTCGGGTAGGATATTTTTCGGGTTGGATCGGGTCGGGTCAGAAAATTCTGACTCGTTTTGCCATGTCTAACCAGAGCCTCATTAGCCTATCATAGTACTTCAACCAGTTCTTTTTCTTTTTTCTTTTTTAGGTAGGTAATAGTAGCTTTATTGATTAGAAAAGTACAATTTGTTGACGACAGTAAACCCACTGCACTTGAAACGAATACAAACAAATCAAAAGAAGAGCTAATAGAAATTAAGAAATCAGATATGGAGATACAATGTGTAAAACCCCAAATACGAGACCTCTCAAACAAAGTCCTAATTAGCAAAGACTTCAAAAGATCCACAGGTCTCTCAATATCTTCAAATGTCTATGAATTGTGTTCTCGCCAGATTAACCACCTTAGAAAAATAAAATTAATAGTACTTCAACCAATTCAACTGTTTTCTTCTTTGAATAATTATGTCTATGCTCATCATTTCTTCTTTTCATCATCATTCAAAAGTTATTTAACTCTTTTGGAGTCATGTTCTTTCCAGAGTTATTGTTCATGTTTTTCAAGGCCATATTACATTATGTTTTTCCTTAAGAGTAAGCTTAGTCAAATTAAATAGGGAAAATTACACTTTACCATCCTAAACTATACACCAAAATTACATTTTGCACCCTAATTTATTCGAACGCACACTTTGCACCCTAAACTATCACACATTGCATCCTAGTGTTATTTTTCCTGTTATGTTTAATGGAATTCTACTGCACATGACAAGTACATGATTCTTGCTTAGGTGGAACAAACTTAAAAGATTGAAACATCCTTCTTCAATGGCGAAACTACACTATTGGTCCCTAAAGTTTACTCTATGTGCGCAATTGGTACCTCAAGTTTGAAGTGAGCACAGTTAGTCCCTTAAGTTTTAAAACTGAGTTGTGTTGGTCCTTTTACTAACTGTTGTTAACGGTGTTACTTACGTGGCTAACGGAACAGTGACTTGACATTTTTTTTAATGATGTGGCATGTTTTTAATTAAAAAATTAAAAAAATAGTTTTCACGTTAGATGAAATTGAAAAATCATATTGATGGCAACCCCCACGTCCACCCCAACCACCACGACGGCAACCCACACCTCCACCACCATGAACCCACAAAAAATCCAATCCAAAATCAGCATCTACCTTGCATTTGATCTAGCCAATCAGAATTCAAAGCCGAAAATCAAGCCAAAAAAAAAAAAAAAAAAAAACCCAACCAACAAGTACAATTTACATGACCAAAGACCAAAAAAAAAAAAAAAAAAACCCAGATGAAATCACAAAGAGAAAAACCCAGATGAAGACCCAGATGAAACCCAGCGATTGCCCCATCGGAACCCACCCTTCACTAGAGAGGGCGATTAGACAGAGAGGGAGGAGAAAGAGAGGCGATTAGACAGGTCCATACCCATACCGTTTTCACTCTCAGTCTCCCTCTCTCATCTCTCTCTCAGTTTGTGGCTTGGTGCTTCTCCACCTCCCCTTATTGAAAACCCTCTCAGGTATTGCTGATTTTTGTCTTCGCCGGTGTAATACCTGAGATGGGAGGACGAACGCAGCTCAGTGGTTGTGTGAGGGGAGGAGGGAGGCAGGTCAGTGGCTGTCACCGGCAGCTGCTAGGGCAGTGGCTGTCGTCGGCGGCTGTTAGGGCTTGTGCTGTCGCCGGCGGCAGCTACGGCTTAGGCTATCGCCGGCGGTGGCTAGGGTTTGATTTCTTCCCTCTCTCCCTTTCTCTCTCATTGTGGGTTTTTACAACAGGTAGAAAATAAATTTTTTAATTTGGTACCGATGATTTTTTTTTCTCAGGTGTAAATTTAGTTTCTAATTTTTTTAATTAAAAACATGCCACATTATTAAAAAAAATGTCAAGTCACTGTTCCGTTAGCCACGTAAGTAACACCGTTAACAACAGTTAGTAAAAGGACCAACACAACTCAGTTTTAAAACTTAAGGAACTAATTGTGCTCGCTTCAAACTTAAGGGACTAATTACGCACACAAAGTAAACTTCAGGGACCAATAGCGTAGTTTCACCTTCTTTAATCAATTAAAACAAAACTCAATCCTTTCCACATCTCTCTTGGGTGTGTGCCTGTCCTAAATTCAGATTTTGTAAACCCTAAATTTCTTGCATTGCTTCATATTTCAACACTTCAATTTCTCTCATTGCTTCATATTTGGCATTTTCATCTTTCGTCAAAGTTTGATTTGACTCTTAGCACTGCACAAAAAAATCCAGATTTTGTCCGTGCCCAATTAGGCCGGCTTCCACGTAATAAGATGTAGGTTATAACTCCAATGCTCCATATATCTTCTTGCTTCTAGACTATGTGACGTATGTAGGACTTCAGATGCAACATAGTATGCACTTCCAACAGTATCATTAAGTCTTTCATCTGCACAAGAATCTAAATTTGGGTCTAGGTAGTGGGTATGCATGCGAGACAAAGAGATGTGGAAAAAAATTGCACTTTGTTTTAATTGATTATTGATTTTGAAGAAGGGTATTTTGGTTTTTTAAGTTTGTTCCACCTAATCAAGAAGCATGTGCTTATCATGTGCAGTAGGATTCTGTTAAATATAACAGCAAAAATAATACCAGGGTGCAAAGTGTAATGAGTGTGAGTGTTTAGGGTGCAAAGTGTGTATTCGAATAGTTTAGGGTGCAAAGTGTAATTTAGTGCATAGTTTAAGGTGGTAAAGTGTAATTTCCTTAATTAAATATAAAAAAATAAATAAATAAAAAAGAAACGATATTAGTGTAAAAGAAAGTTCTAGCCATGCATATATATAGTTTTTTCTATACTTGATTGGACCTACTGCCAGTCATTACCGAGACCATCTTGTTAAAACTTCCCAACTTGTCTTTATAAGATTTTCCAACATTTAAATTTTAAGTTGCTAAATTATTCAGTAAGATCCATTTGTTTTTTTTACCCTTTTTTTTTTTTTTTTTTTTCTAATCTCATCTATATATATATAAAAGCAAAGACCTCATGTGAGAGTGCATGAGGTTCTACCACGTGGCACTTTAATATTCCATTTAACATTTTTTTACCTTTTTTCATTAAATTTTTTTTACCGTTACCCAATAGATCATAGTAACTTATTTTTACTATTATATAAATTTAGCATTTTTTACCTCTTATTATTATTATTATTTTAACTATTACTCAATAGATCATAATAATTTCTTTTTACTATTATATAAATTTAGTATTTTTTACCTCTTTTTATTAAGTTTTTTTTTTTTTACTGTTACCCAATAGATCATAGTAATTTCTTTTTACTATTATATAAAATATAAGCTATTCTTGACAATTAGACAATTAGACCAAAATTTATTCACTATAAAATGGAATACCTTTTAAAAGTAGACCAAACTTTATGAAAAACTCAAACTCAGTTCTTACCTTACATATTATGACCAAAGTTTGACCATTTTCACGTGTAAATCAAAGCAAAAACTCTTACCCTCTTACAAACTTACAAACTCTCTTCTTCCCCCCCCCCCCCCCCCCCCCCAACGTATAGATGATACTTCTAGAAAATCTTTCTCCTGAAATCATGTTTTCATTTTTCCTCAATTTCAATTCAATATGCTTTTGTCTATTAATAATGTTCTATGCAATTTATGCAGACAAACTCTCTGTCATCGACCAGTACAACAAAAATATATATAAATCTCAAGATCTCTAAGGTTGCTGAAATAATTGACAAGTGCATATTTTTAAAATTTATAATAACAAAAAAGTCTAATAACTATCATATACTATCTCACAAAATACCATTAACTTAATATTTTCTTTAAAAAAAATTCAATGATAGGAATGGTAAAAAACATGATCCTATACAAGAAATACCAAAAAAATATGCAAAACAATTTTCATAGGAGGATTTATCTTCAAATAATATGAAAACAATAGTAAAAATAAAATGCATTGAATGAGATCCTACGAAAGAAGTTTGTTAATCATTTCAAATTATACTCATCATTTACGTAAAAAAATAATAGGCAAAAATGCAAAACTGACCCTCTAACTTTCAGTCTTTTTCATTTCAGTCCTCTAACTTTCATTTTTGTCATTTCAGTCCTCTAACTTTCAATTGTTGTCAATTTGGTACTCCGTTAAACTCCAGTTATGTCTTGCCGTTAATTGAGCCAAAACGACGTAGTTTTGGCTCCTTTATTTTTTTATTTTTAATTTCGGAATCAAAAGAAAATTAAAAAAAAAAACTGATATTAAAAAAAAAAAAAAAACCATTTCAGAACCAACACATCAGAAAATTCAACACAATCAACGCAATGCAGCTCTAAACTAAATACCATTTCATCAAAAATCAATTCCAAAGAGAGAGGATAGAGAATCGAACCTCAAAGGAGACGACAATGACTTCGAGGTTCGATTCTCTATCCTCACAAATGGCACACTGAAGCGAGGTTTTCTGAACCACGACCTAATGCAATCCCTGATAGACCAGAACGACGTCTTTTTCCTGGGCTCCAACGTGACCCTGCACTCCTACCCACTCGTGTGCGGACCCAACGGTATCCCATACCTGATCAACCTCAACGGGTCGAGTCACTGGGTCAAGGATGAGCTCTACTCCATGTCAACCCGCGGACTCGGCCGCCTAGACGAGCTGGAGGGCACCGCCCTTGGCCACCACGAGCGGCTCCCTATTCAGACTCAGGCTGAGGCCGAGGCGAAGGTGGAGGCGTACTACGCACACTGTAGCTTTCGGGAGGAGCTGTGGGAGAAGAATGGGAGAGAGGGGTTGAGTGAGTACACAAAGAGAGAGGCGAGTGGGTTTGTGAGAAGAAAGGATAGGCCTAAGGATCGGAGTTTTGTTGATGAGGTGCGTTTCTTTTTGTCATCATCTTCCTCTACTCCAAAACATGTTGGTTCTGAAATGTTTTTTTTTTTTTCTTTTTTTCTTTTTAATTCCAAAGTTTATTATTAATAAAAAAAAAAAAAAAAAAAAACCTAAACGACGTCATTTTGGCTTAATTAATGGCAAAACATAATTGGGGTTTAACGGAGTATCAAATTGACAACAATTGAAAATTAGAGGACTAAAATGACAAAACTAAAAATTAGAGGACTGAAATAAAAAAGACTAAAAGTTAGAGGGTTAGTTTTGCATTTTTGCCAAAATAATAATACATCATATTATTTACATTCAAAAAATAATACAACAAAAGGAACATTGATACAACAATAGGTTGGTATTACATTTTGTGCATACTTTGTGAAAGGAATGTCAAACCACAAGCAAAATCATTTTGGTGTACAAAATGTGAGACAAAAATAAATCTTTTTGTCCCAAAGTTAGAGGCACTCACATTAACTACACACTCTCCAAATATTTATAATATATTTATCTCACTATAACTACTATATATATACAATTGCAAACTACTTCAGATACATTATTCAAATTGAAGTTTTTGATGCAACTAACAAAACAAATTTTGTGATATTTGATTGAGATGCCAAGAAAATCCAAAATAAATCTACAAGAGATCTTGCTAAAAAATAAACTGAGGTACAACTTATTTAAATTATTGTAAAAATATTGATAACGTGATTTGAAAAAAAAAATAGGAAAAAAATGGATTTCTCTACTTCATTTAAATGAATTCAATCTAAATGATGGTTTTGAAAATTAGATAGTTGCTAAGATTTTTTATGCACCTTCAAATGATAAAAAGGTATGGAAGAAAAAAAAAATACACAATTCAATATGCTATATTTATTCTTTTTGCTGCACTATTCCAAAATAAAAATAAAAATATTTACAAAAAAAGTCACATCATTGAAATTTAAGATAAATGCAAATACCTATGAAAAATCTTAGCGACAAAGTCCAAACTTTGTAAGATCTGATCAAGAATCTCTTGATGCCAATTCATTAGTGATTAACACAAATGATGCAACAAAAGGAAAAAATGATGAAAGCTTAAAAATTGAACAAATATGGATAGACTAAACTCAAACGTTGAAGATGGAGAAACCAATGATAATAGTAAGTGTCACCATACCGCAAAAACAAAGATTGAATAAACAAAAAAAAAAAAAAAATTGTAATGAAGCTTTTTATTTCATCATATAATAAAAATCAATAATATAGAATGAATTAATATGCTTTTATCAACTTTTATTATACAATATTACTCCAAGTTGTTTTAATTATTACTCATTATTTGAACCAAATAATTATAATAGTTATATGTGTGCAATTTATAATTGTTACTTTTTATGATGAACTCATTACTAACAAAGTTTTATAATAAATATGCTATAATATATGTATAATATTTTCTAAAAACAAATTTACATAAAACATTACAAAAGTATCTGTGCATCGCACGAGAAACTTATTAGTTTTAATTAATAGCTAAGTAATGATTATTTTATGGTGATCTGGTTGAGGATGTTACTTATGAGTGTGGCCATCTGCAGCCTTCATGGTTGAAAATTAGGACGCAAAAACTACATTCATTGCTGAAGCTTGTTTCCTGTGGAAAGTGTCTCTCAGCTAAATCTCCAAGGAAATGCAAGAAAAGGATTTAGGATGGCCTAGAAGGGTAGATTGTGCAACATCATTTGTATTTAGCAATTTTCCTGCCATTTCTAGGTTAATTTATCTTTCAAATATTTTTTCATTGAATAAAGTATGATTTATATCTGATTAGAAAATGTAGGAAAGAAATTAGATAGTGCAGTCTCTATTAATGATATTAATTTTTTATGAGCAACTGTTCTGTTTTTAGGCCTTCTTGTATTCAGTCAAATGCAGGCTTTAATTAGTTGTGGTATTAATTTTGGATGATGCTAGGGATACTACAAATGTGACATAAGGCTTTACAAACTGACGTATCAAATTTTTTAATGCAAAACAAAAAATAATTAAGAAATTTATTTCTTATTTTGTTGATGTGCCAATCATTACATCTTAACAAACAAACAAACAAAAGAAAAAAAAGTGCCAATCATTACATTCATTCTCATGTCAGTTTGTAAGCAGTTGTTGTAAAATTGGTAGTGGCTTCCAAATTTTCCATTAATCTTACGCTCTGTGCCTATCAATAATTAGCCTATGCAAGGCATTGGTGCAGTACGTGCATTACAAGAAGTGCCTAGTGTAACTGTTTGTAGCTAGAACTCTTCCCACTTGTCTACCGTGCTTTACTTCTAAAGATGGGTAGGGAAATGTGTATCTAATCAGTGTTAAGGAATTGTAAGTCGAGAAATTGTAGAATCAGAATGTCTCCCACAGAAAGTTGGTGTGCTTCTCAAAAGGTTCCTATATAACTTTTTGTAGTTGGAACTCTTCTAATTTCCAAATTGTGTACCTTGCTTTACTCCTAGAGATGGATAGAGAAATGTGTATCTTATCAGTGTTGAGGAATTGTAAGACAAGAAATTATGGAATGAGAATGTCTCCTTTAGAAAGTGGCTGGGCTTCTCTCTAAGAGTCTATTTGGAAATAGTTTAATTAGCTGAAATTTTTTGCTAAAAAGTACTGTAGTTAAAGCTAAAAGGTAGTTGAAATAGTACAGTAAGACACATGAATATTAGCAAAAATAAGTTGAATAGCAACAAAAATAAGCTAAATAATAAAAATAGCTGGTTTTTTAAGCCAATGCCAAACGCAACTTAAATGTCATTACCTAAAGTAGAAGTAGAAGACTACCTCACTGTTACATAATTCTCTCGACAGTATAATGTTCCCTTGTGCCTGACTTGTTACAAAGATTTGAAAAACGATCCTTGCTTAATCCTTGGCAAAAACATCTCCCTGCTTATCACATGACTTAATAAAAGATGTTATTGTTGTTGACTTATGTAATGCAGGCAACGTAACAAGCTAAAATTGTCTTGGGACTTTAGCTTAATCCAAATCTATAGTCAAACCTTTGTAGGGGTGATTTCCTGTAAATAAAAATATATTACTGTCCTTATTATCAGAGGGGAGTCGTGTTTGCTTGTATATTAGGTCAAACCTCTTGAGTGGAAAAATTGATTAATGTTACTTGAACAGATAACAGGGTTTTCAAGCTCGCAACATCTAGAAATCCCTTATTTTTCTTCATTTTCATTGACAATATTGAATTGTGTTGCCTCTTTACCTTATGCGAAGAATTTGAGGCATATTTACGACCTTTTGCTGATATTCCACTTCCATCCTGGACCACTGATCTTTCTGCCAGTTGTGTTTAATCAGTAAATTTGTATCCCTTTACCAAAATGGCATTGAAAAAATAAAAAGCTTTTGACATGTATTCATGAAAAAATTTATAACCTTTCTTGACCAACTTTTAGTTTTGAGTGGTTTTTTTTTAAATTTTTTTACCCCATTGTCTGGGCTACATGATGGGATCCTCTTTCCCATAATTTCCCTTATCTTGGGTGAAGGCCAGATCAATCCCAAGTCTCAGGTATGAGTCCAAGAGACTTTACTAGTTGAAATAGATGTTATTCGGTTATTCCCATAGCCATTGGTTCCATGGTGCAAGACTGTCTTTGAGTTCTTAAAAATTTTACATGTAGTACAATTTTGTCTAACCTAAAAGTTGTTATTTCAGCTTGGCTTGGATTAGTTCGTCAATTACCTGCATTGTTGTAAAATAGCTAATGCTTTCTCATTCTCTGTTTAGTGTTGTAAGTAGCGGTGGGGTAAGAACTATTAATAGCCATTAAACTCCGCAAAAGATTTCCGTCCTTATTCCCGTGAAATAACTATTGATAGTCATTAGACTTTTGGTCTGTCTCCACTAAATTCCCAATTCAAAACACATTGTTGTAGAGTTAAAGTGCTCAGATTGGACTGCAAAGAGAATTTACGTTAGCTAGTCATATGTTTGCTGAACTTTTTACTATAGCTAGTTAATAAAAATGATTATATATGAGCACATATTATTCAAACCACATTGGTCTTTTTTTATCATAATTTTATGGTTTCTGGTAGAACAGTATCCTTTGTGTGAGAGTTGTGTTTCTAGCAAGAACCATGATTTCAATATGGTTTTTGAATGAGATGACTATACTTGTTAAACAGGGTTTTTAATACCACCTCTTGCACTTAAATGGACCATCTGAATTTCGGCTTTAAGAGCCAATCAATCAATCAATCAATATTCAATATATATATATATATATATAAAAGTAGTGACCTTATGTGAGAGTGCATGAGCTCTTGCTATCTGGCGCTCTAATATCGCATTTAGCTTTTTTTTAACCTTTTTTCATTAAGTTGTTTTTACTGATATCTAAAAAATTATGTTAACTTCTTTTTACTATTATCTAAAAGATGGGCTGTTGTTGAAAATTAAATCAAGCCTTATGAAAAGCCCAAACCCACTTATTCCGTTACATATTATGACTTAAGCATGATCCTTTCTCGTGTAGATGAAAGTCCAGACCCTAACCCACTTACAAACTCTCTTTCTCCTTCCCCATTGTAGATGAGACTTGAAAGCGGAGACCTTGACTCACTTAGAAGCTCTCTTCCTCCGTACAAGCTTCCCTTTAGACTACACACACTTTTCAACTTCTTTACAAACAATAGTTTGTAGTTCGAATTCATTGATCCTATCTGACCAAACAACGTTCCTACTCATTTTTCAAGTCTTAATTCAACCATTTTGTGTAAAATAATGGAGATGTACAGTCAAGGAAGATATACAATCACTCTAAAAAATAAAAATAAAAAGGAAATGTACAGTCTAATCTCAACAGTCCCACCACTTTACTCTCTCTCTCTCTCTCTCTCTCTCTCTCTCTCTCTCTCTCTCTCTCTCTCTCTCTCTCTCTCTCTCTCTCTCTCTCTCTCTCTCTCTCATTTTGAGTGCTATAATAGGATTTTCCAAATTGAAAATAATATTCAATCTTACCAATGGGCTACACATTGGAGGGATTGCTTATTAAGATAACGAGTGCTTCTCTTGCTATATTATAGGAGTAGTTCTTAGGTACTCCCGGAGCACTATGAATAGTGTTTCCTTATCTCACATTTATGATAGGACCCACTCATTAAATTCATGCTGGGATCCATCATGAATGTGAGAAGAGGGAACACCATTTTACTATACTCCGAGAGTATCTAAGAATTTTCTATGTTAAAGAAAAGTCAAATGCTATGTGATATGACATAGTCACCAATAGTCATATCGCATTCAACTATATTCATATTAAATTTTGAGTCGTCTGTGATGCTATGGTACTTGGTATGAAAACCAATTTGTTAACAACTTTTGATATGCTCCTACAACTGATTAAGAAATTCACAATAAGTTGGATCAAATTGTTTGTGTGCCTTCGAATTGCAGTTTTTTTTTTTTTTTTTTTTTACACAAATGCATGAAAGTGGTAGGTCCATCATAAGCATAAAGATGATCATAAGTTCAAATATTGACAAACAATTGAGATACTATGGTAATAGATTTTAATAGCATTTGTCTCTTTAGTAGATTCTAATAGCATTTGTCATTTCTGAAAATCTAAATAATTTATAGGATTCTAACCACAAATATTTGGCATAAAATCTATGATACAAAAATAATTTTGGTATCCTACAATAAAAACTAGAGAGGATTATAGAAACTTTTAGATAGATGCACTCCAATTTTATTTTAATTTTTTAATTTTATTTTTTTAAAGTCTTCTTCTAGTATTTATTGTTTAAGTTTGAGACTAATATAATTTAATTATACCTTTTATGCATAACTTGAGGCCAACATACTTTTAGGCAAAGTTCTTCCGTGCAGTTTCCGACTGGTTCATCTAAAGTATGACTATAAAAATATGAATTTCTAATGCTTTTCGAGTATTCTATTCAACAGTGATGCATACGCAAATTGTTCAATAAGCTGGTCTCATACTCATGATTGACCTAACACTTGTTGGCACAAGATGCTTCTTTTTCTTATTATACCCTTTCATACGCAGTCTTATTATATGGGTGTTTCTGAATAAATTTCTTGCAGATTGTGTTATAGAGCATCTGGGATTTGATTATCAAACTTAGCAATGTTATTCATCTCTCCCCCCATCCCTTAAAAAACTCAAGCTCGGTCATAAATAGTCATTGACTCCCTCTACGAACTAAGTTCACCACTAAATAAAGGGACTAACATAATCATTGTTACCTATGTGTCTAGAAGCAAACTCAAATCATCTGTTTGATTTTGAAATTAAAATCAACTAACTAGGCACACGAACGATATTGCGGTTTTAAATTGAATGATTATGATGGAAGTTCTTGTTGACGGAAACTGTATAACAATATTCCCATTATCATTGATTTTAGCCTAACTCCGTGAAATCTGCACTCTAATTTCGTACAGGTTTATATATTGTGTTTCATGTTTATTTATTTTAGAATCAATTTACAGGCCTGGCTCACATGAAAGAAAAAAAAAAAGAAAAAAAAAAAATATTGCCCCGACCATTATTTAGAGAAGTAAAAAATTCGGTGCTTAACTAACATGTTAAAAAAAAAAAAAAAAAAAAAAAACTATTTATGACTATGGTTTTAACAATTAAGTTCAAGCTACAGCTCCTTCTCTAAAAAAAAAAAAAAAAAAAAGGTTCAAGCTACAGCTACAAGCCCAAGTATACTATTCTATACCATTGTGTCAGTGTCTTTGTCAAAAGGATATAGTGAGTTGTTTTAAAATGTTATCCACAAAAAAGAAAAAAAAAAGGAAAAAAAAAAAAAGAAAAAAGAAAAAAAAAGAGCATTTGATCTTCCTTGCTGGTACTTTGTGTAATATCACTAGAGTGGCAAATCAACCCAAACTCATTTCGCCACACAAACCCACCCAATTATTAATTGGGTTAAATGGGTATTGACCTAATTAAACTCAATTAATATTAATGTTTATTGGGTTTTAACGAGGTACCCAATTAAACCTAATTATAAACCAGGTATCATTTCTATAAATCACCTAACTCTAAAATACCCAAAACCACTAAAAAGACCAAAATACCCATGAAACCTCAAAAATTACTTAAATTCCCCCTAAATCTTGAAAAAGACATAAATACCCCCGAAACTTGAAATTTACCAAAATACACCCCTAAACCTAAAAAATGACTGAAACACCCCATAAACCTAAAAATAACCAAAGTACCCCCATAAACATTAAAATTACCGAAATACCCCCGAAGCCTAAAAATGACCAAAATACCCCCCCAAAACCTATAAAATGATGAAATACCTTTGAAACCTAAGAAATGACCAAAATACCCCCAAAACTTAAAAATGACCGAAATACTCCTAAAACCTATAAAATGACCAAAATAACCCCTAAACTAAAAAAATGATCGAAATACCCCCTAAACCTAAAAAATGAACAAAATACCGTGAAACCTAAAAATGACCAAAATACCGCCTAAACCTAAAAAAATGATCGAAATATCTTTGAAACCTAAAAAATGACTAAAATACCCTCGAAACCTAAAAATTAACCAAAATACCACCTAAACCTAAAAAATGATCAAAATACCCCCTAAAACTCCGAAACCTCTAAAAAATTACCAAAAATTCCTTGAAATCTCTAAAACGACCAAAATACCCCTCAAAATATCTAAAATAACCAAAATACCACTAAACCTATAAGATGAACAAAATACACCCAAAGCCTTTAAAATTACCAAAATAGAGGTTTAGGGTATTTTGGATGTTTTGAGGGTATTTTCATCAAATTAAAAGTTCTAAGAGTATTTCAGTCATTTTGTAGGTTTCGAGGGATTGTTGGTAACTTTTCAGGTTTCAGGGGTGTTTCGTTAATTTTTAGATTTATGGGCTATTTTAGTAGTTTTCTAGGTTTCGGGGGTATTTCAGTTGTTTTTTAGGTTTAGGGGAAATTTTTGTCATTTTTTAGGTTTTAGGGTATTTTGGTCATTTTATTTTAGATTTTGGGGTATTTCATTCATTTTTAAAATTTTGTGTGTATTTCAATAATTTTTCAGATTTAGGGTGTATTTTTTTTTCTTCATCTTATAGGTTTAAGGAGCATTTTTGTCATTTTATAGGTTTCGAGTGTATTTTGGTCATTTTATAGGTTTTAGTGGTATTTTGGTCATTTTTTAGGTTTAGAGGATATTTTGGTCAATTTTGAGGTTTTGGGCTTATTTTGGTCATTTTTTAGGTTTCGGGATATTTTGGTTAATTTTAAGGTTTAGGTGGTGTAGGGACAAGAGGCCCAAAAATATATGTTGGGCCTTGGGCTTGGCCAAGAAGGCTCAATGGTCCGAGGATAGATCAACACCAAGGAAGATGTGAGACTTTGAACTTCACGAGCAAGCTATGATTGTGAAGGATGGGGAAAGTATGCCGAGGAGGAGTATTTCCTCAGCTAACGAGGTGGAGGTCAAAAAGTGTGTTCTGTCGTCCAAGGTGACATTCTAGGAAATTCTATTGATGAGGATAAGCTTTGTGAACGTACAAGACAAATGAAAGCTGGGAAATATCTAAGGGAAAGCTGCTACTACCACATTGAATGCTTTGTAGCTAACTCTCTGGCCACATTAATGAGGAAGTGATACTTGAACAGTAGATTTCAGCATTACAACTACTCTCTAGAGACTTGAGGAAGGTGCTGATGTGACAGGAATCAACACCAACAATCTAACCTACACGTGAAAGGCAAAGATGAAGGCAACGGGAGAGTATAAAATAGGAAAGAGGCAATGAGAGAAAGGGATCGAGAAATTAAGAGAAAAACACTGTATCAATTAAGAATTGAACTTGTAATCAAACTTGAAAGAAATATATAAGAACTGATCTCCTCGGACTGTGCTGAGAATGATTTTCTTTAGAATAAACCAGTTTATGTTCATTTTCTTGTCATCTGAATCCACTTTACTTGTTTTTTGATTCATTAAAGCCAAGTTTTCCAACCTACTCTCTACAAATTCATTGTATTGGGCTGTTTGGGTCTAAGTTCATACATCCTTTAGGCTTGGGATCCAAATTGTGACCTTACAATTAGTGCCGTCTGTGGGAAGTTCTGGTGCGGTAGTGATTTTCACATCCAACTATGGTAGGTTAGGTCTGAATCTGGAGGAATCTATTGGGTCCCAACGTCAAGATCATTTCGTTAATCTTGAACACAGAAGGGACCAGGAGGTTAGTGTACATACCACCCATTCTAGCAGGAGCTAGTCTCGAAGTGGGAGTCACCTTTCCCATGACAAAAATACCAAAACCATGCAAATGGAGATTGATCACTTGAAGAGGAAGTTGCGCCACGAACGGGGAAGGCGAACTCCCTCCAATTCTGACTTCTCTTCTGACGATTAAGAGGATTGTAGTTATTGATGCAGATCAATGACTCCTCCTAGTAAGTCTTTCTCGTATGATGAGGACTACCAGCATGAGCGCAGAAACATGACTTCATCTTCCAAAGGCTTGGGAAATGATGCGATTAGCAGAGCGCTCAACCAAATTTCTAGATCACCTTTCAAGTGCAGAATTGAGGGAGGGAGACTTCCTCGGTGATTCACCCAGCCCACATTCACCATGTACGATGGTCGAACAGACCTTGTGGAGCACATAAGCCACTTTAACTAGAGAATGGCTATGCATTCCAAGAATGAGGCCTTGATGTGCAAGGTGTTCCCCTCCAGTTTAGGGCTTGTGGCGATGAGGTGGTTTGATGGCCTAAGTGCAGGTTCCATTGATTCCTTTAAGGAGCTCACTTGGGCGTTTGGATCTTGTTTTATCATATGCAGTAGGGTTCCTTAACCCTTGGATTCCCTGTTATCCATGTCCATGCGAGAAGGGGAGACCCTTAAAACGTACTCGGACAGATACTGGGAGATGTTTAATGAGATTGATGGGGACTTTGATGACGTTGCTATAAGGACATTTAAGGTCGGCCTGCCTGCCGAGCACGATTTTAGAAAGTTCTTGACCAAGAAGCCAATAAGGAGTATGCGTCGGCTTATGGATCGTATTGACAAATACAAGCGGGTCGAGGAAGACCAGCAACAAGGGAAAGGAAAGGCTAAGGTTATCCCTTAGGATATGAGGGATTTCAGGTCGGACATGTACAATAATAATAGGCCTTGAAGGGATTTTGCCGGCCAATCTAGGTTTACAACTCCTCAGGCGGTTAACATGGTGTTCCGAGAACCAGTACATCAAGTCTTAGAGAAGATCAAGAATGAGCCATACTTCAAATGATCAAATAAGATGGGAGGAGACCCTATGAGGTGCAACCAAAGTCTTCACTGCTAGTACCATCAGGAATGGGAGCATACCAACAAGGACTGTAGAATTGTGTGAAATCACCTAGAAGAACTGGTTAGAGATGGAAGGTTACAACAGTTTTTGTATTATCCCAATGGTCAGGGAGACCATGCAAGGTCGAGGGCTCAGAGGAATACTTCTTCAAGGCCCCCTTTGGGCACAATTAATGTCATCTTTGTTGCTCCTGGCAGAATTGGTTCTCATCCCTCCAAGGTAATGGTTGTAGCTCGGCTACCTGCCGAGGACCCTAATTCTAAGTTGAAGAGGGCTAGAGTGGAGATCCGACCGATGTTAAGTTTTTCGAACAAGGACAAGATTGGAACCATACAGCTGCACGATGATGTTTTAGTGGTCACACTTAAGGTAGGAGGTTATGATGTGAAGATGATGTTGGTAGACTAGGGCAGTGAAGCAGAAATTATGTACCCTGACTTGTACAAATGGTTGAACTTGAAGCTTAAGGACTTAACTGCCTATGATTCACCTTTGGTGAGCTTTGATGGAAAAGCTGTCATTCCAAGGGATTAGATTAGACTACCCATGCAAGCAAGTTCAGAGGTAGTGGAGGTGGACTTTATTGTGGTGGATGTTTATTCTCCCTACACGGCTATTATGGCCAGACCCTGGCTTCATGCCCTGGGGGCCGTTTCTTCAACTCTGCATTTGAATGTGAATATCCGTCAGGGGACCAGATTGAAGAGCTTGTCGGGAGTCAATCCATGGCTAGGTAATGCCTAGTGGCTACAATTATGCATCAACCCGAAGCTGAGTCCTCGGCCTCTCCTAAGGAAGGCTCATAACAATCAAGGGTCCCGGTCCTACCTACGGATACGGTGTCGAAAAGGGCAAAATGTGAGAGGTTGGAAGAGATTGTTATAGATGGCAATCCAGCGAAGTTTTTTCAAGTTGGAGCTCAGTTGCCTCCTCAGGATAAGGAAGAGCTATTAGCATTTCTAAGGAGGAATATTGATGTGTTCGCATGGAATGCTCATAAATCTCCTAGTGAGGATCTAGACTTCATTTGCCATCATCTGAATGTCAACCTAGCTGTTCTCCACAGGAAGCAACCACATCGACGCTCATCTAAAGAGCATTATGACGCTGTCAATGAGGAGGTGAACAAGCTTAAGCAGGCTGGGGCTATTAAGGAGGTTTTCTACCCTGAGTGGCTGGCCAATACAATGGTGGTGAAGAAGAAGAGTGGGAAATGGTGGGTATGTGTGGACTTCACAGATCTGAATAAAGCTTGCCCTAAGGACCCTTTTCCCATGCCTCGAATAGACCAGTTGGTGGATGCCACTATAGGCCATCCTTGGATGCCTTTCATGGATACCATTAGATAACTTTAGCTCTGGATGATTAAGAGAAGACAACTTTTGTCACTCTTACTGGGAATTACCGCTACAAGGTAATGCCCTTTGGTCTAAAAAACGCAGGGTCTACTTATCAGAGGATAATGACCAGGATGTTTGAGTCGTAGCTAGGAAAAAATATCGAGATTTATATAGATGACATGGTGGTTAAGAGTAAACTGGAATCCGAGCGTATTAGCAATCTCGAGAATATCTTTAGGATCTTGAGGAGACACAAGCTACGACTTAATGCTTCTAAGTGCTTTTTTGGTGTTGGATCAGGGAAGTTCTTGGGGTACATGGTTACCCATCGTGGAATTGAGGTCAACCATGACCAAATTAAAGCAATTAATAACTTTCAGCCACCTCGAAATCCTAAAGAGGTCTAGAAGTTGACAAGAATGACTATTGCTCTAAACTGATTCATTTCTCAGTCAGCAAACAGGTGTAGGCCTTTCTTCCAATTTTTGAACAAGTGGAAGGGATTTGAATGGACTGATGAGTGTGTCTTGACCTTTCAGCAATTGAAGGAATACTTATCTCGGCCACCCATTATGTCAAGGCCTGAGGTGGATGAGGTTCTGTTTGCTTACATTGCTGTGGCTTCCCATGCATTGAGCCTGGTGCTTGTACGGGTTGATAGTGGTGTACAGAGGCCATTTTATTATGTAAGCAAGTCACTACATAAGGTCGAGGTCTGCTACCTACCATTGGAGAAGGCCATTTTGGCAGTGGTGCATGTTATGCGTAAGCTTCCCCACTAATTCCAATCCCATACAATTGTTGTTTTAACTCAACTTCAGCTTAAATCACTTTTTCGGAGTGCTGATTATACTGGAAGGATTGACAAGTGGGATACAATATTAGGGGCTTTTAATATAAAGTACATGTCTCACACCTCTATCAAGGGCCAGGTTCTCATAGACTTTGTGGTCGAGTTCGCTGAATCTCCATTGGAAGAAAAAATTGAAAAGCAGAACATGGATGGAAAATCGGTTGGTGTGGTTTCCTTGTAAGAGCCTTCATCCTAGAGGGTGTTCGTTGATGGTGCAGTGAATCAAAGAGGATCTGGAATGGGGCTAGTTCTGATATCTCCTAAGAAGATCACTATTGAGAAATCCCTGAGATTGGGCTTCTTGGCCACAAAAAATGAGACTAAATATGAAACTCTATTGGTAGGGATGACCATGGTTCAAAAAATGGGAGAAAAAGCAGTGGAGGTCTTCTCAGATTCAAGGTTAGTGGTGGGTCAAGTAAAAGGAGAGCTAGAGGCCAGGGATGCAAGAATGCAAGAATATTTAAGTCGGGTTAAGCGTTTGCAGTCAAGGTTTGAATCTTTCAACTTGCAACACATCCCTAGAAGGAGGAACACCTATGCTAATTCTCTGGTCTTGCAACCTCCTCAATGCAAAGCATGCCTCGGGTTATCCTCGTTGAAGACGTGTGAGCCTATTGAGATGAAGAGTAAGGTGGTCCATATCCATCAAATTAGGGTAGGACCTAGCTGGATGGACCCCATAGTTTTGTTCCTCAAAGAAGACATCTTGCCCTAGGAGAAATCAGAGGCTGACAAGGTGCGGAGAAAGGCTCCTCGGTTTTAATTGTTCGAGGGCCAAAAGTTATACAAGCACTCCTTTTTCTGACCATATTTGCTATGCATACACCCTGAGGTAGTAAAGCTACTCCTAGAAGAGTTACATGAAGGGATTTATGGAAGCCATATTGGAGATAGATCCTTATCTGACAGGGCCCTCACCTAGGGATATTGTTGGCCAAATATGTAGAGGGAAGCACAAAAGTATGTGAAAAAAATGCAATCAATGCCAAAAGTTTGCCCCAAATATTCACCAACCAGGAGGTGTCCTTAATCCTTTGTCCAGCCTTTGGCCTTTTGCTCAATAAGGCTTGGACATTATAGGGCCCTTCCCTAAGGTAGCATGGAATAAGAGATGGTTGCTGGTCGGCGGCACGGATTACTTCACCCAATGGGTTGAAGTTGAACCACTAGCGAATATCAAGGATATGGATGCCAAGAGATTTATCTGAAAAAATATTGTCACTTAGTTTGGAATCCCTCGTACACTCATCTCGGACAATGGTTTTTAGTTTGATAGCAAAGCCTTCAGAAGGTATTCTAGTGACCTAGGCATAACAAATAGATATTCCACCCTGGTATATCCACAGGAGAATGGACAGGCCGAGGCTGTCAATAAGGTCATAGTGAGTGGGCTCAAAAAGAGGCTGGATAATGCAAAAAGAAAATAGGTGGAGGAATTGCCACATGTCCTTTGGACATATTGGACTACACCTCGTAGGTCTACGGGGGAGACGCCCTTTTCAATGACTTATGGGGCCGAGGTTGTGATTCCTCTGGAGATGGTATTTTCAACGCTGAGAAGAAGCTCTTTTACTCCAAGCAGCAATGATAGGCTATTGGAGAAGAGTTTAGATTTAATTGAAGAGCGAAGAGAAAGTGCTATGGTTCAGCTGGCCTATTATCAACACAAGCTCAAGCAGGGGTACGACTCCAATGTAAGGTCGAGGCCACTAGCGTCTGGAGACTTGGTGTTGAGAAAAGTTTTGGGTACTACTAAGAACCTAGCCTGGGGAAAGTTAGGACCTTACTGGGAAGGGCCATATCACATCATTTCATTGGCTGGAGTAGGTGCACATTATCTTGAAGATTTAGATGAAAATGTCATACCACGCCCTTGGAATATAAATAACTTGAGAAGGTATTATTATTAATGAAAGCTTTCTTTACCATATGTGGGTTTATTACATTATGCGTCATGCGTCCTACTATTTGTTTGAATATCAAACAGAACCTTGGTCATGTCTGGCTCCTCAGACCACATACCTTAGGTAAATTGATATTTTAAAGTTACCTATCTAAGTATTAAATAGAACCTTAGTTATGCCTGGCTCCTCTGACCACATGCTTTGGGTAAATTAATACTTCCTAACCTCTATCTAAGTATCAAACAAAACCTTAGTCATGCTTGGCTCCTCGGACCACATACCTTGGGTAAATTGATATTTTTAGTTATTTTTCCAAGTATCAAACAGAACCTTGGTCATGCCAGGCTCCTCAGACCACATACCTTGGATAAATTGATATTTTAAAACATTTTTCTAAGTGTTAAACAGAACCTTAGTTATGCCTAGTCTCTCAGACCACATGCTTTGGGTAAATTAATACTTAATGACATCTTTCTAAGTGTTAAACAGAACTTTAGTTATGTCTGGTCTCTCGGACCATATGCTTTGGGTAAATTAATACTTAATGACATATTTATAAGTGTTGAACAGAACCTTGGTTTTGCCTGACTTCTCAGACCACATGTCTTGGGTAAATTAACACTTTCTATTTATTCTTTCTAAGTGTTAAATAGAACTTTAATTATGCCTGGTCTCTCGGACCACATGCTTTGGGTAAATTAATATTTAATGACATCTTTTTAAGTATTAAACAGAACCTTAGTTATGTCTGGTCTCTCAAACCACATGCTTTGGGTAAATTAATACTTAATGACATATTTCTAAGTGTTGAACAGAATCTTGGCTATGACTGGCTCCTTAGACTACATGCCTTAGGTAAATTAACACTCTTTATTTATTCTTTCTAAGTGTTAAACAAAACCTTAGTTATGCCTGGTCTCTCGGACCACATGCTTTGGATAAGTTAATACTTAATGACATCTTTCTAAGTGTTAAACAGAACCTTAGTTATGCCTGGTCACTTGGACCACATGCTTTGGATAAATTAATACTTAATGACATCTTTCTAAGTGTTGAACAGAACCTTGGTTATGCCTGGCTCCTCAGACCACCTACCTTGGGTAAATTAACACTTTCTATTTATTCTTTCTAAGTGTTGAACAGAACCTTGGCTATGCCTAACTCCTCAGACCACATGCCTTAGGTAAATTAACACTTTCTATTTATTTTTTCTAAGTGTTAAAACAGATCCCAAGTTATACCTAGCTTCTTAGATCACTTACCTTGGGTAAGTTAATATTCTTGGCTATTTGCCTAAGTACATGGTCATTTTCCTTATTATTTATACGTGTTTAATTTGTCTAAGTTAGCAGCAATGCATTACTGTTAGCTTTGGTAAAGTCAGGATGGCAATAATTTACTACTGTCAACAACATCATCAATTTTAAGTCCCATTAGAGGGAAAAATGATAACTACACCAACTATAAAATAAATATTATAGAGGAAGGAAAGATTCATAAAGTGGAAAGTGCAGCCCTTTTTATTAAATAAAATAAAGGTACATTATATACAATGGCAAACTGCCACCACAAAAGAAAGGATATAAAAGAAAACTACAAAAAAAAAAAAAAAAAAAAAAGAAAGAAGGAAAATAACATAAAGGAACCAAAATCCTAAGAGCTAGGCCTTGGCTAGAGGAGGAGGGCCTTCTTTCTTGCTCAGTTGAGAGGTAGGAACATCTTTGGCCTTGGAGTCAGCCTCTTTGGATTTGGCCTTGGCCTCCTTCGCTTTGACTGCAGCATCCTTGACTTTGGTAGCATCCTTGGCCTCTGAGGAGGGCTTGGTCTCCTTGCCTTTGCCCTTATCCTTGGCCACATCAACCCCTTGGCCTTGATCACCAGCTTGGCTGGATCCTTTGAAAGCCTCGGAGGGGGGAAGAAGGGCCTGAGCAGTCAAGGGCTGCTCAAAGAATTCTGGAGCAAGGGCAGAGAGAGATGGGAGAGTAGTTGGGGCTTTGTAGATATCGGGAGGGTAATATACACTCCTAGCCTGCCTTCACTCCAAGGAAACAGGGACCCCTCCAAGGTTGAGGGTCTCCATCTAGGTCTCCTTGCAATAGTCCCTGCATACCTCGGTCAACTCTTCAGCCAGCCGGATCTCGGTTTCTTCTACCTTGGCCAGCTCTATCTCAATAAGATAGAGCTTTTTATGCTGATCTTTAGCCTGGTCCTGGAAATTCTTTAGGCTAGCCTCAGCACTCATTCACGCCTTCTCCTTAGCAGTTAGCTTGGTGGCCAGCTCTTGGTTCTCATGCTTCATGGCTCCCAGGGTCTTGTTGGTCTCGAGTCGGAGATTGGCCTTAACCCTGGCCTCGTTCTGGGTGTCCTTGACCCATTCCTCGGCTACAAAGACCTCCTGGATAGCCTGCACAAAAATGACAAAGGAATCCCATGTAAAAAAAGAAGAAGAAAAATAAGGGAGAATGGAAAGGGCAACTTAGCATTTATCTAAAAGATATGATGGTGAACTTACCATGGCAAGATCCATTTTCAGGGACATGAAGAGGTCTGACTGCCTCATACGCCTTAGAGCATCCATATCTTTCGGTAGGAGGAGGGATTGCTCTAGGGCTTTAGCAACGTAGGAGGAGTGCCCTCTTTGGAACTCCCTGATGGAGGAGTTCCATAGGATGATAGCCCTATCCAGCTCCAGCCGAAGAGCCTAAGTACGTTGTTGTTAGTGTATCTTTGCCATACTTGGGTCCTCCCTACTATCCACAGAGGTGGCTCGCTTGTCTTTGGCTGTTTTCTGCTGTTTGGCCTCCTTTTGAGGGACCACCTCACCCTTCTCTACTTCTTACTCCTTCATTTTCTTCTTCAAGTTGGGGTTGGGGAGCAGGCTAACTGTGGTTGTAGGAGGAAGAGGGGGAGGGGGGAGAGAGTAAGGGGAAGCTGGGATTTGGGGGCCTCCTTGGATGACGACCCTTTATTCCTCCCTGCCATAAGGTCCCTTAAGCCTTTCCTTGGATTCAGTGCCATTGAGTCTTCCTCCTCAGAACTGCTATCTACCTCGGCAATTATCAACTAGGGGGAGCGAGCCGCTGAGGATCTGTCAAACTCACCTTCAAAATCTGGGATCTCAATGGGATTTGCTCGCACCTCTTCTTCTTTCTCGAGTTGGAATTGATATATTTCCTCCTCAAGTGATAAGCGTAAGGAAGTAGTCTCTTTCCTTGGAACCGCTACTTTAGGGAGGGCACGTTGAGATGGTAGTTCAACCGGCACAACGTCCTCGCGGGCCAAGAATCCAAGAATAGAGACGTTTATTCGACGTACCTGAGGGTCACCTGCCCTGATTGCATGGCCCACTTCCTGGAAAGTGTCTGATAGAGGCTTAAAGTCCAAGATGAGGTGGACCGCTCTCAGCTGCTTGTCTTCGTTCACGAACACTTTGGACCTTAGAACTCTGTTAGGGTCTAGGACGTTGACCAAACTGAGCTGAGGCGCTACGTGCTTTTTATCTGCAAAAACAGTCGAGGAGCAAATCATAGTTAGACCAATAAAACCCATCATCAAAGGAAATGAAATACTAAGGGGAAGAGTAACAAAGCTAAAAGAACTAAATCCCGTGTCAAGGGACCTAACCTTAGGTTACCCCACCTGGTTCTCCCTTTCGAGTTGGGCAGTGAAGACTGTATGCCATTCCCCAAAGGCGATCAGATAGTCGTCCTTCATGCCCTTGTTGGACTTGGGAAGACACGATACAAGCCTAACAATGGAGGACCTAAACTTGAGGTAATACCCCGAGTCAGCAAGTGAATGACACTCGTGCATATGGACGATGTTGTGCCAAGTGAGCTTTAAACCCATCTGCTCGTTGAGAGCATCGACGCTACCCAAGACCCTAAATAGGTTGGGTGCACACTAGTGAGGGCACAACCTATGATTAATTAGGTAGTCTCAGGTTACCCTATTTTCTATTTATGACTATATGGTTTAGAGCACAATATCACAGGGCTACTCCCTGCAGAATGTGGTACTTAGCCCTAAAGCCATCCATACTAGCAAGAGAGTCTACAAGGTGCTTAAATCTATTCATCTAGGCTAGCTAAAGGGATGCGAAAGAAGTTTTCAAAGAAAGGAAACAAAGAATAGAAGGCCGAGGAGATTGGCCGAGGAGAAAAGAACCTAAAGAAGAAGAAACTTACGAGAATAAGCACGTGTGTTGTTCCTTTCACCTTTTAAAGATTTAAAATTTTTTTGAAGAAAAGGACTTGGAAGATTTAGAAACTTGGGAAGCCTTGAAGGTTTGAGAGTTTGCAACTTCTGGAGAGCTTAAAAATTTGTAAAATGAGGAGAAATAACTCCCCTCAGACGCCTTATATAGAAGGCGGAAATAAGTGCGAGTTATCTTGCCCAAAATTCTAGGAGAAACGCCTGCCAGAGGATCTACATCTCACTATAGGATGCAGGGAACAAAGTGATACCTAGAGCATTTAATGAGACATCGCGGACTTCAAAGTGTCAGGAACAGTTACAGGACAAGCGAAGCAGTGCTCTCATGTGTGGAAATCAGAGAAACAAATGGATTTAATTCTCCAAAGTCAAAACCCCATTTTTCTCCTTAGATAGGAGGAGAAAACTAAAATTTTGAGAGGGCTATTGTAGGGACAAGGGGCCCAAAAATATATGTTAGACCTTGGGCTTGGCCGAGGAGGCTCAATGGTCCAAGGACAGATCAACAGTAAGGAAGGTGTGAGACTTTGAACTTCACAAGCAAGCTATGACTGTGAAGGATGGGGGAAGTATGCCGAGGAGGAGTATTTCCTCAGTTAACGAGGTGGAGGTCAGAAAGTGTGTTCGGTCGTCCAAGGTGACGTTCCAGGAAATTCTATTGATGAGGATATGCTTTGTGAACGTACAGGATAAATAGGAGTTGGGAAATATCTAAGGGAAAGCTGCTGCCATCACATAGAATGCTCTGTAGCTAACTCTCTAGCCGCATTAATGAGGAAGTGATACCTAAACAGTAGATTTCAGCCTTACAGCTACTCTCTAGAGACTTGAGGAAGGTGATGATGTGACAGGGATCAACACCAAGAATCTAACCTAAACGTGGAGGGCAGAGATGAAGGCAAAGGGAGAGTATAAAATAGGAAAGAGGCAATAAGAGAAAGGGATCGAGAAATTAAGAGAAAAACACTGTAGCAATCAAGAATTAAACTTGTAATCAAACTTGAAAGAAATATATAAGAACTGATCTCCTCGGACTGTGTTGAGGACGATTTTCTTATACT
This sequence comes from Quercus glauca, assembly GCA_023736055.1. Classification (NCBI taxonomy): domain Eukaryota; kingdom Viridiplantae; phylum Streptophyta; class Magnoliopsida; order Fagales; family Fagaceae; genus Quercus; species Quercus glauca. Next base: position 21,338,281 of record CM043319.1, on the reverse strand, counting down.
AAACCAGTCTATCTTCATTTTCTTGTCATCTTAATCCACTTTACTTGGTGCCTGATTCATTAAAGTCCATTTTTCCTACCCACCCTTTACAAATTCATTGTATTGGGCTCTTTGGGCCTAAGTTCATACATCATTTGGGCTTGGGATCCAAATTGTGACCTTACAGGTGGTATTTTGGTTAATTTTTAGGTTTCGAGGTATTCTGGTCATTTTTTAGGTTTAGGGGGTATTTTGGTAATTTTTTTGGTTTTAGGAGTATTTTGGCCAGTTTTTAGATTTCGGGGGTATTTTGGTCATTTTTAGGTTTTGAGGGTATTACTATCAATTTTTAGGTTTAGTGGGTATTTTGATCAATTTTTACGTTTTAGGGGTATTTTGGTCATTTTTTGAATTTAGGGGATTTTTTGGTAAATTTTAGGTTTTGGGGTATTTTGATCATTTTTTTTATAGTTTTGGGGGTATTTCAGTCATTTTTTATGTTTTGGGGCTATTTTGGTCAATTTTTAGGTTTTTGAGATATTTTGGTCATTTTTAGTGGTTTTTGAGCATATTTGGTCTTTTTTTAGGTTGGGAGTACTTTGGCAAATTTAAAGGATTTTAGAAGCACTTTGGTTATTTTCAAGTTTTAGGGACATTTTGGTAATTTTAATTATTGGGTAAATGGGTGGGTTGGAGTTTATCCATAATAATTGGGTTTGGGTTAGAAGTAATTAGTTAAATGGGTATATGAGTTTTATGTTACCAACCCAATTGTGCCCATCCCATACCCACCCGAACCCACCCATTTGACACCAAAATGAATAGGGAACGTGCTTTCAAATTGTATTAATTAATTGGTCTTGATCAGTAGATCTGCTTAGGTAAATTGAATATTTTAAAAATATTTTGGTAGTATCTGACACCTTCCAAAACGTATATGGCCATTCCTCTCCAGTACTCATATTGAAAGTTGAAATGGTGAAATAAATTTGGTAATTAAGCATTATCTCAGTAAATTCATTTATCTAATGCACTATTAATTTAACTAGTCGCTAACCCGTGCGATGCACGAGATAGCTAAATAAAATGACAATTAACCAACATCACGTTAAAGTAAAAGAATTAGTGAGAGACTGATTTGCCCACCAAGAATTTAAAAGAAAAAAAGATTGATATAATAAAATCTAAGAAATTTTGAAATAGAAAATTGGGTTAATAATATGCATATTATAGACATTTTGCTAGTTAGCGTTTAAAAAAAAATGGATCTATCATAATTAAATAAAATACAATGGGAATAAATATTTAACTTCTATACTTTTCTATAGTTTAGAAGTGTTGTCTAACGTAGAATGTTATTGGGTTGTAAGAAAGATTTTTATAAAATGTTAATACCATATATATATGCTTATATTGTCAATGTCTTACTATAGGTGCATAGTTACTGAAACCTACAAAGTAATTTACAATTCTTAAATTAATAAAGCAAAATTCCCAAAAGTTATATATATACACACACTCAAAACTGATATAAACTACAAAGATAAAAACAAATCTTATTTAGTCGTATTAATAACAATATAAACAATTCAAAACATGGAATATTATCAAATTTATAACACATAATTCCATTATCTTTTACGTTGAATCCAAACAAATAATTAATTGAAATTAATCCAAACAAATAATTAATCAACCAAAAATCAAAACTTTATGTTGGAAATTTAGACCCCTTAAACTATAACCAGATTGCGTAGCCTAGATTAATTAGCCAAGTTGTTACTTAGTCAAATTATGCAATTCTAGGTTAAAACAATCACAAAATCATATCAAGCATATAAAACATATAAAGCAGCGGAAAATAAATAACACAAGATATGATCACCCAGGAAACCACACCGGAAAAACCTGGGGAGGATTTTAACCACCGATCCTCAAGGCAAAACGGAATCCACTAAGAAAGAATTGAAGTTTTTACAAAAGGACTTACAAGCTCCCCGCTTGACTTCCTAATGCTACCCACCAGTAGTAACTTCCTGACACGACCACGCGCAGGCTCCGAATCCACGGACTACTTCTTTCTTTGAACTCCTTCTTCAAGTACAAGCTCCTCACTTGTTTATCTTTAAGTTCCAATGGCAGCAACCAAGTTGATCATCAAGATATTGAAGTAATCTCAATCTTGAAAACCCTAAGTTATGTGTAAAGGAAAACTCCTCTAGATCTCACAAGAGATTTACACAAAACCGCAATCTATGAGCAACAATACAACTTGTGCAACTCTTAAAAACGTGGCTAGGGTTTGCCTTATATACCTAGGGCAAAAACATAAAAACCTAGACGTTTAAAGAGTTAGGGCTGAGTTGGAATTCTGCAGAAAAACGCATCTGGGCCGACTTTCGATCGATCGAGTCTAACCTTCGATCGATCGAGCCAGGCCGAAATGCTCCAGTACATCTGCAGCCACTCGATTCCAACTTTACAATATTTAATCAACTTTGAGCAAGCCTAAACAAGACTAAATACATTGTTTTGATCATGGTTTGCCAATATTACATATTAGAGTTCTAAATACATAAAATCCTAAATCTTTAGAACCTAACACTTTAATTAAGAAAACAAAAAATCACATGAACCCAAAATAAAAATTCTCAATAAAGAAAAAACATATAAGGGTAAAGAATTAAGATCAACCTACTACGACGCAAATACCAAAAACCCCAAAACTTAAACGTTTCAAAATTTATAGAATCCCCAAATTGTACTTCAAAACCAAACAAAACCCTTCAAATTCAAAAATTTCATATATAATATACCAAATAAAAATTTACCACACCTTAGATTGGAAGACATAGGTTGCAGCTTTGATTTTTCTCCAGAAAATAGAGATGCTTCATCTGCCGTATACAAAATAAAATAATTATTAGAAATTTCAACCCAAAAACCAAACCCACAAAAACACTATCAAAATATAGAGATTAACCCAAACACTTAGAAGAAAATAAATTCTAAATATAACAAAACAATAAAATAGAATGAAAATTTCAAGCACATATGAAAGCAAATAAAAAAGACAAAACCTAAGTTTTTTTTTTTTTTTTTTTAGTTGAGTCTCTCTCCTTCTTATTTTTTTTTAATTTTAAAGTGAAGTTAAGTTTAGGGTTTTGAGATGGTAATTGCTAGGGTTTTAAGGAGAGAAGAGAGAGTTCTACCAGGAGTCTAAATAATATAAACAATTCAAAATATGGAACATTATCAAATTTATAACACCTAATTTCATTATCTTTTACGTTGAATCCAAACAAATAATTAATTGAAATTAATCTAAACAAATAATTAATCAACCAAAAATCAAAACTTTAATAAAAAAACAAAAAATCACATGAACCCAAATAAAAATTCTCAATAAAGCAAGAACATATAAAAATTTACCACACTTTGGGCTGGAAGACATAGGTTGCAGCTTTGATTTTTCTCCAAAAAATAGAGATGCTTTATTTGCCATATACAATATAAAATAATTATTAGAGTTTCAACACAAAAACCAAACCCATAAAAACACTATCCAAATATAGAGATTAACCCAAATACTTAGAAGAAAATCAATTCTAAACATAATAAAACAATAAAATAGAATGAAAATTTCAAGCACATATGAAAGCAAATAAACAAGACAAAAGCTACGTTTTTTTTTTTTTTTTTTTTTTACGTGAGTCTCTCTCCTTCTTATTTTTTTAATCTTAAAGTGAAGTTGAGTTTAGGATTTTGAGATGATAATTGTTAGGGTTTTAAGGAGAGAAGAGAGAGTCCTACCAGGAGTCTCTCTCTTTTTTTCTTAATCCTAAAGTTTTTTTTTTTTTTTTTTTTTTGTGGTATTTTTATGCAAAAAACGTTATTTTAGGTCTAGGTGATTTATTTCCTTATTTTTAGGTTCTTTTAATGTTTTTTTAGGTCAAATTTGGTTCCTATTATGGTTAGGTATTAATTAGGGTTTATTTTAGAATATATTTTCTTGTCCATCAAGTTTTATGGAGCCCTTAAATAGGTCTCCAAGTTTGTATACGTTTTTCAATATTATTGATATTAATAAAAATTCAAATTTTTGTCCTAAAATAAAAAGAATCTAAAAGAAAAAGAAAAAGAAAAAGAAAATAGTGATGATGTGGAAAATTGTGAAAGTTTCAAAAGTTTCGGTTTTATATATATATATATATATATATAAATGATAACAGTTCTCATTGCTTCTATAAGTTACGTCCGTAATTTTTACTTATGGATTGGAGTAGCTGACATAGTACTATATATAGCATGATACATGCACCAGTAGAAGCACAAATACCACCATCGACCTTTGGTGTCATCCTTTATACCATATGAATATGGGTGCCTTCGTTGGTCCTCGTAAAAATATTACTAATTTCATGGTACCATTTATTTTATTGCTCATTTTTGTCCCCTCATCAGAGAGTGGGTTCTTTGATAAATTGAAGACAGTCGTTTAGCTTTGAATTTAAAGAAACATCCGCTGAAAGAAACCACATGATATGTTTCTTGTGGCAGCGCGGTAAAGATATTGGTTGGTTTTACCCATTATATTTTGGCACTGGTCCATGCGAGAATGTAACTCCTAATATCTGGAAGAACAAGTATAGAAATCTTTGTAAGCGGGAACTTTATTCGAATCATGCTTTGGGTGCTCTCCGGTACAATAACGAACTTGAAAATTTTCCTTATTCGCCTACTAAGGATAAATTCTGGTGGATTGTCTATCCGGCTGGAAAGCCATCATAATGTGTGTTATATGCATTGTTTTAAAAACTGGAACGGTTAAAGAACTGAAAAATGGTTCAGTTTTCAGTTTTTACCCATTGAACTTGTAGTTTTTACCGAACTGGTTGCAGATTCAGTTCCTGGTTAAACTAGTCCGTTCGATTCGGTTTTTAAAACCATGGTTATATGTTTAACTTAAATTTTATGTTTCATTTTATTTTTGTGTTAAATAAATTTTATAAGATTATAGATAATGAATAAATGTGGGGAGTTCTGGATCTTAAGATTATGTTTCATTACAGTTTACAAATTTTAAAATGATATATATATATATATATATATATATATATATATATATATATATATATATATATTACTACAAGAATTTTCACTTGTGTCACGCTTATGTTTAAATGTTTTTTAATTTTTAATTTTATTTTTTTAAGTTAAATAAATTATTTAAGATTATATATTATGGGTAGATGTAGAAAAGACCACAATCATGTAATTATTATTACTTTTTGATATAAGGAAATGGTGTCCCTAGTCTCAACCTTTAGCAAAACTATTACACTTCCTACCCATAAGACAACCTTTGAGGGAATTTCGGTCCTTTCTAAAGTTTTTGGGGTCATTTTGGTCATTTTTTAGGTACTAAGGGTATTTCGGCCTTTTATAAGCTCCTAATGGTATTTTTAGATATTCTCTAGGTATTGGGGGCATTATGGTCATTTTTTGTTATAAGGGTATTTTGGTCATTTTCTTGGTTTCATGGTTATTTCAACCATTTTTTAGGTTTTATGGTCATTTCGGTCATTTTTTAACTTTCAAGGCCATGCAGTCATTTTTTTTTCTAATGGTATTTTGGTAATTTTTTAGTTTTTCAGAAGTATTTTGCTCATTCTTAGCTTTCAGGGGTATTACAGTAATTTTATTTTTGTTCTAATGGTATTTTGATCATTTTATAGGTTCTAATGGTACTTTTTTTTTTAAAAAAAAATTTAGAGGGAACTGTTGGGGGGGGGGGGGGGGGGTGTTGGTCATTTTTTAGGTTTTGAGGGAATTTCAGTCCTTTCTAAGGTTTTCAAGGTCATTTCGGTCATTTTAAAGGTACTAAGGATAGGGGTGTGTTGCGAACCCACCAAAACCGACCCAACCTAATCGAACCAACCCACCAAGTTGGGTCAATTTTTAGGAGATGATGGGTTGGGTTCAGTGATTTTTTTTTTTTTTTTTTTTTTTTTTTAAAACAGTGAGTCGGGTTAGGTTTGGGTCATGAGATATACAAACCTGCCTAACTCGACCTGACCCACCTATATTTAATATATTTTTAGGGTTATTCTGTAATTTTTTAGGTTCTAAGGGCATTTTGGTTATTTTTAGATTTTAGGGGTATAATGGTAATTGGTGAGAAAAAAAAAAAAGGAAATCATCGAATGTGAGAAATATACGGTCTAATGCACCATAAACCTAAAAAAGGACCAAAATACCTATAGAACCTTGAAAATTACCGAAATTCCCCTGAAACCTTAAAAAATTTTGATATACCCTTGAAACCTATAAAATGACCAAAATACTCCCGAAATCCTCAACAATTACAGGAATACCCTTAGAACATATAAAATTATCAAAATACCCTTACAACCTAAAAAATGACCCAATGACCCTAAAACCTAAAAAATGACTGAAATTACCTTAGGACATAAAAAATGATCTAAATAACCAAAAAAACTAAAACAATGACCAAAAATACTCCATAACACTTGAAATTGACCAAAATACTTTCGAAACCCTTAAAAAATTACCAGAAGACCCTTAGAACCTAAAAACTAACTTAATGACATTAAAACCTAAAAAATGACCGAAATGACCCCGTAACCTAAAAAATTACTTAAATACGCTTAGAACCTAACAAAATGACCATAATGCCCCTCGAAACCTAGAAACTTACCGAAAGAGTTTCACATGTGACCATACTTTTGTCACATTTGATGGTACCCTAATTTTCCATAATTGTTTTCTCACATTTGATTGTTTCATTGTCATATTGGGTAGTACCAACATCACATTTGACCGTACTAATGTCACATTCCATGGGAGCATTATTTTTTTCATATTTGACAGTTTCATTGTCACATTGGGTAGTTTCAATATCACATTTGACCATACTTTTGTCACATTCGAAATTTTTTTCTCACATTTGATAGTTCCATCATCACATTTTATCGTACTTTTATCACATTTGACAATTACATTTAAACGTCAACAAATTTAAATTCTATTCAAACTGAAAGTTTATTATAAAAAATAATAAACTTAAATATTTCAACAAATTTAAATTCTATTCAAATTAAAAGTCTATTATAAAAAAATTAAACTTAACTCCTAGACAACAACACATGCTTTCTTTCTCAAAAAAAAAAAAAAAAAAACCATTCTTTTGGCTTCTACTCCAAGTAAAAGTCTATTATCAACATTTTAAGAACTGCTAATTAGTAAATCTTTAACAAATTTAAATTTTATTAAAATTAAAATTCTATTATAAAAAAATATAAACTTAAATCCCACCCATGTTTTCTTGGTCTCACACTCTTGGTAAAAGGAGAACCGAAAAATAAATGGTCCCTAAACTCAATGATAAAGCTGCAGAAAACTCACAAACTATCCACTGGAACTTGGAAGACCCTGTTGCAAGATTCTAGCTTTCGTTGAAAGCTTATTAATAATAAGCATGCAAACAACAAATGAATGTTTGGGAGTGGCCAAGTTAAACTACAGTAAATGCCACCATTCCATATTACTACCTCTGCTCCTAATTTCATTTCAAATACCAGCGCAACCAAATTTATAAGAACCAACCCATTAGGGAGCAATTATTAGTTGATGCATAAGGACCATGTTTCCTAGACTTTTTTGTACTTGATTTTATTTATATCATAAAATTTAGACCCATCTGGTTGAAGGGTTTAACATGGAGAGAGAAACACCCCTAGTGCTTCGAGAGCCTCCTTTTTGTTTTTATTTTATATTTTTTACAACACTTGAAGGCCCTCCTTTTTATTTTTTATAACACTTCAAGGCCCTCCTTATTACATTACTTGATTATACTTTTGTTCATGTGATATGCTCACTTTGAAAGTAGATTCCTTTTGATCATGTAACCAGGAGTCATTATTTTAAAGATTTTTTTTCCTTCTTGCTATTTAGGAACAAAATTCAGCAAACTCCCACCTGTTAGTTCACTTTCTATAAACGTTAAAATTGTGTATCATTCCTCCCTAGTTGAATTTTCATCATAGTTTTCTATATCTCACTCTCTCCTCTCTCTTTTCTCTTGTGCTTTCTGTCCACCTCTATGACCTAGCTGAATTAGGGAACCCCAAACAACAAATTGGAAAAAAAAAATTTTAAAAAAAAAGAACTACTACATTTTTTTATTTATTTTGTGGATGGTTTTCTATGCTTTGCAGGGCTTTGCAGTGGCACTGCTACCCGGCAGTTTGTTTTCAGGCAACATCTTCAGGATGATTCCCATTGCTATAAGCAACAACCCCGTCCTGTGCTGTTCAGTGGCTTGGTAAATATCAAGAATGACAAGAACAAAGTGACCACCTTTCTAGCAGTTGTTATCTGCATGCCGACATCAATCAAAAACCCAAAAGTAAAATTCCATGAAAAATGCTGTTATGAGATCCTAAGATTTAAATGTTCCGCAATATTTAAACCTTTGAGTTTCCAACAAGCAAACATAACAATGATAGTGAAACCTAGAAATGGGAGTGATGACCTCAGGAAACAATAAAAACAGATGTATGCATTAAAAAAAAAAAAAAAAAAGAGAGAGAGAAAACAACACATAAAATGCTTCATTCATATCCTGTATCAAAAATTCCAAGCCTTAAACAACTCTCCTGTTAAAATCATTGGTGGAACTAAAAATGGCAACCCAACAACTGTTGAGCAGAATAGCAGCTCTATCTGTCAAGAGAAAAATAACACAATTTTAAGTTAGAATAAAGCAGTTTTTTGTTGTTTTGGTTGAGATTCTTTTTGACAATCATAAACACAAGGGAAGGATTAAGCTTTGTTTGGATTGCGTTTGTGTTTTCATGCAGACGTGTTTTTGGCTGCTTTTTTTTTTTATATTTTATATTTTTATTTTTTATTCCAGCGTCTGGTGCACTGTTCATGGGACATGAACAGTGCATTTAGGCTTATGAACAATAATTTTAAAAGTGAACAGTAACCGAAAAATGATTTTTTATTGTTTTCAGTTTTCAGCAAAATAAACGGTATCCAAACGCACACTTAGTCACCTGTGTGGTATCAGGATTCATGGTAAAAATTACTTCTTGAAAATTTCCCAGAAAGGCATCCATGATTAGAGCACCCAATATCATTACAACACCAAAAATGCTAAAATTAGGAGATGTATGGACGTCTGCTAAGGTGAAAAAAATCAGACCAATTACTAGAAGCAGAGCAGAGATGTATTTGTGAATTGGATATTTCCTTCTCAAGCCAGGAATGAAGGCACCCATTATCATGACAGGCAAGACCTGAATTCTCACAATCACAAACACATATGTCAAAAAAAGAAACGGCATCTTCGATTAGATATTCTACATTTCAAAATAATGTATAGGAATGGCTCAATCAAATGATATCCAACACAGTAAAATTCTCAAAACTTTTATTTAGATTTCCAGAATTATAACAAAATGAAGTTGATCAATGAAAATTCAAATAGTGTGTAAAACATCTATGAACGTTTAGACCCCCAAATTAAAAATACCAACACAAGCTTATACACAAACAATATATGTGCAAAATGATGAATATAAGCTAAACCCAAATTGGTAAAACACTCTAAACCATATTTAAAAACAATCACAGCAGTAATTAAAAGGTAAAGAGTAAAGGAAGAGAGATGCAAACACAAAGATAACACGGCGATGCGTTATCGAAGAGGAAATCGAAGTACTCGGCGTAAAACCTCTACGTCGCCCTCCAAGTGGTCAATAATCCACTAGAGAATGAAGTTGGGAGACATGAATAGCAGAAAACCCTTCAAGCCTAATCTACCCAGTGCACCTAAGCCCTCCAAGCTTCTTGCTCCAATAGGGTTACACTGAACCTTATCTTCTCTAGTTTACCGAATCCCGCAATCGCCCATTGCATCAACCAAAATGAATTGATCCCTTCTGAACTGCTTCCCAAGCACCAATATACCTCATCACTGATATGGGTATGGTGAGATAAGGATTTGGCTAAATGTACCTCTCAAGGATATGTCAATGGAGAGGGTGAAAGTAGAGGAATTTGGAGAATCAAAATATGAAGATTGTGGATGAGTCAATCTTGTTTTTCTCTAGGGTTTCTCTCTCAAAATTCTCTCTTGAAGCTCTCTACATTTCATGGGTATAAGGGTATATATAGTAGGGTGTATGAGGAACGTGAAAGGTCACGTTTCAACCAAACAAGGCATTCTGGTGACTCTACCTCGCGACTGGAACGAGTCGTGAGTTTGAGTCGTGAGCTAACTACCTGGCCAGACTGGAAGTTTTGTCCTATAGTGCTACAGCTGGCGTGACCCTTCAGCTTCCTTGCATGCTTCACATATGCCACCTTTGGCGACTCGCCAGTCACGAGATCCAATCGCGAGGCCCTTCTTAAGTGCACACTTATTAAACTTTCTTCACATTCTCTCACACACTACCCTTACATAATTCCCACCTAAATATAGGGTATCTAATTGCTAAATTACAAGCAAATTTGGCACGGAATAAAGCCAACACATGATTGAATAAATTCAACCTTACAATGAACAACAGATGTAGAAACCAAAAATTATAATTGACACAAACGTATATTCCTTCACCATTTACCTTTGTTGATTTTAACATGATCTGAGCTGGATAATTAAGAAAGGCCAAGGACCCCTTTGTTAATCCATGAGAACCCACAAGAACAGCAGAGAGTTTCACATACGTCTTCCAGGGGTTCACCATTTGCTTGGGGGTGAAACCTTGTAAGTATATGAGTATCAAGTAGACAAATCCTTGCACAAAGGAGAAATACCAACCATAGCTGGAAACCAAGAAAGTAAGTAAATATACTGATAAAATTGACAAATTAACAAATTAAAATGATGCACAAGACTTAAATTTTAATTGAATTGAAGCCAATTATACACATATTCCTGAGATCAGCCAAAAAATACATGTCAGTGCTCAGACAAGAAAAGGGTTTCATTTCAAGTAATTCGCTATTCATAGAATGAGGTAAACGGGGGAAGTCAAATACCAATTAAACAGTTAGCCTGAGAACAGAGAGATAACAATACAAAAGGCCTAGCACTAACAAATTATGTGAAAAGTTGAAGCCTACAATGCAAATTACAAAAGCCCACACCTCTGTTTGGTTACAAAGAAGACGTGGGAAAAGTGAAGGGAATTCAAACTTTTGGTTCCCAAAATTTCCCATCAATTTAAACCCAGGGAAACAAAAATAGTAAACCCCCACTCAGATGTATAGTTATCATTTTTTTCAAATCCAAAACAACATGAAACATTGAAATTTGAGATTCTATTTTATTCTATTTTCCCAATACATTCTAAGCAACCAAATAGAGGATACCAAAAGTATGAAACACATGCAAGATTAAATAACCATAAACAAAACCACCAATCACCAAAACGATAAATACCCATCAAAATCAAAACCCAAACAAACACAAATCCTCACAAAAAATCAATAAAAATGCGAACTTTATCAAATTCTTCTAACATAACAGAGGGAAAAAAAAAAAAAAAAAAAAAAAAAAAAAAAAAAAAAAAAAAAAAAAAAAAACAACAACTACAAATTGGAATGAACAAACCTCACAAATGCCATCATCAAGCAATTTTGGTGAAAAAGTGAAGCACAAATCAAAAAAATTTTGGGGAAATTTCAAACCAACTCTACAGTACCTGAAATGGGTTTCGATCGTCGCCGTGTAAAACTCCTTTCCCTGCGTCGGCAAGGTCAATTAATGGCGAGGTCGTTTCTGAAAATGGAGCGAAGTCGAAGAGAGAAGAAAGAGAGCACAGCCGAGAGAGAAAGGGAGCGCAGGACAACAAATAAACAATGGATTTTAATTATTTGGCGAGAACAATTCCCTCGCTAGAGCTAGTGAGGTACCGTTCATGGCTTAGGGATATGTTTCTTCTTATGTGGGTCTGCTTAGGGTTTTGTTTAGTAATCGTCGCTCTAGATAAGTTCTTGTGGATGGTTTGGATGAGAAGAATTTGAGAGAGACGAAACTAAAGAGAGAAGCATAGACTATAGAAAAACTGAGAGAGAGGAGAAGAAAGTCAGAGACTCAGAAATTGAGAGCAGAGACTGAAAATTTTTTATTATACGAAAGTGCAGCCACCATCATCTTGTTACTGTAGAATATAAACCAACAAATATGAGAAAAAAATAGAATGGGATAAAAGTGTAGTCATATGTGATATTGGTATTGCACAATGTGAAAATAATACCATTAAATGTGAAAAAAAATAAGAGACCCACAGAATGTGACAAAAGTATAGTCACATGTGATTTGGTACCGCGCAATGTGAGGATAGTACCATCAAATGTGAGAAAAAAAAATAAAGGAATCACTAAATGTGACAAAAGTATAATCACATGTGATATTGGTACTGTACAATATGAGGATGGTACCATCAAATGTGAGAAAAAATAAGAGACCCACCGAATGTGACAAAAGTACAGTCACATGTAATGTTAGTACTGTGCAATGTGAGACCGGTACCATAAAATGTTAGAAAAAAAAAATAAAGGGACCATCGAATGTGACAAAAGTACAGTCAAATGTGATGCTAGTATTGCACAATGTGAAGATAGTACTATAAAATGTGAGAAAAAAATAAGAGAACCACCAAATGTGACAAAAATGTAGTCACATTTGATGTTGGTACTGCACAATGTGAGGATGGTACCATCAAATGTGAGAAAAAAAAAAAAAAAGAACCACCAAATGTGACAAAAATACAGGCACATGTGATGTTGGTACTGTCCAATGTGAGGGTGGTACCGTCAAATGTGAGGAAAAAATGAGAACTACAGAATGTGACAAAAGTACAGTCACATGTGATGTTGGTACTGCGCAATGTGAGGATGATATTATCAAATGTGAGAGAAAAAAAAAATAATGGAACCACCAAATGTCACAAAAGTACAGTCACATATGATATTGGTACTGCACAATGTGAAGATGGTACCATCAAATGTGAGAAAAAATAAGGGAACCACCGAATGTGACAAAAGTGTAGTCACAAGTGATATTGGTACTGCACAATGTGAAAATAGTACCATCAAATGTGAGAAAAAAAAAAAAATAAGGGAACCACCGAATGTGATAAAAGTATAGTCACATGTGAGAAAAAAAAAAAGAACCACTAAATGTTACAAAAGTATTGTCAAATGTGATGTTGGTACTGCCGAATGTGATAATAGAACCATCAAATGTGAGAAACAAATAAGGGAACCACCAAATATTACAAAAGAATAGTCACATGTGGAAGTTAAGGTTAGGATCTATACAAGTGTACTCAAGGAAGTTACAGTTGATGAGAGTGTTTTGAGTATTGAAGCATGTTGGCCTTATTATTCTTTTTCCTCCCCTTCTCTTGTTTCTTTTCTTCGTTTCTTTCTTGCAGTACTGTTCATAGTATTATTCACAGGTAATCTTCACGGCCACTGTTGTAGCTTTTAAAATTTCCTTTTTCCTTTTCTTCTTCTTCTTCTCTTTTCAACCATAAATAAAATATTTTCTATTTTGAACCCTAGATCTTTTTCTAAAAGGTTCATAAATATCATTGGCAAATCTTCCCAAACGTTGGCCTGCCACATGCACAAGTATACAAGTTCTCTAATATGTCCTAGTCCAAAGATTCTGCCATACTACAGCCTATTACAATATGCAATTATTTATTACTTGTGGTTACTGGAAACTTGTTTTACAAAACATGCCAGTAGGGGAGAGAGAGAGAGAGCAACTTAATCTTGCCTGTCCCATAAATTGTCCTTCAAAAACCTTTCCAAACTTTGGTGCATCTGGTAAGGTGATCCCTCGGAATACGTTTACCTTAAAAGGGAAAAACAAAGTTGAATCTTTAGCATAAGCCAAAAGTTCAGAGTTTTTCTGTATGAGCATATGGCAAGCATTTCCCAGAGCACAAAACAAATTGTAGAAGGTGGTGATACATGAGAAACTCATGGTTAGTCAAATAAACTTTGTATAGAAAATGAAATTTGATATCTATAGAAGTCAAAATAGTTAGAACCAAAGGCCAAAGCAGTCAATTTCTATTTCTTTTTCCTTTTCTTTTCTAGGCATTAATTTTTATTTCATTTTGTTTCAGCTCATTGTAGGCCACTACTAGAGACCAAAATGGACAATTTCTGCCTAAGTCGAGCATCCCAATGCACTTTATTTTGTTTTGGATCATTTATCTTGATAGGCCAAAAATGTATTGACCCTTTTGGTAAATTAATCAATTAATTATCCAAGTTAATTAATTAACTCAATTTAACATGCAATAGCATGGTAGCGCAAACAAATCACCAAATAACTAAATACAACGGAAAATAAATTTGACACAAGTAATTTGTATACGAATGGGGAAAACCACTAAGACAAAACCCCACCGGATGAATTTAAGGTCACTACTCCCGAGAATCTACTATTATCAAAACAAGCGGTTACAAGTAAAAAAAATCTTAGTACCTAATACCAACCTAAAATTGAACCATTACCCTAATACTCAATTAGACTTGTATTGTAGTGGCAATCTCTCCTTTCAATGCATGAATCCCAGTATGTGACTAATCAATGATGCACGAATCCCAGTATGTGACTAATCAATGATGCACGAATCCCAGTATATTGGCTGCAAAGTTCTTCAATTCATCCTACAATGAAGATCAGGAAGCTCCTTGGTCACAAAACCCTTGGCGTAAAGACGCAATAGCTTCTACATAGAATATAATGAACTAGGGAAATTTCTGTTTCCGGTCACACAATGCATGTAACAACTAGTGCAACAACCTTTGCATCCAAGTGTGATGCCCCTTAAAATAATCCTTATATATGTCTAGGGTTGTGAGAAAAGAAACCCTACACAAATACTCAAGGATATGCGTGTAATCAAATCTGGAATTTCTGATTTCGTAATTTTCGACAGATACAGTTTCTGTCGAGCTTCAACATTAAATCTTGATAGAAATGATTCTGTCGAGACATCTGTCGAGTTTTAATGAGTAGCACATCTTCATTTGTTTCTTAGTCAGATTTGCATGGTTTCAATACTAAACTTGAACACTTGTTTCTTGAAGTATTAAACTCATTTTAGATTTACCCAATTACAAGTAAAATGCGTTTTGTCAAAGGATTAGCCAATTACATCAAATATGTCCCTAACACACCTTATTTTAGCTTATACTAACAAATCTTTGACCAAATGTAGCCTATTCCTAAGAAAACCTTCTACAATTTTGTAAAGGACAATAGCTATAGCACTTTTTAAAATAATTTCCAGTAAAAGGTGACCAAAGAACACGAGAAGGTCCAAAAGGTGGTAAAGGCAAAGGGATGTACACATTAGCAAAGAAAAAAAAGAAGGATGTGGCATTAACCATGAGGAATGACAAGAAAAGAGTCATGCAGTTATACCCCCCATGCTTGGAAATGAGGCTCCAATGCATTCGTATGCCAGTTGAGATGATTTTTCACTATTTCCAAATTTCACAATAGGCTCATATATTTTCTTCTTTTAATCCTCTTAAAACTATACATCCATAATTCTTTGTATTTGATCTGACAAGAATAAAATGATTTACATGAAAAATTTAAGAGCTTTCATTAAATCATTTATTTCTTAAGGAAATTAATTTGTAATGCTCAGCATGTCAACTTAAAAACAAAATAACCAGAACTAATTAATCAGGAATACAATAACAAAAACACAATAAGCATAGTTGTACTTGTAGAAAGCTTGAACAAGATATGGTAGCAAGAAAAATCAATATGAAAAAGCTTTATGCAGAAGCATACGCACTCAACACCAAAACAGACGACTCTCAAACAATGTTTAAAAACGCATTTCTTTTGGCTCCAAGTGTAATATACTCTCCACAAGTGAGCATGTCTTGAGGGTTTTTCCTGCATTTCCGATTGATTTTCTCTGCAGCAAACTACAATGTTCACCAGGTAGCACCAAGCATGTCAGCTGCAATGAAAAACAAAACATTAGAAACTTACTAGAGTCATACACATAAACAACATCTGAAGGTAAATCTAAATAAGCTTGAGGAGTCTGCATGAGGAATATGTTATGGGAAACCAAAAGACAAAGATAAATGATATACATGTGAGTGTATTTAGTATGCAGCTACCTTAGTCAAAGCAATTACTTTTTCCTCATTAACAAGTGTAGACATGCCTGCAACAAAAAGTTCGCGTTATTCCCATAATATTTTGGCAACATCTTAGGCATATATACAGAGAGGCAAATAACACAAGAAGCAACATAGAGTTAAAATGTCTCACGTCATCATAGAAGGGGATTCTAAATCTTGCATCGTTTCTCTCACAACGCCTGCTATCCCACCTGATTGGTCTATTAGCACCATCATTTTTAATATTTTAGAGTTTAAAATGTCCTTTCATAGTTGTTGCAATTTTTGTTAGGTCAGTAGAGTTTGTAATTCGGTAGCACATGTTGCTGCTAGATTGTCTCTGACCTCTTCTGAATCTTTTGTTTTCAATAAACACAGTCTCCCTCTGGCAATTGTTGCTGCTTGCAAGACAGACTGCTTTTTGCCTTAGTTTGAATAAATATTGAGGCTTATCAAAAAAACAAAGAGTTAAAGGCCTGTTTGACCATCATTGCCACCAATTTGTCATAAAAAAGGTACCGATATAGCAAATAACAAACAACTTTATGCACCCTTATGTGCGAAACATATCATATATAGAGATACTTTGGAAATAATAACAACCTCATTGCACAAAAACCTGTTGGGTCCCAAATAATATTATCACAAATATTAGCAATCCAAAATAGCAATCACACACAAGAGCACAAATATTTACGTAAAAAACCCTTTATCTTTGAAGGGAAAAACCACTGGACAAACTCCGAATAATTCACTATTATCAAATCAATTACAATAATTCTTGTATATGCCTCACGGCTAAAGAAAAAAATCTCTCTTATTTTTCTTTACTCTCACACACAAATTATCTTTCTCAAAGGCGACAATATTTTTTCTCTTCTTTTTTCACTATGCGGCACCCACCTTTTTTTTCACTGTGCGCCTCCTTTTAATTTCTTCTTGTTTGTGTTCTACTTTTTAACACACCACACGCATGCCTTTTACATATAAAAGCATGCCCTCACACTCTTAAATCAATTAGGAGTAGGAATCTTGGTACACCACATACAATACTTTGCAAGGACTTAGGGCTCCTGCTATTCAAGCTTATCACAAACTCATTAAAGAGTAGTGATTAGATGCGGCTGGACTCCTAGAAACACACAGAGTACAAACTGACCAGATCTCTTATTTCAACGTGATATAGGAGTCTTCATCACTTGGGCTTTGGGCTTTTATTCTTTATGGGCTGGACTATGGTGCATGTGCACCCAACAAAACCCATTTATAATATATAAAATCTTCAAAAATGAACCGATCAACATAATTCTGTAGTGGGGATGGCAATTTTTGCCCGACCTGCAAGTACCCAGCCCAGCCCGACCCTAATTGGCCGGGTTTTACCTGGCCCAATTAGGAATAGGGTTAGGTATGGGTTTTTAAAAAAAAAAAAAAAAAACTCGAAGCAGGTCCGGGTCAGGTCCGGGTTTTATCCAAAAAAACCTGAGACCCGACCCAAGACTCGGCCCGAAACCCACCCCGTTTAAAAACCCTGTACCCTAAATTACAAAAATACCCTCTCTCTCTCTCTCTCTCTCTCTCTCTCTCTCTCTCTCTCTCTCTCTCTCTCTCTCTATATATATATATATATATAAACCTATAATCTAACCCTAATTCGGTAATCCCTCATTTCTATTTTCTTCAGCCTCCCTCTTCCTTGCCTCCCTGCTCCCTCCCTCAGTCCGATCCTCACTCATTTCAACCTCCCTCGCCTCCCTCCCTCAGTTCGACCCTCCCTCATTTCAGCCTCTGTCCTACTTTCCAACTCCCTTTCACCTACAGCACTCCGCCACCACCATAACCACTCCGTCTCAGTAGCCCACTCCCTACGTCAACCCCACTCCTCCCCCTGTCGTCTACCCCGCTGCCCCACTTCTTAGTACAGGACACGCACTTTCTTCCTCTGTTCTCAGTAGTCAATGCTTCTTTCTCTCTTTCTCGCGGCAAGGTTTGTCTCTCTCAACTCTTTTCTTCCTCTTTATCCTCTCTATTTCTCTATTTCTACTAAATTTGAATCATAAAGGCTTTGGGGTTTTCTGTGGGTTTCATTTTGTCTTTTTTTTTGTGGGTTTGTTTGGGTTTCCTTTGATTTGTGTGTGGGTTTTTTTTGGGATTCATTTCATTCGTTTGTGGGTTTTGTTTCATAGTATTTTCAATGATTTGTTTTGAGTTTGTCTTTATTTTCTATTTCTACTTTCGTTCATGGTTTTGTAATGCAAATTATGTGTTTAATGAAATGCTTCTATGAACTGATATACATAAATAGAGCATGTGAATTGTTATAAGCTTTTGGTTCATTTTTTTAAGACCCTATGTGTGTGTGTAAACAGTTCTTGTACCTATTTGTTGAATTTTTTTCACTGAGGCTGTACACTAAAAAAATACACTTGAAAGAAATACACTTGGTAAAGACCTTAAAAGAAATATAGTTGAACCTATTTAGATAGCTTTGTTTTGACTATTTAATTAACATTTTGTTGTGATTATGATGATTTGAGGTGTCTATCATTTTCTTTCTTGTTTTTAAATGACAATTGAGTTTGTATTATTTGTTGTTTTTTCTTATTATATACTCAAGGCTGATGATGAGTTTAAAGGTCTTGTGCTTGGCTGTTTTTACGGGCAATAGTTTGGTGTTGGTTTTTATATAATGATTATTTTAACTTCATTTTAGCATTATTGATACTAGTATGTTGCTTCACAATCTGTAATCATTATTAGCATATTTGTTCTGTTTTACATGTTGGATATATATATATATATAAATTACTTACCAAAAATTACTTACCTGATTCAAGTCTCAAAGCATTCTGTAGGTTCTTCAACTATGTCTAGAGATATATAGTACATTTGAATCCATTCTTAATGATGGGGAGCCAAATGAAGATGATGGGAGTTGTGCCACAATTGATGGGAGTTGTATCACAATTGATGAATATTAAACATTTTGTATTAATTTAGTAGCTTTTTTTAATTTCTTAGACTTGTTGGATTAATTTGTTGGTTTGTAATTATTCTAAACTTGTGGGATTTATTTCGTAGTTTTTTAATTTTTTGGACTCGTTGGACTTTTGATACTTATTTCTTGGACTTGTTGGATTTATTTTATTTTTATGTTTAGCTGGTGATTTTAGTTATGATTTTGTTGATTAATGATTAAATGGTTATTTTAGCTAGGTAATTTATTGATTTAAAATTTTAGTTATGATTTATTGAATTATGATTATGATATTAGTTATGGTTTATTAATTTATAGATTTATAATTAACAAGTGATTTATTGATTTATGATTAGTAGCCTATGATTTGGACTGATTTGGCATTTGGGCCACGTTATATAGGCTTGAATTAGAATATGCAGGCTTATTGTAGGCAAAAATAAATTTGGGCTTAAAATTTTTTTTTTTTTTTTTTTTGGTTGGGCCGCAAATTGGGCCCAATTTCTAAACAGGACCCGATTGGGGCGGGTCCGGGCCCCGGAAAAAAACCCTGTATCCTAAACGGGCCGGGTCCATGCCATGGATCTTACCCCGCGGGTCGGGTCCGGGTATGGAAAAACCTGGCCCGAACCCGACCCGTTGCCATTCCTACTCTGTAGATGATAACAAGAATAAACTAAATTACCAACATTTTCATATTTGTCTGAAAGACAACAATAAATAGCTTACAAATTTAAACAAAAACGTACAGAATACAGTTTCTAACCATAACCAAAATAATCATATCGCTTCAGTTGGAACTCAGGACAACTTTCTTCATCAACAGCAACAGATTCGACAGCATCGGCTTGTAAACCAGGAGATTAAACTTTCAGCCTTTTAAATTTATTGTCCTTCCAATGAATTGTTTTTTTTTTTTGATAAAAAAAGAATATTCATCACTCTAAGAAAGAGATTATCTCAGTCAAGCTTACCTCTTCATCCCGTACAAAGTAAACTTCATCAGCACTTTCACCCTCATGAACAACATACTCTCCAGGATCTACAACCAAACACATTAACAAACGAAAAGTTGTTGCTAACCCCTCTCAGTAAAGAAAATTCCAAAAAGGGCGAGGATGGAACTAGATGCAGGGGTTATGGGGTTGCCAGTCCGCCCAATTTTTTTTAAAAAATTTATTAATTGATTTGTATAAAAATATAAATACAATTCAAAACGCACCAATAAAATTCAAAGATTCATGAGATAGTACTTTAAAAACTATCTCATAAAATGAGAATAAAGGTATAAGTTTATTACTAAGGCAATACATTATACAAACATCCACATTATATATATTTTTTCCTAATAAAAGTTAAAGTATTCAATATTTTATAAGAATATTTCATTAATCTTTATACAATCTCATATGAAAAATAATATCTAACGACTAAAACTGAACATGATAAAAATTCCAAAAGAGAAATTGAATCAAGAACCTTCATTGTGGTATCAGTTTAGTCCTTTGTTAGTTAGCATGAAAATTTTCACTTCCATTATTCTTTATTTATTATTTTCTTTTACCCAAAAAAATCCAGTCCCATTTACGTATTATCATAACTTGGTACTGAAATGAACAAACTGTGTGTTTTTTTTTTTTTTTTATAGGTAAAAATAATAGTATTGAAAAGGAAGTACGCAGTACCAAAAAAGTAACGCGGCCAGGGGCAGAGCCACATAGTGGCTTGGGGGGGCCGTGGCTCATGCAAAAAAAAAAAAAAAAAAAAAAAAAAAAAAAAATTCCCATTAGACTATGAAGAAAAAATAAATGGGCCCCCCCAACATTAGACAGCCGGCCCCTCTACCCATTTCTCACCTATTCTCCCAGCCCACTCCCAGCCAATGGCGACCACGTACAGGTCTGAGTGTTCCCAGGAACACCCCAACCTGAAAAAATTTTTTTAAAAAAATTTATATTTAAGCTAAATCAGGAACACCCTCAAATTAAAAAAAAAAAAAAATCATCTGTTCTACTTTCAAGCAAAAAAAAAAAAAAAAAAAGCCCAAAAAAAAATTTGAACTAAAATCTGAAAAAAAAAAAAAAAAAATTGTAACAGAGCCAAGCCCACGCGAGCCCAATAGATTACAGAGGTAGCTCGCTCAAGGAAAGCCCACGGATTCTCAACCACAAAAAAAAAAAAAAAAAAAAAAAAAAAAAAAAAAAAAAAAACAATACAGAGAATCAGAAATCAAACCCATCACGTCGCTGGCACAGAAATCCAAACCCCAATACTGTCTATACAGAGCAAAAGCAAAACAAACTCCAGCAAACCAAATACAGAGGTGTTTATAAAAAAAAAAAAAAAAAACCCCCAATACAGAGCAAACCAAAACCAAACTCCAGCAAACCAAACCCACGGTCTCGTCTCCATCGTCGTCGCCGCAGCTCGCTCGTCATTGTCTTCGTCGCTCTGCCTCTGCTCCAGTGCTCGGTGCTCCCTCCGACCCTCCCTCAAGGTATTTCTCTCTTTTTCTCTCTGACTCTCTTTCGGTCTCTCTCTCTTTATCTCACTGAAATGAAAAAATGAAATGAAATTTTCGCAGATCGTAGATCGGAGATCCCAGATCGCTCTGCCTCTGCTCCGGTGCTTGGTGCTCCCTCCGGCCCTCCCTCAAGGTTTTTCTCTCTGACCCTCTCTCAGTCTCCCTCTCTTTATCTCACTAAAATGAAATTTATGAATGAGTCTCTCTCTTTATTCTTTAATAGCCTATCTCAGTAAGTCTCTCTCTCTTTTGAACTGTGAGTCTCTGATTGGCTAGCCATTTTGCTTTTTTCTTGTTTTTGTCTTTTTGAATTTGGCTTTATCTTATCCGTTGGTGTTGGTGAGATATTGATTGTCATTTAGTGTAATTTTCTTATTGCAACTAGCTATTGTGATTGGGGTGCATGTTGTGCTTGTCTGTTGTCTGTTGAGTGGGGTGGGGAGGGGGTAGATGGGCTCATAGGCTCATGGGACCGGGGAAACAATAATTAAAGCAATGTAATGTGTAGCACATTACACTGCTTTAATTATTGTGCTGCACATGGAATGTATAATGTTCAGCTCTTTTAGTGTAATATGTACAAGGGGCTAAACAATATAACAAATTAAAGTAGTATAATTAATGACAAATAAATTAAAGCAATATAGTTTATTGT
Organism: Quercus glauca; assembly: GCA_023736055.1. NCBI lineage: Eukaryota > Viridiplantae > Streptophyta > Magnoliopsida > Fagales > Fagaceae > Quercus > Quercus glauca. Next base: position 21,315,928 of record CM043319.1, on the reverse strand, counting down.
TACGCTAAACAACAATAATTAAAACTATATAATTAAATTAACCAATACATTATAAAAAACAAATTAATTAAATTATTTTTGTTTTTGTTTGAGGGGTTATTATTAATTAAAGTTGTATTAAAAATGGGTTGACTGTTTAAATTATAATGGAAATTTGTGGCTATAGAAACAAATGTTAATACTTCAATGTCCGATGAACACCCCTCCAAATGTCCAAAACTTCAATTTGAAGAGATAGATCGTGATCCAGGATCACGTAAACAATTATGTGAATTCCCTATCAACAAACAAGATGAAATCCAACAAGTTTATCTCAAAGAAGGTCCATATCAACATAAAAATATAGACTATCCATACAATGATGATACTCATCGTCGTCGATTTCAACCTTCATGGTTTGAATCACATAAGGATTGCAGGGAATTTCACTATAGAGATGATAATGGATGAATTTTATTCCATAAAAAATCGTCGTTAGGCATGATTTGATCCGGTTGATGACCCGACCTAACCTGAACAATGTTGCGTGGTTTTTAATGGGAGATTTACTGAGGCTTAGTCTATGGAGCAGAGGCTTGGGCCGACAAAAATTTTTTGGCCCGTTTTGTAGCCCATTGTGAATCCTGTGCGTAGGATATAAAAGCTGTTTTTTTTGTGATTAGGGTTTTGTCTTGTTGTTGTTTTTGAGAAAGAAAAACATTGTAGCCACACATTGTAATTTTCTTTGATAATAGTGAAATCCCTGCAACTCCATGGACGTAGGCAAATTGCCGAACCACGTAAATAATGTCTTGTGCGTGTGATTATTTTTCTTTTGGCGTTTTGTTTTCTCTATTTTTTTGTTTCTGTTAAGAATGCTATAAGCATATGGATAATGATTGTTGTATTGAGATTTAGTTAGTTAGTTAATTACAATTCCAATCATGTTAATCACATTTAACACATGTTGGAATTATTATTGCACATGGGGAATAATAGAACCTATAGGATGAGTTAGTTAGGATTTGAGCACATGTAGCTCATTTAACTTGTGGTTTAATTCATAGAGCACATGTTGAATTAATTAGCCAATTATCTTGAGCCATATGGACCAATGACATTAGAGCTAGTCTCATATAATTACATAATTGTAATTCAACATTAGATATGAATGGAAGTATAAACCAATTTCTTAGTGCATTAGTGCATCTCTCTCTCTCTCTCTCTCTCTCTCTCTCTTTTAATCTTTCTATTTCTCTATGAAGGGTGACTACCTCAAATTAAGTCAATTTCCCTACAATCCCTATCCATTTTCCTATAATTCCCATCAATCTCCATTAGGAACCATTGGGTTCCTAACAAGTGGTATCAGAGCCGTTGATCTTAAGACGGGTGAATATGATCGACAAGAAATCTTGAAAATGGTGAATGAAGTTTTAGAAAAGGTTAAGGCCTTGATAGAATCTAACGAGGCTATTTCAATGAAATTCAAGGCCTTGGCTGAATCTAAAAAGGCCATGAATGAAGAGCTCTCAAGATTGCAAGAGGATCTTGAGAACATGACGGAAGAGGACTTACAATCTCTTGATTCAATGGAATTCAAAAAACAAATCAAATTCCAAGAATCTACTATTGTTGTTGTAAGCCAGGATGTTAATTTTTGTATCAAAGGGGATGATGATATACATGAAGACACAACCCTTGAAGTTTAGTCCAAAGAACCAACAAAGAAGAAGATGATGATTTTCCAAGAACCAATTCTTGATGCACCAATGGAGGCTTCCATTCAAGAGTCTATGATTCAAGAATTGGTAATCCAAGTGTCGATGATCCAAGAATCCATGATACAATTTCCAACAATTTTAATGGTTCTAGAATCAAATGAAGTTTTGAGGATACAAGAACATTCCAAGGTTCAAAGAACCAATGAGACCTTGAAGATTGAAGAACCATTGAAGGCTCAAGAATTTGAGCAAAGTTTGAAGATCTACGAAGAAGAAACCTTCATGTGCACGAGACCGCTTTTCAAAAAGAAATGCATGAATATGGTGATCAAAATGTCACTACAGTATTGGTCCATTGGAAGATCTCCTTTGATGAAGATGCTATTTCACAACACCGTGTGGGCAAGGTGTTTTCAAGGGAAGGGAAATGTTAGGAATGCTATAAGCATATGGATAATGATTGTTGTATTGAGATTTAGTTAGTTAATTAATTACAATTCCAATCATGTTAATCACATTTAGCACGTGTTGGAATTATTAATGCACATGGAGAATAATAGAACCTATAGGATGAGTTAGTTAGGATTTGAGCACATATAGCTCATTTAACATGTGGTTTAATTCATAGAGCACATGTTGAATTAATTAGCCAATTATCTTGAGCCATGTGGACCAATGACATTAGAGCTAGTCTCATATAAATACATAATTATAATTCAACATTATATATGAATGGAAGTATAAACCAATTTCTTAGTGTATTAGTGCATCTCTCTCTCTCTCTCTCTCTTTTAATCTCTCTATTTCTCTATGGAGGGTGACTACCTCGAATTAAGTCAATTTCCCTACAATCCCTATCCATTTTCCTATAATTCCCATCAATCTCCATTAGGAACCACCGGGTTCCTTACAGTTTCTCACAAGTTTGGAATTTCGGTTGAATTCCTAACATGTTCAAGTATATTATGATATATGAAAGTTGATAATTTTGTATCTAATAGACTTAAGAATTATATTTAGTGTATCTCTGTTACAACCCAGCCCCCCCAAGTATTTCTTCCTGGCTACGCCCCTGAACGCGGCTATAGCTCTTGAAAACGTGGCTATAGGACGATTTGGCCTATAGCCGTGTTTTTTTAGCCTCATTATCGGCTTATAGCTGCGTTTTTTAGCCTCATTTCCAGCCGTGACCTAAAACCCACAACCCATAACCCACAAATATAGGCCAGACCAATGGCTGCATCTTTAGAAACGCGGCTATAACCCTTTTTTGAATTTAGCTATAGTCGCATTTTAAAACGCGGCTATAGTTTTTTTAATATTTTTTTTCCTCTGGCCAATGGCTCAGCCCCATAGACCTTTGGAGCCACTGCTGCATTAGATACTTTCTAACCAAACTTGTAAGAAAAGTTCAATTCACCTTGGGGTTTTCCTGAGGGCTTTCTCACCTGGTAAGACACAAACTTCATGGACTTGTCTCTTGTAGAGTTGATTTTTTATTCTTATAACTAAGAGTATTAAGAAAAAGGTTTTTAAAAACACCATTACTTATCAAGTGTTAGAATTGTTAATTATACAATATAGAACAAATTCTCAAACAGTTATAAGATGGGTATCTAATACATTTTAATAAAGCTTGTATGAACTTCTCAGCTTGACAATTAATCAAAAAAAGTACCTTGGCGTCAAATTCAATGGATGCCATATATGTATCTCTATATGTAAATCCTGTAAAACTGGGGAAAAAAAGAATGAGGCTCAGCCCCTCTAACTGGGCAAAGTTGAAAAATAGATAAGCTCCCGAAAAAAAAAAAAAACATAATAAAAAACCACATTTTCAAACTCCCCAACTTCATGAGGCTTAGGCCCTCTAACTGCCTACAGTCAAATACATCACAAATTGAAAAAGGAAGCTAAGGGAGCTTACTGAACAATCCAAACCAAATTTAAGGTGCAAGTCCATAAAGAACAAAATTTGAGACAAAAAAACACAAGCCAATATATCTAAAACCAAAGAACTTACTGTGCAATTTCCTCAATGGGTATGTTTTCCTACACTCACAAAGAAAGGTAATATACCTGGGGCCTTTTATGTAATCTAAGTAAAGAGATTTTGAGATGGTTATAGAAACAAACCAGTGATTATTGATTGTAATTATGCCAAATGGAATATTATGCAACCCCAACTCCTTGTACAAAATTAATTTATCCTTATGAACTCAAAATCAACCCAAAGAAAGGATAGTAACAAAATACCGTTACCTCATGGCCACAGTATACTCGAGTTGGCTTTGGCAATGAACCCAATGTTACACATAGCGATTGATACATCTGCTCTGGTGTTCCCTCAAAAAATTTCCCACAACCAGCAATAAACTACACACACAAACAATAAAAAATAAATTAATTAACTAAAAAAAGTGACCACTATTAGTTACCTAACTAATACCATAAAATTAAAAATGAAAGCTACAAATTTAGTCAAAAAAAGAAGACAAATTTTCACTGGCCAAGAGCTTGCCAAGAAAATGCCATAATTTAGGGAATAACTTCTTCAAACAGTCTTATGTTATTTCATATTCATAGATACAACATTCACTTCATAATGCATGACAAGAAACATGGAGTCTTCACAAATAGATTTCCTGACCCCATTAATCATACAAGAATACATATTTGACATCAAGATTAGACTCAACTTCTACTTAAAATTGAAACCTAAAACAAATTCTAGGATCAAAATTTTCGGAATCTCATAACATAAGATCAGTACCCAAATAAAGAAACAAATGGATTATTTACACATGAGAAAACAAATGGATTATTTTCAATCTCTCTATTAATTCACTTGTAGAAAGTTTTGTAGACAAACTTCGTAAAAAAATCTGACATAGAACAATGGTTCTGGGAATTTAATTAAATAAAACTGTATCTCACCAAAATTCAGTCTATCTCTTAAAAGAAAGAAAATACTCTTTAATAAACAAACATAAGTTGTCAAGACTTGCTATGAAAATTTCTCTATACTTTTTTTCATATAAAAAAAAAAATCAGCCACCCCATTATCTTATGCCACTTTGTTGATTACTAAAAATATTTTTTTTAAAGATTGAAAATAAACAACTTTCGAGGGAAAGAACTATCAAATTTTAATGTGGTTAAGCATTAGAACACAATAGGGGAAAATAGGACAAAATAAGGATCTGAAATATTATAGACAAAATGAGGATCTAAACTATTGTAGACAAATATTATAAAAGAGTTTCTAGTCCTCTTGCCTACCGAAATTTTGTACGTGAAATTAACATTCTAGAATGTGCATCACTTTCTTCTACCTTAAAGCATAAACTTGTAAACAAAACTAATATAAATAAATATGTTTAGATCCCACTGGAAGGAAAAGGAAAAATTATACCTTCTAGATGCAAGCCTTGTCTTAAGAGATCTCTGAAATTAACTTTTCTTGAAGCTTCAAGCAAAGCTTAACACCAACGTAGAAAACATAAATAGTCATAATTTCCATGGGTCAAATAATTTGTTTAAGCATTACAAAACAACAATTGATTTAACAAAAAGGGTTAAAGTATGGATCTAAAATATTGTAGAAATAAGAGGAGTTTCCAGTTGTCTGGTCTACCAAAGTTTTGAACCATAACTTTGAAAGGGATAGATGTTTGGCTGAAAATGGCCTCTCTTGGTGCAATTAGAGGAGCCTAGAAAATTGGACTAATGGTAAGCGGTGGACTATCATAGAGCATTGTAGCATGGCCACATTAATTTATGCAATAATATTTTTTTTTAATAGTATAAACACAAAAGAAAAAAATGTAGGATTTCTTGTGAGAGCTCACAAGCCAATAAAGGTGAACCTCCTTCAACACCATTCTCGCATTTCACTTCCTCTCAAACTTGACTTCTACTTCCACTTCCACAACCAATATTATCTCACTGATCACTCAGAACTATCATAGTTTTGGTAGTTTTAAACTTCAAGTCACTTTGCTTCTCTTTTTCTCTTTACTGTCATAACTTTGTTTTGTTTTTATTGATCACTTCTGAGTACTTGGGATTATAGTTTCTAAAGAACTTACATGGTTTAGGTGCTAAGAACTTAGCGTTTATCATATGCTTCCTTGATTTAGATTTAGCTTTTCTTCAGAAACTTGCTTTAAATGTTGCTTTAATTATACTGGAAAAAGTTATATATATTATCTCAGTTCTTTCAAAATGAAGCACAAGAATGCCTTCATTCTGTTCCATTAACACAGTAGTAAACTAATTGGAAAAGCCATTCTGAAGCTTCCATAGACATAAAACCCTATATATTAATTCAATTGACATCTGTAAGGTACAAAGTATGTGTTCTTAGATGAATTAATTAGTATCAATATGAGGAGCATATAGGTTCTGATACATAAAATCTATTAATAGTTGCCTAAACCATTCTTTGTTCTTAAAGGGAGCAAATATGATAAAGAAATTGGACTTGAATAAAACAGGACACGTAATTTTTAAAAATCAATTAAATCTCTGAATCAATTTCAATGCTGCATTACACATCACTAAAACTATCAAAGGCCATAGTCCAAGGACGCCCCACGATACCCATTATTGCTTAGAATGCAAGTGTCCAAATATCAGTCCAGGTACACAATTTGCAGAATATATAATTAGAAAATATTATATCCACAATATACTCCCCAAAAAGCAAAACTTGGCAAGGACATATTAGAAAATCTTGTACCATAAAAATAACGTACTATAGTCTTTTAGCAAAATTTATTTCAAGTGGGGTCGTTATCTCAAACTCAAATTGTAGCCTATGCTTTTTTTTCTTACCTACTCCACACCCTCATTTAAAAAATAATAATAACCCAAACCCCACCTATCATTGAACCAACAGGGCCTACTTTCATTTTTCATTGCATAATTGGCCTCCAAAACTCTTTTCAGACAAAGGATTAAGGACAAGTGTGATTTTAAAGAAGACACAAATATCTCACACACACACACACACAGCCCTGGAAGTGAAAATTCAATTAAAATTTTTAAGAGCATAAATTAGTTGAAGTTTAGACAGATAATAAGTCAAGTCCCAAAACTACAGGAAAAGTAGATACCTTCTCATAAAGACGTTGGCCACGCTCCCTTGATGGAGGAGCAGACATTTTATCCATTTGTACAAGCATCATCCATTTAACATGCTCTTGTAATTCCAAAAGGCATTAATCTGTAAATTTTTACATGCACATAATCATCAACTTGAAGACAAACAAGAAAACAATTCACCTTTTCAATAAAGAGATGCAGAGGAAAGAGAAGAATAACAGTGCATTCCCAAGTGAAACAATCCACATCAAATCAATTGTGTAAAAAAAGTTTATAACTAGCCAACAACATCAATAACAAACAAAATCAAATTTTAACCAATTCCTCATTTAAAGATACTTGAGCACATGCACAAATTTTCACTAACCTATTCAATGTAATATCAGTAACCAAGGGAAATTCAAGAAAACATACACTCACCCAATCACATAGATATCAGCTGGCTCATCGATATCTAGCCAATCATCAATATCTAGGTTGTCAGGTGGAAGTTTCCCTCCAACATTCCAACTCCCAACACATTCTAGGACAAAAAAAAGGACCAGAAATTAGAATAATTGGCTAACTCAGACCGATAGACCATCACTTTTACACTTGCACAAATCAATCTAACTAACTGTTAGATTAAGTGTACCATACCTGAGTTCCTCTGAGTTTATATACTGTGCCCTAAAAGTCTCTGATTTTCTTCTTCTTAACCTTGGAAGAGCATCTGAGATCCAAAAAAAATATATATTGTACAACATAATAAAGTAGTATAATACATACTTATCAAAAAAATAAATAGTATGTTAAAATTTGTATTAACACAAACAAAAATATAAAAAATTAAATAAGGCAGAGAAGACAATATTAGAACTGAAATTATACATGATATATAAGACTACATTTTTTTTACAGTGAGCCACTAACCTAAACTAAAAAAAAAAAAAAATTATATATAAATATACTGGAAAATAGCAGAAATTAAACAATTTACTTATGAATTATATGCATCTGAAACAACTCATTACCCCAAAAGAAGATGAAAGTAATTTTTAACTTGCTCATATCTAATACTACAGGATGATTCCATTATCATGTGGGGGCCAAATTCTCTACCCTCTCCCCAAATATAACAACTCAATCTAATATCTCCAGATATTTGCATTTACTAGAATGAGCAGGAAGAGGACCATGACGGCCAATCTCAAGATTCATCCAGATAAGGCCTGCCATAGTATGAAGCATTCTCCAACTTGTTAATTAGAAAAAATGCTAATACACCTAATTTCAGTAACATAACTTAATACAGCTACCATCTTATTCATACTTAAGAACTAAACAAAACAAATACAACAAGCACAGTTGACTAATTACATCAAGCAATCTTCTCTTTAAATTTCAAATCACTACATTCCATTTGGCCAGCATAGGAGACCCAATTTCCAATGCCACTATTTTGACTGATTCAACCCAATTCCACTTGAAAAATCAAATTTCTAAAATTCCAAAAGATAAGAAATTCTAGTCAAATCCAACTGTGCTCAATTCACTGTGCTCAATTTAAAATGTGATGAATCATCTTAATTCAAATTTACGTGCAAGACTTCATTGATGAAGTTGATCATTGAAACTCATATCAGGGGAGGCATGATTAGCAAGAGGTGTCCTATCACTTACATTAATTGAGTGACCTACCACTTGTATTTTTTTTTACATTAATACCATGATCCTATATGGCAAAGAATATTCTATATCTGTGTTACCTTAGGCACTCCTGCATACACATCAGAACCTTGTGGATGATTGATGATAATCCCAGGCCTTGGATTCAACTCGTTGTTGGCTATGTCATCATACATAAAAACCACTATGTTTTCCTCCTTCAGCCCATCTTCCTTCAGCAACTGATACGCATGACATATATCCGCCTATACATGAACTCAAAAATAACAACTCAATAACTATATATAAAAATTAATAAACCATAACAAAACTACATTACAAACAAATAGCTCTTGGTAACCCAAAATAATTTTCATCTGTTATACTAAAATTGACCATGTTATATCTTGAACAAGTGACCATAAGAGAAAGAAAAATACCTGGTGCCCTGTAATTTCCATAACCGGATGAACCAGCAACAAGAACAGCCCATCTAGTGCCAACTTGTCCATCAACATCTTCTGCCTCATCCTTCTCCGTGGGCATTCGAATCCCTGACTCCCATCAGTTTAGCCTTGAAGCTCTGCCACCTCCTATAACTTCAAAGCCCAGTAATACCAATGTCAACAGAGTAGGAGGGCTCATGAGACACACAGAGTGTCGACGCACCGTCATGGAAATGAACTGGTTTAGAAAAATCTATGGACAGAGAGTGAGAGAGAGAGAGAGGAAATGAAAGCAGGTAAGGCAACAAAGCTATGAGGAGAGGAAATTATAAATAAGAGGGAACTAAAGCGGTGAGAGTTGCCATGCAGACTAGGAGACTGACGCGTGGAAGCGTAGGTCCCAAAAAAATACAAGCATCCTTTATTAGTGGTCTTTTATAAGTTAATAGAATTACTGTCAGTAAAACCCGATACAAAAGATCACTAATAAAGGATGCTTGTATTTTTTTTTTTTTTTTTTTGAGAAACAATAAAGGATGCTTGTATTTGAGAAGACGTGCACTCCACATTTTCAAAAATATGTTGATTCTATTCCCTTCATATAGTCCACATCAAACATAAATGGATAAGATTCCAGATATCCAAATTTGGCCCGTGACATCGCCATTCTGTGTTTTTATTGTTTAGTAGCTAAGAAAACTAACTAATAATCTATATATATATATATAATAGGTGAAGTTAAGAGAAACTCAAATTTGAATTCCAAATTAGAGTTTCAATTTTATATCATGTCTCCTAAATTATTTATTTTTAAAAAGTTTTATTTCTTAATTTTAGAATCAAATATAGGACCACATCATAAATATGTTAGGATTAGTGCCCTTAAATTCTATTGAATAATGCTATGTATGATATTAAGTGTGACATTGTGTTAGACATTATGTATGACTTAATATTATGTTTAATAAATTTGTTTTATTATTATCTGAAATAATGGTAACATGAATATTTGGACATTATCATATAGTCCATGAGATGCATAGTATGTGATTTATGTGACGAGTCACAGAAGATATAAATCACAAGTTCTTTGTAAACTCAGAATTATAGTTCGTAGTCGGTGATGAAATTGGGCATTTCATCTGCGAAGACTATAACATATCAACTACGATGATTTGTCTTGATCATGGAAGTGGAGACTTCTAGTTGATGTGTTAATATGCTTTAAGAGTTAAGGCATATTGAACTGGGCCATGAGATTTATTATTTGCCTAAGACTGTCAAATGAATAATAAATCTCATGACTTGTATTTGCATGAACTCTTAATCTTGAGAGAATAATGGACCTGATCATAAGGTGTAGGTTGCTTTGATATATCAGGAGTGAGATCTATAGTAATGGTCAAAACCTCAGTATGTTGGGCAGCCACATTAAGTGTTGATGGAACATGTATTCTCAAGATGGAATTCATAGTCTCTTAACGGAGATATAAAATATTCTCTTGAGATAAGTTTAATGGGTTTGTTATTCAGAAAGTTAGGCCTAACCACTTTAGTAAGTAGTTACTAAAGTATATATTTGTGGAATAGGATTTCATAAATATATAATGAATAACATTAAAGGATTAAACCGGGTACTCAAGGATCAAGATGTAGTAATTTACAAAGTGGCAGTCTATATTAATAACTTTGTATTACTACGAATATTTTATGAAGGGGTTGCATGTATAATAAAGTCTTTGGATATAATATATAGATAAGACCTAGAGTGCAACTATATTTATATAGTGGTATTAAATATAGTTAATGGTAACTTTAGACTTGTCAAGAGTTGACAGAAAAGCCCAAGGCCCATTGGAGCTAGTGTCTTATTGGTCCCTTTTGGTCCCACTCCAAGCCACACATTTAAGCCCAATTGGTAAGGCCCAAAAGGCCAGCCCAATTAGATATATTGGTTAGATACAAAGGGAAAAACGTACAGAAACATATTGGTAAAAAAAAAAAACATCATAGCAATGGTGTGGAAGTGAATTTTTGGTACTCACTAGTCATCCCTTTGTTACCAATTTGAGAGACCACACATCTTGGGCGATTAGTGGAATTGGAGTGAAGATTAAGAGTATTCCCAAGTGCTTCAATCTTCGGTTTTGTAATTCACCGCTTCAAGGTACGATCTCTTGTTCCCATAATTCTGAAATTTACTTTACACATGTTATCAATATTGAATGAAGTAGATCCGTTCAAAACTTTTTTTCCGCTGCACTCATATTTAATTCCATCAAATGGTATCAGAGCGGTCTTCAATTTCGTATTGTTTAACATGTTTGTGAGTTTTAGAATTGGAGAAGATAGTTTCATATTGTTAGAAGATTAAGTTTTTAATTTTCTGCATGTTGTTGAAACTATGATTTGATGAAAACTGAAATTGATGTTATGATGTTGTTTAATTTTAAATTTAAGTATGTTAAATTCAATCTTAAGGCTATAACATCAATAGAATTCAGTTTTGACATTGATCTCTATCTATCATGTTCGTTTTCAAGATGTTTGTTCATGAAAATCCATAGAAAACTGCCTTAGAAAATTTCTGGAAATTTGAGATTCGCGATTTTCGATCGATCGAAAATCACTTTCGATCGATCGAAAGAGACAGTGATCAGACGCTTTAGAACGATAGTTTTTCGATTGCTAGTCGATCGATCGAATCTGTTTTTCGATCGATCGAAAGGCAATCGAGTATCAATCGAAAGTGTCAGATGATCAAGTTCAAATTTCTTGATTTTTTCGATCGATCGAGGGGCACTTTCGATCGATCGAAAGAAAGAAAATTAGAATTTTTTCTAAGTGTTTTCACATGTAAAAGAGTAAGACAATGTGTAATAAGATTATGCATGTTTTAAATTAAAAAACTTTATTTTAAAATATCTAGTGGGAGAGAGATACAAGGGTTGGATCTCATGGCCTTCATTATCGGTTCATAGTAGTGTGGGGTAAGCACCTCGTCTTGGCGTATATGCCTCGCGATCCCAAAGGAGGGTGTTTACTTCATAGTACTACAAGATTGAACTTACCCGTTTAAAGTAGTGTGGACAAGCACCTCGTCTTGGCGTATATGCCTCGCGATCCCAAAGGAGGGTGTTTTGATCCATGGTACTACAAGTTTAAACACTACAAAGGGAGATGAAATGTGGCTACACATGATTCTTGATAATGGTTTACACTAGACTAAGTGTAATGTTAACCTCCCAAAGGAGCTATGTCATTATTACTTAGAGGCTAAAGTTGATACGGCATATTATTAGTGTTTGATAAGAGTTATCATGATAGCGCTAATAATGAGAAAAGTTCTCAACCAATTAATATGTTTATAATATACTTGCTACCAAGGAATTATAAACATGGATTGGGTTGTCGTTGCATATATTATATTATGGTTTTATTAAGGTTCCATACTATATGTTTATATGCTAAATTGATAATGTCCAGTTTATTCATTATATTCATGTTTATTGTTTTCAGATTTTGAACATGGCATCTTTTAGCCCACTTGTAGCTATTCTTAATCAAAACAAACTGACTGGATCCAACTATGTTGACTGGAAAAGAAACTTGGACATAGTTCTCACTGCTGAAGAACATAAGTATGTTCTTACTAAACCATGTCCTAACTTTCCTTCATTAGATGCTCCTCTTGAGGAAAAACAACGATATGATCGTTGGCAGAAATCTAATGGAATGGCCAAGTGCTACATCCTAGCATCTATCTCAAATGTTCTACAGCATCAAATGCAGGATGTAGAACTAGCTTCAGATATTATGTTAAGTCTGAAGGAGATGTTTGGTGAGCAAGGCCGTTCTGCAAGGCAAGAAACCATGAGGCAAATTTATAATACTAGAATGGCTGAAGGAAGTTCAGTGAGAGAGCATTGTCTTACAATGATCTCTAATCTGAACACATTGGAAGTTTTAGGTGCCGATATAGATGGAGAATCCCAAGTGGATATGATACTCCAGTCGCTACCAGAATCATTCAAGGAATTCAAACTGAACTATAATATGAATAAAAAGATTTATACCTTGTCTGAATTAATGAATGAATTGGTAGCGGCAGAAGGCATTCTTGGTACTTCCAATGTTGAAGCCAATGTTGGTGAAGCTTCTACTTCTCAACCTAAGTCGAAAGGCAAGGGTAAGAAGAAGAAGAAGAAGGACTTCACCAAACAAGAGGGTAAACAAATTGCCTTAGGGGTTACTGATAAAGGAAAGAAGATCAAAGGAAAGTGTTTCCATTGTGGTAAGAAAGGACATTGGAAGAGGAATTGTCCAGTATTCAAGGCTGCCAAGAATAAAGGTATGAATGATACATTCCTTCTTGAAATATGTTTGGTACAGAATCCCACGGATTCCTGGTGTGTGGATTCAGGTTGTACTAATCATATCTGCAATTCTTTGCAGGGGTTTCAGGAGACCAGAAAGCTTAAAGAAGGGGAGTTGTTTCTTACTTTGGCTGATGGGAGCAGGATTCCAATTGTAGCTGTTGGTGTTTATAGTTTATGTTTTCAATCTAGAGTTTTAATATTAGAAGACTGTTTGTATGTACCTAATGTACGTAGGAATTTAATTTCTGCTACTTACTTAGGTAAACAAGGATATTGTGTTATCCTAAAAGACAATGTTGTAATAAAGAAGGATAAATTGTTTATCTGTTATGGCAATATTGTGAATGGTCTTTATATTTTAACTCCTGATAAGCATAAATTATATAATTCTGAATTAGATGCTAACTCTCATGTAAAATCATTAAAGAGAAAGTTTCCTTCTACTAATGATGCATATCTTTGGCACTTGCGTTTAGGTCATATTAATTCAAACAGAATTCAAAGACTGATCAAAGATGGACTCTTAGGGCCCATGGACTTTGATGAATTTCCAGTTTGTGAATCTTGTTTGGAAGGTAAAATGACCAAACGACCTTTTAATACAAAAGGTAGAAGAGCCCAAGAATTGCTAGAATTAGTTCATACGGATGTATGTGGTCCTATGTCAACCCAAGCAAAAGGAGGTTATGAGTACTTCATCACTTTTACTGATGATTACTCAAGATATGGTTATGTGTACCTAATGAGACGGAAGTCCGAAGCCTTTGAAAAGTTCAAAGAGTTTAGGGCTGAAGTTGAGAATCAATTAGGTAAACACATAAAGGCCATTCGATCTGATCGAGGTGGTGAATACCTTCTTGGGGATTTCAAGGACTACTTAATTCGAAATGGAATTGTATCCCAATTGACTGCACCTAGAACTCCTCAACAAAATGGTGTAGCAGAAAGAAGGAATAGGACTCTTTTGGAAATGGTTAGGTCCATGATGAGTTATTCAACTTTATCAGTTTCTTTTTGGGGTTATGCACTAAAAACAGCTATGCATGTTTTAAATTTAGTTCCTACAAAATCTGTTCCCAACACACCTAAGGAATTGTGGAGTGGGTGCAAACCTAGTATGAAATATCTCCACATTTGGGGATGTCCAGCACATGTGTTGAAAGGGAAGTCTGATAAGTTGGAAGCTAAAATAGAAGTATGCATGTTTTTAGGGTATTCAAAAGAAACAAAGGGTTATTTATTCTATAATCATAAGGAGAACAAAGTGTTTGTTAGTACCCATGCCAAATTTTTGGAAGATGATTATGTGAATAATTTTAATCCTAAAAGTAAAGTTGTTTTGGCTGAAATAGATGAATCTGTAAATGAACAACCAATAGATGAAACTAGGGATGATGTGGCTGTATTAGATACACCACAAGATACTACTAATGAGATGTCTAGTACACAAGTGCCTCGTCGTAGTGGGAGAATTGTTCGGCCTCCTATAAGATTCATAGGTTTGGGAGAAACTTATGAAGCTATCTCAGAAGAGGTTGAATCGGATCCCTACACATATGATGAAGCAATGAATGATATAGATGCACATCATTGGGTCCAAGCTATGAAATCTGAATTAGATTCCATGTATTCCAATCAAGTTTGGAATCTTGTAGAGGCGCCTAACGGCATTAAACCTGTTGGTTGCAAATGGGTTTACAAGAGAAAGAGAGGGATAGATGGAAAGGTTGAAACCTTTAAAGCAAGGCTAGTGGCGAAAGGGTATACTCAAAAAGAAGGTATTGATTATGATGAAACCTTTTCTCCAGTAGCAATGCTTAAATCTATCAGAATTCTCTTATCCATTGCTGCTCATTTTGATTATGAGATTTGGCAAATGGATGTCAAGACTGCATTTCTTAATGGCAATCTTGAAGAGGAAATCTATATGATGCAACCGGAAGGTTTCATAGCAAAGAACCAAGAGCATTTGGTATGCAAGTTGCAAAGGTCCATTTATGGACTTAAGCAAGCATCTAGGTCATGGAACATCAGATTTGATCAAGCAATCAAGACATTTGGTTTTGAACAAAATCTTGATGAACCATGTGTGTACAAAAGACATCAAGATAAAGTAGTAATGTTCCTAGTGCTTTATGTTGATGATATTCTACTCATTGGAAATGATGTAGGGGTAATGTCATCTGTAAAGGTTTGGTTGTCAAGCCAATTTGATATGAAGGACTTGGGTGAGGCTAACTTTATTCTAGGGATTAAGCTTTGGCGAGATCGCAAGAATAAGATGTTAGGCTTATCACAAGCTGGATACATAGATAAGGTTCTAGAACGTTTTAGCATGCAAAACTCCAAGAAAGGATTACTTTCTTTCAGACATGGAGTTCCTCTGTCTGATGACCAAAGGCCTAAGACTCAAGAGAAAGTAGATATGATGAGACAAGTTCCTTATGCTTCTGCAGTAGGAAGTCTCATGTATGCCATGCTTTGTACTAGACCAGATATCTGCTATTCAGTTGGCATGGTCAGCCGATATCAATCAAATCCAGGACCAAAACATTGGCAAGCTGTAAAGCATATTCTCAAGTATCTACGGAGAACGAGAGATTATATGCTTGTCTACCGTTGTGAGGATTTGATTCCCATTGGCTATACAGATTCAGATTTTCAATCGGATCTAGATTTCAGAAAATCCACTTCAGGATGTGTTTTCACCTTGGGAGGTGGAGCCATTAGTTGGCGGAATATTAAGCAATCCTGTATTGCAGACTCCACCATGGAAGCAGAATATGTTGCTGCTTGTGAAGCAGCAAAGGAAGCTGTATGGCTCAAGAAATTCCTCTCTGACCTTGGTGTAATAAGAATGGAGCAAGTTCCAATCACATTGTTTTGTGATAACAGTGGAGCAGTTGCACAATCTAAAGATCCAAGGAATCATAAGAAAGGAAAGCACATTGAGAGGAAGTACCATATCATTCGAGATATTGTTGCTCGTGGAGATGTGGTGGTAGCAAAGATTGAAAGTGCAAACAATCTAGCAGATCCATTTACCAAAGCCTTGCCTCAAAGGACTTTCGAGTCACATTTGGAAGGAATGGGAGTTAGATTAGTGCACAATAGTCTTTAGGGCAGGTGGGAGATTGTTAGGATTAGTGCCCTTAAATCCTATTGAATGATGCTATGTATGATATTAAGTGTGACATTGTGTTAGACATTATGTATGACTTAATATTATGTTTAATAAATTTGTTTTATTATTATCTGAAATAATGGTAACATGAATATTTGGACATTATCATATAGTCCATGAGATGCATAGTATATGATTTATGTGAAGAGTCACAGAAGATATAAATCACAAGTTCTTTGTAAACTCAGAATTATAGTTCGTAGTCGGTGATGAAATTGGGCATTTCATCTGCGAAGACTATAACATATCAACTACGATGATTTGTCTTGATCATGGAAGTGGAGACTTCTAGTTGATGTGTTAATATGCTTTAAGAGTTAAGGCATATTGAACTGGACCGCCATGAGATTTATTATTTGCCTAAGGACTGTCAAATGAATAATAAATCTCATGACTTGTATTTGCATGAACTCTTAATCCTGAGAGAATAATGGACCTGATCATAAGGTGTAGGTTGCTTTGATATATCAGGAGTGAGATCTATAGTAATGGTCAAAACCTCAGTATGTTGGGCAGCCACATTAAGTGTTGATGGAACATGTATTCTCAAGATGGAATTCATAGTCTCTTAACGGAGATATAAAATATTCTCTTGAGATAAGTTTAATGGGTTTGTTATTCAAAGAGTTAGGCCTAACCACTTTAGTAAGTAGTTACTAAAGTATATATTTGTGGAATAGGATTTCATAAATATATAATGAATAACATTAAAGGATTAAACCGGACTCAAGGATCAAGATGTAGTAATTTACAAAGTGACAGTCTATATTAATAACTTTGTATTACTACGAATATTTTATGAAGGGGTTGCATGTATAATAAAGTCTTGGGATATAATATATAGATAAGACCTAGAGTGCAACTATATTTATATAGTGGTATTAAATATAGTTAATGGTAACTTTGGACTTGTCAAGAGTTGACAGAAAAGCCCAAGGCCCATTGGAGCTAGTGTCTTATTGGTCCCTTTTGGTCCCACTCCAAGCCACACATTTAAGCCCAATTGGTAAGGCCCAAAAGGCCAGCCCAATTAGATATATTGGTTAGATACAAAGGGAAAAACGTACAGAAACATATTGGTAAAAAAAAAAAACATCATAGCAATGGTGTGGAAGTGAATTTTTGGTACTCACTAGTCATCCCTTTGTTACCAATTTGAGAGACCACACATCTTGGGCGATTAGTGGAATTGGAGTGAAGATTAAGAGTATTTCCAAGTGCTTCAATCTTCGGTTTTGTAATTCACCGCTTCAAGGTACGATCTCTTGTTCCCATAATTCTGAAATTTACTTTACACATGTTATCAATATTGAATGAAGTAGATCCGTTCAAAACTTATTTTCCGCTGCACTCATATTTAATTCCATCAAAATATTCATCCAAGTGAGTTATTAAGTACAAAAACCAAAAAGTCTAGAATAAATAAATCATTAAAAAAATGCTTCACAATAATTAAAAAAACAAAAAATGGACAATTTACATTTGATACCTAATAATATCCATATAAAATTTTTTAAAGAGTTAACAAAATATAAAAATGACTATTAATAGTATTTAAATTATATCTATAGGAATTATATTATGCATCTTATTGTATATCTTTAAGTGTATCTATGCATATGTATAAAGTTACAAGTTAGTAATTCATAATAAATATATAAACAAACGTTCCCACTTTATAATTACAATTAACTACTGTTTATTATTCATTATAACAATATGATAGCTATTGCCTACTAGCTTACCATCGTTATCACTATTCAAAATTTCTTTTGAAAAACAACAACAACAACAAAAATAATAATAGTAATATTGAGAAATGGAATAGAGCAATTGCAGTACCATAGATAAAGACAGCTTCAGCGATTTTCTTGAGAGATGAGCCCGGTAGCCTCTGTAGCAACGGAACACAACTCAAGAACTCTACCACTGCCAACCAATTCAAACAACAAACCATTTCATAAAACTTATTATATGGAGGAATTCCTTGAGGGTTGCCCCAAAGATGCTAAAAAGAGATTTCAAACCCAAGATATCATAGATATCATGAGATTTAATTTAGGAAGCCAATCCCTTTGAGATAATTCAAAACATTATTAATAGCACCATGTTTTATGTAGGCAACATGGGCAAAAGTAACATCCCATATATTTGCCCGATAAGAGAATGCCATGTAAAGCTCCCACATCACAACAACCACCGCATCCTCCACAACGCCACATATAAGAATATTGTAATCAAGATCACGATCCACATATTGATCCTATGGACAGGTACTACTAACATAATTATGCGGTAAGTGTAAGTATATACATATAAGTTGTAATATGTGAGTAATCCTACTTTAGTGTTAGAAGAATGATTAAAAGAAATAAAATTGTGTTTAAGAATCTTGCTTGAGCAAATAACATGCAAGTGTCATGCAACTATGCAAGACTTTCTGTTTAGGCCTTGCTTGAGTGAGATACAAGCAAGGGACAAAAAACCTTTCTGACCTACCTTGATCAAGCAAAGACTATTGGATATGTTTTAAAATTATTGGATATGTTCAGCCCATTAGTCTTAAGTAACCCAAGTCCGTGCTCTAGAAGTCTCTCATCACGTGTGGGAGTGTGGGTTGATCATTGATTGGTAAAAACATATCCCACCTTTTTCTCTTCCCTTCCTTATCAATAAACCTTGCGGCATCTGAGAAAAGAGAAGATCACTCCAATCCCTTCTTTCTCTCTTGTATTCCATATTCAAGCTTAAAAATTGTCAAACTCTCTGTTTCTATTACCATTGGAACATGAGGATTGCTTAATTTAGGAGTCTCTCATCATGTATTATTCCTGCCAAAATTGTAAGTACAAGTATTTTCCTTCTCCATGTACATGAGTCTTTATATGTAAAAAATAGTTGCTAAAGATCAAGAATAGACTACTTTGATATTTTTCCCCTCTTTGTCTTATACTGAAAATTTTCTCTTTGAGCATTTGAGAAGAGTTCTATGCTCTGATTGTGAGTGCACACTAACATAGTTGTCATTATATTTTGGAGAGCAACTGCTTGAGCCATTTACACTGACAAAATCATTCCAGTGGAAGCGAAATCTCTTCTTAAGGACAACAAATTTAGTTTTGATAAGTTTATGTTTAATCCTGAAATTTTTTTATGCTTTTACACTTGTTGATTTTGTTTAGTTGATTTGTGCAACTTCTTATTTGACTATATCGCTATATTATTGAAATTGATTTAACTTTGATAATTAATTTGAGCAATCTTTCAAAATTTCCCTCAGGCAAGCTAAGTGTTTGAGTAATCATTGCCAACAAGGAGTCCATTGTGCCACCACTGCATAACCAATCCATCGAAATCCTAAGCAATTGGATCACCACATTGATCCCTATTATTTGAACTAGTCATGAGTAAGGAACCACAATGGGGTGATTTATTCATCCAAAACATGCAAAATCAGTTAATATGAATAGAATCCTTAAATATCATTTTAATCCAAAGTTTAGAGAATAAAATGTAGCAATTGAAAGTATGTAAATTAAATTGTGATTATAATTTGAATTTACCCAAGTTTTTTGTAAATTAATTGAAATTTTAGAGAGTCGATAGGGTTAGCATATAGAGTAGGGGTTCTATTATAAATATTAGTGGGGAATTGAAAATGGATGAGAATTTAAAAAATTGCTTTAAAAATTTAATTGTTTTATTAATTAAATTGATATTTATTTATGGGTTGGGAAAAAAATTTTAAGAGAGTTTCAACCTATGACGTCCACTCTTAATATTAGCTCTTTATCATCAGACAAGGCACCAATCGGTTTTTGGTATAAGTGGGAATTGAACCTAAATTTCTTATTCAATCATCAGAGATTTTACTAGTTGAGCTAATTGGAACCTATGGATTGGAAAATTAGTAGTGCTAAAATGACTACACTCTACCCAAGATGTTCCAAATATAATAGACATGAGAAAAAATGTCACCACGTGGAAATAGAGACTCTAGCTCTAAAAGGAAAAAGCAATAAATTTCTTGATATATCCTTTTTCCTAATTTGGACAACTTTTATTGAAAAAATACAATAAAAACCAAGGACTGTGCATGGTTCTAACAACTTTGTGATGAATTGTAAACAACTCAAACGATTATTAAATCCACAGCCATGATTAAAGCTGAGCTAGGTGACTAATATCAATTGGATAAGTGTCGTTTGGGAGAAAGGCTTTGAGCTAGGTGACTAATATCAATTGGATAAGTGTCGTTTGGGAGAAAGGCTTTGTGTGATCTACTTGCAGTGACTCGGTTAGAAGCTTTAGTAGGATGGAAAGAGTCCCAGAATATGTATTCATTCCTATTCTCTCATGGAGTTTGAGAATGTTAGTGTATAGATTAGGCTAGATTAGCCCATTGGGCTTAGCCCAGTATATTACTTATACTGCACTCATTTTACTTGTACTACACACATACCTAGCCTATATAAGGCTCTCTTTTGTACATTGTTTTACACACATCAATATACAGATTATTTAGTCATTCTCTTTCACTTTATATTGTTAACATGGTATCAAAGTCATTGCTCTGACCTAGTGGTATTCTTCGGCGTTCTTCCGCTGCCCTCGCCTTCACCGGTAGCCAACGTCAGAAGCGAGTCACCACCGTCACACCCAACCACTACCTCTCAGATCTAGTTTATTCATCAATCAAATCGTCGAACCACAGATACGACATGATAGATCAGACTTCCCCGATCAAAACCTAGCCAGAAACTATCCCAAAGGAGCTCTCATGCGCCCTCACGCGCCGCCCCAAGTTTTTGGCTGTCGAAGACGCGCTACACGCGCTCCCACGCGCCTGACATACTTCCTTCACGCGTCTTCACGCGCCACGCGCTGCACGCGCCCAACTCCTCTGAGTGCCACATCAGCCCTAGCACGTCATCACCACGTCGGCATCACACGTCATCCAGTGACGTCAGCAGACAGCACCGTTGACTCTAACCGTTGACCAGTAGTGTTGACCGTTGACCGTTGACTTTGACCAAGGTCAAAATTTTTCAACAGGTCCTGTCTTGCTTAGTTTTTCACGTAGATTCCGATTTTGGGCTCCGTTTCTGCATTTGAGGTCTCTAAATCTCATTTTTTGGTCATTTTCTTCATTATGGCTCAACAAAATGAACGAGACATCATACGTCCTATCACCATTATGTTGGATGGTCCTACCAGCTATCATGCATAGTCTCAAAATATGACTGTCTTTCTCAAGGGTCGTAAACTGTGGAGATATGTGACTGGTTCAATTCCTAAGCTAGTACCAAACCCTAAGTCCAAAGCCACAGCTGCTGAAGAATCTTCCAAGACTACAGTTACAACAGATGATTATGAAGAACGCCTAGAGGAATGGGAGAGTATTCAGAGTAAGATCTTGTCTTGGTTTATCAATACCTATATTCCCTTCATTCATAATCTTCTTCCTCGTCTTGAGACTGCTGAGGCTGCTTGGAAATTTTTGGCTGATCGCTATAATTGTACTAATGATTCAAGCTTGGAGTTCCACATTGAATCAAAACTTTATCAAATGCGCCAAGAAACAGGTCAGTCTATTTCTGATTTTTATTCTCAGACTTTTACTATGTGGGAACAACTCTTTGCTGTAGATCCTCCACTAGTGTGTTCTAAGGACATTGAGCTCTTTGTCAAATATCGGGATCGCCGTAAATTTATGCACTTTATGATGGGTTTACGTGAGGATTTTGAGCCTATTAGGGCTTCTCTGCTTAGCTGGTCTCCTACTCCTTCTCTTGATACTGCAGTCAAGGAGCTCATTTCTGAGGAAAATCGTCGGCCTACTCATCACATGTCATCATCTGATAATGTATTGGCTACACCATCTCTACAGCCTCCCATAACTGCATTCACTGCTCCTCCACAAATAAACTCTGGGCGTCCCACCTCTTAGTCTTCCAAAGGTACTCGATGCGAGTTTTGCTGTGCTAAAGGCCATGACATCTCAATTTGTCGCAAACTGCAGAAATTTATGCAAGAGTAGAATAAAACTTCTCTTCCTCGAGTAGCTGCTGTATGTCCTTCCGATCCATCGGTTCCTACAGGTCCATCTTTGGCTTCCTCACTTACTACGACTGATATTGAGGCAATTGTTCAACAGGTTTTATCCTGCACTTCCACTGCCCTTTCTGTCACCTCAGGTAAACAACCTTGGTTTTTTGTTACTGCATGTTGTAACCATATGACTCCTGATGAATCCTAATTTTCTAATAAGGCACCCTTAGAACATCCAATCACCATTTACACTGCTGATGGAACTCCTATGCCTGTTAGTCATAAAGGAACAATCTCTTCTCCTTGTTTATCCCTTAATGACACTTTTTATATCCCAAAGTTATCCCTCAATTTGCTTTCTGTTGGACAATTTTGTGAATTAGGCGTAAATCTTCTATTTACTAATCATGGTGTGGATGTGCAGGATCCCCGGATGGGTCAAGTGCTTGGGACAAGCCGTAAGGTTGGTCGCATGTTTGAGGTTCATGACTTAAAGATTCCTTCACAAGTTATTTCTACAGCTACTACCATTGCCACCTCCTCACCTGATCTATGGCATGCTCGTCTTGGTCATCCATCCTTATCTCGTCTTCAGTTGTTAGCTTCTCAAGGTCATTTAGGTTTAGTTCAGTTTCAAAATTTTGATTGTACTTCCTGTCATTTTGGCAAACAAACAAAATTACCCTTTAATAATAGTGACTCATTTTCTTCTGCATCTTTTGATCTTATACATTCTGATATTTGGGGTCCTGCACCTGTTCCTACTGAGGGGGGATCTAGATATTTTGTCATATTTGTGGATGATTTTTCTCGATATACTTGGATTTATTTGCTTCACCATTGGTCTGAACTTGTGTCTATTTACCAAACATTTCATAAAATGATTGAAACACAGTTCAATCGCACCGTCAAAGTTTTTCGATCAGATAATGCTTAAGAATATAATGATAAATCTTTCCTATCCTTTTTAGACAATCATGGTACACTTACTTAGCGGTCTTGTCCTTACACCTCTTAACAAAATGGTCGTGCAAAACGAAAACATCGTCACATTCTTGACGTTGTCCACACCCTTCTCATTTCTGCCTCTCTTCCTGAGCGCTTTTGGGGTGAGGCTGCACTCACAGCTGTATACACCATTAATCATATCCCTTCACCAACTACACACAACAAATCACCATTTAAGCTTCTCTATGGCCAAACCCCCGACTACTCCTCTCTTCAGGTTTTTGGTTGTGCTTGCTTTGTCTTTCTTCCTCCTTATGAACGAACAAAGCTCCAACCTTGTGCTCGTCTCTGTTGTTTCCTTGGTTATGGTTTATCTCAAAAGGGGTTTCGCTGTTATGATCCCATTTCTCATCGTTTTCTTGTCTCCCGTCATGTTGAGTTTTGGGAACATCGTCCTTTCATGAGTCTTCAGCAGTTTCCTACATCCTCTTCCTCTGAGTCTCCCATTTTTACTAATCTTTTCCTCCCTCTCTATCCTGAACTTGTGGAGGATTCTTCAACATCGGCTGCCTCTCTAGACGACTCATCTCCGGTTCTGTCCCCGGTATATGACCCACCTTTCTTGGATCCTATGGTACCACCCTCTCCTGAGTCTCCTGATGGTCCTAAACTTCGTCGTTCCACTCGGGTAAGCATTCCTCCCCCATATCTCTCTGATTATCACTGCTCTTTTGCCCTTGCCATCTTCTATGAACCGCACACCTATCGTGAGGCCCATATTGACCCTCTTTGGCAGCAAGCTATGAATGATGAACTAGATGTCCTTCATAAAAATCACACTTGGGATATGGTTGATTTGCCTCCTGGTCAGTCTGTAGTAGGTTGTAGGTGGGTTTACAAGATCAAGACCAAGGTTGATGGATCTGTTGAACAATACAAGGCTCGCCTAGTTACCAAGGGCTTTATCCAAGAGTAAGGCATTGACTATGAGGAAACATTTGCTCCTGTTGCTCGCCTTACATCTGTCAGATGTCTCATTGTTGTGGTTGTTGTTCGCCGTTGGCCTCTTTATTAAATGGATGTGAAGAATGCTTTCCTCAATGGAGACCTTCAAGAAGAAGTGTACATGCAATCACCCCCTGGCTATCCACACTCAGGCAGTCAAGTTTGTCACCTTCGCCTTACTCTTTACGGCCTCAAGCAGGCTCCTCGAGCTTGGTTTGAAAAGTTTAGCTTAGTTGTTGCTTAGCAGGGTTTCACTTCAAGTCCTCATGACACTGCTCTCTTCGTCCAAAGATCCTCTGCTAATATCACTTTTATTCTTCTCTATGTTAATGATATGATTATTACTGGAGATGATTCTGTAGGTATCCGCTCTCTTCAGCACTTCCTTAGTCAGCATTTTGAAATGAAAGATTTGGGCACTCTCAGCTATTTTCTTAGGCTTGAGGTTACCTCATCCTCTGATGAATACTATCTTTCCCAAGCTAAATATGCTTCTGATCTTTTCTCCAAAGCCGGTATCACTGACAACAAGACTGTTTCCACTCCTTTGGAATACAATGCAAAGCTCACACCCTTGGATGGTGAACCTATATCTGATGCTACTCGCTATCGTCAGTTGGTTGGTAGTCTGATCTATCTCACTGTTACTCGTCCGGATATTTCACATGCCGTGGGTATGGTTAGTAAGTTCATGGATGCCCTTCGTTCTGTCCACTATGCTACTATTCTTCGGATTCTCCAATATGTCAAGGGCACACCTTATCATGGTCTACACTACTCCTCTTGGTCTTCTCTTGAGCTTTATGCTTATTCAGATGCGGACTGGGCAGGTGATTCAACTGATCCATGCTCTATCACAGGTTTCTGTTTCCTGTTGGGTACTTCTCTTGTCTCATGGCGTAGCAAAAAGCAGGATGTTATTTCCCGTTCCAGTACTGAGGCTGAGTATCGTGCCCTTGCCGACACCACCTGCGAGCTTGTCTGGCTTCACTGGCTCTTGGCTAACATGGTTGCTCCACAGCCCACTGCTACTCCTCTTTATTATGACAATCGTAGTGCTATCTATATTGCTCATAATGATGTCTTCCACGAACGCACCAAGCACATTGAGATCGACTGCCACATCACTCGCCAGCATCTCAAGAAAGGCAATCTCAAGTTGTTCTCCATCTCATCTACTGACCAGCCTGCTGATATCTTCACTAAGTCTCACCCGTCTGGTCGTCTTCGAGATCTTATATCCAAACTCCAGTTGGCTTCCTCCTTGCCACCTCGAGTTTGAGGGGGGATGTTAGTGTATAGATTAGGCTAAATTAGCCCATTGGGCTTAGCCCAGTATATTACTTGTACTGTACTCATGTTACTTGTACTACACACATACCTAGCCTATATAAAGCTCTCTTTTGTACATTGTTTTACACACATCAATATACAGATTATTCAGTCATTCTCTTTCACTTTATATTGTTAACAGAGAACGAGTGCACTACCCATTTTCTCCTACTGTACAACACCCAACATTCGTAACCTTGAAACCTGAAATGCATTAAGAAGATAATACACCGTTACCATACACTCATTCAAAAGATTATATATATATATATATATAGGCATATATATAGCTACAAAAATTGTAGTAATGAGACATCACGACAAGAAAAAAAACCTGCTACAACAAGTACTATTACAACAACAAAAATAATTGGGGTAATATATATACTACTACATTTGTGAATTGTTTTTTGTTATAATAGTAACTTAAATTTATTACATCAATTTAAGATTATTGCAAGAATTACCTTATTACATCTAAATGTGTTGTTGTAATAGCTAAACCTTATTTTATGTTGAAATACATTGTTATAAGTAACCACTTATTTCACATCAAAATATATTGTTGTAATAGGTGCAAAAAGACATGTTACAACAAATACTATTGCGACAACAAAAATAATTGGGGCGATATATATACTATTGAGTCTATGGGTTTTTTTTTTTTTTTTTTTTTTTTTTTTTTTTTTTTTTTGTAATAGTAACTTAAATGTATTACATCAATTTAAGATTGTTGCAAGAATTACCTTGTTACATCTGAATGTATTGTTGTAATAGCTAAATCATATTTTATGTTGAAATATATTGTTGCAATAAGCAACCACTTATTTCACATCAAAATATCATTCTATCATTTTTGGAATATGTTGCAATATGCTGTTGCAACCTTAATATCATTTTTTTATGCACCATAACTATCATTCTATCAATTGTAATACTTTCCAATGGAGATTTACAATCTATCCATACAATGGGCTTCTGCCCTCAAAGCCATATCCATGTCTTGTGTTGCTGGGGTCAGTTACAACTTGGGTCATCCAATATCTCAAGTACAGCAGCAAATTGCAGAGTTGAACAATGAGCAAGGATGAGACTAACTAAAAAAGGTCATGGTTTGATTTTTTTTTTATGAAGATATAATGAGACATTATCATCTTCTTCAAAGTACATTCCATCAATTGTACTTTTCAGCATAGTTTGTAAAATGCTGCAAAGTAGTTTATTATTATGTGAAAGGTAGCTAAAGGTTTTGGGATTAATCACGAAGGAAAATTCTTGTTTAGGACATAAAATAGTAGTGGCTTTAAGCCATAGTAATCTGGTTCTAAATTTAAAGAGTCAAGATTAATTGCAACCTATGTTGTACAATTTAGTAATTGTAAATAATGCAAATAAGACACAGACAAACTGTACTCAATCAAATGTAGAATACTTTAATTTGCTTCTCAACATACTGACATATTTGATTTCCATAGATTTATAAATGTTATCTGCATTTATGTCAATGAAAGTAGTTAAAGAAATTAATATTCAAGAGATCTAATTTGCAGAATGGAAAATCCATAATTTTTTACAAAATAAAACTGATAGTCAATTGTTAATGCTTAAAAGGAAAGCTACCATAATTTTTTATTGGCAGAAAGATAAAGAGATGATTTCATGTGCTCTGATTCATTATTTGACATATAAAGAGAAAATGACAGCCTGGTGAGTTTCCTCAAGGCCCCAACCCCCAAATAAACCCAGAATTTAACATAAAAAGGTAGGATTATTGCTTACATGCATGACAGAAAATGTCCATTAACTTGACTTTGTTTACTAATTTTAAAGCTTCAAGCAAATTGGTTTCTATTTGTCTCTTAAATTTCATGACAACATCAATTATAATTAATTATTACAACTACATCAACCAAACATAAATGATGCCAATGAACTTTGGGTTAAGTGGCACCCTCACACTCGTAAGTATGAGATGATGGACGCATTCCAAATTTCAAATTACCTTGCCGTGCATGAGTGTAACCTACCCAAAAAAAAAAAACAAGTAGAAAACCAAAATAATAATAACTAGTCGCTAACCCGTGCGATGCACGGGAAAATTTTATGAAAGTATAGTTTATACATTAAAGCTTTTTAATTTTACATGAACTATAATAGTTTTAATAATATTTGAAAAATAAAATAAAATTGAAAACTCAAGCTAATCCAAGATGAACCACTGCAATAACAAAGGCAGTCCTCCCATTCATTCTTGCATGCCAGTTCTTGCAAGCCAATAGCAACTGCAAGAGCTATCATGAGGTCATTCCATCGGATAGTCTTGACCTAAATGTGCTCCTTCTTTATTTTAATCCTATACATCAGCAATTTGAAATGAGTTTTAAGCAAGTGGTATCAAGTAAAGATCACATTTGCACAAAACCTAAACAGACATCAACAATTTTACCAAGTTTTTTGCTAACTTCATAATAATTATGGAACACCTTGCAAGTTTTAATCACGGCTGGCACATCATTGATGTTGAAGTTTATACATGTTCTTCATGTGGTATTAAGTTTTAGGGTTTTATAGATGTGGCAGCCAAATGATACATGGAAAGACTTTTATCACATAATAATGATGCAGCAATCAATATATAAATATATTGTGTTTAACAACATTTAAAAGAAACAAATAAAAAATTAGTGTACTCATTGTTTTGAATTATCCATTCATCTTAATCAAAATTTAACAAACTAAATTTGATAAAATGGTTTTCATATGAATAATGCTTTATAAAGCTTGAGTATAGTTTCCTCTTATTTCCAAAAGTTTCCACAAAATTCATCCAGCAAAGTCTACAACTCTTTCCAGACCTTTCCAAACCTAAAAGAAAAGAATGAAAGAAAACTTTAAATCAAATAATCATTCAGAGGAACAATGCAAACAACCATGAAAAATTTATGACTTGAGTTTTTATTTATTGAAATTGAACATTTACATGTTTCCTACCATAAGGTTTTGGATTTTGACTCCAATTTCAAATGCCATGTCGCTTAATGTAAAGTTGTAAACTGTCAGCTTCTCATCTTTTTTTGGAATCCATCACCTCTTCTCAAAGGCATCATCCTAGCACGCTTAGCCTTCACCATCCCTGTTAAACTCTAGCCCAAACAACTATATAAAGATGCTTGAATCCAAACATACTAAATAAAAATCCAAAACTTATTCCAACACTTTCTTAATAACCAAACCAAAATTATTATTAAAACAAAAAATACAAACATGCACACAATGATACAAAAAGAAAGAGAGTGTTTATAAGAAAACTTTGAATCAGAGTACTTAATCAGAGTCCACTGGCAGCCCATGTAAAAAATACTTGTAGTCAATAACGATGCAATGCAATCTGCTACATAGATTAAGATCATTCACCCAAAAAAAAGAAAAATAAAAAAATGCGAAATGGGAAGGGACATAGATAATAAATTTGAACATCTTGATAAATCCTATGAAAATTTCAAAGTAATTTGACACTCAAATGAAAATTTGCTAGAGCACACATCAAGTAATTTAGGATTTTGAACAATATTGAGTCAAGATTTGTAACAATGCACAGAATAGTCCATCAAATTTGTGTAAACAAATCATCAAATTTAAATGGGATTAATTCTAAAACTATTAACATCAAATGGAGGAGAAAAGAGAACTTCATAAGAATGAAGATAAACTCACTCTTTTATGTTTTGTGCATCGCAAGTAATTCTGAAAACGATGCACACATCCTTAACTCTCATTGCACCTTTGAAGTTAGACATAGAAAAATAGAAGGAAAATGTTTAAATTAAACACTTCAACAAATTAAAATAAATATATAGAATAGATTAAAAACCATCTTTTCTATGGGAGGTAAGGTTAATTTAAAAATACAAATTGGTAAAGTTTCAGATTCTTCCTAAAAACATATTACCAATATTGATGTAGCAAGAATTAGTAGAGATTGTCACTGATATCAATGGCAACAACAGCTCCTTAAATCTCAACCTTTTCAAATATATCTCTCACTTTGCGTAAACATGAAAAATTCGTACCAAAGTCAACAAAATGCTTAATTGGACATGTGAGAACTCTAAAAGAAAACTGAAAGAAGCACACTTAGCGCAATTTTTTTTTTTTCAATTTCTCCTCCCAAATGAAATCTCAAGGTAGCTTTGATATGGTAAAATCTGACCATCCAATTACTATAAGGCAAATCTATGTCCAACACCTCAAGTAGCCTATCATCACATATTGACTTCAATACATAAGGCAAAGGCAAACAGTATGTAGAGGCTATAGGAAGGCACAGCTTAGTTCATGTACTCAAAAAATTTTATTATGAGAGGGATTTGACTCTAAATTAAGTACCTGTTCTCTCATCCATACCAAAAATATATATATAATTTGGGTATCCCCAAATTCATCAAAAACACAAAGTTTAAACCACTATTTGCCTATTAGATTCAATAATCAATATATCAGTTTGGATCAGAGTGAAGTCTCCCAAAATATGCTTCAAAAATAGATATGGAAGAAAAAATAACACAGCTCTACCTTTTCACTTTGCTACTGCTGGAATTTGTAGACAGCTTCTAAACTTTATAGGTTCAGTCCTTCGCTGTGCATGGCAGAAAGCAGAAAATAAAAGTCAGTAGTAGGAACGAATCTTAGCTTCCATGGTTATACCAAAATTTAAAATACAAACCCTACCATAACTAACAAACCAAATTTGTAGATAAACAATGAAGCCAAGGTTGCAGAGGGAGGACATTGGAAAAGAAGCTAGGGTCTACAACCAAACAAAAAATCAAACGAAACCCCTTAAAAATCTAGATGTTACTCTTAAAGAAGATTCTTATAAAATTTATTAAAAAAAAATAGCATGATTCTTTGAAAAAGTACAAATTCTACATACCCATAAAAATTAGATAAAGAAGTAATAAAAACAATGGTAAACTTGAGATGAAATAATAATTAAACTAAACATAAAAACAAGCTTGACCATAACCCAGAAACTTAAATTAAATCCAAATGTTAGAATTTCTTCCCATAAAGCTCTGCCTAAAAATATAGTTCTGCAAGCTTTTGTGGAATATAACTTTCATCAATTGTTCAAATATTGAAAGGACAAAACAAAGTTCAACAACTGGTGCATACCATTAAACCTGGTCATAAAAATTAGCTCTTATGGCAGAACAGAAGCAGTGATAGTGAATAACATCAGTCAGCCATTAGAATGACTTATTGAAGGACAGTGCAGACTTTCAGAAATACCAAATTTAGGTATATATAATTAAGAAGTTTGCATGTGACATGTGCTCTGTTCTTTGCCAATGTTCGATATTTTGTTTTCCAAATCATAGTTGCACAGAATAATAAAAACCATCTCATTTAATGAAAAAGTAAAATATATTAAACCTGCTTTACGAAGGAAATTTGAAGACACATGTAAAAATTTGAACTCAGCAGTAAAAGCATTATCAATAAAAATAATAAAATAAAAAGTACCAACCATAGCATTGTTATCCAATCTTTAAAACTCAATGCTGAAAAATTCATGATTGCCAAGGAGTTCATCCTTGGTAAAACCAAATACTCACAAAAATATCAAGGGCATGCCAAGGATGCTCGTCTAATAAAAGGACAGGAAATATCATTACTATCCTAAAGTTTGATATTATTAATAATGAAATAGAATAACAACTCTGAAATCGCAAATGGATTTTCTCGCAGATTGATATTACTAAAACCCACTACAGGTTCCAAACCCATCAATCTAAGCTAATCATTCAAAAGAAACACTCCCAAACGAAACCCTAAATCATATTTAACAACCAAAAATTAAACCCTAAATCATATTTTACAACCAAAAATGAAACCCTAAATCATATTTAACAACCAAAATTATAGAACAAATTAAAAACTTACCAGTAATGTAGAGGTTGGATGTGGGTGGTTTGTGGCAAATCGGTGGTCTGAGGAAGGAGATCGATTTCGAGGAAAAGATGGCTTCGGTTTGTGGGTATGGTGGGTCTTTAGATGCGATGCGATGTTTGATTTGTGTTGGTTTGCCGTCAGTCTGATCGAGGAGGAGCTGGTAGAGGACCAAGGAAGAAGATGGGGATGGCAAACCATCGTGAAAGGGAAAGGCAAAGCTTTCGTTTTTTCTGTTGGTTCTATTTTTTTGAGTGTCGGGTTTATTACGTTTTTTTTTTTTTGGTTTTAATTTATTTTATTTTTTAAATATTATGCTGACGTGGAAAATTGTGAGAGCTTCAAAAACTTTGGTTATATATATATATATAGATAATAATAATAATAATAATAATAATAATAATAATAACACCACTATCTAAGGAACTTTGTCAAATTGTCAATACTCCACACATCTCAACTAAAAATTAGAAGAGAAATATGTGACAATTAGAAAAAATTAAAAGCAGTTTATAAAATGTTAACCCAAAAGGCAGCAAAAAAGGCACCCCCTTATGTACAATTATTTTTTGGGACTTAGGATATAAAAAGTGGGCTGTTCAGAATCTTTAGATGGCTAAACAAGAAGTGATTTAGCTGAAATTTAAGTTGTCTATCCGTGATTTGAAATTTTGTCAACAATTTCTCCTTCAAGAGAAATACTACGATACAAACTCTGTATAAATCTATTGTTATAAAATCAATTATAATATTTTCTCAACTTAATTCCTAACTTGAGATCTACCCTAAATACTCTAATATTTTCTCTTTAGGAAATTATATGAACTTATCTGAAATTTCCACTCACTCCAGATACAACTCTATATAGATGAAGCTCCTAAAATTTTTTTAATGAAAACCCCCAAATTTATATTAGGGCAGTGTGAAAAAAAAAAATCGATACACCAAATAGACCAATCTGAACTAACCAAAAATAGTCACATTCATCATTGCTCATGCTCATGCTCATGCCACCGTTTGTCATTGCCCACGACCAAATATCTTGATTCTCCTCTCTCTTCAACCATTGATTCGCTGTGTCCCTCCTTGATCTTTAGGTTTCTTCACCTTCGTGTCCCACCTCTTCAAAGCATGAAAGATTTGTCTTCATTTTTTATTTATTTGTTTTCAAGGTTTTCATTCTCTGATATAGGCATAAAAGTTGCAAAGTTGGTACTACTGAATTTGAATTGTAGCAACTGTTTGGCATCAGTTTGTTCCTTTTTTTTTTTTTTTAACATTCCATCGTGATCAACGCAATGATATGATGTGATTATTATTGAAAGGGGATAATAACACTCCCCTCCCTTGAGGTTTGGGGAAATGACACTCCACCCCAAACTTGAAAGGAAAAAACATTTTCCCCCTTTAACATTTGAGTAACCAAATTTTGTTAAATTAGTCGCAAACCCGTGCTACGCACGAGAACCTACTTGTTTGTGTGGTAAAATAAAATAATTATATAAAATCTTAAATTGATTATGAAACTATACCTATTGCATGAATTTCTCCTGTATTACTTCAATTTTTGTTACGATTTGATAAAGAAGTTATTGCTTGAACGTGCAATATCTTGCAAAAAATCTACCAATTGGTTTTAGATATTAAAATTTTCAAAAGGCCAAAAAATATTAAAGAATCAAAAGATTTACTTCCTAGAAATTTATAAAACAAATATATATATATATATATGACTACACAATAGAGAAATATAAAAGAAAAATAAGTTATCTTCAAAAGAATATATAATTCATGGTATAACCGTTGAAATCTACTAAAAATGTTCAGATATTGCAACAACTAACGCAAAAATGTAGATGTTAAAACTTTCAAAATGCCAACAAATAAAATTAAAGAATCAAATGATTCAGAGCCTATAAATTATTGAAACAATACAAATATATATATATATATATATACACACACACAATAGAGAGATATAAGAGAAAGATGAGTTACTCTCAAAAGAATAATTCATGGCTAAAGCTATTGAAATTTGCTGAAAACATATGCTAAAGAAAAAAAAAACTAAAAAATTCAGGTGTTAAAACATATGTGGATACAAAATAGAGAAATATAAGAAAAAATTTGGTCACCTTCTATTGAAATCTACAACAAATTATAAAACTTTCAAAAGAAAAAAAATATTAAAGAATTAGAAGATTTAGAACCTACAAGTTATAAAAAGAAAAACTATTGGGTTTTGCAGAGAAAAATAATGCTTTTAATTTTATTTTTAATTTTTTAAATGTTGTGTTATGTTGACGTTGAAAAATTGTGGTGCCAGCAAAGGCTTCAGCTATATATAGGGTTGGGTTCAAGTTACACATAGTGTAATTTTAAGTAATGTTACACCACCCAATATTTTTTTAATTGAATTCGAATATAGACAAATCCACTGTTAGATTACATTGTCTTCATATATTTTCCATACTTGCAAAATTTCAAGGTGATCAAAGATTAATAGCCATGTCATCAATCAATTGTTAAAATTCAAGTTTTTGTAGTTTAAAATAATGCATAAAAGATGAGTTTATGGATTAAATGGTAAATAATATCTGATTGATATGAAACTTGGCATGCATGTTAAGAACATATAGAATATGTAATTTAACGGTTGGATTTCAATATATTAATTCAATAATAAGTTATTGGGTGGTAAAACATTACTTAAAGTTACACTAAGTGTAACTTAAACCCAACCCATATATAGGCTAAAGCTATTGAAATTTGCTGAAAACATATGCTAAAGAAAAGGAAAACCTAAAAAATTCAGATGTTAAAACATATGTGGATACAAAATAGAGAAATATAAATGAAAATTTGGCCACCTTCTATTGAAATCTACTACAAATTTTAAAACTTTCAAAAGAAAAAAATATATATATTAAAGAATTAGAAGATTTAGAACCTACAAGTTATAAAAAGAAAAACTATCAGGTTTTGCAAAGAAAAATAATGTTTTTAATTTTATTTTTTATTTTTTAAATATTGTGTTATGTTGACATGGAAAATTGTGGTGCCAGCAGAGGCTTCGGTTATATATATATATATATAAATATATATAGGCTAAAGCTATTGAAATTTGTTGAAAACATATGCTAAAGAATAAAAAAACTAAAAAATTCAGATGTTAAAACATATATCAATACAAAATAGAGAAATATAAGAGAAAATTTGGTCACCTTCTATTGAAATTGACTACAAATTTTTAAACTTTCAAAAGGGAAAAAAAATATTAAAGAATTAGAAGATTTAGAACCAACAAGTTATAAAAAGAAAAACTATCGGGTTTTGCAAAGAAAAATAATGTTTTTAATTTTATTTTTTATTTTTTAAATATTTTGTTATGCTGACGTGGAAAATTGTGATGCCAGCAGAGATTTCAGTTATATATATATATATATATATATAATATTAAAAATGTTGTGTACTAACTTGTCCTTTGTTTAAGAGTAGGTTTCAAGAATTATCCTCCATTTCAAAATTAAAATTTTAATTAAAGTGTATTTTAAAATATTAAGTATGAATTTTGTTTATTATTTCTTTCCTTTTTCAACGGGTTACAAAGAGATTGTAATTTCAAGAGTTTTGGTGCTTGATAAATTTTCTATTTTTATTCTACAATTTTTAGTTATTTTCTTTTTATTAATCATGGTTAAACTTTTGTTGTGAGATTCTTATAGAATTTTAGAATTTTATTACTAATATAAAAAGAGAGGGGGGGGGGGGGGGGGGGGAGTGTTATTTTTTCAAACCTCAAAGGACGGGATTGTTTTTCCATTCAAGTTTGGGCTTAAGTGTTATTCCCTCAAACCTCAAGATAAGGCAGTGTAATTAACCCTTATTGAATGTATTTTATTTTTGTTTGGGGGAATCGATGAGAGTTTGCTTTCATTTATATATATACTAACCTCTGAGCACGCACTCACACGCGTGCTCAAAGCCTCTTCTATTTTATTATTATTATTATTTTTTGTTAAAGGTTAACAATTTACATCTATTATAATTTAAAAATATTTTTTTTAATTTTTTAAACAAATAAAAAAGGATAAACTTTAGAGATAAGTAGTAACTGTAATTTCTTTTTTGAACATGAAGGGAAAAAAATCCTACATTTTAGGAGTTTTCTTTTTGAATTTAAAATGAATTTGCTATTTAACATTTATGATTCTATTTCTAAATGAAATTACCCTTCATTAATGGAGGTATTTTTGAACCATATAAAAGTTCACTTAAAAGAGATGAATCCTCTTATATATAGTACTAGCCTCTGAGCACGTGCGTGAACACATGCTTAGAGGCTCTTCTATTTTTTGGGATAAAGGTTAAAATTTTGCATCCATTATAATTTGGGATTACTAAAATTTTCAATCAGTAAAAAACCAAGGGTGTGATGAGTATTATCTATTTGTAAGTGAAATCATTTTTTCATTACACTCTTAGGTTTTTTTGTGGTTGGAAAATTTAGTTATCTCAAATTACAATGGATGCAAATTTTTAACCTTTATCCCAAAAAATATAAGTGCGTATAATTGAACAAAACCAATCCATTTTTGAGACTTTCAATAAATAAATGAATATAGCACCCCCCCCCCCCCCCTCTCACCAATAAAAAACAAACGTATACCTATACAAACAAAATATATTTGAAGTAGAGTTTGAAAAAGTGTGATCCTATTTTGTAGGCACTATTTTACATGGGAGTTAAAAGATTTTTTTTTAATTTTTTTTTCTTTCTTTCAAACTCTAAATAACGTTCAAAGCATAAGGTTTTTTTTTCCCTTAAACTCTAAGTCAGCGTTCAGCTATTTTTTTTTTAAATTTTTAAAATATCAATTTGAGTTTTAAAAAAGTAATTTGAGTTCAAATAAAAATCATATTTGAATTTTGAACAAAACAATAGGAATGAAAGAAACCGTGAGAATGGGGTTTTTTTTTTTTTTTTTTTTTAAATACAATGTAAAAAACGAGAGGTTAGTGGAAAAATAGACAAAAAAAAAAAAATACAATAATATATACCATTCCCACTCTTTAAAAAGGACTCATTAATTAGAGAAAATATTAAACACTCACCAGACCAAATAAAAGAAAAGAAAAGATTAAAAAAGAAAAGATAAGATAAGATAATGATATGGAAAGGATAATGATAACAAAGTAAGGAAATCAAATATAAACCAAATAACTCATAAAAGCAAATGTAATTTGCTGATACAGAGAACCCAATTGCATGAGGCATCTAAATAGAGGTCATCATAAATATTTACATTTTTGCCATTGACTACACTTCAAGTACAAAGTCCAAACAGTTTGTTGGAGTTGGAGGATAGTGCACATGAAAATCTTGAAAATCCACGCCTTAGTGCACTCTCCTTGGAGTTTAGATAAATAAATACCTCATTTACTGAGCTGCTTCTTGCAAGTGACCTTGTTTCAGCCTACCATCTAACCAATCATAATGGGCAATCTCACATCTGATTCCCACACAAAGTTCATATTAGCCACAATATGCCTCTAATCTCTGTACAAATCATCAAACCAAAAGAGGAGTAGAGAGAGTGAGAGCCAAAAGGATGTCAATGCAAAGTTGTATACCCATTTGGGAAACCAGATTACAAACAATGTTTACTTCATCTTTGCTTGCAGAATGCAGCCGGTGATCGACAACTATTGCCAAAAGCCCATCAACAAAATCACCACTCTCTCTAGCACTAACGCCATTCCTTTTCCAATCAGCACGTTCCTGGAAGAAATATGTGTAAGAAATTAAATATGAGGTTGAAATGGAAGGGCCATTTTACACAAATATTTGATTTGTTTCTAAAATAAGATTAACACATAATTGAGAATATTGGAGAACTGAAGAAGAAGCAATTTGAATTTGAAAACCAACATGAGTGTACTTTGGGTGTCTAATCTAATTCCCATCAAATAAAAGTTTGTTTCAAAAATATTGAAATTTCACTGTTTCATATTTTTATATTTTGATAAATAGAAAAAAAAACTTTTTAATAAATTATTATAATTCACATAATATTATATATTTAGTTTTACGTATTGAAAAAATATTTTGAGATTCGTAATTTAGTTTTTTTAATATTCTTAAAAAAAAAAAAAAAAAAAACTCATGCCCAAACTAAATATTTTTTGGTGGGTTTACAAATTTCGTCAGTTTCAATGCAAGTGTGCATATAATCAACGGTGATAGAAGCTGGTACCAACGGGAGTAAAAAACTAAAATGTCACAATATCTTAAACCATGTTCAAAGAGATGACCAAGGGAGATAGAAAAAGATTTCGGAATAACTAGGTTGATTTTCTAAATAAATTACATTATTATCAATATTTTTTGATGGACCTCATTTCACCATAAGATGGAATTAATAGAACTCTTAGTATCTTAAAATTTTTGGAAAATCAAACTTGCTTGACATGTTTTCTTCTTGTGAGCTTGTGAGTGTTTTTTTTTTTTTTTTTAAGAAGAAAAAGTAATTCATCATTTCTCTCTAAATTATATTTGTTTACTAATCTCAATAATTAAAGAAAATAGATTTCTATCCCACTACAAGAAAATGTATTTTTAGTGACGAAAATTTTTGTCACTAAAAGTCCAGTTTTTCGTCACTAAGAACCTTTAGTGACGAAATTGGACTTTTAGTGACGAAATTCGTTTCGTCACTGTAGCCCCATCGCTAAAAGTCGCCAGCTAAAAGTCCAATTTGGTAATAAAAATAAAAAAACTTTTAGCGACGAAAACGTTTTGTCGCTAAATGTTTTCCTCGCTAAAAAACAGTATTTAGTGACGAAAATATTTCGTCACTAAAACCATTTCAGTTTATTAAATGATATTTAGTGACGAAAAATTTCGTCACTAAAACTATTTTCGGATACAGATAGTGACGAAAATATTCGTCACTAAACTATTTTTAAGAAAATCCATGCACATATAGTGACGAAAATGTTCGTCACTAAAACCATTTCTTACAAAATTCTGTTGGGTTCTAAGAAATTAGGAATTAATGTATTAGAACTTCAATTTGTATTTTGTTGGCAAACCATGATCAAAACATTTAGTCTAGGTTTAGGCTTGCTCAAAGTATGTTTATTTGTAAAATTGGAATCGAGTGATTGCAGAATTTATTGGACTAAATCTGTAAGTCTCGATCGATCGAAAATTAGACTCGATCGATCGAACCACGTACAGATTTATTTTTCTGCAGAGTTCCAGTTCAGCCCAAACTCTATTTAAACGTCTTGGGGTTTAAGTAAAACTCTTATATATATAAGGGAAACCCTAGAACGTTTTTGGGACTTTTGAGAGAGAGATTAGAGTGCCTCTTGTGCCTCCTTTTATTTTTAGGGTTTTGTACCCAAACCTCTCTAAGTCTTTATTGCTCATATTTGCTGTTTATGTGAATCTCTTGTGAGATCTTTGAAGAGCTTTCCTTCACATAAACTTAGGGTTTTCAAGGTAGAGATTATTTCAACATCTTGATGATCAACAAGGTTGCTATCATTGGAGCTTAAAGAAAAACAAGCGGGGAGCTTGTACTTGATTGAAGAAATCCAAGAAAGAAGGAGTCCGTGGATTCGGAGCTTGCACGTGGTCGTGTCAGTAAGTTCTACTGGTGGGTTGCATTAGGAAGTCAAGCGGGGAGCTTGTAAGTTCTTTTGTATGAACTTCGATTCTTTCATAGTGGATTCAGGTTTGCCTTGAGGATCGGTGGGTAAAATCCTCCCCAGGTTTTTTACCGGTTTGGTTTTCCTGGGTGATCATATCATTGTGTTATTTATTATTCTGCTGCATTATATTTTTGATATGATTATTTGATTGCTTTAACCTAGAATTGCTTAATTTGACTAAGTAACAACTTGGCTAATTAACTAG
The DNA here is from genome assembly GCA_023736055.1 of Quercus glauca. Classification (NCBI taxonomy): domain Eukaryota; kingdom Viridiplantae; phylum Streptophyta; class Magnoliopsida; order Fagales; family Fagaceae; genus Quercus; species Quercus glauca. Next base: position 21,276,245 of record CM043319.1, on the reverse strand, counting down.
GCTACGCAATCTAATTGTGGTTTAAGGGGTCTAAATTTCCATCAAATTCCACTGCATTTAGTGACGAAATATTTCGTCACTAAAACAATTTTTTGTTGCCATATTTGTGACGAAAAAATTCGTCACTAAAACATATTTTCTGTTTTTATTATTTTCATGACGTTGATATTAACCTGTAACCTATCATTACATTATTCAAACTTCACATTTTTATTTGTTTCAACAACACATTTATAAAAAATCGATCCATACATTCCACAAGTTAAAATTCAAACAAGTATCAAATTCAAACTCCTTCCATACAATAATTGTTTGCAACACATACAATAACTTAAAATGTTTTATAACAATACAAGAAATGTAGCATAATATAATTAGAACCCCCTAAAGCCAAAAGATGTCCCCATATGTCTTCAAATAATGCCAATAGTAATCCTCTAAAGCCACCAATAAGAAATCTGCATAAATATAAAAACACTATTACATTAAAATCGTAAAGTAAAAACATTAACTATGTTATAAAAAAATTTCTAACAATTAGTTTCAAATGATACATAAAAAATGAAGTGTTACCTATAAGTGATTTAACTTGAAGATGAACCACCCCCATAGTTAAAACCGTCATCATAACCCTTGCTCCTCAAAAAATTAAGAATATTCTTTTGGATCTCATCTTGCTTAGCTCGCGCCTCTTGCTCCTTAGCTCGCTTCTCTTCGTCCCTAACTCTTGCCTCTTTGAGCTCAATTATCTCATTTTCTAACCGATGAATATACTCTACCGAGGCACTAGATGAGGCAGTGGTTACTAGAGAAGAAGAAGGTCTCATGCTAAGTCCTTTTGCAATACCAGATTTTTTCTTAAAAACCAAGTTTGAGATTTCCTCTTGTGTAAGGGGAATTGCATTAAGATCTTGACAATGATCCTCTTGCACTTTGAGAATAGTTTCCTACCATTTGAAAGAGGAAAAAAAAAAAAAAAACAATCACAACATTAATACTACATATGTAATAACTTTACAAACATGATAAGAATGGAATAATAGGGATGGAATGATACACATACATATGTCGCTTCTTCGTCATGGTGTATCCACTTATTTGTGTTTGGATTAAAATGAATATCTTTGTAAACTTTTGCCAATTCAGGAACTTGACCGCCATTATTATTTGTCTAATTAATTAACATTCGAGTGTTAGTTATTTATAGTTAATTAATCACAACATGTAATATACGAAGGTTTAAAAAAATAAAAAATAAAACACGCACATCCTCATCAACCCTAACAGCAAGTGCCTTTGTCCCGCATCTATGTTTGCTTGAAGTTTTGCTTCTATTTTCAGAATTAATTCTTGATTTTTCCTAATAAAGAACATTCAAGATATTTTTTAGATCATGAATAAATTAAGTATACATTTACTTCATCTAAGTATTAATCTAATCATTTGACAACATAATATAATAAATATTGGATAATAATAATATACGCATAAATAATTTACCAGCCAGTCCTTATTGGTCCATCTCCCTTCAATGAGTCTAGTCCATTGCTCAAGTGTGACATTCTTTGGCGGGTGGCTTTTTGCATAGTCTTCATCATGAGATTGTACAAGCTTCTCATAAGTCTGATACAACTTGTTAGAGCCGCTACTCAATAATCTTCCACATTTTGTATTTACTGTTTTCGTTACTAAGTTGGAATCTCCTTCAAGCTCAAATTGATCCTGTAAAATGAAGTATATATGTATTATAAAAAAATTATTATATGAATTAATATACTTAGTAACAACAAAGACGAGTTAGACGTTATTAATATAAATTTACCGTGATATTTTGAAGCACCACATCTCTAGTAGCAGCATCAACACTTTTTCAATTTTTTACATTGTAACTGGGCAAATTACTTCGCACTTGTACGAGCTTGCACGCATTCTTCCCAACAGGAGCATCATACTCTGCAGCTATACGTATTGGTAGTTTACCACTTTTTTCAACAAATGCCCGTACTGCTATACCACGTGTTGTTCCATGAGTATTTCTGCTAGCAGATCCTATTTAAAAATAATCAATGTTATAAAATTATACATTCTATGTACATTAAGTATAATCTCAATAGTAAAGACAAGGTGCAGTTGCAATTAAGTGTAAAGTTGTAATTTACAACTGTGTATTTGTTGGCTTTTATTCCGTGCCAAATTTGATTGTAATTATGTTCAATCGTTTCAAACCCTGTATTTGTTGTGGGACTTGATGTAAGGGGTGTGTGAGAGAAAGAGTGTTGAAGACTCAAGCATTTGAAGAAGTGAAGGATTCTCGCGGGTATCTCGCGGGTATATCGCGACCAAGCTTCCCGCGAAGTGAAACATGTGCCAGGCACATGCTGGAATGCGAAGAGTCATGCCAGGTGGAGACAACTGTGTCTCGCGAGTATATCGCGGGTAAGGCCTTCCCGCGAGACTAGCTGTTCTACCAGCCTGTACTTTTTGGGTCACACCTTTTGCACCTCTCCTACATATACCATCATTACCCACAATTGTTGAGGTATGCTTCAGAGAGAAAACCCTAGCCAAACACATTGGTAATTAGAGATTGTCTTCCCCACCTTCTCTAAACAATTTGCTTGTGGTATCTCCTCAACCCTTCCCTCTCCATTTTCCATATCTTTGAGAGGTTGATAGCCCAAATACTTGACACACCTTTGTGAGTGCTGAGTGACGTTTTGGTGCTACTGGGAAGCATTGGAAGGAGCCTTGAATGGCAGATGCAACATGGAGCTTGTTGCGGGATCCGGATAACTAGGACAAGACACGGTTCCGAGAAGCCTTGTTGGAGTAGGAGCTTGGAGGGCTTAGGTACATCGGGTAGACTAGGCTTGGAGGGTCTTTTGCTAATCCATGTATCCCAACTGATTGTCTAGTGGATCGATTTTCGCTTGGAGGGCGGCGGAGAGGTTTTTCGCCGAGTTCTTCGGTTTCCTCTTCGATAACACGTCTCGGTGTTATTTGTGTTTGCATCCGTCTTCCCTACTCTTGTTCATTTCATTTTTACTGCTGAGTTGCTTTAAATTATGGATTAGAGTAGTTGTTTTGTTTATACGCTTGTGTTTACACTATTCCGCACTTGTTATTAAGTTAGTGTAAAATCAACCAAGCCGTAATTTGAATTTGGGGGTCTAAACCGCTCGTGTGTTTTCAATACATTTTCGAGCTTTCAATTGGTATCAGAGCGGGTACACTTGCTGAGGTTTAATTACCTAAGTGTGATCCTTGACCCTTTGGTGTTGTTTGGATAGTGTCTTTGTTAAAATCAACATGAAGGGAAGCAAAGGTGTTTGTGATAAAGACTCTGTCAGTAATTCTGAATACTGTTCCAGTAATATGTTTTTGGAGCTTTTTAAGTCTAAGAAACATGCTAGAATTTTCTGTCACATGCTAAGATCACTAGTTCATAGAAACCATGATATTCATAATAGCTTGTGTGAGTCAAAGGCTTTAGTCTATAAATATGAGAGAAGAAATAAACACTTGTGTAATGAACTTGATCATCTAAGAGGAAAACTTCACTCATCCTTGAACGAAATAAAAGAAAAAGAGCCTTGCTTCGAGGGTCAAGAGTGTCTCTCTCATGCTTGTCTTTTTGTTCATACCGCTTTGAAAGTTTTTAATTCATGTTTGTGGTACCTTGACAGCGGTTGTTCAAAGCATATGACTGGAGATAAGTCTTTGTTCAAAACACTTAAAGAAAAGCAAGATGGCTTTGTGACGTTTGGAGATGGGAGTCACTCACAAGTTCTTGGAAAGGAAACGGTGGACATTCCAGGACTGCCACTGCTGAATGACGTGTTATATATTAAGGGATTAAAGGTGAACTTGCTGAGTATTACTCAAATCTGTGATGATGATTTCTTAGTTCAATTCTCCAAGAAAGGATGTCTAATCCTGAATGAAGAAGGTGTCAAAATTCTGAAGGGGCTTAGAACCACCGACAATTGCTATGGTGTCATTCCCAAACCAAGCATAGCATGTCGGAGTGCCCGGGTAGATCTCTTGGAGCTGTGGCATCAACGACTTGGACATGCCAATTATAAACAGATGGCCAAAGTCTCAAAGCTTGAAGCAGTGGTTGGTTTACCAAAGTTTGGGAAAATTGAGAAGAACATTTGTGGGTCATGTCAATTAGGAAAACAGACGAAGTCAGGCCATCCGAAAGTGAATGTGATTGCAACTTCTCGCCCTTTAGAGTTACTACACGTGGATCTCATGGGTCCAACAAAAACAGAAAGCATGGGTGGAAAACGGTATATCATGGTGGTGGTCGACGACTTCTCAAGGTATTCTTGGGTGGACTTTCTTAGGGAAAAATCAGAGGCATGTGATAAGATGAAGAAATTGTGCAAGAGATTGATGAATGAAAAAGGAGTACCTATTGTCAAGATCAGAAGTGACCATGGGAAGGAGTTTGAAAATGCAAAGTTTGAAGCATTTTGCGATGAACAAGGCATCAAGAAAGAATTCTCAGCCCCAAGAACTCCACAACAAAATGGAGTAGTAGAAAGGAAGAACCGAGTAATTCAAGAAATGGCTCGAGTAATGTTACTAAACAAAAACCTTCCACAGAAATTTTGGGCCGAAGCGGTGAATACGTCATGCCATATTGGGAATAGGATCTACTTCCGAGCTGGAACGAAAAAGACATCCTATGAAATCTGGAGAGAAAAGAAACCGAAGGTAAAATACTTTCGAGTATTTGGAAGCAAATGCTATATTCTGAATGACAGAGAGAACCCCGGAAAATTTGATGCTAAGAGTGAAGAAGGGATCTTTCTAGGCTACTCTTTAAACAGCCGAGCGTATAGAGTGTTCAACAAACGCACCAAGACTGTGATGGAATCAATAAATGTGGTTATTGATGACACCATAACTGAAAGGAATGTTGATGAGGGTGAAGGATCTGACCCTAAGAAGGGGGATGGTGAAGACAACATGTCAGAAGCTGAGAATATTGAGAACGGATCACCGGAAAAAGAGACCACACCCTCCATACCAAGAAGAGAGACCAGATCAACACAAGGGCCTCCTAGTCCTCTTACCCCTCCAGAAGTTCAACCTCCAATCTCTCGTGATGAAGAAACTTCTACATCCAAGAGACCGTCATCAAGGGTAATACTCAATCATCCATCAAGTAACATTATTGGTGATGTCCATGAAGGACTTCGGTTGAGAAAAGGACCAAAATACAGTGCAAATCATGTGACATACAATTGCTATCTTGCTCAATTTGAACCTAAGAAGGTAGAGGAAGCCCTTGGTGATGAGAACTGGATAGAGTCTATGCATCAAGAGCTACATCAATTTGTTAGAAATGATGTGTGGGAATTGGTTCCAAGGCCCAAAGATACTCATGTGATCGGCACCAAGTGGATCTTCAAGAACAAAACTGATGAAGACGGTGAGGTTGTTCGAAACAAGTCCAGGTTGGTAGCTCAAGGGTATACTCAAGTGGAAGGCATAGATTTTGATGATTCGTTTGCACCAGTAGCAAGACTAGAGTCGATTCGAATTCTACTGTCCATAGCTTGTGTTATGGATTTCAAACTATACCAAATGGATGTGAAAAGTGCATTTCTGAATGGGTTTCTAATTGAAGAAGTATTCGTTGAACAACCAAAGGGATTTCAAGATCCTCATTTTCCAGATCATGTACTGAGACTGAAAAAGGCACTATATGGGTTAAAGCAAGCACCAAGAGCATGGTATGATCGTCTCACAACATACTTGTTGGATCGTGGATTCATAAGAGGTCAAGCTGATCGAACGTTGTTTGTAAAGAGAGATGAGAAGTCTCTCCTGGTTGCTCAGGTTTATGTGGATGACATTGTGTTTGGATCTACAATTGATCATTTGGCTCTTGAATTCTCCGAAGAAATGAAAAAGGAGTTTGAAATGAGTATGGTGGGGGAACTGACCTACTTCCTAGGACTTCAAGTGAAGCAACGGAAAGATGGGATATTCATATCTCAAGAAAAATACGCCAAAAATCTCGTCAAAAGATTTGGGCTAGACTCCCAGAAGCACACCTCCACCCTAATGAGCTCCTCGTCAAAGCTAAGTAGGGATGCTGCAGGTGTAGAAGTGGATCCAACACTATATCGGAGCATGATAGGAAGTCTCTTATATCTCACTGCCAGCAGACCAGACATTGCCTTCAGTGTAGGTGTATGTGCGCGATTCCAGGCAACCCCCAAAAAGACACATTTAACAGCAGTCAAAAGAATCATCCGATACATAAATGGGACATCTAATTATGGAATTTGGTACTCAAGAGATTCAAATGAATGCCTAGCCGGATACTCTGATGCTGATTGGGCCGGGTGTGTTGATGATAGGAAGAGCACCTCCGGTGGGTGTTTCTATCTTGGGAACAACTTAGTCTCATGGATGAGCAAAAAGCAAAATTCAGTCTCTCAATCGACAGCCGAAGCTGAATACATTGCTGCTGCAAGTGCTTGTGCTCAATTATTGTGGATGAAGAAGCTCCTTCATGATTATGGAATCACTCAAGACACGATGTGTGTATATTGTGATAACACAAGTGCCATAAATTTGTCAAAAAATCCTGTTCAACACTCGAAATCAAAGCATATCGAAATCCGGTATCATTTTATTCGAGACTTGGTGGAGGAAAAGATTGTGTACTTGGAGTTTATCAACACTGACAATCAGAAGGCAGACATATTCACAAAACCTCTCGATGGCCCGAAGTTTGAATCTTTGCGTAAGACCATCGGTGTCGGTATCATTCCTTGAATTCTATCTCTTGTGTGAACCTATACTGCTCTTGGTTGCATATCTGTGGTTATGGTTTCACATACTCTGTTTTAGATGTTTCTGTTTCCTGTTTTGGTGCACATTTATTTGTTGATCTTACTTTTTCTTGTTCTGTTTTGGGTGTGTTTCAAAAATTCAAAAACCCATAAAAATTGAAAAATCTCTAAAAAGTTTGATCACTCGTTTTGAGCATATCTCATGTGAGTTTGGCCTAGTACCTTCGTACTTATGACATAGTGCATTTACGATCTTTGCTTGCTCCGTATGCACTCTTGTCTATGTGGAAGAAATCTTGAAACCTATGTACGACTGTTGTAAATAGATCTTCAATCTTGTCATGAATGATTGGTCAATAGTCTCGTTGGTCTTGATACTTGCATAGACTTGTGTCTATATCTCTTCCCACTTTGTTTTTATGTTTTTGTAAAAAGAGCTCACCAATTGTAAATCTCCAAATGAAAAGAGATCTTGAGCTGCAAAAGCCTGTCGCACATACTAGTATTTGACTAGGAAAAAGGGAAAGCGACTCTTTTAATGTGAATTCTATGGTGCTCAAATAGCCAAAGGCTCATCATCAATGTTGAAATATCATAAATTTCATGCACCTATCTCAAAAATGAGATGTTTTGTCCATACCAAATAAAATGGACCAATTGTTATGCTTTATGTTGAAGCCAAATGAAAAGCTTCTAAGTTATGTTTTCAATGTGTGGGAGGTCATATATACTCATTTCTATAATGGAGATAGTCCTCTTGATTTTGTATCAGTTGTGTATGACTCGTGTGAATTGATCATTGAAGCTTCACTCTGGTCTAAAGACTATTTCACATGTGATTCTCACACACAACACACAAGTCTTTGATTCAATCAATGCTTATCTCATTTGTGTGATTGTATACGTCCAAATGTGATGTGTATGCCCATGAACTTGTTGATCAAATCCAAAAAGATTTTTGTGAGTTTTATTTGTTTTTGAAAGTGATTTTAGACTTTCATGTGTTTCTTTTTGGTCAAAATACATTTTATGTGTTTTTCATCAGAAAACTGGTTCAGGGGTTGTTTCGCGGGAAGCTCGCGACTAAGAAGCTTCCCGCGAAAAGGGTTGAGGGAAATAATTTTTCTTTCTTGTCACTCAGAGAATTTCGCGACTGTCTCGCGACTGTCTCGCGACCAACAGCTTCTCGCGAAATGCTGTTTGGCAAAAACTGAGATTTTCTCAAAATCAGACAGAGAATCTCGCGACTGTCGCGCGACTGTATCGCGACTTAGAGCTTCTCGCGAAAATTTTGTGCTTCAGTGGCACCTTTCGCGGTTGTCTCACGACTGTCTCGCGGCTCCCTATCCCGCGAAAAACGCGTGTTTTCAGTTTTATAGGGTTGATGTGATAGTTGTTTCAAACATAAAAACTTCCTTCCCTAAACTCCTTTCGAACCTCTCTCAACCCAACTCACTATTCCATCAAATCCCCTTCCAAATCAAGCATTTTTCTGCATTTTCTTCTTCAAGGTATGTTGATTAACCATTTCCTTTCAAGTTTTTTCTTAGATTTTGCAGATTTTTTGGGTTAGGGTTTTGATATTTGGGAATTTTCGAATCTTTGGGTTGGTTTTCAAAATTGGATGAATTTTGTGTCAAATTTTTGATTGGGTTTTGTTGCATTTGATCTTGTTGCATCTGTGTTGGCCCCTTGTGGCATTTTATCATGTATTTAGGCAAGATTTTACCATGTTCATGCATTGCTCATACTTAGAGTGTTCTTATGCATATTAGGTGTTTGATAAAATGTTTGAATGACATTTTTGTGCCTATTTGAAATCAAGTGGTTTCAATCTGTGGATTCTCACTCCATTTGGTCATTGAGTGTGTGTTTCTAACACTTTACTCATTCTGCACATTCTTCACATACCTAGGCACATTGAGACACTCCCCATGCATATCACCTACACACACATGCCCAGTTACTTAGCTTTATGCACTGTGTGTCTGTTCATCATCATACACGGCACTACATTTGTCTTTAAACTAACCTGAATCTAATCAAACTCTGTGCTATGTTTTGCGTGCTGTGCCCGTGTTTCCTGGTATCTTTGGGTGTTCATTCGCACAGATGTCTCCGTTCAAGACTTCAGCAGTGAAAGGTGGCAGCAACAAAGGAAAAGAACCAATCATCGATGTTGATGAAGATTCCCCGAGACCAAAGAGAACTCGTGTTTCAACTGGAATCTTTGATCCTAGCTTGTTTCGCTCTCATGCTGCTTTTGAATCCTATAAAAATCTCTTCCGAGATGCTCCTTTGTTGGTTGAAAGAGCTGTTGATCAGTCATCTCTTCTGGATACACTAATTCCCTCTTGGTTCGCCACAAAAGACTGGAATTTTCTTCTTTCCGATCTTGACGATGCATATGAGAACATGGTGAAAGAGTTCTATGCAAATGCTGTGGTTGAAGGAGAAATAATCAAGTGCTGGGTTAGAGGAAAGCGGTTCTCAATTACTCCGGTTTATCTTTCTGAAATTCTTCACATCAACCGACCCATACTTCCGATCCCACCTGTATATGATGAGTTGGTTCCATCCGAGAGCATGCTTCGGAGAGCATTAGGAGATACTTTGGAATTCTCTTCCAGCAGATCATCAATCAATGTTGCCTCACTTTCTCCAGAATTAAGGCTTCTGTCAATGATCATGTGCAACAATCTCTATCCGTTGTCAAGCACAGGTTATATTAACCTTGGACGAGCATTATTTCTTCATGATCTGGTATCTGATGAGGAAATTGATGTATGCTCCCACATCTTCCACATCTTGGCTAAAACGGTGAACTGCACTGCCTCAAGGAATTGCATTCCCTTTGGTCGTCTTATCTCTCGGATTTTAAAACTCAAAGGTGTGCGTCCCTCTGCTGATGAGTGCCCGTTTCCTAGGCCAAGTCCAATTAATGGTCGTACTCTTCAAGCAAGTATGAGCCATACCAAGAAGAATGTCAAGCAAGAACATCATGCTCCCGCAGGAAGCTCGAGTACTACCTCTCATTCATATGATGAAAAGTTTGACACCATCATGGTTGCCCTTCAAGATCTTAGCACCAAACTTTCAGGACTTACTCAGATCCTGTACAGCCAACACTCCCGTCTTGATAAACAATTAACCTCTCTTGAAACTCAGATGGATGAAATTCAGAGGAAGCTAGAAGAGGATGACAACTAGCTATTCCATGACAAAAAGGGGGAGATGATGTTAGTGTCAGGGGGAGTAGTGATAGGGGGAGAAGCAGCAGCAAGAAGTCTAGTTTCCATGACTTCTCTATGTTTATGTTTATTTACTGCTTTTTACCTGGTCTTTTGGTTTAAAACTTTGATACTATGTGCCTATATCATATTATACTCAGTAGTATTTTCAGTTTATTTTGTGTTTAAGTTCTATGCTTTGTGGCATATGTGCTATGTGGCATTTTGATTTGTACCCATGTTGCTTGTGTAAGCTTTAAGGGTTTGTTGCATGCATATTTTGTAGGTCTTTGTGGTTTGTGCCATGCATTTGCTATACCATACTTATGCAACCTTTATGCATGTTTGCTTGTTGTTCCATGCTATGCATTTTACTTCAAGTACATCACTCTTGTGCCCATGTAGGATTGTTCCTAGATGCATATAAGTTCTATGCATTGGTTGAGTGATGAACACTCTTGTGCCCTAGTAGGATTGTTCCTAGATGCAAATACTTCGTGTATTTCGCATTGGTTGAGTGTTGGAGTTGCAAATGATTCTCTTCAAATGAGCTTATCATTTTGCATATCCGGATGTTCATTTCATGTGTAAATGAACATAGTAATTGCTTGGATATAGTGATTACTTGTTTGATCTTGCCATGATCTAGTGTTTCTATTTCATTTAGCTTGATCCTGTTTTTATTGCTCCATATGCATTTCAAGTTTTCTACGTACAATGATATTATTGTGTTGTTGTGTTTCAGGAGATACTTGTTCATATGTTCAAGAGCTTATCAGAATCTAGAATTAGGTGTGAGTGAGTTTTGCCTTTGTTCCCAAACTCACGTTTAAGTCTAGAGTCTGTTTTAGGGTTTTGTCACGGAATAGCCAAAGGGGGAGATTGTAAAGTTGTAATTTACAACTGTGTATTTGTTGGCTTTTATTCCGTGCCAAATTTGATTGTAATTATGTTCAATCATTTCAAACCCTGTATTTGTTGTGGGACTTGATGTAAGGGGTGTGTGAGAGAAAGAGTGTTGAAGACTCAAGCATTTGAAGAAGTGAAGGATTCTCGCGGGTATCTCGCGGGTATATCGCAACCAAGCTTCCCGCGAAGTGAAACATGTGCCAGGCACATGCTGGAATGCGAAGAGTCATGGCAGGTGGAGACAACTGTGTCTCGCAAGTATCTCGCGGGTAAGGCCTTCCCGCGAGACTAGCTGTTCTGCCAGCCTGTACTTTTTGAGTCACACCTTTTGCACCTCTCCTACATATACCATCATTACCCACAATTGTTGAGGTATGCTTCAGAGAGAAAACCCTAGCCAAACACATTGGTAATTAGAGATTGTCTTCCCCACCTTCTCTAAACAATTTGCTTGTGGTATCTCCTCAACCCTTCCCTCTCCATTTTCCATATCTTTGAGAGGTTGATAGCCCAAACACTTGACACACCTTTGTGAGTGCTGAGTGACGTTTTGGTGCTGCTGGGAAGCATTGGAAGGAGCCTTGAATGGTAGATGCAACATGGAGCTTGTTGCGGGATCCGGATAACTAGGACAAGACACGGTTCCGAGAAGCCTTGTTGGAGTAGGAGCTTGGAGGGCTTAGGTACATCGAGTAGACTAGGCTTGGAGGGTCTTTTGCTAATCCAAGTATCCCAACTGATTGTCTAGTGGATCGATTTCCGCTTGGAGGGCGGCGGAGAGGTTTTTCGCCGAGTTCTTCGGTTTCCTCTTCGATAACACGTCTCGGTGTTATTTGTGTTTGCATCCTTCTTCCCTACTCTTGTTCATTTCATTTTTACTGCTGAGTTGCTTTAAATTATGGATTAGAGTAGTTGTTTTGTTTATACGCTTGTGTTTACACTATTCCGCACTTGTTATTAAGTTAGTGTAAAATCAACCAAGCCGTAATTTGAATTTGGGGGTCTAAACCGCTCGTGTGTTTTCAACACATTTTCGAGCTTTCATTAAGTATGTTCTATGTAATTATCAGTCATGCTAGTTAATGCGTCAGTAGCCTCCACACTCGAAGAATTTTGAGCAGGAGGATTTGCTTCAAGAGGTGTTTCTGTAGATTGAACCGTAGATTGGACCACCGGGATAGATGCCTCACCTCGCGAGCGTGTAAGTCGTCCTGGTGCCATCTGTAACTAGAAACATACATATAATGGAACAACAAAGTCATTACAAATAATAGAACAACAAAGTTATTTTCTATTGTACCCTATGGAACATCTATTGTACCTTATGGATTAAAGAGTTAGATGACTCAACATCATTCTCATCGTCACCAATAGGTGGTACATAATCATCATCTACCACAACACTAGCTCTATTTCTTTTCCCTTTTGCGCAATTGGACTGAACAGAATCCTTTAGAGAAGTTGAGATGTGCTTCAATTCCAAAGCATCAATTATCTCTTGGTTTTGCCTCATTCTATCCAATCTTGTCATCTTATACCTCGGTATATTATAAGTGTATTTGGCCTTTTTGGGCATTTTTTGAAACTATGTATTGACATGAAAGATAAGTACAATTGCTACTAACTTAACATTATAGTCCACACTATTATCCATATCAAGCAATTTGCAAGTGCAAAATTTGAACACAATTGCTAGTAACTCAACACAACAAATGACCACATTAATATCCATATCAAGTTCAAGATAAGCACAAAACATCTCAATAACAATTACTACTAACTTTACATATTATAGTCCATACCATTATCCATATCAAGCAATTCACAAGTGCTAAATTTGAACACAATTGCTACTAACTCAACACAACAAATGACCACATCAACATCCATATCAAGTTTAAGATAAGCACAAACATCTTAATAATAATTGCTACGTAGACAAGCATAAAACTTTAAGACAAGCATAAAACTTTAAGACAATCACATAACATTTAAGACAATTGTTATGAACTTTACATATCATAATCCATATCAAGATCAACATCAGGTATGTCATGCTCTTCATTTTGATTAGCGTCTCTTGAAGTTCCACCTTCAGGAATAACCTCAGTTTCAACATCACCCATATAATACTCAATAATATTGTCTTCAACATCGATAGGGACAATATCAACAATTGCTTCTTGTTGAAATGCGTCACTATCTTCTGTATTATCATTGGATTCTCCGCCCCCGACTTCTGGGACATCAAACACTCCCCTATGTTGGATGCATTGCACAATTTTCCAAGGGTCACGCAATTTCGTATCTTGAAGGTAGAAAACTTGTTTCGCTTGACTAGGAAGTATAAAAGGGTCATTTTGATACCATCGACTTGTAACATCAATGCTCGTTCAGTGTGCATCGGTTCTTATCGTTCTCCTTCGACCATTGGTATTAGTATTATACCATTCACACTGGAACAAAACAACTTTATAACGAAACATATACTCTAATTCCCAAATTTTGCACACATGACGATAGAAGTCGTGCATTTCTCCCTCATAGTCCCCTTCGGTACATACACCACTGTTTTGGGTTACATGACGATTGTCTAGGTCCCTTGTATGGAACTTTACACCATTGACCATACAAACGGTGTACTCCTTCACATACGGCTTAGGACCATTTGCTAATAACCATAACTGTTTAGTAGCTTCTGATGACTCGTTAACTTTCAATCTATTCATCTATAATGACATACAACAAATGATATCCTATTAGTAATAAGCAATGACAAATAAATTTAAATGTTTAAATTTATTAGTGTGTGATTAAATTTCAAATGTCTTACACGTTCTCTGAACCACTTGGGAAACTCTTGTCGTTGGATTTGAGTTATAGCTTCTCCAGTAAGATTATGCAATATGTTTTTGTGTTCGCTGTTAAAAATAAAGTGATTTATTTTCAGCTAAGCATTGCAAATAATATTCAAAACTTGATTAAACAATATATGCATATTAAATCACATACTTTAAATAAGGCTCTAGCTCAGGACTATTATACAGCAAGTACCAATGAGCAGTATCAAGCAATGCACGAGACAAGTCGCCATCATTCCGCCTACCACCTGTAGGTCGGGCAGTCTGTGAAAAAACTATCAATCCTTCGCTAGATTAACCAAAATCTTCATTTCTTTCTCTTCGGTTATGCACAGTTTCGATCCCATCAATATACAAAGACCAGTTGTTAATACATTCTTTAAGAATGTAAGCCTCTGCAATCGAACCTTCTGGTCGAGCTCGGTTGGAAACGTATCTTTTCAATTTTCCAAGGTACCTACGAGGAAAAAATACACACAAAATGTGATTTTATACCATGTGGGAAAAATGCAATTGATGAATGCATCAAAAGATCTAGTTACCTTTCAATTGGATACATCCACCGATATTGTACTGGGCCTCCTAGAATTGCTTCTCGAGGCAAGTGAACAGCAAGATGGACCATAACATCAAAGAATGCTTGAGGAAAGAATCTCTTAAGCTTGCATAGTATAAGAACTATACGTTCTTCTAGTTTCTCCAATTCACTTTGCTTTAAGGTCCTTGAGCATAAGTCTTGGAAGAAGTTGCCCAACTCAAACAATACAATACTAATGTCTTTTTAGCAAACCCTCGCAATCCAATTGGAAGAATTCGTTGTAGTAGCACATGACAGTCGTGACTTTTCAAACCAGATAATCTACCATTTTTTGCATTCACTGACCTTGATATGTTGGCTGCATAGCCATTCGGATACTTAACTGATTTCAAAAAGTCATAAAAACCATCCCTTTCATTGGGACTTAATGAAAAGAAAGCTCGAGGCTTGTCATATGATCCATCAGGACGTTGTTTCAAATGCAACGTGTGCCTAAAGTTCATATTTTGCAAGTCTATCCGAGCCTTGTCAGTGTCCTTGTTTTTCCCCTCAATGCCCAATAAAGTACCATAAGTACTCTCACTAATGTTCTTCTTCACATGTATGACATCAATGTTGTGCTTAAGTTTCTTATTTTTCTAATATGGAAGCTTATACAAAATACTTGCTTTTGACCAATTTGGCTCCCCAATAAGTTGTTTCTTCTTGTTACTTGGATGCTTTCCTAAAATAATATTTGGCATTCTATCTAGCTGCTCTTGTATCTTTTCCACTTGTAACTCTAAAGATCTCTTCCGTTTCTCTGGTAAACCATTATGCAACCGACTATGTCTCCAACGATGTTCCATAGGTAAATAAGCTCGATGGTTAATGAATCCAATTTTACTTTCCAAAGCTTTTGAATATGGTTGATCATTGCAAGTGTAACAAGAATGATAACTCTTTGTCCTCCACCCAGACACGTTACCAAATCCAGGATAGTCATGTATTGTCCACAACAAAGTTGCACGCATCTGAAAATGCTCTTTACTATAAGCATCATAAGTTTCTACACCTTCTTCCCACAACTCCTTCAACTCATCAACCAATGGTTTCAAATAAATATCAATCTCATTCCCCGGTTGATGGGGACCGGGAATAAGCAAGGACAACATAAAATACAGCTCCTTCATAACCAACCAAGGCAGTAGATTATAGGGGATAAGTATGACAGGCCACATACTATAGTTGTTGTTCATATTCCCAAAATGATTAAATCCATCTGTAGCCAACCCCAACCTTATATTGCGAGGTTCAAGGGCAAAATCAGGATATTGCAAATCAAACTCCTTCCACTCCTCACTATCAGCTGGATGCCTCATTATCCCATCATCCACACGTTTGTCTATATACCATCTCATGTCCTTAGCTCTTTGGCCTGACATGTACAATCTCCTCAATCTCAGTGTCAACGGGAAGTAACGCAATACCTTATGAGGAATCTTCTTACCTTGGATACGTGTATCTTTGTACCTAGGCATCTCACACACCGGACATTTATCAAGGTTTTCATTTTCCTTCCAAAATAGTGCACAATCATTTTTGCATGCATCTATATGCTCATATGACATGCCCAAGTCACGTAATATCTTCTTTGCTTCATAAGTTGACCTTGGAACCAAGTTACCTTTCGGTAAAACCTTTATCAGCAATTCTAGCATCATATCAAGTCTCTTATTACTCAAATTCGTCATTACCTTTACATTCAACATCTCAATAACAAACTTCAAAATACTATAATCAGTGCAACCCGGATACAACTCACGCTTTGTATCTTCCTTAAGTTTGTCAAAATGACGTACCTCCTCATCTTCAGTTGCATTTCTTGGTTCCCCTCTAATTCAGTCACCTACCAAGGTATCGATACCATCCATATGATCACCATCCGACATTTCATTATCATGAATGTTCTCGGTCAATACACGAGGTTCTCCATGATTATACCAATTAATGTAAGATTGCATAATTCCATGATGAAGCAAATGGATACGCACAGTTTGAGGAGATTGTCGATAGCAATTCACACAGTGAATACACAGGCATGGAATATTACCACTCAAGTCTAAAATCGCTCTTGCAGAATTAATAAATACATTGACCCCTTCAATATATGGATGACTTAATCTGCCATCGGGTGTCTTACCCATTGTCATCCAACTTTTATCCATGTTTGACTACAATTATAAGATGAATCCTACTTTAGTAAAATAAGAACAACTCATGCATAATGTATTCTAACATCTAAGTCTATAAGCTACTTAGATAAAGTTCTATCACATTCATGAATGTACAAGTCTATATTAATACTTAAACAAATATACATTGCACATACAAATATACACTCCCAATATATATTTAAACCACCTTATAACACAATACAAGCCACCTGCTTACTCCAACACAACAACCCACCACAAAACCAATCACAAACATCACAAGTATAGAGTGTTTATAAGTATTGAAATCGAATAAAGTAATATTCATCACATCTAATTAACAAGTTTCATTCACATTTGCAAGAAACTAAAAACACTCCCAATATGAATGTAAACCACCTTATAACACCATGCAAGCCACCCGCTTGCTCCAACACAACAACCCACCACAAAACTAATCATAAACATCACAAGTATAGAGTGTTTATAAGTATTGAAATCGAATAAAGTAATATTCATCACATCTAATCAACAATACTCATTCACATTTACAAGAATTGAAAAACACTTCCAATATGTATTTAAACTACCTTATAACACCATGCAAGCCACTCGCTTGCTCCAACACAACATACCACCACAAATCCAATTTCCAACATCACAAGTATAGAGTTTTATAAGGTTTTCAACTAAAATTTACTTACTTTACTCAAGCGAAGCTTACAACTTTCAGAAAAAATCCAAAGTTATTGTAAACAATATGTATTTAGCCTGCAAAAGAAAAGTTAAATTTATAAGTACTTCAGTCTTTTTAACGAATAGCTCTTATGGAATCCTTATGAAAAGGCTCAAGGACTGTAGCACACCTCAATTACTTAAGGGGTAAAGCAAATAAGAAAGTAAATGAAACTAATTGTGATTCAATAACTTACTTGTTCTTCACTGTAGAAGACCAAACTTTTATCATGCAATCCAATGAACTAGAGAACAAATACTTATCCAATGAACCAGTATCATTAAACACTACAAATTTTCATGATCCCAAACCTGAAACAAAATAAACTTCATACTTAAGCAAACACCAACACATTATTAAACAATAAACACATACAAAAAGATTCTAGACTAAGGAAACAGCCTAGTCTAGAATAATTGTTATTTTGAATGGCTTTTAATCTATAAATCTATATAATAGGAAGATTATTAATATAGGAATATAAGAGTAGTAACAATACGCCAAAGTCCGTATGAGACCTATTGAACAGGTTGCCATTGCTTTGAGCAGACAAAATAGAGGAAAAGAGAGAGAGATTTTGAAGAAAGAGAGTTTGCGATTCTAATTGGTTCTTCTAGTCATGTAGTAAATTTTCCTCAATGAGTTGTCACAATATATCAATTATTTTTCAGTTTATGCTTGCACATTCCATTGTAGTCACTAGTCATATCACTTCCAATCCCTAAGTTTCAATGGTTGTAGGAGATATTTCAAAAGAATACCTAGCTATTAGTGAACATAGTCTAAAGACAACAAGTGCTATTAACAAGTGAAAGGACTAGATTCAGAATCACCAAGTGTCATTTAACAAAAATAGATAAGAGAAAACTGGATCTTGGAGGTAGAGAACAAACTTGTTTTGAGCATTGCTTCTCAAGTTTCCAATAGTTTCATTCATGAACCATGAAATATAGTTAGACCATTATAGTAAAAAGATTGATAAAACACCTTTTTAACACACAGTAATGTTTCACTTTTAACATGATACTGGTCACAAGAACATATATACCATCAAGGCAAGAACATGGCATAAATTATATAGACAATATATTCATGGTTTGATATTTTTATTTCATCATCTTTCTAGTAAAAATCTTAAAATGATTCAAATTCACATACCTCAAATTTCTCAAACAGGCCAATAACAAATGTGTAGTACTTTTTAAGAAATTCGTCTGCCTCTGCCACTGAGCTTATTCTAATAAGAGGTACACTAGTTTTTTTCCTTGCCCAGATCACTATTTCTTCCCTGAATAAAAATTAACCCCACAAACACATAAAAACATACATATGCTTTGACAAGATACAAAAATTCATTCAAAACAAATTGTTAAACTATAGCATAGACCATTATGACAGCACCATTAAGGAAAAGCTATTTGATTTAAGTTGAATAAGTAACACTACAAGAAACGAAATACAACATGAATGACAAGGAGAATTATTTATGGTTGAATATATTTCGTTTATAGAACAAACCATCCTATGCAGGACATAATAATGAATGAGAATTATGAAACCGTATTGATCTAATAATTATAGTTTGACAAGGATAGTAGCTACTCACGCTGAAAGTTCCATATGAATTTCATTAAAAAAAAAATACATGAATGAATCGATAAAAGAGAAAAAGGAAAACCTTTTCAGTGGGCAACAAATCTTTTGTTGTCACAGGGTCTCTTCCTGAAAATGTTGACACACAAACAAAAGCGCAAAGTCTTAACAACTGAAACCAATTTTCATTATTACAGTAGAAAGATAAAAGAAGCTCTAAGCTGATTCAAAGAAAAGAGATACAAACATATATAAGCACCTGATTCTCGAATCTGAAAAAAGAGGAGAGTCGGCGACGAATGGATCGAGATCGGCAACGAATAGGAATCGTCGAGAATCGACGATGGGAGCTGAAATGACACTTCAAAGCGTCGCCGATGCGAAGGACGGCGAAGCGTCGCCGATGCGGAGGAAGGCAAAGCGTCGCCGGTTTGAAGAAAGCAAAGCGCCGCCGGTTTGAAGAATGCGAAGCGCCGCCGTTCGAAGAAGACGAAGCGTCGCCGTTCGAAGAAGACGAAGCGTCGCTGGTGATTTGGAGGGGCTTATCGGCGACGGTAGCTGATTATCGGCGACGGTAGCTGCTTATCGGCGACGGTGGGTTGCTTATCGGCGATGGTTCATCTTCATCGGCAACGGTAGGCTGGGTTTCTCTTTTTTTTTTTGTTTGGATTTCTGTGGGTTTTTGACTGAAAATTTGAGTGGGTGAGTTTTGTTGTTCTGCTGAGTGGGTGAGTGTAAATTTTGGTTTGGAGTATTTATAGTGGTTTTTAGCGATGAAAACATTTCGTCGCTAAATACCACTTTTAGTGATGAAACTGAAATTTGTCACTAGAAGTGGGAAATAGCGACGAAATATCAGTTTCGTCACTAAAAGTAGTCTTTAGCAACGAAATGTTTTCGTCGCTAAAAACCACTTTTAGTGATGAATTTTTGTTTCGTCACAAGAAGACCCAGAATTTGTTACACTTTTAGCAACAAATTTTATTTTCGTCACTAAAGAGACCATATTTTGTTCAGATTTTTAGCGACGAAATTCAACTTTCGTCACTATAGCATACTTTTAGTGACGAATTATGATTTCGTCACTAAAAACATTTAAGTGCAAAACCATTGTTATTTTTAGTGACGAATAGTTTTTGTCACTAATTCTTCCTTATAGCGACGAAATTATTTTCGTCACTAATACTATTACAGCAATACCTACAGTGACGAAATATTTCGTCACTAAAAATTTCAAATTTTAGTGACGAAATATTTCGTCACTATAGCTTAATTAAACTTGCGCCAAAATTTCCCTCCACTGGCGCCTATTTTTTAGATCACAATAGCGACGAAATGTATTTTTCGTCGCTAAATGATATAATTTTTTTCACTTTTAGTGATGAAATTCATATTTCATCACTAAAGCTGTATTTTTAGCGACGAAAAATATTTCCTCATTAATTTTCGTCACTAAAAATACATTTTGTTGTAGTGTCCATCTCTTAATTTTTATAATATCCATAATAATTAATCACAACTACATTAACCAAATATCAATTATACCAATGAACTTTGGGTCATTATCAAAGGACTGTATACGTGTGTTTGGGACTTCAAGAAAGTGGTGGTCCCTTCTATAAGTTCCATGCATGCACATGCATGTAAGATCTCTCGGTGCTTAGGGACAAATTAATTGGTTTTCATGTTTTGGTAAGGTGCTCTGTAGACCTTTGTTGCTCTCATAGCATTCACATTTGAGTATTAAAAGAATACCTATTTTGCATCACCAAACATTATTTTATCTATTTTATCAACTTATTTTATAATACACATAACATCTCAGTTCTTATTTTTAAATACAACCCAATAAAATAATATAAATAAAATAAAAATAAAACTACACATGAGAGAGAGAGAGTGAAGTGAATAAAATATGGTATTTGAGTTTACAAGCTCGTGAACAATAAGTTGTAAATATAATGGCTTACACAAATGCTAAAATATTTTAGGTATACATACCTGGTTAAAGCTCTTTTTTAGATGGTTAGTTGCTAAGCAAGGGGGGTTTATAATTATTATAAAATTTTGGGCATTTTGTAATGAGGGATGAGTTTTTTTTTTTTTTTTTTTGCTAGGGAGATAAATACATTGGGGAGACTCATTGAGTAGTTAATATAACATCTAGAAACACCACTTAAACCAAAACGCCTAACCCCGATGGCTATGAGCTCAACTATATTATATTAACAACTTATTCTTCTCATAAGACTTCACTCATTTGTGTATGCCCAACATTTTTAATTATGGGTAGAAACTTTTTGTGGTGGGGTGCTTTGACTTTGGCCTAAGTAGCCTAGGCCTTGGGATGGCCCTACAATAACCTAAGGCCCTTTATAACCAATGATGTATCATATTTATCTAGGCCAAAATGGGCAAATGCCCTTTTCGCGCAAAAAAAGTAGCGTTTTGCCTCATTTCCCAAACTAATTAGGGAAATGCCCTTCTTTTGTAACTCGATAATACGAAAGTTGAGATTCATTGAAGAACTTGATTATATTATAGTCGAGTTAGCTTCAGCTCTGTGCCACGCTAGCAAAGCAGAAGTAGCCTTTTCCAATTAAAAAAATGGTCGTTTATAAACGCATAACTTGGTAACTAGAAAATCAAGTTTGCTTTACATTTTCAAACCTAACATCTCACAACGCCTGTTCACTCTTTGCCTGTTCACTCTCCCTCACTCTCTACCATCACTCACCCTCTACACTCTCCCTCTGCACTCTCCCTTTCTACGATCACGCTTCCTCACTTTCCCCTCCCTTCCATCAGTCTCCCTCACCCTTTTTGATCAGTCGCCATTGCCAGTACCCTGGTGCTCTACCGTACCTTTTTCGAACCCTCACCGTACCCACCGCCGTTGATTACAGTTAAGTTGCTCTGCCATTGATTACTGTTTTGTGCTGCATTTGTTTTGTGGGAAATGGATGATTATTAGAGGGGGATCTCGCATTACCAAAATCTTCAATTTTTTTCATTTGTTTTATGTGTATGACTCAGGTTCAAATTTTGTCTAGGGAAGAAAAGATGATAATAAGTGCTAGTTAAATTTTTTACTATTTGAAAATGGGTTGTTTGAAAAAGTTATGTTTCATATTGCCAAAACAAATGGCTATTGTGGAAGGAGCAAAATAGCTGTATTTTTGAATGTACAAACTGATTAAAGACTCGGTTGGAATCATTGTTGATTATAACTTTGGTTGATTGGTCTCGTGCCTGGGGTGCTTACAAAGAGTAAACCCCTTCTAGATTTCACATAATCACTTAACTTTGTGCATAATTCTTTTAGGTTATGGTGTGCTTATCATCATGAACATGAAGTAACCTGTTCTATTAATAAATTACCATTATTTATCATAAGACAAATGAACATGAAGTAACCTTTTTTTTTTTTTTTTTTGACAAAGAACATGAAGTAACCCGTTCTATTAATAAAATTTATTTATTAATATATGAAAGTATAGTTTATATAAAGATTTTCCATTTCTGCGATAGGTGTGGACATTGAACTTCATGTTGATATCATTTCCTAATTTCATTTATTGTACAATTTCTATTTTCTGCAAACAGTATAAGTGTATGCACTAACATTGAAAATAGAGAATATATTATTGCTTTCATTAGAGTTCAAGCCATGACATGAATTTCATGATTTCCATTTTGTGAAGTTTCTTATATTAATCTATGCACTGACATTGAAAATAGAGACTAAATGCACATCAAAGTTTGTAACTTTTGTTTTATGATTATTAATCTTCAATTGTTTATATTAATCTTCAATGTTTTTCATTTTTTTTATGATTTTCAGAGGGGGATTAATCTATCTTTGTCTTTCATTCTCTCTAAGAATGTGTGAGTTATAATATGTTGACTGTTACTTCAATCTATCTTTGTTTTTTCATTTGTTTTATGTTGACTGTGAATCATATACTTTTTATCTTTTTGTTAAATGCTGGTTCTCAAATCTTCCATCATTCATTTGAATCTTGAACCAAATGATAAAATCTCTTTTAAAATAGTAAGACAATTTGGTGATAAGATGTCTCAATGACTTTACTTTTGTTTGGTACCTTTTTGTTAGTTTCTGTTAATGTTAATTGAATTGGTTTTGTATTAATTCATCAGTGTGCTCTCCCACAAATTAAGATTAATCTTTCAAGTATGCTTTCTTTATTACTAAAACCAAACAATTTTTATGCTTTCTTTAGTGTTTTGGAATTCTGTACCATCTTGTTTTATGTTCCTTTTATGGAGAGAGAGAGAGAGAGAGAGAGAGAGAGAGAGAGAGAGAGAGAGAGAGAGAGAGAGAATAGAAGGATATTTTGAATGCCAAGAGTTGTCCATGTAGAGTCTTAAATTTCATTTAATAGGGTTGTTGTATTATTGGATGTTATTGAATGCGCCTAGACCTCCAAAGCTTTCTGTTCTCATAGTGTTTGTAATTTGTAGTTTGCACTAGAAACTTAGGGTATACATCCTGTATACTTCATTGGTTTTTGTTGTACTTGGTTTTTATTTGATGAAATTTAAGCGTTATGGTCTAATGTAGAATCCTGACTATTGCTTATAGCTAATACTGGACCTGGGTATAGTTTGGAGTCTGATAGAGTCATACTCATATAAATGGATCTAGAACTAACTCCTAAAATTTGAAAACGACTCACCAAGCAAGAAATTGAGTAGAATTAACTCCTAAAATGTTGAAAATAGATCTAACAAGCAGGGAAATTGGTTGACTGAGTCATGGTATGCTTACATATCTAGTGAGTAGAAATGTAGAATAATTAGTATAGGTTTCTAAATATTAAGTTGAGAACTTGAGACCAAATGACCTGTAGCTATAGGGATCTTAGTGGTCCATTATAAACGGGCAATTGCATAGGACATAAAACGGGGAGCTGTCAAGGATGACCTTATAGAGAGTGTTACTTTGTTGAAAAGACCAAGTTTGATTGAACAGGTCTGAGAACAGAATACCTAAACATTGAGTTGTTGCAATTTATATTTACTATGTCATTGCATTGGTCATAAGCCATAGAATTGAATTTAAATGTCCTTGGGGGAAGATCACATATTGTGTATTGCATGGTTAAATTTAATTGGAAACCTAATATGCAGCTCTTAATAATTGTAATTGATATTTTCCCCGTTAAAATCACTTTCAAAGACATCATAAACCAAAAAGAACTATCACATTTAAATATTGCTTAGATGTTGAACATCTAGGTATCAATCAAGTTTCTAGCACATTAATTAGTCATTTGTTTTTTTTTTTTTACTTCAATTACAGATAATAGAAAAAAAGTGTTTTTATGTAAAATTATGGCAAGTTCTTATTTATTTAAGCTTTAATTTGATTGCTTTTGGATTGCATGTTAAGTGGGGGTAAGAAGTGATGTTGACAATCTTGTTGGGATCATAATTTGTCTTATTGTATCCATGCTTTTATTTTATATTAATTGTGGTTTACTTGTCAAATAATTGCTAACAATCTATTTGCTACCATGTCAGATATGCAGCCTAGACCAGACGATTAGACCCAGTTGACCCAACAACCGGATCATCGATCAACTCCGCTTTGGAGGCACGCCGCCAATGAGGTATGTAGTTGTATTATTAATACATGTCTGTTTTATAATTACCTCGTGTGCACTACCTAACACAATGCTCGTCTGTGTGCAGGAGGTGCCTAACATTATAAACGTTCAACGCCGTAAATGTGAATTACTACAAGGTGGGCTAGACCCACGTATCATGCAATACATAGATGCAGCAGGTTTGACCGGGTTATTCAAGGTTCCTGATATGGAGGTCGACCATGCCTTAATCACGGCCTTGGTCGAGCGGTGGCATTTGGAGACACACACGTTCCACTTACCCCATTGAGAAATGGGTATCACCTTGCAAGATATAAAGGTGATGTTGGAGATTCCGATGGATGGGTTGCCTATCACTGGGAGGACAGACTAGCAATGGAGTGTGGTGTGTCGAGACTTGTTGGGCCATGAACCTCTGCCTGTGATACTAAGCTCAAACAAGTCTACCCTTGCTGGGGCAAGGATAAAATACAAGTGGCTTGATGCACAGTTTTTTGCCCCCTAGCTGCGAACGCCGGTGATGAAGTCATGTAGCAACATTCCCGCTACCACCTACTTGTATGGATAGGGCCTTATTGTTCATGGACAAGTCGGTAAATTGGGTCTCACTGTTGCCTCTGCAGTTCTTCAACCCAATCAGCAATGCGAGACGGTACAGCTGGGGTAGTGCAGCATTGGCCTGGCTCTACAGGCAACTTTGTAATGCATCGAAGAAGGATGCGATGCAGATTGGAGGAGCACTCTTGTTGGTGCAGCTATGGGCCTATTGAAGGTTCCCACGAATATGCCCTATTATGAAGCCGCCTCTATCGCCAACGCACTCAAGGCCCCTTGCCATTAGGTACGTTCATTGAGTTCTCGTTATTCAAGCTAAGTGTCTCTTAGGAATAATTATTTATGTGTAATAGTATATTAGATTTTATTTGTCTCTTTGATATAATTAAATATATGTCAAACTAACAAGCAAAAGAAACTTATCAATGCTTAGTATATGGATGTGAAATATAAAGCAAAGTTTGTTAAATGTAAAGTTCAGTAACGAGCATTTGTCGAAACACTATGTTTGCTAGGTGGAGCGGGCCAAAGAACAACGTAGAGCATGCCACACACGTCCTTGCTGCATTTCGGAAATCACTGGCTACATTACAGGTAGAGCAGGTATTCGGTTAATTTACGTCCTCAATTTGAGGTTTTTATTTTCGTTTCCCTCAACTGCATGACCACGTTTTTATTTTTATTTTTATTTTTATTTGAATTCTTGGATTGTTATAGGAATGAGTTGATTTAAGAATATTGGTTCCTTTCTAGGTTAGTTATGCTTTTATTGAAGCCTTTTGGTTTATTTAGGATCTATGCTTGGTATTGATGCTTTGTTAGCTTAATTTGAATCATGGTGTTGATAGTCATCAAGTTTTGTATTGGTGAATGCCACCTTTAAATTCTACTCCTGCACCCTAAATTACCTATTAACAATGGACCAAAAATAAAAACGGAAGGAATTAACTGAAGTTAGAGAATTGAATATGGTGATTCAAGGCTTTTATCCTCAATTAAGGAGTTGTATTGATGCAGAATATTGCTGTAGTGTTATGTTAAAAAGCTTAATACTTAAGATTAATATTAACTAGTCGCTAACCCGTGCTATGCATGGGAAAGCTATTAAATATGAGTTAGAAGATTATTCTAATCACGCACACAATCTTCTCTTTTTCTTCCCTAATTTTCATATACTGCCAACTCTATCTCAGGCTTGAACTCAATATAATTTCATTTAGTTTTGTGTTGCGTAGGATTAAATGTGTTTTGTTTCCTATGTTGGGGCTCCTTTGTTTCTGTTAATGTGTATTTTTAAGTTCTAACAGTTACATTGTTGTATTTCTTATATATCTCTCTAACTTTATCCATAACATGTACCACAAACTATATGATACATGAGAAAGAAATATAATTCATTGACAAAACATCCATTCAGCAAAAAAGAAAGACCAAACAAACACCTAATTAACCATGGTAGAAGTTGGTAAGGCATTTACAACAGAATGTGACTTGTGAATCATCTAAGAAAACCTAAGACTTTACAAACATAGTCCTAGTACAATACAATGGGCATTAATATTTGCTACCAACTACTAATTAATTATTACAGTATGTCAATGAGTATTTCAACACTAACTACAGTAGCAACACTTGATTGATGCAGCCAAATGCTGCACTACCTCATCATTCTTTGCAATTTAGAACATGCAAATTATGAGTGGAACACACTGTGAAGGTCAGAATTAAAAGCCTACAAGTATATTAAAAACAATTAGACTTATTAGTGGTAATTTGAACTCTAGTAGAATAACCTACTACTAATTTCACGAAATTGAATTCTGGAAGACATTTTCTAAACCTACAAATAAGTTTATAAATAAAATAAAATAGGGAGCACAAAAAAGAAAAAACAAAAACAAAAACAAAACCAATTTTGAAATTAGAAGGAAAAGTTTCATGTACCTAGCATATGTTCATGTTGTCTTTCCCACATTGGCTCCTGCGTTTGCACATCCTTGAACTCACTCTAAGTTGAAACCCCTAAGCATTCCTAACCAAAAAAAATATTTTTTTTTTTACAAAATATTCAGTAAAATTGTTAACAAAATTGGAGTACAACCACCAATCCAAAAGAAGGTTCAAGTTTTGTACTCTTCTTGGCAATAAAATGCATAATTACATGGTTAGATTCAGTATAAGAGATGTTGTCACAGCAAATTTCATACCAAAAGCTCATTCTTGCATCATGTTTCAACTCATTCAAAGTTCAGTGCTAACTTAAACCAATTACAACAAAACTTAAATCTCACCATAAAACCATAATAGAACCAACCAAAAAAAAAAAAAAAAACTGAAAACCCTAGTCTCTAATGGTGTCACTTAGCTTTGAATGTTATGCATATGAACATGGGGCTGAAAATGGAATGTGGATCTCGGTCAACCTAGATCCTTTACTATTTTCTGCAGATCAATGCTAGTCATTGTTTTAATTGCTTGTTGACTTCATTTTGTTAATATTTTGAACATAATGTTGCTGTTATTTTACTTTTTGCCCAATAATCCCTGAAGATTTTGTGTACGAATGGAAGCAAGAAATTCCATGCTTTCCATATTGCATATCACAAACATAATCTTAAATTAGTATGATGTCTCACTATCACAAACATAATCCACTTATGAAGATTGTATAGGAGCTGTACACACATACGTTGGGCTCCCTGCCTGCGTATTGCACCGCCGTGTAGCATATTTGGAAGGCCGAGGTGCCATTGATCTACTTTTTGATAGTGGAGGGGCATCATCCCGAGTGGGTCTTTCGTCAATATGGGATGAAGCAACCAGTTCTACTCATCGTGGATACGTCGACTACCCTTCACAAAATATCCCTCCAGGGTAAATGGGAGAAGGACTGGGTGGTAGAACATGCTGTCCATATTCAGCAATGGGCCAACCGAAGGCATGAAGTTCACGTTGCCCCTCTCCTAGACGGTGATGATATGTACCTCATTCAGTACATGAAGTGGTACAATCGTAGCACAAGGCGGTACATAATACCAGAGTTTGCATACTGGGAACTCATGGTGAGGAAACAATTCCTTCCCCTTTGTTGAAACCGTTGTTCGATTAAACAATTCCTTCCACAATAATTATTGTCGTTACATCTCTATGAGTTTATCTTTCATTATATTTTAGAGTCAAAAAATATTGTGATTTAAGTTCTTCATAAATAAGTGAATTTGTCTTGATCCAATTTGTTTGTGTGAGGAATGGTTAATTGGCAATGACAAGAAACACCCCACCTTTGTTCATATAATTACATTCAAATTTTAAAAAGGGTGGGTTGGGTTTTATTCTTTTATTCTTTTTTTTGTGTTTTTTTTTTTTGTTTTTTTTTTGTTTTTTTGTTTTTATTTTTGGTTGGCTTGTAATTTCAAATGGACGGTGCAACTCTTTTTAGTAGTGATAATTAGACATTTCATGATAGTTCACAATCACACTAGATAGCCTTACCTCCAGGACTGAAAGCTTATTACATATTTTATGATAGATATTACCTGTATAGTGCATAATTGTTTTATGGTTGTTCTCAATTTAAGGACTAAAATTTCTCAAGAAACACTGTAAAATTTCAGTGAACTTGGAGGTTTTTGTTTTGGTATTTTCATAATTTTCTGGTTTTGTAGAATCTGTCGAAAATAAGTATAGTTTTGAATGTTCTTTTTGATGTTGTTTTGGTATAAAAGCATAAGAAACTTTTCACTACTAGGCCTAATTGTTTTATTATGCACAGTTGAGTGACAGTTGTCATTTATACTCTTTTATTTGTAAAATAATGAAAATCTTGTTTTTCCTTCACCTTTGCATTGGAGCCAAACTCAAAGGTGCTACTTTTTATGTTCTAAATTTAAGATCATATGCTCCTATTAATATGGTTTACAAAGCGTTACCTTAGGTGGATAGGTAGGTTGTTCTGTATCTTGATATACTTGGTCCTTGGACCTAGTACAATAGTTCAATTGCTTTTAGTCTGCCTTGGATTAAACCTACTGCAATAGTATGTTTTCCATGAACCTGTTAATTGCAAAAGGAGTAATTGAAAAATATTTTTTAAGACTTGATAATTTGTGCAAATGCTATGGAAAACATCAGAGAAAGCTAGTTGATTGACCACTCTAGTGCACTATTACCTTATATATTTCTCCCTGACTTGCCAAGCATGGCCCAACATTTTTAATCAATTGCCACATGTGTAAGTTTCTTCATAGGGTACTCTTCATCTGCAGCATTGCCTCATGCCTTAAATTAACGACATACTCTTGACTAAAGGACCAAAAATAGGACACATACATAATGGGCCTTTCCATTCCTTGCTTTCCCCCCTCCCCCCCCACCCCCCCCCCCCCTGCCTTGATATGATTTTAAACCTCTTATTTATCACATTTTCTCTCTATTGAGGAAAAATTTTGTTTCCCTGTCTCAGATTTTAGGGATTAGGAAGTGAACATGCATATAGAGTATGGAGAATGATGAAAAAAGTAGCAAAGATCCTAGACACTATTGTTTGTCCAATCTTTTTACTTGGGTGCTTTTTACATATGATGCAGATTGGTTGAGGGAGAAGAAAATATTTTAATATTTTATGTTGTTTTCTCTTTCCTAGTGGAATTAGGATTTAATAATGATGCAGATTGTTTCATGGAGAAGAAAATATTTTCTTCTCACTTAACCACTATGCATCAGCATATCTCTCAATGAGATAGAAATTCATTTACTGACTTGCATTATCTAAAATATTGTTACCACGCAAAAGTCTCCTGCTTCTATAAGTGTCTAGGAGAGGTGATCAGTAAACATTATTTCCTCCAATTTTGGAAAGGCCGATACTTGGCTCAAACCCACTATTGAGGGGAAAATTTTGATGTTCCCAAATAGAATATGGGGTAGCCAAGCCGAAACTCGACGATGGATCCTTGAAATAAAGCCCAAAGGCTTTCGGTGTTGTGTAAGTCCGTCCAAGCAAGAGATAGAGGCTGCACCCTAACAAGAAGACAACAATAAAGCACAATAAACACATTACTGTTGTTAGTTTGTTATATTATTAGTCCTTTTACAGCATCATAGTTCAAATTAGTCCTTTAGCGGTATTGTATTATCTCCAGCAGTAGGGTAATTTCAGGTTAATAAGTGTGTTTATATGGTAAAAATCATATGTTTTTCTTATTATTATTAAGTCAACATAAGAGAAAACTTCCATAGTATCCAAAAGATTATGACCTTCATCATAATAATAAGAAACAAGGATTAAAGGCTCCATAGTTACAAATAAAAAAGGAAAAATAGGATGGAATGAAGGGAGAGAAAGATCCCAGCTTAGTGCAGCGAGTATTAAACTAAGATTTTGGTGAGTATGTGTTTATAAGGCATGAACGAGGTGAATGTGGGCTGTTTTGAGTGAGTGGGATAGGATTAATACTAAGATTGAAGTTTTTTTGTGAGTAATAGGCTATTTGTGTCTAGTTGGAGGACATTTTTGAGCTGTGATTGTGTAAAGGGGGGAAAGGAGTATTTGAGATTAGATGAGTGTAGGCTAAAGATGATGAGTGGTGAGCTTAAGGAGAGCTAAACCACCAGCAAAAATGGCAAACGAATCCCAAGTCTCAGAGGAGGGTAGCTGTCCTCTTGTGGGTTGAGGTGTATGTTTTTATAAAGGAGCTTTAGAGAAGCATTAATTAACAAGAATCCAAAAAACGTATGACTATTAAGATGTGATG
The DNA here is from genome assembly GCA_023736055.1 of Quercus glauca. Taxonomy (NCBI): domain Eukaryota; kingdom Viridiplantae; phylum Streptophyta; class Magnoliopsida; order Fagales; family Fagaceae; genus Quercus; species Quercus glauca. The sequence goes on along the minus strand of CM043319.1, from coordinate 21,245,421 downwards.
AATCAAGGTTAAGCTTCTTGAGAATTTTTGGTCAAAAGTAGGAGATTCACTCTAGGGGCTACCTTGCTTCTTTGGGTAACGATGGGATTTTAGAGTGTTTTGCATTTAATGCTAGGATTTCTAGGGCTGAGTTGAATCAATATGATTAAGGTGTGTATCAAGAACGAATCATAATGCTACAATTGATTGGACCCTTGAGAAGTAAGATTTAGCACCTCAAGCTAAGTGTCAAGCTCTAGTCCACTTCAAGGGGTTCTGCTGGAGATCCCTTTATGCCCTCCAAACCACATGTTCCCAATTTTTCCCCTTTAGGATTCATGGGCTTGGCACATGAATCACGTCTTGATTTAACATTTTTAGCATCAATTTGTTGGAGTTTGAATAATTTGGTTTCAGCTCCCCTTCTGTTGGAGGTGCAGTCTTGAGGAAGATGATGGAGTTCCATCATTCTTTAGACTTTAGCTGATAAGACAGCCCTTGGGCACTGATCACGTTAGGCAGAGGGTGGCAGAAAACTGATGGGACAACCCCTAGTTCATCCTCAAAGGCTTGGTTCTCTTGTAGGGGTCTCTAGTTGTTTCTTTGGTTAGGGATGAACAAGGGCTGGTTGCCCACTTTCAAGCCTCTTGCTGGAACCTTTTTGGGCTGGAACTTTGCTCCATTTCAACACTTTTAGTTGGGCCACATGGCCCTTTCTTTGCTTGGGCTTGTTCCCTTCTTCATGAGATTCTTAGGCCTACAAAATGGGCATTAAAGACATGCTTTGCCATGGGTTTCTTACTCCTCATGGGCTTTAGTTGTAGTAGAAATAAAATAAATCCATGAGCTTTTATAAATATTTATGATAGATTTTGGGTATTAATTCCCATGGGCTTTAAATAACAACTTGTATAGTTTCTCATAATTTTTACTATGGATTACTTTGTAAATGATATTTTCTTTGGGGCTTTTTTAAATAATGACCTCCAATATTGTTCTTGAGAATAATATTTACCATGGGTTTTAAATAAATATGGTAACAACCACTATAATGGAATAATATGATGTTCTCATGAGTTTCTCTATAGATAATCATAATGGATGTGTAGGATGAATAATTACCATGAGTTTTGGTAATAAATATTATGAATGTTGTGATGTAAGATAGACAGTGAACATGAGTTTATAATATGAAATAAATAAATGTCATGGGTCTAATAATCATAACTTTCTATGGGCTTTTATAAGATGATTGCCATGGGTTTTAAGAATAGATAATTCATAAATTCCATGAGCTTGTAATATGTTTAAGAGTCTAAAGTATTGTTCATTATTGGACTTTTGAGTGAAGTAATTATGATATAGTATTTTGCCAAGTATTAATAACCTTGGGCTTTTGATAGAATAGTGCCAAGTAATTAGCTTGGGCTTTTAATAGTGCCAACATAAGTTGGGCTTTAGATATTGCCAATGAGAATTGGACTTTGATATTGTCAACGAGAATTGGGCTTTAAATATTGCCAGTGAGAACTAGGCTTTGATATTGCCAATGAAAATTGGGCTTCAATGTTGCCAATGAAAATTGGGCTTTGATGTTTCCAATGAGAATTGGGCTTTGATGTTGCCAATAATTATTGGGTTTTGGATAAATAAATTGCCACGGGTTTAAATCATGGGCTTTGATCATGTATTTGAATTCCATTGATAAAATTGTTTTGCTATGGACTTGAATCATGGGCTTTTCAAATATTGCCAAGCATAAGTATTCTTGGGCTTTAAATAGAATAGGATTTGTGTATTGGGTTCATAGGGCTGGTTTTGGGCTTAGCTAAATAATGATAATAAAATTGGATAAAATATAAATTTTGGGGCTTTTTGTGATAGTTTATATCATAACCCAATTTAGATAATGAGGTATGAAACATTTGAGATTAACATAATAATAGAGTGAAAAATATTTGGGAAAACCCAATAACTTATTAGTGATATAAATAGGTGGTACTTGAATAAAATTAGGTGTAAAAAAAAAAGTACCCTAACACCCACAACACATGGCTTGGACAGAGGGCACTTTTTTTTTTTTATAAGTTGAGATTTATATTTAGACCACGACAAAGGGCACGTTCCATTGCAACAAGGTCCAACTATAATTGGATTGCATTATTTGTAACATGATAGTAACACCTAATCTTTTAGGTTTATATTGGTGGGCATACATAATTTGATTTTTCCAACTTGATGGCCAAAGGAAATGATGATGCACACTGAACAAGCAAAAATAAGAATTTAAATAAATAAAAATAAAAAATCATACACTTCATTTCACTACCTGAGGGTGCTTGGAATCGCCACCAAGCTATAGAGAAACATCTCTGAATAGAAATACTGTTCAAAATTCACTACTCAAACCTATTCCTAGAGCCTCTTTTTAAAACGCTTCAAGAGTTCATTAAGTCAAAATTGCATTCCATAAAATCCTCAACAATATGAAAGTCCAATTTCAAATTTTCAAATATGACATCAGGTATCTCAAATAAGTAACATTTGAATCTTTAACTTTGGCCTAAGTAGCCTAGGCCTTGGGATTGCCCTACAATGACCTGAGGCCCTTTATAAACAAAGATGTATCATATTTATCTATCATAATTATAATGCAAACTGAACGGTTTTAGACCCCTTACAAACAACCAGATTGCATAGCCTAGTTAATTAGCCAAGTTGTTACTTAGTCAAATTAAGCAGTTCTAGGTTAAAGCAATCAAATAATCATATCAAAAATATAATGCAGCGGAATAATAAATAACACAGTGATATGATCACCCAGGAAATCACACGGAAAAACCTAGGGAGGATTTTACCCACCGATCCTCTAGGCAAAACGGAATCCACTAAGAAAGAATTGAAGTTCTTACAAAAGGACTTACAAGCTCCCCGCTTGACTTCCTAATGCTACCCACGAGTAAAACTTCCTGACACGACCACGCGCAGGCTCCGAATCCACGGACTACTTCTTTCTTGAATTCTTCAATCAAGTACAAGCTCCCCGCTTGTTTTTCTTTAAGCTCCAATGGTTGCAACCTTGTTGATCATCAAGATGTTGAAATAATCTCTACCTTGAAAACCCTAAGTTTACGTGAAGGAAAGCTCCTCAAAGATCTCACAAGAGATTCACATAAACAGCAAATATGAGCAACAAAGACTTAGAGAGGTTTTGGTACAAAACCCTAAAAATAAAATGAGGCACAAGAGGCACTCTAATCTCTCTCTCTAAAGTCTCAAAAAACGTTCTAGGATTTTCCTTATATATAGGAGTGTTTTACTTGAACCCCAAGACGTTTAAATAGAGTTTGGGCTGAGTTGGAATTCTGCAGAAAAACGTTCTGGCCGACTTTCGATCGATCGAGCCTAATTTTCGATCGATCGAGCCAGGCCGAAAGTTACAAATACTTCTGCAACCACTCGATTCCAACTTTACAATAATTAATCAACTTTGAGCAAGCCTAAACAAGACTAAATACATTGTTTTTATCATGGTTTACCAACATTACAAATTAGAGTTCTAAATACATAAAATCCTAAGACCTTAGAACCTAACACAAACAAAAGAAATCAATGCCCTTCAACTAGGAAAAAGAAAAAAAGGCTTACTGTCCAACTAGTATGTAACTTGTGCGCAACTGTAGTGATGTTATTGATGTTAAGCTTGGGTTATTAAACAATTTTCATGATAATTGTAAAACAACTTTTTTTTTTTTTGGAGAAAGAAACAAAGTTGATTCTAGGCACCTATTTTTCAACCCGTATTTCACCTTACCATTAAATAACTTTTTAGTACAATTTGCAGATCTTTGATTTTTCTATTTCATGACACTACAAATTTTTAACTCCTTCTCCCAATTAAATATTTTGTTCCACTTATATGAATTCTCAATTTCCCTTTCCAATTGGTTTCGCACTCAAAGAAACAAAAGGCTCTAGTTATGTACGCACTACAAAAAAAAGGTTTTGTAGCCACATTTTTAAAACGTGGCTATAGGACGATTTGGCCTATGGTCGCATTTTTTTAGGCCGTGTTTTCAAATGTGGCCTAAACCCCATAACTATAGGCCTGAGTGATCTATGGCCGCACTTTTTCAAACGCAGCCTAAGACTAGGATCTATGGCCACGTTTAAAACGTGGCCTAAGGTGAACGCTATAGTCGCAATTAAAACGTGGCTATAGGATCAGACCAATGGCCGCATTCAAAATGTGGCTATAGGTGAAAGCTATAGCCGCGTTTAAAACGTGGCTATAGGATTGAACCTATGGCTGTGTTTAAAACGTGGCTACAGCTTTCACCTTAGGCCGCGTTTAAGACGTGGCTATAGGACCCTTCTTGTTAGCTTCGAAGACATATTTTAGCTGCGTTTAAAATGTGGTTATAGGCCACAACTGTAGTCACGTTTTTTAAGTGTGGCTATATCTGTCACCTATAGCCGCGTTTTAAATACGGCTACAAGCCCCTGAATATTTTTTGAATTTGTCTATAGCTGTGTTTTGAAAAAGCGGCTATAGTTTTTTTTTTTTTTTTTTCCTTTCTAGGCCAGATGGCAAATGCATTTACAAATGCTGCTATAAGTTTTACAAACGCTACTATAAAAAACCTGTCATACACACAATTCCAACTTGTTATTCCTGCAAAATTCTAGCTTGTTAAACAAGCTGGAATTTCAAAGGAATATCAAGCTGAAATTTTCTCAAGCCTGTCACAATTTCAATCAATCTTTAAGGAATGCGGGTAAATTATCAATCTTTAAGGAATATGTAGTTCAATACAACAACAAAATGGAGGAAAGTTTAGGGTCCATTTGACACAAAAAAGATGCAGCAAGCATCACACATGATTATGGTTATACCTCAACTTCCTTTGGCTATCCCGAATGCTTCTAGGGGTGCCTTCCCATCTCCAAGCTCTTGTCTACAAGTGGGGCATCGATTTTGTACCCTTGATCAGGTAGAACACAATTTATGTCCATAATGGCACTGCAAAAATATAAAGGCAGCAGTCAACTATTTCGAACCAAGCAAAGAACTAAGAAGAACATAAGTTGAATGCTACGATCAGAATATACAGTAGCTAGAAACGCTCTTAAAAACAAGATTAGTGAAGTTAGACAACTTTTCAGCACTACCAAATCCGATCTTAAGAACACTAGGAAACAAACTCATCAAAGGCACTACAAACTGAAAAGCAATGCAAATTCCATAGAATACCCAATTCATGTTTCTTCCTAAACAACTAAGCATACTCGTCTTTTCTTTTTTAATAATTCTAACCAACTAGGAAGAGTCTATAACTTTAGTTGGAAACAAACTCATCAAAAGCAATACAAATTCCATATATATATATATATATATATATATCACTGAACTTTTTATTTTTTTTATTTATAATGAATTAGTAAACTTCATTTACAAAACCAAACTATACAAAAAAAAAGTTTCCATAAGCCAACATAGCAACATGAACAATTACGGCTTGCCCAGACTAAGTAACCAAAATAGTATTAATGGAGGTAGTGTATCCTTCATTCTTAGTTTGCCAAAGAAAGTTTGAACCACATCTAGTGATAGTAAAGTTTGCCAAAGAAATTTGGCTTTAAAACGTGACTAAAGCTAGTTAGATCTTGTTGACAGCTTTAAAGCCAGTGTTTTGTTTATCAATACAGAATTCACCTTAGGCTCAGATCAAGTTGCTTGTGGTACTTGTATCATATATCACTCTAAAGCCATAACTTCATTCTACTCACCTAAGAACACTCGAACTTCACTAGGAAACAAACTCATCAAAAGCACCACAAACTCAATATCAATGCAAATTCCATGGAAACTCAAAAGCACCACAAACTCGTCTTTTCAAGAGTCTATAACTTCACTCGGAAACAAACTCATCAAAAGCAATACAAATTCCATAGAATAGCCAATTCATGTATCTCCCTAAACAATTTAGCAAGCATATACTTCACTCTTCACTCAGAAACAAACTCATGAAAAACATCATACACTCAAAAGCAATATAAATTTCATATCATTTCCAATGCATATCTCTTCCTAGACAACTCAGCAAGTATAAACAAGCCCACTCGAAAACAATACAAATTCCATTGAATAACCAATTTATGTTTTTCTTAAACAACAACAAAAACAAATCTTTTAAAAGTGCTGATATACCTACAACATCTCAAGGTATTGAGGTTGACCATGTCCTCTCTTAATGGTCCTAGTGCACTATAAAAGCTTGTCAGCAAGTGTAGACTTGCCATGATCAATATAAGTGATAATGGAAAAATTCCTATCCAAGAAAATTACACAAATGTGGAACCATCAAAAAGTACTTAAAATTACGAAACGGTACAATTTATTTATTTCAAACTTACAGTGAGAACAATGCATGGCTTCACTATTTAATCCTCTTGGTTGTTCTTCTACAAGAGATTCCACGAAAAAAAAAAAATTGTCCACAAAAAAGATTGTCAACCTTTGAATTGCATGATTGGCCTGTCTACATATCAACCTGTCTATAATATCAAAATAATATTCATGTGAACAATATTCCTTCATGAACAGCCAAAAAGTAATACAACTACAATCACAAAATGAAAACGAAGAGTCCTCATTATGATGCAGTGCTATCCTAAATATATTAAACACATTGTATTAGTAGCACGTAACAGAACGTAACTCTTTTTTTTTTTTTAATAAAGAGAGCTAAAAGTAAGGGAAAAAAAAAAACAAATAAAGCACATAATACCCAAAATATCAACTATACCATTTGCAAATTCAAATACAACACTACAAAATATACACTTATGTCTTACCAATTGAATAGCAAAATTACATTGAAAAAATCACTTGGCGTATGTAAAATGATATAGGGTTTAATCAAAAGCAAACAATATCTACAAATCACAACTTTAGGACAAAAAAAAATCCTCGTACTTTCAACCCACCATACGCAAACAAAATTACTAAAATTTTAGAAATTGTTTACACAATAATTCTAAAGCAATAATTAAATCAAACTAAAATTGAATTGTTTCAAATTTCACCCTACCATTTAGTTCAGATTGTCCTTGCACAATTCATAAGATGTCCTTTTCTTTGGCTTTAATCAGTATATGATCCCTCCTAACATCTCTCAATTTTGCTATCTTTCCTTACATTATTTGCCAATCTCATTGATCAGGACAAAATTGGCCAATGCCCTTTTCACCCAAATTACATAGTCTTATGCCTCCCTTCTTAAACTAATTAGGGAAATGCCCCTCTTTTAAAACTCAATTTTCTCAAAATCAAGTTAATCCCTATAGTGGCGTTTTTAAGGAGCCTATAGTGACATTTTAAGAACCTATAGTAGCGTTTTGGAGCTCGACCTCCATGAACTCGAGTTGTAGGTTAAAAAAAAAAATTGCCTATAGCTCGAGTTCCAAAACGCCACTATAGGTCTTTAAAACGTCACTATATGCTCCTTAAAACGTCACTATAGGGCTCTAGAAATTTTTTTTTTTTTAACTCGATTTTGAGAAAATCAAGTTACAAAAGAGGGGTATTTTCCTAATTAGTTTGGAAAAGAGGGCATAAGGCTATATAATTTGGGTGAAAAGGGCATTGGCCAATTTTGTTCCCATTGATCATGCGATTAATTGATAATGTGTTAACTGTAATCCCTTAAAAAATTAATGCTATTCATGATTTTATTTATATCCTGCTTCATCAATCATGTTCTCTTTTGTTCACAAATTAAAGAACAAAAGTATCTAGCTCTTATGTTCCCTCTTTGTTCATTGAAGAACAAAAGTATTTAGCCCCTTTGTAAGCATATACTACAAATTAAGTGGTGTGTATGGGCTGCCTTATATATCATCATTTTAAAACAAATAAACAAAGAAAATAGGAGAGAGATTGGTTTAAAGATATGTACCAGCTGTAACCCACCCAGATCACGTTTGCCCCATTGGAGAATACAAACTTAAGTTAGTAACTCCCAATTTTCTCATTTAATCAAAGAACAGAATGTGAGTTTGGTGTGGGATATGTACATGGAGGAGGATAACAATGATGTTTGGCTTTTTTTATGGCTAATTTCTAGTAGACTCCTCGTTGTTTTTTTGCATGTAATTAATTTATTTGGCGTAAAAAAATTTTAAAAATTAAATAAGATGTACACGTGGTGCAAAATTAGAATCCAATTGAGAATTCTAATTGGATTTTCTCTCAGTTTTGACTCTTAATATATAATAATATATAAATAGGATGTATTATCTATTTCTCTCATAGTGTAAACATTGTAATTAAGGTCCAAAAATTTTAATCAAAAATTTTTTTATATAAAATTATTCTCTTTTTGAATGCGTTCTACTCTATTTGTGGTAGTTTAAGGGAGTAAACAATTTAGCCTTCCAAATACTTAGAGGTAAACTAACCATTCCTTTATTTCTCTATCAAAATTAAAATTAAATTAATAGTGTTTTCGAAAAAAAATTATTATTGAAATCCAATATTTATTATCAAAAGTTAAATAAATATCATTTAATTAATATTTAAATATGAGGAAAAAAATCTAGCTCAAAAATCTTGCTTTACAATGTTTCTACTTCTACTTCTTTTTATGCTTTACAATGTTTTTTCTAATGAAATTAAAAATAAAAATAAACAAAAGAAGAAATGCGTAAGAATGTTGGTTAATAATATGCATATTGGATACGGTTTCAACTTTCATGGCTGGCTGCATTATATATCTCTGCAGAATTGAAGAAAGAAAGAGGAATGAAATGCATCAATTGTCTCATGGGGCAAGCTTACTTAGTGGAAAATAAAGATGCTGAACAGCAACGCTAAGTCGTATTCCACAGTAATATGAAGGCTGAAGTAAAGCTACAAGTCACACTGATGAGCATTGAAGTAATATGCAGTCGCTTTGTAGATTAGCAATTAGTTTTTTTTTTTTTTTTTTTACAAGATAGAATTTCTACGCTAACAAAATTTAAGTGTATATGTGTGTGAAACTTTCTCTTGAAGACTTAAACCTCAGCCCTTGTCCCCCACACCCCACAAGCATTTATACTTGTGGAGTAACCACCGCACCAAGGGTGAGCGGTGGTGCAATTAGTTTCTTAATACATGTACAAAGTCATGAGCATTTAAAGGGAAGAGCTATTATTGAGAAATTATTATTATTACTATTTACATTTCAAATCATTAAGAATGTAGTATAAATTGGAATGGGACTTACATATATACACGAAAGAATAATTAGATGCTTGAAGAGCTTTGAACATCTACCTAAAAAAAAATTAATAATAATAAATAGTAACTTTAAAATCCCTTTTGTTCATCATCTCCGCTCTCTCCATTATCAAGTGTCTTTTTACTCTTATGTTGCCCTTCACTACAACAAACATAAATGCGACTTGTTATATTATCACTTTTGGGTGGTCTTTTACTAGTATGGACATGGATTCCAAAACCTTCTTTTTTTACAAATTCTTTGTAAAAAGTTTCAACAACATCAAGGGAGTCAAATTGCATTCCAACGTATGGCTTGGATTTCAATTCACAAATACCAAAATCTTCAAGTGGTAACTCTTACTATGATAGTTTTAGATTGTTCAGGACATCATATAATTCTTCACACTCCATTTGCTATTTAGTAACTATAAGAACCAATATAAACAATGAATACAAATATAAAATATGTAAACACATTACCAATTGTAGCTACAAAACATAAATAAAAACTTGAATAATTCCATATCTAAAGAAATAGTCACTTTGAACCAAGTACTATTCCATAAAAGATTTAGTAGCCAATACCTGTAGCTGCAACAAAGAGACCCAATATAAAATCAAAGTTCCCTCTTATCAATGTTTAAACATGTAGCTACAAAACATATGTTCCTTAACTAGACATGAGATAACAAAGTCTGGAAACTCTAACAGACCCAATAGAAAAACAGAGATTATATCTACACATACACCAGTTATTTTGATACATTATATCTACTATTGCATATAAAAAGAACTAATAGACCCAATTGATTTAGTCAATAGCAAGTTGTTCCGGAAAAAATAGTTGCATATAAAAAGAACTAATAGACTACTATTGCATATAAAAAGAACCACTACACCCACCAAAATTTTTAACATATGTACTATAATATAGTTGAATACAATAAAATAGTTCTAGTTAAAAAATTTTAACAAGGGAAAAAAAGTGGGAGACTAACTAGAGGGTGAGGGGAATATTGGAAAGTATCAGGCAAAGCGTGGTGATAAGCTAAATGGCGCAATAACATGTGATACTCCTTAGCATCAGAAATCCTAGTTGTGCAACCAATGACTTTTTCTTTTTTCTTTTTACTTTTTTTTTTTTTTCAGCCGGCGACATGGCCGTGGAGGTGGAAGAGCAGTGGAGAAGAGAGAGAGAGACTTGCAATGGAGGAAAAAAAATAGAGAGAGAGACGTATACCTTTTTTTTTATGTAGGTTTAGAGATAGGTATGGAATGTAATAAATAAGGGATAATTTTTTTTTTTTTAGAAGAAAATAAGGGATAATTAATGAGATCCTAATTAGAATATTAGCATTTATGAGTGTCTTTTTTGATCATTAGATCTAATTAAATCTAATGGTTTAGAAAATATGTAATTTTTTAGAGTTATACTAGGTGTAGCTTAAACTCATCTCATATGATATATCCAACAATATATTATTATTATTATTATTTTTTTAATTATTATTCAGCATTTTTCGTGAAAATTAGCATGCTCAATCACATTACTTGCGCGCACACACAAACGTGCATATATATATATATATATATATATATAAAGAGAGAGAGAGATGAAAGATCCCAAATTCAAATTCAAATCAATCTTTGAACCTTGAATTACCAAAAGTTAAAATGAGAAAAATTACAATATCTTGTTCAAACAATATTTGATATATATGAAATGAAAGTAAGAAGGAGATAGAGAGAGAATACCTTCGGTGGATTTATATACAGAGCAGAAATTATGGTTCCAGAGAGAGAGAGAGAGAGATTGAAGAGGAAAGTCCAAGTTTTGTTTGAATTTTTTTTGTTCTTTGTTGTAACCCTTGCCTTTTATTAGGAAGTCATTTACTTTTAGGACATTAAATTTAAACCAAAATGGTTATTTTTTTAATAAAATTTAAAAATAAAACATCGTTACCAAATTAGTTTTGACATGGTTCCAGAGAGAGAGAGATTGAAGAGGAAAGTCCAAGTATTGTTTGAATTTTTTTTGTTCTTTGTTGTAACCCTTGCCTTTTATTTGGAAGTCATTTACTTTTAGGACATTAAATTTAAAGCAAAATGGTTATTTTTTAATAAAATTTAAAAATAAAACATTGTTACCAAATTAGTTTTGACATGTTCATTCCATATTCTCATATTAATTATGGTAGTTGGTTTCCAAATTTGCGTTGAAAATAGATTGAGACTTTTAGGTAGTTAAAAACCGGCTTGTTTTGAGGCTAATCATTAAGTTTGACATTAGTGTGAGGAGTAAGAGTGTAATTAAAAATAGTAATGCTACAGACACAAACTATTTTACAAAAATGATCAGATGATTTAAGTATCTTGTTTGTGGTTATTTAAGGATTTATCAATTTAGGTGTGATTAGCATAAAATTAACGGTAAATAGAATTAATTGGGAGGTATTTGAGGAAGGAAGCAATTAAACATTTAATTGCATTAAATAAATATATTGACACAAATTTATATGTACAAATTATTGTAAGCATGTGTCATAATTTGTGGACATCATACCAAATAAAGTAATAGAATGTCATGTGTCATCGCAACATGCTTGGAGAAGGAGACACATGTCATCCATGTGTGTATCTATCAATTTTAGAGCATTCCCATCAAACATCTTAAAATTTTTAGCATTTAGTATCTAAAACACTAACTTTATAACATATAACGATTGAAGTGCTCTTTTAACAATCTCTTGTAATCGTACTCTCTGATCTTCTTGCGTGCCATTTACTTTTGATTTCTCTCTAACCTGTGAAGAATGAAATCTCAGCTGTCAGTTTATATAAAAAAAAAAAATTTCAATGCCCCCATATCTAGATCATGATTCATGCAGATCTGGCAAAAAAATCAAATTTATTCAAAACACAAAAATAGGGGAAATGAAATATAATGAAGAAAAGAAAGAGAAACCAAAATTTAAAAAAAAAAAAATTTAAATTACCGTTGAAAGAGAAGCAGGAGGAAGCTCACTAATATGAAGTTTGTGATAAATTTAGAAACAAAGAACTTTGAAATCTTTGAGTCTATGGCTTGGTCTATTCATAATTGCCAACTTGCCAACTGAAATTTTTTTTTTTAATTTCTTTTTTAAATACTAATTTTAGAATTGTGTTTGGTTGGGTTCAGACATTGGTGTAGCGGGAACTATTTTACCTGATCAGTTTCTACATGTGATCAGGAAGGATGCTATTGAATGTGATGTTGCCTCGTTATATAATTGAATCTTGTTTCTTTGTCAATATATATACAAATAAATTTTAATATCCATCACTGAAAACTGAGAAATGAAAAACACCTATCCCATCTACTATCATATCTTATTTGGGAAGACAAACTATGATCCAAAATCAATCAGCTAGCATCTAAATATATACCCAAAGGTCCCAAACATCCATGTCTGCATCCAACCAATGTCAAAGATTATTTGTTGAAAATATATACATACTCTTCAACCCAAATCGTGGAGACATCAAACTAGGTTAGGTCCAAGAATTTCTTGAAAAAGCTTACGATCTATCAAGAATGGGGTAACATCCCAGCAAAAATTGGTTGAGATCTAAATAGCAAACCTCAGGTGCGACCTCGCGATGAATTAATTATCAACAAAGAGATAGAGAGAGAAATGTAGAGAGAGAGTCAAATATAACATTTTTATTGGGTTTAGAGATAAATATAAAATATAATAAATAAGAGATAATTAATGAGATTCTAATCAGAATATTAGCATTAATGAGGGTCTTTTTTTTTTTTTTTTTTTTTTTTTTTTTTTTTTTTATGGTTGGATCTACTTAAATTCAATGGTTTAAAAAATGTGTAACTCTAAACTTGAACCCATTTTTATACTATTATAGATAGATAAAAAAAAAAAAAAAAAAAATACTAATAGTACCTATGCTTTGCATGCTTTTTTTAATGTTTCATTTTTGTAAATTAATAATATTATTATTGTGATGCATGAAAACTCATAAATATTGTTATTTTAAATATTTGGTAGAAGTAAAAATTTAACAAAAACATAATCATAATCAAGTAATAAGCAATATTAGTGAAACAATGAAAGATTATTATATAAAATTTGATACAATGGTTTTGCTTTATTAAAAAAATCTTTTAACTTGATATATATTATTTAAAAAATATTACAATATATAAAATTTTAGTAATACAATATTTTTATTACTTATAAAAAAAATATTTATGTCATTCTTAATGTGAGGGAAATAAAAAGACATGATGGTCAAATTTCTTTGATAATGAGGGACAAACTATGGGGAAAATGTTTAAATAAATTAATTAAAAAATCTATTCAATTCTTTGAAGTCTAAAAATTAAATAAATTAATAATAAGGTGCAAAATTGTGGAGGCTACAAAGCTGTGGTGGCACACTCTCAAGAGGTCAACAAATAGTCAAATGCTTTGTTTATATAGTATTTACAAATTAATTGGCGTAACGTTTTCTTCAAATGGAATTTTTTTTCTCTCCTAACGATGAAGCTTTAACGTGTTACACCCAAATTGAATTGGTTTGTGAAAACTCAGGGACCTCCCAAGTATTATTACCAACTAGCCGATGTCCCGTGGTACAATATAAATTTCTTTTAGCACATTTCATAAATAAATAAATAAACTATATATTTTTTTCAATATGGAATTATCTTAATGATCAAGCATAATACTTATAATATTGCTGTTTCTACCATAGCTCATAACCAATGAGCAACCCATTATCATCTTAAATCAAAATTCATGCTCCTATTTTGTTCTTTAAAACAATTAGGAACGTCTTATATTCATTTTTTTGATATATATGTATATCTATAAAAATTGAAAAATGACTTTTGGGCATCATTATGTAATTATGACAGATTTAATTATGAGAATAATCTAATTGTCTTCCTCATTAATCTTTTTTTTTTTTTTTTTTTTGAGAAAGGTCTTCCTCATTAATCTAATAATATGATTCTGCATTTAGTAGAATTTTGACAATATCCATTGTTATCACCAATAATAAATGAGAGATAAGTTTAGAATCAAACAAAATGTTTCTGATATTTTTTTCCCTCTTCTATGGCATTGTTTGCAACCTATTATTGGTCTAATTTTCTATTTTATTTTTCTTAACATCAACATGTAACTAATATTTTTTAATAGTAACTTCAGGAAACTTATTTACTCTATAATTAATTACAAATATTTACTTTATAAACTTTTCATATTTCATATAGTAAATGAGACTCGTCATGAGGTGCCAAATATTTATGACGTGTACAAATCATTATTTGCCATATAGTGTTGCAAATTTGAATCACTCTTAAAGATTACATTTGTCATTGTTATATGCATCAACAAAGGGATATGTGTCATCATTTTGTGCATCCATTAGTTGTGGGATCCAACTTTTATAATATATATTATAAGCATAAAACTTAGCTATAGTATTTAAGTGTTATTTATTAAATTTCTCTTTTAAAATTCAGTCATGTAGCTGTTTAAAAATATACTTCCATCCCATGAGAAAAAGCCACATGACTGAATCTTAAAAGAATAACCTAAAGGAGAGCAGTTCATTTTTATACCAAGGGACCTCTCACGCAACTAGACTCTTAATCTGTGACGGAGATAATGGAGGGGCACAAAAATTTCTGTTTAACAATTTTCACGCATAATAATTTTTTTTTTTTGGGTTCCAGTTACGTTTGAAGGTTGTTTTCTCAACCAAAAAAAAAAAAAAAAAAAAAGTTTGGAAGTTCTTGGTGTGGAGCTTTCATGTATCCTGCTTCTTAAAGGTTAAGTATGTTTTTTTCCCTCGCTTTATCTTTCAATTTCATGAATGTAATCCATTTGAAATTGTCTATTGAACTACCTTTTGTAAAATTTTTGGGTAACCTTATAGTATATTTAGAGGCATTTTTAATCTTACTAGGGAATTTCTAGACAATTGATTTGATATATATATATATATATATATATATATATTTAATGCAATAGTTGGTTTTGCCTAATATTTGTTTTAGGTTTGATAAAGCATCGTTTTCTCAACAAAAAAAAAAAAAAAAAAGTTTGATAAAGCATCCTACTATGGATTTCCCAAAGGTTGAATTGCCTAAATAAATAAATAAACAAACAAACAAAAGAAAAAAGAGAGTTAGATTTCTAATAAACATATAAAAATTATAAGAGAAGAATAATTATTGATAATGAGGAAGAGAAAATTTTGATTAGAACAATAAGTACTGTTTCTATTTTTTTAAAAAAAATAGAAAGAATAAATCATAGAAAGAAGAAGAATTCATGCGCAAGAATATATAAGAATACACTAAAAACGGTATATAAAAGTTTTGAAATTTTTGATGGGGAGTGAAGAAGAATATGACCATATGATGTGCCGAGCAACAAAAAGAAAACATCATCTTTATATTTCCCCTTAACTGTCTTTATATTAAAATATAACTATGTTATTTAACTTTTGTTTGGATAACTTTCAATAATTTATTCTCCATTTTTTATTCATTTTTAAATTAAAATAAAAGAAAGCCTTTGAAGATGCTATAGTTTTTGTCAGGCCTTCAACAAAATGTTGACCATGATTAGAAAATCCAACTTAATAATAATTGCATTGTAAGGAAAGAAAGAATAAGATTGGCTTTTTAAATAAAATAAAGAATAAGGTAGAGATTTTATTTATTTAATTTTGAAAAGAGGATTTCATTTTGGATATTTTAGGACGGAAACAGTATGTGTGTGTGCATATATATATATATATATATATATATAATTGAAACTTTTTTTTTCTTCTAAATTATTGAATTTTTGTTTTTATATTCAAAATTTTGGGCTTCCATACTTATTGTCAGTTTTTTTTTTTTTTTTTTGGGACTTAGAAAACCAAAAACGTTTATAGTGTGATAAATTATTATCAATAATACAAATACAAATAGGGTACTCTGGATAAAAGTTTTAATGTAAAGCAGTGCACACATATATATTGGTACCTTACATACTGAGCTAATTTTTTTTTTTTAAGAAAAAAAAATCAAAATATCAATATTTACTGAGCATAAAATCTAATGACAAAGACAATTGATTTCTCCTCCTAAACGTATTATGGTAGTCCAAGTTTTTTTTTTTTTTAAAAAGGACAAAGTTTAGCTATAAAGCCAATTGTAGCCTAAAGGCTAAAGTTACAAACTGCTCTAATAAACTGACATGTGTAAAAAATAGCATGTGCATTGCACATGATTACTTAAGTAAACCTAACACAACTAACCCTAGTTAACTACACCACCTCTTAAAAAAATAAAAAAAATAAAACTAAAAACCTAAACTAACAAAGCGTATAATCTCTCTCTCTTTTTCTTTCATCGAAGAAACCTAGCTCCTACCGGTCTCAAACTCTCCTGTCTCCACTGCTGGCCAGCCAACCTAAACCCTCTATCTCCATTGCCGGCAAACCACAAATCCTGTAATGTCTCTACCGCCATCCCACCACCTCAAATCCTCTTGTCTCCATCGCCGGCAAAACCCAATGAATACCAAACAAACCAAAAACCATTGACCACACCTTTTGCACATATAATTGGTCTCTTCTGAAGATTGTCTGCATTGAGGATCCTAAGGAAGCAAACCAAGAAAAAAAAATGCTATTAAGGGCAAGCATGGCATGTGTAAGCAAAGTGATGAATATGTAGATCACTTGTTACTCAATTGCATATGAATGATATTTGCTCTATATATGGTGTTTGGGTGACGCGTTATGGTCTTGAATCTTGATGGAGTGTTGGACAGTGGGGTTGGCATTGAAATGTGGATATTTGTGGTGCTCTACATTTATGTATTATTATATATATGTGGAGCGGACTGAGGAGAAAGCGCAGTAATAATCGCCCTCAAAAGTCAAATCTGAAGTTTCTGATCTAATCAGATCATATGGTTGTTCAGTTCTACTTCTAATTGGCCATTCTTTTTTTGCTAGAATTCTAACAACACTTTTCTGTGTATACTGGATGTTTCTCAATTACTGCTTCCACGAAAGAACTGCATTCCTTAAAGATTGCAATTCAAGTTTTAAATCCATACACCAATTCCCCACTCTACCTTTGAGTCTACTACACAAACAAAACCACAGTATAGCAGCACTGGGAGGATTTGAGGTGGGCCTGTGATGGAGACAAAGGAGGATTTGAGGTGGGCTGGCAGTAGAGACAGGAGAATTCGAGGTGGTGGGCCAATGGTGGAGACAGGAGAGTTTGAGACCGGTAGGAGCTGGGTTTCTTCGATGAAAGAGAGAGAGAGATTATACGCTTTGTTAGTTTAGGTTTTTAGTTTTTATTTATTTTTATTTTTTTAATAGGTGGTGTAGTTAACTAGGTTAGTTGAGTTTAGTTTACTTAAGTAATCATGTGTAATGCACATGCCATTTTTTACACATGTCAATTTATTAGAGTAGTTTGTAACTTTAGGATACAATTGGTTTTGTAGCTAAACTTTGTCCATAAAAAATATGAACATAGAAATATGTACCAAGCATAAAATGAAACATTGTATCGTGTCAAATTTTGCTCTCTACTGTTCATTTACTTTGGTAATCCAAGTAATAACTAATGATAACAACAAAAATGGAAAAAGGAAGGAGTTAAATACAATTCTAGACAGGCATTTACAATTATTATAAGCAGATCTAAAATTAAAAGATTTTAGGATGTTTTTGTTTATAATGATTGTAGGATGTTTATAATCTCAAAAACAATGATTTAATCTGTCTTTATACGTTTTTGGTAGATGTATATATATATTATGATATATATGATATATCTTCTTCTTCTTCTTATTATTATTATTATTTTCTAGTATTATTATTATTTTCTCTTTTCTATAACAATAATATATTAAGAGGATTCAGAAAGTTAGTTATGAGTTCTTTTCTCAAAAAAAAAAAAAGTTAGTTATGAGTTCAAAAAATGTCAAAAATACCCAAATCTAATTAGATAATCTTTATTCTTGAAAAATAAAACATAGGGTTAAAATTGTAATTAACAAAATTTTTAAAAAACTACAAGATAAACTTTTTTCCTAAAAATTAGCACACTCTCTATCTAAACTTATTTCACCTAGCACACACTAAACTTAGCACACACTAAATCCAGCAGTTTACTTCATTCCAAATCCTAAATTTTAGTTTTATAAACACCCCTTTCTGTGTAACCTTGCTAACAATAGATAAATTCAAATTGAAAAATTATATTAAACTCAAAATAAAAAAGAGTCTCATAGCGCGTGTGACAAGAATAATATTTATTATATAAATGGAAATAATAAGAATAAAATAACTCGTAAATAAGTTTCAACTTGTTTTGATAAGAAAATAAACCAAAATTGAAGTCAAAATATAACATGTGATTAGCTTGAGTTGGGCTTTGGGTCAGGCACTTGTTATTAGTATTAAATATTAGTTAGATTACTTTATTTTTAATTTAAACTTCTGAATTGTTTACTAAAAAAAAAAAAAAGCAACAACAAAATATGCATAATCTTTTGATAACAAAGATTTTATTTATTTAATTTTTAAAAGAGGATTTCATTTTGGATAATTTAGGACGGAAACAGTAAGTGTGTGTGCATATATATATATATATATATATATATAATTGAAACTTTTTTTTTTCTTCTAAATTATTGAATTTTTGTTTGTATTTTTATATTCAAAATTTTGGGCTTCCATACTTATTGTCAGTTTTTTTTTTTTTTTTTTTTTGGACTTAGAAAACCAAAAACAGTTATAATGTGATAAATTATAAACAAAATAATACAAATACAAATAGGGTACTCTGGATAAAGGTTTTAATGTACAGTAGTGCACACATATATATTAGTACCTTACATACTGAGCATAATTTTTTTTTTTTTTTTGAGAAAAACAAATCAAAATATCAATATTTACTGAGTATAAAATCTACTGACAAAAACAATTGATTTCTCCTCCTAAACGTATTTTGGTAGTCCAAGTAAAAAAAAAAAAAAAAAAGAACATAGAAATATGTACCAAGCATAAAATGAAACATTGTATCGTGTCAAATTTTGCTCTCAACTGTTCATTTACTTTGGTAATCCAAGTAATAACTAATGATAACAACAAAAATGGAAAAAGGAAGGAGTTAAATACAATTCTAGACAGGCATTTACAATTATTATAAGCAGATCTAAAATTAAAAGGTTTTAGGATGTTTTTGTTTATAACGATTGTAGGATGTTTATAATCTCAAAAACAATGATTTAATCTGTCTTTATACGTTTTTGGTAGATGTATATATATAATATGATATATTATTATTATTATTATTATTATTATTATTATTATTATTATTATTATTATTATTATCTCTTCTCTATAATCTCTATATATTAAGAGCATTCAAAAAGTTAGTTATTGTCTTTATAACTTCCAAAAATACCCCTAATTTAATTAACTTATCCGTATTCCTAAAACATAAAAATGAGGTTAAAACTGTAAATTGACAAAAATTAAAAACAAAAAACCTAACAATGTTTACAAAACTAAACCATGTTCTATAAAACTTCCCACTACCTCATTTACACAACCAAAACTACCCCATGTTCCTATAAAAAAAAACTACTACCCCAAGTTCCTATTAAAAAAAAAAAAAAAAAACTTTCTAAAAAAAAGAGCCTTATTACATGCACGAATCGCGTGTGATGAGGCTAGTCTATATAGCTTCTTAAAATGTCAAAAATACATCTAATCTAATTAAATAATCCGTATTCTTAAAAAATAAAAAATATGGTTAAAATTGTAATTCAACAAAATTAAAAATAAAAATAAAAAAAAAACTACAAGAGAAACTTTTTTTTCCCTAAAAATTAGCGCACTTTCTATTTTTTTCCTAAAAACTAGCACACACTAAATTTAGTAGTTTACTTCATTTCAAATTCTAAATTTTAGTTTCTTTAAAATCTATTCCTGTATAACCTCACTAATAGTAGATAAATTCAAATTGAAAAATTACGTTAACCTCAAAATAAAAAGAGAGTCTCATCTCACGTGCTAAGCATGTGTAATGAGGCTAGTAATATATTAAGAGAATTCAAAAAGTTAGTTATAAATTCAAAAAATGTCAAAAATACCCTAATCTAATTAGATAATCTTTATTCTTGAAAAATAAAACATAGGGTTAAAATTGTAATTAACAAAATTTTAAAAAAACTACGAGATAAACTTTTTTCCTAAAAATTAGCACACTCTCTATCTAAACTTATCTCACCTAGCACACACTAAATCTAGCAGTTTACTTCATTCCAAATTCTAAATTTTAGTTTTATAAATATCCCTTTTTGTGTAACTTTATTAATAATAGATAAATTCAAATTGAAAAATTATATTAAACTCAAAATAAAAAAGAATCTCATAGCGCATGTGACAAGAATAATATTTATTATATAAATGGAAGTAATAAGAATAAAATGACTCATAAAAAAGTTTCAACTTGTTCGATAAGAAAATAAACCAAAATTGAAGTCAAAATATAACATGTGATTAGCTTGAGTTGGGCTTTGGGTCAGGCACTTGTTATTACTATTAAATATTAGTTAGATTACTTTATTTTTAATTTAAACTTCTAAATTGTTTACTAAAAAAAAAAAAAGCAACAACAAAATATGCATAATCTGGGGCGAACTCAACGTAAAGTGGTTAGATGATGCAATAATTCTTGATTTTGCCAGAACGAAAACGCTATCACGTCAAAATATACTGAAACATATCATCAAAAAATAACTACCCAATTGATAAATGGAAGACACGTTTTAATGTCTAATTATTTGGTTTTTCTATTTTCTATTTTCATGTCTTTGCCAGATCGAAAACGCTATCACGTCGAAATTCACTAAAACATGTCATCAAAAAATAACTACCCAATTAAAAAATGGAAAACACGTTTTAATGTCTAATTATTCGGTTTTTCTATTTTCTATTTTCATGTCTTTGCCAGATCCAAAACGCTATCACGTTGAAATTTCACTGAAACATATCATCAAAAAATTACTACCCAATTAATAAATGGAAGACACGTTTTAATGTCTAATTATTTTTAGACACGTGTCATCATTTTTCATGCAAAATATTTTTTCAAGTACAACAGAGATTTTTTATTTTACTCAGAAAGGAAGAATGATTTTCAGAGTTAATAAATGGAAGACACGTTTTAATGTCTAATTATTTGGTTTTTCTATTTTATACTTTCTATTTTCATGTCTTTGCCAGATCGAAAATGCTATCACGTCGAAATTCACTGAAACATATCATCAAAAAATAACTACCCAATTAATAAATGGAAGACACGTTTTAATGTCTAATTATTTGGTTTTTCTATTTTCAATTTTCACTAGTATTATACCCGTGCGATGCACGGTTTAATCAAAATTCATATATAAACTATAAAATAGATAATAAAAACAAATTATTATTTTACTTTTAAGTTATATAATGAATGCATATTGTGTAAGACTAATGTATTATAAAAGGCATATATATATATAATAATAATAATAATAATAATAATAATTGAATGGAAGATGGTATATAGCTTGTAACTAATATGAAAGGAGGTACCTAAAATTTAAGGCTCAAGTAATATTTAAATGGAAAAACCTTAAATTTAGTAATTAAAAACTATCCAAAAAATGATTGAAAGCATATTTAAGTGGAAACATTAATTCAATAATTAAGAACAATTTAAATTAATAAACATTTAAGAATTTGAAGTAGAGAGACTTACATGAAAATTTAATTTTTGTCCTTGAAAGCATGGGAGAAGACACCAAAACTTGAGTGATTTTCACCCTACCAAAAAATTATAATAAACAAAGAGGATGTGTGTGTGTGTGTGTGTGTGTGTAGATATAAGCTTCTAGTTTTTTTTTTTTTTTTTTTTTTGGTTGAGAAAAACTAAGAGTTAAGACATTGGTAATAAGTTTTCATCCACAATTGAAAATATAGCATTGAGATATGATGAGAATTGAGAAGTTAAACCTTTCAATAGTAGGTCATTTTTGGCCTGTGAACAATAATCTCTATTATTTGATCTCAATCTCTTTGTGTAATTATTAACAAAACAAAATAAGTAGCACAAAAAAAAAAAAAAAAAAAAAAAAAAAAAAAAAAAAAAAACCTACTTAGTATGATATTTGCTATCTAGTTCACCTAAATAAGTTTTTTCAAAGGGATAATTGATACAATGCTGAATATAGAGGCACGTGACTGAAGTGTGGTCTTGAAGTGCACTGAGGAGGCGTGATTGCTACTGTTGGTCTTGGCTGTCTTGAGGTGTACTGTTGGTTATTCATTTACGATTAATCAATGATTAGTGCATTGTAATCAAACATTAGGATATTAGTTAGTACAAGTAATTCAGTATATAAAGAACCTGAACTGTATTGTTTCAGATATGAAAGAAGTCATTCCTTATTGCTTTCCTTTTCTCTTTCTCGTTATCTCTCTTTTATCTCTAATTCTTGGAGGTTGACTGTCCTCGAATTCAGTTAATTCCTATCAGGATCTTATCAATTGGTATCAGAGCAGGTTTATCCTACGATTACAAGGGCTGCCATGGCTGAAACTCGATCTACTGCAATTCTCAACGAAACCCTAGCTTCATTAAAAGCTACTACAGATCATCACAACAAGGATATCCAAGAAATTCACACAATTACGAGCATCCATACTCGTACCTTGAATGAAATGAGTCAACAATTAGCTACAATTTTACAAAAGTTGAATACGGCTGAAGAGAACTCGCACAATCTTGGAGATCGCAACTATCAACATTCTGTTTCAGGATTTTCCAGACCCGTGAAATTGGATTTTCCCAGATTTTGTGGTGAGGAACCAACTTCTTGGATCTACAAGGCTAATCAGTACTTCAAGTATTATAGAATTCCAGAATCAGAGAAATTGATGATGGCCTCTTTTCATATGGACGGAGAAGCCCTGGTCTGGTTTCAAGAAGGAGAAGATGCTGGTGTACTTGGTACGTGGGAGGCCTTGGTTCAAGCAATGTTAATCAGGTTTGGCTCTACAGCTTATGATGATCCAATGGAAGCTTTAACTAGGTTGAGACAGACGACAACTGTGGCTTCATACAAAGGTGAATTTGAAGCTTTGGCTAATCGGATTAAGGGTTTGTCTCCACAGCATAAACTGAGCTGTTTCTTGAGTGGGTTAAAGGATGAAGTGAGGTTACCTGTCCGAATGTTGAATCCTTCTTCTCTCATTGCAGCATTTGGATTGGCTAAAATCCAAGAAGAATACTTATTGGGTTGTAAGAGAAGTTATAAGGGAACCCATGAACAAGCTAAACCTTCACTGCTTGGTGTGCCTAGACCTTCATTGATTGGTGCTGCCCCATTTGAAAACAGGACCACCAAGATCCCTGTTAAGAAGATCACTGCTGCTCAAATGGAAGAAAGGAAGAAGAGAGGACTTTGTTATAATTGTGATGAAAAATGGGCACCCGGGCATAAGTGCAAGCAAGCTACTCTGTTCTTACTAGAAGGGGTGGAAATGATTTCAGATTCTAGCTGCAATGATTCGGCTGTGGAGTTGGTCAATGGAGGGTGCATGGAGAGAAGACAGGATGAGGAGGCAGAACCAGAAATCACCTTATATGCCCTGGTTGGTAGTCCTAACCTAGGAACAATGAGAGTCAAGGGTAAGGTTAATTCTGTCTCATTAGTAATCCTGGTAGATTCTGGTAGCACACATAATTTCATTGATGCAGTTGTAATTTCTGTCCTCCATATCCATGTGGATAAATCTCAAATTCTTGAGGTTAAGGTTGCAAATGGTGATGTTATTAAGACCCAAGGCTTGTGCAAGGATGTTCCAGTGTGTTTACAAGGAGAGGTTTTCCTAGTTCAATTACATGTGCTACCTTTAGGAGGATGTGATTTGGTTTTTGGCACTCAGTGGCTCAGCACTTTGGGAATCATTAATTGGGATTTCAAGAATCTTTCAATGGGGTTCATCTACGGAGGTAGACAGGTGTTGTTACAGGGCCTTAATACTTCAGGGGGTTTTGAAGTGCAAAATGAGGATCAGTTCTTCAAAGAACCCACCAGGAAGGGTTTAATTTTACAGATTACCACTGGCAGTACAACTGAAAGGTAGTCTACTCTTTCTCCTGAAGTTACAGCCTTGTTACAGGAGTTTCAAGGTGTATTTACTACTCCAGTGGACCTACCACCAGTGAGAGGACATGAACACCAAATCAACCTTAAGGAAGGCACTCAACCTATTTGTCAAAGACCATACAGGTATCCGTATTACCAGAAAAATGAAATTGAGAAAATTGTGAAGGAATTGTTGGAAGTAGGTTTTATTCAGAATAGTCAAAGTCCCTTTGCATCACCTGTTCTGTTGGTTAGAAAATCTAATGGCTCATGGCGTATGTGTATAGATTATAGGGCATTAAACCAAGCCACTATTAAAGATAAATACCCTATCCCAGTTATAGATGAACTTTTGGATGAATTACATGGAGCTTGCATTTTTTCTAAGTTAGACTTGAGGTCCGGTTACCACCAAATCAGGATGAGGAAGGAAGATATTCCAAAAACAGCTTTTAGAACTCATGAAGGGCACTATGAGTTCCTTGTCATGCCCTTTGGGTTGACAAATGCCCCTTCCACCTTTCAATCCTTAATGAACCAAGTTTTCAAGCCCTTCCTTAGGAAGTTTATATTGGTTTTCTTTGATGATATTCTGGTTTATAGCAGAAACATGCCTGACCATCTTGAACATCTCAGAATTGTTTTAGGAGTGTTGGCTGCAAACCAATTGTATGCTAAGTTGTCTAAATGCATGTTTGCTTGCTTGGAAGTGGAATACTTAGGTCATATCATTTCTGGGGAAGGTGTAAAAACTGACCCCAAGAAAATCTTAGCTATGCAAGAATGGCCTATGCCTAAGGATGTGAAGTCATTGAGAGGGTTTCTGGGTCTGACTGGTTATTACAGAAAATTTGTCAAGGGTTATGGTCATATTGCAGCTCCATTGACTGCCCTTTTGAGGAAGAATTCTTTTTCTTGGGGTGCAGAAGCTGAAGCAGCCTTTAATCAGTTGAAATTAGCTATTTCCAACCCACCTGTTTTGGCCTTACCTGATTTTACTAAGACTTTCACAGTGGAATGTGATGCTTCTGGCAGTGGCATTTGTGCTGTTTTAATGCAGGAGCACCACCCTATTGCCTTTCACAGTCAAGTCCTTAAGGGTAGTGCTCTAGTAATGTCTACTTATGAAAAAGAATTTCTTGCCTTAATTTCTGCAGTAAAGAAATGGAGGCCTTATCTTGTGGGAAGACCTTTTGTCATCAAAACAGATCAACAAAGTCTCAAGTATTTGCTGCATCAGAGGATTGGTACTCCACTTCAACAGAAATGGCTGTCCAAATTGCTGGGATATGCATTTGTGGTTGAGTACAAGAAGGGTTCTGAGAATGTAGTGGCAGACGGCTTGTCTAGAAAAGGAGAGGGGTCTGAGCATGAGATCCAAAACTGTCAAAATATGCTTGAAGGTACTGCTGTTTTTAATTTGAAGGGTGCTAATCAAACTGATGAAGGGGTGGACAAGGATGTTGCTGCATCACCATCGTTATCTGGTACCTTATATATAATTTCATTTCCTACTCCAACATGGGTGGCTGAGCTGAAGGCAAGTTATGAGACAGATTCGGCCATCCAAACTATCTTGGCTACAATTAAGGAGAGTGGTAATCCACCTAAAGGTTTTTCTTTAATGGATGGATTGTTGTTCTTTAAAGGCAAGATCTATTTGGGTTCTACTAGTCCTCTAAAGTCATCCATTTTGCACCACATTCACAATGGGCCCTTAGGTGGTCATTCAGGATATGTGAAGACCTTACATAGGGTCAAACAAGATTTTTATTGGCCTGGTATGAAGAAGGACTTAAAACAATATATCAAGGAGTGTGATGTGTGTCAAAGGGTTAAGCATAAGAATTGTAAACCAGCTGGTTTACTCCAACCCCTACCTATTCCTTCTAAGCCATGGTTATCTGTGAGTATGGATTTCATTGAGGGACTGCCTAAATCTCAATTGAAGTCTGTAATACTTGTAGTGGTGGATAGGTTGACTAAGTATGTTCACTTCATTGCATTAGCTCATCCTTACACGGCATCAAAGGTTGCTTCTGTGTATATGCAATTTGTGTTTAAACTTCATGGTATGCCTGCTACTGTAGTGAGTGACAGAGATCCCATCTTTACTTCTCATTTTTGGAAGGAATTCATGAAGATTCAAGGGGTAGACTTAGCTATGTCATCAGCTTACCATCCTCAAACAGATGGCCAAACGGAAGTGGTCAATAGAAGCCTAGAGCAGTATTTGAGAGCCTTTGCAGCATCTAAACCTACTGCCTGGGTAGAGTGGCTGCCCTTGGCTGAGTTCTGGTTTAACACCAACTTCCATTCCTCAACCAAGATGACTCCCTTTGAAGCATTATATGGCTATCCCCCTCCTAGGCTATTAGATTACATTCCTGGCACCACTTTGGTAGAAGCTGTTGATGATCATTTGCAAAGAAGGCAGCAGGTCATATCCTTACTTAAACAAAACTTGTTATTGGCTCAAGAGAGAATGAAGATTCAAGCTGATAAGCATCGGGTAGAGAGGAGATTTTCAGAGGGTGATTGGGTGTATTTGAAATTGCAACCTTACAGGCAGAGGTCCTTGAAGCCTATTGCTCTTGGTAAGCTTTCTCCAAAGTTTTATGGGCCTTTCCAAGTGCTGCACAAGGTTGGAGAAGTAGCTTACAAGCTTGCCTTACCAACTGAGTCCTTAATTCATCCTGTCTTCCATGTCTCCTGTCTTAAGGCTAAAATAGGACAGCAGATCACTCCTATTTCTCAATTGCCCACTGTCTCACCTGAAGGCATTCCGGTGCTTGAACCTGAGGCAGTCTTGAAGAGCAAGTCCATTCAGCTGAGAAGCAGGACCATTACTCAGGTTTTAATCAAATGGCAAGGCTGTACTACGGATGATGCTACTTGGGAAGATTTATACCATCTTCAGCAGAAATTTCCTCACCTTGTGGGCAAGGTGCTTTGAGGAGGGAAGTATTGATACAATGCTGAATATAGAGGCACGTGACTGAAATGTGGTCTTGAATTGATACAATGTTGTATATGGAGGCACGTGACTGAAGTGTGGTCTTGAAGTGCACTGAGGAGGCGTGATTGCTACTGTTGGTCTTGGCTGTCTTGAGGTGTACTGTTGGTTATTCATTTACGGTTAATCAATGATTAGTGCATTGTAATCAAACATTAGGATATTAGTTAGTACAAGTAATTCAGTATATAAAGAACCTGAACTATATTGTTTTAGATATGAAAGAAGTCATTCCTTATTGCTTTCCTTTTCTCTTTCTCGTTATCTCTCTTTTCTCTCTAATTCTTGGAGGTTGACTGTCCTCGAATTCAGTTAATTCCTATCAGGATCTTATCAATAATGAAGCTTTAACTACGAAGAGATACAATATGCTAAGCAATAGAGAATAAAACTTAAACTACGAAGAGAATAGTAGACCGTTAAAACAAATGCAGTAGCTTCCTAGTTAATAATATGGGCAGTACAATCTATTATATCTTTTAATTAAGCTCTAAAACAATCCAAGTGTTGTGAATACTGTGCAAGAATGTGTGCTAAAAACTCCAATCTATCAAACTTGTTACAACCATCTTTGCATCTTCACTGATGTGCCCCATCTGTGATATGTTTTCTAGGACCTCACAGTGCATATATAAAAAAGTTGAAAATAACAATTAAAATTTGTGTCTATCTAAAACATTGTCAAAGCATTAGGGTAAACTTTTAGAATTGATTTAATAGCTGGAATTAATTTTTTTTTCCTTGTAATGAGCACCACATAAAGAAAATAAATCTAAAGCTTCTAACCACAAAATTAAACTTTAATTTTATGCATGCATGCATGGGATCCATATAAAGAGTATAAAAGAAGTGACTGAAAGCTCGAAAACGTGTTGAAAACACACGAGCGGTTTAGACCCTCAAATTAAAAACGGCTTGGTTGATTTTACACTAACTTACTAACAAGTGCGGAATAGTGCAATCACAAGCGTATAGGCAAAAACACTACTCTAATCCATATTTAAAGCATCACAGCAGTAAAAATGAAATGAACAAGAGTAGGGAAGAGAGATGCAAACACAGATAACACCGAGACGTGTTATCGAAGAGGAAACCGAAGAACTCGGCGAAAAACCTCTCCGCCGCCCTCCAAGCGGAAATCGATCCACTAGACAATCAGTTGGGATACATGGATTAGCAAAAGACCCTCCAAGCCTAGTCTACCCGATGTACCTATGCCCTTCAAGCTCCTACTCCAACAAGGCTTCTCGGAATCGTGTCTTGTCCTAGTTATCCGGATCCCGCAACAGGCTCCATGTTGCATCTGCCATTCAAGGCTCCTTCCAATGCTTCCCAGCAGCACCAAAACGTCACTCAGCACTCACAAAGGTGTGTCAACTGTTTGGGCTATCAACCTCTCAAAGATATGGATAATGGAGAGGGAAGGGTTGAGGAGATACCACAAGCAAATTGTTTAGAGAAGGTGGGGAAGACAATCTCTAATTACCAATGTGTTTGGCTAGGGTTTTCTCTCTGAAGAATTCCTCAACAATTGTGGGTAATGATGGTATATGTAGGAGGGGTGCAAAAGGTGTGACTCAAAAAGTACAGGCTGGCAGAACAGCTAGTCTCGCGGGTGTCTCGCGGGAAGGCCTTACCCGCGAGATACTCGCGAGGTACAGTTGTCTCCACCTGGCATGACTCTTCGCATTCCAGCATGTGCCTGGCACATGTTTCACTTCGCGGGAAGCTTGGTCGCGATGTACCCGCGAGATACCCGCGAGAATCCTTTACTTCTTCAAATGCTTGAGTCTTCAACACTCTTTCTCTCACACACCCCTTACATCAAGTCCCACAACAAATACAGGGTTTTAAAACGATTGAACATAATTACAATCAAATTTGGCACGGAATAAAAGCCAACAAATACACAGTTGTAAATTACAACTTTACAATCTCCCCCTTTGGCTATTCCGTGACAAAACCCTAAGACAGACTCTAGACTTAAACGTGAGTTTGGGAACAAAGGCAAAACTCACTCACACCTAATTCTAGATTCTGATACGCTCTTGAACATATGAACAAGTATCTCCTGAAACACAACAACACAATAATATCATTGTACGTAGAAAACTTGAAATGCATATGGAGCAATAAAAACAAGATCAAGCTAAATGAAATAGAGACACTAGATCATGGCAAGATCAAACAAGTAATCACTATATCCAAGCAATTACTATGTTCATTTACACATGAAATGAACATCCGGATATGCAAAATGATAAGCTCATTTGAAGAGAATCATTTGCAACTCCAACACTCAACCAATGCGAAATACATGAAGTATTTGCATCTAGGAACAATCCTACTAGGGCACAAGAGTGTTCATCACTCAACCAATGCATAGAACTTATATGCATCTAGGAACAGTCCTACATGGGCACAAGAGTGTTGTACTTGAAGTAAAATGCATAACATAGAACAACAAGCAAACATGCATAAAGGTTGCATAAGCATGGTATAGCAAATGCATGGCACAAACCACAAAGACCTACAAACTATGCATGCAACAAACCCTTAAAGCTTACATAAGCGACATGGGTATAAAACAAATGCCACATAGCACATATGCCACAAAGCATAGAAACTAAACCCAAATTTCTGAAAATACTACTGAAATTAATACTGAAGTTAAAACACAAGTGTCAGAACTATAAACCAAAAATAGTAAAACAGTAAGACGATAACTATAAAAAAACTTAGAAAAACCGTCTGAAAAACCAATAACCAATAGTTAATGTAGCTATGTTTCTAAGCTATGCTCCCCCTAAGGCTGTGCAAGCTCTTGTTCATCAGCTCCCCCTTAAAATTTTCTCCCCCTTTTTGACCGGAATGGCCAAAGGACTAGAACTGGTCGGATTCGGAGTCTGAACCATGTGTAGGGGAGAAGCTCTGAATCTGAGTGGATAGTGTGGTGATCTGCTCCTGGAGATATGCAAACTGATCTGCCGTGTGCTGTACATGAGTGTCAAGCACTGCGGACATGTGATCCATCTTTGCTAGGATCTGATCAAGCTTGCTAAGACCTTGTGTTGGTGCTGGAGCAGAAGATGATGGCTGTGCAGTCTCAGGGGCAGAAGTGAACCTCTCAATCTCCTCCTCTGTATCCCCACCCTCCTCTGGGACATCCTGAGGCACACTCCTAGGCGGTGGAATGAGATGAGGACCTCTCTTGGGGCCTTTGATGTGTGCTGTGCTCCGAGTCAGAGTGTTCGCACCAATGGGGTAATCCCTCTGAACAACAGTAAGGCCACTAGGAAACTTCAGTTTTGTCTTGGCAATGAGACCCATGATCAGTGAGGGAAATGGCATTATGGTTCGGGAATTTTGCTTCGTGATGCTCTTTTTCAGAATGTGAAAGATGTGGCTGCAGATATCAATTTCCTTGTGAGTGAAGAGGTCGTAGAGAAACCTCGTTCTTGGAGCCGAGAGAGTGGTGAGGTTGGTGACCGGATACAGGTTATGGATCATAACGTAGCTCAGAGTCCTCATTTCTGGAGAAAACTTGAGAGTATCCATTGACGATTTCTTTGGAACTCCACCAAGTGCTGATATCATCTCCGTGATATGCCCTAGTCTCTCATCATACTGAACTGTCATTGGCTGTGAGGGGGGACGGATCTCCAAGAAGTCTTGAATGCTATCCCTTGTGATCTCAAATTCTTTGTGCCTCACCCAGCAGACTATCTTGTCCTCTTCTACAGCAGCATTGGAGAAGAACTCTCTGATTATCTCTGAGTACACAGTTCCAATTGGATTCAACAGCTTGGTCCAGGTTCGTTCTTTGAGTGCATCCGGAATGCATGTATTCTCAAGCTCTTCCAATTGAACCACCCTTTCCATGACAATGGTTGCTCTCTTGTAGCAATCATTGTACTTCATATCTGCTTCTGCGGATTTGAAGTGATCGGATTCAGTACGAGCACGCTTGGGACCCTTCTTCTTGGTACCGGCATGCTTGGTGGGAGACATCTACACAAGAGCACAAGAGCAAAACACAAGAGCAAAAACACAGTAACAAAAACTTGATTAGATTCAAGTTAGTTAGCATCAAATGAGATTCTTCCAAAACATAGTAACATTCAAAACAGAGCATGAACAACTCATACAAGCATGCCACACCACATATAGCACTAAAGCATAAAATGTATGCATGAAACATAGCACATTTTGCATGAACTTTAATCAGTGTGCAAGTGTGTGTTCATGTCTATGCATGTGTGTGCAACAAAAGATGTATGAGGGTGTGCCTAAGTGTGTGCCTAGGTGTTTGTCAAGAGTGTGCAACCTAAGCAAAGTGAATGAACCACACAGTTAATGATCAAACTAAGTGCAATTAAGTCAAACAAGTGAAAGTCCATGTGTTTGAAATCACTTGATTCCATTTTAGGACAACAAATTACATTTGGACATTTTGACGAACACTTTGCGTGCACACAAGCAAATATGATATGCATAATGCATGAACATGGAGAAATCTTGCCTAAATACATGATAAAATGCCACAAGGGGCCAACACAGATGCAATAAGATCAAAAGAAACATAACCCAATCAAAGATTTAACACAAACATTACCCAATTTAGAAAACCAACCCAAAATTTCGAAAATCCCCAATTATCAAAACCTAATTTAAAATTCTGCAAAATTTAAGTGAAAACTTAAAAAGAATTGAGGAATGAACATACCTTGAAGAAGAAAATGCAGAAAAAATCTTGATTTGGAGAGGGATTTGATGGAATAGTGTTTTTGGGTAGAGAGAGTTTCGAAGAAATGAAGGGAGGGAAGTTTTTATGTTTTGAAAAACTGTCACATCAGCCCTATATAACTGAAAACACGCGTTTTTCGCGGGATGGGGAGCCGCGAGACAGTCGCGAGACAACCGCGAAAGGTGCCACTGAAGCACAAACTTGTCGCGAGAAGCTCTAAGTCGCGATACAGTCGCGACATAGTCACGAGATTCTCTGTCTGATTTTAGGAAAATCTCAGTTTTTGCCAAACAGCATTTCGCGAGAAGCTGTTGGTCGCGAAACAGTCGCGAGGCAGTCGCGAGATTCTCTGAGTGACAAGATAGAAAAGCTATTTCCCTCAAACCTTTTCGCGGGAAGCTTCTTAGTCGCGAGCTTCTCGCGAGAAAGCCACTGAACCAGTTTTTTTGGAGAAAAACACACAAAATTCATTTTGACCAAAAGGAAACACAAGAAAGTTTAAAATCACTTTCAAAAACAAATAAAACTCACAAAAATCTTTTTGGATTTGATCAATAAGGATTGAGTATGTGAAACACATTTAATCAAGTACAATCACACAAATGATTATGACATTCATAGAGCATAGACTTGTGTGTTGTGTGTGGATATCAAAAATGAGATAGTCCTTAGTCCAATGTGATGCTTCAATGATCAATTCAATCAAGGCATACACAACTAGCACTAGATTATGTGACCTATCTCAATTATGGAAACATGCATATATGACCTCCCACACGAACTTGATAACAATACATTGAAGCTTTTCATTTGGCTCCATACTTAACAATTCATTTGCAATTTTTGAGCAAAGAAAATCTCATTTAGAGAAGGATGCCTGAAATTTTTGATATTTCAATTGATGAGTTAGCCTTTGGCTTTTTGGGCATCATATCTTATATTTTAGTCGCTTTCCCTTTTTCCTAGTCGAATACTAGTTTGTGCGACAGGCTTTTGCAGCTCTATATCTCTTTTCATTTGGAGATTTACATTTAGAGAGCTCTTTTAAGCAAAAAAAAAATAAAAGTGGGAAGATATATAGGCATGAGTCTATGCATGTCTCAAGATCAACACAACCATTCACTAATCATTCATGACAAGGTTGAAGATCTATTTACAACAGTCACATAGATTTCAGAATTTCTTCCACTATGATATGAATGCATGAGGGACAAGCTAAGCTCGTAACATGCTCAAAGCCATAGGTACAAAGGTACAAGGCAAAACATGTTTTGAGACAAAACTCAACAAAGTGATCAAATCTTTTGGATTTTATAATTTTTATGGGTTTTTGAATTTTTGTAACACACCCAAAAACAGAACAGAAAAGAAAGATCAATAATAACAGGTGCAAACCATGAAAATAATGCATGATAAAATGCAACAACAAATGTCCCTAAAAATGGAAAGAAT
The DNA here is from genome assembly GCA_023736055.1 of Quercus glauca. Lineage (NCBI taxonomy): Eukaryota > Viridiplantae > Streptophyta > Magnoliopsida > Fagales > Fagaceae > Quercus > Quercus glauca. The sequence goes on along the minus strand of CM043319.1, from coordinate 21,211,723 downwards.
TAATGCATGGACATATTATAGTGCTTATGCATGAGTACCCCTCTTCACCCACACGTCACGTGCGTTTGGGGTGATATCCTTAACGGATTGGGTACGAGAGTTGGGACTTTCAAACCTCCTGGTAAAACTCTCCAAACAAGTGGTGAAGGCACCGATCATCTTCATCACGTCTGTCACTCCGGCATCACGAGTTTGGTTTCTTGAGTTCTCACCACCCCAAGCCCTATTGTCATTCCTTCTTCCACGTGATCGAGGGATGCTTGCATTATTGTCTGCTCTCAATTTTTGACAGTTGGGTCTAGTGTGTCCTTGCAATCTGCAATAGTGACATACATAATCCGTTCTAGGACCCCGTTGAGGTCTTGAGAGAGATCTTGCTCTGGTTTCGTGTCTGCCTACTGCTTGATTTCGAGGTTTATTCATCATCCGTTGCTCATTTACATTCTTCTTTTCAACCTTAACATTCTCAGGAACGACCTCCTCTACAATTGGCTCTACGGCCTTCACAAATTTCACTTCTTTGGTAGCTTTGATTGATGAGCTACTCCCTCCAGTATATCCCAATCCGGACTTGTCTGAGGAATGTTTTTGGGATGAGATAACATCATCCAATTTTCTGGAGAAGACCCTTTCTATCTTGGCTTGCGCTTGCACCACCTCTTGTTCAAGAAATCTGATCTTCAAGTATGCTTCTGACAGCTCACCATTCAGTCCTTCTATTTCGCATTTGGCCTCCTTATGTCTGATCATGAGACTTCGGTAGTCATCCTCTGCTTTCTTCATTTTTCTCACAGCTGCCTTGGCTATTCTTGCATATTCCCCTGACTTCTCAAGAAGTGAGGAGTAATTCTCTTGAAGATTAGCTGTATTTTCTTCCTCTTCAGCATCTGATTCTTCCACAATTCCAGCAGATTCTGAATCAGAATATTCACCAAGTTCCTTCTCAAGTGCACTCAAGTCGTCCGAGGAATCTTCATGAGCAATAGTCATGAAAGCGGAGTAGTTTCCCTCACCGTCACAGCTCTCTTCCGAGTCAGAATCAGAAGATTCAGAGTCACTGAGTGTTGTAGCATATGCTTTCCCTTTTCCCCTTAGAAAGTTCGGACATTCCTTCTTTAGATGTCCATGGCCATTGCACTCATAGCACACAATATCCGGAGAAGGTTGATAATCCTTTCCTTCTTTTCTCTTAAACTCTTTCTTATCACCTCCTGAAGGAGAGAACTTTCCTCTATTGAACGGTTTCCCACTGTTCTTTATTTTCAGAAACTTGCGGAAGTTCTTTGCAAGATATGCTACTTCCTTCTCCACTCCATCTTCTTCGGAGGAATCATTTGTTCTTTCGGTGATGGTTTTAAGAGCAAGCGATTTGCTCGTCTTGTGGGAAGGCAGTCCCAGCTCATAGGTTTGGAGAGACCCGATTAGCTCTTGAATCTTAATCTCATCCAAGTCTTTGCTTTCTTCTATGGCTGTAACCTTTGCTCTAAAACTTTCAGGCAAGGACCTCAATATTTTTCTCACCACCTTAGTGTCTTCAATCTTCTCCCCAAGATTGAGTTTAGCAATGACAATTTCATTGAGCTTCCCATAGAATGAATCAAATGGTTCATCATCACTCATCTTGAGTTCTTCAAATTTTGTGGTGAGCATTTGGAGCTTTGTGTCCTTGACTTTCTTTGTACCCTCATAGGTAGTCTCCAAAATCTCCCAAGCTTCCTTGGCTACTGTCATATGAGAGATCCTGTGGAATTCATCAGGGGACACACCACAAAATATAGCATTTAAAGCCTTACTGTTAGCATTGGCTGCCGCTAGAGCTGCCTTATCCCAAGTGGACTTAGGAGCGTCCGGCTTGGTCCAACCTATCTCAACCGCATCCCAAACGGTATCATCGATAGAGCATAAGAATGCTCTCATTCTCACTTTCCAGAATGCATAATTGTTCCCATCAAAAAATGGTGGAACAGTGAGCGATTGAGACCGGTCCATCTCAAGAAGGGTCAAGGATCACACTTAGGTAATTAAACCTCAGCAAGTGTACCCGCTCTGATACCAATTGAAAGCTCGAAAACGTGTTGAAAACACACGAGCGGTTTAGACCCTTAAATTAAAAACGGCTTGGTTGATTTTACACTAACTTACTAACAAGTGCGGAATAGTGCAATCACAAGCGTATAGGCAAAAACACTACTCTAATCCATATTTAAAGCATCACAGCAGTAAAAATGAAATGAACAAGAGTAGGGAAGAGAGATGCAAACACAGATAACACCGAGACGTGTTATCGAAGAGGAAACCGAAGAACTCGGCGAAAAACCTCTCCGCCGCCCTCCAAGCGGAAATCGATCCACTAGACAATCAGTTGGGATACATGGATTAGCAAAAGACCCTCCAAGCCTAGTCTACCCGATGTACCTAAGCCCTCCAAGCTCCTACTCCAACAAGGCTTCTCGGAACCGTGTCTTGTCCTAGTTATCCGGATCCCGCAACAGGCTCCATGTTGCATCTGCCATTCAAGGCTTCTTCCAATGCTTCCCAGCAGCACCAAAACGTCACTCAGCACTCACAAAGGTGTGTCAACTGTTTGGGCTATCAACCTCTCAAAGATATGGATAATGGAGAGGGAAGGGTTGAAGAGATACCACAAGCAAATTGTTTAGAGAAGGTGGGGAAGACAATCTCTAATTACCAATGTGTTTGGCTAGGGTTTTCTCTCTGAAGCATTCCTCAACAATTGTGGGTAATGATGGTATATGTAGGAGGGGTGCAAAAGGTGTGACTCAAAAAGTACAGGCTGGCAGAACAGCTAGTCTCGCGGGTGTCTCGCGGGAAGGCCTTACCCGCGAGATACTCGCGAGACACAGTTGTCTCCACCTGGCATGACTCTTCGCATTCCAGCATGTGCCTGGCACATGTTTCACTTCGCGGGAAGCTTGGTCGCGATGTACCCGCGAGATACCCGCGAGAATCCTTTACTTCTTCAAATGCTTGAGTCTTCAACACTCTTTCTCTCACACACCCCTTACATCAAGTCCCACAACAAATACAGGGTTTTAAAACGATTGAACATAATTACAATCAAATTTGGCACGGAATAAAAGCCAACAAATACACAGTTGTAAATTACAACTTTACAGTGACCAAGGGAAAAAAATCAACAATATATGCACAAACTTCAAAAGATTAGGCAGAGTACAAAAGGCTTTGAAAATACTGCAACAAAATACATATAATAGATGATTGAAGCTAAGCAAGTTCATGTGCCACCTAATTGTTTTCTAAGATTGAAACCATGGCAAGCCATGAAAGATGTTTTGTATCATGTGTCCAAGAGGCCCAATTGATTCGTTGGTTTGACCGCTTGAAAAAGCAATGTGCTCCTTGCTCTTGGGCGAAATAGATTTCTACTTCTAGTGCAAAAGCCTCCGTTCGTTTTCTAAATAGAAATAGATAACTTGGTTTTCTAGTTTCAGAATAATTCTAGCAATAGAAGAGTTCTAAATATATTTGGAGATATTTATGATTTTAACATTTCAGATTGAATTGTTCTTTATGATCTAATCTAAAGTTGTTGATAAACTTGGAGACGGAAAGGAGAGTAAAAATTATTGATAATTCATAAAAATTAAAATTTTTATCAACTTAGAAATTATAGAAGAAAAAGATAAGGACAAAAAAATATATATCTATTTTTTTTATTTTAGGGTTTGTTGATAACATTTTAGATAAACATAACTGTTATAGTTGTAAATCAAATGCTACTTTCTTTCATTACTTGATTTGTCATATTTATCCAAAAAATATGTATATATCTATTCTTAAAATCTAAAAATTTAAGAAAATTTCTGCAATTTGGTGCTGCCACTTGGCGCAACCACAACGTCTAAACCCAACTTTTATTATATATATATGATATAATATGATATGATATGATATAATATGATATGATATGATATGATGTCTTTGCCAAGTCAAAAACGCTATCACATCAAAATTCATTGAAACATGTTATCAAAAAATAACTACCCAATTAATAAATGAAAGACACGTATTAATGTCTAATTATTTTTAGACATGCGTCATCATTTTTCATGCAAAATACTTTTTCGAGTACAACATAGATTTTTGATTTTACTCAGATAAGAAGAATGATTTTCACACAGAGAGAGAGAGAGAGAGAGAGAGTCAGCCATGGTAGCACCAAATTGCCATAGAAATATGTACCAAGCATAAAATGAAACATTGTATCTTGTCAAATTTTGCTCTCAACTGTTCATTTACTTTGGTAATCCAAGTAATAACTAATGATAACAACAAAAATGGAAAAAGGAAGGAGTTAAAAACAATTCTAGACAGGCATTTACAATTATTATAAGCAGATCTAAAATTAAAAGATTTTAGGATGTTTTTGTTTATAACAATTGTAGGATGTTTATAATCTCAAAAACAATGGTTTAATCTGTCTTTATACGTTTTTGGTAGATGTATATATATAATATGATATATATGATATATTATTATTGTTATTATTATTATTATCTCTTCTCTATAATCTTTTTTTTTTTTTAGAAGACCTCTTCTCTATAATCTCTATATATTAAAAGGATTCAGAAAGTTAGTTATTGTCTTTTTAAATTCTAAAAATACCCCTAATTTAATTAACTTATCCGTATTCTTAAAACATAAAAATGAGGTTAAAACTGTAAATTGACAAAAATTAAAAACAAAAAACCTACCAATGTTTACAAAACTAAACCATGTTCTATAAAACTTCCCACTACCTCATCTACACAACCGAAACTACCCAATGTTCCTATAAAAAAAAAAACTACCCAAGTTCCAATTAAAAAAAAAAAAAAAAAAACTTTCTAAAAAAAAAGAGCCTTATAACATGCACGAATCTTGTGTGATGAGGCTAGTCTGTATATATTAAGAGAATTCAGAAAGTTAATTATGACTTCTTAAAATGTCAAAAATACCTCTAATCTAATTAGATAATCCTTATTCTTAAAAAATAAAAAATAGGGTTAAAATTGTAATTCAACAAAATTAAAAAAAAAAAAAAAAAAAAAAAAACTACAAGAGAAACTTTTTTTTTCCTAAAAATTAGCGCACTTTCTATTTTTTTTTCTCTAAAAACTAGCACACACTAAATTTAGTAGTTTACTTCATTTCAAATTCTAAATTTTAGTTTCTTTAAAATCTATTCTAATATAACCTCACTAACAATAGACAAATTCAAATTGAAAAATTACGTTGAACTCAAAATAAAAAAAAGAGTATCATCACACGTGCGGAGCGTGTGTAATGAGGCTAGTAATAATATATTAAGAGGATTCAGAAAGTTAGTTGTGAGTTCAAAAAATGTCAAAAGTACCCTAATCTAATTAGATAATCTTTATTCTTGAAAAATAAAACATAGGGTTAAAATTGTAATTAACAAAATTTTAAAAAACTACGAGATAAACTTTTTTCCTAAAAATTAGCATACTCTCTATCTAAACTTATCTCACCTAGCATATACTAAATCTAGCAGTTTATTTCATTCCAAATCATAAATTTTAGTTTTATAAATATCCATTTCTGTGTAACCTAATTAACAATAGATAAATTCAAATTGAAAAATTATATTAAACTCAAAATAAAAAAGGGTCTCATAGCGCGTGTGACAAGAATAATATTTATTATATAAATGGAAATAATAAGAATAAAATAACTCGTAAATAAGTTTCAACTTGTTCGATAAGAAAATAAACCAAAATTGAAATGAAAATATAACATGTGATTAGCTTGAGTTGGGCTTTGGGTCAGGCACTTGTTATTATTATTATTAAATATTAGTTAGATTACTTTCTTTTTAATTTAAACTTCTGAATTGTTTACTCAAAAAAAAAAAAAAAAAAAAAAAAGCAACAACAAAATATGCATAATCTGGGGCGAACTCAACATAAAGTGGTTAGATTATGCAATAATTCTTGACTTTGCCAGATCGAAAACGCTATCACGTCGAAATTTACTGAAACATATCATCAAAAAATAACTACCCCATTAATAAATGAAAGACACGTTTTAATGTCTAATTATTTGGTTTTTCTATTTTCTATTTTCATGTCTTTGCCGGATCAAAAGCGCTATCTCGTCAAAATTCATTGAAACATGTCATCAAAAAATGGAAGACATGTTTTAATGTCTAATTATTTGGTTTTTCTATTTTCTATTTTCATGTCTTTGCCAGATCAAAAACTCTATCACGTCAAAATTCAATGAAACATACCATCAAAAAATAACTACCCAATTAATAAATGGAAGACACGTATTAATGTCTAATTAGTTGATTTTTCTATTTTCTATTTTCATGTCTTTGCCAGGTCAAAAACGCTATCGCATCAAAATTCATTGAAACATGTTATCAAAAAATAACTACCGAATTAATAAATGAAAAACACGTATTAATGTCTAATTATTTTTGGTCACGCGTCGTCATTTTTCATGCAAAATAATTTTTCGAGTACAACAGAGATTTTTGATTTTACTCAGATAGGAAGAATGATTTTCAGAGAGAGAGAGAGAGAGAGAGAGAGAGAGAGAGTGAGCCATGGCAGCTCGCAAGAGAAACCCAAATCCCAAGATCCCACAGCCACCGCTACTTCTACTTCAAATAACCCTCCAACTGCGCCACTGAATTCCAATCCTATTCACGCTTCATTCTCAAGGATTGTCGGATTCTTTGTCATCATCAAGATCATCATGCATATTCGTCGCTTCCAGATACGTTTTCTCTCTTTTGCTAATATTTATTCGTTGCTTTTTGTTTTTTTGGTGGATCTTATTGAATTTATCATCTGTCTCTGGTATTTTGGTTTTAAAGTTTGGATTTTGTCGGATGGGTACGTGTCAAATTTGGTTTTTGATTGAATTTTATTAACTGGGCATGTGTTAAATTTGCTTTTTCATTTTTATTTTACATATTATTATTCTAGTTACCTGGGTTAAATTGTGTTTCTGTTGGATTTTCTATTTTCATGGCAATTGCGATTGGAATCCCCCATTCGTTTTATGTTATATCTTAATTTGTATGAATGGTTTATGTTTCAACTGTTAAATTTCGTGACAAATAAATATTTCAATTTAGTTCAATGGTTTATGTATCCGTAATTTGCATCTGGTTGTTCAAGTTTTGTTATTCTAATTTTAACATTTTAAAATTGTTTGTTTATAATTTGTTTTAATTTGTCTATTAAAGTTCTTAAACTTAATAATTGCACGTAGGCAGTAGGATAGTTGTAGGACAGAGAGTGCGAAAGGCTGTTGTCCTATAACAATTCATTTTGACCCTTTCCCCTCTCTAAAACTGATGGTAATTTTTTTTTTTTATTAATGTGAACCTCAGAAAGTTCTAACAACAGCCCTGCATTATTGCTACATTTAGGAAAGTTATTAACTTCCTAAAACTTATTATAAAATCAAACTACTTAATATAATCAGAAAGTTCTAACAACAGCCCTGCATTATTGCTACATTTAGGAAAGTTATTAACTTCCTGAAACTTATTATAAAATCAAACTACTTAATATAATCAGAAAGTTCTAACAGCCCTGCATTATTGCTACATTTAGGAAAGTTATTAACTTCCTAAAACTTATTATAAAATCAAACTACTTAATATAATCATACTTTAATCTTAGTGATATATGCTATAGGATACCTCTGCCTCTTCCAAATCATGGCCAACTCCTTTTTTAATAGCCCTTGGACTGGCCTAGCGGCCTGCATCCTTCTCATGGCTGTATCTGGCACCTCAAGCCTTTTCTCCACATATGCAAACGATTTGAAGAAGTATTCACATTTCAATCAAAATACCATCCTAATTATCTCTTGGCTAAAAGATATTGGTGAGAATGCGGGGATCTTGGCTGCTTACGTGGCCGAGATATATTCACCAAGAAAATTGATTTTGTTTGGATCCATAGGACGATTAGCTTCTTTGATGGTGCTTTATGCAACATTGAAGGGACTTTTTCCAAGCATAATGTGGATACAAGCAATGGCAGTTTTGTTCTCAGCTGCAGCTGAAACAACTATCAAGGCTGCCTCAAGGACTTCAAGCCTGAGGCCCTTTCGAAAGATGGCACCTATGACGGTTTTTATCCTAAATGGATATGCAGACATGAGTGGTACGCTTCTGACAGTCATCTTCACTTCAAACACCGACATATCATCCTCGTCCTCATCAATCAAATTTCTCATTTTCCTGTCCTTATTCCCGTTTATTATCACTCTAATATCATTGCCTGCCTTGTGCACTGAAACTCTGACTGTGAGTGGAAACAAACTATGGGGATTTGTCATTTTGTCTGGCTCAACAGGCCTCACCTTATTGTTTGGGTCCCAATTCCATTCAAATGTTGCCGTGAAAAGCACTGCCTCTGCTGCCATTGTTTTATTGATGGTACCTTTCTTCCTTTCCATCTTGATTCGTAAAAAAGATCAGCCCATTGTTTCTCAATCCGATCCATCAAAATTTCAAAAATCCGTATTCAAAGCATGCTTCTCGGTTGAGTTCACAGCAGTGGCATTGGCAACTTGCCTTGGCCTGGGGGTGACATCTTCTTCACTTGTTGTTGTGGGTCAGGTGTATGAGTCCCTTTCCTTAAAATCAAACAGTGTGCCTTACATTGTTGCAACAGCCTGCGTGGCTACGTATTGTGGAAGGCTCTTCTGCTGGTGCGTCTCTGATGTTGTTGTTCACCGCTTCAAGTTGGCACGGGGTCTTCATCCAATTCCCTTCCTCCTTATGTCATTCTCTTCCCACATGTTAATTGCGTTTCCCTTATTAAACAGTATTTCAGTTTTTTTTTCTTTTTCCTTAATTGGATTCGCCCATGGAGGCCAACTCCAGTTGGCCTCTATGGTGCTTAAAGATATTTTTAAAAACCATTTTTACATTCTAATTTATATATTAAAAACTGGTATCCCTATAATTACATATTTTTTAAAATTTTATATAATTTCTTATTTTTATGAATTAGAATCTAGAAAAATTGATCCTCCTATCGAACACTTTCTACATTTTTCAAACAACACCTGTGTGGGTAAAAAATGTTTCCAATTTTCTTTTTTGATTCTCTCTTTAATTTCTGTTGTGTCGTGTGTAATTTGGGGAATATTCTCTCAAATGGAGAAAAAAATTGGTGAAGAGAAAAGTATTGGTGAACAACCCTCCAGTCCAGAAAAATTGTCTCATTCTCACAAGTTGACCAATAGGCCAGCTGCTTGGGATTCTAAGAGGGATATGCTTGTTAAGAGTGGAGCCTTTGCTATCGAGCAGTCATCGGAGGCAATGTCAGCAACTGCAAGTCCTAGTAAATTGCCAGATGAACTTCCACAAAATACACTGCTTCTTTGTGCAGAGCAAGTAAGGTTTCATCATAATGAGATCTTCTTTTTGTTTATTCAATGACTAAAGTGTAAATTGCATAGTTGGGGTTTATTTTACTATAAGTTTGTAGTTTGTCAAAAACTGTTTATTGCATGAGCAGTATAATCTTTTATTGACATATATTTCTTGTTTCATTTCTATTATAGCTTTCTGGAAGCTATGATTTAGAGTTTGGGGGCTTTGGATCTGCCCCAAAGTTTCCTAGACCAGTTGAAAATCAGCTGATGCTTTATTGGTCCAAAAAAATGGAGCACACTGGAAAGTTTCAAGAAGCAAATGAGGCTTTGAAAAAGGTGCTCTTTAGCTTGCAATGCTTGGCAAGGGGGGGCATCCATGAGCACGTTGGATGTGGCTTTCATAGATATAGTGTGGACAAGTTCTGGCATGGTCAGTTTTTCTTAAAAAATAGCTATTTCTTAACTCTAATTGAAATGGAAACCCCTTTAAAATATTATTTTGTCCATTTATTTCTTTCTCAATCTTAGGTGATGGCTCATTTTCTTGTTGGGTATTTTGTTTTTTGCCTTAAATCAACCCCCTTCCCTCTCCCCCCTTTCTGGGTTGTTGTGATGGATTTGTTGAAGCAGTATTGTCTACTTGCAGTTCCCCACTTTGAGAAAATGCTGTATGATCAAGGCCAGATTGCAAGTTTGTATCTAAATTCATTTTCCATCACCACAGATGTATTCTATTCATGTGTGTCTTGGGATATTTTTGATTATTTGAGGAGAGAGGTGATTGGACGAGAAGGTGAGATATTCTCAGCAGAGGATGCTGACAGTGCTGAGTATGAAGGCGCTTCAAGAAAAAAGGAGGGAGCCTTCTATGTGTGGACCAGCAAAGAGGTTTGTTTCTCATCACCATCTTCTAAACATGTGCATGTTTTGTCTTTATCTTGATTTCTGATATATAAATTTTGTGCATGATCTATGCTCCGGCACAATGTCTCATTGCATGTGAATGTTGACTCCTGTCTAATTTATTTTCTTGTTTGTCCCCCATTGTTTTGCTTAATGGCTGAAATTGAAATAACTACCCTTCAAAATGTGGCATTTGGTGCACTCTTCACCATTGCTGCTTGCGTTCTTCATTGATTACTCATTGGTTATATATATATATATATATATATATATATGTATGTATATATATATTTCTCTAGAACAACAGGAAAGTTTGGAGAAGTAAATGAACATAGTAAACTTGTATCTTCAGTGTTTTCAGTTGCTGATTTATTCACTCTCCGCAGATTCTAATGTTCAGCATAGATGCAATGTAGATGAACTTTCAAATCAAGATAATGGTTTCCTAGAATAATTTTCCATTGATGCTAATTTAGACATGAGTGTTTATTTTTTAAAAATTTTCCTAATTTTGTCTGCAAATTTTGTCAATCTCAAGGTGATACATCTTCTGTGAAACTCGGAACCTTTTTTTTCCCACTCTTTTTTAGTGAGATTAGTGGTTATTTTATTCTGATTCTATTTTCTTATCTGGTTTCTCTCTTTTTAGGTTGATGACATACTTGGACAGCATGCAACGATTTTTAAGAACCATTTCTATATAAAGCCTATGGCTAACTGTGCCCTTTCTAGAATGAGTGGCCCTCACCATGAATTCAAGGGTAAAAATGTGCTCTTTGGGAGACATAACCCTGCTGAAATGGCATCAAAACTTGGCATGCCTCTTGAACAGTATCTTGATATTCTGGGCGAGTGTAGGCAAAAGGTCTTTGAAATAAGATCAAGTCGACCCAGGCCGCATTTGGATGATATGGTATACATCCACCACTTTTATAAGCTTGTCTTTTATTTATAATGCACAATATAACTGAATAGGTGTTTGGTAGGTGATTGTATCGTGGAATGGATTGTCAATATCTTCCTTTTCAAGGGCTTCTATAATTCTGAAGGGGGAAAATGAGGGGACCAAGTTCAACTTTCCTGTTGTCAGCTGTGACGCAAGACTTTTTCTGATTTGGTTTAATTGTGCTGGAAGCTGTCTTAAAAAAAATTCCACATATTTTCCTGTGACTTCCCCCTACGCGTTATCTTCCTCCTCTCCTAATGGGTGGTGCTGTCACTGTTGCTACCATTGCTGCTGCTTCAGCCACTCCCTCCACTGTTAGCCACTGGCGATTTACAAACTGTTGTCAATGCCACTGCATCAGAAGCACAAAACATCTCTACGTCCTTCGCCAATCACCACAGATATCCGCCGATGGCTAATCTTGAAGGACCTTTATGTACCTTTGTTCTTAAGATTTGTTTCCAATGGATCTTTAAATAACATAAAGAGGTTTAAATATTTTTCAATAGTGTTCAAATATTTGAATGATTTTAAGTATTATATTCAGATTTGTTTTCTTTTGCAAAATGTTGAAGATGGATTTTTTTTTCCTGGCCCAACCAATCCTTGTGGGGATCAATGGTTGCCTTTTAACAAGAAAGATTGTATTCATTGAATCCTTTTGTTGGTTTCTTGCACTGAACCAATGAAACTTTATCCCTATCGCCATCCTGTGAACAGAACTACACTGCTCAACCATGTAAAATCTCTGTGTTGATTACTCTTCTCTCCTTATTTTAATCTTCCATAATCACCTTATTGCACAATAGTGAAGTTGTCCGACCATGAAATTCAATTACTTGCACAACCCATTGAATTAAACTATCATTATTAAATAAAAAAAAATTCTCAAGCTTGTAGTGTTCATTTTATATTTCACCAACTACAATATATCATGTATTTGATTTTTTGTTTCTTTATTTTGAACACCCACAGAGAAATTTTATACATTCAATAGTTGTGAGCTGTGACTTGCCAATTGGAAGCTCTTGATGTCCATTCGATAGAGTAGAGCTTATTATAGTATAATCTAGTCATTGGGCTGGGTAACAAATAAATGAGAATATGATTCCAAATAATGAAGCATATGAATTTTTGCTTTCTCTTGACCTGACCTTCTTTCATTATTAAATTTCATTAGTGCTATGTTGCTTGTCCTAATTAATGATACTTCTTTGCAAACGAGGCCATATGTATGTATGAATTCATTGTGAAATCTCCAGGTTCTCAGCTTGCTCATTGATTTTTATCCCAACACCATAGACTTTCATTGTAAAATTTGGCTCCATACTCGTATATTCATATGTATTCCATGAGGTGCACCAAAATGAAAATTTCTTAGTCCTTCGTTACCCTTTGATCTACCCTCAACATCCACATGAAGCTCTAGGAGATCTTGAAATCCATCATTGATAGACTATTCTATATTACCAGTAAGCATTGCAGAGGTGAAACTAACACTTTAAGATTGATAATGTAGGGATTACGATCTTCTATGGTTCGTTTGGATTGAGGGGGAGGGAGGGAGAGTTGAGTAGAGTAGAGTGGCATTGGCCCAAAATTAGCCTATTTTTAGCTAACTTTACTCTACTCCCCCTCCCTCTCCCCTCAATCCAAACTGACCATTACAACATACATATCATATACAAACTTTGAGATTGTCTCTCACTCACTCGCTTCTTTCTTTTTCATACAAGCTTACAAAACTCTTCTTTTTTTTTCTTTTTTTTTTTTTTTCAATATTCAAGTATTAATTTCTCTCTCTCTCTCTCTCTCTCTCTCTCTCTCTCTCTCGACTATCGTTTTCTTTGAAAGAAGCCCTCATGAAGTGCATGTGAAGCTTGCTGGGAGATCCAGGACTTAATGATCCAAATGGGTTTGCTTGGTTTTTTCTGATTCAGGTGATAGGGGTGTTTCCCTTCTTGGTTTTTTTGCTTCTTCTACTTCCTTCTTTTTCTTTTTGTTTTCTTATTGTGTTGTTACATTAAGTTACTTTTCTTTTTTGGTTTCTCTCATGGCCTTATCTAATTCTCTCTGTTTTGTCAAAATCAATAATCTTTTTCAAGGTTTTTGAAGTAAAGGGGCTTGAGATTTTGATTGCTGCTGGGATTTCAAAAGATGGGTTGCTTTTAGTTTGTTCTGGTTCTGGGGTTTTTGCATGTTAAAGTTCAGAGGGTGGTGGTTTTTGTTGAGGTTGGGGTTTTTGGTTGTAATCTCATGCATTGGAGTTCAGGTGGTAGCTAATGCTGCTTCTTTGGAATGGCATTTGAGTTTCGTGCTTTGAAGCTTGAATCTTTTTGAGCTTTGATTTCATGGGTTAAAAGGGGTTGCCCTGCTTACTTTATATTATAGGTGGGTTTTATGCCTTTGAGTAGCTTTGTTGTACTTGAGGGTGTTATTATTGGAAATGGAGTTTTGCTAATGGGTGGTTTTGTTATTGATGGAGGATCTTTAATTGCTTGAATTTTGGCATTGTTTTGGGCTTTGCTATGCCTTCATTGAGACATCATTGGTGGGTGTTAAGGAAATAATGCCATAATTGCCAAGAGTTTGTAACATTTATACAATAAGAAATGCTATATACATTAATTTCTTTCCTAAATTTTAAAGATATTCTGCTATTGGAGGCTTTAGTGTTCTGATCATGACCAGAGCTGATGCAGAGGGGGAAGAAGCCAGCATTCATGGGTACTCCAGTGGGTTAAATAGAGTTAAAAGGCGCAAATTTCGAGGTTCAAGAAGAACTCAAGCTGCTAAAGCTTCAAGAGATGTTGGAGCTCAGAATGAATTGTCTGTGGCATCTAACACATTAACTCAGGGTTCAGCCCGTGCTAAGTATTTGATGGAGGAGGGAGAAGAAGAGTATGGCAACACAAATGTCACTAGGGCTCCAAGAAATGGGTGTGGGATTCCTTGGAATTGGTCAAGAATTCATCACAGAGGTAAAACTATTCTTGACATGGCTGGAAGAAGTTTGTCTTGTGGTTTATCAGACTCAAGGTTAAAGAAAGGTGGTTTAACTGCCCATGGGAGAGAAATGTCTGACATGCCAGTGGCATCTGATTACACAAGCTCATCTACAAGATCTGATGCAGAGGCACTGCCTCTGCTGGTCGAGGCATCTGGATCTCAGGAAACGACTGACAATGCTGGTTGGGTCCATAAATATTCCAGTGAACTTGGAATTTTTGCTGATAATTTATACAAGCATGATGTTGATTCAGACCTTGCTTCTGAAGCTAGATCTGGTGATCAACGCAAGTTGAGAGGCTACCGCAAAAATAGACACCAAAGCCTCACACAAATGTACACGCCAAGAACCTTCAGGAATCTGGTGGGACAAAATTTGGTAGCACAAGCTCTTTTAAATGCTGTCACGAAACGGAAGGTTGGATTGTTGTATGTGTTTTATGGACCTCATGGCACAGGTAAAACTTCCTGTGCCCGCATATTTGCCTGAGCTTTAAATTGTCAGTCTTTGGAACATCCTAAACCCTGTGGCTTTTGCAATTCTTGCATTTCGCTTTGAGAGCATTATGGATTTACTTGACAATATGATTGTTTCCCAGCTGCCATCACATCATAGTGTTTGTCTTTGATGACTGTGATACTTTGTCCTCTGATTGCTGGAGTGCCATATCAAAGGTCATTGATTGAGCTCCCAGACATGTGGTTTTTGTCCTTGTCAGTTCGAGTCTTGATGTTTTGCCTCACATAATCATATCCGGGTGCCAGAAGTTCTTTTTTCCAAAGCTGAAGGATGCAGATATTACTGAGTTTGCTTGGCCAGAGAATCTCTGTCCCTCTGGTTCAGGAACCGGTAAGTTTATCTTCACTTTTGCTATCAGAATTAAAATTTTATATTTTTCATATCCTCTTATGTTTGCTTTACGCCTATCATCTTGAAAATATATGTTTTAATCTTGAACCACATAATGTAAATATGCTTGAGATTTTGCAACTAGATATGAATGGTGACATACCTGCAAAATATTAATTCTGGAGCTGCTTCCTGTGCCAATTGTCCTTTAGGAGAGTTAATTGTCAAAGTTTCACTGTCAAGGTCTCTTTAAGTTAATGTTTTTGATGTATTATTCTATAAAATATGACGATTTTCCCAATTTGTTGGAATAATATTTTGGATGAAGTACTTAGTTTTTTTTTTTTTTTTGGGCACCCGGGGGGGGGGGGGGGGGTGGGAGTGGTTGTGTCTTTACTTGCTTTTCAATGAGCCACCAAAAATGATGAGAATTCTCATCTTTTCTCTTGGGATATTACAAGGCTAAATGATAATAATCGCTATCGGTGTGTAATAATATCTGGAACTTCAGATTCTTTATAATGCCATTCTCATGAAGGTATTAAAAAAATGTTTTGAGGCCCGAAATTTGGCTTTTTGTGGGCATAATAATTTACTTTTTAATGGCGGGATCATGGATTCTTATGGTAAATTTTAAATTTTGATCTTTGTGATTTGAAGGATGATTAATAGAGGTAGAAGTGATACAACAATGGGAATGGAGATATTGTAGCATTACAAGTGTTTGGTAGGATAAGTAATTGAGTACATTTATGATGTATTTATTAGTCTAAGATTAATTTGATTAGGTTTTATATCTATAATAGTCGATGTTTGGGTTTCTATTTTATACTATGTTGCATTTGAACTTATTATTTCTCAGTTGCATATTTTTTAAACTTTATATGTCCATGTTTATTACATTTCTAAGTTGAACATGAGAAGAGTAATGACATGAACAATTTTTTTGACTTGTCGGCCTACAGGAATGTGTAGTGCATGTTAGGTTTATGATTTTACTTATTTAGTGTTTCTGCTGTATCTGATGGTTATTTACATCCTCTATGAATGTTTTCCTGTAGATGTAAACAAGTTGTTCTCATTATTTCAAATTTCAATTACTGTTAGCTCCCTTGGTTGCGTATTATTGTCTTATCATCTGCAAGCGTGGCCTCATTTTCTTGCTTTCTGATGTACCCTAATTCAAAATTTTTTTATTAAATCTTTTTGTTTTATTTATAATGCACGTACTTTATTTCCAACACTTTTTATTAGTAACAGATGTCATTGATAATTATTTTATCCATAGCATACAGGAATGCTTTTCTACCTTTACAACAATTGAAAGTTATAAATCCTTTTTCAGGTTGGGCTTATCTCAGATGAAAAATTGGTAGATCTTCTTGATTTAGCTCTATCTGCGGACACAGTTAACACTGTGAAGAACTTGAGAATAATAATGGAAACTGGTGTAGAGCCATTGGCTTTGATGTCACAGCTTGCTACAGTCATTACTGATTTACTTGCTGGTAGTTATGACTTTACAGAAGACAGGCATAGAAGGAAGTTCTTTCAATGACAACCATGTGAGTAACTGTTACTTGCTATATTAAAAAAAAAAAAAACTAATTCATTTATTTATTCACAAGTTTTGGTGATGTTGATCTTATTATCTCTCTGAAGATATGTGTATTTGAGTATCTGTAATTGCTTCATTCCTTGTTCTTTTCTTCATCTCTGGCTTTTTCTGATTACAGCTCAATCTTTGTTCCTATTGGTTGCAGTATCCAAAGAAGATATGGAAAAACTGTGTCAAGCTCTGAAAACTTTATCAGAGGCTGAAAAACAACTGAGGATGTCAAATGACAAATTAACATGGCTAACAGCTGCGTTGCTTCAACTAGCTCCTGATCAGCAGTACATGCTGCCTACTTCTGCGGACACTAGTATTAGTCACAGTCCCTTAGCCCTAAATAATGCGGGTGGAAGAGATTTAGCCAGGAGAGTAAGTGAGCATTCTGAGATGTTCAATAAGGAGAGACGCTTGTCAACAAATGTCAGAATAGAAAATCTTCGTGCTGGAAGTTCTGCTGATTTCCGAGAACATGGCATGCTTGCAAGTGCCATGATTAATGCCCCATTATCTCTCTGTTAGAAAGCTTTTTCATTATTGTCCTGTTTTTTGTCAAGTTCATATCATCATATGTGAAAACTCTTAGTGCATGGAAATTTGAAAAATTTTGGGGATCAATTGGTTTGTGGAGGCATAAAATCAGGGGCCAATATTGGAAACTCAAAAATTGAAGTAACTCATTGCCTTTTTCCGTATATGTGCCAACAACACTAAATTTAATTGAAGTGCCCTAACTTCTCGACGTTCAAGATACTCTGGTTTCAATTTGTTGCCAAAAAATCCATCTGATCCTACCAATGTATTTACATCATTCTTCCTCTATGTTGTTTACGGAATCTGGTTCTTTTGGGGTTATTGTTGATGGCTCTTTTTCAATTCCGTCTCCCTTTTCAAGATGTTAAGAAGCAGACTAGCCTTGAAATACTTATGACCAAAAGTGTTTATTTTTTTTAGGCTACAAGTTTGGTAGAAACTTCAGATAAGGGATTCCATGCTCTGGATGTACTCAGAAAACGAATTAGATTGTGTATTAATGTGACTCTTCATATAATTTGCCCTTAAAATGTTCTATTCATTGGAAATCAAACGACTAAAATCTTTTTAGGGGTTTCTATATTTGTCCCCATTGGACTTTCTCTTTGTGTCTATTATGCCCTAACCTTCATTTGTTGCAATACCTGTGTCGCTTTTGCATCCCGTATCCTGTCAATAGATTTTTGTAACATAGTCATGAAGGGGATAGGGTGTTGTGCATGAGAGATTGGCTTTGCTGGTCATCATACAAAAATATGCATTAATCATCTTATTCTCAATTGCTTGGTTTGTTATTGGGTAAAACTATCAATAACTATCTTGGAGTGATGATTGAAAACTCAATTTTCATATAATTGAATAGTTGCATATGGGTCAAATGGCCACTTTGTAAGTTTCTTGAGATCCCCTATTAATAGATGACATAAAACTGTCGACTGAAGGAGCTAATTGACACAGGCAAATTCTAGGGAGGGCATTGCTTCTAAGGAAAATTTGACAAACAGGAGAAAATTTCCAGGGTTTAACTATAAAGACGACTTTCTTTTAAGCAGTGAAATGACAATTACCTCAGCCCCAGCTCATATAGCCAAGGGGTGGCACATGGGA
This sequence comes from Quercus glauca, assembly GCA_023736055.1. Taxonomy (NCBI): domain Eukaryota; kingdom Viridiplantae; phylum Streptophyta; class Magnoliopsida; order Fagales; family Fagaceae; genus Quercus; species Quercus glauca. The sequence continues at coordinate 21,193,366 of CM043319.1, read as the reverse complement.
GATGAGATTTAGGATTGCTATTTCACGTATAGACTACTATTGTGGGGTGGGGGGTGGAGAGAAAAAATTACCATTATTGCCTTCTTGTTTGTCTCTGTAGTCCATTGCTATATCCGTGTTTCAAAAACGCAGCTATAGACCTTAAAAACGCAGCTATAAGCTATAGCCGCGTTTACGAACGCAGCTTATTCTACGCAACAATAGCCCCCTGCGAGTCTATAGCCACGTTTTTTTAACCACGGCTATAGGTCTGAGCCAATAGTTACGTTTTTCCACCCGCGGCTATGGACCCGCTTTGGGCTGCGTTTAAAACATGGTTATAGCTTAGACCTATAGCTGCATTTTTAAACGTGGCTATAGGCTCAATCATATCTGCGTTTTTTGAAATGTAGCTATAGACCATCTTTGGGTTGCGTTTATAAATGCAGCTAAAGCCCCCTATGTTGGGTTTTTCTATAGCCGCGTTTTTAAAAATGCGGCTATAGGTGCTTTTTTTTCCTTTTTCTTTTTTCCTGCTAAATACAATTCCTACCCAAATAATTTACACTATGTTCCCAACAAACAAGTTCCTGCCCAAATAATTTACAATTTTGCAAGCACTCAACAATTGCCAAAACCCAACAAGTTCCCAACCAATTGCCAGCAAACAAAACAAAACAAGTTCATTGCCAAAAGATTTCATTGCCCAAATAATTTACATAAACAAATAATTTCATTGTCAAAACCAAAAAAGTTCCCAAAAAAATATTTTTACATCACAAAATGCATATATCCCGCAAGGATTTTTTACATCACAAAAAATGGTCAGCAAGCATCATGGTTCTTGATCAGCCAGTTTCCAGCAAGCATCATGGTATTTGATCAGTCAATCCAATGCCCGTAGCCTACACTATTGAGAATGAGTCAGCAAAGGAAAAATAAAAGCAGTAGATTGGAGTGCAAAAGAGCCATATTTTGCATCAACTTGAGCCCAACCAAAATCGCACAAATAAGCTTGGAACATTTTTAAGACCATGTGTAATGTTAGGAATGTATACATACTGTGCAAACACTTGAAACCACTTATGCATCGTGGAACTATCAGCTACATTTAGCAAGTGTAAAAGGCATGTATATGTTCACTTGAAAGGTTTTTGGAACAAGGATACTTTGAAATTTTCTAATTTGATTTTATGTCTTATAGAACATCTCATTCCCTACTTCTTGCTTCATATATACTAATGTGGGACCTTCAAATTGGAATAAAACCAACAAAGGCAGGAAAATATCTGATTTCTATTTTTATTTTTTTCCCAATGTAGTTGTATATGTTATAACGAATAGCTGTATTTGTTTTACCTGAGGATTCACACTTTCATTCCCATGGAGAGTCCCCATCAAGCATTGCCACCCTGAATATATTAAAGGCATCGTATTAATATCACATAACAATGCATTGCAAAAAATAGTGTTTTGCTAAATAACATTTGTTTGGTACCTAAGAAGGGCATAAATCACACATACAAGGGCTAAGTTGGGCAAACATTTCTTTCATGTGCGTCATCACTTTAGCCATTTGCTGTTGGTGCCTTGCTTCTACTTGGGAGAGTTGTTCCTGTACTTGGGCTAGTTGCTCCCTAAGGGAAGTCTCCAACTCCGAAATCCTTTGGGTCGTTCTGCAACGACGATGGAGTCGAGGTAAACTGTGAAAGGTGTGTGGCACTTCTTCTAGATGGGGTGATTCCAAATCCCACCCCACGTACACGTCTAGTTTGCTCTAAACCAAACACCTGAGCATACGCATTGTCTTTGGACCGAAGGACTCCACTACCAAGCTCTCGTTGTAGTCGCATGTCCTCTTGAGTCAAAAGTTCTTCCATCCTATCCTGTACGTTTTCCCACAAGAACCAAATAACATATTACACACCATAAACAATACAAAAACACAATACACTAAAATTCGATTCAAATTGTGCTTACCATGTTCTCTTGCGCATGGGGGAGTAACAGTAGCCCCATCTTTCCTAGAGTATACTTTTTGATACACATTTACATGCTCGACCGGAGCCCCGTTAGCTTTCGCCTACATGATGAACAAAATTTCATACAATAAACACAATTGCTCTCATAATTGTCATGTTGTTTATCATTTGCATTGACTAAGGTGTTCATGAATTCTAAGTTTATATCTACCACCAGCAAGAAAGTAAAAGACTATTTTCAACATTTAGTGTGATTCAGAAGCATAAAAGCAGCTTATGTGATACACGAATATAGTAGCACTTGTAATGCATTTCTTACCATGTCATCAGAAATTTGTGCAAAACTTTTGGGCCCCAACCTTACTATCTCATTCTGTTTACCTCGACTCACCTTGTTCTTGTTACTTAATTTCTGTGACCACATTACCGTCAAAGTATATGAAAACAAAACATCTCTTGACTAAATTACCACTAAGATGAGATAGACGAATAAATTAGCAGTACCTGTGTTTTGTCCAAAAACCAATAGTTAACCATCTTCGTCCACTACACTTTGTCAACCATCAACGGTTTGTTGGCCAATACTTGTTCCTTTGTCATCCCACATTTATAGTGATCCTTCTTCAACTTTGTCATCCGATTTCTCCTCAGGAACCCGAGTTGATGCGTTGCCCATTCCATTTGATCGGGTGGTGCAACAATATCGGGGTCAATTAGATACCATTTTTGAAATGCAAAAGTGGAGTTAGCAAAATACAAGCATGGACCCTACTGAATATGACATTTAATTAGGACAACGGCTGTAAATGACTGTTACTTATACTTTATTTTCATATTACCTTAATCTCAATCCAACAATCCTGTTTAAATTTTTCAGGGACGCTTGGCCACCCAGCAGGTGTAAGCGGGCATAATAAGCCATTCTCGAAAAAAGTTCCCAACCATCAAATGAACGTGCCACTGTCCAGACCAATTGGTTGGCCTTGATCATTTAACAGCAATGGGATTTTGTAGTCACCATTCAATGCCCATATATCAGCTAGCCTTGTAGGACAACGTCTTTTAGGCCTATTTTCCGCTGCTGGGGTTTGTTGATAATCATCTGTATATACAAAACCACCAATATTAGGACTGAATCATCAAATCTCACAAGTAGTGAAACATATCACACCACGAAAAAATTATTCATCTAGTAAATTTGATAATCAAAGGTTTATAATTTCATTTAAACAAAACATCAGTACATTTAGGCCTTTCTCCCACACATTCATATAACCTAAAGGATGAACATGTTAGGCTGCCCCTAGCCCTACCCCCCCCCCCCCCCCCCCCCCCCCGGACCCCTCATTCGATATAAATTAGATATCATTGAAATAGTAGAAACTACTGAAGTAGTGACACAATAGGAGATGTAATGTGAACTGTAAAGCCATTGAAAGAAGTACATAAAATTACGAAAGTCAAATGCTTACAATTATATTTTGCTTCAGGTATAAGCTGGTAGGTATTTCATAAAGCACATTAATTTTTGTTGATTGGGATAATAAATGTAAACCTCTACTTTATGGTATACAGAAAAATGTAAACCTTTACATTAATTAAGAGTATGAGGGATTTATATATTCATCCAAGCATAAAGACCAGATTACAAAGGTTGTCTATTTGAAATTATTATTGGCATTTACCAACCATTTTAGATGATTTTTTTTTTTTTCCTTTTGAGCTTCCCTAAGAGAAAACTATTGAAGGTGTGGTATGCATTTGACCTAATCCATAAGCTGCTAATAACTTCATATGCAACTCGATTTTGTGTACTATGAATAAATTTTTATATATAGCCTCAAACCAGAAATTTAACCCAAAATAGAAAACACCTCAAATTATTATTTCTTTTACATGGTATGTACTAGGTGGATGTTTTTAGCATAACTTATCACAAAATCCAGAAAAAGAAGGCTTGCAATAATTTCACTATCACAAAATCTATTAATTTTGGAGCTAGGAAGAATCCAATTGTGAAAATGCTTATCTGATTTCATTCATTCACCAAATACCATATATATACACTATGATATACATAACTCATAACTTCAACTCACGATTTTAGAGCAATTTTTAGGTGTACAAATATGTGTGCAACAGGGTGTGTATCAATCATTTCTTGGTGGCACATGATTAGCACATGAGTTGGGAAATGGATTAGGCTTTTACTACTGTCAGTTGAGAAATGATGGATACACACATAAAGAACGACTTGTAGTTTAAGAAGAAGAAAGACAAAAAATGACTTGTAGCTTTAGCTTCTTCTAATAATAGCTTCATGAGTGAATCCTTCCTGCATAATTCAAACAATTTTCAATAAAAACTTCATCGCATCTTAAGCAATAACCTAAGTGAATGATCACTAATCCGAAATTTGTTTAATATCAGTACAAGTGTGTCCTATTACCTTTAAATAATAAATAAATAAATAAATCAAGGGGATCAAAATGGAGATGATTTATGGTAGACCAAATTCATCCCATGTCCCTGGAATAAAGACCAAAATTTCAAAATTTTATAATTAAAGAAATATATATATATATATTTAATTCATTTGAAAGGGATTGATCGATGAGCGCCACGACATGGGCAGTCCTAGCATCTCCAGGTGAAAAATGGATTTATATGCATTTCTTGGCTACCTTTCAAGCTATTCCGTTTAGACACTTGTTCCTTTATGCTTTATGGGATCGTTGAGGTTTTCTTCTCTTTACGCACGTGGAACAATAATGGTATACAGAAAAATGTAAACCTCTACATTAATTAAGTCAAAATTTTATGGTATACAGAAAAATGTAAACCTCTACTTTTTTCTTTTTTTTTTTTTTATTCTAAAAACTCCCTACAAGCTTCCATCTTAAAAAGATAAAAATATTAATATTCTCCCTAAGGAATATCTCTAAGTTCTATTGTTCATTTTTCTTTGGGTTCATACTTCATACATCAATTTTCATTTTACTAGTACAAAAAAAAGTAGAATCTTATGATTGTCTTGTATATGTTTCAATTTTAATGGCCATGCTTGTTACAACATCAAATTACGTTCAAGTTAATCAAACTGACTAACAATCTAAGCATAGAGGAGCTAAGTGTCACAAACCAAATCACCAAGTACCTTCTTGTTTTTAAGTATGTATATACATATGACTATATGAGCAATAATCATTATAATTAGATCAACCCACTGCTTATGTTTTGGGTCTAATTCACTCTCTGTCCTTGACACATCAATTGCACAAGTAAAACAATAATGATGCCAAGCTAATCTAATGTCTAATTTCTTCCCACAAGTAGGGAACAGATGGAAGATGATTAAATGTTAAATTTTGTCTTATTTCTCCCCCCAAATATATATATATATAGATACACACTAGAAGATATTGGCTGGAGTAGAGGAAAATAATTTTTAGTTCTTATCTTTCCTTTCCTTTTTCCTTCCCTCTACTCCAGCCAATATCTTCTAGTATATGTTTACAGCATGATCATGGAGTAAGCAAAATGAATAGTATGTTTATTATCAAACAAATGTTGTTGTTGTTGTTGTTGTTGTTTTTTTTTTTTTTTTTTTTTTATATCATTTTACGAAATTGATTACATTGTGTATGTATACATGATCATTAGATACCAGGCTTTTATGATTAGAGTGAAATTAGTATAAAACCTATTATCATTTTTACCAATCTATTGAGGCCTTATTGGCTTGAAAAATTTACTATTTTCTTACATATTATTTTTTGCCACATTCAATTGGGGAAGGAGAGTCAAACCCTAAACCTCATAATGGGGTAGATTAAGAGATCGATGCCAATTCACCCAAGGTTCATTGGAGGATAATTACATAATTGACCATAGAGTCAATTCTATTCTCAAATTAAATTTTAATTGCATTTTGGGTTCATTGGAAGATAATTACATAATTGACTATAGAGTCAATTCTATTCTCAAATTAAATTCTAATTCCATTTTAACCACTTTAAAGGGATCAAGACTCGCTTTCCCAAGTAGTTTAAGATCTTATTTGAAAAAAAAAAAAATTTAATTGCATTTTTATCCACTTTAAAGGGATCAAGACCTCAAGTTCCCCTCACAGTCTCACTATTCCAAATAGTTTAAGATCTTATTTTGAGAAAAAAGAAATTAAATTAAGTTACTATTCTATATAAATCTATTTTCTTAATACATAAAATCTTCGTTAAAAAGAAATCCATTCTTTAAAGGCTTTACAAAACTATTGAAGAAGCTCTAGCATGGAAGTATAGCTTTTCTTTCTTCAAAAAATAAGTGACAGATTTTATTTATGTGATAAGGTACAAGGGAGCTATATTAAGTAGATCAAGTTAATTTAACCTGAAAAAAAAAATATCTAGAATATTATTTAACTAAATTCAACCATTGTTAAATATTTTTTCACTACACTGAACTATTAAAAGCATAGTCTGCTTAGAAAAGTAAAAGTAAAAGAAAAGAAAAATCAATAGGATTTTTATTCGAAGACATGTTTAGTGCCTGGGGGCTGTGTCTTATCGTCACTCGCAACCGGTCTTGCCTCCTCAAAAATATGGGCTTCCTCATCTTGTGCCTCCACCCTTTGTCGGGAATGTAACAATCCTTTGCCAATGTAAACAAGCAGCAATTGCTGTTTCCTCCTCCCCGTACCTACGTCCAACACCTTCACAACACAAACATAAAGATAATTATAACCAACATCCAATCACATGAACAAACAACAACATGAAGAAATAACAGTTTTAACAACATGAAGATAATATTATACTAACAACATGAAGAAATAACAGTTTTAAAGTTAATGATATATGTTAAAACTGTTATTTCTTAACAACATGAAGAAACAACAGTTTTAACATATATATGCAACAACATGAAGAAATAACAGTTTCACGTGACAATTACTTATGTTAAAACTGTTATTCTTAACAACATGAAGAGGAACACAGTTTTCACATATATATGCAAGATTGTCCAACTTTGCACGCAATAGACCTTTACAAATTCTACTTACAATTTCAATAATAACTATAACATAATTATGCATACAACAACAGTACCCTATTACACTACTCATCATCGCTATGCTCGACTTCATTGTCATCTTCATCGTTGGACTCATCATCAATGAACTCATAATCATCTAAGTTGTCCATTTCATGAAGATCTCTTTCGCCAATGATAGAGGCATCAATTGTCATTCCCTCCACATCATCTTGGCCTCAATGAAGGTTTTCCCTACCAGCATCATTACTAGTTATACTGTACGAAATGTTCTCATAAAACTCATACGTGTCATCCTCCTCACAATGGGGGCCAATACCGGCATCAAACACATCTCTGACTTTAGTTTTAACAACAACATACAAATCTTTATGCCTTCTATCTTCAACATAAAAAATTTGTGAAGCTTGAGACGCCAAGACATATGGTTCATCCACCATTTCCTCCCCACCATGTATGGAGTGGGTAAAATTCACCATAGGAAACCCAAACTCATCAATCTTATATCCCCTCCTATATTGATCATCAACCCATGTACACTTGAATAACACGTGTCTGATATTGCCAGAATAATTCAGCTCAATAATATCTATTAACACACCATAGTACGTAATGCCACCTTCAGTGGCGACACTAGCTCCACTATTCTGCGTTTTTCTATTTGCCTCGACATTCGAACTCCTAAATTTTAAGCCATTTATGAAATAATGCTTCAGCCGATTTACTAAAGCATATGGCACTTTGGAAAGTTTGATAAGTGTATCAGTAAGTGAAGTACATTACCTATCAACATCAGTCATTGACATCACCTATTATAACTAAACAAACTTATTATAATTAGTAAAGTAATTCTACTTATGGGAAAGTTACAAGCTTGAGAAGTTGAAGATGTCATACGTACATGAGACCTAAACCAACCACAAAACTTCTCCATTTGGTGCTTATGAATAATAGCCTCGGATATACGACGGTGGCCCCTTCGAAGTCCATCCTCCACTAAACTTTTGTGCATCCTACATGCGATGCCAATTGAATTAGTGTTAATACACCTAGCGTACATTGGATTGTCATGCAATAATATTGGTGTCCGTAGTACTTACTCACGAAACTGGTAAATGTTCTCGGAATTGAATAACACGTAGCGATGAGCTTGGGTCAACTCCCTATTTTCTAGTGTCACGCTTGAAGCCACCCCTATTGACTCCTCCATCGTCCTCATGGGTCGATTGAATATAGTTTCAACGCCTTCAATATACCGTGAACAAAACGTTAAGCATTCCTTCACTATGTATCCTTCAGCAATACACCCATCTGGAGCAGCCCTATTTCTTATGTAAGAATTAAGGCGTGAGAGGTACCTATAATGTGCATGAGAAGATTAGTAATTGACACTAGCTATTAAAAAGCGCACATGAAGCTCATATTGTACATGTATTACATACGACTTACCTCTCAATAGGGTACATCCAATAGTACTGAACTGGACCACCAATCTTGGCTTCAATAGCTAAGTGCATAACCAATTGTACCATCACAGTGAAGAAATATGAAGGAAATATCTTTTCCAATTCACACAATGTGACTGCAATCTTTGCCTCAGGATTTGCAATATCTGAAACCGTATAGGTTTTGGAACAAATTTTTCTAAAGAAACAAGCTAACTTTATCAAAGGCCTAGTAACGTGAGATGGCAAAGATCTTCGTAAATCAATTGGAAGGAGTTGCCAAGATGTGATTATCGTGACTCTTTAAACTAGAAATCTTGTGTTCTTTCAGATTGACACGGCGTGAGATGTTGGAAGCATATCCATCAGGCACTCTTATGTCCTGCAAAACTTGCAAGAAACCATCTTTCTCCAATGCAGTCTTATGAAAACATGTGGGGGTATCGTATACTTATCACCACCTTTTCACAGTAGGTGGAGTTCACTCCTTATTCCCATGTCCGCCAAGTTAAGGCGTACCTTGTAATTATCCTTTGTCCAGTCCTTCAAGTTCAGCACCGTGCCAAGTATATTGTCCATCACATTCATCTCTATATGCATCACATCAAGATTGTTTCGTAACTTGTGATCCTCCCAATAAGGCAAGCAAAAAAATATACTTCTCTTCTTCCAAGCACACTGGTTTGCCTCACCTCTCGTTCTTTTGTTGTAAAGAAGTTGACATTTCTTCCCCAAACAATGTCCAACTAAACTTTCAGTCTCCACAAGTATGTCTGATGCAACTTGTGGCACAGGAGCCACTTGCATATCAGTAGATCCATCAAATAACGTATCTTCTTCCCAAAATTCATGGTCACTATCCAACCATCGCCTATGTCCCATGTAACAGAATTTGTGGCCATGTTTTAAACATCGAGAGTGGGTCTCCGAGGCACAACAAGGACACACAAACTTACCCTTTGTACTCCAGCCCGACACATCTGCGTATGCAGGAAAATCATGTACGGTCCACATCAATGCTACACGCAATTGGAATACATTTTTTTGAAGAAGCATCATACGCTTGTACTCCTACATCCTATAATTCCAGTTCTTCTACTAAGGGTTGCAAGTACACATCTATTGTAATCCCTGGCGTTGTAGGACTAGGAATAACTAGTGATAGTATCAAAGATGACTGTTTTATGCACAACCAAGGTGTGAGATTGTAAGGGACCAGCACAACAGGGCATGTGCCGTGAGTAGTACTCATAATTCCGAAGGGGTTGAATCCATCCACAGCTAATCCAAATCTGACATTACGAGGCTAAGACGAGAATTGTAAATGCGTAGTGTCAAACATTTTCCATGCATCCGAGTCATTAGGATGCCGCATTACCCCATCATCTATACAACCATTAACATGCCATTTTATAGAACTAGCCAAGTCGGGTGACAAAAATAGTCGTTACAATCTTGGTTTTAAGGGGAACCATCGTAGGATCTTTGCAACTTTCTTCTTTCCCTTACTCGATGAGGCATTATTACCTATAACGGATGCCTCATTCGTTTTTCACCTTGAAACGGCACAACAAGGACACGCCTCGAGGTTAACATTCTCCTTCCAAAATAGCATACAATCATTGGGACAAGCATGGATCTTTTCATAACCCAAACCCAAATCTCGGATTATCTTCTTAGCCTCATAATGGTCCTTTGGCAACTTTGTGTTTGAAGGAAGTAAATCTTTTAGGACTTGAAGCAACATAGTAAATGACTTGTTCGTCCAACCACAAAGAGTCTTCAACTGGAACAACGCAACGATGGCTAAGAATATGCTAAATTTCGTACAACCAGCATATAAAGGTTTGTCCACATCATCTATCATTTTGTAAAACTTTTATGCACCATCATTCGGACCTACAGCCGGTTGTTGCGCAATTTCACCTTGTTCCATTGGTTTGGTTGCCATTTCATGTGTGGGGCACAAATCATGCAACATCCCAGGGAAGTCACTGTATAGTTCATGAGAGTTTTGCACATGACTACTCCTACATTCGGGGGCCATTGACGCAGCCGCCGATTCCCCATGAAATTTCCAATGCGTGTAACTTCCAAGCATCCCCTTACTCCACAAATGTTCACGTGCCACCCCTAGCGGTACTAAATTCAAGTTCACACATTTGGTACAAGGACATAAGATCTTCCCATCGCGTGCATGTAAAGATGCAAATTCCACAAATCTAAGTACACCTTGAATATATTCCATGTCACCCCTTATCTTCTTCATCCAACTTTTATCTGTTGGTATACAAGATTTACAAAATCTGACCTACAACAACATTTAGCAATGAAGAGCCAATAAACCTTAAAATTATATTCATAGGTGATTTGTTATGAACAGATATAACACTACTTAGATTCATACCCAACTATGCTTAGATTTTCATAGAACATATGTATAACACTACTTCAAGAGTAACCTATGCTTTCAATTTTCATAGATAATAACACTAAATCAAGCATAACTAATATAAATAGAAATAAAAATCTTTAACTAATATAGCAGCGTTTTTAAAAACACAGCTATAGGTCCCCTCTGTTTATAATAAGTACTTATTAGTACAGAGGGGACCTATAGCTGCATTTTTAAAAACCCTGCCATAGGTATATCGTTTTAGCTGCAATTATAAGAAATGCGGATATAGGGCAGCTATAGCTAGCTTAGGGAATACTTTTTTAGACAAAGTTTAGCTACAAAACTAGTTGTAACTTAAGGCTACGAACTCATTCAATAAAAAAAATATTAGAACATATTTTGAAAATCTAACCGTCGAATTGCATGTTCTTTATGCTCTTAATACATATGTTAAATTTTGAGTCAATAGGATATTATTTACTATATGATCTATAAGTTAATATTTTGTGCATAATTTTAAATTAAAAAAACTTGCAATTTAAAAAATTTATTAATGACATAGCTATTGATTTTGCAAGCATGGAGGATATAAGAAGAAGATGTAATCCAATGGTGGGTTTGTCAAAATTCACATCCAATGAAAAGATATTAAGTAAGTTTGTAGCCTAAGACTATAACTAATTTTGTAGCTAAAGTTTGTCTTACTTTTTATTTTTATTTTTTGTAATCATGTATATTACACGCAGGTGCATTTCCGACAAAGCGAGTAATGAAAAGAAAGCTACCTTATCTTTAGCAAGCAGTGGAAGATGAAGAAGAATCGCAGGTGGTTGAGTGTCTTCCTACCTGAAACCCCGTATAAGATGCAAAAATAAACAAGAAGTACGATAAGATGTAGAAGATTGGACCACATGTCCACAATGAAATTCAATCATGTACACACGTAAGATGTAGAAGAAAGTTTTATATTATAGCACTTCCCAAATATGAGTATTTTTATTTTACTTCATAATAAAATTCTGCAACTACGTATTTGAACTCACCGCTGACCTCAACAAGAATCATTAATTGTTATTGTTTGCCAATATTATACACTTTTAAAATTCAAAAATAAATTGACCAAGCAAAAATCAACATGTAAGGTGACCATGGTTGATCAGTCCCTAGCATCAACATAGTTGGGGGTGCTACATATATATGCTAAACCCACAAGCACAACTGACCAAATCAATCTACATACAATTATATGAAATGGCAAGGGACGCTGCTTGCAAGTGAAAATTCAATTTATGAAGCTTATTGCTTCAAAATCATAGGATCATGCAAAACTGGCTTCATGTTCTAGGTAAGTTACTAAAACAATAAAATTATCTTGGAATTTAATTTCCATAGTAAGAAATATATTTTTGGATTAAATAAGTTTTCAATGTAAGCTATGTCTATGAGTTTCCGCATGAACTATAAACAATCCGAGGACTTAATGATTAATGAAGAAACCGATCATAGCATGGTTAAAATTCACTAGGAGAACACAATGTAAAAGTGAACAATTTTTTTGGTCCAAAATGAAGAATTGAGTCACATCCTATGGTTTTACACTAATATATAAATATGTTTGGCAAGTGATTGATTGTGAAATCAAATTGAAAATAGAAAAAGGTTTGCTAGTGTTTCCTCTTGGTTTGGTGGTAAGCAAAATTTTCATTATTCAAGTTATAACAATAGCAATTTTATTAGAAATAATGGTGCAACTTTGATTTAGCGGAAACTGGTATTTTTGGTTCTGTTCGTGTAATTGAGAAAGAAACCATTAATAAGAACAAAAAAATTTGAGTCATGAGAAGTTTATCAAGAAATGAAATGTTTGTACTTTAGTTTACATTTAAATTTAGTCCTACATTTCAAAAGTATAATCCAATGCATTATCCTATCAATAGGGTTGTCAACAAAGTATTTAAAGATGAATCATAAAGAAAAACCCGTGCAATGCTAGTAGATACAAATGGTCCAATGAGAGCAAGAATTTTCAGAAGCATTCAGAACATTTCATAACTAAATAGAAGAACTTCTTGATTTTCAACATAGTAATTGTGATGCATTATTGAGGTAAACTGATAATCTGATATTAGAATAAGAGTTTACTGAAAACAGAAGAGGAAAATAATTATTTTATCTCCAAATAAGACCAGAATTAATTCTATGCAAAATTAAGATTTTAGAAGGTATACGTAGTTAAGAAGCTATTATGTGTATCTTAGTTACTTAATGTGCCTAATCACATATCACATTTTCTTGCTAATCTATATCTTGTGCATTTTGAAGGTTACAATCCAAATAAAAATGAGGAAGCTTATAGAAGTTGATGCTTGTGACTAGGAAAAACCTTTACCCGAGCCAAGGCATGATGTAGATTACAAAGGAAAGCCTCCTGGTATTGGCAGATTTAACTAGCTAGACCTGCTCTTTTTTTTTTTTCACTTCCATGCCTGTAAGTTATGTATAATAAATGTGATTCTTTCCATGAAGAGGGGTGAGCTTAAAACCAAACCACAGGTTTAGTGGTTGTGCATCTATTTTGGGTTTGTTTCATGCAACGATAATACATTATGTGTAAGCCGGTGGCTCTGCATGTCGAAAGAGTAGATGAATCTATACTAGTATGGTGCTTCCTTTCATGTATCTACTTCTATTATGTTCTCCTATTTTCCTTTATTAATGTGTGCTATGCAAGAGTGTGTTGAGAAATGTTTATTATCAAATTGAATTATATAAATGATTATGAGTAGCTCTAATTAGCACTTTCTTGAGTTGCGACAAAAAGTATGTTTTTTACTTTACATGTTGTGATTGGCTTCTCCATTGGGACAGTTAATCAGCCATTGAAACTAAATTGAGGTAAAAGCACCTTGAATAGTGCCATTAACAAACAATTAGGCATTAAAGCATAGTGAATTGAAGGGACTGTAGTTTTCCACAATGGAGTTGGCAAAGTTAGATGTTGACTTTAGAAAAAGCATCTTGGATTCATTCAATGGTGCAACAACCACAATTCTTATTCGTGTCAATTATTGCTATCAACATAACAAAGGGAACAATTTTTTGAATTCATTGGATGAAAAAAAAAAACCCTTTGATATGAAACAATCAAGACTGCCAAAAGAATATTAACAAACATGACAATGGAAGGAGCCATAAGGAAGAATCATACATAATGAGTATATATATACCTACCATAAATGTTTTTTTTTAATTTTTTATAATTAATATATAAAGATCCATAATCGACCTTTGCAATTTGGGACTAATACTTAATTTTTGATGTTTATTTTTTTTCTTTAACCACAAATCAACTTGTGCTTCTAGCTCCATGTGGCCAAAAGGTTGTTAGACTTTGCTCATTGATTAACAATCAAACATGATATGGAGATCAAAATTATATATATATATATATATATATATATTCATTTTTGGACTTAATTTAACAAAAAAATTTATGAAATTTTAGCTAGATTTGTTGTGTAACAACAAAGTACAATTATTTACTTTCTGACAAGAGGTTGTAACTTGTACTACATACACCTTTTTTAGCCTCGGATGAGCAATAAACAGAAACTGTGATTCGAAAGGGAAAACACCCAAATGTCCATGTGCATTTAAAAAAACCAAAAAGGCCTCTCTGGCTCAATTTCCGTCCCTCTTCTTTTTAACCCTCTCTCTCATATGTACTTTTTAACGTACAACTGTTTTCAAGTGTATTAGTAGAATTCATTATGTCAGGTCTACTAGAACTATAACTTGATATCCAACAGTTTCATTTTAAAGCACTAACTAAGGTAGTATTTCTTACAATAAAGAATAATATTTTAACATTGTTCTGTACAGGAAACTTGAGGAGAAAAGAGCAATGAAGATAAATCCACACCAAATGGAACATTCACATACTTTAATATAAATATATATATATATATATATATATATATATATTTATATATAAATCACTTTAGAATTGATGTAAACCTGAATAAATTACAAGGCAAGATACATTACAAACCGAAATTAAGCCTTCAATTCATAAAGAGATTCTAGCTATTCCAAAAAAGAAGACGTAAAGGAAATACAAATATGTTGTTATATAGTTTTTCAACCCAAACACAGGATAGAGTTGCATATCTCACCTGTAGTCAGCAAGGGTAGGGTCAGATAGCAACTCAGCTGCAATTGTTCCCTTCCTCCCCTTATTGTGTAGTCTACCAGTGAAGATGTGTACCACGTTTTCTACCACCGTCCTGATCTAATTGTCAAAATACAAATGGAATATGAATCAGCCAAGCCTAAACAACAAAATGTATGGCACCCAAAGGAGAATACACATTCCCACTTTAAGCTCCAAGTGCATAGACATGAAAGTCATGACTCACGAGGCACCTCGCTTGCCATTGACACAGGTGTGTCGGTGATACTACTTGCTCACATTTAGAGTAACAAACAAAACAAGTCTAGGAGATTGTAATGCCTTCTGATACGCTCTCAATCCAAACCATCTTAATTGCTATTTGCCACCCTAACAACCAAAGGCCTAAACCTTTTCTACCATTGAAAGCCATACAGTTAGCTAGTTGCCATTGTTAAATCAGAATCACAAACCCCAAAGCATTGACCAAGATTTTGAAACCCCTTTAAAGAATTTGAATGATCCAACTTGAGCTAAAAAAAAAAATCTTTTTAAAAGAAATGGGGAATCTTAGAAGGAATACCAAAAATCCTACTCCCTACAATCCATCTGATACCTAAAATACAAAATCCAAACTCACACAGACAGAGAAAAAGAGAGAGTGAGGAACATACACAGGCAAATTCAGGAGGAGTAGCACAACCTGTAGGTTTCATAACACAAATTACAACTTAAGTTTGGATGAAAATTGAAATACAAATAAATTTAAACTTAGCAACCAAAGAAAAACAAAAGAGAATAGAGAGCAAAGACTCACTGAGCTTGGCAATGAGCTTATACGGTGGTTACAAAGGCCATGGTTACCCTTGAAATTGTCTCACTTTCTCCAGCCTAGAAGAGAAGGGGAAACCAATACTATCACCCAAATTCGGATGGGAGGAAGGGGATTTGGTGATTTGGGAGGAAAGGAAATCGGAGAGGGTGGAAGTGAGGGAAGGAGGGGAGAAGGCGATATCGAAGTGGGGAGTGTGCTGGATGGAGAGGGAATGGAAAGGGAAATGGGTCACAGCATGGCGGCGTCGAGTTGCGTGGCACAGAGCACGGTGGCGTCATGGATCGAGAGCTAGGTTGAGAGTGAGCTGAGAGTTTTTTTCAATTTAGGGTTTTTTTCGATTGTGTTGAATTGTGGTATTATTTATTTATAACAAAGCTGTAGACATGTTTAAGCCGCATTTAAGCATTTAATAAATGCAGCTATAGACATGTTTAAGCTGCGTTGAATAAAACGCAACTCTAGACATGTTTAAGCCACGTTTAATAAATGCAACTAGAGACATGTTTAAGCCGCATTGAATAAAATGCAGCTCTAGGAAAACTATAGCCGCGGTTATAAAACGCGGCTATAGGGAATATATATAAAAAAAAAAAATTGTTCTCCCTAAAGCCGTGATTAAAACACGCGGCTACAAACATCACCTATAGCCGCGTTTTTCATAAACGCATCTCTAGGTAGGTTTATGGCTGCATTTTTTAAACGCGACTTTAGGATATATTTAAAAAAAAAAAAAAATTGGATGGGTCTATAACCGCGTTTTTAAAACGCGGCCTAAGCCCTGCCCAAATAAACATAGTCGAAACATCACAAAATGCAGCTATGGAGCTGGTCTATAGCCACGTTTAGTAAATGCAGCTATACGTCTAGTGGTGTAGCTGCGTTTTTACCAAACGCGGCTCAAAGCCACTCTATAGCTGCGTTTTTGTAAACGCGGCTTTAAAAAATGCTGCTAAAAAACGCATTTTTTGTAGTAAAGGGAGCAATTTGCAAGGTTTAAGGCCATTACCCATTGTGTGACCTATTAATATTGAAAGCTCGAAAAAGTGTTGAAAACACACGAGCGGTTTAGACCCCCAAATTCAAATTACGGCTTGGTTGATTTTACACTAACTTAATAACAAGTGCGGAATAGTGTAAACACAAGCGTATAAACAAAACAACTACTCTAATCCATAATTTAAAGCAACTCAGCAGTAAAATTGAAATGAACAAGAGTAGGGAAGAAGGATGCAAACACAAATAACACCGAGACGTGTTATCGAAGAGGAAACCGAAGAACTCGGCGAAAAACCTCTCCGCCGCCCTCCAAGCAGAAATCGATCCACTAGACAATCAGTTGGGATACATGGATTAGCAATAGACCCTCCAAGCCTAGTCTACCCGATGTACCTAAGCCCTCCAAGCTCCTGCTCCAACAAGGCTTCTCGGAACCGTGTCTTGTCCTAGTTATCCGGATCCCGCAACAAGCTCCATGTTGCATCTGCCATTCAAGGCTCCTTCCTATGCTTCCCAGCAGCACCAAAACATCACTCAGCACTCTCAAAGGTGTGTCAAGTGTTTGGGCTATCAACCTCTCAAAGATATGGATAATGGAGAGGGAAGGGTTGAGGAGATACCACAAGCAAATTGTTTAGAGAAGGTGGGGAAGACAATCTCTAATTACCAATGTGTTTGGCTAGGGTTTTCTCTCTGAAGCATGCCTCAACAATTGTGGGTAATGATGGTATATGTAGGAGAGGTGCAAAAGGTGTGACCCAAAAAGTACAGGCTGGCAGAACAGCTAGTCTCGCGGGTGTCTCGCGGGAAGGCCTTACCCGCGAGATACTCGCGAGACACAGTTGTCTCCACCTGGCATGACTCTTCGCATTCCAGCATGTGCCTAGCACATGTTTCACTTCGCGGGAAGCTTGGTCGCGATATACCCGCGAGATACCCGCGAGAATCCTTCACTTCTTCAAATGCTTGAGTCTTCAACACTCTTTCTCTCACACACCCCTTACATCAAGTCCCACAACAAATACAGGGTTTGAAATGATTGAACATAATTACAATCAAATTTGGCACGGAATAAAAGCCAACAAATACACAGTTGTAAATTATAACTTTACAATCTCCCCCTTTGGCTATTCCGTGACAAAACCCTAAAACAGACTCTAGACTTAAACGTGAGTTTGGGAACAAAGGCAAAACTCACTCACACCTAATTCTAGATTCTGATAAGCTCTTGAACATATGAACAAGTATCTCCTGAAACACAACAACACAATAATATCATTGTACGTAGAAAACTTGAAATGCATATGGAGCAATAAAAACAGGATCAAGCTAAATGAAATAGAAACACTAGATCATGGCAAGATCAAACAAGTAATCACTATATCCAAGCAATTACTATGTTCATTTACACATGAAATGAACATCCGGATATGCAAAATGATAAGCTCATTTGAAGAGAATCATTTGCAACTCCAACACTCAACCAATGCGAAATACACGAAGTATTTGCATCTAGGAACAATCCTACTAGGGCACAAGAGTGTTCATCACTCAACCAATGCATAGAACTTATATGCATCTAGGAACAATCCTACATGGGCACAAGAGTGATGTACTTGAAGTAAAATGCATAGCATGGAACAACAAGCAAACATGCATAAAGGTTGCATAAGCATGGTATAGCAAATGCATGGCACAAACCACAAAGACCTACAAACTATGCATGCAACAAACCCTTAAAGCTTACACAAGCAACATGGGTACAAATCAAAATGCCACATAGCACATATGCCACAAAGCATAGAACTTAAACACAAACTTCTGAAAATATACTGAAATTAATACTGAAGTTAAAAACATAAGTGTCAGAAGTATAAACTTAAAATAGTAAGACAATAACTATAAACCAAAAAAAAACTTAAAAAAAAAACCGTCTGTAAAACTAATAACCAATAGTTAATGTAGCTATGTTTCTAAGCTATGCTCCCCCTAAGGCTATGCAAGCTCTTGTTCATCAGCTCCCCCTCAAAATTTTCTCCCCCTTTTTGACCGGAATGGCCAAAGGACTAGAACTGGTCGGATTCGGAGTCTGAACCATGTGTAGGGGATAAGCTCTGAATCTGAGTGGATAGTGTGGTGATCTGCTCCTGGAGGTATGCAAACTAATCTGCTGTGTGCTGTACATGAGTGTCAAGCACTGCGGACATGTGATCCATCTTTGCTAGGATCTGATCAAGCTTGCTGAGACCTTGTGTTTGTGCTGGAGCAGAAGATGATGGCTGTGCAGTCTCTGGAGCAGAAGTGAACCTCTCAATCTCCTCCTCTGTATCTCCACCCTCCTCTGGGACATCCTGAGGCACACTCCTAGGCGGTGGAATGAGATGAGGGCCAGTCTTGGGGCGCTTAATGTGTGCTGTGCTCCGAGTCAGAGTGTTCGCACCAATGGGGTAATCCCTCTAAACAACAGTAAGGCCACTAGGAAACTTCAGCTTTGTCTTGGCAATGAGACCCATGATCAATGAGGGAAAGGGCATTATGGTTCGGGAATTTTGCTTCGTGATGCTCTTCTTCAGAATGTGGAAGATGTGGCTGCAAATATCAATTTCCTTGTGAGTGAAGAGGTCATAGAGAAACCTCGTCCTTGGAGCCGATAGAGTGGTGAGGTTGGTGACCGGATACAAGTTATGGATCATGACGTAGCTCAGAGTCCTCATTTCTGGAGAAAACTTCAGAGTATCCATTGATGATTTCTTTGGAACTCCACCAAGGGCTGTTATCATCTCCGTGATATGCCCCAATCTCTCATCATACTGAACTGTCATTGGCTGTGAGGGAGGACGGATCTCCAAGAAGTCTTGAATGCTATCCCTTGTGATCTCAAATTCTTTGTGCCTCACCCAGCAGACTATCTTTTCCTCTTCCACAGCAGCATTGGAGAAGAACTCTCTGATTATCTCTGAGTACACAGTTCCAATTGGATTCAACAGCTTGGTCCAGGTTCGTTCTTTGAGTGCATCCGGAATGCATGTATTCTGAAGCTCTTCCATTTGAACCACCCTTTCCATGACAATGGTTGCTCTCTTGTAGCAATCATTGTACTTCATATCTGCTTCTGCGGATTTGAAGTGATCGGATTCAGTACGAGCACGCTTGGGACCCTTCTTCTTGGTACCGGCATGCTTGGTGGGAGACATCTGCACAAGAGCACAAGAGCAAAACACAAGAGCAAAAACTTGATTAGATTCAAGTTAGTTTGCATCAAATGAGATCCTTCCAAAACAGAGTAACATTCAAAAACAGAGCTTGACCAATTCAAACATGCATGCTACACAACATACATCATAAAACTATAACACAAATGCATAAAAAAAATTTTGCATGAAATTAAATCATTGTGCAAGTGTGTGTTTGTGTGTATGCATGAGTGTGCACCATGAGATGCATGAGGGTGTGCCTAGAGGGTGCCTAGGTGTTTGCCAAGTGAGTGCACCAAGTGCAAAGTGTAGTGCACACATGATCAAAGATCAATTCTAGACCAAAACATGGAAAGTTATATGAAAAACTTGAAATTGGGTCTCACTTGAGACCAATTGGGCACAACAATGTCATTTAGACATTCAATCAAACACCTAATGTGCATAACAACA
The DNA here is from genome assembly GCA_023736055.1 of Quercus glauca. NCBI lineage: Eukaryota > Viridiplantae > Streptophyta > Magnoliopsida > Fagales > Fagaceae > Quercus > Quercus glauca. The sequence continues at coordinate 21,172,861 of CM043319.1, read as the reverse complement.
CTTTGAGTATGAACAATGCATGAACATGGTAAAATCTTGCCTAAATACATGATAAAATGCCACAAGGGGCCAACACAGATGCAATAAGATCAAAAGAAACATAACCCAATCAAAGATTTAACACAAACATTACCTAATTTAGAAAACCAACCCAAAATTTCGAAAATCCCCAATTATCAAAACCTAATTTAAAATTCTGCAAAATTTAAGTGAAAACTTAAAAAGAATTGAGTAATGAACATACCTTGAAGAAGAAAATGCAGAAAAAGTCTTGATTTGGATAGGGATTTGATGGAATAGTGTTTTTGGGTAGAGAAAGTTTAGAAGAAATGAAGGGAGGGAAGTTTTTATGTTTTGAAAAACTGTCACATCAGCCCTATATAACTGAAAACACGCGTTTTTCGCGGGATAGGGAGCCGCGAGACAGTCGCGAGACAACCGCGAAAGGTGCCACTGAAGCACAAATTTTTCGCGAGATGCTCTAAGTCGCGATACAGTCGCGATACAGTCGCGAGATTCTCTGTCTGATTTTAAGAAAATTTCAGTTTTTGCCAAACAGCATTTCGCGGGAAGCTGTTGGTCGCGAGACAGTCGCGAGCTTCTCGCGAGAAAGCCACTGAACCAGTTTTTGATGAAAAATACACAAAATTCATTTTGACCAAAAAGAAACACAAGAAAGTCTAAAATCACTTTCAAAAACAAATAAAACTCACAAAAATCTTTTTGGATTTGATCAACAAAGATTGAGCATGTGAAACACATTTAATCAAGTACAATCACACAAATGATTATGACATTCATAGAACATAGACTTGTGTGTTGTATGTGGATATCAAAAATGAGATAGTCCTTAGTCCAATGTGAAGCTTCAATGATCAATTCAATCAAGGCATACACAACTAGCACTAGATTATGTGACCTATCTCAATTATGGAAACATGCATATATGACCTCCCACACGTACTTGATAACAATTCATTGAAGCTTTTCATTTGGCTCCATTCTTAACAATTCATTTGCAACTTTTTAGCAAAGAGAATCTCATTTAGAGAGAGATGCCTGAAATTTTTGATATTTCAATTGATGAGTTAGCCTTTGGCTTTTTGGGCATCATATCTTATATTTTGGTCGCTTTCCCTTTTTCCTAGTCGAATACTAGTTTGTGCGACAAGCTTTTGCAGCTCTATATCTCTTTTCATTTGGAGATTTACATTTAGAGAGCTCTTTTAAGCAAAAAAAATAAAAGTGGGAAGATATATAGGCATGAGTCTATGCAAGTCTCAAGATCAACAAAACCATTCACTAATCATTCATGACACGGTTGAAGATCTATTTACAACAGTCACATAGATTTCAGAATTTCTTCCACTATGATATGAGTGCATGAGGGACAAGCTAAGCTCGTTAAATGCCCAAAGCCATAAGTACAAAGGTACAAGGCAAAACATGTTTTGAGACAAAACTCAACAAAGTGATCAAACTTTTTAGATTTTATAATTTTTATGGGTTTTTGAATTTTTGAAACACACCCAAAACAGAACAAGAAAAGAAAGATCAACAATAACAGGTGCAAACCATGAAAGTAATGCATAATACAATGCAACAACAAATGTCCCTAAAAATGGAAAGAATTAATGCATGGACATATTATAGTGCTTATGCATGAGTACCCCTCTTCACCCACACGTCAAGTGCGTTTGGGGTGATATCCTTGACGGATTGGGTACGAGAGTTGGGACTTTCAAACCTCCTGGTGAAACTCTCCAAGCAAGTGGTGAAGGCACCGATCATCTTCATCACGTCTGTCACTCCGACATCACGAGTTTGGCTTCTTGAGTTCTCACCACCCCAAGCTCTATTGTCATTCCTTCTTCCACGTGATCGAGGAATGCTTGCATTATTGTCTGCTCTCAATTTTTTACAATTGGGTCTGGTGTGTCCTTGTAATCCGCAATAGTGACACACATAATCCGTTCTAGGACCCCGTTGAGGTCTTGAGAGAGATCTTGCTCTGGTTTCGTGTCTGCCTACTGCTTGATTTCGAGGCTTATTCATCATCCGTTGCTCATTTACATTCTTCTTTTCAACCTTAACATTCTCAGGAACGGCCTCCTCTACAATTGGCTCTACGGCCTTCACAAATTTCACTTCTTTGGTAGTTTTGACTGATGAGCTACTTCCTCCGGTATATCCCAATCCGAACTTATCTGAGGAATGTTTTTGGGATGAGATAACATCATCCAACTTTCTGGAGGAGACCCTCTCTATCTTGGCTTGCGCTTGCACCACTTCTTGTTCAAGAAATCTGATCTTCAAGTATGCTTCTGATAGCTCACCATTCAGTCCTTCTATTTCGCATTTGGCCTCCTTATGTCTGATCATGAGACTTCGGTAGTCTTCCTCTGCTTTCTTCATTTTTCTCACAGCTGCCTTGGCTATTCTTGCATATTCCCCTGACTTCTCAAGAAGTGAGGAGTAATTCTCTTGAAGATTAGCTGTATTTTCTTCCTCTTCAGCGTCTGATTCTTCCACAACTCCAGCAGATTCTGAATCAGAATGCTCACCAAGTTCCTTCTCAAGTGCATCCAAGTCGTCCGAGGAATCTTCATGAGCAATAGTCATGAAAGCGGAGTAGTTTCCCTCACTGTCACAGCTCTCTTTCGAGTCAGAATCAGAAGATTCAGAGTCACTGAGCGTTGTAGCATATGCTTTTCCTTTTCCCCTCAGAAAATTCGGACACTCCTTCTTTAGATGTCCATGACCATTGCACTCATAGCACACAATGTCTGGAGAAGGTTGATAGTTCTTTCCTTCTTTTCTCTTAAACTCTTTCTTATCACCTCTTGAAGGAGAGAACTTTTCTCTATTGAACGGTTTCCCACCGTTCTTCATTTTCAGAAACTTGCGGAAGTTCTTTGCAAGATATGCTACTTCTTTCTCAACTCCATCTTCTTCGGAGGAGTCATTTATTCTTTCGGTGATGGTTTTAAGTGCAAGCGATTTGCTTGTCTTATGGGAAGGCAGTCCCAGCTCATACGTTTGGAGAGACCCGATCAGCTCTTGAATCTTAATCTCATCCAAGTCTTTGCTTTCTTCTATAGCTGTAACCTTTGCTCTAAAACTTTCAGGCAAGGACCTCAATATTTTTCTCACCACCTTAGTGTCTTCAATCTTCTCCCCAAGATTGAGTTTAGCAATGACAATTTCATTGAGCTTCCCATAGAATGAGTCAAATGGTTCATCATCACTCATCTTGAGTTCTTCAAATTTGGTGGTGAGCATTTGGAGCTTTGTGTCCTTGACTTTCTTTGTACCCTCATAGGTAGTCTCCAAAATCTCCCAAGCTTCCTTGGCTACTGTCATATGAGAGATCCTGTGGAATTCATCAGGGGACACACCACAAAATATAGCATTTAAAGCCTTACTGTTAGCATTGGCTGCCGCTAGAGCTGCCTTATCCCAAGTGGACTTAGGAGCGTCCGGCTTGGTCCAACCTATCTCAACCGCATCCCAAACGGTATCATCGATAGAGCATAAGAATGCTCTCATTCTCACTTTCCAGAATGCATAATTGTTCCCATAAAAAAATGGTGGAACATTGAGCGATTGAGACCGGTCCATCTCAAGAAGGGTCAAGGATCACACTTAGGTAATTAGACCTTAGCAAGTGTACCCGCTCTGATACCAATTGAAAGCTCGAAAAAGTGTTGAAAACACACGAGCGGTTTAGACCCCCAAATTCAAATTACGGCTTGGTTGATTTTACACTAACTTAATAACAAGTGCGGAATAGTGTAAACACAAGCGTATAAACAAAACAACTACTCTAATCCATAATTTAAAGCAACTCAGCAGTAAAAATGAAATGAACAAGAGTAGGGAAGAAGGATGCAAACACAAATAACACCGAGACGTGTTATCGAAGAGGAAACCGAAGAACTCGGCGAAAAACCTCTCCGCTACCCTCCAAGCGGAAATCGATCCACTAGACAATCAGTTGGGATACATGGATTAGCAATAGACCCTCCAAGCCTAGTCTACCTGATGTACCTAAGCCCTCCAAGCTCCTACTCCAACAAGGCTTCTCGGAACCGTGTCTTGTCCTAGTTATCCGGATCCCGCAACAAGCTCCATGTTGCATCTGCCATTCAAGGCTCCTTCCTATGCTTCCTAGTAGCACCAAAACGTCACTCAGCACTCTCAAAGGTGTGTCAAGTGTTTGGGCTATCAACCTCTCAAAAATATGGATAATGGAGAGGGAAGGGTTAAGGAGATACCACAAGCAAATTGTTTAGAGAAGGTGGGGAAGACAATCTCTAATTACCAATGTGTTTGGCTAGGGTTTTCTCTCTGAAGCATGCCTTAACAATTGTGGGTAATGATGGTATATGTAGGAGAGGTGCAAAAGGTGTGACCCAAAAAGTACAGGCTGGCAGAACAGCTAGTCTCGCGGGTGTCTCGCGGGAAGGCCTTACCCGCGAGATACTCGCGAGACACAGTTGTCTCCACCTGGCATGACTCTTCGCATTCCAGCATGTGCCTGGCACATGTTTCACTTCCCGGGAAGCTTGGTCGCGATATACCCGCGAGATACCCGCGAGAATCCTTCACTTCTTCAAATGCTTGAGTCTTCAACACTCTTTCTCTCACACACCCCTTACATCAAGTCCCACAACAAATACAGGGTTTGAAACGATTGAACATAATTACAATCAAATTTGGCACGGAATAAAAGCCAACAAATACACAGTTGCAAATTACAACTTTACAAATATCACCTGATTAGGCTCACCATTTGTGTCTCACCTTGTATCTCTTGGTGTTTGTAGAGTGTACTTACCCAAAATACCTTCACACCTCTTTTAGCCAGTTTCACCCAGATTCCCTCAAATATCAAAAGATGTAATGAACTTAACTCTTTTTGCCACTTAGGAAATATGAATGCATGTTCTCATTATCATAGCAAAGATTTATTTGGAGATTTTTACAATTAGGTGGGGCTGATTCCAAATTTTTGTTTTGGTTTAAAGGCAAAATGGCAAACTGGCAAATTCCAAAATTCAAATTTCATTTTTTAATTTTGAATTAGATTTTATTTTATTTTATAATTTTGAATTTGGGCTTTGATGTTGTGGAGGGTTTTATGAGACGTAATCATGCCTTAATGTAATCCCTAAAGCGTAATTAAAAGAGGCTCCTGGAATAGTTTGAAGTGGAGTGCAATTTGAATAAATATTCTAATTAGAGATGTTTCTCTAGGCTTGGTGGTGAAGGTGAAGACTAGGATATGTCCTACTCTTTCTTTCTTTTCTATTTTTCATCCATTCCAATCTGCATCATTCCAACTGCCAGCTGTACTGATGCCTCTTCACTTTAAGTAATGCTCATCTACATTTATTTCTTGACTTCCTGTGTAGTAACTAATGGTTTGTCCAATTAAATTGCTTTCTCTTGCAGCCCCTACTATGCAGTTGATCTTCACTTCACAATAGACTATCAATAAGAAATATAATTTTTATGGTTATCAATAAGAAATAGATATCATGGATGTCTTAAATAGTTATAAATGTAATTATGTTAGTGGAATGTCAAAGAGGGTTTTTTTTTTCTTCTAAATTTCAAGGAAATATAAAAGGCATTTCTCTAATCTATCTCAATCAATTAAGACATCCATAATATCCTAATGGAAGTAATAAGAAGCCTTTTTTTTTTTTTTTAAATGTATGAAGTGGTTAGGTTAGTGGTATGTCAAATTTTTTTTTTTTTATAATGAATTTCCAAGGAAATGTGGAAGACCCTTTTTTGCGGAAAAAAAAAAAAAAGCTGGTGACTTTTTGAAGAGTATATCAAGATGTAATTGTTTTAATTACCTTGTTCATAGATTTTATTATTTAGTTATAAACATCTAAATTAAAGTAGGTGAATGTATAAATGTAAAATTATATGTAAAGTTACAATCGCAAAAGATGAGTATGTATAGATAATATATATATATATATATATATATTTTTTTTTTTTGATTCTTCATAAATCATTATTTCATTGTTTACTTATAAATTTCTAAATTAAAGTTTTTTTTTTTTTGGAGAAATATCTAAATTAAAGTATATGAATATGTAAAGGTAAAATTATATGAAAATTTAAAACTATCCCAGATGAATGTTTGTAAAAGGCCTTTTTTTGGGGGGGGGGGGGGGGGGGAACTGGTGACTTGAAGAGTAGAAATATATAATTGTTTTAATTACCTTGTTCATAGATTTCATTATTTAGTTATAAACATCTATATTAAAGTAGGTGAATATATAAATGCTAAATTATATGTAAAGTTACAATTGCAGAAGATGAATATGTATATTAATAGATAATATTTTTTGATTTTGATTCTTCAGGAATTATTATTTCATTGTTTACTTATAACTATCTAACTTTTTTTGGAGAAATATCTAACTTAAAGCAGATGAATATGTAAAGGTAAAATTATATGAAAAGTTAAAACTACCCAAGATGAACATTTAACCACTAGTAGATATGTGTCTTTTGAAGACTAAAAGTATGCTATCTAAATTATAAATTATAGGGTCCTTTATCACACAAATATTTTGATTTCTCTAATGTATGGTAAAGGAAGGTATGTGTGTGCCTAGCCATTTTCTTTATTTGTGCAATATAATTTAATGATATGGAGGATGTGGCTGAATTTAATGTTGAGTAAAACTATGATGAGAAGAAAAAAGAATAAAAATAAAATATTTAGCAGTAAACATCAAATTATTCAAGTTATGCTATGTAATATAATAATATTAAATTATTATATATTATATGTATAACAATCAAAGAGAATAAAAAAAGATAACAATTTAAAACACAAAACTAAATTGCATCAACCTAAACTAGGGTTCTAATTAACACAAAAATTCAATCAACCTAAAGTATGGAGGCAAGAAAAATAAAAAAATCAAACAAAAAATGAAAAACAAATTGAGAGAGAGAGAGAGAGAGAGAGAAGTAACCTCTTTTGTGAGAGAAAAATATGCATAAAATAGAAGAGAAAATGTCAAATTTATAGTAAGATGATGAGAATAAGAAGAAACAAAATAAAGGAAGATAAAAGGATAGAGAATGAGTAATATTAAGGTAGAAAGTAGTGAGAAGATGAAAAGGTAAAAAAGAGGTAAAAATATTGGAAAATTAATAATAAAAATAATGGTTAAAGGATATTTTAATTTTTAAAAAATGGAGTTTTTAAGTCACTTTAAATGAGGAAAGATTAAAATATATATATATATATATATAGGAAAAATCGGAAACAAAAAGTATAATGACATGTTTGTTGAAGTGACTTAATTGGAGCGTAGCAACAAGAAATGCTATGCTTCAGTTCTTAGATATATATAGTGAGGTCAAGGTATAACTTAGTTTTTCCTATTTCCTTTTCTTGGTGTGTGTGTGTGTGTGTGTGCATATTAATAGCCAAAACTTAAAGAAGATCCAATTAAATTTTAATTAGATTTTCAATTTAGCGTCACGTGTCCCATTTAATTTTTTATTTTGTGACAAGAGAATTATCTATATCTATACATATGTCAATATCCAAAATTTAGAGAAAATCCAATTAAATTTTAATTGGATTCTCAATTTTGTGCCAAGTGAATTATTGAGTGTAAAAATTAAAAAGTCCAAATCTAATTGGATTCTAAATTGGAGTCCAATTTTCTGCCATGTGTCTATCTAAGTTTTTAATTTTTGTTACAAGTGAATTATTGGGTGCAAAAACCGAAGAGTCTAAAATATATAATTTGAACTGTACGGTAGACACTCAATTTTGCTCCCATAATTTAATCTTGGAAGATGGCTAAAATGACCATTTCATATATCCAAAAAATCATAGTTGCATTACATGCATTAATTCATTCATTGCATATCATAAAATGATCTTGAGATTCTAACAGTCGCGACGGTATGACCCATTCCCAAATCAGATTGTTGGATTGAAAGATATCACAAGATCAAATGTTCACGATCTGTATGCATTTTGTTTGGATGAAATCGATCACATGTGATTAATTGAAATTAATTTTGATTGGTCAAACAATTAAAATTAATTAAATAATTTTGTGATTGGTTGTTGGTTTTTGTAAGAAATAAGCTTGCTTGCATGGGAATAAAATGGATAATCAGATAACAAGGGAATTGTTGATAACTAAGTCTTTTTAGAATATTTATCTATTAGATAATTATTGTTTTAAAGACATAATTATCAAAATAAAAGGGATTAATTTTAGAATATGAGTTAAAAATACGTCCAGGTATAATTCCCGACTCAAAAAATCCCTAAAAAAGAGTCCAAATTGAACCAAAATTGGAAGTGGGACTTGGCACATGGCAAGTGCTGATCAGCACTTCCTAAGTGCCGATTGGCACAACTCTGAGGCTTGGCCTGGAAACTCTCTGATTAAGATAAAACACATTTGTTATGAATTTTTGGGGATAACGATGCAATCCAATTTGTATTTGATCCTATTCAGCTTATTTTTCAAGCATCTAACCTCTATAAATATGGGAAAAACATATAAAAAAAAAAAAATCAGGGCCCTTCTTTTTCTGACTTCTTAGCTCCCCTTACGTTAAAGACGTTCTAGAAGCCTTGGCTTTAAGAATTTCTTTTCCATAAGTGAATATATTTTAGATCTCAAAGAGGTTAAACTTCTTTGATTTCTAAAATATTTCTTTCATTGAAGGGTATATTCATGCATGTATGTCTTTACTCTCTCTGTCTTTGTTTATTCTTTTCTTTCTTAACTGATATACGTGTTTTGTTCACTGCATGATTTTCTGGAATGTATGTTTGATTTTGTTCATAGTTGATACAATCTTGTTCATATTTTTTCTGCCATGTTCACATGTTTAATTTGTTGTTTAATAGTTGAATAACATGTTTAAGGTTTGATTCTTTTTTAAATTTTAAGATTTGCAATTAATTACTATTTTTTTTTTAAAAAAAAGAACAAAACAGAACTGATCTGTATTTTAATTAAATATAGATCTGAAATTTTTTCTGAACAAAAACTGATCTGTATTTTCATTAAATACAAATTTGAAATTTTTTCTGTATATAAAAACTTATCTATATTTTCATTAAATACAGATCTAAAATTTTTGCCCGAATGAAAACTGGTCTATATTTTCATTAAATATGGAACTGAAATCTTTTCTGAATAAAAACTGACGTTTATTTTCATTGAATATAGATTTGAAATTTTTCTGCATATAAAAGCTAATCTGTATTTTCATTAAATAAAGATCTGAAAATTTTTCTGCACATGAAAACTAATCTGTATTTTCATAAAATATAGATCTGGAATTTTTTTGCATATAAAAATTGATATGTATTTTTCACTAAAATATAGATCTGAACCTTTTTCATAATAAAAACTATTTTCTTCAATTGAAAATATCACCAATTTTTGTGTTTCTTCTTAAAGAAAATTGCAGATTTCGAATTCTTAAAGAATGAATTAATCTTAAATTTGGAAATTTCAATATGTCATGCATCATTCAAATACGTATATAAATGGTCATTTAGAGTCTAGAAGACTAGACTCCGTTTGGGAAAAATGGGTGCTTAACACCTTCCCATTCTGTAACCTAGCCCTCGAGTCTAGATTTTGGGTTGTAGGATAGCGCGTATATCCTTTCTTTTCTTAGATTGTAATCTACGAAACAAAGCATTGTAATTTTCCATTTTTTAGATTGTAACCTAGGAAACAAAGCTTTGTAATTTTTTTACTAGATTGTAATCTAGGAAACAAAGCCATGTATATTTCATTTTATTCAATTGTAATTCTTCAAATTAAAAAGAGGTTGTATTATTCAAGTATGTACCTTATGTATTTTTTTTTCTTTTTTTTTTCTTATTTTTTGTAACAAAAAATAAGTGGTGACTCCACACATAATCCTAAAAAGGGAAGGTGTCGATGCCTAACCCCTTTTCTGAGAGCACCCTTGAGAGCCAGTTTTCCAATCTCTCACAGTGGCAATTCCGCTAGGGATGTCGAGGGCTAAGCTTCACGTTAGACTCTAGATGACCAATTATATACCATTGTTTTTAGTATGATGTTTTTGTTTGGTTCTTGTGTCTTGTATTACTTGTATAATGTTTTGTTTGAAGCTGCCTTGTTGGTTGTTAAAAGCTTTCCCTAACTGTCATAGTGTATGCCGTCAAAACAACAAATATGCATGTACCCATCTCAACATATAGTGGTAGTAACCATGGATCACCGGTCTTCATTAGATTCGATTACCTAGTGGTGAACTCACCAACTTATAGCCCAAAGTCAATGGATCATTTCTTATTGACTAAAAATGATAGACCATGTCGTTTAGACCAACGTAATGTTCATCACATTACAAGTTGGGAGGTGTAAAGTCCTAGTTATGGGTAGCAATAAAACAACAAAATCACCCTACAATGTAATGACTTAGAACCTATCCTTAGGCCGGTCCATGTTAAAATTACATTGCATATTGCGTGTGTTTGCTTGGTTGATAGATTGATATAGATGGGAATCTAGCTTTGTTTGACCTGACCAAGCCTTTTCTTAGGGGAGAATTTGGTCAAGATCAGAGGGAATACTCCAAAGAGAATCCAAGAACGACAACCAAGCTAGCAGTTCTAGTTCCAAGCCTATCACGCTACTGAAGCCTGTGAGCATAGAAGGCACTCCGCAGTTACAACATCTCAACCCTGTGTTTGACTTGTGAGACAGCCTAAGCCACAAGAAATCTAAAGACTTTTTCACCATGGCAAAAAGGGAAGAGCACCCAAACACTAAAGAGCCAATGAACACTCAAGAGCTACTTAACACTATGGTGGAAAGCCAAATTCAGTTGAGGGAAGACATGAACTTTATCATATAGCAGTTTTAGAACCTGAAGGGTAGCCAAGAGGAAAACAAGACCGATCAGTATCCCTTTATCTCGAAGAGTGAGAAGAAGATTAATGAGAAGATAAGTAAGATGGAGGAGATGATCAAAAGGGCCCAGAAGATGGAAGATCTCATGGATTACCAGTTGCTCTCACTTTTCTTAGATGTGAGATTGCCCCCTAAGTTCAAGATGCTAGTCTTGGATAAGTTCAACGGTACAAGCTGCTCTAAATCCCACCTAAAGATGTACATGAGGGCTATGCAGCCCCTAGGAGCTACTGAAGAAATGTTGGCACAAATGTTCCAAAACACCTTGACTGGAGTCGCTTTTAGGTGGTTACTTAATGTTGATTGCAATAGAGCAAGAAACTGGGAAGACATTTGTAGGGAGTTTCACAACTAATACAAGTACAATATAGAAGTGGACGTGACAAGAAGAGATTTGGAGACCACTAAACAAAAGCTAAAAGAGTCCTCTGCCTTCATTGCCAAGTGTAGACACTGCATTTTGTACCCCTTATGACTCGGGCCACCATTCCTTAATAATACTCGAACTATAAGGCCTAAGGCCAGTTTAGAGCCCAATCAGATTTAAATTTACTTGACGAGTGTTAAAATGGAAGATAAAACCTTTTAAATGATCAAAAATCTATTTTTGGAAATAAAATGACTAAAGTGGCCCTCGACCTGCGTATGTGACTTGCGGCCTGCGTATGCGAGCCAATGCATGCATATGTAGGCACATTCTTGCGTACACAGCTAGGGTTTTAGAAGCATAAGAAAGACAGGTTTTTTGCAATAATGGCTAAGGTTTGGAATGAATCCCACATCATTTGGGAGCTATTCCAAACCCCATTTTTTTCAACTATAAAAAGCCTTACATGGTACATTTTCAAAACATATAGAAATCTCATAGGAAAAACCTAGATTTACTAGAAAATAGTGAATCAAAAGGGAGTTTTTTACAAAACACCCTTAAGTCAATTTTATTTGATTGAGACATTTTCTATCCCCAATCACTTTCTTATTAGTTTGTGAATAGATTTGACTGAGGAGAACAGTCAAAATCAAGCTTAGAAAGCTTTTGTGTGAGGTATCTAGTTTAAACCTTTCTTTTTCTATTTCTTTTTATTTTATTATTTTTATTATTTTTTTGCCTTTAAATCCTCCTGCTTGCATTATTGTTTGTTAGAATATGTTTTAAGCCTTTCTAGGTTAGGTTTAAGTTTTTGTATGCTTAAAATGCATGTTAGGTTGTTAGAATTGTTTTTTTGAAGTTTTGCTCTATTTCTGCATTTCTAGGATTTCTAGGCAAGGATCTACGTACACATGATCTAGCCTGCACATGCAGGCTTGATTATGCGTATGCAGGCCTGTTCTAGCGTGCGTGATGTCGTTGCCTAGAAACCCAAATTTTTTGTATGTTTGTTTTGTTTCTACTCTCACATGTTTGTTTGTTTAGCCTCTTTTTCCATGCTTTTATTCAGTGCCTATTTTTTCACATGTTTAATTGCTTAGTTTGCTATCACATGTTATAGTTAATGTTTGTTTAGTGTTTTCCTTGTTTTGACGATATGAACATAAATTCACCTGCCCACGCATTGATGCCATAGGTGCTGTGTTACTGCAAGGTAAGTGAAAGGTAAGTCATGCATTGGAAATGTTCAAGCATTTGTGATATGATCTTGTGTTGATGTTAGAGATGAAGGTGAATGCTTGGATCTTTCCTTATGCTTATGTTTCTACCTTGATTTGATTGTATATATTGCTACCTTGAGGATGCTTTGATGCCATGATAGATGTATGCTAGGGTTTGTGATGAGATGATAGACGTACGCTAGGGTTTATGATGGATGCCATGATTAGATGTATGGTTAGGGTTTAGGATGAATGATGCCATGTTGTATGTTTAGATGTATGCTAGTGTGTGTGTGTGAGTTAGAATACAAGTCTTGAATATGCTTTTAATAAGGTTAAGATATAAGACACAATGATGGGAGGCCAACCTTAGGGTTGAGTGATCTTGGGTGCCTAACACCTTCCCAAGAGCGTACCTAAACTCCGAACCCATATCTCTGGTAGTAAGATCAAAAGGTCTTTCCTCGAGAGGACGCTATATATATGGTTCCTAGACCATTGCAAAAACTAGGTGGCGACTCTGATTCCCCCTTGTGTCCACAGTGGTGACTCTAATAGGGATAGTGAGTTTAATTCCTGTGTGTCTTGTTTCTTAACCTTAATAAAAGCTTTTTCAATACTTGGTTGCACACACATTCACTTGTTCTTTTGTCCCTTAACCTTGGTTGGTGATGAGTGGGAAGATGGAAGGCTCCATTCAGGCCTAAATTTTCCAAAGTTTATCCCACCAACTCACAATCGGTGCCATCGCCTATAATGGGCTTTGAGTACGTTAAAGGTTTGCTACCAATCCACTATGGGGTCCACTTAGGCCCTCGGTTGGAATCATAGCCCACCAAGTTGTGAGTAACCTACTTATCTATCCCTTTAACCTTAGGGAGTCTACCCACACTAGAGAGATCTTAGACCCTATCATAAAAAAATTACCCTTATATATCTCTTGTTTGTTCAACCATATATCATGTGTTCATCTAATTCTAAAATACAAATAAAAGGTATAAAAATGGAAGGGATGACCCTAAAGTTATGGTATACCCTAAGATATTATGGGATAAAAGAAAAGAAGTCCTCACATGTAAGAGGCTTGTCCTTAAAGTGAATCTTAGGTTTTTTCTGTGGGAATTCTGTGTGTTTTAAAAATGTACCATATAAGGCTTTATATAATGGGAAAAATGGGGTTTGAAACGATTCCTAAACAATGTGGGATTCATTCCAAACCTCAGCCATTATTGCAGAAAACTTGCCTTTTTTATGTTACTGAAACCCTAGTTGTGTACGCAGGGATGTGTCTGCGTACGCATGCTTTCACCCGCGTACGCATGCTTTCGCCCACGTACACAGGCCGTTACCCACGTACGTGGGCTGAGGGCCACTTTGGTCTTTTATTTCCAAAAATAGATTTTTGCTCATTTAAAAGATTATATTTTTCATTTTAACACTCCTCAAGTCAATTTGATATCTAGTTGAGCTTTAAACTGGCCTTAGGCCTTAGGGTTTGAGCATCATTAGGGAACGAAGACCCGAATCTTAAGGGGTACCAAATGCGATGTCTACAAGTGTTCATTTGTTAAATGAATAAAGTGAAAATTCAAGTTCTAGAATTTTCTAAAGTGAAAATTTGAAATTTAGTATGTTCAATTGATTGAAACTTTTGCTTGACCAATCGAAGTGATGAGGAACAATATCTTGGAGTCTCAGCTTGATTCGGTTGGTGTTTGGTTCCTATTAGCTTGGGCTTTTAATAGTGCCAACGTAAGTTGGGTTTTTGATATTGCCAATGAGAATTTGGTTTTAAATATTGCCGTGAGAACTGAGCTTTGATATTGCCAATGAGAATTAGGCTTTGATGTTGCCAATGAGAATTGGGCTTTGATGTTGCCAATGAGAATTTGGCTTTGATATTGCCAATGAGAATTGGGTTTTGGGTAAATAAATTGACATGGGTTTAAATCATGGGCTTTGATCATGGATTTGAATTCCATTGATAAAATTGTTTTGCCATGGACTTGAATCATGGGCTTTTCAAATATTGCCAAGCATAAGTATTCTTGGGCTTTAAATAGAATAGGATGTGTGTATTGGGTTCATAGGGCCGGTTTTGGGCTTAGCTAAATAATGATAATAAAATTGGATAAAATATGAGTTTTGGGGCTTTTTGTGATAGTTTATATCATAACCCAATTTAGATAATGAGGTATGAAACATTTGTGATTAACATAATAATAGAGCGAAAAATATTTGGGAAAACCCAATAACTTATTAGTGGTATAAATAGGTGGTACTCGAATAAAATTAGGTGTAAAAAATAAAAAGTACCCTAACACCCACAACACATGGCTTGGACAGAGGGCACGTTTTTTTTTTTTATAAGTAGAGATTTATATTTAGACCACAACAGAGGGCACGTTCCATTGCAACAAGGTCCAACTATAATTGGATTGCATTATCTGTAACATGATAGTAACACCTAATCTTCTAGGTTTATATTGGTGGGCATACATAATTTTATTTTTCCAACTTGATGGCCAAAGGAAATGATGATGCACACTGAACAAGCAAAAATAAGAATTTAAATAAATAAAAATAAAAAAACCGTAGACTTCATTTCACTACCTGAGGGTGCTTGGAATCACCACCAAGCTATAGAGAATCATCTCTGAATAGAAATACTGTTCAAAATTCACTACTCAAACCTATTCTTGGAGCCTCTTTTTAAAAAGCTTCAAGAGTTCATTGAGTCAAAATTGCATTCCATAAAATCCTCAACAACATGAAAGTCCAATTTCAAATTTTCAAATATGACATCAGGTATCTCAAATAAGTAACATTTGAATCTTTGACTTTGGCCTAAGTAGCCTAGGCCTTGGGATGGCCCTGCAATGACCTAAGGCCCTTTATAACCAATGATGTATCATATTTATCTATCTTAATTATAATGCAAACAAAAGAAATCAATGCCCTTCTTAAACAATTTTCATGATAATTGTAAAACAAAGTTTTTTTTTTTTTTTTTTTTTTTTTTGAGAAAGAAACAAAGTTGATTCTAGGCACCTATTTTTCAACCCCTATTTCACCTTACCATTCAATAACTTTTTAGTACAATTTGCAGATCTTACATGACACTACAAATTTTTAACTCCTTCTCCCAATTAAATACTTTGTTCCACTTATATGAATTCTCAATTTCCCTTTCCAATTGGTTTCACACTCAAAGAAACAAAAGGCTATGGTTATGTACTAACAGAACCTAACTCCTTTTTTTTTTTTTTTTTTTTTTTTTTTTTTTAATATAGAGAGCTAAAAGTAAGGGAAAAAAAAAAAACAACTAAAGCACATAATACCCAAAATATCAACTATACCATCTGCAAATTCAAATACAACACTACAAAATATACACATATGTTTTACCAGTTGAATAGCAAAATTACATTGAAAAAATCACTTGGCGTATCTAAAATGATATAGGGTTTAATCAAAAGCAAACAATATCTACAAATCACAACTTTAGGGAAAAAAAAAATCCTCGTAGTTTCAACCCACCATATGCAAAAAAAATTACTAAAATTTTAGAAATTTTTTACACAATAATTCTTAAGCAATAATTAAATCAAACTAAAATTGAATTGTTTCAAATTTCACCCTACCATTTAGTTCGGATTGTCCATGCACAATTCATAAGATGTCCTTTTCTTTGGCTTTAATCAGTATATGATTCCCTCCGAACATCTCTCAATTTTGCTATCTTTCCTTACATTATTTGCCAATCCCATTGATCAGGACAAAATTGGCCAATACCCTTTTCACTCAAATTATATAGCCTTATGCCCCCCTTCCCAAACTAATTAGGGAAATGTTCCTCTTTTAAAACTCAATTTTCTCAAAATCAAGTTAAGCCCTATAGTGGCGTTTTTAAGGAGCCTATAGTGACGTTTTAAGGATCTATAGTAGCGTTTTAGAACTCAACCTCTATGAACTCGAGTTATAGGTAAAAAAAATAATAAAAAAATTGCCTATAGCTTGAGTTCCAAAACGCCACTATAGGTCCTTAAAACGTCACTGTAGGCTCCTTAAAATGCCACTCTAGGGCTTTAGATTTTTTTTTTTTAACTCGATTTTGAGAAAATCGAGTTACAAAATAGGGGCATTTTCCTAATTAGTTTGGGAAGGGGGCATAAGGCTATATAATTTGGGCAAAAAAGGCATTGACCAATTTTGTCCCCATTGATCATGCAATTCAATTGATCATGTGTTAACTGTAATCCCTTAAAAAATTAATGCTATTCATGATTTTATTTATATCCTGCTTCATCAATCATGTTCTCTATTTGTTCACGAATTAAAGAACAAAAGTTTCTAGCTCTTATGTTCTCTCTTTGTTCATTGAAGAACAAAAGTATTTAGCCCCTTTGTAAGCATATACTACAAGTTAAGTGGTGTGTATGGGCTGCCTTATATATCATCATTTTAAAACTAATAAACAAAGAAAATAGGAGAGAGATTGGTTTAAAGATATGTACCAGCTGTAACCCACCCACATCACGTTTGCCCTATTGGAGAATACAAACTTAAGTCAGTAACACCCAATTTTCTCATTTAATCAAAGAACAGAATGTGAGTTTGATGTGGGATATGTATGTGGAGGAGGATAACAATGATTTTTGGCTTTTTTTATGGCTAATTTCTAGTAGACTCCTCGTTGTTTTTTTGCATGTAATTAACTTATTTGGCATAAAAAAATTAAAAATTAAATAAGATGTACACGTGGTGCAAAATTAGAATCCAATTAAGAATTCTAATTGGATTTTCTCTCAGTTTTGACTCTTAATATATAATAATATACAAATAGGATGTATTATCTATTTCTCTCATAGTGTAAACATTGTAATTAAGGTCCAAAAATTTTAATCAAAAAATTTTATATAAAATTATTCTCTTTTTGAATGCGTTCTACTCTATTTGTGGTAGTTTAAGAGAGTAAACAATTTTGCCTTCCAAATACTTAGAGGTAAACTAACCATTCCTTTATTTCTCTATCAAAATTAAAATTAAATTAACAGTGTTTTCAAAAAAAATTATTATTGAAATCCAATATTTATTATCAAAAGTTAAATAAACATCATTTAATTAATATTTAAATATGAGGAAAAAAATCTAGCTCAAAATTCTTGCTTTACAATGTTTCTACTTCTACTTCTTTTTATGCTTTACAATGTTTTTTCTAATGAAATTAAAAATAAAAATAAACAAAAGAAGAAATGCGTAAGAATGTTGGTTAATAATATGCATATTGGATACGGTTTCAACTTTCATGGCTGGCTGCAATATATATCTCTGCAGAATTGAAGAAAGAAAGAGGAATGAAATGCATCAGTTGTCTCATAGGGCAAGCTTACTTAGTGGAAAATAAAGATGCAGAACAGCAACGCTAAGTCGTATTCCATAGTAATATGAAGGCTGAAGTAAAGCTACAAGTCACACTGATGAGCATTGAAGTAATATGTAATCGCTTTGTTGATTAGCAATTAGATTTTTTTTTTTTTTTTTTTTTTTTTACAAGATAAAATTTCTACTCTAACCAAATTTAAGTGTATATGTGTGTGAACTTCTTTTTGGAGACTTGAACCCCTGCTCTTGTCTCCCACACCCCACAAGCATTTATACTTGTGGAGTGACCACCGCACCAAGGGTGAGTGGTGGTGTAATTAGTTTCTTAATACATGTACAAAGTCATGAGCATTTAAAGGGAAGAGCTATTATTGAGAAATTATTATTATTACTATTTACGTTTCAAATCATTAAGAATGTAGTATAAATTGGAATGGGACTTACATATATACACGAAAGAATAATTAGATGCTTGAAGAGCTTTGAACATCTACCTAAAAAAATTAATAATAATAATAAATAATAACTTTAAATTCCTTTCTGTTCACCATCTCTGCTCTCTCCATTATCAAGTGTCTTTTTACTCTTATGTTGCCCTTCACTACAACAAACATAAATACGACTTGTTATATTATCACTTTTGGGTGGTCTTTTACTAGTATGCACATGGATTTCAAAACCTTCTTTTTTTACAAATTCTTTGTAAAAAGTTTCAACACCATCAAGGGAATCAAATTGTATTCCAACATATGGCTTGGATTTCAATTCACAAATACCAAAATCTTCAAGTGGTAACTCTTACTCTGATAGTTTTCGATTGTTCGAGACATCATATTATTCTTCACACTCCATTTGCTATTTAGTAACTATAAGAACCAATATAAACAATGAATACAAATATAAAATATGTAAACACATTACCAATTGTAGCTACAAAACATAAATAAAAACTTGAATAATTCCATATCTAAAGAAATAGTCACTTTGAACCAAGTACTATTCCATAAAAGATTTAGCAGCCAATACCTGTAGCTGCAACAAATAGACCCAATATAAAATCAAAGTTCCCTCCCATTAATGTTTAAACATGTAGCTACAAAGCATATGTTCCTTAACTACACGTGAGATAACAAAGTCTGGAAACTCTAATAGACCCAATAGAAAAACAGAGATTACATCTACACATACACTAGTTATTTTGATACATTATATCTACTATTGCATATAAAAAGAACTAATAGACCCAATTGATTTAGTCAATAGCAAGTTGTTCCGGAAAAAATAGTTGCATATAAAAAGAACTAATAGACTACTATTGCATATAAAAAGAACCACTACACCCACCAAAATTTTTAACATATG
This sequence comes from Quercus glauca, assembly GCA_023736055.1. Classification (NCBI taxonomy): domain Eukaryota; kingdom Viridiplantae; phylum Streptophyta; class Magnoliopsida; order Fagales; family Fagaceae; genus Quercus; species Quercus glauca. The sequence continues at coordinate 21,153,551 of CM043319.1, read as the reverse complement.
TACTACAATATAGTTGAATAAATTAAAATGGTTCTAGTTAAGAAATTTTAACAAGGGAAAAAAAGTGGGAGACTAACTAGAGGGTGAGGGGAATATTGGAAAGTATCTAGCAAAGCGTGGTGATAAGCTAAATGGTGCAATAACATGTGATACTCCTTAGCATCAGAAATCCTAGTTGTGCAACCATCGACTTTTTCTTTTTTCTTTTTACTTTTTTTTTTTTTTTTTTTTTTCAGCCGGCGACATGGCTGTGGAGGTGGAAGAGCAGTGGAGAGAGAGAGAGAGAGAGAGAGAGAGTTGCAATGGAGGAAAAAAAATAGAGAGAGAGACATATACCTTTTTTTTTATGTAGGTTTAGAGATAGGTATGGAATGTAATAAATAAGAGATAATTTTTTTTTTTTTTTTTTGAGAAGAAAATAAGGGATAAGTAATGAGATCCTAATTAGAATATTAGCATTTATGAGTGTCTTTTTTGACTATTAGATCTACTTAAATCCAATGGTTTAGAAAATGTGTAACTTTTTAGAGTTATACTAGGTGTAACTTAAACTCATCTCATATGATATATCCAACAATATATTATTATTATTTTTTTTAATTTATTATTATTATTATTATTCAGCATTTTTCATGAAAATTAGCATGCTTAATCACATTACTTGCGCGCGCGCGCACAAACGTGCATATAGAGAGAGAGAGAGAGAGAGAGAGAGAGAGAGAGAGAGAGAGAGAGAGAGAGAGAGAGAGAGAGAGTTTTGCCTTATAATATATATAGCATGCTCAATCACAATACTTATAATATTGTTGTTTCTACCATAGCTCATAACCAAGAATTATCTTCCTCCTTGAATTGAAGTTTGTCAACACATATCTCTAAGATTATATTTCTTACATCTATCTCAATTGCAAAATTGGACAGCTACAGCTAGTTTTGCCTTCTCCAAATCCAAATTTCTCCTTTCGCAACTCAATGCTGCAATGAGCAACCCATTATCATCTTAAATCAAAATTCTTGTGCCTACTTTGTTCTTTAAAACAATTAGGAATGTCTTATATTCATTTTTTGATATATATATGTATATCTATAAAAATTGAAAAATGACTTTTGGGCATCATTATGTAATTATGATAGATTTAATTATGAGAATAATCTAATTGTCTTCCTCATTAATCTAATAATATGATTCTGCATTTAGGCTGTGTTTGTTTTGGCTTCAAATCACTTCCGGAAATGATTTTTCGGAAATGCGGGTGTTTGGTTGCGCATGAAAATTTGCATTTTCCGAAAAACCATTTCCTTTGACCGTAAAAAGATGGCTTTGACCCGGAAATGATTTTACAATTCTATTTTCCCTTCAAATCGTTTCCGGAAAAGAGCCTCATACGCGCAAAGAGAGAGAGAGAGCGAGAGAGAGAGAAATAGTGAACGAACAAAACCGAGCTCCGATCCACCACCACAGCCCATTGCCGGCACCCACGAGCCTTCGACTTCGCCGGTGCCACGAACCCACAAACCAAAGAACCCACGAGCCTTTGACTTCGCCAGCGGCACGAACCCACGAGCCTTCGACTTCGCCTTCGCGCCACAAACCCATGAACCCACGAACTGATCTTCGACTTCGCTGGCGAACCCAGAGCCCAGACCACCACCGAAGGCCGATCCACCCAGACCGATCACACCCATGACCGATCTCTCCCTTTCCCTCCATTTTTTATCACTCTCTCTTCCTCGCTCTCTCAGTCTGACCGAATGGTGGATTTGATCGAATGGTGTTGTTGTGATTTTTGTTTTTTTAAGTTTATATGTTGAAATTTTCTATTATAAAATTTGTTTGGTAACTGAGAAAATGGATGAGAAAATGTGAGAAAGTAATAGGAAAATAGCATTTTCAGTATGCAACCAAACACATGAAAACATTTTCTAGAAAAATTTTCATAATGCAGCCAAACACTTAAAAAATATTTTCCTTTCCCAAAAATACCATTTCCGAAAAATATTTATTTACCGGAAAATATTTTACAAGAACTAAACACTGCCTTAGCAAAATTTTTACAATATCCATTGTTATCACCAATAATAAATGAGAGATAAGTTTAGAATCAAACAAAATGTTTCTGATTTTTTTTCCCTCTTCTATGGCATTGTTTGCAACCTATTATTGGTCTAATTTTCTATTTTATTTTTCTTAACATCAACATGTACTAATATTTTTTAATAGTAACTTAAGGAAACTTATTTACTCTATAATTAATTACAAATATTTACTTTGTAAACTTTTCATATTTCATATAGTAAATGAGACTCGTCTTGAGGTGCCAAATATTTATGATGTGTACAAATCATTACTTGCCATATAGTGTTGCAAATTTGAATCACTCTTAAAGATTACATTTGTCATTGTTATATGCATCAACGAAGGGATATGTGTCATCGTTTTGTGCATCCATTAGTTGTGGGATCCAACTTTTATAATATATATTATAAGCATAAAACTTAGATATAGTATTTAAGTGTTATTCCTTAAATTCCCCTCTTAAAATTCAGCCATGTGGCTGTACTTAAATAAAAATACACTTCCATCCCATGAGAAAAAGCCACACGACTGAATCTTAAGAGAATTACCTAAAGGAGAACAGTTCATTTTTATACCAAGGGACCTCTCACACAACTAGACTCTTAATCTGTGATGGAGATAACGGAGGGGCACAAAAATTTCTGTTTAACAATTTTCATGCATAACAATTTTTTTTTGGTTCCAGTTATGTTTAAAGGTTGTTTTTCTCAACCAAAAAAAAAAAAAAAAGTTTGGAAGTTCTTGGTGTGGAGCTTTCATGTATCCTGCTTCTTAAAGGTTAAGTATGTTTTTTCCCCTCGCTTTATCTTTCAATTTCATGAATGTAATCCATTTGAAATTGTCTATTGAGCTACCTTTTGTAAAAATTTTGGGTAACCTTATAGTATATTTAGAGGCATTTTTATTCTTACTAGGGAATTTCTAGACAATTGATTTGATATATATATATATATATATATATATTTTAATGCAATAGTTGGTTTTGCCTAATATTTGTTTTAGGTTTGATAAAGCATCGTTTTCTCAAAAAAAAAAAAAAAAAAAGTTTGATAAAGCATCCTACTATGGATTTCACAAAGGTTGAATTGCCTAAAAAAAAAAAAAAAAACAAACAAACACACAAAAGAAAAAAAGAGAGTTAGATTTCTAATAAACATATAAAAATTATAAGAGAAGAATAATTATTGATAATGAGGAAGAGAAAAATTTGATTAGAACAATAAGTACTGTTTCTATTTTAAAAAAAAAATAGAAAGAATAAATCATAGAAAGAAGAAGAATTCATGTGCAAGAATATATAAGAATACACTAAAAACGGTATATAAAAGTTTTGAAATTTTTGATAGGGAGTGAAGAAGAATATGACCATATGATGTGCAGAGCAACAAAAAGAAAACATCATCTTTATATTTCTCCTTAACCGTCTTTATATTAAAATATAACTATGTTATTTAACTTTTGTTTGGATAACTTTCAATAATTTATTCTCCATTTTTTATTCATTTTTAAATTAAAATAAAAGAAAGCCTTCGAAGATGCTATAGTTTTTGTCAGGCCTTCAACAAAATGTTGACCACGATTAGAAAATCGAACTTAATAATAATTGCATTGTAAGGAAAGAAAGAATAAGATTGGCTTTTTAAATAAAATAAAGGGTAAGGTAGAGATTTTATTTATTTATCTTTTGATAACAGAGATTTTATTTATTTAATTTTGAAAAGAGGATTTCATTTTGGATAATTTAGGACGGAAACAGTAAGTGTGTGTGCATATATATATATATATATAATTGAAACTTTTTTTTTCTTCTAAATTATTGAATTTTTGATTGTATTTTTATATTCAAAATTTTGGGCTTCCATACTTATTGTCAGTTTTTTTTTTTTTTTTTTTTGGACTTAGAAAACCAAAAACAGTTATAATGTGATAAATTATAAACAAAATAATACAAATACAAATAGGGTACTCTGGATAAAGGTTTTAATGTACAGTAGTGCACACATATATATTAGTACCTTACATACTGAGCATAATTTTTTTTTTTTTTTTTTTGAGAAAAACAAATCAAAATATCAATATTTACTGAGCATAAAATCTAATGACAAAAACAATTGATTTCTCCTCCTAAACGTATTTTGGTAGTCCAAGTAAAAAAAAAAAAAAATGAACATAGAAATATGTACCAAGCATAAAATGAAACATTGTATCGTGTCAAATTTTGCTCTCAACTGTTCATTTACTTTGGTAATCCAAGTAATAACTAATGATAACAACAAAAATGGAAAAAGGAAGGAGTTAAATACAATTCTAGACAGGCATTTACAATTATTATAAGCAGATCTAGAATTAAAAGGTTTTAGGATGTTTTTGTTTATAACGATTGTAGGATGTTTATAATCTCAAAAACAATGATTTAATCTGTCTTTATACGTTTTTGGTAGATGTATATATATAATATGATATATTATTATTATTATTATTATTATTATTATCATTATTATTATTATTATTATTTCTTCTCTATAATCTCTATATATTAAGAGCATTCAGAAAGTTAGTTATTGTCTTTATAACTTCCAAAAATACCCCTAATTTAATTAACTTATCCGTATTCCTAAAACATAAAAATGAGGTTAAAACTGTAAATTGACAAAAAATTAAAAACAAAAAACCTACCAATGTTTACAAAACTAAACCATGTTCTATAAAACTTCCCACTACCTCATCTACACAACCAAAACTACCCCATGTTCCTATAAAAAAAACTACCCCAAGTTCCTATTAAAAAAAAAAAAACTTTCTAAAAAAAAGAGCCTTATTACATGCACGAATCGCGTGTGATGAGGCTAGTCTATATAGCTTCTTAAAATGTCAAAAATACATCTAATCTAATTATATAATCCGTATTCTTAAAAAATAAAAAATAGGGTTAAAATTGTAATTCAACAAAATTAAAAAAAAAAAAAAAAAAACTACAAGAGAAACTTTTTTTTCCCTAAAAATTAGCGCACTTTCTATTTTTTTCCTAAAAACTAGCACACACTAAATTTAGTAGTTTACTCCATTTCAAATTCTAAATTTTAGTTTCTTTAAAATCTATTCCTGTATAACCTCACTAATAGTAGATAAATTCAAATTGAAAAATTACGTTAAACTCAAAATAAAAAGAGAGTCTCATCTCACGTGCTAAGCGTGTGTAATGAGGCTAGTAATATATTAAGAGGATTCAGAAAGTTAGTTATAAGTTCAAAAAATGTCAAAAATACCCTAATCTAATTAGATAATCTTTATTCTTGAAAAATAAAACATAGGGTTAAAATTGTAATTAACAAAATTTTAAAAAAACTACGAGATAAACTTTTTTCCTAAAAATTAGCACACTCTCTATCTAAACTTATCTCACCTAGCACACACTAAATCTAGCAGTTTACTTCATTCCAAATTCTAAATTTTAGTTTTATAAATATCCCTTTTTGTGTAACTTTATTAACAATAGATAAATTCAAATTGAAAAATTATATTAAACTCAAAATAAAAAAGAATCTCATAGCGCGTGTGACAAGAATAATATTTATTATATAAATGGAAGTAATAAGAATAAAATGACTCATAAAAAAGTTTCAACTTGTTCGATAAGAAAATAAACCAAAATTGAAGTCAAAATATAACATGTGATTAGCTTGAGTTGGGCTTTGGGTCAGGCACTTGTTATTACTATTAAATATTAGTTAGATTACTTTATTTTTAATTTAAACTTCTGAATTGTTTACTAAAAAAAAAAAAAAGCAACAACAAAATATGCATAATCTGGGGCGAACTCAACGTAAAGTGGTTAGATGATGCAATAATTCTTGATTTTGCTAGAACGAAAACGCTATCACGTCGAAATATATTGAAACATATCATCAAAAAATAACTACCCAATTGATAAATGGAAGACATGTTTTAATGTCTAATTATTTGGTTTTTCTATTTTCTATTTTCATGTCTTTGCCAGATCGAAAACGCTATCACGTCGAAATTCACTAAAACATGTCATCAAAAAATAACTACCCAATTAAAAAATGGAAAACACGTTTTAATGTCTAATTATTCGGTTTTTCTATTTTCTATTTTCTATTTTCATGTCTTTGCCAGATCCAAAACGCTATCACGTCGAAATTTCACTGAAACATATCATCAAAAAATTACTACCCAATTAATAAATGGAAGACACGTTTTAATGTCTAATTATTTTTAGACACGTGTCATCATTTTTCATGCAAAATATTTTTTCAAGTACAACAGAGATTTTTTATTTTACTCAGAAAGGAAGAATGATTTTCAGAGTTAATAAATGGAAGACACGTTTTAATGTCTAATTATTTGGTTTTTCTATTTTATACTTTCTATTTTCATGTCTTTGCCAGATCGAAAATGCTATCACGTCGAAATTCACTGAAACATATCATCAAAAAATAACTACCCAATTAATAAATGGAAGACACGTTTTAATGTCTAATTATTTGGTTTTTCTATTTTCAATTTTCACTAGTATTACTTCCTCAAAAAAAAAAAAAAAAAAAAAAAAATTCACTAGTATTATACCCGTGCGATGCACGGTTTAATCAAAACTCATATATAAACTATGAAATAGATAATAAAAACAAATTATTATTTTACTTTTAAGTTATATAATGAATGCATATTGTGTAAGACTAATGTATTATAAAAGACATATATATATATATATATATATATATATAAAATAATTGAATGGAAGATGGTATATAGCTTGTAACTAATATGAAAGGAGGTACCTAAAATTTAAGGCTCAAGTAATATTTAAATGGAAAAACCTTAAATTTAGTAATTAAAAACTATCCAAAAAATGATTGAAAGCATATTTAAGTGGAAACATTAATTCAATAATTAAGAACAATTTAAATTAATAAACATTTAAGAATTTGAAGTAGAGAGACTTACATGAAAATTTAATTTTTGTCCTTGAAAGCATGGGAGAAGACACCAAAACTTGAGTGATTTTCACCCTACCAAAAAATTATAATAAACAAAGAGGATGTGTGTGTGTGTGTGTGTGTGTAGATATAAGCTTCTAGTTTTTTTTTTTTTTTTTTGGTTGAGAAAAACTAAGAGTTAAGACATTGGTAATAAGTTTTCATCCACAATTGAAAATATAGCATTGAGATATGATGAGAATTGAGAAGTTAAACCTTTCAATAGTAGGTCATTTTTGGCCTGTGAACAATAATCTCTATTATTTGATCTCAACCTCTTTGTGTAATTATTAACAAAACAAAATAAGTAGCAACAAAAAAAAAAAAAAAAAAAAAAAACCTACTTAGTATGATATTTGCTATCTAGTTCACCTAAATAAGTTTTTTCAAAGGGATAATGAAGCTTTAACTACGAAGAGATACAATATGCTAAGCAATAGAGAATAAAACTTAAACTACGAAGAGAATAGTAGACCGTTAAAACAAATGCAGTAGCTTCCTAGTTAATAATATGGGCAGTACAATCTATTATATCTTTTAATTAAGCTCTAAAACAATCCAAGTGTTGTGAATACTGTGCAAGAATGTGTGCTGAAAACTCCAATCTATCAAACTTGTTACAACCATCTTTGCATCTTCACTGATGTGCCCCATCTGTGATATGTTTTCTAGGACCTCACAGTGCATATATAAAAAAGTTGAAAATAACAATTAAAATTTGTGTCTATCTAAAACATTGTCAAAGCATTAAGGTAAACTTTTAGAATTGATTTAATAGCTGGAATTAATTTTTTTTTCCCTGTAATGAGCACCACATAAAGAAAATAAATCTAAAGCTTCTAACCACAAAATTAAACTTTAATTTTATGCATGCTTGCATGGGATCCATATAAAGAGTATAAAAGAAGTGACCAAGGGAAAAAAATCAACAATATATGCACAAACTTCAAAAGATTAGGCAGAGTACAAAAGGCTTTGAAAATACTGCAACAAAATACATATAATAGATGATTGAAGCTAAGCAAGTTCATGTGCCACCTAATTGTTTTCTAAGATTGAAACCATGGCAAGCCATGAAAGATGTTTTGTATCATGTGTCCAAGAGGCCCAATTGATTCGTTGGTTTGACCGCTTGAAAAAGCAATGTGCTCCTTGCTCTTGGGCGAAATAGATTTCTACTTCTAGTGCAAAAGCCTCCGTTCGTTTTCTAAATAGAAATAGATAACTTGGTTTTCTAGTTTCAGAATAATTCTAGCAATAGAAGAGTTCTAAATATATTTGGAGATATTTATGATTTTAACATTTCAGATTGAATTGTTCTTTATGATCTAATCTAAAGTTGTTGATAAACTTGGAGACGGAAAGGAGAGTAAAAATTATTGATAATTCATAAAAATTAAAATTTTTATCAACTTAGAAATTATAGAAGAAAAAGATAAGGACAAAAAAATATATATCTATTTTTTTATTTTAGGGTTTGTTGATAACATTTTAGATAAACATAACTGTTATAGTTGTAAATCAAATGCTACTTTCTTTCATTACTTGATTTGTCATATTTATCCAAAAAATATGTATATATCTATTCTTAAAATCTAAAAATTTAAGAAAATTTCTGCAATTTGGTGCTGTCACTTGGCGCAACCACAACGTCTAAACCCAACTTTTATTATATATATATGATATAATATGATATGATATGATATAATATGATATAATATGATATGATATGATGTCTTTGCCAGGTCAAAAACGCTATCACATCAAAATTCATTGAAACATGTTATCAAAAAATAACTACCCAATTAATAAATGAAAGACATGTATTAATGTCTAATTATTTTTAGACACGCGTCATCATTTTTCATGCAAAATACTTTTTCGAGTACAACATAGATTTTTGATTTTACTCAGATAGGAAGAATGATTTTCACAGAGAGAGAGAGAGAGAGAGAGAGAGTCAGCCATGGTAGCACCAAATTGCCATAGAAATATGTACCAAGCATAAAATGAAACATTGTATCTTGTCAAATTTTGCTCTCAACTGTTCATTTACTTTGGTAATCCAAGTAATAACTAATGATAACAACAAAAATGGAAAAAGGAAGGAGTTTTTTTTGAGAAGGAATATAATTTTTACAACACACACACACAGGGAATGGGGACAAAGGCATAATATCACACAACTTACCCCTTAAAAACAATTCTAGACAGGCATTTACAATTATTATAAGCAGATCTAAAATTAAAAGATTTTAGGATGTTTTTGTTTATAACAATTGTAGGATGTTTATAATCTCAAAAACAATGGTTTAATCTGTCTTTATACGTTTTTGGTAGATGTATATATATAATATGATATATATGATATATTATTATTGTTATTATTATTATTATCTCTTCTCTATAATCTTTTTTTTTTTTTAGAAGACCTCTTCTCTATAATCTCTATATATTAAAAGAATTCAGAAAGTTAGTTATTGTCTTTTTAAATTCTAAAAATACCCCTAATTTAATTAACTTATCCGTATTCTTAAAACATAAAAATGAGGTTAAAACTGTAAATTGACAAAAATTAAAAACAAAAAACCTACCAATGTTTACAAAACTAAACCATGTTCTATAAAACTTCCCACTACCTCATCTACACAACCGAAACTACCCAATGTTCCTATAAAAAAAAAACTACCCAAGTTCCAATTAAAAAAAAAAAAAAAAACTTTCTAAAAAAAAAGAGCCTTATAACATGCACGAATCTTGTGTGATGAGGCTAGTCTGTATATATTAAGAGAATTCAGAAAGTTAATTATGACTTCTTAAAATGTCAAAAATACCTCTAATCTAATTAGATAATCCTTATTCTTAAAAAATAAAAAATAGGGTTAAAATTGTAATTCAACAAAATTTAAAATAAAAAAACTACAAGAGAAACTTTTTTTTTTCCTAAAAATTAGCGCACTTTCTATTTTTTTTTTCTCTAAAAACTAGCACACACTAAATTTAGTAGTTTACTTCATTTCAAATTCTAAATTTTAGTTTCTTTAAAATCTATTCCAATATAACCTCACTAACAGTAGACAAATTCAAATTGAAAAATTACGTTGAACTCAAAATAAAAAAAAAGAGTATCATCACACGTGCGGAGCGTGTGTAATGAGGCTAGTAATAATATATTAAGAGGATTCAGAAAGTTAGTTGTGAGTTCAAAAAATGTCAAAAGTACCCTAATCTAATTAGATAATCTTTATTCTTGAAAAATAAAACATAGGGTTAAAATTGTAATTAACAAAATTTTAAAAAACTACGAGATAAACTTTTTTCCTAAAAATTAGCATACTCTCTATCTAAACTTATCTCACCTAGCATATACTAAATCTAGCAGTTTATTTCATTCCAAATCATAAATTTTAGTTTTATAAATATCCATTTCTGTGTAACCTAATTAACAATAGATAAATTCAAATTGAAAAATTATATTAAACTCAAAATAAAAAAGGGTCTCATAGCGCGTGTGACAAGAATAATATTTATTATATAAATGGAAATAATAAGAATAAAATAACTCGTAAATAAGTTTCAACTTGTTCGATAAGAAAATAAATCAAAATTGAAATGAAAATATAACATGTGATTAGCTTGAGTTGGGCTTTGGGTCAGGCACTTGTTATTATTATTATTAAATATTAGTTAGATTACTTTCTTTTTTATTTAAACTTCTGAATTGTTTACTCAAAAAAAAAAAAAAAAAAAAAAAAAGCAACAACAAAATATGCATAATCTGGGGCGAACTCAACATAAAGTGGTTAGATTATGCAATAATTCTTGACTTTGCCAGATCGAAAACGCTATCACGTCGAAATTTATTGAAACATATTATCAAAAAATAACTACCCCATTAATAAATGAAAGACACGTTTTAATGTCTAATTATTTGGTTTTTCTATTTTCTATTTTCATGTCTTTGCCGGATCAAAAGCGCTATCTCGTTAAAATTCATTGAAACATGTCATCAAAAAATGGAAGACATGTTTTAATGTCTAATTATTTGGTTTTTCTATTTTCTATTTTCATGTCTTTGCCAGATCAAAAACTCTATCACGTCAAAATTCAATGAAACATATCATCAAAAAATAACTACCCAATTAATAAATGGAAGACACGTATTAATGTCTAATTAGTTGATTTTTCTATTTTCTATTTTCATGTCTTTGCCAGGTCAAAAACGCTACCGCATCAAAATTCATTGGAACATGTTATCAAAAAATAACTACCGAATTAATAAATGAAAAACACGTATTAATGTCTAATTATTTTTGGTCACGCGTCGTCATTTTTCATGCAAAATAATTTTTCGAGTACAACAGAGATTTTTGATTTTACTCAGATAGGAAGAATGATTTTCAGAGAGAGAGAGAGAGAGAGAGAGAGAGAGAGAGTGAGCCATGGCAGCTCGCAAGAGAAACCCAAATCCCAAGATCCCACAGCCACCGCTACTTCTACTTCAAATAACCCTCCAACTGCGCCACTGAATTCCAATCCTATTCACGCTTCATTCTCAAGGATTGTCGGATTCTTTGTCATCATCAAGATCATCATGCATATTCGTCGCTTCCAGATACGTTTTCTCTCTTTTGCTAATATTTATTCGTTGCTTTTTGTTTTTTTGGTGGATCTTATTGAATTTATCATCTGTCTCTGGTATTTTGGTTTTAAAGTTTGGATTTTGTCGGATGGGTACGTGTCAAATTTGGTTTTTGATTGAATTTTATTAACTGGGCATGTGTTAAATTTGCTTTTTCATTTTTATTTTACATATTATTATTCTAGTTACCTGGGTTAAATTGTGTTTCTGTTGGATTTTCTATTTTCATGGCAATTGCGATTGGAATCCCCCATTCGTTTTATGTTATATCTTAATTTGTATGAATGGTTTATGTTTCAACTGTTAAATTTCGTGACAAATAAATATTTCAATTTAGTTCAATGGTTTATGTATCCGTAATTTGCATCTGGTTGTTCAAGTTTTGTTATTCTAATTTTAACATTTTAAAATTGTTTGTTTATAATTTGTTTTAATTTGTCTATTAAAGTTCTTAAACTTAATAATTGCACGTAGGCAGTAGGATAGTTGTAGGACAGAGAGTGCGAAAGGCTGTTGTCCTATAACAATTCATTTTGACCCTTTCCCCTCTCTAAAACTGATGGTAATTTTTTTTTTTTATTAATGTGAACCTCAGAAAGTTCTAACAACAGCCCTGCATTATTGCTACATTTAGGAAAGTTATTAACTTCCTAAAACTTATTATAAAATCAAACTACTTAATATAATCAGAAAGTTCTAACAACAGCCCTGCATTATTGCTACATTTAGGAAAGTTATTAACTTCCTGAAACTTATTATAAAATCAAACTACTTAATATAATCAGAAAGTTCTAACAGCCCTGCATTATTGCTACATTTAGGAAAGTTATTAACTTCCTAAAACTTATTATAAAATCAAACTACTTAATATAATCATACTTTAATCTTAGTGATATATGCTATAGGATACCTCTGCCTCTTCCAAATCATGGCCAACTCCTTTTTTAATAGCCCTTGGACTGGCCTAGCGGCCTGCATCCTTCTCATGGCTGTATCTGGCACCTCAAGCCTTTTCTCCACATATGCAAACGATTTGAAGAAGTATTCACATTTCAATCAAAATACCATCCTAATTATCTCTTGGCTAAAAGATATTGGTGAGAATGCGGGGATCTTGGCTGCTTACGTGGCCGAGATATATTCACCAAGAAAATTGATTTTGTTTGGATCCATAGGACGATTAGCTTCTTTGATGGTGCTTTATGCAACATTGAAGGGACTTTTTCCAAGCATAATGTGGATACAAGCAATGGCAGTTTTGTTCTCAGCTGCAGCTGAAACAACTATCAAGGCTGCCTCAAGGACTTCAAGCCTGAGGCCCTTTCGAAAGATGGCACCTATGACGGTTTTTATCCTAAATGGATATGCAGACATGAGTGGTACGCTTCTGACAGTCATCTTCACTTCAAACACCGACATATCATCCTCGTCCTCATCAATCAAATTTCTCATTTTCCTGTCCTTATTCCCGTTTATTATCACTCTAATATCATTGCCTGCCTTGTGCACTGAAACTCTGACTGTGAGTGGAAACAAACTATGGGGATTTGTCATTTTGTCTGGCTCAACAGGCCTCACCTTATTGTTTGGGTCCCAATTCCATTCAAATGTTGCCGTGAAAAGCACTGCCTCTGCTGCCATTGTTTTATTGATGGTACCTTTCTTCCTTTCCATCTTGATTCGTAAAAAAGATCAGCCCATTGTTTCTCAATCCGATCCATCAAAATTTCAAAAATCCGTATTCAAAGCATGCTTCTCGGTTGAGTTCACAGCAGTGGCATTGGCAACTTGCCTTGGCCTGGGGGTGACATCTTCTTCACTTGTTGTTGTGGGTCAGGTGTATGAGTCCCTTTCCTTAAAATCAAACAGTGTGCCTTACATTGTTGCAACAGCCTGCGTGGCTACGTATTGTGGAAGGCTCTTCTGCTGGTGCGTCTCTGATGTTGTTGTTCACCGCTTCAAGTTGGCACGGGGTCTTCATCCAATTCCCTTCCTCCTTATGTCATTCTCTTCCCACATGTTAATTGCGTTTCCCTTATTAAACAGTATTTCAGTTTTTTTTTCTTTTTCCTTAATTGGATTCGCCCATGGAGGCCAACTCCAGTTGGCCTCTATGGTGCTTAAAGATATTTTTAAAAACCATTTTTACATTCTAATTTATATATTAAAAACTGGTATCCCTATAATTACATATTTTTTAAAATTTTATATAATTTCTTATTTTTATGAATTAGAATCTAGAAAAATTGATCCTCCTATCGAACACTTTCTACATTTTTCAAACAACACCTGTGTGGGTAAAAAATGTTTCCAATTTTCTTTTTTGATTCTCTCTTTAATTTCTGTTGTGTCGTGTGTAATTTGGGGAATATTCTCTCAAATGGAGAAAAAAATTGGTGAAGAGAAAAGTATTGGTGAACAACCCTCAAGTCCAGAAAAATTGTCTCATTCTCACAAGTTGACCAATAGGCCAGCTGCTTGGGATTCTAAGAGGGATATGCTTGTTAAGAGTGGAGCCTTTGCTATCGAGCAGTCATCGGAGGCAATGTCAGCAACTGCAAGTCCTAGTAAATTGCCAGATGAACTTCCACAAAATACACTGCTTCTTTGTGCAGAGCAAGTAAGGTTTCATCATAATGAGATCTTCTTTTTGTTTATTCAATGACTAAAGTGTAAATTGCATAGTTGGGGTTTATTTTACTATAAGTTTGTAGTTTGTCAAAAACTGTTTATTGCATGAGCAGTATAATCTTTTATTGACATATATTTCTTGTTTCATTTCTATTATAGCTTTCTGGAAGCTATGATTTAGAGTTTGGGGGCTTTGGATCTGCCCCAAAGTTTCCTAGACCAGTTGAAAATCAGCTGATGCTTTATTGGTCCAAAAAAATGGAGCACACTGGAAAGTTTCAAGAAGCAAATGAGGCTTTGAAAAAGGTGCTCTTTAGCTTGCAATGCTTGGCAAGGGGGGGCATCCATGAGCACGTTGGATGTGGCTTTCATAGATATAGTGTGGACAAGTTCTGGCATGGTCAGTTTTTCTTAAAAAATAGCTATTTCTTAACTCTAATTGAAATGGAAACCCCTTTAAAATATTATTTTGTCCATTTATTTCTTTCTCAATCTTAGGTGATGGCTCATTTTCTTGTTGGGTATTTTGTTTTTTGCCTTAAATCAACCCCCTTCCCTCTCCCCCCTTTCTGGGTTGTTGTGATGGATTTGTTGAAGCAGTATTGTCTACTTGCAGTTCCCCACTTTGAGAAAATGCTGTATGATCAAGGCCAGATTGCAAGTTTGTATCTAAATTCATTTTCCATCACCACAGATGTATTCTATTCATGTGTGTCTTGGGATATTTTTGATTATTTGAGGAGAGAGGTGATTGGACGAGAAGGTGAGATATTCTCAGCAGAGGATGCTGACAGTGCTGAGTATGAAGGCGCTTCAAGAAAAAAGGAGGGAGCCTTCTATGTGTGGACCAGCAAAGAGGTTTGTTTCTCATCACCATCTTCTAAACATGTGCATGTTTTGTCTTTATCTTGATTTCTGATATATAAATTTTGTGCATGATCTATGCTCCGGCACAATGTCTCATTGCATGTGAATGTTGACTCCTGTCTAATTTATTTTCTTGTTTGTCCCCCATTGTTTTGCTTAATGGCTGAAATTGAAATAACTACCCTTCAAAATGTGGCATTTGGTGCACTCTTCACCATTGCTGCTTGCGTTCTTCATTGATTACTCATTGGTTATATATATATATATATATATATATATATATATATGTATGTATGTATATATATATTTCTCTAGAACAACAGGAAAGTTTGGAGAAGTAAATGAACATAGTAAACTTGTATCTTCAGTATTTTCAGTTGCTGATTTATTCACTCTCCGCAGATTCTAATGTTCAGCATAGATGCAATGTAGATGAACTTTCAAATCAAGATAATGGTTTCCTAGAATAATTTTCCATTGATGCTAATTTAGACATGAGTGTTTATTTTTTAAAAATTTTCCTAATTTTGTCTGCAAATTTTGTCAATCTCAAGGTGATACATCTTCTGTGAAACTCGGAACCTTTTTTTTCCCACTCTTTTTTAGTGAGATTAGTGGTTATTTTATTCTGATTCTATTTTCTTATCTGGTTTCTCTCTTTTTAGGTTGATGACATACTTGGACAGCATGCAACGATTTTTAAGAACCATTTCTATATAAAGCCTATGGCTAACTGTGCCCTTTCTAGAATGAGTGGCCCTCACCATGAATTCAAGGGTAAAAATGTGCTCTTTGGGAGACATAACCCTGCTGAAATGGCATCAAAACTTGGCATGCCTCTTGAACAGTATCTTGATATTCTGGGCGAGTGTAGGCAAAAGGTCTTTGAACTAAGATCAAGTCGACCCAGGCCGCATTTGGATGATATGGTATACATCCACCACTTTTATAAGCTTGTCTTTTATTTATAATGCACAATATAACTGAATAGGTGTTTGGTAGGTGATTGTATCGTGGAATGGATTGTCAATATCTTCCTTTTCAAGGGCTTCTATAATTCTGAAGGGGGAAAATGAGGGGACCAAGTTCAACTTTCCTGTTGTCAGCTGTGACGCAAGATTTTTTCTGATTTGGTTTAATTGTGCTGGAAGCTGTCTTAAAAAAAATTCCACATATTTTCCTGTGACTTCCCCCTACGCGTTATCTTCCTCCTCTCCTAATGGGTGGTGCTGTCACTGTTGCTACCATTGCTGCTGCTTCAGCCACTCCCTCCACTGTTAGCCACTGGCGATTTACAAACTGTTGTCAATGCCACTGCATCAGAAGCACAAAACATCTCTATGTCCTTCGCCAATCACCACAGATATCCGCCGATGGCTAATCTTGAAGGACCTTTATGTACCTTTGTTCTTAAGATTTGTTTCCAATGGATCTTTAAATAACATAAAGAGGTTTAAATATTTTTCAATAGTGTTCAAATATTTGAATGATTTTAAGTATTATATTCAGATTTGTTTTCTTTTGCAAAATGTTGAAGATGGATTTTTTTTTCCTGGCCCAACCAATCCTTGTGGGGATCAATGGTTGCCTTTTAACAAGAAAGATTGTATTCATTGAATCCTTTTGTTGGTTTCTTGCACTGAACCAATGAAACTTTATCCCTATCGCCATCCTGTGAACAGAACTACACTGCTCAACCATGTAAAATCTCTGTGTTGATTACTCTTCTCTCCTTATTTTAATCTTCCATAATCACCTTATTGCACAATAGTGAAGTTGTCCGACCATGAAATTCAATTATTTGCACTGAATTAAACTATCATTATTAAATAAAAAAAAATTCTCAAGCTTGTAGTGTTCATTTTATATTTCACCAACTACAATATATCATGTATTTGATTTTTTGTTTCTTTATTTTGAACACCCACAGAGAAATTTTATACATTCAATAGTTGTGAGCTGTGACTTGCCAATTGGAAGCTCTTGATATCCATTCGATAGAGTAGAGCTTATTATAGTATAATCTAGTCATTGGGCTGGGTAACAAATAAATGAGAATATGATTCCAAATAATGAAGCATATGAATTTTTGCTTTCTCTTGACCTGACCTTCTTTCATTATTAAATTTCATTAGTGCTATGTTGCTTGTCCTAATTAATGATACTTCTTTGCAAACGAGGCCATATGTATGTATGAATTCATTGTGAAATCTCCAGGTTCTCAGCTTGCTCATTGATTTTTATCCAAACACCATAGACTTTCATTGTAAAATTTGGCTCCATACTCGTATATTCATATGTATTCCATGAGGTGCACCAAAATGAAAATTTCTTAGTCCTTCGTTACCCTTTGATCTACCCTCAGCATCCACATGAAGCTCTAGGAGATCTTGAAATCCATCATTGATAGACTATTCTATATTACCAGTAAGCATTGCAGAGGTGAAACTAACACTTTAAGATTGATAATGTAGGGATTACGATCTTCTATGGTTCGTTTGGATTGAGGGGGAGGGAGGGAGAGTTGAGTAGAGTAGAGTGGCATTGGCCCAAAATTAGCCTATTTTTAGCTAACTTTACTCTACTCCCCCTCCCTCTCCCCTCAATCCAAACTGACCATTACAACATACATATCATATACAAACTTTGAGATTGTCTCTCACTCACTCGCTTCTTTCTTTTTCATACAAGCTTACAAAACTCTTCTTTTTTTTTCTTTTTTTTTTTTTTCAATATTCAAGTATTAATTTCTCTCTCTCTCTCTCTCTCTCTCTCTCTCTCTCTCTCGACTATCGTTTTCTTTGAAAGAAGCCCTCATGAAGTGCATGTGAAGCTTGCTGGGAGATCCAGGACTTAATGATCCAAATGGGTTTGCTTGGTTTTTTCTGATTCAGGTGATAGGGGTGTTTCCCTTCTTGGTTTTTTTGCTTCTTCTACTTCCTTTTTTTTCTTTTTGTTTTCTTATTGTGTTGTTACATTAAGTTACTTTTCTTTTTTGGTTTCTCTCATGGCCTTATCTAATTCTCTCTGTTTTGTCAAAATCAATAATCTTTTTCAAGGTTTTTGAAGTAAAGGGGCTTGAGATTTTGATTGCTGCTGGGATTTCAAAAGATGGGTTGCTTTTAGTTTGTTCTGGTTCTGGGGTTTTTGCATGTTAAAGTTCAGAGGGTGGTGGTTTTTGTTGAGGTTGGGGTTTTTGGTTGTAATCTCATGCATTGGAGTTCAGGTGGTAGCTAATGCTGCTTCTTTGGAATGGCATTTGAGTTTCGTGCTTTGAAGCTTGAATCTTTTTGAGCTTTGATTTCATGGGTTAAAAGGGGTTGCCCTGCTTACTTTATATTATAGGTGGGTTTTATGCCTTTGAGTAGCTTTGTTGTACTTGAGGGTGTTATTATTGGAAATGGAGTTTTGCTAATGGGTGGTTTTGTTATTGATGGAGGATCTTTAATTGCTTGAATTTTGGCATTGTTTTGGGCTTTGCTATGCCTTCATTGAGACATCATTGGTGGGTGTTAAGGAAATAATGCCATAATTGCCAAGAGTTTGTAACATTTATACAATAAGAAATGCTATATACATTAATTTCTTTCCTAAATTTTAAAGATATTCTGCTATTGGAGGCTTTAGTGTTCTGATCATGACCAGAGCTGATGCAGAGGGGGAAGAAGCCAGCATTCATGGGTACTCCAGTGGGTTAAATAGAGTTAAAAGGCGCAAATTTCGAGGTTCAAGAAGAACTCAAGCTGCTAAAGCTTCAAGAGATGTTGGAGCTCAGAATGAATTGTCTGTGGCATCTAACACATTAACTCAGGGTTCAGCCCGTGCTAAGTATTTGATGGAGGAGGGAGAAGAAGAGTATGGCAACACAAATGTCACTAGGGCTCCAAGAAATGGGTGTGGGATTCCTTGGAATTGGTCAAGAATTCATCACAGAGGTAAAACTATTCTTGACATGGCTGGAAGAAGTTTGTCTTGTGGTTTATCAGACTCAAGGTTAAAGAAAGGTGGTTTAACTGCCCATGGGAGAGAAATGTCTGACATGCCAGTGGCATCTGATTACACAAGCTCATCTACAAGATCTGATGCAGAGGCACTGCCTCTGCTGGTCGAGGCATCTGGATCTCAGGAAACGACTGACAATGCTGGTTGGGTCCATAAATATTCCAGTGAACTTGGAATTTTTGCTGATAATTTATACAAGCATGATGTTGATTCAGACCTTGCTTCTGAAGCTAGATCTGGTGATCAACGCAAGTTGAGAGGCTACCGCAAAAATAGACACCAAAGCCTCACACAAATGTACACGCCAAGAACCTTCAGGAATCTGGTGGGACAAAATTTGGTAGCACAAGCTCTTTTAAATGCTGTCACGAAACGGAAGGTTGGATTGTTGTATGTGTTTTATGGACCTCATGGCACAGGTAAAACTTCCTGTGCCCGCATATTTGCCTGAGCTTTAAATTGTCAGTCTTTGGAACATCCTAAACCCTGTTGCTTTTGCAATTCTTGCATTTCGCTTTGAGAGCATTATGGATTTACTTGACAATATGATTGTTTCCCAGCTGCCATCACATCATAGTGTTTGTCTTTGATGACTGTGATACTTTGTCCTCTGATTGCTGGAGTGCCATATCAAAGGTCATTGATTGAGCTCCCAGACATGTGGTTTTTGTCCTTGTCAGTTCGAGTCTTGATGTTTTGCCTCACATAATCATATCCGGGTGCCAGAAGTTCTTTTTTCCAAAGCTGAAGGATGCAGATATTACTGAGTTTGCTTGGCCAGAGAATCTCTGTCCCTCTGGTTCAGGAACCGGTAAGTTTATCTTCACTTTTGCTATCAGAATTAAAATTTTATATTTTTCATATCCTCTTATGTTTGCTTTACGCCTATCATCTTGAAAATATATGTTTTAATCTTGAACCACATAATGTAAATATGCTTGAGATTTTGCAACTAGATATGAATGGTGACATACCTGCAAAATATTAATTCTGGAGCTGCTTCCTGTGCCAATTGTCCTTTAGGAGAGTTAATTGTCAAAGTTTCACTGTCAAGGTCTCTTTAAGTTAATGTTTTTGATGTATTATTCTATAAAATATGACGATTTTCCCAATTTGTTGGAATAATATTTTGGATGAAGTACTTAGTTTTTTTTTTTTTTTGGGCACCCGGGGGGGGGGGGGGGGGGGGGTGGGAGTGGTTGTGTCTTTACTTGCTTTTCAATGAGCCACCAAAAATGATGAGAATTCTCATCTTTTCTCTTGGGATATTACAAGGCTAAATGATAATAATCGCTATCGGTGTGTAATAATATCTGGAACTTCAGATTCTTTATAATGCCATTCTCATGAAGGTATTAAAAAAATGTTTTGAGGCCCGAAATTTGGCTTTTTGTGGGCATAATAATTTACTTTTTAATGGCGGGATCATGGATTCTTATGGTAAATTTTAAATTTTGATCTTTGTGATTTGAAGGATGATTAATAGAGGTAGAAGTGATACAACAATGGGAATGGAGATATTGTAGCATTACAAGTGTTTGGTAGGATAAGTAATTGAGTACATTTATGATGTATTTATTAGTCTAAGATTAATTTGATTAGGTTTTATATCTATAATAGTCGATGTTTGGGTTTCTATTTTATACTATGTTGCATTTGAACTTATTATTTCTCAGTTGCATATTTTTTAAACTTTATATGTCCATGTTTATTACATTTCTAAGTTGAACATGAGAAGAGTAATGACATGAACAATTTTTTTGACTTGTCGGCCTACAGGAATGTGTAGTGCATGTTAGGTTTATGATTTTACTTATTTAGTGTTTCTGCTGTATCTGATGGTTATTTACATCCTCTATGAATGTTTTCCTGTAGATGTAAACAAGTTGTTCTCATTATTTCAAATTTCAATTACTGTTAGCTCCCTTGGTTGCGTATTATTGTCTTATCATCTGCAAGCGTGGCCTCATTTTCTTGCTTTCTGATGTACCCTAATTCAAAATTTTTTTATTAAATCTTTTTGTTTTATTTATAATGCACGTACTTTATTTCCAACACTTTTTATTAGTAACAGATGTCATTGATAATTATTTTATCCATAGCATACAGGAATGCTTTTCTACCTTTACAACAATTGAAAGTTATAAATCCTTTTTCAGGTTGGGCTTATCTCAGATGAAAAATTGGTAGATCTTCTTGATTTAGCTCTATCTGCGGACACAGTTAACACTGTGAAGAACTTGAGAATAATAATGGAAACTGGTGTAGAGCCATTGGCTTTGATGTCACAGCTTGCTACAGTCATTACTGATTTACTTGCTGGTAGTTATGACTTTACAGAAGACAGGCATAGAAGGAAGTTCTTTCAATGACAACCATGTGAGTAACTGTCACTTGCTATATTAAAAAAAAAAAAAACTAATTCATTTATTTATTCACAAGTTTTGGTGATGTTGATCTTATTATCTCTCTGAAGATATGTGTATTTGAATATCTGTAATTGCTTCATTCCTTGTTCTTTTCTTCATCTCTGGCTTTTTCTGATTACAGCTCAATCTTTGTTCCTATTGGTTGCAGTATCCAAAGAAGATATGGAAAAACTGTGTCAAGCTCTGAAAACTTTATCAGAGGCTGAAAAACAACTGAGGATGTCAAATGACAAATTAACATGGCTAACAGCTGCGTTGCTTCAACTAGCTCCTGATCAGCAGTACATGCTGCCTACTTCTGCGGACACTAGTATTAGTCACAGTCCCTTAGCCCTAAATAATGCGGGTGGAAGAGATTTAGCCAGGAGAGTAAGTGAGCATTCTGAGATGTTCAATAAGGAGAGACGCTTGTCAACAAATGTCAGAATAGAAAATCTTCGTGCTGGAAGTTCTGCTGATTTCCGAGAACATGGCACGCTTGCAAGTGCCATGATTAATGCCCCATTATCTCTCTGTTAGAAAGCTTTTTCATTATTGTCCTGTTTTTTGTCAAGTTCATATCATCATATGTGAAAACTCTTAGTGCATGGAAATTTGAAAAATTTTGGGGATCAATTGGTTTGTGGAGGCATAAAATCAGGGGCCAATATTGGAAACTCAAAAATTGAAGTAACTCATTGCCTTTTTCCGTATATGTGCCAACAACACTAAATTTAATTGAAGTGCCCTAACTTCTCGACGTTCAAGATACTCTGGTTTCAATTTGTTGCCAAAAAATCCATCTGATCCAACCAATGTATTTACATCATTCTTCCTCTATGTTGTTTACGGAATCTGGTTCTTTTGGGGTTATTGTTGATGGCGCTTTTTCAATTCCGTCTCCCTTTTCAAGATGTTAAGAAGCAGACTAACCTTG
Source organism: Quercus glauca (assembly GCA_023736055.1). Lineage (NCBI taxonomy): Eukaryota > Viridiplantae > Streptophyta > Magnoliopsida > Fagales > Fagaceae > Quercus > Quercus glauca. Next base: position 21,130,990 of record CM043319.1, on the reverse strand, counting down.
AAATACTTATGACCAAAAGTGTTTATTTTTTTTAGGCTACAAGTTTGGTAGAAACTTCAGATAAGGGATTCCATGCTCTGGATGTACTCAGAAAACGAATTAGATTGTGTATTAATGTGACTCTTCATATAATTTGCCCTTAAAATGTTCTATTCATTGGAAATCAAACGACTAAAATCTTTTTAGGGGTTTCTATATTTGTCCCCATTGGACTTTCTCTTTGTGTCTATTATGCCCTAACCTTCATTTGTTGCAATACCTGTGTCGCTTTTGCATCCCGTATCCTGTCAATAGATTTTTGTAACATAGTCATGAAGGGGATAGGGTGTTGTGCATGAGAGATTGGCTTTGCTGGTCATCATACAAAAATATGCATTAATCATCTTATTCTCAATTGCTTGGTTTGTTATTGGGTAAAACTATCAATAACTATCTTGGAGTGATGATTGAAAACTCAATTTTCATATAATTGAATAGTTGCATATGGGTCAAATGGCCACTTTGTAAGTTTCTTGAGATCCCCTATTAATAGATGACATAAAACTGTCGACTGAAGGAGCTAATTGACACAGGCAAATTCTAGGGAGGGCATTGCTTCTAAGGAAAATTTGACAAACAGGAGAAAATTTCCAGGGTTTAACTATAAAGACGACTTTCTTTTAAGCAGTGAAATGACAATTACCTCAGCCCCAGCTCATATAGCCAAGGGGTGGCACATGGGAGATGAGATTTAGGATTGCTATTTCACGTATAGACTACTATTGTGGGGTGGGGGGTGGAGAGAAAAAATTACCATTATTGCCTTCTTGTTTGTCTCTGTAGTCCATTGCTATATCCGTGTTTCAAAAACGCAGCTATAGACCTTAAAAACGCAGCTATAAGCTATAGCCGCGTTTACGAACGCAGCTTATTCTACGCAACAATAGCCCCCTGCGAGTCTATAGCCACGTTTTTTTAACCACGGCTATAGGTCTGAGCCAATAGTTACGTTTTTCCACCCGCGGCTATAGACCCGCTTTGGGCTGCGTTTAAAACATGGTTATAGCTTAGACCTATAGCTGCATTTTTAAACGTGGCTATAGGCTCAGTCATATCTGCGTTTTTTGAAATGTAGCTATAGACCATCTTTGGGTTGCGTTTATAAATGCAGCTAAAGCCCCCTATGTTGGGTTTTTCTATAGCCGCGTTTTTAAAAATGCGGCTATAGGTGCTTTTTTTTCCTTTTTCCATTTTCCTGCTAAATACAATTCCTACCCAAATAATTTACACTATGTTCCCAACAAACAAGTTCCTGCCCAAATAATTTACAATTTTGCAAGCCCTCAACAATTGCCAAAACCCAACAAGTTCCCAACCAATTGCCAGCAAACAAAACAAAACAAGTTCATTGCCAAAAGATTTCATTGCCCAAATAATTTACATAAACAAATAATTTCATTGTCAAAACCAAAAAAGTTCCCAAAAAAATATTTTTACATCACAAAATGCATATATCCCGCAAGGATTTTTTACATCACAAAAAATGGTCAGCAAGCATCATGGTTCTTGATCAGCCAGTTTCCAGCAAGCATCATGGTATTTGATTAGTCAATCCAATGCCCGTAGCCTACACTATTGAGAATGAGTCAGCAAAGGAAAAATAAAAGCAGTAGATTGGAGTGCAAAAGAGCCATATTTTGCATCAACTTGAGCCCAACCAAAATCGCACAAATAAGCTTGGAACATTTTTAAGACCATGTGTAATGTTAGGAATGTATACATACTGTGCAAACACTTGAAACCACTTATGCATCGTGGAACTATCAGCTACATTTAGCAAGTGTAAAAGGCATGTATATGTTCACTTGAAAGGTTTTTGGAACAAGGATACTTTGAAATTTTCTAATTTGATTTTATGTCTTATAGAACATCTCATTCCCTACTTCTTGCTTCATATATACTAATGTGGGACCTTCAAATTGGAATAAAACCAACAAAGGCAGGAAAATATCTGATTTCTATTTTTATTTTTTTCCCAATGTAGTTGTATATGTTATAACGAATAGCTGTATTTGTTTTACCTGAGGATTCACACTTTCATTCCCATGGAGAGTCCCCATCAAGCATTGCCACCCTGAATATATTAAAGGCATCATATTAATATCACATAACAATGCATTGCAAAAAATAGTGTTTTGCTAAATAACATTTGTTTGATACCTAAGAAGGGCATAAATCACACATACAAGGGCTAAGTTGGGCAAACATTTCTTTCATGTGCGTCATCACTTTAGCCATTTGCTGTTGGTGCCTTGCTTCTACTTGGGAGAGTTGTTCCTGTACTTGGGCTAGTTGCTCCATAAGGGAAGTCTCCAACTCCGAAATCCTTTGGGTCGTTCTGCAACGACGATGGAGTCGAGGTAAACTGTGAAAGGTGTGTGGCACTTCTTCTAGATGGGGTGATTCCAAATCCCACCCCACGTACACGTCTAGTTTGCTCTAAACCAAACACCTGAGCATACGCATTGTCTTTGGACCGAAGGACTCCACTACCAAGCTCTCGTTGTAGTCGCATGTCCTCTTGAGTCAAAAGTTCTTCCATCCTATCCTGTACGTTTTCCCACAAGAACCAAATAACATATTACACACCATAAACAATACAAAAACACAATACACTAAAATTCGATTCAAATTGTGCTTACCATGTTCTCTTGCACATGGGGGAGTAACAGTAGCCCCATCTTTCCTAGAGTATACTTTTTGATACACATTTACGTGCTCGACCGGAGCCCCGTTAGCTTTCGCCTACATGATGAACAAAATTTCATACAATAAACACAATTGCTCTCATAATTGTCATGTTGTTTATCATTTGCATTGACTAAGGTGTTCAAGAATTCTAAGTTTATATCTACCACCAGCAAGAAAGTAAAAGACTATTTTCAACATTTAGTGTGATTCAGAAGCATAAAAGCAGCTTATGTGATACACGAATATAGTAGCACTTGTAATGCATTTCTTACCATGTCATCAGAAATTTGTGCAAAACTTTTGGGCCCCAACCTTACTATCTCATTCTGTTTACCTCGACTCACCTTGTTCTTGTTACTTAATTTCTGTGACCACATTACCGTCAAAGTATATGAAAACAAAACATCTCTTGACTAAATTACCACTAAGATGAGATAGACGAATAAATTAGCAGTACCTGTGTTTTGTCCAAAAACCAATAGTTAACCATCTTCGTCCACTACACTTTGTCAACCATCAACGGTTTGTTGGCCAATACTTGTTCCTTTGTCATCCCACATTTATAGTGATCCTTCTTCAACTTTGTCATCCGATTTCTCCTCAGGAACCCGAGTTGATGCGTTGCCCATTCCATTTGATCGGGTGGTGCAACAATATCGGGGTCAATTAGATACCATTTTTGAAATGCAAAAGTGGAGTTAGCAAAATACAAGCATGGACCCTACTGAATATGACATTTAATTAGGACAACGGCTGTAAATGACTGTTACTTATACTTTATTTTCATATTACCTTAATCTCAATCCAACAATCCTGTTTAAATTTTTCAGGGACGCTTGGCCACCCAGCAGGTGTAAGCGGGCATAATAAGCCATTCTCGAAAAAAGTTCCCAACCATCAAATGAACGTGCCACTGTCCAGACCAATTGGTTGGCCTTGATCATTTAACAGCAATGGGATTTTGTAGTCACCATTCAATGCCCATATATCAGCTAGCCTTGTAGGACAACGTCTTTTAGGCCTATTTTCCGCTGCTGGGGTTTGTTGATAATCATCTGTATATACAAAACCACCAATATTAGGACTGTATCATCAAATCTCACAAGTAGTGAAACATATCACACCACGAAAAAATTATTCATCTAGTAAATTTGATAATCAAAGGTTTATAATTTCATTTAAACAAAACATCAGTACATTTAGGCCTTTCTCCCACACATTCATATAACCTAAAGGATGAACATGTTAGGCTGCCCCTAGCCCTACCCCCCCCCCCCCCCCCCGGACCCCTCATTCGATATAAATTAGATATCATTGAAATAGTAGAAACTACTGAAGTAGTGACACAATAGGAGATGTAATGTGAACTGTAAAGCCATTGAAAGAAGTACATAAAATTACGAAAGTCAAATTCTTACAATTATATTTTGCTTCAGGTATAAGCTGGTAGGTATTTCATAAAGCACATTAATTTTTGTTGATTGGGATAATAAATGTAAACCTCTACTTTATGGTATACAGAAAAATGTAAACCTTTACATTAATTAAGAGTATGAGGGATTTATATATTCATCCAAGCATAAAGACCAGATTACAAAGGTTGTCTATTTGAAATTATTATTGGCATTTACCAACCATTTTAGATGATTTTTTTTTTTTTTTTTCCTTTTGAGCTTCCCTAAGAGAAAACTATTGAAGGTGTGGTATGCATTTGACCTAATCCATAAGCTGCTAATAACTTCATATGCAACTCGATTTTGTGTACTATGAATAAATTTTTATATATAGCCTCAAACCAGAAATTTAACCCAAAATAGAAAACACCTCAAATTATTATTTCTTTTACATGGTATGTACTAGGTGGATGTTTTTAGCATAACTTATCACAAAATCCAGAAAAAGAAGGCTTGCAATAATTTCACTATCACAAAATCTATTAATTTTGGAGCTAGGAAGAATCCAATTGTGAAAATGCTTATCTGATTTCATTCATTCACCAAATACCATATATATACACTATGATATACATAACTCATAACTTCAACTCACGATTTTAGAGCAATTTTTAGGTGTACAAATATGTGTGCAACAGGGTGTGTATCAATCATTTCTTGGTGGCACATGATTAGCACGTGAGTTGGGAAATGGATTAGGCTTTTACTACTGTCAGTTGAGAAATGATGGATACACACATAAAGAACGACTTGTAGTTTAAGAAGAAGAAAGACAAAAAACGACTTGTAGCTTTAGCTTCTTCTAATAATAGCTTCATGAGTGAATCCTTCCTGCATAATTCAAACAATTTTCAATAAAAACTTCATCGCATCTTAAGCAATAACCTAAGTGAATGATCACTAATCCGAAATTTGTTTAATATCAGTAAAAGTGTGTCCTATTACCTTTAAATAATAAATAAATAAATAAATCAAGGGGATCAAAATGGAGATGATTTATGGTAGACCAAATTCATCCCATGTCCCCGGAATAAAGACCAAAATTTCAAAATTTTATAATTAAAGAAATATATATATATATATATATATATATATATATATTTAATTCATTTGAAAGGGATTGATCGATGAGCGCCACGACATGGGCAGTCCTAGCATCTCCAGGTGAAAAATGGATTTATATGCATTTCTTGGCTACCTTTCAAGCTATTCCGTTTAGACACTTGTTCCTTTATGCTTTATGGGATCGTTGAGGTTTTCTTCTCTTTACGCACGTGGAACAATAATGGTATACAGAAAAATGTAAACCTCTACATTAATTAAGTCAAAATTTTATGGTATACAGAAAAATGTAAACCTCTACTTTTTTTTTTTTTTTTTATTCTAAAAACTCCCTACAAGCTTCCATCTTAAAAAGATAAAAATATTAATATTCTCCCTAAGGAATATCTCTAAGTTCTATTGTTCATTTTTCTTTGGGTTCATACTTCATACATCAATTTTCATTTTACTAGTACAAAAAAAAGTAGAATCTTATGATTGTCTTGTATATGTTTCAATTTTAATGGCCATGCTTGTTACAACATCAAATTACGTTCAAGTTAATCAAACTGACTAACAATCTAAGCATAGAGGAGCTAAGTGTCACAAACCAAATCACCAAGTACCTTCGTGTTTTTAAGTATGTATATACATATGACTATATGAGCAATAATCATTATAATTAGATCAACCCACTGCTTATGTTTTGGGTCTAATTCACTCTCTGTCCTTGACACATCAATTGCACAAGTAAAACAATAATGATGCCAAGCTAATCTAATGTCTAATTTCTTCCCACAAGTAGGGAACAGATGGAAGATGATTAAATGTTAAATTTTGTCTTATTTCTCCCCCCAAATATATATATATATATATATATATATATATAGATACACACTAGAAGATATTGGCTGGAGTAGAGGAAAATAATTTTTAGTTCTTATCTTTCCTTTCCTTTTTCCTTCCCTCTACTCCAGCCAATATCTTCTAGTATATGTTTACAGCATGATCATGGAGTAAGCAAAATGAATAGTATGTTTATTATCAAACAAATGTTGTTGTTGTTGTTGTTGTTGTTGTTGTTGTTGTTGTTGTTGTTTTTTTTTTTTTTTTTTTTTTTTTTTTTTTATATCATTTTACGAAATTGATTACATTGTGTATGTATACATGATCATTAGATACCAGGCTTTTATGATTAGAGTGAAATTAGTATAAAACCTATTATCATTTTTACCAATCTATTGAGGCCTTATTGGCTTGAAAAATTTACTATTTTCTTACATATTATTTTTTGCCACATTCAATTGGGGAAGGAGAGTCAAACCCTAAACCTCATAATGGGGTAGATTAAGAGATCGATGCCAATTCACCCAAGGTTCATTGGAGGATAATTACATAATTGACCATAGAGTCAATTCTATTCTCAAATTAAATTTTAATTGCATTTTGGGTTCATTGGCAGATAATTACATAATTGACTATAGAGTCAATTCTATTCTCAAATTAAATTCTAATTCCATTTTAACCACTTTAAAGGGATCAAGACTCGCTTTCCCAAGTAGTTTAAGATCTTATTTGAAAAAAAAAAAATTTTAATTGCATTTTTATCCACTTTAAAGGGATCAAGACCTCAAGTTCCCCTCACAGTCTCACTATTCCAAATAGTTTAAGATCTTATTTTGAGAAAAAAGAAATTAAATTAAGTTACTATTCTATATAAATCTATTTTCTTAATACATAAAATCTTCGTTAAAAAGAAATCCATTCTTTAAAGGCTTTACAAAACTATTGAAGAAGCTCTAGCATGGAAGTATAGCTTTTCTTTCTTCAAAAAATAAGTGACAGATTTTATTTATGTGATAAGGTACAAGGGAGCTATATTAAGTAGATCAAGTTAATTTAACCTGAAAAAAAAAATATCTAGAATATTATTTAACTAAATTCAACCATTGTTAAATATTTTTTCACTACACTGAACTATTAAAAGCATAGTCTGCTTAGAAAAGTAAAAGTAAAAGAAAAGAAAAATCAATAGGATTTTTATTCGAAGACATGTTTAGTGCCTGGGGGCTGTGTCTTATCGTCACTCGCAACCGGTCTTGCCTCCTCAAAAATATGGGCTTCCTCATCTTGTGCCTCCACCCTTTGTCGGGAATGTAACAATCCTTTGCCAATGTAAACAAGCAGCAATTGCTATTTCCTCCTCCCCGTACCTACGTCCAACACCTTCACAACACAAACATAAAGATAATTATAGCCAACATCCAATCACATGAACAAACAACAACATGAAGAAATAACAGTTTTAACAACATGAAGATAATATTATACTAACAACATGAAGAAATAACAGTTTTAAAGTTAATGATATATGTTAAAACTGTTATTTCTTAACAACATGAAGAAACAACAGTTTTAACATATATATGCAACAACATGAAGAAATAACAGTTTCACGTGACAATTACTTATGTTAAAACTGTTATTCTTAACAACATGAAGAGGAACACAGTTTTCACATATATATGCAAGATTGTCCAACTTTGCACGCAATAGACCTTTACAAATTCTACTTACAATTTCAATAATAACTATAACATAATTATGCATACAACAACAGTACCCTATTACACTACTCATCATCGTTATGCTCGACTTCATTGTCATCTTCATCGTTGGACTCATCATCAATGAACTCATAATCATCTAAGTTGTCCATTTCATGAAGATCTCTTTCGCCAATGATAGAGGCATCAATTGTCATTCCCTCCACATCATCTTGGCCTCAATGAAGGTTTTCCCTACCAGCATCATTACTAGTTATACTGTACGAAATGTTCTCATAAAACTCATACGTGTCATCCTCCTCACAATGGGGGCCAATACCGGCATCAAACACATCTCTGACTTTAGTTTTAACAACAACATACAAATCTTTATGCCTTCTATCTTCAACATAAAAAATTTGTGAAGCTTGAGACGCCAAGACATATGGTTCATCCACCATTTCCTCCGCACCATGTATGGAGTGGGTAAAATTCACCATAGGAAACCCAAACTCATCAATCTTATATCCCCTCCTATATTGATCATCAACCCATGTACACTTGAATAACATGTGTCTGATATTGCCAGAATAATTCAGCTCAATAATATCTATTAACACACCATAGTACGTAATGCCACCTTCAGTGGCGACACTAGCTCCACTATTCTGCGTTTTTCTATTTGCCTCGACATTCGAACTCCTAAATTTTAAGCCATTTATGAAATAATGCTTCAGCCGATTTACTAAAGCATATGGCACTTTGGAAAGTTTGATAAGTGTATCAGTAAGTGAAGTACATTACCTATCAACATCAGTCATTGACATCACCTATTATAACTAAACAAACTTATTATAATTAGTAAAGTAATTCTACTTATGGGAAAGTTACAAGCTTGAGAAGTTGAAGATGTCATACGTACGTGAGACCTAAACCAACCACAAAACTTCTCCATTTGGTGCTTATGAATAATAGCCTCGGATATACGACGGTGGCCCCTTCGAAGTCCATCCTCCACTAAACTTTTGTGCATCCTACATGCGATGCCAATTGAATTAGTGTTAATACACCTAGCGTACATTGGATTGTCATGCAATAATATTGGTGTCCGTAGTACTTACTCACGAAACTGGTAAATGTTCTCGGAATTGAATAACACGTAGCGATGAGCTTGGGTCAACTCCCTATTTTCTAGTGTCACGCTTGAAGCCACCCCTATTGACTCCTCCATCGTCCTCATGGGTCGATTGAATATAGTTTCAACGCCTTCCATATACCGTGAACAAAACGTTAAGCATTCCTTCACTATGTATCCTTCAGCAATACACCCATCTGGAGCAGCCCTATTTCTTATGTAAGAATTAAGGCGTGAGAGGTACCTATAATGTGCATGAGAAGATTAGTAATTGACACTAGCTATTAAAAAGCGCACATGAAGCTCATATTGTACATGTATTACATACGACTTACCTCTCAATAGGGTACATCCAATAGTACTGAACTGGACCACCAATCTTTGCTTCAATAGCTAAGTGCATAACCAATTGTACCATCACAGTGAAGAAATATGGAGGAAATATCTTTTCCAATTCACACAATGTGACTGCAATCTTTGCCTCAGGATTTGCAATATCTGAAACCGTATAGGTTTTGGAACAAATTTTTCTAAAGAAACAAGCTAACTTTATCAAAGGCCTAGTAACGTGAGATGGCAAAGATCTTCGTAAATCAATTGGAAGGAGTTGCCAAGATGTGATTATCGTGACTCTTTAAACTAGAAATCTTGTGTTCTTTCAGATTGACACGGCGTGAGATGTTGGAAGCATATCCATCAGGCACTCTTATGTCCTGCAAAACTTGCAAGAAACCATCTTTCTCCAATGCAGTCTTATGAAAACATGTGGGGGTATCGTATACTTATCACCACCTTTTCACAGTAGGTGGAGTTCACTCCTTATTCCCATGTCCGCCAAGTTAAGGCGTACCTTGTAATTATCCTTTGTCTAGTCCTTCAAGTTCAGCACCGTGCCAAGTATATTGTCCATCACATTCATCTCTATATGCATCACATCAAGATTGTTTCGTAACTTGTGATCCTCCCAATAAGGCAAGCAAAAAAATATACTTCTCTTCTTCCAAGCACACTAGTTTGCCTCACCTCTCTTTCTTTTGTTGTAAAGAAGTTGACATTTCTTCCCCAAACAATGTCCAACTAAACTTTCAGTCTCCACAAGTATGTCTGATGCAACTTGTGGCACAGGAGCCACTTGCATATCAGTAGATCCATCAAATAACGTATCTTCTTCCCAAAATTCATGGTCACTATCCAACCATCGCCTATGTCCCATGTAACAGAATTTGTGGCCATGTTTTAAACATCGAGAGTGGGTCTCCGAGGCACAACAAGGACACACAAACTTACCCTTTGTACTCCAGCCCGACACATCTGCGTATGCAGGAAAATCATGTACGGTCCACATCAATGCTACATGCAATTGGAATACATTTTTTTGAAGATGCATCATACGCTTGTACTCCTACATCCTATAATTCCAGTTCTTCTACTAAGGGTTGCAAGTACACATCTATTGTAATCCCTGGCGTTGTAGGACTAGGAATAACTAGTGATAGTATCAAAGATGACTGGTTTATGCACAACCAAGGTGTGAGATTGTAAGGGACCAGCACAACAGGGCATGTGCCGTGAGTAGTACTCATAATTCCGAAGGGGTTGAATCCATCCACAGCTAATCCAAATCTGACATTACGAGGCTAAGACGAGAATTGTAAATGCGTAGTGTCAAACATTTTCCATGCATCCGAGTCATTAGGATGCCGCATTACCCCATCATCTATACAACCATTAACATGCCATTTTATAGAACTAGCCAAGTCGGGTGACAAAAATAGTCGTTACAATCTTGGTTTTAAGGGGAACCATCGTAGGATCTTTGCAACTTTCTTCTTTCCCTTACTCGATGAGGCATTATTACCTATAACGGATGCCTCATTCATTTTTCACCTTGAAATGGCACAACAAGGACACGCCTCGAGGTTAACATTCTCCTTCCAAAATAGCATACAATCATTGGGACAAGCATGGATCTTTTCATAACCCAAACCCAAATCTCGGATTATCTTCTTAGCCTCATAATGGTCCTTTGGCAACTTTGTGTTTGAAGGAAGTAAATCTTTTAGGACTTGAAGCAACATAGTAAATGACTTGTTCGTCCAACCACAAAGAGTCTTCAACTGGAACAACGCAACGATGGCTAAGAATATGCTAAATTTCGTACAACCAGCATATAAAGGTTTGTCCACATCATCTATCATTTTGTAAAACTTTTGTGCACCATCATTCGGACCTACAGCCGGTTGTTGCGCAATTTCACCTTGTTCCATTGGTTTGGTTGCCATTTCATGTGTGGGGCACAAATCATGCAACATCCCAGGGAAGTCACTGTATAGTTCATAAGAGTCTTGCACATGACTACTCCTACATTCCGGGGCCATTGACGCAGCCGCCGATTCCCTATGAAATTTCCAATGCGTGTAACTTCCAAGCATCCCCTTACTCCACAAATGTTCACGTGCCACCCCTAGCGGTACTAAATTCAAGTTCACACATTTGGTACAAGGACATAAGATCTTCCCATCGCGTGCATGTAAAGATGCAAATTCCACAAATCTAAGTACACCTTGAATATATTCCATGTCACCCCTTATCTTCTTCATCCAACTTTTATCTGTTGGTATACAAGATTTACAAAATCTGACCTACAACAACATTTAGCAATGAAGAGCCAATAAACCTTAAAATTATATTCATAGGTGATTTGTTATGAACAGATATAACACTACTTAGATTCATACCCAACTATGCTTAGATTTTCATAGAACATATATATAACACTACTTCAAGAGTAACCTATGCTTTCAATTTTCATAGATAATAACACTAAATCAAGCATAACTAATATAAATAGAAATAAAAATCTTTAACTAATATAGCAGCGTTTTTAAAAACACAGCTATAGGTCCCCTCTGTTTATAATAAGTACTTATTAGTACAGAGGGGACCTATAGCTGCATTTTTAAAAACCCTGCCATAGGTATATCGTTTTAGCTGCAACTATAAGAAATGCGGATATAGGGCAGCTATAGCTAGCTTAGGGAATACTTTTTTAGACAAAGTTTAGCTACAAAACTAGTTGTAACTTAAGGCTACGAACTCATCCAATAAAAAAAATATTAGAACATATTTTGAAAATCTAACCGTCGAATTGCATGTTCTTTATGCTCTTAATACATATGTTAAATTTTGAGTCAATAGGATATTATTTACTATATGATCTATAAGTTTATATTTTGTGCATAATTTTAAATTAAAAAAACTTGCAATTTAAAAAATTTATTAATGACATAGCTATTGATTTTGCAAGCATGGAGGATATAAGAAGAAGATGTAATCCAATGGTGGGTTTGTCAAAATTCACATCCAATGAAAAGATATTAAGTAAGTTTGTAGCCTAAGACTATAACTAATTTTGTAGCTAAAGTTTGTCTTACTTTTTATTTTTATTTTTTGTAATCATATATATTACACGCAGGTGCATTTCCGACAAAGCGAGTAATGAAAAGAAAGCTACCTTATCTTTAGCAAGCAGTGGAAGATGAAGAAGAATCGCAGGTGGTTGAGTGTCTTCCTACCTGAAACCCCGTATAAGATGCAAAAATAAACAAGAAGTACGATAAGATGTAGAAGATTGGACCACATGTCCACAATGAAATTCAATCATGTACACACGTAAGATGTAGAAGAAAGTTTTATATTATAGCACTTCCCAAATATGAGTATTTTTATTTTACTTCATAATAAAATTCTGCAACTACGTATTTGAACTCACCGCTGACCTCAACAAGAATCATTAATTGTTATTGTTTGCCAATATTATACACTTTTAAAATTCAAAAATAAATTGACCAAGCAAAAATCAACATGTAAGGTGACCATGGTTGATCAGTCCCTAGCATCAACATAGTTGGGGGTGCTACATATATATGCTAAACCCACAAGCACAACTGACCAAATCAATCTACATACAATTATATGAAATGGCAAGGGACGCTGCTTGCAGGTGAAAATTCAATTTATGAAGCTTATTGCTTCAAAATCATAGGATCATGCAAAACTGGCTTCATGTTCTAGGTAAGTTACTAAGACAATAAAATTATCTTGGAATTTAATTTCCATAGTAAGAAATATATTTTTGGATTAAATAAGTTTTCAATGTAAGTTATGTCTATGAGTTTCCGCATGAACTATAAACAATCCGAGGACTTAATGATTAATGAAGAAACCGATCATAGCATGGTTAAAATTCACTAGGAGAACACGATGTAAAAGTGAACAATTTTTTTGGTCCAAAATGAAGAATTGAGTCACATCCTATGGTTTTTCACTAATATATAAATATGTTTGGCAAGTGATTGATTGTGAAATCAAATTGAAAATAGAAAAAGGTTTGCTAGTGTTTCCTCTTGGTTTGGTGGTAAGCAAAATTTTCATTATTCAAGTTATAACAATAGCAATTTTATTAGAAATAATGGTGCAACTTTGATTTAGTGGAAACTGGTATTTTTGGTTCTGTTCGTGTAATTGAGAAAGAAACCATTAATAAGAACAAAAAAATTTGAGTCATGAGAAGTTTATCAAGAAATGAAATGTTTGTACTTTAGTTTACATTTAAATTTAGTCCTACATTTCAAAAGTATAATCCAATGCATTATCCTATCAATAGGGTTGTCAACAAAGTATTTAAAGATGAATCATAAAGAAAAACCCGTGCAATGCTAGTAGATACAAATGGTCCAATGAGAGCAAGAATTTTCAGAAGCATTCAGAACATTTCATAACTAAATAGAAGAACTTCTTGATTTTCAACATAGTAATTGTGATGCATTATTGAGGTAAACTGATAATCTGATATTAGAATAAGAGTTTACTGAAAACAGAAGAGGAAAATAATTATTTTATCTCCAAATAAGACCAGAATTAATTCTATGCAAAATTAAGATTTTAGAAGGTATACGTAGTTAAGAAGCTATTATGTGTATCTTAGTTACTTAATGTGCCTAATCACATATCACATTTTCTTGCTAATCTATATCTTGTGCATTTTGAAGGTTACAATCCAAATAAAAATGAGGAAGCTTATAGAAGTTGATGCTTGTGACTAGGAAAAACCTTTACCCGAGCCAAGGCATGATGTAGATTACAAAGGAAAGCCTCCTGGTATTGGCAGATTTAACTAGCTAGACCTGCTCTTTTTTTTTTTTCACTTCCATGCCTGTAAGTTATGTATAATAAATGTGATTCTTTCCATGAAGAGGGGTGAGCTTAAAACCAAACCACAGGTTTAGTGGTTGTGCATCTATTTTGGGTTTGTTTCATGCAACGATAATACATTATGTGTAAGCCGGTGGCTCTGCATGTCGAAAGAGTAGATGAATCTATACTAGTATGGTGCTTCCTTTCATGTATCTACTTCTATTATGTTCTCCTATTTTCCTTTATTAATGTGTGCTATGCAAGAGTGTGTTGAGAAATGTTTATTATCGAATTGAATTATATAAATGATTATGAGTAGCTCTAATTAGCACTTTCTTGAGTTGCGACAAAAAGTATGTTTTTTACTTTACATGTTGTGATTGGCTTCTCCATTGGGACAGTTAATCAGCCATTGAAACTAAATTGAGGTAAAAGCACCTTGAATAGTGCCATTAACAAACAATTAGGCATTAAAGCATAGTGAATTGAAGGGACTGTAGTTTTCCACAATGGAGTTGGCAAAGTTAGATGTTGACTTTAGAAAAAGCATCTTGGATTCATTCAATGGTGCAACAACCACAATTCTTATTCGTGTCAATTATTGCTATCAACATAACAAAGGGAACAATTTTTTGAATTCATTGGATGGAAAAAAAAAACCCTTTGATATGAAACAATCAAGACTGCCAAAAGAATATTAACAAACATGACAATGGAAGGAGCCATAAGGAAGAATCATACATAATGAGTATATATATACCTACCATAAATGTTTTTTTTTAATTTTTTATAATTAATATATAAAGATCCATAATCGACCTTTGCAATTTGGGACTAATACTTAATTTTTGATGTTTATTTTTTTTCTTTAACCACAAATCAACTTGTGCTTCTAGCTCCATGTGGCCAAAAGGTTGTTAGACTTTGCTCATTGATTAACAATCAAACATGATATGGAGATCAAAATTATATATATATATATATATATATATATATTCATTTTTGGACTTAATTTAACAAAAAATTTTATGAAATTTTAGCTAGATTTGTTGTGTAACAACAAAGTACAATTATTTACTTTCTGACAAGAGGTTGTAACTTGTACTACATACACCTTTTTTAGCCTCGGATGAGCAATAAACAGAAACTGTGATTCGAAAGGGAAAACACCCAAATGTCCATGTGCATTTAAAAAAACCAAAAAGGCCTCTCTGGCTCAATTTCCGTCCCTCTTCTTTTTAACCCTCTCTCTCATATGTACTTTTTAACGTACAACTGTTTTCAAGTGTATTAGTAGAATTCATTATGTCAGGTCTACTAGAACTATAACTTGATATCCAACAGTTTCATTTTAAAGCACTAACTAAGGTAGTATTTCTTACAATAAAGAATAATATTTTAACATTGTTCTGTACAGGAAACTTGAGGAGAAAAGAGCAATGAAGATAAATCCACACCAAATGGAACATTCACGTACTTTAATATAAATATATATATATATATATATATATATTTATATATAAATCACTTTAGAATTGATGTAAACCTGAATAAATTACAAGGCAAGATACATTACAAACCGAAATTAAGCCTTCAATTCATAAAGAGATTCTAGCTATTCCAAAAAAGAAGACGTAAAGGAAATACAAATATGTTGTTATATAGTTTTTCAACCCAAACACAGGATAGAGTTGCATATCTCACCTGTAGTCAGCAAGGGTACGGTCAGATAGCAACTCAGCTGCAATTGTTCCCTTCCTCCCCTTATTGTGTAGTCTACCAGTGAAGATGTGTACCACGTTTTCTACCACCGTCCTGATCTAATTGTCAAAATACAAATGGAATATGAATCAGCCAAGCCTAAACAACAAAATGTATGGCACCCAAAGGAGAATACACATTCCCACTTTAAGCTCCAAGTGCATAGACATGAAAGTCATGACTCACGAGGCACCTCGCTTGCCATTGACACAGGTGTGTCGGTGATACTACTTGCTCACATTTAGAGTAACAAACAAAACAAGTCTAGGAGATTGTAATGCCTTCTGATACGCTCTCAATCCAAACCATCTTAATTGCTATTTGCCACCCTAACAACCAAAGGCCTAAACCTTTTCTACCATTGAAAGCCATACAGTTAGCTAGTTGCCATTGTTAAATCAGAATCACAAACCCCAAAGCATTGACCAAGATTTTGAAACCCCTTTAAAGAATTTGAATGATCCAACTTGAGCTAAAAAAAAAAATCTTTTTAAAAGAAATGGGGAATCTTAGAAGGAATACCAAAAATCCTACTCCCTACAATCCATCTGATACCTAAAATACAAAATCCAAACTCACACAGACAGAGAAAAAGAGAGAGTGAGGAACATACATAGGCAAATTCAGGAGGAGTAGCACAACCTGTAGGTTTCATAACACAAATTACAACTTAAGTTTGGATGAAAATTGAAATACAAATAAATTTAAACTTAGCAACCAAAGAAAAACAAAAGAGAATAGAGAGCAAAAAGACTCACTGAGCTTGGCAATGAGCTTATACGGTGGTTACAAAGGCCATGGTTACCCTTGAAATTGTCTCACTTTCTCCAGCCTAGAAGAGAAGGGGAAACCAATACTATCACCCAAATTCGGATGGGAGGAAGGGGATTTGGTGATTTGGGAGGAAAGGAAATCGGAGAGGGTGGAAGTGAGGGAAGGAGGGGAGAAGGCGATATCGAAGTGGGGAGTGTGCTGGATGGAGAGGGAATGGAAAGGGAAATGGGTCACAGCATGGCGGCGTCGAGTTGCGTGGCACAGAGCACGGTGGCGTCATGGATCGAGAGCTAGGTTGAGAGTGAGCTGAGAGTTTTTTTCAATTTAGGGTTTTTTTCGATTGTGTTGAATTGTGGTATTATTTATTTATAACAAAGCTGTAGACATGTTTAAGCCGCATTTAAGCAATTAATAAACGCAGCTATAGACATGTTTAAGCTGCGTTGAATAAAACGCAACTCTAGACATGTTTAAGCCACGTTTAATAAATGCAACTAGAGACATGTTTAAGCCGCATTGAATAAAATGCAGCTCTAGGAAAACTATAGCCGCGGTTATAAAACGCGGCTATAGGGAATATATATATAAAAAAAAAAAAAAAAAAAAAAAAAAAAAAAAATTGTTCTCCCTAAAGCCGTGATTAAAACACGCGGCTACAAACATCACCTATAGCCGCGTTTTTCATAAACGCATCTCTAGGTAGGTTTATGGCTGCATTTTTTAAACGCGACTTTAGGATATATTTAAAAAAAAAAAAAAAAAAAATTGGATGGGTCTATAACCGCGTTTTTAAAACGCGGCCTAAGCCCTGCCCAGATAAACATAGTCGAAACATCACAAAATGCAGCTATGGAGCTGGTCTATAGCCACGTTTAGTAAATGCAGCTATACGTCTAGTGGTGTAGCTGCGTTTTTACCAAACGCGGCTCAAAGCCACTCTATAGCCGCGTTTTTGTAAACGCGGCTTTAAAAAATGCTGCTAAAAAACGCATTTTTTGTAGTAAAGGGAGCAATTTGCAAGGTTTAAGGCCATTACCCATTGTGTGACCTATTAATATCACCTGATTAGGCTCACCATTTGTGTCTCACCTTGTATCTCTTGGTGTTTGTAGAGTGTACTTACCCAAAATACCTTCACACCTCTTTTAGCCAGTTTCACCCAGATTCCCTCAAATATCAAAAGATGTAATGAACTTAACTCTTTTTGCCACTTAGGAAATATGAATGCATGTTCTCATTATCATAGCAAAGATTTATTTGGAGATTTTTACAATTAGGTGGGGCTGATTCCAAATTTTTGTTTTGGTTTAAAGGCAAAATGGCAAACTGGCAAATTCCAAAATTCAAATTTCATTTTTTTAATTTTGAATTAGATTTTATTTTATTTTATAATTTTGAATTTGGGCTTTGATGTTGTGGAGGGTTTTATGAGACGTAATCATGCCTTAATGTAATCCCTAAAGCGTAATTAAAAGAGGCTCCTGGAATAGTTTGAAGTGGAGTGCAATTTGAATAAATATTCTAATTAGAGATGTTTCTCTAGGCTTGGTGGTGAAGGTGAAGACTAGGATATGTCCTACTCTTTCTTTCTTTTCTATTTTTCATCCATTCCAATCTGCATCATTCCAACTGCCAGCTGTACTGATGCCTCTTCACTTTAAGTAATGCTCATCTACATTTATTTCTTGACTTCCTGTGTAGTAACTAATGGTTTGTCCAATTAAATTGCTTTCTCTTGCAGCCCCTACTATGCAGTTGATCTTCACTTCACAATAGACTATTAATAAGAAATATAATTTTTATGGTTATCAATAAGAAATAGATATCATGGATGTCTTAAATAGTTATAAATGTAATTATGTTAGTGGAATGTCAAAGAGGGTTTTTTTTTTCTTCTAAATTTCAAGGAAATATAAAAGGCATTTCTCTAATCTATCTCAATCAATTAAGACATCCATAATATCCTAATGGAAGTAATAAGAAGCCTTTTTTTTTTTTTTTTAAATGTATGAAGTGGTTAGGTTAGTGGTATGTCAAAATTTTTTTTTTATAATGAATTTCCAAGGAAATGTGGAAGACCCTTTTTTGCGGAAAAAAAAAAAAAAGCTGGTTACTTTTTGAAGAGTATATCAAGATGTAATTGTTTTAATTACCTTGTTCATAGATTTTATTATTTAGTTATAAACATCTAAATTAAAGTAGGTGAATGTATAAATGTAAAATTATATGTAAAGTTACAATCGCAAAAGATGAGTATGTATAGATAATATATATATATATATATATATATATATATATATATATTTTTTTTTTGATTCTTCATAAATCATTATTTCATTGTTTACTTATAAATTTCTAAATTAAAGTTTTTTTTTTTGGAGAAATATCTAAATTAAAGTATATGAATATGTAAAGGTAAAATTATATGAAAATTTAAAACTATCCCAGATGAATGTTTGTAAAAGGCCTTTTTTTGGGGGGGGGGGGGGGGGGGGGAACTGGTGACTTGAAGAGTAGAAATATATAATTGTTTTAATTACCTTGTTCATAGATTTCATTATTTAGTTATAAACATCTATATTAAAGTAGGTGAATATATAAATGCTAAATTATATGTAAAGTTACAATTGCAGAAGATGAATATGTATATTAATAGATAATATTTTTTGATTTTGATTCTTCAGGAATTATTATTTCATTGTTTACTTATAACTATCTAACTTTTTTTGGAGAAATATCTAACTTAAAGCAGATGAATATGTAAAGGTAAAATTATATGAAAAGTTAAAACTACCCAAGATGAACATTTAACCACTAGTAGATATGTGTCTTTTGAAGACTAAAAGTATGCTATCTAAATTATAAATTATAGGCTCCTTTATCACACAAATATTTTGATTTCTCTAATGTATGGTAAAGGAAGGTATGTGTGTGCCTAGCCATTTTCTTTATTTGTGCAATATAATTTAATGATATGGAGGATGTGGCTGAATTTAATGTTGAATAAAACTATGATGAGAAGAAAAAAGAATAAAAATAAAATATTTAGCAGTAAACATCAAATTATCCAAGTTATGCTATGTAATATAATAATATTAAATTATTATATATTATATGTATAACAATCAAAGAGAATAAAAAAAGATAACAATTTAAAACACAAAACTAAATTGCATCAACCTAAACTAGGGTTCTAATTAACACAAAAATTCAATCAACCTAAAGTATGGAGGCAAGAAAAATAAAAAAATCAAACAAAAAATGAAAAACAAATTGAGAGAGAGAGAGAGAGAGAGAGAGAGAGAGAGAGAGAGAAGTAACCTCTTTTGTGAGAGAAAAATATGCATAAAATAGAAGAGAAAATGTCAAATTTATAGTAAGATGATGAGAATAAGAAGAAACAAAATAAAGGAAGATAAAAGGATAGAGAATGAGTAATATTAAGGTAGAAAGTAGTGAGAAGATGAAAAGGTAAAAAAGAGGTAAAAATATTGGAAAATTAATAATAAAAATAATGGTTAAAGGATATTTTAATTTTTAAAAAATGGAGTTTTTAAGTCACTTTAAATGAGGAAAGATTAAAATATATATATATATATATATATAGGAAAAATCGGAAACAAAAAGTATAATGACATGTTTGTTGAAGTGACTTAATTGGAGCGTAGCAACAAAAAATGCTATGCTTCAGTTCTTAGATATATATAGTGAGGTCAAGGTATAACTTAGTTTTTCCTATTTCCTTTTCTTGGTGTGTGTGTGTGTGTGTGTGCATATTAATAGCCAAAACTTAAAGAAGATCCAATTAAATTTTAATTAGATTTTCAATTTAGCGTCACGTGTCCCATTTAATTTTTTATTTTGTGACAAGAGAATTATCTATATCTATACATATGTCAATATCCAAAATTTAGAGAAAATCCAATTAAATTTTAATTGGATTCTCAATTTTGTGCCAAGTGAATTATTGAGTGTAAAAATTAAAAAGTCCAAATCTAATTGGATTCTAAATTGGAGTCCAATTTTCTGCCATGTGTCTATCTAAGTTTTTAATTTTTGTTACAAGTGAATTATTAGGTGCAAAAACCGAAGAGTCTAAAATATATAATTTGAACTGTACGGTAGACACTCAATTTTGCTCCCATAATTTAATCTTGGAAGATGGCTAAAATGACCATTTCATATATCCAAAAAATCATAGTTGCATTACATGCATTAATTCATTCATTGCATATCATAAAATGATCTTGAGATTCTAACAGTCGCGACGGTATGACCCATTCCCAAATCAGATTGTTGGATTGAAAGATATCACAAGATCAAATGTTCACAATCTGTATGCATTTTGTTTGGATGAAATCGATCACATGTGATTAATTGAAATTAATTTTGATTGGTCAAACAATTAAAATTAATTAAATAATTTTGTGATTGGTTGTTGGTTTTTGTAAAAAATAAGCTTGCTTGCATGGGAATAAAATGGATAATCAGATAACAAGGGAATTGTTGATAACTAAGTCTTTTTAGAATATTTATCTATTAGATAATTATTGTTTTAAAGACATAATTATCAAAATAAAAGGGATTAATTTTAGAATATGAGTTAAAAATACGTCCAGGTATAATTCCCGACTCAAAAAATCCCTAAAAAAGAGTCCAAATTGAACCAAAATTGGAAGTGGGACTTGGCACATGGTAAGTGCTGATCAGCACTTCCTAAGTGCCGATTGGCACAACTCTGAGGCTTGGCCTGGAAAAACTCTGATTAAGATAAAACACATTTGTTATGAATTTTTGGGGATAACGATGCAATCCAATTTGTATTTGATCCTATTCAGCTTATTTTTCAAGCATCTAACCTCTATAAATATGGGAAAAACATATAAATAAAAAAAAATCAGGGCCCTTCTTTTTCTGACTTCTTAGCTCCCCTTACGTTAAAGACGTTCTAGAAGCCTTGGCTTTAAGAATTTCTTTTCCATAAGTGAATATATTTTAGATCTCAAAGAGGTTAAACTTCTTTGATTTCTAAAATATTTCTTTCATTGAAGGGTATATTCATGCATGTATGTCTTTACTCTCTCTGTCTTTGTTTATTCTTTTCTTTCTTAACTGATATACGTGTTTTGTTCACTGCATGATTTTCTGGAATGTATGTTTGATTTTGTTCATAGTTGATACAATCTTGTTCATATTTTTTCTGCCATGTTCACATGTTTAATTTGTTGTTTAATAGTTGAATAACATGTTTAAGGTTTGATTCTTTTTTAAATTTTAAGATTTGCAATTAATTACTATTTTTTTTTTAAAAAAAAGAACAAAACAGAACTGATCTGTATTTTAATTAAATATAGATCTGAAATTTTTTCTGAACAAAAACTGATCTGTATTTTCATTAAATACAAATTTGAAATTTTTTCTGTATATAAAAACTTATCTATATTTTCATTAAATACAGATCTAAAATTTTTGCCCGAATGAAAACTGGTCTATATTTTCATTAAATATGGAACTGAAATTTTTTCTGAATAAAAACTGACGTTTATTTTCATTGAATATAGATTTGAAATTTTTCTGCATATAAAAGCTAATCTGTATTTTCATTAAATAAAGATCTGAAAATTTTTCTGCACATGAAAACTAATCTGTATTTTCATAAAATATAGATCTGGAATTTTTTTGCATATAAAAATTGATATGTATTTTTCACTAAAATATAGATCTGAACCTTTTTCATAATAAAAACTATTTTCTTCAATTGAAAATATCACCAATTTTTGTGTTTCTTCTTAAAGAAAATTGCAGATTTCGAATTCTTAAAGAATGAATTAATCTTAAATTTGGAAATTTCAATATGTCATGCATCATTCAAATACGTATATAAATGGTCATTTAGAGTCTAGAAGACTAGACTCCGTTTGGGAAAAATGGGTGCTTAACACCTTCCCATTCTGTAACCTAGCCCTCGAGTCTAGATTTTGGGTTGTAGGATAGCGCGTATATCCTTTCTTTTCTTAGATTGTAATCTACGAAACAAAGCATTGTAATTTTCCATTTTTTAGATTGTAACCTAGGAAACAAAGCTTTGTAATTTTTTTACTAGATTGTAATCTAGGAAACAAAGCCATGTATATTTCATTCTATTCAATTGTAATTCTTCAAATTAAAAAGAGGTTGTATTATTCAAGTATGTACCTTATGTATTTTTTTTCTTTTTTTTTTTTCTTATTTTTTGTAACAAAAAATAAGTGGTGACTCCACACATAATCCTAAAAAGGGAAGGTGTCGATGCCTAACCCCTTTTCTGAGAGCACCCTTGAGAGCCAGTTTTCCAATCTCTCACAGTGGCAATTCCGCTAGGGATGTCGAGGGCTAAGCTTCACGTTAGACTCTAGATGACCAATTATATACCATTGTTTTTAGTATGATGTTTTTGTTTGGTTCTTGTGTCTTGTATTACTTGTATAATGTTTTGTTTGAAGCTACCATGTTGGTTGTTAAAAGCTTTCCCTAACTGTCATAGTGTATGCCGTCAAAACAACAAATATGCATGTACCCATCTTAACATATAGTGGTAGTAACCATGGATCACCAGTCTTCATTAGATTCGATTACCTAGTGGTGAACTCACCAACTTATAGCCCAAAGTCAATGGATCATTTCTTATTGACTAAAAATGATAGACCATGTCGTTTAGACCAACGTAATGTTCATCACATTACAAGTTGGGAGGTGTAAAGTCCTAGTTATGGGTAGCAATAAAACAACAAAATCACCCTACAATGTAATGACTTAGAACCTATCCTTAGGCCGGTCCATGTTAAAATTACATTGCATACTGCGTGTGTTTGCTTGGTTGATAGATTGATATAGATGGGAATCTAGCTTTGTTTGACCTGACCAAGCCTTTTCTTAGGGGAGAATTTGGTCAAGATCAGAGGGAATACTCCAAAGAGAATCCAAGAACGACAACCAAGCTAGTAGTTCTAGTTCCAAGCCTATCACGCTACTGAAGCCTGTGAGCATAGAAGGCACTCCGCAGTTACAACATCTCAACCCTGTGTTTGACTTGTGAGACAGCCTAAGCCACAAGAAATCTAAAGACTTTGTCACCATGGCAAAAAGGGAAGAGCACCCAAACACTAAAGAGCCAATGAACACTCAAGAGCTACTTAACACTATGGTGGAAAGCCAAATTCAGTTGAGGGAAGACATGAACTTTATCATATAGCAGTTTTAGAACCTGAAGGGTAGCCAAGAGGAAAACAAGACCGATCAGTATCCCTTTATCTCGAAGAGTGAGAAGAAGATTAATGAGAAGATAAGTAAGATGGAGGAGATGATCAAAAGGGCCCAGAAGATGGAAGATCTCATGGATTACCAGTTGCTCTCACTTTTCTCAGATGTGAGATTGCCCCCTAAGTTCAAGATGCTAGTCTTGGATAAGTTCAACGGTACAAGCTGCTCTAAATCCCACCTAAAGATGTACATGAGGGCTATGCAGCCCCTAGGAGCTACTGAAGAAATGTTGGCACAAATGTTCCAAAACACCTTGACTGGAGTCGCTTTTAGGTGGTTACTTAATGTTGATTGCAATAGAGCAAGAAACTGGGAAGACATTTGTAGGGAGTTTCACAACTAATACAAGTACAATATAGAAGTGGACGTGACAAGAAGAGATTTGGAGACCACTAAACAAAAGCTAAAAGAGTCCTTTGCCTTCATTGCCAAGTGTAGACACCGCATTTTGTACCCCTTATGACTCGGGCCACCATTCCTTAATAATACTCGAACTATAAGGCCTAAGGCCAGTTTAGAGCCCAATCAGATTTAAATTTACTTGACGAGTGTTAAAATGGAAGATAAAACCTTTTAAATGATCAAAAATCTATTTTTGGAAATAAAATGACTAAAGTGGCCCTCGGCCTGCGTATGTGACTTGCGGCCTGCGTATGCGAGCCAATGCATGCATATGTAGGCACATTCTTGCGTACACAGCTAGGGTTTTAGAAGCATAAGAAAGACAGGTTTTTTGCAATAATGGCTAAGGTTTGGAATGAATCCCACATCATTTGGGAGCTATTCCAAACCCCATTTTTTTCAACTATAAAAAGCCTTACATGGTACATTTTCAAAACATATAGAAATCCCATAGGAAAAACCTAGATTTACTAGAAAATAGCGAATCAAAAGGGAGTTTTTTACAAAACACCCTTAAGTCAATTTTATTTGATTGAGACCTTTTCTATCCCCAATCACTTTCTTATTAGTTTGTAAATAGATTTGACTGAGGAGAACAGTCAAAATCAAGCTTAGAAAGCTTTTGTGTGAGGTATCTAGTTTAAACCTTTCTTTTTCTATTTCTTTTTATTTTATTATTTTTATTATTTTTTTGCCTTTAAATCCTCCTGCTTGCATTATTGTTTGTTAGAATATGTTTTAAGCCTTTCTAGGTTAGGTTTAAGTTTTTGTATGCTTAAAATGCATGTTAGGTTGTTAGAATTGTTTTTTTGAAGTTTTGCTCTATTTCTGCATTTCTAGGATTTCTAGGCAAGGATCTGCGTACACATGATCTAGCCTGCACATGCAGGCTTGATTATGCGTATGCAGGCCTGTTCTAGCGTGCGTGATGTCGTTGCCTAGAAACCCAAATTTTTTGTATGTTTGTTTTGTTTCTACTCTCACATGTTTGTTTGTTTAGCCTCTTTTTCCTTGCTTTTATTCAGTGCCTATTTTTTCACATGTTTAATTGCTTAGTTTGCTATCACATGTTATAGTTAATGTTTGTTTAGTGTTTTCCTTGTTTTGACGATATGAACATAAATTCACCTGCCCACGCATTGATGCCATAGGTGCTGTGTTACTGCAAGGTAAGTGAAAGGTAAGTCATGCATTGGAAATGTTCAAGCATTTGTGATATGATCTTGTGTTGATGTTAGAGATGAAGGTGAATGCTTGGATCTTTCCTTATGCTTATGTTTCTGCCTTGATTTGATTGTATATATTGCTACCTTGAGGATGCTTTGATGACATGATAGATGTATGCTAGGGTTTGTGATGAGATGATAGACGTACGCTAGGGTTTATGATGGATGCCATGATTAGATGTATGGTTAGGGTTTAGGATGAATGATGCCATGTTGTATGTTTAGATGTATGCTAGTGTGTGTGTGTGAGTTAGAATACAAGTCTTGAATATGCTTTTAATAAGGTTAAGATATAAGACACAATGATGGGAGGCCAACCTTAGGGTTGAGTGATCTTGGGTGCCTAACACCTTCCCAAGAGCGTACCTAAACTCCGAACCCATATCTCTGGTAGTAAGATCAAAAGGTCTTTCCTCGAGAGGACGCTATATATATGGTTCCTAGACCATTGCAAAAACTAGGTGGCGACTCTGATTCCCCCTTGTGTCCACAGTGGTGACTCTAATAGGGATAGTGAGTTTAATTCCTGTGTGTCTTGTTTCTTAACCTTAATAAAAGCTTTTTCAATACTTGGTTGCACACACATTCACTTGTTCTTTTGTCCCTTAACCTTGGTTGGTGATGAGTGGGAAGATGGAAGGCTCCATTCAGGCCTAAATTTTCCAAAGTTTATCCCACCAACTCACAATCGGTGCCATCGCCTATAAGGGGCTTTGAGTACGTTAAAGGTTTGCTACCAATCCACTATGGGGTCCACTTAGGCCCTTGGTTGGAATCATAGCCCACCAAGTTGTGAGTAACCTACTTATCTATCCCTTTAACCTTAGGGAGTCTACCCACACTAGAGAGATCTTAGACCCTATCATAAAAAAAATTACCCTTATATATCTCTTGTTTGTTCAACCATATATCATGTGTTCATCTAATTCTAAAATACAAATAAAAGGTATAAAAATGGAAGGGATGACCCTAAAGTTATGGTATACCCTAAGATATTATGGGATAAAAGAAAAGAAGTCCTCACATGTAAGAGGCTTGTCCTTAAAGTGAATCTTAGGTTTTTTCTGTGGGAATTCTGTGTGTTTTAAAAATGTACCATATAAGGCTTTATATAATGGGAAAAATGGGGTTTGAAACGATTCCTAAACAATGTGGGATTCATTCCAAACCTCAGCCATTATTGCAGAAAACTTTCCTTTTTTATGTTACTGAAACCCTAGTTGTGTACGCAGGGATGTGTCTACGTACGCATGCTTTCGCCCGCGTACGCATGCTTTCGCCCACGTACACAGGCCGTTACCCACGTACGTGGGCTGAGGGCCACTTTGGTCTTTTATTTCCAAAAATAGATTTTTGCTCATTTAAAAGATTATATTTTCCATTTTAACACTCCTCAAGTCAATTTGATATCTAGTTGAGCTTTAAACTGGCCTTAGGCCTTAGGGTTTGAGCATCATTGGGGAACGAAGACCCGAATCTTAAGGGGTACAAAATGCGATGTCTACAAGTGTTCATTTGTTAAATGAATAAAGTGAAAATTCAAGTTCTAGAATTTTCTAAAGTGAAAATTTGAAATTTAGTATGTTCAATTGATTGAAACTTTTGCTTGACCAATCGAAGTGATGAGGAACAATATCTTGGAGTCTCAGCTTGATTCGGTTGGTGTTTGATTCCTATTAGCTTGGGCTTTTAATAGTGCCAACGTAAGTTGGGTTTTTGATATTGCCAATGAGAATTTGGTTTTAAATATTGCTGTGAGAACTGAGCTTTGATATTGCCAATGAGAATTAGGCTTTGATGTTGCCAATGAGAATTTGGCTTTGATATTGCCAATGAGAATTGGGTTTTGGGTAAATAAATTGACATGGGTTTAAATCATGGGCTTTGATCATGGATTTGAATTCCATTGATAAAATTGTTTTGCCATGGACTTGAATCATGGGCTTTTCAAATATTGCCAAGCATAAGTATTCTTGGGCTTTAAATAGAATAGGATGTGTGTATTGGGTTCATAGGGCCGGTTTTGGGCTTAGCTAAATAATGATAATAAAATTGGATAAAATATGAGTTTTGGGGCTTTTTGTGATAGTTTATATCATAACCCAATTTAGATAATGAGGTATGAAACATTTGTGATTAACATAATAATAGAGCGAAAAATATTTGGGAAAACCCAATAACTTATTAGTGGTATAAATAGGTGGTACTCGAATAAAATTAGGTGTAAAAAATAAAAAGTACCCTAACACCCACAACACATGGCTTGGACAGAGGGCACGTTTTTTTTTTTATAAGTAGAGATTTATATTTAGACCACAACAGAGGGCACGTTCCATTGCAACAAGGTCCAACTATAATTGGATTGCATTATCTGTAACATGATAGTAACACCTAATCTTCTAGGTTTATATTGGTGGGCATACATAATTTTATTTTTCCAACTTGATGGCCAAAGGAAATGATGATGCACACTGAACAAGCAAAAATAAGAATTTAAATAAATAAAAATAAAAAAACCGTAGACTTCATTTCACTACCTGAGGGTGCTTGGAATCACCACCAAGCTATAGAGAATCATCTCTGAATAGAAATACTGTTCAAAATTCACTACTCAAACCTATTCTTGGAGCCTCTTTTTAAAAAGCTTCAAGAGTTCATTGAGTCAAAATTGCATTCCATAAAATCCTCAACAACATGAAAGTCCAATTTCAAATTTTCAAATATGACATCAGGTATCTCAAATAAGTAACATTTGAATCTTTGACTTTGGCCTAAGTAGCCTAGGCCTTGGGATGGCCCTGCAATGACCTAAGGCCCTTTATAACCAATGATGTATCATATTTATCTATCTTAATTATAATGCAAACAAAAGAAATCAATGCCCTTCTTAAACAATTTTCATGATAATTGTAAAACAAAGTTTTTTTTTTTTTTTTTTGAGAAAGAAACAAAGTTGATTCTAGGCACCTATTTTTCAACCCCTATTTCACCTTACCATTCAATAACTTTTTAGTACAATTTGCAGATCTTACATGACACTACAAATTTTTAACTCCTTCTCCCAATTAAATACTTTGTTCCACTTATATGAATTCTCAATTTCCCTTTCCAATTGGTTTCACACTCAAAGAAACAAAAGGCTATGGTTATGTACTAACAGAACCTAACTCCTTTTTTTTTTTTTTTTTTTTTTAATATAGAGAGCTAAAAGTAAGGGGAAAAAAAAAACAACTAAAGCACATAATACCCAAAATATCAACTATACCATCTGCAAATTCAAATACAACACTACAAAATATACACATATGTTTTACCAGTTGAATAGCAAAATTACATTGAAAAAATCACTTGGCGTATCTAAAATGATATAGGGTTTAATCAAAAGCAAACAATATCTACAAATCACAACTTTAGGGAAAAAAAAAATCCTCGTAGTTTCAACCCACCATATGCAAAAAAAATTACTAAAATTTTAGAAATTTTTTACACAATAATTCTTAAGCAATAATTAAATCAAACTAAAATTGAATTGTTTCAAATTTCACCCTACCATTTAGTTCGGATTGTCCATGCACAATTCATAAGATGTCCTTTTCTTTGGCTTTAATCAGTATATGATTCCCTCCGAACATCTCTCAATTTTGCTATCTTTCCTTACATTATTTGCCAATCCCATTGATCAGGACAAAATTGGCCAATACCCTTTTCGCTCAAATTATATAGCCTTATGCCCCCCTTCCCAAACTAATTAGGGAAATGTTCCTCTTTTAAAACTCAATTTTCTCAAAATCAAGTTAAGCCCTATAGTGGCGTTTTTAAGGAGCCTATAGTGACGTTTTAAGGATCTATAGTAGCGTTTTAGAACTCAACCTCTATGAACTCGAGTTATAGGTAAAAAAAATAATAAAAAAATTGCCTATAGCTTGAGTTCCAAAACGCCATTATAGGTCCTTAAAACGCCACTATAGGTCCTTAAAACGTCACTGTAGGCTCCTTAAAATGCCACTCTAGGGCTTTAGATTTTTTTTTTTAACTCGATTTTGAGAAAATCGAGTTACAAAATAGGGACATTTCCCTAATTAGTTTGGGAAGGGGGCATAAGGCTATATAATTTGGGCAAAAAAGGCATTGACCAATTTTGTCCCCATTGATCATGCAATTCAATTGATCATGTGTTAACTGTAATCCCTTAAAAAATTAATGCTATTCATGATTTTATTTATATCCTGCTTCATCAATCATGTTCTCTATTTGTTCACGAATTAAAGAACAAAAGTTTCTAGCTCTTATGTTCTCTCTTTGTTCATTGAAGAACGAAAGTATTTAGCCCCTTTGTAAGCATATACTACAAGTTAAGTGGTGTGTATGGGCTGCCTTATATATCATCATTTTAAAACTAATAAACAAAGAAAATAGGAGAGAGATTGGTTTAAAGATATGTACCAGCTGTAACCCACCCACATCACGTTTGCCCTATTGGAGAATACAAACTTAAGTCAGTAACACCCAATTTTCTCATTTAATCAAAGAACAGAATGTGAGTTTGATGTGGGATATGTATGTGGAGGAGGATAACAATGATTTTTGGCTTTTTTTATGGCTAATTTCTAGTAGACTCCTCGTTGTTTTTTTGCATGTAATTAACTTATTTGGCATAAAAAAAATTAAAAATTAAATAAGATGTACACGTGGTGCAAAATTAGAATCCAATTAAGAATTCTAATTGGATTTTCTCTCAGTTTTGACTCTTAATATATAATAATATACAAATAGGATGTATTATCTATTTCTCTCATAGTGTAAACATTGTAATTAAGGTCCAAAAATTTTAATCAAAAATTTTTTTATATAAAATTATTCTCTTTTTGAATGCGTTCTACTCTATTTGTGGTAGTTTAAGAGAGTAAACAATTTTGCCTTCCAAATACTTAGAGGTAAACTAACCATTCCTTTATTTCTCTATCAAAATTAAAATTAAATTAACAGTGTTTTCAAAAAAAATTATTATTGAAATCCAATATTTATTATCAAAAGTTAAATAAACATCATTTAATTAATATTTAAATATGAGGAAAAAAATCTAGCTCAAAATTCTTGCTTTACAATGTTTCTACTTCTACTTCTTTTTATGCTTTACAATGTTTTTTCTAATGAAATTAAAAATAAAAATAAACAAAAGAAGAAATGCGTAAGAATGTTGGTTAATAATATGCATATTGGATACGGTTTCAACTTTCATGGCTGGCTGCAATATATATCTCTGCAGAATTGAAGAAAGAAAGAGGAATGAAATGCATCAGTTGTCTCATAGGGCAAGCTTACTTAGTGGAAAATAAAGATGCAGAACAGCAACGCTAAGTCGTATTCCATAGTAATATGAAGGCTGAAGTAAAGCTACAAGTCACACTGATGAGCATTGAAGTAATATGTAATCGCTTTGTTGATTAGCA
Organism: Quercus glauca; assembly: GCA_023736055.1. Lineage (NCBI taxonomy): Eukaryota > Viridiplantae > Streptophyta > Magnoliopsida > Fagales > Fagaceae > Quercus > Quercus glauca. The sequence goes on along the minus strand of CM043319.1, from coordinate 21,099,976 downwards.
ATTAGATTTTTTTTTTTTTTTTTTTTTTTTTACAAGATAAAATTTCTACTCTAACCAAATTTAAGTGTATATGTGTGTGAACTTCTTTTTGGAGACTTGAACCCCTGCTCTTGTCTCCCACACCCCACAAGCATTTATACTTGTGGAGTGACCACCGCACCAAGGGTGAGTGGTGGTGTAATTAGTTTCTTAATACATGTACAAAGTCATGAGCATTTAAAGGGAAGAGCTATTATTGAGAAATTATTATTATTACTATTTACGTTTCAAATCATTAAGAATGTAGTATAAATTGGAATGGGACTTACATATATACACGAAAGAATAATTAGATGCTTGAAGAGCTTTGAACATCTACCTAAAAAAATTAATAATAATAATAAATAATAACTTTAAATTCCTTTCTGTTCACCATCTCTGCTCTCTCCATTATCAAGTGTCTTTTTACTCTTATGTTGCCCTTCACTACAACAAACATAAATACGACTTGTTATATTATCACTTTTGGGTGGTCTTTTACTAGTATGCACATGGATTTCAAAACCTTCTTTTTTTACAAATTCTTTGTAAAAAGTTTCAACACCATCAAGGGAATCAAATTGTATTCCAACATATGGCTTGGATTTCAATTCACAAATACCAAAATCTTCAAGTGGTAACTCTTACTCTGATAGTTTTCGATTGTTCGAGACATCATATTATTCTTCACACTCCATTTGCTATTTAGTAACTATAAGAACCAATATAAACAATGAATACAAATATAAAATATGTAAACACATTACCAATTGTAGCTACAAAACATAAATAAAAACTTGAATAATTCCATATCTAAAGAAATAGTCACTCTGAACCAAGTACTATTCCATAAAAGATTTAGCAGCCAATACCTGTAGCTGCAACAAATAGACCCAATATAAAATCAAAGTTCCCTCCCATTAATGTTTAAACATGTAGCTACAAAGCATATGTTCCTTAACTACACGTGAGATAACAAAGTCTGGAAACTCTAATAGACCCAATAGAAAAACAGAGATTACATCTACACATACACTAGTTATTTTGATACATTATATCTACTATTGCATATTAAAAGAACTAATAGACCCAATTGATTTAGTCAATAGCAAGTTGTTCCGGAAAAAATAGTTGCATATAAAAAGAACTAATAGACTACTATTGCATATAAAAAGAACCACTACACCCACCAAAATTTTTAACATATGTACTACAATATAGTTGAATAAATTAAAATGGTTCTAGTTAAGAAATTTTAACAAGGGAAAAAAAGTGGGAGACTAACTAGAGGGTGAGGGGAATATTGGAAAGTATCTAGCAAAGCGTGGTGATAAGCTAAATGGTGCAATAACATGTGATACTCCTTAGCATCAGAAATCCTAGTTGTGCAACCATCGACTTTTTCTTTTTTCTTTTTACTTTTTTTTTTTTTTTTTCAGCCGGCGACATGGCTGTGGAGGTGGAAGAGCAGTGGAGAGAGAGAGAGAGAGAGAGAGAGAGAGAGAGAGAGTTGCAATGGAGGAAAAAAAATAGAGAGAGAGACATATACCTTTTTTTTTTATGTAGGTTTAGAGATAGGTATGGAATGTAATAAATAAGAGATAATTTTTTTTTTTTTTTGAGAAGAAAATAAGGGATAAGTAATGAGATCCTAATTAGAATATTAGCATTTATGAGTGTCTTTTTTGACTATTAGATCTACTTAAATCCAATGGTTTAGAAAATATGTAACTTTTTAGAGTTATACTAGGTGTAACTTAAACTCATCTCATATGATATATCCAACAATATATTATTATTATTTTTTTTAATTTTTTATTATTATTATTATTCAGCATTTTTCATGAAAATTAGCATGCTTAATCACATTACTTGCGCGCGCACACAAACGTGCAGAGAGAGAGAGAGAGAGAGAGAGAGAGAGAGAGAGAGAGAGAGAGAGAGTTTTGCCTTATAATATATATAGCATGCTCAATCACAATACTTATAATATTGCTGTTTCTACCATAGCTCATAACCAAGAATTATCTTCCTCCTTGAATTGAAGTTTGTCAACACATATCTCTAAGATTATATTTCTTACATCTATCTCAATTGCAAAATTGGACAGCTACAGCTAGTTTTGCCTTCTCCAAATCCAAATTTCTCCTTTCGCAACTCAATGCTGCAATGAGCAACCCATTATCATCTTAAATCAAAATTCTTGTGCCTACTTTGTTCTTTAAAACAATTAGGAATGTCTTATATTCATTTTTTGATATATATATGTATATCTATAAAAATTGAAAAATGACTTTTGGGCATCATTATGTAATTATGATAGATTTAATTATGAGAATAATCTAATTGTCTTCCTCATTAATCTAATAATATGATTCTGCATTTAGGCTGTGTTTGTTTTGGCTTCAAATCACTTCCGGAAATGATTTTCCGGAAATGCGGGTGTTTGGTTGCGCATGAAAATTTGCATTTTCCGAAAAACCATTTCCTTTGACCGTAAAAAGATGGCTTTGACCCGGAAATGATTTTACAATTCTATTTTCCCTTCAAATCGTTTCCGGAAAAGAGCCTCATACGCGCAGAGAAAGAGAGAGAGAGCGAGAGAGAGAGAAACAGTGAACGAACAAAACCGAGCTCCGATCCACCACCACAGCCCATTGCCGGCACCCACGAGCCTTCGACTTCGCCGGCGCCACGAACCCACAAACCAAAGAACCCACGAGCCTTTGACTTCGCCAGCGGCACAAACCCACGAGCCTTCGACTTCGCCTTCGCGCCACAAACCCATGAACCCACGAACTGATCTTCGACTTCACTGGCGAACCCAGAGCCCAGACCACCACCGAAGGCCGATCCACCCAGACCGATCACACCCATGACCGATCTCTCCCTTTCCCTCCATTTTTTATCACTCTCTCTTCCTCGCTTTCTCAGTCTGACCGAATGGTGGATTTGATCGAATGGTGTTGTTGTGATTTTTGTTTTTTTAAGTTTATATGTTGAAATTTTCTATTATAAAATTTGTTTGGTAACTGAGAAAATGGATGAGAAAATGTGAGAAAGTAATAGGAAAATAGCATTTTCAGTATGCAACCAAACACATGAAAACATTTTCTAGAAAAATTTTCATAATGCAGCCAAACACTTAAAAAATATTTTCCTTTCCCAAAAATACCATTTCCGAAAAATATTTATTTTCCGGAAAATATTTTACAGGAACTAAACACTGCCTTAGCAAAATTTTTACAATATCCATTGTTATCACCAATAATAAATGAGAGATAAGTTTAGAATCAAACAAAATGTTTCTGATTTTTTTTCCCTCTTCTATGGCATTGTTTGCAACCTATTATTGGTCTAATTTTCTATTTTATTTTTCTTAACATCAACATGTACTAATATTTTTTAATAGTAACTTAAGGAAACTTATTTACTCTATAATTAATTACAAATATTTACTTTGTAAACTTTTCATATTTCATATAGTAAATGAGACTCGTCTTGAGGTGCCAAATATTTATGATGTGTACAAATCATTACTTGCCATATAGTGTTGCAAATTTGAATCACTCTTAAAGATTACATTTGTCATTGTTATATGCATCAACGAAGGGATATGTGTCATCATTTTGTGCATCCATTAGTTGTGGGATCCAACTTTTATAATATATATTATAAGCATAAAACTTAGATATAGTATTTAAGTGTTATTCCTTAAATTCCCATCTTAAAATTCAGCCATGTGGCTGTACTTAAGTAAAAATACACTTCCATCCCATGAGAAAAAGCCACACGACTGAATCTTAAGAGAATAACCTAAAGGAGAACAGTTCATTTTTATACCAAGGGACCTCTCACACAACTAGACTCTTAATCTGTGATGGAGATAATGGAGGGGCACAAAAATTTCTGTTTAACAATTTTCATGCATAACAATTTTTTTTTGGTTCCAGTTATGTTTAAAGGTTGTTTTTCTCAACCAAAAAAAAAAAAAAAAAAAAGTTTGGAAGTTCTTGGTGTGGAGCTTTCATGTATCCTGCTTCTTAAAGGTTAAGTATGTTTTTTCCCCTGGCTTTATCTTTCAATTTCATGAATGTAATCCATTTGAAATTGTCTATTGAGCTACCTTTTGTAAAAATTTTGGGTAACCTTATAGTATATTTAGAGGCATTTTTATTCTTACTAGGGAATTTCTAGACAATTGATTTGATATATATATATATATATATATATATATATATATATATTTTTTAATGCAATAGTTGGTTTTGCCTAATATTTGTTTTAGGTTTGATAAAGCATCGTTTTCTCAAAAAAAAAAAAAAAAAAAAGTTTGATAAAGCATCCTACTATGGATTTCACAAAGGTTGAATTGCCTAAAAAAAAAAAAAAAAAAAAACAAACACACAAAAGAAAAAAAGAGAGTTAGATTTCTAATAAACATATAAAAATTATAAGAGAAGAATAATTATTGATAATGAGGAAGAGAAAAATTTGATTAGAACAATAAGTACTGTTTCTATTTTTCAAAAAAATAGAAAGAATAAATCATAGAAAGAAGAAGAATTCATGTGCAAGAATATATAAGAATACACTAAAAACGGTATATAAAAGTTTTGAAATTTTTGATAGGGAGTGAAGAAGAATATGACCATATGATGTGCAGAGCAACAAAAAGGAAACATCATCTTTATATTTCTCCTTAACCGTCTTTATATTAAAATATAACTATGTTATTTAACTTTTGTTTGGATAACTTTCAATAATTTATTCTCCATTTTTTATTCATTTTAAAATTAAAATAAAAGAAAGCCTTCGGAGATGCTATAGTTTTTGTCAGGCCTTCAACAAAATGTTGACCACGATTAGAAAATCGAACTTAATAATAATTGCATTGTAAGGAAAGAAAGAATAAGATTGGCTTTTTAAATAAAATAAAGGGTAAGGTAGAGATTTTATTTATTTATCTTTTGATAACATACATTTTATTTATTTAATTTTGAAAAGAGGATTTCATTTTGGATAATTTAGGACGGAAACAGTAAGTGTGTGTGCATATATATATATATATATATATATAATTGAAACTTTTTTTTTCTTCTAAATTATTGAATTTTTGTTTGTATTTTTATATTCAAAATTTTGGGCTTCCATACTTATTGTCAGTTTTTTTTTTTTTTTTTTTTTTTGGACTTAGAAAACCAAAAACAGTTATAATGTGATAAATTATAAACAAAATAATACAAATACAAATAGGGTAATCTGGATAAAGGTTTTAATGTACAGTAGTGCACACATATATATTAGTACCTTACATACTGAGCATAATTTTTTTTTTTTTTTTGAGAAAAACAAATCAAAATATCAATATTTACTGAGCATAAAATCTAATGACAAAAACAATTGATTTCTCCTCCTAAACGTATTTTGGTAGTCCAAGTAAAAAAAAAAAAAAAATGAACATAGAAATATGTACCAAGCATAAAATGAAACATTGTATCGTGTCAAATTTTGCTCTCAACTGTTCATTTACTTTGGTAATCCAAGTAATAACTAATGATAACAACAAAAATGGAAAAAGGAAGGAGTTAAATACAATTCTAGACAGGCATTTACAATTATTATAAGCAGATCTAGAATTAAAAGGTTTTAGGATGTTTTTGTTTATAACGATTGTAGGATGTTTATAATCTCAAAAACAATGATTTAATCTGTCTTTATACGTTTTTGGTAGATGTATATATATAATATGATATATTATTATTATTATTATCATTATTATTATTATTATTATTTCTTCTCTATAATCTCTATATATTAAGAGCATTCAGAAAGTTAGTTATTGTCTTTATAACTTCCAAAAATACCCCTAATTTAATTAACTTATCCGTATTCCTAAAACATAAAAATGAGGTTAAAACTGTAAATTGACAAAAAATTAAAAACAAAAAACCTACCAATGTTTACAAAACTAAACCATGTTCTATAAAACTTCCCACTACCTCATCTACACAACCAAAACTACCCCATGTTCCTATAAAAAAAACTACCCCAAGTTCCTATTAAAAAAAAAAAACTTTCTAAAAAAAAGAGCCTTATTACATGCACGAATCGCGTGTGATGAGGCTAGTCTATATAGCTTCTTAAAATGTCAAAAATACATCTAATCTAATTATATAATCCGTATTCTTAAAAAATAAAAAATAGGGTTAAAATTGTAATTCAACAAAATTAAAAAAAAAAAAAAAAACTACAAGAGAAACTTTTTTTTCCCTAAAAATTAGCGCACTTTCTATTTTTTTCCTAAAAACTAGCACACACTAAATTTAGTAGTTTACTCCATTTCAAATTCTAAATTTTAGTTTCTTTAAAATCTATTCCTGTATAACCTCACTAATAGTAGATAAATTCAAATTGAAAAATTACGTTAAACTCAAAATAAAAAGAGAGTCTCATCTCACGTGCTAAGCGTGTGTAATGAGGCTAGTAATATATTAAGAGGATTCAGAAAGTTAGTTATAAGTTCAAAAAATGTCAAAAATACCCTAATCTAATTAGATAATCTTTATTCTTGAAAAATAAAACATAGGGTTAAAATTGTAATTAACAAAATTTTAAAAAAACTACGAGATAAACTTTTTTCCTAAAAATTAGCACACTCTCTATCTAAACTTATCTCACCTAGCACACACTAAATCTAGCAGTTTACTTCATTCCAAATTCTAAATTTTAGTTTTATAAAGTCATAACGCTCATAAATGGAAGTAATAAGAATAAAATGACTCATAAAAAAGTTTCAACTTGTTCGATAAGAAAATAAACCAAAATTGAAGTCAAAATATAACATGTGATTAGCTTGAGTTGGGCTTTGGGTCAGGCACTTGTTATTACTATTAAATATTAGTTAGATTACTTTATTTTTAATTTAAACTTCTGAATTGTTTACTAAAAAAAAAAAAAGCAACAACAAAATATGCATAATCTGGGGCAAACTCAACATAAAGTGGTTAGATTATGCAATAATTCTTGACTTTGCCAGATCGAAAACGCTATCACGTCGAAATTTACTGAAACATATCATCAAAAAATAACTACCCCATTAATAAATGAAAGACACGTTTTAATGTCTAATTATTTGGTTTTTCTATTTTCTATTTTCATGTCTTTGCCGGATCAAAAGCGCTATCTCGTCAAAATTCATTGAAACATGTCATCAAAAAATGGAAGACATGTTTTAATGTCTAATTATTTGGTTTTTCTATTTTCTATTTTCATGTCTTTGCCAGATCAAAAACTCTATCACGTCAAAATTCAATGAAACATACCATCAAAAAATAACTACCCAATTAATAAATGGAAGACACGTATTAATGTCTAATTAGTTGATTTTTCTATTTTCTATTTTCATGTCTTTGCCAGGTCAAAAACGCTATCGCATCAAAATTCATTGAAACATGTTATCAAAAAATAACTACCGAATTAATAAATGAAAAACACGTATTAATGTCTAATTATTTTTGGTCACGCGTCGTCATTTTTCATGCAAAATAATTTTTCGAGTACAACAGAGATTTTTGATTTTACTCAGATAGGAAGAATGATTTTCAGAGAGAGAGAGAGAGAGAGAGAGAGAGAGAGAGTGAGCCATGGCAGCTCGCAAGAGAAACCCAAATCCCAAGATCCCACAGCCACCGCTACTTCTACTTCAAATAACCCTCCAACTGCGCCACTGAATTCCAATCCTATTCACGCTTCATTCTCAAGGATTGTCGGATTCTTTGTCATCATCAAGATCATCATGCATATTCGTCGCTTCCAGATACGTTTTCTCTCTTTTGCTAATATTTATTCGTTGCTTTTTGTTTTTTTGGTGGATCTTATTGAATTTATCATCTGTCTCTGGTATTTTGGTTTTAAAGTTTGGATTTTGTCGGATGGGTACGTGTCAAATTTGGTTTTTGATTGAATTTTATTAACTGGGCATGTGTTAAATTTGCTTTTTCATTTTTATTTTACATATTATTATTCTAGTTACCTGGGTTAAATTGTGTTTCTGTTGGATTTTCTATTTTCATGGCAATTGCGATTGGAATCCCCCATTCGTTTTATGTTATATCTTAATTTGTATGAATGGTTTATGTTTCAACTGTTAAATTTCGTGACAAATAAATATTTCAATTTAGTTCAATGGTTTATGTATCCGTAATTTGCATCTGGTTGTTCAAGTTTTGTTATTCTAATTTTAACATTTTAAAATTGTTTGTTTATAATTTGTTTTAATTTGTCTATTAAAGTTCTTAAACTTAATAATTGCACGTAGGCAGTAGGATAGTTGTAGGACAGAGAGTGCAAAAGGCTGTTGTCCTATAACAATTCATTTTGACCCTTTCCCCTCTCTAAAACTGATGGTAATTTTTTTTTTTTATTAATGTGAACCTCAGAAAGTTCTAACAACAGCCCTGCATTATTGCTACATTTAGGAAAGTTATTAACTTCCTAAAACTTATTATAAAATCAAACTACTTAATATAATCAGAAAGTTCTAACAACAGCCCTGCATTATTGCTACATTTAGGAAAGTTATTAACTTCCTGAAACTTATTATAAAATCAAACTACTTAATATAATCAGAAAGTTCTAACAGCCCTGCATTATTGCTACATTTAGGAAAGTTATTAACTTCCTAAAACTTATTATAAAATCAAACTACTTAATATAATCAGAAAGTTCTAACAACAGCCCTGCATTATTGCTACATTTAGGAAAGTTATTAACTTCCTGAAACTTATTATAAAATCAAACTACTTAATATAATCAGAAAGTTCTAACAGCCCTGCATTATTGCTACATTTAGGAAAGTTATTAACTTCCTAAAACTTATTATAAAATCAAACTACTTAATATAATCATACTTTAATCTTAGTGATATATGCTATAGGATACCTCTGCCTCTTCCAAATCATGGCCAACTCCTTTTTTAATAGCCCTTGGACTGGCCTAGCGGCCTGCATCCTTCTCATGGCTGTATCTGGCACCTCAAGCCTTTTCTCCACATATGCAAACGATTTGAAGAAGTATTCACATTTCAATCAAAATACCATCCTAATTATCTCTTGGCTAAAAGATATTGGTGAGAATGCGGGGATCTTGGCGGCTTACGTGGCCGAGATATATTCACCAAGAAAATTGATTTTGTTTGGATCCATAGGACGATTAGCTTCTTTGATGGTGCTTTATGCAACATTGAAGGGACTTTTTCCAAGCATAATGTGGATACAAGCAATGGCAGTTTTGTTCTCAGCTGCAGCTGAAACAACTATCAAGGCTGCCTCAAGGACTTCAAGCCTGAGGCCCTTTCGAAAGATGGCACCTATGACGGTTTTTATCCTAAATGGATATGCAGACATGAGTGGTACGCTTCTGACAGTCATCTTCACTTCAAACACCGACATATCATCCTCGTCCTCATCAATCAAATTTCTCATTTTCCTGTCCTTATTCCTGTTTATTATCACTCTAATATCATTGCCTGCCTTGTGCACTGAAACTCTGACTGTGAGTGGAAACAAACTATGGGGATTTGTCATTTTGTCTGGCTCAACAGGCCTCACCTTATTGTTTGGGTCCCAATTCCATTCAAATGTTGCCGTGAAAAGCACTGCCTCTGCTGCCATTGTTTTATTGATGGTACCTTTCTTCCTTTCCATCTTGATTCGTAAAAAAGATCAGCCCATTGTTCCCCTTATTAAACAGTATTTCAGTTTTTTCAGTATTTCAGAAATATATATATAGCTCTTATTATATATATATATATTTCTCTAGAACAACAGGATAGTTTGGAGAAGTAAATGAACATAGTAAACTTGTATCTTCAGTATTTTCAGTTGCTGATTTATTACTCTCCGGAGATTCTAATGTTCAGCATAGATGCAATGTAGATGAACTTTCAAATCATGATAGTTGTTTCCTAGAATAATTTTCCATTGATGCTAATTTAGAAATGAGTGTTTATATTTTAAAAATTTTCCTAATTTTGTCTGCAAATTTTGTCAATCTCAAGGTGATACATCTTCTGTGAAACTCGGAACCTTTTTTTTCCCACTCTTTTTTAGTGAGATTAGTGGTTATTTTATTCTGATTCTATTTTCTTACCTGGTTTCTCTCTTTTTAGGTTGATGACATACTTGGACAGCATGCAACGATTTTTAAGAACCATTTCTATATAAAGGCTATGGCTAATTGTGCCCTTTCTAGAATGAGTGGCCCTCACCAGTATTCAAGGGTAAAAATGTGCTCTTTGGGAGTCATAACCCTGCTGAAATGGCATCAAAACTTGGCATGCCTGTTGAGTAGTATCTTGATATTCTGGGCGAGTGTAGGAAAAAGGCCTTTGAAGTAAGATCAAGTCGACCCAGAAAGCATTTGGATGATAAGGTATACATCCACCACTTTTACAAGCTTATCTTTTATTTTATAATGCACAATTTAACTGAATAGGTGCTTGGTAGGTAATTGTATCGTGGAATGGATTGTCAATATCTTCCTTTTCAAGGGCTTCTATAATTCTGAAGGGGGAAAATGAGGGGACCAAATTCAACTTTCCTGTTGTTGGCTGTGACGTAAGATTTTTTCTGATTTGGTTTAATTGTGCTGGAAGCTGTCTTAAAAAAAACTCCACATATTTTCCTGTGACTTCCCCCTACGCTTTATCTTCCTTCTCTCCTAATGGGTGGTGCTGTCACTGTTGCTACCATTGCTGCTGCTTCAGCCACTCCCACCACCGTCAGCCACTGGCGATTTACAAACTGTTGTCGATGCCACTGCATCAGAAGCATAAAACATCTCTATGTCCTTTGCCAATCACCATAGATCTCCGCCGATGGCTAATCTTGAAGGACCTTTATGTACCCTTGTTCTTAAGATTTGTTTCCAATGGATCTATAAATAACATAAAGAGGTTTAAATATTTTTCAATAGTCTTCAAATATTTGAATGATTTTAAGTATTATATTCAGATTTGTTTTCTTTTGCAAAATGTTGAAGATTGTTTTTTTTTTCCCGGCCCAACCAATCCTTGTGGGGATCAACGGTTCCCTTTTAACAAGAAAGATTGTATTCATTGAATCCTTTTTGTTGGTTTCTTGCACTGAACCAATGAAACTTTATCCCTATCGCCACCCTGTGAACATAACTACACTGCTGAACCATGTAAAATCTATGTTAATTACTCTTCTCTCCTTGTTTTAATCCTCCATAATCAGCTTATTGCACAATAGTGAAGTTGTCCAACCATGAAATTCAACTACTTGCACAACCCATAGAATTAAATTATCATTATTAAAAAAAAAAAAAAAAAAAAATCTCAAGCTTGTAGTGTTCACTTTATATTTCACCAACTACAATATATCATGTATTTGATTTTTTTTTTTCTTTATTTTGAACACGCACAGAGAATTTTTATACATTCAATGGTTGTGAGTTGTGACTTGCCAGTTGGAAGCTCTTGATGTCCATTCGATAGAGTAGAGCTTATTATAGTATAATCTAGTCATTGGGCCAGGTAACAAATAAATGAGAATATGATTCCCAAATAATGAAGCATATGAATTTTTGCTTTCTCTTGACCTGACCTTCTTTCATTATTAAATTTTGTTAGTGCTATGTCGCTTGTCCTAATTAATGATACTTCTTTGCAAAAGAGGCCATATGTATGTATCAATTCATTGTGAAATCTCCAGGTTCTTAGCTTGCTCATTGATTTTTATCCCAACACCATAGACTTTCATTGTAAAATTTGGCTCCATACTTGTATATTCGTATGTATTCCATGAGGTGCACCAAAATGAAAATTTCTTAGTCCTTCGTTACCCTTTGATCTACCCTTAACATCCACATGAAGCTCTGGGAGATCTTGAAATCCATCATTGATAGACTATTCTATATTGCCAGTAAGCATTGCAGAGATGAAACTAACACTTTAAGATTGATAGCATAGGGATTACAATCTTTTATGGTTTGTTCGGATTGAGGGGGAAGGAGGGGGAGTCGAGTAGAGTAGAGTGGCATTGGCCCAAAATTAGCCTATTTTTAGCTATACTTTATTCTACTCTCCTCTACTCCCCCTCCCTCTCCCCTCAATCCAAAATGACCCTTACAGCATGCATATCATATACAAACTCTCTGAGATTCTCTCTCACTCACTCACTTGCTTCTTTCTCTTTCATACAAGCTTACAAAACTCTTTTTTATTTATTTATTTTTTTTAATATTCAAGTATTAGTCTATTTCTCTCTCTCTCTCCTGACTATCGTTTTCTTTGGAAGAAGCCCTCGTGAAGTGCATGTGAAGCTTGCTGGGAGATCCAGGACTTAATGATCCAAATGGGTTTGCTTGGCTTTTTTTGATTCAGGTGATAGGGGTGTTTCCCTTCTTGCTTTTTTGCTTCTTCTACTTCCTTCTTTTTCTTTTTGTTTTCTTATTGTGTTGTTACATTAAGTTCCTTTTCCTTTTTGGTTTCTCTCATGGCCTTATCTAATTCTCTCTGGTTTGTCAAAATCCGTAATCTTTTTCAAGGTTTTTGAAGTAAAGGGGCTTGAGATTTTGATTGCTGCTGGGATTTCAAAAGATGGGTTGCTTTTAGTTTGTTCTGGTTCTGAGGTTTTTGCATGTTGAAGTTCAGAGGGTGGTGGTTTTTGTTGAGGTTAGGGTTTTTGGTTGCAATCTCATGCATTGGAGTTCAGGTGGTGGCTAATGCTGCTTCTTTTGGAATGGCATTTGAGTTTCGCGCTTTGAAGCTTGAATCTTTTTGGGCTTTGATTTCATGGGTTAAAAGGGATTGCCCTGCTTACTTTATATTATAGGTGGGTTTTATGCCTTTGAGTAGCTTTGTTGTACTTGAGCGTGTTATTATTGGAAATGGAGTTTTGCTAATGGGTGGTTTTGTTATTGATGGAGGATCTTTAATTGCTTGAATTTTGGCATTGTTTTGGGCTTTGCTATGCCTTCATTGAGATATCATTGGTGGGTGTTAAGGAAATAACGCCATAATTGCCTAGAGTTTGTGATAGTTATACAATAAGAAATGCTATATACATTAATTTCTTTCCTAAATTTTAAACAGATTCTGCTATTGGAGGGTTTAGTTTTCTAATCATGGCCAGAGCTGTCTGCGATAAGATTCTCAAGGATATGAATGGTGATATCAGTGGTCATCTATGCAACCACATACATTTGACGAATTGTATTCACTAGAAGAATCATATGCACAAGAATAGCCCCATATTAGCAGATAGGTCTCTTATGAGGGACCTTGTGGTCCTACAGAGGTCAAGATCTCTCAGGGACCCTTCTGCAAGTCCTCCCTCATGGCATTCACCTTCCATTGTTGATCTACTTCTAAAGAAGGATGAAAATGATGTGAGGATTCGGGAGGGGAGGTCTATTGGCATTGAGCGTTGGAGGGAAGCTAGGAGGATGTCAAGAAGCTCACCAACATTACCAAATTTATCCACATCAAAAGTTGCTCCTGGTGAGGTCAGTGGGGGTAGTGATGGGGTAGCGGCAATAAGCAAACATAGTAGCAAGTGGAGTTGGGAATGGTGGAAGAATTAGGAGAGAGGAGTCTAGTCGGAAGAGTAATAGGACTGATATTTTGGGTGCAATGAGGAGCCTCCACTCAATCAAGATGGAAATGTCTTGGCTCATGGTGTTTGTTTCTAGGAACTCAGAATCTAAAGATGGAAAGAGTAAACAGAAGGGGAAGCAAATTGGAGATGTTCAACTTAAGACTCTGAGCAGTTGAATGATGGTCCAACTGATGATGTAGCATCTTCTAACATCCACCTTCGTGGAAGTCATTTTTGATGGGAGAAAACTGTTGATGAACCAGAAGCCAGCATTCATGGGTACTCCAGTGGGTTAAATAGAGTTAAAAGGCGCAAATTTCGAGGTACAAGAAGAACTCAAGCTGCTACAGCTTCAAGAGATGTTGGAGCTCATAATGAATTGTCTGTGACATCTAACACATTAGCTTAGGGTTCAGCCCGTGCCAAGTATTTGACGGAGGAGGGGAGTATGGCAATGCAAATGTCACTAGGGCTCCAAGAAATGGGTGTGGGATTCCTTGGAATTGGTCAAGAATTCGTCACAGAGGTAAAACTATTCTTGACATGGCTGGAAGAAGTTTTTCTTGTGATTTATCAGACTCAGGGTTAAAGAAAGGTGGCTCAACTGCCCATGAGAGAGAAATGTCTGACATGCCAATAGCATTTGATTAGACAAGCTCATCTATAAGATCTGATGCAAGGGCACTGCCTCTGCTGGTCGAGGCATCTGGATCTCAGGAAACAACTGACAATGCTGGTTGGGTCCATAACTATTCCGGTGAACTAGGAATTTTTGCTGATAATTTATACAAGCATGACGTTGATTCAGACCTTGCTTCTGAAGCTAGATCTGGTGATCAATGCAAGTTGAGAGGCTACCGCAAAAATAGACACTGGAGGCTCACACAAAAGTACATGCCAAGAACCTTCGGGGATCTGGTGGGACAGAATTTGGTAGCACAAACTCTTTTAAATGCTGTCAAGAAAAGGAAGGTTGGATTGCTGTATGTGTTTTATGGACCTCATGTCACAGGTAAAACTTCCTGTGCCCACATATTTGCCCGAGCTTTAAATTGTTAGTCTTCGGAACATCCTAAACCTTGTGGCTTTTGCAATTCTTGCATAGCGCATGATATGGGCAAGAGTAGAAACATAAGGGAAGTTGGTCCAGTCAGTAATTTTGGCTTTGAGAGCAATATGGATTTACTTGACAATATGATTGTTTCCCAACTGCCATCACATCATAGAGCGTTTATCTTTGATGACTGTGATACTTTGTCCTCTGCTGGAGTGCCATATCAAAGGTCATTGATCGAGTTCCCAGACGTGTGGTTTTTGTCCTTGTCAGTTCAAGTCTTGATGTTTTGCCTCACATAATCATATCCAGGTGCCAGAAGTTCTTTTTTCCAAAGCTGAAGGATGCAGATATTATCTATACTTTGCAGCGGATTGCGACCAAAGAAGATTTAGAAATTGATAAGGAAGCACTAATACTTATTGCATCAAGATCAGATGGATTATTGAGAGATGCTGAGATGACTCTTGAGCAACTGAGTTTACTTGGCCAGAGGATCTCTGTCCCTCTGGTTCAGGAACTGGTAAGTTTATCTTCACTTTTGCTATCAGAATTAGAATTTTATATTTTTCGTATCCTCTTATGTTTGCTTTATGCCTATCATCTTGAAAATATATTTTTTAATCTTGAACTAAATAATGTAAATATGCTTGAGATTTTGCAACTAGATATGCATGGTGACATACCTGCAAAATATCATTTCTGGAGCTGCTTCCTATGCCAATTGTCCTTTAGGAGAGTTAATTATCAAAGTTTCACTGTCAAGGTCTCTTTAAGTAATGTTTTTGATGTATTATTCGATAAAATATGTTGATTTTTCCAATATGTTGGAATAATATTTTGGATGAAGTACTTAGGGGGTGTTTGCTACATGCACTTAAAAATTGAAAACATGTGTGAAAATATGTATGGGTGAAAAAATGTGTGAAAATACGTGTAATGTTGTTTAAAAACTGAAAACATGTGTTTGAGTGGGTGTACCAAACGGGGCCTTAGTTTTTTTTTTTTTGGGCACCTAGGGGGGGGGGGGGGGGGGGCGCTTGTCTTTACTTGCTTTTCTTTGAGCCACCAAAAATGATGCGAATTCTCATCTTTTCTCTTGGGAGATTACAAGGCTAAATGATAATAATCGCTATCAGTGTGTAATCATATCTGGAATTTCAGATTCTTTATCATGCCATTCTCATGAAGGTATTAAAAAATGCTTTGAGGCCCGAAATTTAGCTTTTTGCGGGCATAACAATTTACTTTTTAATGATGGGATCATGGATTCTTATGGTAAATTTTAAATTTTGATCTTTGTGATTTGGAGGATGATTAATAGAGGTAGAAGTGATACAACAATGGGAATGGAGTTATTGTAGCATTGCAAGTGTTTGGTAGGATAAGTAATTGAGTACATTTATGATGTATTTTTTAGTCTAAGATTAATTTGATTAGGTTTTATATCTATAATAGTCAATGTTTGGGTTTCTATTTTATGCTGTGTTGCTTTTGAACTTATTATTTCTCAGTCGCATATTTTTTAAACTTTATATGTCCATGTTTATTGCATTTCTAAGTTGAACATGAGAAGAGTAACGACATGAACAATTTCTTTTTGACGGAATGTATGGTGCATGTTAGGTTTATGATTTTACTTATTTAGTGTTTCTGCTGTATCTGATGGTTATTTGCATCCTCTATGAATGTTTTCCCATATATGTAAAGAAGTTGTTGTAGAGCTCGAGAATAATAATGGAAACTGGTGTAGAGCCATTGGCTTTGATGTCACAGCTTGCTACAGTCATTACCGATATACTTGCTGGTAGTTATGACTTTACAGAAGACAGGCATAGAAGGAAGTTCTTTCAACTATAACCATGTAAGTAACTGTTACCAGCTATATTAAAAAAAAAAAAAAAAATACTAATTCAGTTATTTATTCACAAGTTTTGGTGATGTTGATCTTATTATCTCTCTGAAGATATGTGTATTTGAATATCTGTAATTGCTTCATTCCTTGTTCTTTTCTTCATCTCATTGTATACCAATTTCATGTTGTGCAACTCTCTTTCAGCCTTCCTCTTTAAATAATAAATTGAGCTTAGTTTGTGCCAACTTTTCCTTTGTGGCTTTTTCTGATTACAGCTCAATCTTTGTTGTTCTTTTCTTCATCTCATTGTATACCAATTTCATGTTGTGCAAATCTCTTTCAGCCTTCCTCTTTAAATAACAAATTGAGCTTAGTTTGTGCCAACTTTTCCTTTGTGGCTTTTGCTGATTACAGTTCAATCTTTGTTCTTATTGGTTGCAGTATCCAAGGAAGATATGGAAAAACTGTGTCAAGCTCTGAAACTTTATCAGAGGCTGAAAAACAACTGAGGATGTCAGATGAGAAATTAACATGGCCAACAGCTGTGTTGCTTCTACTAGCTCCTGATCAGACACTAGTTTTAGTCACAGTCCCTTAGCCCTAAATAATGCGGGTGGAAGAGATTTAGCCAGGAGAGTAACTGAGCATTCTGAGATGTCCAATAAGGAGAGACGCTTGTCAACAAATGTCAGAATAGAAAATCTTTGTGCTGGAAGTTCTGCTGATTTCCGAGAACATGGCACACTTAAGGGTATTAGTTTAGAGAAAAAAAGACATGCTGGGTCTAGTATGGTTCATCAACAGACATCCACACATTCTACTGACAATAACAGGGTAAGTGGCAGGCATATTTCTGGTAAAAGCCATAGAGGAATTGCAGATATCTGGTTGGAGGTGCTTGAGAAAATTCAAATTAATGGTGTGAAGGAGTTTTTGTATCAAGAAGGGAATCTGATCTCAGTCAGTTTTGGAGCAGGTACACCCCAATATGCATTCATCATTTGCAAGTGCCATGATTAGTGCCCCAATATCTCTCTGTTAGAAAGCTTTTTCATTATTGTCCTGTTTTATGTTGATTTTATATGTGAAAACTCTTGGTGCATGGGAATTTGAAATTTTTTGGGGATCAATTGGTTTGTGGAGGCATAAAATCAGGGGCCAAAATTGGAAACTCAAACATTGAAGTAACTCACATTGCCTTTTCCGTATATGTGCCAACAACACTAAATTTAATTGAAGTGCCCTAACTTCTCAATGTTCAAGATACTCCGGTTTCAATTTGTTGCCAAAACATTCATCTGATCTTTCCAATGTATTTACATTATTCTTCCTCTATGTTGTTTACAGAATCTGGTTCTTTTGGGGTTATTGTTGATGGTTCTTTTTCAATTCCATCTCCCTTTTCAAGATGTTAAGAAGCAGACTAGCCTTGAAATACTTATGACCAAAAGTGTTTTTTCAAGTTTGGTAGAAACTTCAGATAAGGGATTCCTTGCTCTGGATGTACTCAGAAAATGAATTAGATTGTGTATTAATGTGACTCTTCATATAATTTACCCTTAAAATGTTCTATTCATTGGAAATCAAAGAACTAAAATCTTTTTAGGGGTTTCTATATTTGTCCTCCTTGGACTTTCTCCTTGTGTCTATTATGCCCTAACCTTCATTTGTCACAATACCTGTGTCGCTTTTGCATCCTGTATCCTGTCAATAGATTTTTGTAACATAGTCATGAAGGGGATAGGGTGTTGTGCATGAGAGATTGGCTTTGCTGGTCATCATACAAAAATATGCATTAATCATCTTATTCTCAATTGCTTGGTTTGTTATTGGGTAAAACTATCAATAACTATCTTGGAGTGATGATTGAAAACTCAATTTTTATGTAATTGAATAGTTACATATGGGTCAAATGGCCACTTTGTAAGTTTCTTGAGATCCCCTATTAATAGATGACATAAAACTGTTGATTGAAGGAGCTAATTGACACAGGCAAATTCCAGGAAGGGCATTGCTTCTAAGGAAAATTTGACAAACAGGAGAATTTCAAGGGTTTAACTATAAAGATGACTTTCTTTTATGCAGTGAAATGACAATTACCTCACCCCCAGCTCATATAGCCAAGGGGTAGCACATGACAGATGAGATTTAGGATTGCTATTTCACATGTATAGACTACTATTGTCATTTGCTTGGGGGAGGGGTTTTTTTTTGGGGGGGGGGGGGGGGGGGCGCTGTGGAGAGAAAAAATGACCATTATTGCCTTCTTGTTTGTCTCTGTTGTCCATTGGTATTTATCCAATCCACAGGAAGGGAGCAATTTGCAAGGTTTAAGGCTATTACCCATTGTGTGACCTATGAATACAACCTGATTAGGCTCATTGTTTGCGTCTCACCTTGTATCTCTTGGTGTTTGTAAAGTGTACTTACCCAATATACCTTCACCTCTTTTAGCCAGTTTCTCCCAGATTCCCTCAAATACCAAAAGATGTAATGAACTTACCTCTTTTTGCCGAAATATGAATACATGTTCTCATTATCATAGCAAAGATTTATTTGGAAATTTTTACGATTAGGTGAGGCTGATTCCAAATTTCTGTTTTGGTTTTAAAGGCAAACTGGCAAATTCTAAAATTCAAATTTCATTTTTGAATTTCGAATTAGATTTTATTTTATTTTATTTTATAATTTTGAATTTGGGCTTTGATGTTGTGAAGGGTTTTATGAGATGTAAGCATGCCTTAATGTAATCCCTAAAGCCTTATTAAAAGAGGCTCCTTGAATAGTTTGAAGTGGAGTGCAATTTGAATTAATATTCTGATTAGAGATGTTTCTCTAGGCTTGGTGGTGAAGGTGAAGACTAGGATATGTCCTATTCTTTCTTTCTTTACTATTTTTCATCCATTCCAATCTGCATCATTCCAGCTGCCAGTATTGATGCCTCTTCACATTAAGTAATGCTCATCTACATTTATTTCTTGATTTCCTGTGCAGTAACTAATGTTTTGTCCAATTAAATTGCTTTTTCTTGCAGCCCCTACTGTGCAGTTGATCTTCACTACAGAACAGACTAAATCAACAGCTGAGAATCTGAGGGAGCATATTTTAGAAGCATTTGAGGCTGTTCTGTGTTCCCCAGTGATAATTGAAATTAGACGTGAACCAAAGAAAGATTCAGGATCAGGTGTACATGTGGCTCTTATCTTATCAGCTTCTAGGGACTGTTCATCTCAAATTAGAGATATAAATGGAGTCGGCAATCTAGCACAGCTCTTGCAAACTGACATTCTTGAAATGGGAAGAAGTGAAATTGTAGAAGTAGCAGCTTCTCCGAGGGAACCCAAGGGTAATGAGCACAGTGATAATCATGCAGCAGCTGATAAAAGAGGCTTAGGAGGATCTGGTGTGGGAGAAGGAACAGCTTCTTATAAGAAAGCAACCATGGCTTCACTCCTAGAGAGATGGAAATTTGGTTAACAGAGTCAGAGCCTTGTTAAAAGCAAGGTGTCCCTTGCCCACGTAATTCAGCAAGCTGAAGGATGTACACAGCAAAATGCATGGTCAAAACGCAAAGCAGTTTCTATTGCTGAAGAGCTTGAACAGGAGAATTTGTATGTAATGCAATCCCATTGTTCTTTTTCAAAATTAATCTTCTTTCTAATTACACTTTACCTTAAAATTGAATAGCATTTGATGCTTGACAAGGAGCAACCAAACCTCTTATCACAATTACTTTAAACTTAAAATTTTAATACCTTCAAACGACTGGAAAATTTGCTGTTAGCACCTCCTCGCCCCATAAGAATGGAGTGGGGTGGCATTGGTGAGGAACCAAAATTTCATTTGGTTAAATGGGCTAACTATTTGTACTCCCATTTCTTCGGGTAGCTTGGGGATAAGGATGCCCTTTGGAGGGAGAAGGATGCCCTTTGGAGGCAAGTGATAGAGGTGAAATATGACTATGGATGGGGTGGTGGTGTACTAGGTCTGTTAATGGTCTACATGGTGTTGGCTTGTGGAAATATATTAGTCGGGGATGGCCGTCTCTTTCTCGCCACATTCTATATGATATTAGGGATAGGTCTAGGGTGAAGTTTTGGCAAGACCGTTGGTGTGGTGAGACGCCTCTTGCAGTCAGCTATCCTAAATTGTTTAGATTTTGTCTAGATAAAGAGGCTAGTGTGGCTGAGCTTATGAAGTTTGCTAAGAGAGTTCTCTTTTGGAATGTAAGTTTCTTTAGGGGTGTGGATGCTTAGGAATTAGAGGCAGTATAGGGTTTCATAGATACCATATATGGTGCTTCAGTGAAAGTAATTGGCGAGGATAAGATGTGTTGGAAACCTGATAGAGAGAAGGGTTTCATGGTTAAGAATTATTATAGTCTTTTAGCGGGCTTCAATGACTATTGTTTTCTTTGGAAAAGTATTTAGAAACAGAAAATTCCATCTCGAGTAGCTTTCTTTGTTTGGACTGCTGATTTAGGGAATGCTTAACAATTGACAATTTTCAAAAAAGGAAGGTTTGGATATTGCATTGGTGCTACATGTGCAAGTGTAATGGTGAATCGGCTGATCATCTTTTTCTTCATTGTCTAATTGCAATGGATTTGTGGTCTGGTGTTTGGTTTGTTTGGAGTAAGCTGGGTTATGCTGCAATCTGTAGTGAGGCTTCTAGCATGTTGGCAAGGCAAATTTGGTTGTCATCGAAATGGGTATACATGGTTGATTGTTCCTTATTGCTTATTGTAGTGTCTTTGGAGGGAGAGAAATAGTAGGTGCTTTGAAGATAATGAGAGATCCAACTTAAGTTATTTTTCTTTAGAACTTTAATAGATTGGTTGGCTGCATTGTGAAACCAATCATTTTTTTTCTTTTCTTGATTTCCTAGATTCTTGTAATTTTTGTTCTTGAATTGTTTAACCCCTTGTACACTCCCTGTGTACCAGGGTGTTCCTTTTTTGATATGAATAAACTTCTTACTTATCAAAAAAAAAAAAAAAAAAAAAAATGAAGTAGAGTGGAGTGGAGTAGAGTGGAGTGTAAGGTCGTGGGTTCAAAACTTACAAGGTGCATTTGTTACTTATCAAGAAAAAAAAGGTTGTTAGTGATATGAAATTATTTGATTAGGTGTAACAGACATGGATTTTGAGTATGTGGAATTTCTTGTCAAAGTTCAATTCCATCCTCTCAATTCAGTAGTTGCATCATCATATGGCCATAATTGTCCTCTGGTCAAATTATGGGATTGGGTAATTGACAAGAAAGGACATATTCAATGTTAAAAAATCATAATATTAATGGAAAAACGGCCAAAAGCTAAGAAATTATAAGAAAATTAGATAAAAGTATGATACGCAAAGAAGCAAGGGAAGTAATGGCTTGGAATTTGAACCAGTTTATGAGTAGAAAAATGGAAAAGGTTTGCATAGAAGAGGTCTACTTAACTTCGTTGAAGTTGTTTGAGAATGCATTATGGTGAAAATATTTCTTTTCCAGATGTTAAATATTTAAATAAAACGAATTGGTGACCGTTACTTGGTCTAAATTGCTCATTTCTGGGAAGATAACAAAGAGAAGCAACTTTGGACAAATTTCTTTTATAAATAAAAGCTTAGACATATAAGTTTGAACAAATTTAACTTCTTTAATTATGTGACAGCTTGATTTTCAGGAATGTGTCCTCCCTAAGGAGAGAAAACAGAGGAACTTTTCTTCTATTTTTCATGTTTAATTTAGTATGAGTACACTTATACTGTGAACAGAATAATGGTTGGGATCTGTACAAGGAAAAGTTTAAGCATGTGAGGCCCGGCTACCTCGAATTAGCCACAAATCCTGTTTTAGTTTTCATTTCCTAGGGATATTATGGGGGGATTTCGAAGTTTCTTTATTGAATCTAAGTTGTTTCAGTTGGTGATTGAGGAAGGTGGGAATTTTTTCTCCCTTAAGATCTTTGAACGGGGAAAATACTACATGCAATCGGTGTTTATGGGAAAGAGTGCAGCTCTTTGGACCATGCGGAATCTGGAACACACCGTGAGTGGGGATAGTCCTAAGCAATTTTTCACGTTCAGGGAAGGCGATACTGCTTACACGATGCAACGGGGATCCAACTCGTTTGGGCAGTACTTATCAGTGACAGAGCTTAAGGTAGGAGGGCTGCGGCGAACTATCATTATTCCTGCCGGTAAATTACAACAGGGATGGAGAACTTTTGGGATTGAATTAAGAAGGCTATTGGAACCTTCTCAATACGCGTTGGGTGGTTCGAAGTTTGTGTCGTATAGGTTTAAGCAAATCCCAAAATATCAACCTGCCAGGTCGTATGTGGAGGCTGTCAAAGCTCCAGTACAGGCAAGGTTGAAGCATGTTCAGCAGCCTCTCAGCAAAGAAAAGATTCAGGCTGGTACCGTGAAGAATTTTGTGGAGTTTCAGAGTAATAATTCTCGCACACAGATAGCAGCTTCTCAAACTCAGGCTGGTAGCTTTCCTCAGGCAGCCATGGGTGGTGGTGAGGGTGGGAAAGGTGGTATTAATGGTAAGAATATTTCTGAGGAGAAAATCCCGGAAGGAAATAAATTCAATATTTCCTTGAAGCCCAATTTGAATTCAAATATGAATGAGTTTGGAAAGTTACGTGATAGGAGGAAGGGACGTTGGCTAGGGAGAGGGCTGACTGTGATTGTGAATGAATATGGAAAGAGGCGGGTATCTTGGGAGGGTCTTAAAGGTGTTAAACAGGTTGGCAAATGGGTGAGTAATACTGCCCATAATATTGGTGTGGGTCTGGGCTCATCCAAGCAGAATGCCCAAGCCTTGGTGGGAAATAAAGAACCCATTTTGGGCCTGGGTTTGTCAAGCCCACCTTCTTTTGAGGCTGGCGAAAGCTCATCTAGTGGACTAAAGGCTCTGGGGGCTTCTAATCAGAATGGGTTAAGTATGCCGAGCTCAGGTAGGAGTACCACGAAGGATGTTGAGAGCTCAAGGACCACAACCACCACATCGGAGCAACATGCGACGTTGCCGTGGGTATCGGTGAGCATAAATTCATCCTTGCCAGTGACGGAAGTGGAGGGTAACGGCGGAGAGGAAACCACGATCCCACTAGCTCAGCCACCCACTGCGTCGACTGGGTTAGCGGTGGTGGCACAAGGCCCCCACGATCAGATGTCGCCGATCAGTGAGCTGGGTGGGTCGAAGTTGGTGCCGGTGGTGTCATCGGCCATGATATCGGAACCGGTATTGAACCCGATAGTACAGGCGGTAGTACCTTTGGATTCCCCAGTGGCATCGGAGGTTGGGGAGGAGGATTTTGTGGGTTTGGATGGACCGGGTACTTCTGATCTTGAGGGAACTCAAATACCTGGCCCAACTATAAGGGAATTGGTGGGAGACTTGGATAAGTCTTGGGGTAACTCCAAAGACTGGATATTACAATTACGTGATGGCAGGAAATTAGTGCTCCCGTTGTCTCTATATCGTTCGCCAGATAGTATGTCAGTCAGCTCAAGTTTGGAGGGAGATTGTGTACCAGGTAATGATTCTAGTATTTATGAAGGGCAAAGGGTTAGTTGGGCAGATGAGTGTGACGGGTTAGTAGAGTATTTTCCTGGGTCAGAGAGTGAGTTGTGGGAAGTTGGTGAAAGGTTGAGGTCAGGTGAGGGTGGTGATGAGCCATTAGTAGTGGTACCTTTGGCCATGGAAGGTCCGTCGGAGTTGGAGCCTAGTCATGAGAAGGAGATTGGGTGTAAGGAGAGTGTGGATAGTTGCCAACTATCACATTGGGTAACCAATAGGATAAAGGCTTTCAAGAAATCTGTGGGCACTTCATTGGAAGGTTTTGAGGAGCAGATTACAGGTTTGTTATTAGCCATTGAGGCCAGAAAGAAAGATAAAAAGAAATGTGTGGGTGATCAGACGAAATTGGTTAAGTCTGGCCAGAAAGGTCAACGGGAGTTGAAGAATCTGTTGACATCTTTGAATGTTGAGTATGATCCACATAAAGCAAGGAGTGTAAGTTCTGAGCGGGCTGTAGTGTCTTATCAATGAATGTGAAGATTATTTCGTGGAACGTAAGAGGGTTGAATGAGCAGGATAAAAGGCTCAGGGTTAGAAATTTGATTAGAAAATGGGGGCCAGATGTGGTTTGTCTACAAGAAACCAAAATGGGGCTGATTAATAGAGCGGTAATTCGTAGCTTGTGGGGTGGACATCATGTTGATTGGTCCTACTTAGGTTCTTGTGGAGCTTCTGGTGGGGTGTTAGTGATGTGGGATACTCGGGTAGTGAATAAAATGGAGGAAGCAGTGGGGCGATTTTCGGTTTCTTGTAAGTTTACAAGTGTGTCAGATCAATTTGTTTGGGCGTTTACTGGTGTTTACGGTCCTAATTTGCACAGAGAAAGGAGGTTTTTATGGGAGGAACTTTGTGGCCTAAATAGCTGGTGGAGTGTCCCATGGTGTGTGGGGGGGGGACTTTAATGTGGTTAGGTTCCCTTCCGAACGATTGGGGTCTATTTCTTTCACTACTGCTATGCGGGAGTTCTCTAATTTTATTTCGGAACAGGGCCTCATTGATCTGCCATTGCAGGGGGGTTCTTTTACTTGGGCAAATACTAGAGAAGTGGCCTCGAAGGCTAGGCTAGACAGATTCTTATTTTCTGCAGATTGGGAGGAGAGGTTCCCAACAGTCTCTCAAAAACGGTTGTCTAGGTTATGCTCGGATCATTTTCCAATTGCCCTTGAGGGTGGAGCTTTTTAGAGAGGGAGTATGCCATTTAGATTTGAGAATATGTGGCTTAAGGATGAAGGTTTTGTGGATAGGGTTCGGTCTTGGTGGGATTCCTATCATATTCATGGTGCACCAAGTTTCATTTTGGCCAATAAATTGAAGCTCTTAAAAAATGATTTGAAAAGATGGAATGTGGAGGTGTTTGGTCATGTTGCAGTTCGTATTAAAAAATTGTGGAAGGACCTAAGTGCTTTGGAGAGTTTGGAGGAGAGTCGGGATTTATCAGCGGAGGAAAGGGTAGAAAAGGGTAGAATCAGTGATGAGTTAGAACAAGCTACTCTGTTGGAAGAAATAAGTTGGAGGCAAAAATCTAGAGTTCTTTGTGTTAAGGAAGGCGACAGGAACACTAAATTTTTTCACCGCATTGCTAACTCTCATAGGAGGACTAATTCTATCGATAGGCTTATGGTGGATGGGGTGTTGTCTTCGGACCCGCTTGCTATAGCAGATTGTATTTCTCAGTTTTATAGGAAGCTTTATTTGGAGGATGTGACTCATAGACCTGTCTTAGATGATGTGGAGTTTTCTAGTATCTCAGTGGAAGATGCAAGTTGGCTAGATAGGCCTTTTGAGGAAGAAGAGGTGTTTGGGGTGATCAATGACTTTAATGGTGACAAGGCACCTGGCCCGGATGGCTTTTCAATGGCATTCTTCCAGTCTTGTTGGAGTGTTTTGAAAACAGAAATTATGGCTGTTTTCCACAATTTCCATACTCAGGCGGTGTTTGAGAAGAGTCTTAATGCCTCGTTCTTAGCCCTTATTCCTAAGAAAGTGGATGCTATGGAGGTTAAGGACTTTCGGCCTATTAGCTTAGTTGTTGGGATTTATAAGATTATTTCTAAGGTATTGGCTAATCGTCTTCGTAGGGCGGCGCATGTGCTTATCTCGGATTCACAAAATGCTTTTGTGAAGGGTAGACAGATTTTGGATTCCGTCCTGATTGCTGCTGAATGTATTAATTGTAGATTGAAGTCAGGTGTTCCAGGTGTGTTATGTAAACTGGATGTGGAGAAGGCGTATGATCATGTGAACTCGGATTTTTTAATGTATATGCTTCAGCGTTGTGGTTTCTCAGAAAAATGGAGAAAATGGATAAGGTATTGCATTTCAACTGTAAAGTTTTCCATTCTGATCAACGGTAGCCCATCTGATTTCTTTGGAAGTTCTAGGGGGCTTCGACAAGGGGATCCTTTATCTCCGTTGTTGTTTGATATTGTGATGGAGGCATTAAGCCGTATGTTGGATGTGGCTACCTCTACCGGGCAAGTCTCAGGTTTTTCTGTGGGTAGTACGGCTGGTTCATCAGTGATGGTGTCTCACCTTTTATTTGCAGATGACACTTTGATTTTTTGTGATGCTGAACCTTCTCAGATTGCTAATTTGAAGGCAATTCTTGGTAGATTTGAGGAGGTGTCAGGGCTTCATATTAATTTGGGGAAGTCTGAGATGGTTCCTGTTGGTGGGGTACACAATTTGGAGGTTTTGGTGGGTCTGTTGGGGTGTGGGCAGTCTTCTTTGCCCTTGAAATATTTGGGTTTTCCATTAGGTGCAAAATTTAAGGATTTATCTGTTTGGAATCCTATCTTAGAGAGAATGGAGAGGAGATTAGCAGGTTGGAAGAGAATGTATTTATCTAAAGGGGGTAAGGTGACACTCATTAAAAGCTCACTCTCATCTCTACCTACATACTTTCTTTCTCTTCTTCCTTTACCAGGGAAGGTGGCAAAGCGTATGGAGAAATTACAGAGAGACTTTCTGTGGAATGGGATTGGTGGTGAATCTAAAATACATTTGGTTAATTGGGCCAAGGTTTGTAGGCCTTTGCAGGTAGGGGGGTTGGGTATAAGACGGCTGGAGAAGTTTAATTCTGCCTTGCTAGGTAAATGGTTGTGGAGGTATGGCATGGAGACTGATGCTTTATGGAAGAGGGTTATAGAGGCAAAATATGGGAACATTTGGGGTGGTTGGAGTACGAAAAAGGTTACAAGTCCTTATGGGGTCAGCCTGTGGAGATACATTAGAAGTGGCTGGTTGAACTTCTCTAAACTCCTTGTTTATGATGTGGGGGATGGTACTAGAGTGAAATTTTGGAAGCATGTGTGGTGTGGGGATTGTACTCTCCAAGAGGCCTTTCCAGAGCTCTATCGTTTTAGTAGGTCAAAGGATTCCTCGGTGGCTGAAATTATGGGTTGGTCTGCTGGGAGGTTCCACTGGAATGTGCAATTTCGTCGTCCACCACAGGATTGGGAAGAAGAAGCCTTTGACCGGTTTATGGGGTTGGTCTATTCTTCGACAGTGCGGGGGTTTGGTCCTGATAAGATTTGTTGGAAACCTGCAAGGAATAGAGGTTTTGAGGTTAGAGGTTATTATAGTTCCTTCTACCCTCCTACTCTTGTTTCCTTTCCATGGAGAATGATATGGCAATCGAAAGTTCCTCCAAGGGTGGCTTTCTTTTCTTGGTCTGCTTCTTTAGGTAAGATCTTAACAACAGACAACCTTCGTAAAAGACGAGTGATAGTACTTGACTGGTGCTATATGTGTAAGAGGTGTGGGGAGTCAGTGGAGCATCTTCTACTTCATTGCTCTATAGCTTGGGAGTTGTGGTCCATGGTCTTCTGCTTGTTTGGAATTCAATGGGTTATGCCTCATACTGTTCTTGAGTTGTTTGAGGCCTGGCAAGGAAAGTTTGTGCGACATCGTCATATTGATGTTTGGAGACTAGTGCCTCATTGCTTGATTTGGTGCATTTGGCGTGAAAGGAATGCTAGAAGTTTTGAGGGTTGTGAACGCTCCTTGCTAGAGATTAAGTCTTTCTTTTTACATACTCTCTTTGAATGGAGTGTGGTTTTTTCTCATTTTTCTTGTTCTTCTTTTTCTTTGTTTCTTGACCGTTGTTCTTTTGTTTCCTGATTTGTGCCCCCTAAGTACATCCCCAATGTACTCGGTTTGGCAATTTTTCTTTTATTAATAAAATTCTTACGTTATTTATCAAAAAAAAAAGAATAATGGTTGGATAAGTTCCCTAGAATAACACCTAGGATCCATTTTTCCCCAATTCAAAATGGAACTCTTTGGTATTTAAGACAATGATGAGAATATTTTGCATGCTTAAACATAATCTTTTAAATCGGCTCTAAAAATTCTTACAAAATGGAACTCATTTTAAATCGGCTCTAAAAATTCTTAAATATACAGGAGACTGGAACCTAGATCAAGAAGCCTACTTTGCTGGAAAGCAACTAGAGTAACTCGTCGGAAGGTAATTCATAGTGATTTTATAATAGTCTTATGATCAATTCTTTAAATTCCACTCTTTTGAGTTGTGGAATTTTATTTAAAAAAAAAAAAAAAAAGTGTTTTGATATTCTCCTCTCATGCACATTACCATGTTGTGCTTTCTTGCAATTAGTTAAGTCCAGTATTAGAGGAGGCATTCTTTTTTCATTTATTTTGTAATTGTGTAAAGGTAATATAACTTTAATGTTTGTCCTGGTTATGTTAATGGAGAGGCATGCCAAAGATTAGTCTGTTAGGGGCCAGAAATGGGAGAAACCTCTGTGTGTTTGTTTTCAATTCTGTTGTACATGGTTGAGGGCTGATTGATGTGGGATGTGGCTATATAAGGGCTTCGTTAATATTTCTTGCATAATTAACCTCATAACCTAGTACCTAATACTAATTTTTCTTGGAAAATTTACCGCTGCATGAACATATGTGGTGTTAAATGTTTCAATTGAAAACAACAGAATAGCAAAAATGGGATGGATCAAAGAAGCAAAGCTATAGATGTGGATTGATCAAGGGGATATTGGGAATAAATTACACGATGGATATGCTTAAGTTCATATGTGTTCATGCTCATATTTATTTATAAATTAAAATCAGGCGGGCTTGAGGAATAGCAAAAAGCCAACCCACAATAGATCACTAGTTTGCAACCCATCCCTCTTATGCACGTGAGACAGTCATTAAAATAAGCTTGAGTGGGGGCAAACTATTGGTTAACCCACCTCATTTTCTTACCAGGCCTCATCAGCCTATCATAGTACTTCAACCAATTCTTTGTCTTTTTTCGTTTTTTGATAGGTAATAGCAGCTTTATTAATTAGAAAAGTACAATTTGTTGACGATAGTAAACCCACTGCACTTGAAACGAATACAAACAAATCGAAAAGAAGAGCTAATAGAAATTAAGAAATCAGATATGGAAATACAATGCGTAAAACCCCAAATACGAGACCTCTTAAACAAAGTCCTAGCTAGCAAAGACTTCAAAAGATCCACAGGCCTCTCAATATCTTCAAATGTATGTGAATTGCGTTCCCGCCAGATTAACCACCTAAGAAAAAGAAAATTAATAGTACTTCAACCAATTCAACTGCTTTCTTCTCTGAATAATTATTTCTATGCTCATCATTTCTTCTTTTTCATCATTGTTCAAAAGTTATTTAACTCTTTAGGTGTCATGTTCTTTCCAGAGTTATTGTTCATGTTTTTCAGGGCCATATTACATTATGTTTTTCCTGAAGAGTAAGCTTAGTCAAATTTTTTTTTTTTGATAAGTAAGAAATATGTATATTCAAGAAGCTACCTCATGAAATCAACATAAGGCAGAACAAAGGATACAGGGAAGGGAACAACAAGAAGAAACAATAGAACAAACAACAACCAACAAAGAACTAAGAACAAACGAGAGAACTAAGGAACAAAGGGAGAGAATCAGTGGAGGTGAGTCCCCAAGCCCTAGACCAATCAAAAAGAGCGCCACTAAAGAAAGCGAGCAACTGGTCATCGGATTTATCCATGTCTTCAAGAGTTCACCAATTTCGCTCCCTCCAAATACACCACATTATGCATAGAGGGGCTAAATTCCAAATGCTAGAAAAGTGCTTTCTCAACCAATTCCACCAACCAAAAAGCGTATTTGCAACTGATCTTGACAAAACCCAAGAAATCCCAAAAGATATGAAAACCAAGCTCCACAGCTGATGAACTTTGTCGCAATGGAGTATCAAATGATTCATTGACTCCCCGCTACATCGACACATAATGCACCAGTCAACAAAAACAAAGCCTCTACCCAGTAGATTGTCCCTTGTAAGAATCTTCTCCCAAGCAGCATTCCAAACAAAGAAAGAGACGCGTAGAGGAGCCTTAACCTTCCAAATACCTTTCCAGGGAAAGATAATAGGCGAGGGACTACGAAGCTTATTGTAGAAAGAGTGGATGTCAAAATCCCCGTTCTTCGACAACTTCCACCTCATATGGTCTCCGAGCTCAGATTTAGGTAAATTAGAACCCAAGGTTCGAAAGAAATCTTCCACCTCACATGCCTCCCAATCATTTGGAGCCCTGAGTAATAGAACAGTCCAGCTTCTCCGAGCCTTAGTCCCCAACCTTTTGAGAGAAGAGGCCACAGATGCCTCTCTATTATAAGCTATCCCATACATAATCGGGAAGGAAAGATGGAGTGGTAACTTCTCACACCACTGATTTGTCCAAAATTTCACTCTATCTCCCACCCCTACCTCAAACTGAATGAATCTACTAAACACCTCCCAGCCTTTGCGGATATTTCTCCATAAACCACACCCGTGGGCACCCCTGCCCATCTTGGAAGACCAACCCCCCACTCTTCCCCAAACTTCAAAGTTACAACCCTCCTCCAAAGATGAGTCTCCTCAACCCCAAACCGCCATAACCATTTTCCTAATAAAGCTTGATTAAAAGAAGTTATTTTCCTTACTCCCAAACCACCATTCGCCTTAAGAGCACACACCTTATTCCACCCCACCAAATGAGCCTTCGAATCCCCCCCACAAGAAGTCCCTTTGCATCTTCTCAATCTTATTAGCCACATGCGAGGGGATGGTAAAGAGAGATAAATAATAAGTAGGTAGGCTAGCTAGTGTACTCTTGAGCAATGTAAGTCTTCCGCCTTTTGACAAATACAGCTTCTTCCACCTAGCCAACTTCTGCTTAATTTTTTCCAAGATAGGATTCCAAATAGAGGGGGACTTATGGGAAGCCCCCAGCGGTATACCAAGGTAGGTCATAGGCAATGTCCCAATCCTGCAGCCTAGAATCTCAGCCAAAGCATGCAAATTATTAACCTCCCCAATTGGAACCAACTCGCTCTTTAAGACATTAACCTTCAAACCGATCACAGCCTGAAAATAAAGGAGAAGCATTCGAACATGAAGGATTTGCTCCACTTCCGCATCATAAAACAGAATAGTATCATCCGCAAACAAAAGATGTGAGACACATTCCCCTTCCCCCCGTCTACTAGTAGCCTTGAAACCCCTGATCAAGCCAGCACTTTTGACTCTTTTCAACATCCTGCTTAAAACCTCCATAATAACTAAAAACAGCATAGGAGATAACGGGTCCCCTTGTCTCAGACCCCTCATGCTCCTAAAAAAATCAGCTGGAGCCCCATTAACCAAAATAGAGAACTGGACAGTAGAAATACAAGTGCGAATCCAACTACACCACTTTTCCCCAAAGCCCATTCTCTTCAATAGATCTAGGAGAGCCTCCCAATTCATGTGATCATAAGCTTTCTCAATGTCTAGCTTACAAATAACCACCGGAGTCTTACTCTTCACTCGACTATAAACACACTCATTGGCAATAAGGACTGAATCAAGAATCTGTCTACCTCTCACAAAACTATTCTGAAACTCAGAGATTAGCTGATCTAAAACCAGCTTTAAACGATTTGCCAAAACCTTAGACAAGATCTTGTACAAGCTCCCCACCAAGCTAATAGGCCTGAAATCTTGAATATTGGAAGCATCATTTTTCTTAGGAATTAAGACAATGAAAGTAGCGTTCAAAGATTTCTCAAACTTACTGTGACGATGGAACTTCTCAAAAACAGCTAGAATATCTCTTTCTACCACTCTCCAACAATGGTGAAAAAAGGCCATAGAGAAACCATCTGGACCTGGAGCTTTATCTCCAGCCAACTCCTTGACAGCTAGAAGAATCTCCTCCTTCTCAAACCTCATTTCAAGCCAGCCCCTACCCGACTGTTCACTCGGAAAGCGAACAATATTAAAATCCCCGATGCAACACCAAGGGACGTTCCAGTATTGCTGAATACCAACCAACTCGTCCCACATTAGCCCCTTCGCATTGTTGTCAGTTGGGCCATAAACCCCAGAACACGCCCAGCTGAAGCCATCCCCCACCCCTTTCCACCGAATAGACACAGAAAAGGAACCCACCATAAACTCCAACCTCTCTTAAGACCCTCCTATCCCACATCATCAAAACCCCGCCAGCTGTTTGGACAGCATCTAAAGCCACCCAATCCACATAAGGACAACTCCACAAGCTGCCAACCATTTGTCTGTCCAAGCCAGTAAGCTTAGTCTCTTGAAGACAAATTACATCACACTTCCACTCACGCAATAAATTTTTCACTATCGAACGTTTCCGACAGTCATTCAGACCCCTAACATTCCAAGAAAGAATTTTAAAATTCAGAAAGGCAAGAGAAATCCAACTGATATATTAGCACAGCAGCCAACACTCTACCTACCATCATAATTAACCAAAGAATACAAATTTCTCAGCTCTCTCATCCCTTTATCCTTATTATTAATGGCAGCTTTTCTAGGAACTGTAACTTTCTTGTTCAACACTTTGGCATCCTCTGTCTCCTTCTCAATCTTTTGTAGCAAAGCAATACATAACTTCTCATGTCGACTTAGAGGCAGCCCCACCAGTTTACTAAAACCAGGAAGTCTGTTCTTCACCCAATTAGAGATATCCAATGCATTCACACACTCCAATGCCTCATTACCATGGTTTAACTCAGCTAACACAGGCAACCCAAAGGGAGTGATAGACATCAGAGGGATTGCTAGGCTATCCTCTCCACCCAAACCCATATCCGAATGACTCGATTCTCCCACCACCAAAGCACACGCCCCAGGGACATCGCACACTACCTTCGTGGGTATCACCGCTAAGCTGGACAGATCCTGTTCCAAGGCATCTTGTGGCCTAAGGTTGGCATAGCTGTCCCAGCCCCTTTTGACCCCATCGTTGACACCCATAACCACAAGCCCAGCCCTCGATAAGCTCCAAAAGAAACCAGAGAGGAAAATCTCAACCGATGACCGCGAAATCACCGTATCAAACTTACCCGGTGACACTGTGAGCTCATCGGAACTAGTTTCGGCAGGGAGGGTGCCGTCGGCCACCGTCGGAGGCCCAACGCAGCAGTCCGGCACCTCTGGCTCAAGATCGAAGGACTGGGGAAGAGCATTGGGGCACGCTATTGACGTCGGAGCCTGGGCTGAGTTTCCATCTCCATTCAGAGAACTCTCGCCCACTTCAAATACACTTGGGCCTGAGAAAGTTGAGTTGAAAGGACTCTTATGTGTGTCGGTCAGCAATGGGCTTGAGCCCACGCCCAAAACAACCATATCTTCAGCCTTTTTGTTTCCTCGTGCAACCCATTTAAGGGCCTTTGGTACTTCTTTATTGCTGACCCTATCCACTACCCGTGAAACCCCTCTGAACATCGTATCTCCCCCTTTCTTTCTATTCCAGAAAACCCGTCCGCTCCCTATCACATCAACCTCCACGATAAGACCTCTTCCTGTCCAGCAAGATCTTCTGGCATCACTCTTCTTCCCCTTTTTATAATCTTTTGAATTCAAACTTAAGTTTGGGCAGCGTATCCTAGCGTCTACCAGATTTAGATCACCTACCTCTACCTCCTCATAAATGCTCTGCTCCCTCCTGTCCCCTCCCACCACCTCCACCTTATCAGACTTGCCCACCGGAAAATCCCCCACTTTGGCACCTTTAAGTCTCAGATTCCACCCCTGCTCCTTCTCTCCTAACTGTGTCATCTTCCCCTTGGCTGTGAGACCTAGCTGCTTTAGTTGCTTTCTATCCTCTATTCTTCCATGAGAGCCTTGCACAACTTCAGCAAAAGTACTAGAGTTTTGAGCCTCCAAGTTATACCTCCGCACCTGAGGAATAAATTTTGGAAGGCCATATCCACCCACCGCATAATGGGATGGGTTCAGCAACTTTCTTAGTTCAAGACCAAAAGCCCCCCAACCAAATTTCTCTTTGCCTTCAGGGATAATAATCGATCTCCTACACCCACTAGCTTTGAGTTCAGTCAATAGCAAGAACTGACCAGAAGAGTTGAAGCTCCTTTGGAGAGTAAAGGCAGTGTCACCTTCTCTGAAAATAAAAAACTGTTTGGAACTCTCCCCAACAACAAGTTCTTCAATATTATTCATCAGCCAATGTGCTGCATTCTTGCCCAAGAAAACTGATCTCATAAAGAATTTGCCCCTCAAAAATCCGTAGCAAGAAATAACGTCCCCCTTCCTCTAAAACTAATTGAAAGAATTTGGACTCAATAAAGAAACTGCAAACTCCCCCCATGACTACCACAACTCCTTTCAATACAAATTTCTTTGATTTTTGTCTTCCTTGTAACGGGTTACATTATTTAAGAGCACTCTCTCCAATTTGCCAACTTATTTCCTTTCTTTATTCCTTAGTCAAATTAAATAGGGGAAATTCACTTTACCATCATAAATTATGCACCAGATTACACTTTGCACTCTAATTTATTCGAATGCATACTTTGCACCCTAAATTATCACAGTTTGCATCCCGGTGTTATTTTTCCTGTTATGTTTAACGGAATTCTGCTGCACATGACAAGCACATGATTCTTGCTTAGGTGGAACAAACTTAAAAGACTGAATCACCCTTCTTCAATCAATTAAAACAAAACCCAATCCTTTCCGCATCTCTCTTGGGTGTGTGCCTGTCCCAAATTCAGATTTTGTAAACCCCAAATTTCTTGCATTGCTTCATATTTCAACACTTCAATTTCTCTCAATGCTTCATATTTGGCATTTTCATCTTTCTTCAAAGTTTGATTCGGCTCTTAGCACTGCACGAAAAAATTCAGATTCTGTCCGTGCCCAAAAAGGCCAGCTTCCATGTAATAAGATGTAGGTTATAACTCCAATGCTCCATATATCTTCTTGCTTCTAGACTATATGACGTATGTAGGACTTCAGGTGCAACATAGTATGCACTTCCAACAGTATCATTAAGTCTTTCATCTGCACAAGAATCTGAATTTGGGTCTGGGCAGTGGGTATGCACACGAGACAGAGAGATGTGGAAAAAAATTGTGTTTTGTTTGAATTGATTATTGATTTTGAAGAAGGGTGTTTTGGTTTTTTTAAGTTTGTTTCACGTGAGCAAGAAGCATGTGCTTGTCATGTGCAATAGGATTTCGTTAAATACAACAGCAAAAATAACACTAGGGTACAAAGTGTAACGAGTGTGAGTGTTTAGGGTGCAAAGTGTGTGTTCAAATAGTTTAGGGTGCAAAGTGTAATTTAGTGCATAGTTTAGGGTAGTAAAGTGTAATTTCCCAAATTAAATATAAAAAAAAGAAAAGAAGAGAAAAGAAAATAAAAAAGAAACAATATTAGTGTAAAAGAAAGTTCTAGCCATGCATAGTTTTTTCTATACTTGATTGGACCTACTGCCAGTCATTACCAAGACCATCTTGTTAAAACTTCCCAACTTGTCTTTATAAGATTTTCCAACATTTAAATTTTAAGTTGCTAAATTATTCAGTAAGATGCATTTGTATTTTTTACCCCTTTTTTTATTTCTAATCTCATTTTAATTAATAGCTAAGTAATGATTATTTTATTGTGGTCTGGTTGAGGATGTTGCTTATGAGTATGGCCTTCTGCAGCCTTCACGGTTGAAAATTAGGACGCAAAAACCACATTCATTGCTGAAGCTTGTTTCCTGTGGAAAGTGTCTCTCAGCTAAATCTCCAAGGAAATGCAAGAAAGGGATTTAGGATGGCTTAGAAGGGTAGATTGTGCAACATCATTTGTATTTAGCAATTTTCCTGCCATTTCTAGGTTAATTTATCTTTCAAATATTTTTTCATTGAATAAAGGTATGATTTATATCTGATTAGAAAATGTAGGAAAGAAATTAGATAGTGCAGCCTCTATTAATGATATTAATTTTTTATGAGCAACTGTTCTGTTTTTAGGCCTTCTTGTATTCAGTCAAATGCAGGCTTTAATTAGTTGTGGTATTAGTTTTGGATGATGCTAGGGATACTACAAATGTGACATAAGGCTTTACAAACTAATGTATCAAATTTTAAATGCAAAACAAAAAATAATTAAGAAATTTATTTCTTATGTTGTTGATGTGCCAATCATTACATTCATTCTCATGTCAGTTTGTAAGCATTTGTTGTAAAATTGGTAGTGGCTTCCAAATTTTCCATTAATCTTACACTTTGTGCCTATCAATAATTAGCCTGTGCAAGGCATTGGCGCAGTACAAGAAGTGCCTAGTGTAACTGTTCGTAGCTAGAACTCTTCCCAATTGTCTACCTTGCTTTACTTCTAAAGATGGGTAGGGAAATGTGTATCTAATCAGTGTTAAGGAATTGTAAGTCGAGAAATTGTAGAATCAGAATGTCTCCCACAGAAAGTTGGTGTGCTTCTCAAAAGGTGCCTATATAACTTTTTGTGGTTGGAACTCTTCTAAGTTCCAAATTGTGTACCTAGCTTTACTTCTAGAGATGGATAGAGAAATGTGTATCTAATCAGTGTTGAGGAATTGTAAGACAAGAAATTATGGAATGAGAATGTCTCCTTTAGAAAGTGGCTGGGCTTCTCTCTAAGAGTCTTTTTGAAAATAGCTTAATTAGCTGAAATTTTTTTGCTAAAAGTATAGTAGTTAAAGCTAAAAGACAGTTGAAATAGTGTAGTTGGATTCATGAATAGTAGCAAAAATAAGCTAAATAATAAAAATAGCTGGCTTTTTAAGCTATTGCCAAACACAACTTAAATGTCATTTCCTAAAATAGAAGTAGAAGACTACCTCACTGTTACATAATTCTCTCGACAGTATAATGTTCCCTTGTGCCTGACTTGTTACAAAGATTTGAAAAACGATCCTTGCTTAATCCTTGGCAAAAGCATCTCCCTGCTTATCACATGACTTAATAGAAGATGTTATTGTTGTTGACTTATGTTAAGCAGGCAACGTAACAAGCTAAAATGGTCTTGGGACTTTAGCTTAATCCAAATCTATAGTCAAACCTTCGTAGGGGTGATTTCCTGTAAATAAAAATATATTACTATCCTTATTATCAGAGGGGAGTCGTGTTTGCTGTCAAACCTCTTGAGTGGAAAAACTGACTAATGTTACTTGAACAGATAACAGGGTTTTCAAGCTCGCAATATCTAGAAATCCCGCGTTTTTCTTCATTTTCATTGACAATATTGAATTGTGTTGCCTCTTTACCTTATGCAAAGAATTTGAGGCATATTTACGCGACCTTTTGCTGATATTCCACTTCCATCTCGGACCACTGATCTTTCTGCCAGTTGTGTTTAATCAGTAAATTCGTATCCCTTTACCAAAATGGCAAAGAAAAAATAAAAAGCTTTTGACATGTAGTCATTAAAAAATTTATAACCTTTCTTGACCAACTTTTAGTTTGGAGTGGTTTTTTTTTTTTTTTTTTTTTTTTTTTTTTAACCCCATATTCTGGGCTACATGATGGGATCCCCTTTCCCATAATTGCCCTTATATTGGGTGAAGGCCAGATCAATCCCAAGTCTCAGGTATGAGTCCAAGAGACTTTACTAGTTGAAATAGATGTTATTCGGTTATTCCCATAGCCATTGGTTCCATGGTGCAAGACTGTCTTTGAGTTTTTAAAAATTCTACATGTTGTAGTACAATTTTGTCTAACCTAAGAGTTGTTATTTCAGCTTGGCTTGGATTAGTTCGTCAATTACCTGCATTGCGGATTGGGTTGTAAAATAGCTAATGCTTTCTCATTCTCTGTTTAGTGTTGTAAGTAGCGGTGGGGTAAGAACTATTGATGGCCATTAAACTCCGCAAAAGATTTCCGTCCTTATTCCCGTAAAATAACTATTGATAGTCATTAGACTTTTGGTCTGTCTCCACTAAATTCCCAATTCAGAACACGTTGTCGTAGAGTTAAAGTGCTCAGATTGGACTGCAAAGAGAATTTACGTTAGCTAGTCATATGTTTGCTGAACTTTTTACTATAGCTAGTTAATAAAAATGATTATATATGAGCACATATTATTCAAACCACATTGGTCTTTTTTTATCATAATTTTATGGTTTCTGGTAGAACAGTATCCTTCGTGTAAGAGTTGTGTTTCTAGCAAGAACCATGATTTCAATTTGGTTTTTGAATGAGATGACTATACCTGTTAAACAGGGTCTTTAACACCACCTCTTGCACCTAAATGGACCATCTGAATTTCGGCTTTAAGAGCCAATCAATCAATCAATATTCAATATATATAAAAGCAGTGACCTCGTGTGAGAGTACATGAGCTCTTGTCATGTGGCGCTCTAATATCGCATTTAACTTTTTTTAACCTCTTCTCATTAAGTTGTTTTTACTGTTACCCAAAAAATTACGTTCACTTCTGTTTACTATTATCTAAAAGATGGGCTGTTGTTGAAAATTAAACAAAGCCTTATGAAAAGCCCAAACCCACTTATTCTTTTATATATTATGACTTAAGCATGATCCTTTCTCGCGTAGATGAAAGCCCAGATCCTAACCCACTTACAAACTCTCTTTCTCCTTCCCCATTGTAGATGAAACTTGAAAGCCAAGACCCTAACTCACTTAGAAGCTCTCTTCCTCCATACAAGCTTCCCTTTAGACTACACACATTTTTCAACTTCTTTACAAACAACAGTTTGTAGTTCGGATTCATTGATCCTATCTGACCAAACCAACGTTCCTACTCATTTTTCAAGTCTTAATTCAGCCATTTTGTGTAAAATAATGAAGATGTACGATCAAGGAAGATATACAATCACTCTAAAAAAGAAAAATAAAAAAGAAATGTACAGTCTAACCTCTATAGTCCCACCACTTTATTTTCTCTTCCTCTTCCAAAACTTCTCTCTCTGACTCTCTCTTTGTCTCTCATATTTTGAGTGCTATATTAGGATTTTCTAAATTGAAAATAATATTCAATCTTACCAATGGGCTACACATTGGAAAGGTTGCTTACTAAGATAACAAGTGCTTCTCTTGCTGTATTACAAGAGTAGTTCTTAGGTACTCCCGGAACACGGTGAATAGTATTTCCTTATCTCACATTTATGATAGGACATACTCATTAAATTCATGATGGGTCCATCATGAATGTGTGAGGAGGGAATACCATTTTACTATCCTCCGAGGGTACATAAGAATTTTCTGTGTTAAAGAAAAAGTCAAATGCTATGTAATATGACATACTCACTGATAGTCATATTGCATTCAACTATATTCATATTAAATTCTGAGTTGTCTGTGATGCTATAGTACTAGGTATGAAAACCAATTTGTTAAAGACTTTTGATATGCTCCTAAAACTGATTAAGAAATTCACAAGAAGTTGGATCAAATTGTTTGTGTGCCTTCGAATTGCAGTTTTTTATTTATTTTTACTTTATTTTTTTTTACACACAAATTCATGAAAGTGGTAGATCCATCTTAAGCATAAAGATGATCATAAGTTTAGATATTAACAAACAATTAAGATACTGCGGTAATAGATTCTAATAGCATTTGTCCATTTAGTAGATTCTAATAGCATTTGTCATTTCTGAAAATCTAAATAATTTATAGGATTCCAACCACAAATATTTGGCATAAAATCTATGATGCAAAAATAATTTTGGTATCCCACAGTAAAATCTAGAGAGGACTACAGAAACTTTTAGTTAGATACACTCCAATTATTTATTTATTTATTTTAAAGTCTTTCTGTAGTATTTATTGTTTTAGTTTGAGACCAATATAATTTAATTATACCTTTTATGCATAACTTGAGGCCAACATACTTTTAGGCAAAGTTTTCCCGTGCATTGCATGGGTTTCTAAATAGTTCATCTAAAGTATGACTATAAAAATATGAATTTCTAATGCTTTTCGAGTATTCTATTCAACAGTGATGCGTACGCAAATTGTTTAATCAGCTGGTCTCACACTCCATGATTGACCCAACACTAGTTGGCACAAGATGCTTCTTTTTCTTATTATACTCTTTCATACGCAGTCTTATTATATGGGTATTTCTGAATAAATTTCTTGCAGATTGTGTTATAGAGCATCTGGGATTTGATTATCAAACTTAGCAATGTTATTCATCTCTTCCCCCCCATCCCTTAAAAAACTCAAGCTCGGTCATGAATAGTCATTGACTCCCAATATGAACTAAGTTCACCACTAAATAAAGGGACTAACATAATCATTGTTACCTATGTGTCTAGAAGCAAACTCAAATCATCTGTTTGATTTTGAAATTAAAATCAACTAACAAGAAACACGAATGATATTGCGGTTTTAAATTGAATGATTATGATGGAAGTTCTTGTTGAGGGAAAGTGGAAACTGTATAACAATATTCCCATTATCATAGATTTTTGGCTAACTACGTGAAATCTGCACTCTAATTTCGTACAGGTTTATATATTGTGTTTCATGTTTATTTATTTTAGAATCAATTTACAGGCCCGGCTCACATAAAAGAAAAAAAGAAAATATTGCCCCGACCATTATTTAGAGAAGTCAAAAATTCGGTGCTTAATTAACATGTAAAAAAAAAAAAAAAACTATTTAGAAGTATGGTTTTAACAATTAAGTTCAAGCTACAGCTCTTTCTCAAAAAAAAGAAAAAAAAAAAAAAAAAAAAAAAGAAAAAAAAAAGAAAAAAAAAAAGGGTTCAAGCTACAGCTATAAGCCCAAGTATACTATTCTATGCTATTGTGTCAGTGTCTTTGTCAAAAGGATATAGTAAGTTGTT
Organism: Quercus glauca; assembly: GCA_023736055.1. NCBI lineage: Eukaryota > Viridiplantae > Streptophyta > Magnoliopsida > Fagales > Fagaceae > Quercus > Quercus glauca. Next base: position 21,058,733 of record CM043319.1, on the reverse strand, counting down.
TTAAAATGTTATCCAAGACATAAATAAAAACATTTGATCTTCCTTGTTGGTACTTTGTGTAATATCACTAGTGGCAAATCAACCCAAACTCATTGCTCCACCAAACCCTACCACTTAAATAAGACCCAAACCCACCCAATTTTTAATTGGGTTTAATGAGTCTTAACCTAATTAAACTCAATTAATATTAATATTTATTGGGTTTTAACTGGGTACTCAATTAGACCCAATTATGAACCAGATATCATTTCTATAAATCACAAAACTCTAAAATACCCAAAACCACTAAAAAGACCAAATTCCCATGAAACCTCAAAAATTATCAAAATTCCCCCTAAATCTAAAAAAAGACATAAATACCCCTGAAACTTGAAATTTACCAAAACACCCCCTGAACCTAAAAATCACCAAAGTACCCCCATAAACATTAAAATTACTAAAATACCCCCGAAACCTAAAAATGACCAAAATATCCCCAAAACCTATAAAATGATGAAATACCTTTGAAACCTATAAAACGACCGAAATACCCCCAAAACTAAAAAATGATCGAAATACCCCTAAAACCTAAAAAGTGAAAATAACCCCTAAACTAAAAAATGATCGAAATACCCCCTAAACTTAAAAAATGAACAAAATACCCCGAAACCTAGAAATGACCAAAATACCCCCTAAACCTAAAAAATGATCGAAATACCTCTAAAACCTAAAAAATGACTAAAATACCCTCGAAACCTAAAAATTAACCAAAATACCACCTAAACTTGAAAAATGATCAAAATACCCCCTAAAACTCCGACACCTCTAAAAAAATTACCAAAAATTCCTTGAAACCTTTAAAATGACCAAAATAGCTCTAAACCTCTAAAACGACCAAAATACCCCTCAAAATATCTAAAAGAATAAAGTAAACCTTTCAAACTTATCATATATCTCTTTTTTAGGTGTGAATTTTGAAAATCTAATTGTTGAATTTCATGTTCCTTATGTGCTTAACATGCATATCAAATTTTGTTCAAATCGGATTTTATTTACTATTTGATCAATGAACTTATTTTTTATATATAATTTTAGATTACAAAAACTTGAAATTTTAACATTTGTTTGATGACATAGCAATTGATCTTTGATCTTCTTGAAATTTTGCAAGCATGGAAGATATAATAAGAACATGCAATCCAACGGTTAGATTTTCAAATTTCACACTCAATATAAAAAATATATGATAAGTTTGAAGAATTTCTCTCCAAATTAGTTTGTAGAGAAACTTTATTCTATCTAAAATGACCAAAATATCACTAAACCTATAAGATGAACAAAATACACCCGAAGCCTTTAAAATTACCAAAATAGAGGTTTGGGTTATTTTGGATGTTTTAAGGATATTTTCATCAAATTAAAGGTTCTAAGAGTATTTTGGTCATTTTGTAGGTTTTGAGCGACTGTTGGTAACTTTTTAGGTTTTACGGGTGTTTCCTTAATTTTTAGATTTAGGGGCTATTTTAGTAATTTTCTAGGTTTTGGGGGTATTTCAGTTGTTTTTTAGGTTTAGGGGAAATGTTTTTCATTTTTTAGGTTTTAGGGTATTTTGGTCATTTTATTTTAGATTTTGGGGTATTTCATTCATTTTTTTTTTAAATTTTGTAGGTATTTCAATAATTTTTCAGCTTTAGGGTGTATTTTTTTTCTCCATCTTATAGGTTTAAGGGGCATTTTTGTCATTTTATAGGTTTTGGGAGTATTTTGGTCATTTTATAGGTTTTAGGGGTATTTTGGTAATTTTTTAAGGTTTAGAGGATATTTTGATCAATTTTTAGGTTTTGGGCTTATTTTGGTAATTTTTTAGGTTTTCGGGATACTTTGGTCAATTTCTAGGCTTCGGGGTTATTTCGGACATTTTTTAGGTTTCGGGGTATTTTGGACAATTTTAAGGTTTAGGTGGTATTTTGGTTAATTTTTAGGTTTCGGGGGTATTCTGGCCATTTTTTAGGTTTCAAAGGTATTTCAATCATTTTTTAGTTTTAGGAGGCATTTTGGTAATTTTTTGGTTTTAGGAGTATTTTGGCCAGTTTTTAGGTTTCGGGGGTATTTCGGTCATTTTTAAGGTTTCGGGAGTATTTTGGTCATTTTTAAGGTTTTGAGGGTATTTCTATCAATTTTTAGGTTTAGTGGGTATTTTGATCAATTTTTACATTTTAGGGGTATTTTGGTCATTTTTTGGATTTAGGGGATATTTTGGTCAATTTTTAGGTTTTGGGGTATTTTGAATTTTTTTTTTTTAGTTTTGGGGGTATTTCAGTCATTTTTAATGTTTTGGGGTTATTTTGGTCAATTTTTAGGTTTTGGAGGTATTTTGGTCATTTTTAGTAGTTTTTGAGCATATTTGGTCTTTTTTTAGGTTGGGGGTACTTTGGCAAATTTAAAGGATTTTAGGAGCGCTTTGGTCATTTTCAAGTTTTAGCAACATTTTGGTAATTTTAATTATTGGGTAATTGGGTGGGTTGGGGTTTACTCATAATAATTGGGTTTGAGTTAGAAGTAATTAGTTAATTGAATAAATGAGTTTTATGTTACCAACCCAATTATGCCCACCTCATACCCACTCGAACCCACCCATTTGACACCAAAAGGAGTAGGGAACGTGCTTTCAAATTGTATTAATTAATTGGTCTTGATCAGTAGATCTGCTTAGGTAAATTGAATATTTTTAAAATATTTTGGTAGTATCTGACACCTTCCAAAACGTATATGGCCATTCCTCTCCAATACTCGTATTGAAAGTTGAAACGGTGAAATAAATTTGGTAATTAAGCATTATCTCAGTAAATTCATTTATCTAATGCACTATTAATTTAATGATAACAGTTCTCATTGCTTCTATAAGTTACGTCCGTAATTTTTACTTATGGATTGGAGTAGATGACATAGTACTATATATAGCATGATACATGCACCAGTAGAAGCACAAATACCACCATCGACCTTTGGTGTCATCCTTTATACCATATGAATATGGGTGCCTTCGTTGGTCCTCGTAAAAATATTAGTAATTTCATGGTACCATTTATTTTATTGCTCATTTTTGTCCCCTCATCAGAGAGTGGGTTCTTTGATAAATTGAAGACAGCCTGGAACAATTTTGCTAATCCTTATCCATTCACAAGTACACTTAAACTGACGTCTCATATACGAGGTTCGGTTCGTGTAGCTTGTGTGTTGGACGAAGGAATTCGGAAAATGGCCACTATCAAAACAGGCCAGTCGTTTAGCTTTGAATTTAAAGAAACATCCGCTGAAAGAAACCACATGATGTGTTTCTTGTGGCAGCGCGGTAAAGATATTGGTTGGTTTTACCCATTATATTTTGGCACTGGTCCATGCGAGAATGTAACTCCTAATATCTGGAAGAACAAGTATAGAAATCTTTGTAAGCGGGAACTTTATTCGAATCATGCTTTGGGTGCTCTCCGGTACAATAACGAACTTGAAAATTTTCCTTATTCGCCTACTAAGGATAAATTCTGGTGGATTGTCTATCCGGCTGGAAAGCCATCATAATGTGTGTTATATGCATTGTTTTAAAAACTGGAATGGTTAAAGAACTGAAAAATGGTTCAGTTTTCAGTTTTTACCCATTGAACTCGTAGTTTTTACCGAACTGGTTGCAGATTCAGTTCCTGGTTAAACTAGTCCGTTCGATTCGGTTTTTAAAACCATGGTTATATGTTTAACTTAAATTTTATGTTTCATTTTATTTTTGTGTTAAATAAATTTTATAAGATTATATATAATGAATAAATGTGGGGAGTTTTGGATCTTAAGATTATGTTTCATTACAGTTTACAAATTTTAAAATGATATATATATATATATATATATATATATATATATATATATATATTACTACAAGAATTTTCACTTGTGTCACGCTTATGTTTAAATGTTTTTTAATTTTTAATTTTATTTTTTAAGTTAAATAAATTATTTAAGATTATATATTATGGGTAGATGTAGAAAAGACCACAGTCATGCAATTATTATTATTTTTTGATATAAGGAAATGGTGTCCCTAGAGAGCATGAAGAGTAGATTCCTGAGACTTCGAACATAAATTGTTGGGGATTTCACTAAATCAAAGAGTAATAATGAAAGAACAAATTGAATACATTAAGTAAATAGAAATTAGTGATTGACTTGGAGGCACAATTGAATATTACCCTTAAACAATATTTGTCCACATACGTAAGTTGCTAAAGACCTTCTACAAACTTGTCCCCAAGATACAACCAATTTATTGGCTTCTACAAATAGCAATTTTGGAGAATACCCACATGATTTCTTGTGTTTCTTTAAACTTACTAAATTTGAAACCGTTCATAATGCCATACAAACAATCCAACAAAGCCATATCTTTAAAATGTTTCATAAAACTGTTCACAATTCTTGAAACCTTTTCAAACGTTCAAAATAGTTATCAGAAAATTTTGCAGAAATTCAGTTTTCACAAGTCTCGATCGATCGAGAGGAATCGAGCATCGATTGAAGTCTCTTTTCGATTGATTTAATAGGAATCAAACACCGACCGAATCAAGTTGAGACTCCAGGATATTGTTCCTCATCACTTCGATCGGTCGAGCAAAAGTTTCAATCGTTTGAACATATTGAATTTTGAATTTTCACTTTAGAAAATTCTAGAACTTGAATTTTCACTTTATTCATTTAACAAATGAACACTTGTAGACATCACATTTTGTACCCCTTAAGATTCGGGTCTTCGTTCCCCAATGATGCTCAAACCCTAAGGCCTAAGGCTAGTTTAGAGCCCAATCAGATATCAAATTGACTTGAGGAGTGTTAAAATGGAAAATATAATCTTTTAAATAAGCAAAAATCTATTTTTGAAAATAAAAGACCAAAATGGCCCTCAGCCGTAGGCAGCGACCTGTGTACGTGGGCGAAAGCATGCGTACGCAGACACATCCCTGCATACATTGCTAGGGTTTTAGTAACATAAAAAAGGCAAGTTTTCTGTAATAATGGCTGAGGTTTGGAATGAATCCCACATCATCTAGGAGTTGTTTCAAACCCCATTTTTTCCATTATATAAAGCCTGTTGGGTTTTAGACCCCTTAAAAACAACCAGATTGCGTAGCCTAGTTAATTAGCCAAGTTGTTACTTAGTCAAATTAAGCAATTCTAAGTTAAAACAATCAAATAATCATATCAAGCATATACAGCATTGGAATAATAAATAACACATGATATGATGACCCAGGAAACCACACGGTAAAAACCTGGAGAGGATTTGACCTAGCTATCCTCAAGGTAAACTTGAATCCACTATAAAAGAATCAAAGTTCGTACAAAAGGACTTACAAGCTCCCCGCTTGACTTCCTAATGCTACCTACCAGTAGAACTTACTGACACAACCACGTGTAAACTCCGAATCCACGGACTCTTTCTTTCTTGGATTCTCCAATCAGCTACAAGCTCCCCGCTTGTGTTTCTTTAAGCTCCAATGGCAGCAACCTTGTTGATCATCAAGATGTAGATAATATCTCTACCTTGAAAACCCTAAGTTTTTGTGAAGGAAAACTCTTCAAGGATCTCACAAGAGATTCACACAAACCGCAATATGAGCAACAAAGAGTTAGAGAGGTTTGGGTACAAAACCCTAATAAAATAAAAGGAGGCACAAGAGGCACTCTAATCTCTCTCTCAAAAGTCCCTAAAACGTTCTAGGGTTTCCCTTATATATATGAGAGTTTTACTTGAACCCTAAGACGTTTAAATAGAGTTTGGGCTGAGTTAGAATTCTGCAGAAAAACATTTTGGCCGACTTTCGATCGATCGAGCCTGTCCTTCGATCGATCGAGCCAGGTCGAAAGTCACAAAGACTTCTGCAGCCACTCGATTCCAACTTTACAATAATTAATCAACTTTGAGCAAGCCTAAACAAGACTAAATACATTGTTTTGATCTTGGTTTGCCAACACTACAAATTAGAGTTCTAAATACACAAAATCCTAAGACCTTAGAACTTAACAAACTCCCCCTTTGGCAATCCGTGACAAAACACAAACTAAAAGCTCAAAGTTTACAATAAAAAGCCCTTTACAAAAGGTAATGCTCATAAAACAAATTCAATCTCAACTACTATCCATCAGTTGCAAGTGTAGACAGCAGCCAAATCGAATCAACCTGTATACTTCCTGAAACACTAAACAAAACGCATAAACGCATGTGTGACAGAAAAACAGTAAATCTAAAATAAATTCTTGACCTCACAAAACACAAAACAAAGACATATATCATGAATAACTCATAAATATAAATCAATGAGCAGTGCACAAGAAACAGAAGTAAAAACATAAGTAAACTACCTCTCCCCCTAAGTTAGGTACAACAAAAAGTTTTTAATTATATTCTCCCATTTCAAAAATAATTTCAACTCCCCATAAACAAGACAAACATGATTCCCATAAATCAATAATTTTTTCCCCTTTTTGTCACGTATTGACAAAGACAACTCATACAAAGAGTAAACAGTCAACACACGCAACAAAGGATAAGAGAAAATAGAGAATCAAGGGGACAAAAAAAATTCAGCTCTATAGAAAATAGAGACAACTCCCCCAATGAAGAGCAACAATTCCCCCTAAGAACCATGAAGGTTAAAAAAAAATTCCCTCCTATAAAAATAGGAAAAACAAAATATGTTTTGGGAAAACAGATTTGGGGAAAATAAAAGGGTGGGGAACAGCAGCAGCAGCAGCACCAGCAGGATCAGGAATATCCTCACCAGCAGAACATGTAGAAGAAGAAGGAGGGGGTGCGGATACACATGAAAAAAAATATTCTCTCTTTCAATAAATGCAAACAGGACACTATGTGACCCATAAACAGTGGCATAAGTAGAGAAAATATTTGCACATTGATTATCCATCATATCTCTTAAGAAAAATATTTTCTGTAGTTCACACATAAAAAATGCATATACTAGAAAGTACATAGCTCAAAAATTAATCAATCAATTTTTTGATCAAGTTGAGTACCCAATGTAGCAAAGTGTATGCATGCTATGTGTGAAAACAATGAGAGATATGACTGCAAAACTGCAAGATGGATATAGAAATCAATGCAATGCATGTGAATCTTAAACATAAAAGATGCATGATAAAATATGTCATGATGCATGCTCTAATGCAGTAAAACTTAGTTCAATTTAAGTTCAAATTAATAAAATTGGCTTGAGCATAGAGTTTCTAACAAAAACCCCAAAATTGAAAACCACTTGTTGAATTTTTAAATAAATTGACGAATTGAGCATCACATAACACAACACACAGAGTATAATACTTAATTACATTAAAACAACAAGCCAATTTCGCCAATTTCAACCTAATTGAACAAAATCCCCAATCCGGGTACATTCAAGCCTAACAAAAATCCAAATTCTCAAAATTTAAACACATTTTGCATTAAGATCAAGGAACTTTTAATCTTGGATGGCCACAACAAGATCACACACAATAAAATGTACCAAGTTTAACAAAGAGTAACTTGTGTAGTGTGTGCAACTAGCAAAAGATTGAGATACATGTGAGGTGATATGTGAATAGCAATTAAACACAAAGTCTACACAATTCATCACATAGAATTTAAAAGAGACTATCACCAAAAGAGTTACATCTTATAACTCTCACATCTCCTAGAACAAAAGTTTGCAATCATGTAAGTTTCTTGAATTTTTGCCTCTTAATTATGTGAATTGGCATCAAGCCTAATAGTACACACCGATTTTAATTAAGTGAATTGGCATCAAGCCTAATAGTACACACCAGTTTTAATTAAGTGAATTAATTGAGGCTACACCTTATGTTCTTTTTGTGCATGTGCTACACTTTCTCGAGCACAAAATCTTATGATATGCACTAAGGTGTTCATGATTGGCTAGTAAAGAGTGGTGAGATGGTTATTTATGCCTTTCTCAAAAGGATCAAGTCTGACAGTCAAATAACATGTGACTTCAAGATCAAGACAAAATGATTAATAACCACACACATCTTTCCCACACAACGTGCACTACAAAGCTCAAACTAGTAAAGTGTAATAAAATAAGCTCATCCAAGCTAAACAAGGTACATAAACATGTTATGTAAAGATAATATGGCCAATCCTTGATTATAAATCCAAGATCTATAATACAAAACACAAAAATCTTTTTGGTTTTAGCAAACGTTATAACCACTTGTTGAGATTTTGAAAAAAAAATTTATGACAAAAAACAAAAAACACACATTTTGCAAAATGATCAATGCAAATATAATGCATGACAGTGCTTAACTAAGCTATAGAGGGTACACAAATAAGAAATATCAATTTCTTAATTAACTCATGAGTACATGTACAAACTAGTACATAAAGTCAAAAATAGCTTAGCACATTTATAACACATGCTATTCAAGTTTCACCACAATTTCAAGCATGTTCTGAATCAAGAGAGATATTAAAACTCATGTAATCCTCAAGAAAAATAAAACAAAACACAAAATAAAATATTTTTGTCTTTTTGAAATTTTCAATGTTTTTGGATTTTTTTTTTAATAAAAAAAAAAACAACCTAGAAAAAACAAAACAACCAAAAACATAAACAAGACATGTCCACAAATAATAGAAAGAATTAAAACAAGGACAAGTCAGTAACACTCACTTTAAAGGATCTTTTCTCACCCATATAGCACGAGTCTTCGGCTTTGTAGGTGAAAATCCATGAGAAGCAGAGTGTATTTGAGGAATTATACCAATCTTCTGAGACAGACTAAAATCCTGCAAATTCCTTTCACAAGCCAACAAGCTTGAATTTTTCAAAAGCATATGAAACAATTTATATGGACTTATGGCAGGAGCAATATCATCACATATCCTAGATTGACATACAGAATGCTTAAATTTCAACTTATGACAATTAGGACGAATGTGACCGGAGACACCACAAAAGTGACAAACAGGGACAAATTTAGGAATATCAGTATTCCTAACAGCAAATCTAGTCTCAGATTTTTGTTTTTGCCTTAACAAAGAACAATTTAGTCTAATATGACCAACAACACCACAAAGGTGACAGGTAGGCACAAAAACAGATTTATTATGCTCTCTAATAGTAAGTTTAGACTTAGGTTTAGAAACATCAGCGTCTACACCAGAACTTTTACCTTTGTCTAACCTAGCAAAATAAGCCTTTTCTTTATTATTCCTCTTAAAATGAGGGATATAAACTTTCTCAGTTTTAGGCTTAAGAGAAACAAAAACACTTCTGTTATCATCAGCAAGCTTAGAACTAGTCAAATTTTCAATTTTAGCTTTAGATTCAACTAACTCTTATTCCAAGCTTTTCATCTTCTCATCTTGAGAGGAAATTTGATTTCTCAAAAATTCATTCTTTTTATTAGATTCATCTAATCTAACAAGCAATTCCTCTTTTTCAAGATTAGCTAATTTTAACTCTTCTTTAAATTTCTTAGCAATTTTTAAAGATTTAGATAATTCCTTACGAAGAGTTTCAAAAGTATCAAAAAAATCAATAGAAGCATGAGCAGAAACATGATCAGAAAGACACTTCAAATTGTCCATGACAACAGGGGTCAAGGATTAGCTCTTAGATCAAAAGATCTACAACAAGAAGAGCTACCTGCTCTGATACCACTTGTTAGGGTTTTAGACCCCTTAAAAACAACCAGGTTGCGTAGCCTAGTTAATTAGCCAAGTTGTTACTTAGTCAAATTAAACAATTCTAGGTTAAAACAATCTAATAATCATATCAAGCATATAAAACAGCGGAATAATAAATAACACATGATATGATGACCTAGGAAACCACACGGTAAAAACCTGAGGAGGATTTGACCTAGCTATCCTCAAGGTAAACTTGAATCCACTATGAAAGAATCGAAGTTCGTACAAAAGGACTTACAAGCTCCCCGATTGACTTCCTAATGCTACCTACCAGTAGAACTTACTGACACGACCACGTGCAAGCTCCGAATTCGCGGACTCCTTCTTTCTTGGATTCTCCAATCAGCTACAAGCTCCCCGCTTGTGTCTCTTTAAGCTCCAATGGCAGCAACCTTGTTGATCATCAAGATGTAGATAATATCTCTACCTTGAAAACCCTAAGTTTATGTGAAGGAAAACTCCTTAAGGATCTCATAAGAGATTCACACAAACCGCAATATGAGCAACAAAGACTTAGAGAGGTTTGGGTACAAAACCCTAATAAAATAAATGGAGGCACAAGAGGCACTCTAATCTCTCTCTCAAAAGTCCCAAAAATGTTCTAGAGTTTCCCTTATATATAGGAGAGTTTTACTTGAACCCCAAGACGTTTAAATAGAGTTTGGGCTGAGTTGGAATTCTGCAGAAAAACATTCTGGCCGACTTTTGATCGATCGAGCCTGTCCTTTAATCGATCGAGTCAGGCCGAAAGTCACAAAGACTTCTGCAGCCACTCGATTCCAACTTTACAATAATTAATCAACTTTGAGCAAGCCTAAACAAGACCAAATACATTTTTTTGATCATAGTTTGCAAACATTACAAATTAGAGTTCTAAATACACAAAATCCTAAGACTTTAGAACCTAACAAAGCCTTATATGGTACATTTTCAAAACACACAGAATTCCCATAGAAAAAACCTAAGATTCACTTTAGGGACAAGCCTCTTACATGTGAGGATTTCTTTTCTTTTATCCCATTACATCTCAGGGTATACCATAACTTTAAGGTCATCCCTTCCATTTTTATACCTTTTATTTGTCTTTTAGAATTAGGTGAACACATGATATATGGTTGAACAAACAAGAGATATATAAGGGTATTTTTTTATGATAGGGTCTAAGATCTCTCTAGTGTGGGTAGACTCCCCAAGGTTAAAGGGATAGATAAGTAGGTCACTCATAACTTGGTGGACTATGATTCCAACCGAGGGCCTAAGTGGACCCCGTAGTGGATTGGTAGCAAACCTTTAACATACTCAAAGCCCATTATAGGCGATGGCACTGATTGTGAGTTGGTGAGATAAACTTTGGAAAATTTAGGCCTGAATGGAGCCTTCCATCTTTCCACTCATCACTAACCAAGGTTAAGGGACAAAAGAACAAGTGAATGTGTGTGCAAACAAGTATTGAAAAAACTTTTATTAAGGTTAAGAAACAAGACACATAGGAATTAATCTCACTATCCCAGTAGAGTTGCCACTGTGGACACAAGGGGGAATCAGAGTCGCCACCTAGTTTTTGCAATGGTCTAGGAACCATATATATAGCGTCCTCTCGAGGAAAGAACTTTTGATCTTACTATCAGAGATATGGGTTCAGAGTTTAGGTACGCTCTTGGGAAGGTGTTAGGCACCCAAGATCACTCAACCCTAAGGTTGGCCTCCTATCATTGTGTCTTATATCTTAACCTTATTAAAAGCATATTCAAGACTTGTATTCTAACTCACACACACACTAGCATACATCTAAACATACAACATGGCATCATTCATCCCAAACCCTAACCATACATCTAATCATGGCATCCATCACAAACCCTAGCGTACGTCTATCATCTTTTCACAAACCCTAGCATACATCTATCGTGGCATCAAAGCATACTCAAGGTAGCAATATATACAATCAAATCAAGGCAGAAACATAAGCATAAGGAAAGATCCAAGCATTCACCTTCATCTTTAACATCAACACAAGATCATATCACAAATGCTTGAACATTTCCAATGCATGACTTACCTTTCACTTACCTTGCAGTAACACACCACCTATGGCATCAATGCATGGGCAGGTGAATGTAGTTCATATCTTCAAAACAAGGAAAACACTAAACAAACATTAACTCTAACATGTGATAGCAAACTAAGCAATTAAACATGTGAAAAAATAGGCACTGAATAAAAGCATGGAAAAAGAGGCTAAACAAACAAACATGTGAGAGTAGAAACAAAACAAACAAACAAAAAATTAGGGTTTCTGGGCAATGACATCACGCACGCTAGAACAAGCCTGCATATGCATAATCAAGGCTACATGCGCAGGCTAGATCATGCATACGCACATCCTTGCCTAGAAATCCCAAAAACGCAGAAATAGAGTAGAACTTCAAAACAACAATTCTAACAACCTAACATGCATTTTAAGCATACAAAAACTTAAACCTAACCTAGAAAGGCTTAAAACATATTCTAACAAACAATAAAGCAAGCAGGAGGATTTAAAGGCAAAAAAAAAAAAAAAAAATAATAATAATAATAAATAAATAAATTAAAAGGAAAAAGAAAGGTTTAGACTAGATACCTCACACAAAAGCTTTCTAAGCTTGATTTTGACCATTCTCTTCAGTCAAATCTATTCACAAACTAATAAGAAAGTGATTGAGGCTAGAAAAGGTCTCAATCAAATAAAATTGACTTAAGGGTGTTTTGTAAAAAACTCTCTTTTGATTCTCTATTTTCTAGTAAATCTTAGGTTTTTCCCGTGGGATTTCTATATGTTCTGAAAATGTACCATGTAAGGCTTTTTATAGTTGAAAAAAAATGGGGGTTGGAACATCTCCCAGACGATGTAGGATTCATTCCAAACCTTAGCCATTATTGTAGAAAAATTGTCTTTCTTATACGTCTGAAACCCTAGCTGTGTACGCAAGAATGTGCCTACATATGCATGCATTGGCTTACATACGCAGCCTGCGAGTCACATACGCAAGCCGAGGGCCACTTTAGTCATTTTATTTCCAAAAATAGATTTTTGATCATTTAAAAGGTTTTATCTTCCATTTTAACACTCTTCAAGTCAATTTAAATTTGATTGGGCTCTAAATTGGCCTTGGGCCTTAGAGTTCGAGTATCATTAGGGAATGGTGGCCCTAGTCATAAGGGATACAAAATGCGGTGTCTACACCAGGCAATGAAGGCAGAGGACTCTTTCAGCTTTTGTTTAGTGGTCTCCAAATCTCTTCTTGTCACGTCCACTTCTATATTGTACTTGTATTGGTTGTAAAACTCCCTACAAATGTCTTCCCAGTTTCTTGCTCTATTGTAATCAACATTGAGGAACCACCTAAGAGGGACTCTAGTGAAGGTGTTTTGGAACATTTGAGCCAACATTTTTTCAGTAGCTCCTAGGGGTTGCATAGCCCTCATGTACATCTTTAGGTGGGATTTAGAGTAGCTTGTACCGTCGAACTTATCCAAGACCAGCATCTTGAACTTAGGGGGAAATCTCACATCTTAGAAAAGTGAGAGCGACTGGTAATCCATGAGATCTTCCATCTTGCGGGCCCTTTTGATCATCTCCTCCATCTTACTTATCTTCTCATTAATCTTCTTCTCACTCTTCAAGATAGAGGGCTATTGATCGGTCTTGTTTTCCTCTTGGCTACCCTTCAGGTTCTGAAACTGCTATATGATAAGTTTCATGTCTTCCCTCAACTGAATTTGGCTTGCCACCATAGTGTTAAGTAGCTTCTGAGTGTTCATTGGCTCTTTAGTGTTTGGGTGCTCTTCCCCTTCTGCCATGGTGACAAAGTCTTTAGATTTCTTGTGGCTTAGGCTGTCTTGCAAGTCGAACACAAGGTTGAGAAGTTGTAACTGCGGAGTGCCTTCTATGCTCACGGGCTTCAGTACCGTGATAAGCTTGGAACTAGAACTGCTAGCTTGGTTGTCGTTCTTGGATTCTCTTTGGAGTCTTCCCTCTGATCTTGATTAAATTCTCCCCTAAGAAAAGGCTTGGTTAGGTCAAACAAAGCTAGATCCCCATCTATATCAATCTATCAACCAAACAAACACACGCAGTACGCAATGCAATTTTAACATGGACTGGCCAAAGGATAGGTTCTAAGTCATTACATTGTAGGGTGGTTTTGTTGTTTTATTGTTTCCCATAAATAGGACGTTACACCTACCAACTTGTAATGTGATGAACATTACGTTGGTCCAAACGACATGGTCTATCATTTTTAGTCAATAAGAAATGATCCATTGACTTTGGGCTATAAGTTGGTGAGTTCACCACTAGCTACCTGAATCTAATGAAGACTGGTGATCCATGGTTACTACCACCATATGTTATGATGAGTGCATGCATATTTGTTGTTTTCATGGCATACACTATGACAGTTAGGGGAAAGCTTTTAACAACCAACATGGCAACTTCAAACAAAACATTATACAAGTAATACAAGACACAAGAACCAAACAAAAACATCATACGGAAAACAATGGTATATAATTGGTCATCTAAAGACTAATGTGAAGCTTAGCCCTCGACATCCTTAGCGGAATTGTCATTGTGAGAGATTGGAAAACTGGCTCTCAAGGGTGCTCCCAGAAAAGGGGTTAGGTATCGACACCTTCCCTTTTTAGGATTATGTGTGGAGTTGCCATTTATTTTTTGTTAAAAAAAAAAGAAAAAAAATACACAAGGTACATACTTGAATAATACAACCTCTCAATAATTTGAAGAATTACAATTGAATAAAATGAAATATAAATGGCTTTGTTTCCTAGATTACAATCTAGTAAAAAAATTACAAAGTTTTGTTTCCTAGGTTACAATCTAAAAAATGGAAAATTACAATGTTTTGTTTCCTAGATTACAATCTAAAAAACAGAAAGGATAACGCACTATCCTACAAACCAAAATCTAGACTCGATGGCTAGGTTACAGAATGGGAAGGTGTTAAGCACCCATTTTTCCCAGACGGAGTCTGGTCTTCTAGACTCTAAATGTCCATTTATATACCAATTTGAATGATGCATGACATATTGAAATTTCCAAATTTAAGATTAATTCATTCTTGAAGAATTTGAAATCTGCAATTTTCTTTAAGAAGAAACACAAAAATTGGTGATATTTTACATTGAAGGAAATAGTTTTTATTATGAAAAAGGTTCAGATCTGTATTTTAGTGAAAAATACATATCAATTTTTATATGCAGAAAAATTCCAAGTCTATATTTAATGAAAATACAGATCAGTTTTCATGTGCAGAAAAATTTTCAAATCTGTATTTAATGAAAATACAAATTAGCTTTTATATACAGAAAAATTTCAAATCTATATTCAATGAAAATAAAGATCAGTTTTTATTTCAAAAAAATTTTAGTTTTGTATTTAATGAAAATACAGACGAGTTTTCATTCAGAAAAAATTTTTAGATCTGTATTTAATAAAAATACAAATAAGTTTTTATATGCAGATAAAATTTCAAATCTGTATTTAATGAAAATACAGATCAGTTTTTGTTCAGAAAAAATTTCAGCACTATATTTAATTAAAATACAGATCAGTTTTGTTGTTGTTGTTGTTGTTGTTTTTTTTTTTTTTTTTTTTTTAATTTAGTAATTAATTGCAGATCTTGAAATTTAAAGAAGAATCAAACCTTAAACATGTTATTCAACTATTAAACAACAAATTAAACATGTGAACATGGCAGAAAAAAATATGAACAAGATTGTATCAACTATGAATAAAATCAAACATACATTCCGGAAAATCATGCAATGAACAAAACACATATATCAGTTAAGAAAGAAAAGAATAAACAAAGAGAGAGAGAGTAAAGACATGCTTGCATGAATATACCCTTCAATGAAAGAAATATTTTAGAAATCAAAGAAGTTTAACCTCTTTGAGATCTAAAATATATTCACTTATGGAAAAGAGATTCTTAAAGCCAAGGCTTCTAGAACGTATTTAACGTAAGGGGAGCAAAGATGTCAGAAAAAGAAGGGCCCTGATTTTTTTTTTTAAAAATATTTTTTTTTTTTTTTATGTTTTTCCCCTATTTATAAAGGTTAGCTGCTTGAAAAATAAGCTGAATAGGATCATATACAAATTGGACTGCGTCGTTATCCCCAAAAATTCATAACAGATGTGTTTTATCTTAATCAGAGGGTTTCCAAGCCAGGCCTCAGAGTTGTGCCAATTGGCACTTAGGAAGTGTTGATTAGCACTTGCCATGTGCCGAGCCTCACTTCCAATTTTGGTTCAGTTTGGACTCTTTTTTAGGGATTTTTTTAGTCAGGAATTATACTTGGACATACTTTTAACTCATATTCTAAAATTAATCCCTTTTATTTTGATAATCAGGTCTTTAAAACAATAATTATCTAATAGATAAATATTCTAAAAGACTTAGTTATCAACAATTCTCTTGTTATCTGATTATCCATTTTATTCCCATGCAAACAAGCTTATTTTTTTACAAAAACCAACAACCAATCACAAGATTATTTAATTAATTTTAATTGTTTGACCAATCAAAATTAATTTCAATTAATCACATGTGATCGGTTCCATCCAAACAAAATGCATACAGACCATGAACAGTTGATCTTGTGATATCTTTCAATCCAACAATCTGATTTGGGAATGGGTCATACCGTCCCGACCGTTAGAATCTCAAGATCATTTTATGATATGCAATGAATGAATTAATGCATGTAATGCAACTATGATTTTTTGGATATATGAAATGGTCATTTTAGCCATCTTCCAAGATTAAATTATGGGTGCAAAATCGAGTGTCTACAATACGGTTCAAATTATATATTTTAGACTCTTTGGTTTTTGCACCAAATAATTCACTTGTAACAAAAATTAAAAACTTAGATAGACATATGGTAGAAAATTGGACTCCAATTTAGAATCCAATTAGATTTGGACTTTTTAATTTTTACACTCAATAATTCACTTGGCACAAAATTGAGAATCCAATTAAAATTTAATTGGAATTTGTCTAAATTTTGGATTTTGACATATGTATAGATATAGATAATTCTCTTGGCACAAAATAAAATATTAAATGGGACACGTGACGCTAAATTGAAAATCTAATTAAAATTTAATTGGATATTCTTTAAGTTTTGGCTATTAATATACACACACACACACACCAAGAAAAGGAAATAGGAAAAACTAAGTTATACCTTGATCTAGGCTCTCATTACTGATTGTTGAGACAGACACTACAAAACTTCTTAATTGGAAGTTACAACCTTAGAATTTTAAACATAAAATTAAATAATTAAACAAACCCCAAATCTATATATTTCTAAAAACTGAAGCATAGTATTTCTTGTTGTTACACTCCAGTTGAGTCACTTCAACAAACACGTAATTATACTTTTTGTTTCCTATTTTTCCTATATATATATTTTTAATCTTTCCTCATTTAAAGTGACTTAAAAAATCCATTGTTTAAAAATTAAAATATCATTTAACCATTATTTTTACTATTAATTTTCCAATATTTTTAACTCCTTTTTACCTTTTCATCTTCCCACTACTTTCTACCTTAATATTACTCATTCTCTATCCTTTTTTCTTCCTTTATTTTGATTCTTCTTATTCTCATCATCTTACTATAAATTTGATATTTTCTTTTCTATTTTATGCATATTTTTCTCACACAAAAAAATGTTACTTCTCTCTCTCTCTCTCTCTCAATTTGTTTTTCATTTTTTGTTTGATTTTTTTATTTTTCTTGCCTCCATACTTTAGGTTGATTGAATTTTTGTGTTAATTAGAACCCTAGTTTAGGTTGATGCAATTTAGTTTTGTGTTTTGAATTGTTATCTTTTTTTATTCTCTTTAATTGTTATACATATAATATATAATAATTTAATATTATTATATTACATAGCATAACTTGGATAATTTGATGTTTACTGCTATATTTTTTATTTTTTTTCTTTTTTCTTCTCAACATATTTTTATTCAACATTTAAATTTAGCCACATCCTCCATATCATTAAATTATATTGCACAGATAAAGAAAATGGCTAGGCACACACATACCTTCCTTTACCATATATTAGAGAAATCAAAATATTTGTGTGATAAAGGGCCCTATAATTTATAATTTAGATAGCATACTTTTAGTCTTCAAAAGACACATATCTACTAGTGGTTAAACGTTCATCTTGGGTAGTTTTAACATTTTATATAATTTTACTTTTACATATTCATCTGCTTTAATTTAGATATTTCTCCAAAAAAAAGTTAGATATTTATAAGTAAACAATGAAATAATAATTCCTGAAGAATCAAAAACAAAAAATATTATCTATTCATATACATATTCATCTTCTGCAATTGTAACTTTACATATAATTTAACATTTATATATTCACCTACTTTAATATAGATGTTTATAACTAAATAATGAAATCTATGAACAAGGTAATTAAAACAATTATATATTTCTGCTCTTCAAGTCACTAGTTTTTTTTTTCCCCCAAAAAATGGCCTTTTACAAACATTCATCTGGGATAGTTTTAAATTTTCATATAATTTTACCTTTACATATTTATCTACTTTAATTTAGATATTTCTCAAAAAAAAAAAACTTTAATTTAGAAATTTATAAGTAAACAATGAAATAATGATTGATTTATGAAGAATCAAAAAAAAAAAAAAAATTATCTATTCATACTCATCTTTTGCGATTGTACCTTTACGTATAATTTTGCATTTATACATTCACCAACTTTAATTTAGATGTTTATGACTAAACTAGTCGCTAACCCGTGCGATGCACGGGTTTAGGATTTATCTCTTCTTTGAGTAGTTTCTACTAAGAAATATGGAAATTCAAGCATATGGAAATTCAAGCATATAGAACATGTTTTTAGCATCCATAAAATTGCCACTAAGAAACATTACATATCTGAAACACACTGGCATGTAATGTGGTTCGAGCTAATTAATACAAAGTTAGAATATCTGTGTTTATAGATTATTCATGAACAAATAATTAGAAAGCTGGTATTACATTTTGAACATAAGATGATAGTAGTACATTTTTATCTTGTAAATTAACACAAATCAAACAATTAGAAAACATAAAATCATCTTTCAAAGATAGTCACATATTTGAATCATTTACTGAGTAGATAACTTGAAACTTTCTCACATCTTAATCCATGTGTGCAGTACATTGCAACTCATTGAGGTAATTTCTCTATGTTCTCCACAGGGTTTTGGTGCTTCCATTTGAACCATTCACTTTCCCCCTTTGATTGCTCATCATCCAAATTAAATGCTCCAATTGATATAAATAAAACTACCTTTTCATATACAGAGAAGACCTTGATGGTACATAAAACTATAATTCCATTAACTTTTGGGCTAAGCATCAACTGCATTGTTAATATTGTTGTCAGTATTAGAAAGATCCAAATGCCGAAGAAGTCACGATAATTTGAATTTTTATTCAGCATAGATAAGGTATATTCAAAAAAATTTAACTAAAGAATCGATTTTGACTAATTAGGAAATTTCAAAATGTCTTTTCAACTTAATTTGATTAATGACTTGTGCATAAAAAAATTAAGGACTACAATATTCAACATTAGTTACATCAAAATCATCAAGAAAAAGTAAGCCATAGAGTCATAATTTTTAAGGAATCCACATAAAACCCAAAAGCTTCACTATTTTCTTTTCCTAGAGCAAGATAAAGGAATATAAGAACCAATCAATGACGGAGATTGAGCAAGCAATAATGGCAAAATAAAAAGAAGGGATGAATATAAAATCTTAACATTGCTTTACTAACCTTTTCCTCCTCAAGTTTTGTATCCAAACAAATCCAATCTTTTTTGAACTCCATCAGATCAAAGGTCAAATCCTTTCTTGTACAATTAAGATAATCAAAAACTTTTTTAGGTTGTAAATTTTCCAACATGAAGCAAATTCTAATTTAGCACCAAACAAATAAGATAAAGTAATGGAAATTTCTTTGCATTTCCATCCTTTTCATGCTTCTTGATTCAAAGCAAATCAAAGTATCCATACGACTCTGATTAAATTAAACATGAAAGATCTAATTTCTTCCAATTAACTGTGCTTTCACCACCAAAAAAAAAAAAAAAAAGAATAAAAAATTGCTTGTTTGTGGCAGAACAAAATATATTCTACTAAAGTATCAATTGAACCACTAAACTCCTTCATCTGACCAGGAAGCTTCTTTTCTTTTTTTGATAAGTAAACTATGAAAGCTAATAACATTTATTATTCAAATATTTGTAGTTATGAATTTTCACAGAAAAATAAGAAAAACTTAATAATAATGCCAGTGGTCAGACAGTTCATTACATCTCACTCACTGGCTATGATAGTTCATTATTGTCTGATTTAAAGGTATGCAAGCGCTTGAGGTCAACTGCACATCCAATTTCTATTGAAAATATCAACTACTTCTTACATGGAATTCACCTCATGGAATTCACTTGAACTAAAAGCAGCCAAAACACCAAAAATTCTACAAAATCCTGTTAAGTACCTACAAAGAACAAAAATACGGAGCTAATTAATACTGGAACCTTCACTTACTAACCCAACAGCTTTTGATTGTAAATATACTTATTAAAGGAAACAAAGTAATACTAAAAAGCAACAGAAACAAAGCCCCATAAACACAATTAGAAATTTTCTGAAAACTCCTATTTATTGGTGGCAAACCAAATCCTAACCACACAGCCAAAGAAACCCATAGCCACAAACCAACAAAATTCTATGAACAATTGAAGAGGAGAGAGAGAGCAATATATAGAAAATAATATTAAAGCAAATTAAGGAGCGAGGGGATTCTTACCTTGATTTGAGAGATGTGATGGTGAGAACTGAGAAACAATTCAAAGAGGTTTCCTGCTTTGAATTGTAGAACAAAAAGGATTTGTTGCTGAAGATCAGAGAGACCAATGAACTCCTTCAGGGCATCCCTTATAAGTTGTTTTGAAGGTAGATTAGCGACTACAAAGAGTAAATATCATCTATAAGACAGAATATTGTTCAGATTTATGCATTTTGCAGCAAAACGTTGCATTGTTTTTCTTCAAATCCAGCCTAAAGACCCATAAAAAAAAAAAAAAAATAGAGAAAAGAAAAAGAGGAAATACCTTCAAATTAGTAGAGATTTAGAATCTAAAACTTGATAGCTTACCGTTGCTGGGGAAGAGATTGTCTCAGATGGGAGTGGAGACAAAGGAGAAGGATATGCGGCTAGGGTTTTTAGTTTTGGGTTTCCTGTGTATGAATGTTTTTAATTTTTTTTTTTTTTAATATTGTGCTGGGTTGCCACGTATGGGTGTTTTTAATTTTATTTTTTAAATATTGTTTAAATATTGTGCTGACGTGGAAAATTGTGGGAGCTTCAAAAGCTTCGGTTTTATATATATATATAGATAATAAAATCTATGAACAAGGTAATTAAAACAATTATATCCTGATATACTCTTCAAAAAGTCACCAGCTTCCCCCACCCCCCCCCCCCCTCTCAAAAAAAGGGTCTTCTACATTTCCTTCGAAATTCATTATAAAAAAAAAAAAAAATTCGACATACCGCTAACCTAACCACTTCATACATTAAAAAAAAAAAAAAATTTAAGGCTTCTTATTACTTCCATTAAGATATTATGGATGTCTTAATTGATTGAGACAGACTAGAGAAATGCCTCTTATATTTCCTTGAAATTTAGAAGAAAAAAAAATACCCTCTTTGACATTCCACTAACGTAATTACATTTATAACTATTTAAGACATCCATGATATCTATTTCTTATTGATAACCATAAAAATTATATTTCTTATTGATAGTTAGTTGTGAAGTGAAGATCAACTGCATAGTAGGGGTTGCAAGAGAAAGCAATTTAATTGGACAAACCATTAATTACTGCACAGTAAGTCAAGAAATAAATGTAGATGAGCATTACTTAAAGTGAAGAGGCATCAGTATAGCTAGTAGCTGGAATGATGCAGATTGGAATGGATGAAAAATAGAAAAGAAAGAAAGAGTAGGACATATCCTAGTCTTCAGCTTCACCACCAAGCCTAGAGAAACATCTCTAATCAGAATATTTATTCAAATTGCACTCCACTTCAAACTATTCTAGGAGCCTCTTTTAATTAGGCTTTAGGGATTACATTAAGGCATGATTACGTCTCATAAAACCCTCCACAACATCAAAGCCCAAATTCAAAATTATAAAATAAAATAAAATCTAATTCGAAATTAAAAAATGAAATTTGAATTTTGGAATTTGCCAGTTTGCCATTTTGCCTTTAAACCAAAACAGAAGTTTGGAATCAACCCCACCTAATTGTAAAAATCTCCAAATAAATCTTTGCTATGATAATGAGAACATGCATTCATATTTCCAAAGTGGCAAAAAGAGTTAAGTTCATTACATCTTTTGATATTTGAGGGAATCTGGGTGAAATTGGCTAAAAGAGGTGTGAAGGTATTTTGGGTAAGTACACTCTACAAACACCAAGAGATACAAGGTGAGACGCAAATGGAGAGCCTAATCAGGTGATATTCATAGGTCACACAATGGGTAATGGCCTTAAACCTTGCAAATTGCTCCCTTCACTACAAAAAATGCATTTTTTGGCTGCGTTTTTTTAAATCGCGTTTACAAAAACGTGGCTATAGAGTGGCTTTGAGCCGCGTTTGGTAAAAACGCAGCTACACCACTGGATGTATAGCTGTGTTTACTAAACGTGGCTATAGACCAGCTCTGTAGCCGTATTTTGTGATGTTTCGGCTACGTTTATCTGGGTAGGGCTTAGGCCGCATTTTAAAAACGCGGCTATAGACCCATCCGATTTTTTTTTATTTTTTTTTTATTTTTAAATATATCCTAAAGCCGCACTTAAAAAACGCGGCCATAGACCTACCTAGAGATGCGTTTATGAGAAACACGGCTATAGGTGATGTTTGTAGCCGCGTGTGTTAATCGTGGCTTTAGGGAGAACAATTTTTTTTATTTTTTTTAAATATTCTCTATAGCCACGTTTTATAACCGCGGCTATAGTTTTCCAAGAGCTGCATTTTATTCAACGCGGCTTAAACATGTCTATAGTTGCATTTATTAAACGCGGCTTAAACATGTCTAGAGCTGCGTTTTATTCAACACAGCTTAAACATGTCTATAGCTTTGTTATAAATAAATAAATAAATAAAACCTCAATTCAACACAATTGAAAAAAACCCTAAATTGAAAATAACTCTCAGCTCACTCTCAACCTAGCTCTCGATCCATGACGCCGCTGTGCTCTGTGCCATGCAATTCGACGCTGCCATGCTCTGACCCATTTCCCTTTCCATTCCCTCTCCATCCAACACACTCCCCACTTCGATATCGCCTTCTCCCCTCCTTACCTCACTTCCACCCTCTTCGATTTCCTTTCCTCCCAAATCACCAAATCCCCTTCCTCCCATCTGAATTTGGGTGATAGTATTGGTTTCCCCTTCTCTTCTTGGCTGGAGAAAGTGAGACAATTTCAAGGGTAACCATGGCCTTTGTAACCACCGTATAAGCTCATTGCCAAGCTCAGTGAGTCTTTGCTCTCTATTCTCTTTTGTTTTTCTTTGGTTGCTAAGTTTAAATTTATTTGTATTTCAATTTTCATCCAAACTTAAGTTGTAATTTGTGTTATGAAACCTAGAGGTTGTGCTACTCCTCCTGAATTTGCCTCTGTGTATGTTCCTCACTCTCTCTTTTTCTCTGTCTGTGTGAGTTTGGATTTTGTATTTTAGGTATCAGATGGATTGTGGGGAGTAGGATTTTTGGTATTCCTTCTAAGATTCCCCATTTCTTTTAAAAAGATTTTTTCTTAGCTCAAGTTGGATCATTCAAATTCTTTAAAGGGGTTTCAAAATCTTGGTCAATGCTTAGGGGTTTGTGATTCTGATTTAACAATGGCAACTAGCTAACTGTATGGCTTTCGATGGTAGAAAAGGTTTAGGCCTTTGGTTGTTAGGGTGGCAAATGGCAATTAAGATGGTTTGGATTGAGAGCGTATCAGAGGGCATTACAATCTCCTAGACTTGTTTTGTTTGTTACTCTACATGTGAGCAAGTAGTATCACCGACACACCTGTGTCAATGGCAAACGAGGTGCCTCGTGAGTCATGACTTTCATGTCTATATCTTTTAACATATAATTCTAATAACTAACCATGACAAGCATCATTTTATCTATGATCTTTATTCTTATTGCTCATACTAATGTTATTCTTGATGTAATTGTTGATCTATGACTTGGTTAGTTTCATCTTTCTTATACTGGGTAAAGTTGAATTTACACAATTTGAGATTTTTAAAGGTCATATAAGTAATAGTGAAAGCTTTTGGAATATGTTAAAAGAAATAGGGTCTTTTTCTATGTCTCTGTGAGTTTCGATTTTGTCTGTGTGACTTCTTTTTTTCCCTTTCATCCATTTCTCTCTTGGGGTGGGGGCTTAATTTTTGAGGAAATTGGCATGGACTGTTATTCATTTGTCAACCTTCTTGAAAGTCATTACCATGTTGACCATCTGTGGTGGTAATTTTATTGTTTTACTTGTGTCTTACAGGCAGATGATAATGTAAACCGGGGTAAGCTTGGGGTTGCAGTTGAGGATTTCAAAGGAGCTTCTGGATGCTTTAGTTCAGGTTTTCTGGCATTTTTATGCTGCTATTAACGGAATTGTTTGTGCATTAATGAATAATTTTAGATTTATTATGAGGCAGGATGAGACCGATATGTTCTCCCTTATATCCTGTATTGTTGACTCAAGTGTGTTAAATGGATGTTTTGTTTTTCAGAGGGGGGAAGCTAAGCTTTTAACTGAGGATTGGGAGGGAGCTGGGGAAGATTTGAAAACAATAGCTCAACAGTCACCTTAGGTTAGTCATAATAGTGAATTCCTTTGAGATGTGTTCTAATTTTACAATCTACTCCTGCAACTTTGTTGTAGCTGCTAATATATTGCTATAATCGGAAATTTTTGCAAAAGACACCATTTATGAATTTAAACTTTAAATAATCTTTCCCTTAGTGAAGATCATAAATTACTATAGATTTCAGACCAATTTCAGATGGTGCTCTTGATACATATGGGGTGCAAAACGTCCAAGTCTGGGGCTATCCATTTGACTTATAGTTAATTTCAAGGACAACTACACTTTACCTACCTTTTTGTTCAGAGACGGACCCACGTTGGGGCAGAGGGGGGCTATTGCCCCCCCCCCCCCCCCTGGTGGGGGGGCCCATTTTGGAAAAAAATGTAGCATTGTATGATCTCTATGATGTCTATCATTTCTTTCTCTATTTTGCCACTGTGATAGACTGGTAGTGCAATGTGTTTTGTGTGTGTGAGTTTACTATGTACTTTTTAAGAAGTCATCCTTTGTAATAATGATTGAGTCTTGACTCTTGAATTGGAAAAAATAAATGGTCAAATAAGGACAAATGAGATAAAAAATAAAAATAAAAAGAATAGAAAAACTTGGAATTGGCAATCAAAAAGTGAAGCCTATGGGAACTATGAATCAAATGTGTGTAGTGGTTAGTAATAAATATTATTAATTGATAACGCTTGTTTATTGGTTTATTTTATGAATTATTAACTATTTTTAGAAAATAATTTATTAACATTACTGTTGTTGTAGCTTGTGGAGTATGGTTTGTTTGGTTTATTTTTTGGACTAAATTTTGAAACTATAGAGCTATATAATATGGAAATAATGAAACTTTTATTTGAATGGTTGATGATGGGAAAATTATTATAATATTTGATTTTTTTTAAAGAGAAAAAATTACAAGTAATTTAAAGCTGATAATGCAGCATTGCCTCTAGTGTTGATGTCCCAATTCATGAAAAATTTTCAAACAAAATTCCAAAAAATTACCACCGATTAAATCAGAATCAATTATAATGTTAATAAAGGGGGTGAAATTCGACAAAAGCTTGAGTAGATGTTAGTTTTGATTTTCATAAACTTTTTTATGTTTAAACTTTGGCCCCTCCCAACTTCAAATCCTAGTTCCGTCCCTGTAATTTTGTTGGACCAAATTCATTTAGGCACCCTATGGTTTAAAAAGTTCCCCATGACTCTTTTCTTGGGTGTCAATTCATGCAAAAAATTGGACTTTTGCATTGAACTTGGTTTCTTAGATGTCCTCATGTTTAGGTTTCAATATGTAGTTGTATATTAACCTTGTATATGGGTGTTTCCGTCTCTAGTGTGTTTTAATACAACCTCAACTTGAAGATCAAAATGATCTAGCAATGCATTAAAGCATTTTATTTTTACATGTCAATCAATTCTTTGACATCCATTATAGTTAGCAGCTTCCACAACCTTTGCCAGCCATATCCGTCCCTAATTTTATACTATTGACAGCTTCCACAACCTTTGCCAGCCATATCCAACAAAACTCATTTAATTTTAATTGTTTTTGGAGAGTAATATATTTTCATAAACATGTAGTTTTTTTTTTTTTTTTTTTTTTCATTATGGGTATCAAATTTGAAGTTTTTTTTTTTGGTTGACTTTCGTTGGTCTAAAGTTTTGACTAAATTACGTATAATTGGTTCTATAGAGACAGAATCTTCCGGGGAAAACTATAATGAAAATCACCGGTCAATTATTGTCTAGTAAATAATGATTGCTTTAAACACACATGAGCTTAAATAAAACAAACTAGAAGATCTTAATCTATGATCCTACTTTCCATTTGAAATGCATCCAGTCCAAATTATATATTACAAATCTAATTAAAAGTATACAAATACTAGATTATTTAAAATTTTATATATATAAGATTTAATGCTTTATACATTATTAGATTTAAGAAATAAAATATTAAATGTGAAAAGATGTTATCCATTTCATTGTATTCTCTTGGCTCCACTTACTCAAAAAATGCAATAAAAATGTTTATAGTTTCAATTATATACATATTTATTGCATTTAAAAAAAAATGTTTTTCATTCTAAAGGTTTGACTCGGTGCACATGCAAAATGTCATGCCCGGAGATCTGCTCTTGTATAAAACTATAAATACATGAGAAGTCTAGTGCGTTAACCACACAACAAGCTAGAAAGCCTTCTTCTTTATCTGTTTCTTTATATCATTATCATGGTTCCCTTATTCTCGATCCCATCAGTTCTCACTACCATAATTAAGTCCTGCCTACTATTTTACTTCTTGTGCGATGGTTTCTGCTCAGTTGTCCTCAACTTTCTATGCAAAATCATGCCCTGAAGCCCTTTCCACCATTAAATCTGCTATAGACTCTGCAATATCAAGTGAGGCATGAATGGGAGCATCCTTGATTCGCCTGCACTTTCATGACTGCTTTGTTAATGCAAGTCACCTTTAACTCTTTGTGTGTGTGTGTTTTGCCCGTTATCCATTATCTAATCTACAAGTACAAATGTTTGCTTGTTTTGTGCATGTGTTTTGGGTGTGTATTTTAAAAGGTAATATTAGGAATACAATATTTTTTCTAATGAACTTCTTAATGTATAGCATGTTATGATTATAGCAAAGTCACTTTTAGTTAGATCCATTATGGACATCACTTTTATTATACACCAATTACAAAAAATTATATCAACTGTTGTGGATAATTTTTTTTTTTTTTTAAATCAAGTTATATTGCTGATTTTATTTATATTTTAATGCATGTAGAAGATGTGTCATAGTAATATTTCTATTTTACTGTATTTAAACATCCACAAATGCTATTTGGCAGTATGAATATAATTACATGTTTTTGCGGATATAGAGGTTCAAGCACAAAGTAAACCCAACGTACATAGATTGATGATTAAAGCGGATTAGCATAGCTTGCACAACAATATTTTGAATCAATTTTATACTGTCTTACTATTACTATAAACAAATCCATCTGATTTGAAATTACTAGCTTATAACCCGCACAATGTGCGGGATACTTTCATTTATTACAAAAGGCAAATTGTAGGTGAAAATTTAAACATTTTATTGTTAGATAATACCAAAAGAAATATTAAAAAAAAAAAAACTTGCAAAGAAAGATAACTATGAAATCTAATCTTGAAATTTCTTGATCATTCAACAAAATTTGAAATAGTCCAAAAATAAAAAATCGTCTTTTTTCATCACACATGCACTCAAGCACATCAAAGAAAATGATTTTTTTTTTTCTTTCTTTTGACTCCAAGAGTTAATTATTTCTTTCTCAAAAAAGAAAAAAAAAAAAAAAGAGTTAATTATTTCAAGCATGTTCCAAATTTCCGAAAAGATATACAAAATAAATTTAGGGTGGTCCAAGAGAGATAATAGGTGTATTTGTTTTTGCTAGAAGCAAGTATCGGTGTCTTCAACTAACAATAATTAATAATTAAAATATCATGAAATTAAAATCCTATAGTAGTAATCTATGAATTACAGCAAACTACAGTAGTTAGTAGTCTCGCAAAACTTTTAAAAAATTAATTAAAAACAAAAGAATATTGCAAGGAATACAACAACTGGCAAAATTTTAGACTATGTAAAGATAAAGTTTCTACTTTCATATATACAAAGTCATTCTATCACTTTAACACCACAAAAAAATACCATAACTCCATATACTGTTTGACAATTTTTTCTGCAAAAAATAAAAACAAATAAATTGAATAGTTACTTCATAATTCAATAAAAATATCCTCAATGTACAACATAATAATTCCATACATTCTTGAAGACTATACTGTCATCAATCAAATACAATTAGTTCATATTAATCTTCTCCAAAAATAGCTAAATCCATCAACTCCTTTGGTTTTGGAACTGAACAATGTAATTAGTGAACCATCCAAAACCCCATGAACCATGGCTACCCCTTCCCTTTTTCTTGCTAGCAAACTCAAAGCAATCTCTAGCAAATGCAAAACTCAATCTCTGGCTATATCTTATGCCCTTCTTGCTGGAACCCCATATACCATCCGAAAATCTGTCCCCATCAGTAGGAGCACAAAGGGAGTCATCTTAAGCATATTCAAAGGGATTTTGAAGTGAAACTTGAATTAAAATATCCTAAACTAATTATCATAATACAATAACATGATATAGAGATTCTATATTAATATGAAGAAGGCAATAAGATTAATAGCAAAACAATGACTTTTCTATCACTAAGACCCCATCCCATCTTTATTGCAATAGCTGCTACTACATCAGATGAAATCCCTACCTGAAACAAACATGCTCTCACATTCACCACAGAATTTGAAAACCAAAAAGTCCAGCAAGTAGCTACTAAGAACTTTAGAAATTATGTGTTTAACCAATAAAATGAATTAGGAATTCTTTTAGTTGAGGATTGGAAAAAAGAGGCAACTATGGCTACCAAAACTTTTGAAATAAAACTTGAACATAATTAAATCAATGAGTTTAGCATAAAACTCCTAAAAAGCAAAGAAAATAATACTATTGATAATTCGATTCTAACTCTATTTATTTAATATCATGGTGTTACCAGATGTGGTCGGTGTATTGGAATCTATTGGAGTAATTGAAATATTCACCTCCAACACACAGCAAGTTTTTGCACAGTTGCGTCATCAACTCTTGTACCTTGAAAAATTACAAAATCCATTACTAAATCTCCTTCATATCATGTTCTATTTTTTATGCATTCTATTAGAAGTAAAGAGAGACTCGCCAAATTTTGTCATAAGCAGAAGAATTGTTAGTGTATACTGCTGTAAGATAGATTGGTAAACAGCCTATTGGGAAGATTTCTATGACAATTACTTGGGTATCACCATAACCAATGACTCTATGGAACAATAATAGAGAATTAGGAATCAATAATCATAACAATTCATTTTGCTAGGAAAATAAAAATGATTTTTTTTTTTTTTTTGTTTGCTAATAATACTTACTGTAACAGCATCTATTTCATTCCTCTAATTTCTCCAATCGTGAATATGGCCAAATTAAGTTTCTCAGCACAATCTATCAAACATTAAAGAAACAATAAAGAAAAAAAGAGAAAATGTAAATAATAAATTTAACTTTGTATTAAAAGCTTAATTCAAATGATAGGCTAACCATCAACATTGTGATAGATCCCATTGAAATATGTGGACATCCAATCCAGTTGAACATTGAGAGAGCTTCTAGTAGCTAGCTATGAAATATTCTTTTTTGCAAGAAATATGTCAATTATATTTGTTGTTTATGCAATACAATTTATAGTCTAGGCATATTTGTTGATAGATCAATTAGGTATTTGTCAGTTACTCCTATATTATAGGCATGTAGTTTATACAATACAATTAAATTTTAGTAATGGCATATTACAGACCTTAATGAAACTAACAACACCTTAAATCTGCAAGGTTTAAAATGGTCTAAAGTAATGTATATGACACTGATTAAGTTACTGGTTAATAAGAGAAAGCATCGCTGATAGCTTAAAGGAACTTTAATATGCTTATAAGTGGAATACAAGATCTTTTATATACTTAGCAGTGATCAGCAGAATCATTTACAAACCTGCTAGGGAAGCCATCAAATTGGATGTGGATGCCCAAGATTGATGTACTAATCTAAATAGATAAAAATTACATAGAATGTTGTTAACAATTGAAATTGGCAATTAGTTATACGTAATAGAACTTTTTAAAAACATTGGTAACAAACACACATAATAGAATGAACAACACATATTCATTACAGAACAAACAACATCAAAACTAAATTGCTGAGAATAGAAACTTAAATATCAGCACAATGTTCAATATTATACTGATTTGATCACAACATCATCTTTAAGATTAGTTACATATAACTATTTTCAATTCCGTTGATTTACAGTGAAGACCCAAAACTTTAACCAATCTTTTTGTAATTTTCATTATCTATTAAAATGTCTAAGTCCAATGAGGGAATGAACGGTGGTCTATATTTGCGTCAGAAAGTTTTTTTTTTCCCTCCTCCTCTATCTCTGTATTATAGTTTTTTTTTTTTTTTTTCCCTCCTTTGTCTTTGATCGTAAGTTTTTTTTGAGTATTGCAAGCCTTTGTTGTGTATTTCAAGCGTTTAGTTTTCTTTTTATTGAAAGAACTATAAAACAAAACAGTGTTTTAACATTGTGCAACAGTATAATTTATCACTTTTTGATATAAGCCTATTCACCATTGAACTATGTTAACCACAATATCAAATTACAATAGTTACAATACAACTTAAGGGATGAAATGCAACAGAAAGTAAAATACACCAAATCAAGATTAAAGCATAATTTTAACAATTATAGCAGAAATATCAACTACAAATCAAGAAGGTAATCAAGAATATATATATGTACATCTCAAAGTGGCTAGGATCAAAACATGTGCATATTTCTAATTTAAGCTTCTATTAAGGTTACCTAAATTGGTAACACTGTGGAAAAAAATATATAGTGTCTTCCAAACTTAAGACTGTCACTATTCATCTCTTAAAAAAAGGAAAAGAAAGGCATTATTGTGTTTCTTTTTATTTATTTTAAAAACATCATTGACAAATACCCAAAACCAATTAACCCAAATACTCTAAACAAAAGCAAACCAAATGTGACACAAATATCCTAAATAAAGCAGCGATAAATCAACAATAGCACGAGAATAAAAAAATCATTGAAAACACAAAACATGGTAGGTTTATTTGAAGTGAATAGCAAGAAATCTGAATGTCTAATAAAACCAAACTAAAGTTTAATAACACTAAAATAATTATATGACCTATCTTGTATATAAGTAATCAATTAGGGATAGTAAAAATAGGGGAATAGTGTAAGAGAGACTACAAGAAAAAGTCAAAAATAGGGATGAAAGGAAGTTGATAATAGTTTCTAATTTTGACAACAAGAATCAAGATTAATTACACAAAGGTTCCTCAAATTTATTAGGCTTTACTTCAAAATTACAGAAAGAGATATATTAGATTATACGCACACCCAAGTTATGGAATTCATGAAACTTTCCACCCATTATTATGTAATCATCTATTCATAAAATAAATAAATAAATAAAAGTAAATCATGTATAAGTACTCAATAAACTGAGCCTAATAGTCTGATCAATACAAAAATTAAACAGAAACCAAGTCTAATAGAACTCGGGCAATTACTGAATATTTGATTTAACCAATGTCTGTATTAGGAATTTAGAACAATAATATAGTGTTTCTACCTTTTAGGTATCCTAGAGGCCACTTTCTTCCGTAATATTGGTGGAACCTATAGTTGTTACACTCCTCCATGGATCTCAATCAAAAAATACATTTGAGCAGTTCAAGCTATTTTAAATATTGCAAGAATTAATTAGTCAGACCTAACAGAGCAAATGACAAATATGATAAATGAGCAAGTAAAACCTAATATGTGACCCCTTCTATTGATTCAAAATGTTGTATTGCTAAAGCACATCCCTGAGAATTCCATTACTCATCAATAGAAAATCAACCCGCTGCCTTCTCTTTATCTCTTCATTGGGTTGCAAAGCAAAATTCTCAATAAAAATTAAGAACTAACACGAAAGGGTGGGTGCACGCACATATAAAAAATTATGTGAAATATAAAAATCAACAGTTATAGTACACGAAACAATATGCTAGAGACCACAAACTAAATATACAAAACTGGCTTGAAATTGAGTAAAACCTCACAAACAAAAATAAGTCAAATTGATTACAAAGCATAGTGAACAAGAATTTGAGGAGAATTCTAGCCTTCTCCGTGTCCCAGCCCTCATCCCCTCTCTCTATTTCTATCTCCATGTAAATTGTATTTTAACCGGTTAATTTTTTTATTCATAAAGTGTGGCTTTTAAACGGTGTTGCAGCGACCACTGGTTCAATATTTCAAGATAGTTAACAAACTTTAACAACGAAAATTATTCAATAATCCTAACCAGGTAAATATCATAAAATTAGTATTTTAAAATATTATCTCATTGGACCCAATATAATAGCTTGACATATCAATGGCCAAAAATATCATTCAGATGCAATTACTAACATATCAAACAAACATAAACACACAAATAATAATAATATTAATAATAAACAAACAAACAAAAACTAAATTTCTTCCTCTTTTTTTAATTTTCCAAATAGTTTTAGCCATGAAACTAAATCATGGTTTGAGCACTATTACAATATTAAAAAGATTTATATAAAAAAACTCTTAAAAATTGCCAATCTAATAACCAAACACAGAGACAATAGTTTGACAGAGCCATCCGTAAATGGGTTAGGGGAAACGATGGGGAGACTAAGAAAATAAGTGTGAAGAAGAAGAAGTCCATGGGAGCGCATTAGAAAGAGAGAGAGTTTGATCTGGTGGTTCTGTTATACAAAAGAAAAACCAAATCTAACACAGATATCTGATATTAAAAACCATTCTATCCCAAATTCCCTACTCAAAACTGAATTTAAGCCAAAACCTATATGCGATCGAATACATTCCAATCCAATACAATCAAAATACCCAGACTAAATCATATTTAAACCCAAATTTAAAGAACCAAAAAACAGAGACTAACCGATGGAGGATACGGATCTGATGGTCTGTCTCTCTATTTCTCTGTATCTGCCTCTCCGCATCTCAATACCCCTTGGACCTTTCATCGTATTTAATTTTGACCGGTGGTAGTTCTCTCTATCTCCGTATCTCCCTTTCACCAAACCGTTTCAACAAACCGTCTACCTTTATGGTCTGGGTTTTGGACGATGAAGAAGGGGTTTGGCTGTGGAGTGTGTTTTGGAATGGAGAAGTGGAACAGGGAACGGACGTTGAGAAGTTACGAACTCTCTCCTTCTCTCTGTATCTGCGTTTTTTTTTTTTTTTTTTTTTTGGAGTATTGGAACTCTCTCCTTCTGTCTCTGTATCTGCGTTTTATTTTTTGTAGCATTGGAGCATTTTAACCGGTTTTTTTTTTGGTTATTTACAAGGAGAGGCTTTTAAACGGCGTGTAACGTTGCCAACCAATATAATTTATTGCTTTTTAATTTATACATGTCTGATTTTTAGATAGGCTTTTTCTTAGCGTAGTAGCACTTTCTTGAGACTTCTGCCATTATACATAGTATTAGGTTTTTGTGCAAAATCATACTCTTCATTCCAAACGAATCTATTTCAGTAAATGGATAAGTTACCTAAAAATGCTTTTCTTCTTTTTTAAGTATGATAGACATTTGGGCCCTTCGCTACAATTTCACTATATATATATATATATATATGTGTGTGTATATATATATATAATTTTTTTTTTTTTATTGTCTCAAGTATATTAATGGGTTGGCACACAGTTGGGACGTTGGGTCTTTTTTCTTTTTATTTTTTAATGACTTGGGGATCCAAACCCATCAACTCTATCTATTCTAACTACTAGTGAATACTGATGGGCGAGTTCCTTAGACCTCACTTTTGCCTATTCTCAACAAAACTTATACCTATTCAACCAAAAAAAAAAAAGTCTGTGTTTACTGTTTAGTCTAGCTAGGCTGGGCTTTTATAATTTTATTATATTTGATTTATTTTTCTTATTTGTTGTAGACAGGTTTTTAAATACTTGTAGTATATTAATATTATTACAAATCTTTGTCCTCTTCGTTGAGCCATATCTATTAAATTTATTTTTCTTATTTGTTATATATTAAAGGCCCATAATATAGTTTCATGAGCCATTTAATAAAGTCATTCAAATGTTATAAGAAACGTAAATTATAAATTATTAAATTTCATGGAAATGGGAGAATGATTCTAATTGAATATATAAGAAACTAAACTGTATTGTGTTAATGGAATATGAACCTAGCTCTCATTTTGTGGAAAATGTTTATATAACAATTTGTAACAGGGATGTGATGCATCCGTACTCTTGGACAAAACAGCAACTGAACCAGGAGAGAAAAATGTTGGTCCAAATTCTTCACTAAGGGGATATGAAGTAATAGACACTATCAAATCTGAATTGGAAAATTTGTGTCCCGGTGTTGTATCTTGTGCTGATATCCTAGCTGTTGCAAGAGATTCAACTGTTGCTGTAAGAAAGAGCTCAAACTTTTACACTACTTATTATTTTTTACCCATAATATTAGGTGATCCTGTGAAGAGTTTTTTTTCTTCAGTTTATTTAGTTTAAAAAATAAGCCAGAGAAAGTATATAATGTTACCAAGAAAAAGTAAAGTTTTAAAATACTGTATATAAATCATGTATGAAACTAAATAAGTTACAAATAAGTTGTGGCTATAGACCAGAGTTTGTTTATTATTAAAACCCTTGTCCTTTTGATGTCATTTTAATAATACTAGTTGTAAACCTGTGCAATGCATGGGAAAACTTTGCCTAAAAGTATGTTGGCCTCAAGTTATGCATAAAAGGTATAATTAAGTTACATTGGTCTCAACTTTTCCTTTTTATTTTTATTTTTTAGAGTGATTGTATATCTTCCTTGGCCGTACATCTCCATTATTTTGCACAGAATGGCTGAATTAAGACTTGAAAAAAGAGTAGGAACGTTGGTTTGGTCAGATAGGATCAATAAATCCGAACTACAAACTGTTGTTTGTAAAGAAGTTGAATAGCGTGTGTAGTCTAAAGGGAAACTTGCATGGAGGATGGAGGAAGAGAGCTTCTAAGTGAGTCAGGGTCTTGGCTTTCAAGTTTCATCTACAATGTGGAAGAAGAAAGAGAGTTTGTAAGTGGGTTAGGGTCTGGGCTTTCATCTACACATGAGAAAGGGTCATACTTAGGTCATAATATGTAAGGGAATAAGTGGGTTTGGGATTTTTATAAGACTTGGTTTAATTTTCAACAACAACCCATCTTTAAGATAATAGTAAAAAGATGTTAACGTAATTTTTTGGGTAACAATAAAAACAACTTAATGAGAAGAGATTAAAAAAAGCTAAATGCAATATTAGAGCATCACATGACAAGAGCTCATGCACTCTCACATGAGGTCACTGCTTTTATATATATGTGTGTGTGTGTGTGTGTGTATTGATTATTGGTTTCACTTCAGCTGAGTTCATCTATTTGGTCTTGGACTGTTGATTTGGGAAGAATAGACTCTGCCACAACCAGTTTTGCTGCTGTTAGTGGCAACATCTCGGTTCCAACATTAAATCTTAGTGGTCTTATCAGTGCCTTCTCAAAAAAAGGTTTCATTGCCCCATTTTGGTTGCTTTATCAGGTGGATTCAAATCTTAGTAACTCTAATTGTAGTGTTTTGTAAGGTTGAATTTAATCAACCATTTTGTTCGCTTTATTCTGTACCAAATTTGCTTGTAATTCAGCATTTAGAAACCCTGTATTTAAGTGGGAATATTTTAAAGGTAGTGTGTGAGAGAGTGAAGAAATGCTTAAGATTGTGCAGTGAAGTAAGGACTTGCGGCTAGATCTCGCGGGTGGCTTGCGACTGGCAAGCCGCCAAAAGATGCACACGAGTGAAGCGTGTAGAGAAGCTGAACCGTCGTGCCAACTGTAGCATCACAGGACAAAATTCCAGACTGGCCATTCAGTTAGCTCACGGCTTGAACTCGCGACTCAGTCAAGTCGCCAGCCAGCTCTGTTTTGGAAAAATGACTCTTCACATTCCAAACACACACCACTATATATAGACCCTTATTCCCACGAAATGTAGAGAGCTTTCAAGGAGAATTTTGAGAGAGAAATCCTAGAGAAAAATAAGATTGACTCATTCACAATCTTTACATAGAGACTCTTCAAATTCCTTTACTCTTACCCTCTCCATTGTTACATCATTGAGAGGTTTTTAGCCAAATCTTTTTCTCACCATACCCACATCTTTGAGAATGCTTTTTGGTGCTTTGGGAAGCAGTTAGGAAGAGACTAATTGATATTGGTTGATGCTATGGGCTATAGCGGAATCCGGTAAACTAGAAAAGACAAAGGTTCGGCGCAACCTTGTTGGAGCAAGAAGCTTGGAGGGCTTAGGTACACTGGGTAGATTAAGCTTGGAAGGTCTATTGCTGTTCATGTATCCCAACTACATTTTCTAGTGGATTATTGACCGTTTGGAGGGCGGCGAAGAGGTTTTACGCTGAGGGCTTTGGTTTTCTCTTTGATAACACATCGTTGTGTTGTCCTTGTGTTTGCATCTCTCTTCTCTTAATCTTTGCCATTTAATTTCTACTATGGATGTGATTTTATTTGATTTAGATTGTTTATCAATTCTGTTATTAGCATATGTTCATTTTTCGCACATATATTGTTTGACATTAAGTTTGAATTGATATTTTTGTAATTGGGGGTCTAAACGTTCATAATGTTTTATACTCTATTTGAACATTCATGTTTAAAGTCTCATATAATGAGTTCTAGCTAAACTCAATTACCAAAGTCTCGAGTATTTTACTTCAAAGGACGGAACCAAAACTTTTTGTTTGGGGCCAAGACTAAACAATCATAAGTTAATCATTGCACTAGTGAATTTTCAAATATCAAATCAAGATTTGCTTCTCCAATTGTCAAACATAGAGATAAATTTGTTTGTTTTGACATGTATATTAGATTTTTTAAAATTAGATTAGCGGTACCGCATATTTGACTAGAAGATTTATGTTATATTAATATTAATCTAGCACTAGTACTTGTGTTTGTCATACAAATCCTACCTATGTCTAGTTGGGGGAGCTCTAATAAATAAATAAATAAATAAAGCATTGGGGTCTTATATTTTACCTATTATAAAAATTTAAAAATAAAAAATAAAAAAATTCAACATATTTGGGGGGCCCCTACTGTTAATGTAGTTCCGCTCCTATGAATATCCTTAACATACTTTATACTAAACAATTTTTTTTTTTTGATCGGCTAAACAAAAAATTGGACATATGATTGATAGAGAATAAATTTGAGTGCGTATGGAACATATGATTTTTATCTTCTTGTCAATCGACGAACTTAACCTTAAGGCACATGTATGTGTGTTTACATTTAAAGAAAACACTTGTAAGAGTTATTAGTTTTACTTCATTTTTGCTTTGGAAGTGTATGCTGATAACTTGGAGATGGAAGCAGGGGCCGTATACTGCTGGAGAGAAGATAACTTCTGTTGATTTGAGTTCGGCACCAAAGCTGTACCATCTCGATGTTGCTCTTGGTCATTTCAAGAAGTGGACCGTGCCTAAAAGCTTAACTCATTTCCACAAATACAAGGAGGTATAATATTTTTATACGTTGTTGTGTACTGAGCGTAGTTTTGTTTTCGTTTTTTGTGTTCAACAATCAGATAGCCTTTTGGCATGCATGCCTCGATAAATAGCAGATATCTATATGATTAAGTGTGGAAACTAATAACCAACACCCACCCCCCCCCCCCCCCCCCCCCCAAAAAAAAAAAGGCATTGTGTTTGTTACTATTGTTTTTGTTGTCATCCTATGCTTGGACTTTGGTCTAGGATAACTATAGTAGTATCTATAATGTTATTGTAGCGTGGTAGTCATATGGATATAGTATGTTGTTGTGGCCATGAATCACCCATTCCATTTGGATATGGTTTTTGCTGAGCAAGATTTAGTGGATAACTTTTCTGGAAATTCTTCAACGGGAGATAGGCAGGGTGTGATAAAGATACTTTGGACTGTGTTTATTAATCTGTCTAAGACAGAAGGACGGAACCAGGATTTGAACTTGAGGGGGGCAAAGCTTAAAACAAATTTTTTTTTTTTATGAAAATAAAAACTAACACCTATTTCATATTCAACAAAATACTACATATAAAATAAGTGTTTCTCAACCAAAAAAAAAAAAATTCTAAAACCAAAATAATCACAAACTAACAAGCACAAGTTTATATATATTACTAATATTAGCCACATCATACAAAGTGACAACTGACAAAGAAAAAATTCACAAGTTCATATATATATATATATATATATATAATATTAACCACATCACATTAAGTAACAAAGAAAACTTTTTTGATAAAAACAAAATAGTAACAAACAAAGACCACTCTCACAAATAACAAATTCACTATCACACATTCACATCCTACTGTCTTAGTCCCACTTTATCTCTTTATAGTTAAAACCAAAAGTATAAAAAAAGTTACAAACACAAGTTTGAAACCGGTCCACAAAAAGGAAAAAGCCAATACACATTAGTCAATACTCAAGTCTCAATACAAAGCCAGCCACAAAAACAAACAAAGTCTATAGTCCACACATGACATGACACAACACAGTGAACACACTAGTCCAATAAAAGCCAGTAAGCCACAACTCACAAATACAATCAACACAGTCAGTGAGTCACCACAGTTCATAAAAAACGCAGAGGGAGAGGGCTAACCGGCTAAGGCACTAGGCAGAGGCGCAGAGCAATATAGCAAAAATATGAAGAGGAGCAGCAGCAGCACCAGACCAACAGTCCGGATTTGATCTGAGGAAAAGAACAGCAGCAGCACTCAGCAGTTGTGATGGAGCAGGCGTTGATGCTTGATGAGGAAGAGTGGAGGAAAAGTGAGGGTAGGGTAAAAATTTGAGAATTGTAATTTAGGTTTTCAGATTTCTGTCCATATTTATTTATTTTTTGTCGGTTATTTTTTATTATTATTATTTTTTTGTATGAGAGCTTGTCGGTTATTTTTTCAGATTGATTTGTATACTAAATTTTTTTTTTTTTTTTATTTGGGGGGGGGGGGGGGGGGGGCCTATTAGGACGAAAATTTAGTATACTAGCAAAATTTTTTTTTTTTTTTGGAGGCGGTAATAGCTTTTTGGGGGTGGGGGGGGGGCAATGGCCCCCCCCTGCCCTACTGTAGGTCCGTCTAAGACACCTTTTCTTATAATATATATGTTGGCAATTTCATCAGCTTTTGTGGATCAATTGGTGGTGAACACACACACAATATACATATTTTACCTAGTTATTATTTTAGTTAGTCTGACCATCTTGACAAAGTATGGCAGTCAAAATACTTTTTGGAGGATATACGAGGTCAGGAACCAACTAAGGAGGCAGGTTGGTATTTACTAGGTACAGCACCTGAAATTGGCACTGAGTAATTGCCCTTTATCAAATATAGTTGTGTGCATGATTGTTTCATCTTTTATATAATTATTTGTATGGAAGAAAGCTATTATATTCTAAATTTTGAATATGTAAGACATGATAATATAGTTACGTACAATTGTTCAATCCTGTAGTGTATATGAATGGTGTTACCTATTAAGCTAATAATATTATCATCATCATTATCATCATTTGTTATCACTGTTAGTGGGGCCAAATATCCAGATAACGATCAATGCAACTTAATGTTAGTTCAGTGTTGTGTATGCACATCTTTCTAAATGCAATTTCTAGGTACAACTATACTGTAATCAACTTTCACAAAATAAAAGCTTTCAGCAAAAATTTGCACCCAAATGGACACTAACTAAAGAACTATTAAACACAATAAAACTGAATAATATAATAAAACCCACAATAAGACTCATATTATATGAAGGTTGAGTTGCAGAGCCAGATTGATGTCTTTTGATTCAATGGAGGCTTCATTTTGGATTAAACATGATTTATTTATATATTAACCTGATATATAAGAACTTATTGTGAAGCTTTCTGTTTAATTATTTTTGGGATTAGTAATTGGCAAGCTTGCATATGCATGCAAGCGGTTTATGGGTTTATCAAGATAATAGGGCACTTGCTAATTTACTTTGAGGGTTCATTTGCTTGCGAGGAGTTATTAGATCCTGTTACTTAGATGGATTATTATATTCTCAAATTATCTTATATAATTTGTACTCTTGATTTCTGAATTCAAACTCGTGTTCATGATTATAGTTGAGAAGTGCCCTTGATTTAAAGAGGCAGTACAAGAAGGGTTATTCAAAATAGAAAACGTTGCCCAAGTATTTCCAGGCAAGTCCGTCTGTAATTTCTAGAGTAATAGTATAGTATGTGATATGTTGGAGCTCAAAGTGGGAAGGTGTATTCTCCTTTGGGCGCCATACATTTTGTTGTTTAGGCTTGGCTGATTCATATTCCATTCGTCTTTTGACAATTAGATCGGGACGGTGGTAGAAAACGTGGTACACATGTTCACTGGTAGACAACACAATAAGGGGAGGAAGGGAACAATTGCAGCTGAGTTGCTATCTGATCGTACCATTGCTGACTACAGGTGAGATATGCAACTCTATCCTGTGTTTGGGTTGAAAAACCATATAACAACATATTTGTATTTCATTTACGTCTTCTTTTTTGGAATAGCCAGAATCTCTTTATGAATTGAAGGCTTAATTTCGGTTTGTAATGTATCTTGCATTCTTGCCTTGTAATGTATTCAGGTTTACATCAATTCTAAAGTGATTCATATATATATATATATATATATGGAAAATGCTAATGAGTGCCCTTATGGCATTAGTTAATAATCAATTTAAAGAAAGTTTTTATGAGAAATGAAAAAAAAAAGTAATTAATATTTTGATAAATTTTTTTATTTCCCATAAAAGTGGTATCAAAACTTTCTTAAAATGGATTATTGGGGCACTCGTTAGCATGACCCTATAAATATATATATATATATATATATATATATATATTTATATTAAAGTATGTGAATGTTCCATTTGGTGTGGATTTATCTTCATTGCTCTTTTCTCCTCAAGTTTCCTGTACAGAACAACGTTAAAATATTATTCTTTATTGTAAGAAATACTACCTTAGTTAGTGCTTTAAAATGAAACTGTTGGATATCAAGTTATAGTTCTAGTAGACCTGAAATAATGAATTCTACTAATACACTGGAAAACAGTTGTACGTTAAAAAGTACATATGAGAGAGAGGGTTAAAAAGAAGAGGGACGGAAATTGAGCCAGAGAGGCCTTTTTGGTTTTTTTAAATGCACATGGAAATTTGGGTGTTTTCCCTTTGGAATCACAGTTTCTGTTTATTGCTCATCCAAGGCTAAAAAAGGTGTATGTAGTACAAGTTACAACCTCTTGTCAGAAAGTAAATAATTGTACTTTGTTGTTACACAAAAAATCTAGCTAAAATTTCATAAAAATTTTCGTTAAATTAAGTCCAAAAATGAATATATATTATTAATTTTGATCTCCATATCATGTTTGACTGTTAATCAATGAGCAAAGTCTAACAACCTTTTGGCCACATGGAGCTAGAAGCACAAGTTGATTAATGGTTGAAGAAAAAAAAATAAACATAAAAAATTAAGTATTAGGGTCCGTTTGGATACAGCTGAAAACTGAAAACTGAAAACACTGTAGCAAAATAATTTTTAAATGTGTAAATAGTACCGTGGGACCCATTTTTAATGAAAAAGTTGCTGAAAAGTTAAAATTGTGGGGTCCATGAACAGTACACAATGCACTGTTTATTGACAAAAGTCAACAAATGCGGCTACTGTTCATTGAACAGTAGCCGCACAGTGACAATGAACAGTAAAAAATCAGCCGAAAATGCTGAAAAGTAAAAAAAAAAAAAAAAAAAAAAAAAAAAAAAAAAAAAAAAGGATAGAAACGCAAACGCGTTTGGGAAGCGCAAAACGCGCTTCCCAAACGCACACTTAGTCCCAAATTGCAAAGGTCGATTATGGATCTTTATATATTAATTATAAAAAATAAAAAATAAAACATTTATGGTAGGTATATATATACTCATTACGTATGATTCTTCCTTATGGCTCCTTCCATTGTCATGTTTGTTAATTTTCTTTTGGCAGTCTTGATTGTTTCATATCAAAGGGTAATTTTTTTTCCATCCAATGAA
Source organism: Quercus glauca (assembly GCA_023736055.1). Lineage (NCBI taxonomy): Eukaryota > Viridiplantae > Streptophyta > Magnoliopsida > Fagales > Fagaceae > Quercus > Quercus glauca. The sequence goes on along the minus strand of CM043319.1, from coordinate 21,016,095 downwards.
TTCAAAAAATTGTTCCCTTTTGTTATGTTGATAGCAATAAGTGACACGAATAAGAATTGTGGTTGTTGCACCATTGAATGAATCCAAGATGCTTTTTCTGAAGTCAACATCTAACTTTGCCAACTCCATTGTGGAAAACTACAGTCCCTTCAATTCACTATGCTTTAATGCCTAATTGTTTGTTAATAGCACTATTCAAGGTGCTTTTACCTCAATTTAGTTTCGATGGCTGATTAACTGTCCCAATGGAGAAGCCAATCACAACATGTAAAGTAAAAAACATACTTTTTGTCGCAACTCAAGAAAGTGCTAATTAGAGCTACTCATAATCATTTATATAATTCAATTCGATAATAAACATTTCTCAACACACTCTTGCACAGCACACATTAATAAAGGAAAATAGGAGAACATAATAGAAGTAGATACATGAAAGGAAGCATCATACTAGTACAGATTCATCTTCTCTTTCGACAAGTAGAGCTACCGGCTTACACATAATGTATTATCGTTGCATGAAAGAAACCCAAAATAGATGCACAACCACTGAACTTGTGGTTTGGTTTTAAGCTCACCCCTCTTCATGGATGATAGGCCAAAAATGAATTGAGCCCTTGTGATGAATTAATTGACTAATTAGCCAAGTTTAATTAATTAATCAAATTAACATGCAAACGTGTGGTAGCACAAACAAATCACCAAATAACTAAAGTATGCAGCGGAAAATAAATTGACACGGTGATTTGTTTACGAATGGGGAAAACTTACATGGCAAAAACCTCACCGGGTGATTTTAAGGTCACCACTCTCGAAACTCCACTATTATCACAACAAGCGGTTACAAGTAAAGGAATCACAGTACCTTATACCAACCTATAGTTGAACTCTTATCCCAATACTCAATTGGACTTGTTCTGTAGTGACAGTTTCTCCTTTTGATGCACGACTCCCATGTACGTGACTAACCAATTGCGCAGATCCCAGTACGCAACTTCAATCACCAACTAGAGAAAGTTGTTGGCTGCAAAGTTCTTCAGTTCATCCAGATGATGAAAATCAAGAAGATGCTTGGTTACAAAACCCTACAATGCACAAACACAGCAACTTCTTCAGAAGAGATGAACTAGGGCGAAACTTTGTCTTCGGTCACAATTTTCTTGAACAAACTTTGCTCAACACCTGTGCAACTTGTGAACTCTTTGACGGCCCTTAAAATAATCCTTTTATATGTCTAGGGTTGTGAGAAAAGAAATCCCAAATACATAATCACGGATTAGAGTCAAAACATAATTGAAATTCTATTTTTCATAAACCTCGACAGATAGCCTACTGTCGAGAAGCTGTTGAGCAGCTGTCGAACCACGAGGCTGGAACAACTTCTTAAGCTCGATAGATGCTAGCTGTTGAGTTTTAATGACAGGCACTTCTTCAGCTTATTTTTTGGACAGACTTGCATGGCTTCAACACTTGATCTTGAAACAAAGTTTCTTGAAATATTAAACACATCCTAGATCTACCCAATTACAAGTAAAGCGCGTTTTGTCAAAGGATTAGCCAATTACATAAAAGAATGACATGTGTTCTTAACAAGTGAACCACATATTTCCTAACAATCTCTCTTTTTGGCAATCCATGACAAAACCACAACAAACAAATGAACATATGAGAGAAGTCATAAATCACTTAACTCATACTCACTTGTTACATACAATAAAATCTATCCTAATACAAATTCTTGAAATATTTTTCAAAAAGAGAGTTTATGGCAAGTAGACTTTGACAACCTGTATTTCTGAAACACTTTAAACAAAACTCATCAAGGCATCTTTGTGTGAAACAGAAATAATAGATTATATACAGTAATAAGAAGCATGTGCATAAAGAGAGAAAAGAAACAACACATGTAAGAGTAGGTGAAAGAAACATACATCAACATATAGAGAAAATAAGTACAATGTATGTTAATAATGGTCACAAGTCCCAAGGTACAAGAATCAATGTATCTAAAGTAGAGAAAAGAAAATGATATAAATAATCCCCACTACATCCCTCAAAATATCAACACTCCTCCTAACAAAAATGTCCTATACTAACTTTCCCCCTAAGAACGACTACTCTCATAACCAAAACTACTCTCCCTTTTTGTCATGAGTGACAAAAGGTAAGAGTGTCAAGTAGGCATCTCATCGGTAGAGCTAGCATCTCCATCATCATCATCATCAGAAGTAGTAGCATCACCGTTACCATCGCCATCATCCTCATCCTTGAAAGCCTCTGGAGCAGGTGGAGGAGAAGTCTCAGGAACGAAGCCACCTATGACAGCTTGCCGTCGTGCTATACGACTGACACAAATGTTCACCCGATATAGCTCAGTAGAAAGTGTATCAAGGCGAGCATCCATACACTGAAGCTGCGTCATGATGTCTCCAGAGTCAAATCGCCCATAGAAGAGGAGGGGGCAGATGTAGATGGAGCAGATCGAGATGGAGTCGAACAGGAGGAAAGAGCTGCTGACCTAGACTGCCTTGACCTAAACTGCGCCTCACTACGTTTTACGGTAGTGGCATCTATGGCACAAATATAAGTGAAATGGTCGAACACTAGAAAGAGAACAGAAAAATGGCGTAAGATCCTCGTGATAGTAGAAGGAAAGATGAGCTTATCACGGGACGCCGTATCCCTATAGACATCTAATATAGAAAGAATGAGGTGAGAGGGGAAATCTATAGTAAGATGCTCAAGAAGGGATAACAAAAAGGGAGCACGAGGCTCTGTGATAGAGTTATAGTGAGAGAGAGGGTGAAGAACAAAAGTCATAACTATGTTAAAAAACCGAGGACCTTTTGCAAAGTCCGAATAGTAAGTGAACTGACGCTCACCCCAATCAGAAGGGCACTCACAAAAAAGCGGATTTGACTTCATCTTTGGACACAGTCCTCAAACGCTCACAACCAGGGTAGTTAGGAAACTCAACCCTAGGTACATGAAGCACATCCGCAACAAGCTATGGTGTGACAGCAATGCGTGTACCTCGAACGCGAGTGTGAAAGAGAGGTACTGAAAAATCAAATCCATGCATGTTGGAGTAAAATTTCTAAATCAGCATGGATGGACATATGACCGGGACGTCACACAGTGACTCCCAACCTCGACTGTGAATGACATCGGGTAGGTTAGTGTCGGTGAAGTCTGCCAAAATGACTCGGCATTTTGAAAGAATGCCTCGTCAAGAAAAGTTCTTCGAGCTTACGGGCATCCTCATCACGAAACCAAATATGTGATGGAGTAGGATCAGATGAAATGGATGCCCCGGAAAGAAGAGGGTTTCGAGACGGAGCAGACTTACGTTTGGGTGTCATAGACACGACTAACGTAAACAGAAAAGAGAGGGAGATAGAGAGAGATAATCAGAAAAGATCCAAAACAGTTCAAATATAACAAGTATATTGAAGAGTACGTATGCATGGGAAATGCATGAACATATGACATGCAAAAGAAATTGCATCATGTGCTCAGCCCAATCCAATCCTACTAGCACACAAACTGTTCAACATGTATAACACATAACTAAATGCATTAAAATACAGCTATACTGCACATGAAATGCAATGCATGAAGTTTTTAGGATTAAATCTTCAAAACCCATCCCAAAAAATTCACAAAACCTCTTTGATTTTGAAAAACCCCAAATTTTCTTAGAAACCCCAAAACCTAGATTTCAAAACATGAAATGCATGTAAAAGAGAGAGAAGAAACTTACCAAGTGAAGAAAAAGACTTGAAAAGGCTCGAAAATCACTTGGGAAGAAGATTTAGAGTGAGAAAAGGTGTTTTGGGAGGTGAAAAGTTAGATCTGTCGAGAGAGAGATCGAGAGAAATGAGAACTGGACCGCACAGAACCTATATAAAAAGGTTCAGTAAAGCTCGACAGATAGAGGTGTCAAGAGGTGTCAAGAAAGGTATCAAGACAGATGTTGAGAAAATAGCCGTCGACAGATGCAGGTGTATAGAATATGTCGAAGAACAAATCAACAAAAGGCTAAAGGAAGCTCGATCGATCTAGCAGCTATTAAGAAGCTATCGAGGGTCCAGGAACATTCTCGATCGATCCACCAGGTGTCAAGAAGCTGTCGAGATTGCGATAAGAAAAAGTTTAAAAAGCTCGACAGATAGCTAGGTGTCGAGGAGGTGTCGAGAAGCTATTGAGCTAGCTTTTAAAAACAGTTTTTTAAGAAGTGAAAAACATAGACATGAATGCAATCAAGCATGCAACTCAACCAATGATCCAATCAACATATTAAGCTCTCAAAATCATCTCTCAACAATAATAATGTTAAGCACATAGATCCTAAAAACTCACACACACACTAAACAAGTCTAACCAATTTTATATTTTAAAAACAAGTCAAGACAGTTTAGTGAGCATACATTAACACATGTAAACCTTGTGATGGCCAAATCACATTGTACCTACACATTTATCAAATGTAGTAAAGAATATTGCATGTTGTGTGTGAAAAATATCGCAAAATTGCATAAGTGTATACATGTTATGACGATTTGAGATATGAGAAAATCAATTTAACTCACACACAATCATGACTGTTTGATGGAGACTATCACCTTCAAGGTATATCCTATAACACCCACATCTCCTAGAATACATGCTTGCAATCATATTTAAGGCATTTTTTTTTTATCTTTTTGCTTTTTATTTTCTTTGCATATTTTTCTTTTTAATGAGCGTATCATGCATGGGCATATAAGAGATAAAAAAGAAATACCCAATGATATTTGACATTCCAATTTTGCTATGCCGAAGCACACAAATGTCATTGACATTGCACTTTTGTTATGCCAAAGCATACAGATGTCATTCATGATTGGCGGGCAACAGTGGTGAGATGGTTATTTATGCATTTCTCTTAGGATTTTCTAGTCCTTCCCATCAAAAAAAGTGATATGAGTGTTAAGTATAAGAGATCACTTAACCTTACTCATCACAAACAAGAGCCACAAATCTCACTTGCTTAGTTGTGCATAGAGATGCTCATCCAAATTACAAAAGATACAAAGTTTAGAAAACTTGGTTTCAATGGCCATTCAAGGTACACAAGTACCAATGTACACAAAACACATTGTTTTTGTATTTTTCTGATTTTTCAATTTTTTTTTAATTTTTAAATCAAAAACAAAATAAATAAAACTGAAAACAAATAAACAAAAACATGTTAAACAAAGCAAAGCAAAAACTAGATGCAAATGCATGAGGAGGAAGAAGGAGAGAGAAAAAGATCAATCCATGGAATTAACACCAATGTTTTGATGAAGGAATTCAAAACGTTTGCTGTTAAGAGATTTGGTGAACAAATCAGCCTTCTGATCATCGGTGTGAATAAACTCAAGAGTGAGAATACCATCTTCAACAAGCTCCTTAATGAAGTGATGTCGAATCTCTATGTGTTTTGTTCGAGAATGTTGAACCGGATTCTTAGAGATGTTGATGGCACTGGTATTGTCACAATAGATGGTGAGATGCTCTTGACAAATACCATAATCAAGGAGTTTTTGCATCCATAGGAGTTGGGTGTAACAGCTACCGACAGTGATGTACTCAGCTTCTGCAGTGGATAAAGAGATGGAGTTCTGCTTTTTGCTCATCCAGGAGACAAGATTGTTACCCACATAAAAACAACCCCCGATGTACTCTTTCTATCATCAGCATTCCTAGCCCAATCAGCATCAGAATACCCAGCTAAGACATCATTTGTATCCTTGTTGTACCACACATCGAACTCAGCAGTGGTTTTGACATACTTTATAATTCTTTTTAAAGCAATCATATGAGATTCTTTGGGATTAGCCTGATATCTAGCACACACTCTAACACTGTAACTAATGTCAGGTCTACTAGCAGTAAGGTAAAGAAGACTACCTATCATGCTTCTATAGAGAGAAGAATCTACACTTTTGCCTAACAAGTCCACAGTGAGTTTAACATTTGGGCTCATAGGGTTTCTAATAGAACTAGTAGATTTCAAACCAAACTTTTTCACAAGATTTGTAGCATATTTAGATTGAGATAGGAATATACCTGAATCTTGTTGACGAATCTGCAATCCATGGAAGTGAGTTAGCTCTCCAATCATGCTCATCTCGAACTCGGCTTGCATGAGTTTTGAGAAGGCAAGAGCAAGTTCATCCTTAGCAACACGTGATTCGGAAAGTGTGGATTAATGAAACCTTTTGGTTGAGCCACATAGACATCTTCTTTAAGTAGCCCATTTAAGAAAGCAGTCTTTACATCTATCTGATAAAGTTTGAACTTCAGATGACATGCTAGGGCAAGAAGAATTCTGATAGACTCCATACGGGCAACCCAGGCAAATGTTTCATCATAGTCTACTCCTTCCATTTATGAGTATCCTTGAGCTACAAGCCTTGTTGCGAATCACATTGCCCTCCTCATCAGTCTTATTGCGGAATATCTACTTTGTGCCGATTATGTGCTCACCATCCGGTCTAGGTACTAAAGTCCAAACATCATTCCTCTGAAATTGAAGTAGTTCATCATGCATTGCTTCGACCCAACTTTCATCTTGAAGAGCTTCCTTAACTTTCGTGGGTTCAACCCTTGACAAATAACAAGAATAAGACACAAAGTTAGCAACACATTTATTAACTGTACGTTTCCTTAATGTGAGTTCATTCATGTTTCCCACAATAACTTCTGGAGGATGATTTAATTTAATCCTGGAGGAAGGTCCTTTCTCTTCATGTGATTCAGAATCTAGTGAAGTGGGTATATTTGCAGAATCTTCCATAACACTGGGAGTATCAGGAGTATTGGGAGATGCAGGTTCTTATTCAATAATTTCTTGAACTTCCTTAGGCTCAAGTGGAAGAATTTCTTTAGGGAGTTCTTTAATGCCTTCTCAGAATCAGAATCTGAAGACTCATCAATAACAACATTTACTGTCTCTATTACCTTCATAGTTCTTTTGTTGTATTCCCGATAAGCCTTGCTTATGGAGGAATAACCTAGAAATATACCTTCATCGCTATAGAGTCGAACTTTCCCGCATTCTCTCTATCCTTGAGGATGAAACAATTGCTTCCAAAGATTCTGAAATACTTCACATTCGACTACCTTCCTTTCCATTAGTTATAAGGAGTCTTTTTGGTACCAGGTCTGAAGTGCACCTTATTAACCATATGACATGCAGTGTTAATGGCTTCTCCCCACAAATTTCTAGCCACATCTTTGTTATGCAACATGGCTCTGGCCATCTCCTAAATAACCTTGTTCTTTCTTTCTACTACACCATTCTACTGAGGAGTAATAGGAGCAAAGAATTCTTGAGATATACCTGATCTTGTGCAAAAGGACTCCATATACGAGTTCTTGAATTCTTTACCATGGTCACTTCGAATTAGATCAATCTTTAGGCTCTTTTCATTCTGCAGTCTTGTACAAAAAGCGTTAATGTGCTTAGGAGCATCAGACTTGGATTATAGGAGAATGACCTAAGTGTACCTAGTGAAGTCGTCTACCACAACCATGATGTATCTTTTACCACCAAGAGACTTAGTTCTAGTTGGACCCATTAGATCCAAATGTAGAAGCTCCAATGGCCTAGATGTAGCTGATGTCTGAGTGCCCGGATGCTTAGCTTTCGTTTGTTTTCCAAGTTGGCATGGTCCACACACTATATTGCTCATTCTACTAAGCTTTGGTATCCCAGCACTGATTCATGCTTAGATACAATATAAAGATGTTTGTAACTAGCATGTCCCATCTGTTGATGCCATAGGTCTTCATTTGGCAAACGAATGCTATTGCATACAATATCAGCATCAGGAACCAATCCATTACAATTGTCGAGAGTGCGAACACCACTTATGAGTTTCTTTCCAAACTCATCCATGACAAGACACTTTCCCTTTGAAAATAGCACCATGAAGTCTTGATCACATATCTGACTTATACTCAACAGATTCACCCTCAGACCTTCTACATATAGAATATTTGCAATGTCCCATAGTCCAGATAGAGAGATGATTCCCTTCCCTTTGATCTGTAATTTGCTCCCATCACCAAAAGTGACATTGCCACCTTTCTTAGACTCGAAAACCTTGAAGAGAGATCGGTCTCCAGTCATTTGTCTTGAGCAACCGCTGTCAAGGTACAACAAACACGTGTCCATAACTTTAAATGCTGACTTCATCATAAAACACACTTCGCGCTTAGATGACAAATCAGTGGGAATGGTGCTTTCTTTCATCTGCCTTTTACGAGCTAAGCTTTTAATTTTTACTCTTCTCAAACAAACTCCTTTGCACATTTTCATTCTGAGACAGTCTAGTTTCTTCTTAGTCAAACTGAGATCTTTTCCAATAGTCAACATAAGAGAATTCATATAACTTTTAGACTTGTATTTTTTGAGACACTCAAACAAATAGAGATTAGAAAAACAAGATATATTTGAAAACAAAGATCTCTTCAAGCCGGTTACAGCCATGACAACAGGGGTCAATGGATCAACACAGCAAAGATTAAACCTAATTAGAGTGTGCTTGCTTTGATACCACTTAATAGGCCAAAAATGAATTGACCCCTTGTGATGAATTAATTGATTAATTAGCCAAGTTTAATTAATTAATCAAATTAACATGCAAACGCGTGGTAGAACAAACAAATCACCAAATAACTAAAATATGTAGTGGAAAATAAATTGACATGGTAATTTGTTTATGAATGGGGAAAACCTACACGGCAAAAACTCCACCGGGTGATTTTAAGGCCACGACTCCTGAAACTCTACTATTATCACAACAAGCGGTTACAAGAAAAGGAATCCCAATACCTTATACCGACCTACAGTTGAACCCTTACCCCAATACCCAATTGGACTTGTTCTGTGACAATTTCTCCTTTTGATGCCCGGCTCTCAAGTACGTGACTAACCAATTGCGCAGATCCCAGTACGCAACTTCAATCACCAACTAGAGAAAGTTGTTGGTTGCAAAGTTCTTCAGTTAATCCAGACGATGAAGATTAAGAAGATGCTTAGTTACAAAACCCTACGGTGTACAAATACAGCAACTTCTTCAGAAGAGATGAATTAGTGCAAAACTTTGTCTTTGGTCACAATTTGCTTGAACAAACTTTGCTCAACACTTGTGAAACTTGTGAACTCTTTGACGGCCCTTAAAATAATTCTTTTATATGTTTAGGGTTATGAGAAAAGAAAGCCCAAACACATAATCACGGATTACAGTCAAAACATAACTGAAATTCTATTTTTCATAAACCTCGACAGATAGCCTGCTGTCTAGAAGTTGTCAAACAACTATCGAGCCGCGGGGCTGGAACAGTTTCTTAAGCTCGATAGATGCTAGCTGTCGAGTTTTAATGACAAACACTTCTTCAGCTTGTTTCTTGGACAGACTTGCATGGCTTTAATACTTGATCTTGAAACAAAGTTTCTTGAAGTATTAAACACATCCTCGATCTATCCAATTACAAGTAAAATGCATTTTGTCAAAAGATTATCCAATTACATAAAAGAATGACATATGTTCTTAACAAGTGAACCACATATGTCCTAACAATGGAAAGAATCACATTTATTATACATAACTTACAGGCATGGAAGTGAAAAAAAGAGAGCAGGTCTAGGTAATTAAATCTGCCAATACCAGGAGGCTTTCCTTTGTAATCTACATCATGCCTTGGCTCGGGTAAAGGTTTTTCATAGTCACAAGCATCAACTTCTATAAGCTTCCTCGTTTTTATTTGGATTGTAACCTTCAAAATGCACAAGATATAGATTAGTAAGAAAATTGATATGTGATTAGGCACATTAAGTAACTAAGATACACATAATAGCTTCTTAACTACGTATACCTTCTAAAATCTTAATTTTGCATAGAATTAATTCTGGTCTTATTTGGATAGAATAATTATTTTCCTCTTCTATTTTCAGTAAACTCTTATTCTAATATCAGATTATCAGTTTACCTCAATAATGCATCACAATTACTATGTTAAAATCAAGGAGTTCTTTTATTTAGTTATGAAATGTTCCAAATGCTTCTGAAAATTCCTGCTCTCATTAGACCATTTGTATCTACTAGCATTGCACGGGTTTTTCTTTATGATTCATCTTTAAATACTTTGTTGACAACCCTATTGATAGGATAATGCATTGGATTATACTTTTGAAATGTAGGACTAAATTTAAATGTAAACTAAAGTACAAACATTTCATTTGTTGATAAACTTCTCATGACTCAAATTTTTTTGTTCTTATTAATGGTTTCTTTCTCAATTACACGAACAGAACCAAAAACACCAGTTTCCACTAAATCAAAGTTGCACCATTATTTCTAATAAAATTGCTATTGTTATAACTTGAATAATGAAAATTTTGCTTACCACCAAACCAAGAGGAAACACTAGCAAACCTTTTTCTATTTTCAATTTGATTTCACAATCAATCACTTGCGAAACATATTTATATATTGGTGTAAAACATATTTTCAATTTGCAGAACCCATTCTCTCTCTCTCTCTCTCTGTCTCTCTCTCCATGAAATCTCTTGTTTCTCTTTCCTCTTAGACCAAAATCACAAAGTAAAGATGTCATCTAGTCCATTGTGGAGCTGCGCTATGAAGAACGAAGTCCATAGTGAGTTGTGACTTCAGATCTGGTTCTTTTGGACCACCATTTTTTAGGGGGAAAAAATGGCAGTTTCAGCAGCAGCAGTAGCGATAGCCAATGATGGTAAAGGCGACTAGTGATCGCCGATGAGGATGGTATTTAGCGGAGACTGAGAGCAATGAGCGATTTTCGAGTGCGATCGCCGATGATGGTAACAAGCCAAAACTGATGGTAACAAGTCCGATCGCGATCGCCGATTTCCGGTTAATTCAACCAATCACGAGACTCAGACACAAGCTTCAGTAGCAGCCGTCCTTCCTCCTCTGTCAGAATCCCTCATTCCTTCGATCTCCTTTACAAAGACTATTTGCTCCAACAATCGGCCCTCTCCACCATCAACTCCTACTCTAAAGGGAGCAGAATTTTAAGCTTGTTTTTCTGTGGGTTTTTTTTTTTTTTTTTTTAAAGGTTTAGATTCAAGGGGAAGTAGGGAACCATGAGAAGTGGTCTGATCATAGTTCTTAGAACCGTGAGGTCCGACCGCGGTTCACACGGGTTTCTGCTTTTTTCCCATAAAAGGGTTCTTGAGGCTAAAAGAATTGCAAAGATAAGCAGTTCGAGGTTTTCTCGGTCGGACCGTACAGTCCGGGTTTCAAAACCTTGTTAAAAACACGAATGTACTTAGTGATTTGGTTTGTGACACTTAGCTCTTCTATGCTTAGATTGTTAGTCAGTTTGATTAACCTGAACGTAATTTGATGTTGTAACAAGCATGGCCATTAAAATTGAAACCTATACAAGACAATCATAAGATTCTACTTTTTTTTGTATTAGTAAAATGAAAAATGATGTATGAAGTATGAACCCAAAGAAAAAAGAACAATAGAACTTAGAGATATTCCTTAGGGAGAATATTAAATGGAAGCTTGTAGGGAGTTTTTAGAATAAATTAAAAAAACAAAAAAAGGTAGAGGTTTATATTTTTCAGTATACCATAAAATTTTAACTTAATTAATATAGAGGTTTACATTTTTCTATATACCATTATTGTTCCACATGCGTAAAGAGAAGAAAGCCTCAACGATCCCATAAAGCATAAAGGAACAAGTGTGTAAATGGAATAGCTTGAAAGGTAGCCAAGAAATGCATATAAATCCATTTTTCACCTGGAGATGCTTGGACTGCCCATGTCGTGGCATTCATCGATCAATCCCTTTCAAATGAATTATATATATATATATATATATATTTCTTTAATTATTACGAAATTTTGAAATTTTGGTCTTTATTCTAGGGACATGGGATGAATTTGGTCTACCATAAATCATCACCATTTTGATCCCCTTGAATTTTTATTTTATTTTATATTTTTATTTAAAGGTAATAGGACACACTTGTACTGATATTAAACAAATTTTGGATTAGTGATCATTCACTTAGGTTATTGCTTAAGATGCGATGAAGTTTTTATTGAAAATTGTTTGAATTATGCAGGAAAGATTCACTCATAAAGCTATAATTAGAAGAAGCTAAAGCTACAAGTTGTTTTTGTCTTTCTTCTTCTTAAACTACAAGTCGTTCTTTATGTGTGCATCCATCATTTCTCAACTGACAGTAAAAAAAGCCTAATCCATTTCCCAACTCACGTGCTAATCATGTGCCACCGGGAAATGATTGATACACGCCCTGTTGCACACATATTTGTACACCCAAAAATTGCTCTAAAATCGTGGGTTGAAGTTATGAGTTATGTATATCAGAGTGTATATATATGGTATTTGATGAATGAATGAAATTAGATAAGCATTTTCACAATTGGATTCTTCCTAGCTCCAAAATTAATAGATTTTGTGACAGTGAACTTATTGCAAGCCTTCTTTTTCTGGATTTTGTGATAAGTTTTGCTAAAAACATCCATGTTAGGTTCTAAGTACTTAGGAACTAATGTATTAGAACTCTAATTTATATTGTTGGAAAACCATAATCAAAACAAGTTGTTTAGTCTTATTTTAGACTTGCTCAAAGTATGTGATTTATGTAAAGTTGGAATTGAGCTGCTGTAGAATTCATTGTGCAATTTGATTTGGCTCGATCAATCGAGAATTAGACTCGACCGATTAAAAGTTGGGTAGAATGTTTTTTCTGTAGAATTTCCAACTCAGCCCTAAGCTCATATGACGTGTAGGGTTTTATTTTTTGCCCTTAGTATAAAAGAGGAACCCTAGCCACGTTTTTGAGGTTGCTCTGCTTGTTGTGTGTGTGAATCTCTTGTGAGGTCTAAGAGGTGGTTGCCTTCACACATGCTTAGGATTATCAAGAAGGAGATTTCATTAAGAGCTTGATGATCATTTAGTTGCTGCACTAAAGAGCTTAAAGATATACAAGCGGGAGTGCTTGTACTTGCTGGAGAATCCAAGAAAGAAGGAGTCCGTGGTCTCGGAGCTTGCATGTGGTCGTGTCAGTAAGTTTTCTACATGAGGTAGTGATAGGATGTTAGTGGCCTAAGTCGCTGTTGTAAAACTTCGATTCTTTCATAGTGGATTTTGTTTTACCTTGAGGATAGCTAGGTTAAATCCTCCCTAGGTTTTTTACCAGTTTGGTTTTCTGGGTCATTATATCTTTGTGTTCTTTATTTTTCGCACTTTACATTGATATGATTATATGATTGTATTAACCTAGATATGGAATTTGGACTAAGTAATAACTTGGATTGTTAACTAGGTTAATCCAATTGTGTTTTAAGGGGTCTAAAAACTCACAAGTGGTATCAAAGCAGGTTGCTCTTTTGTTTTAGATCTTTTTATCTAAGAGCTGATCCTTGACCCTTGTTGTCATGGATAATTTTAAGTGTCTTACTGTTTTTGATTGTGATGATTTGAATAAAAAAGACATTGTTGTTTCTATTGAACTTATTGATGCTTGTGAAACTCTGCATAAGGAATTATTGAAATTTATAAAAATTGCTAAGACATTCAAGAAAGAGTTAAAATTAGCTAATCTTGAAAAAGAGGAATTGGTTGTTAGATTAGATAAATCTAATAAAAAGAATGAATTTTTGAGAAATCAAATTTCCTCTCAAGATGAGAAGATGAAAAGCTTGGAACAAGAGTTAGTTGAATCTAAAGCTAAAATTGAAAATTTGACTAGTACCAAACTTGTTGATGATAACAAAAGTGTTTCCGTTTCTCTTAAGCCTAAAGCTGAAACAGTTTATATCCCTCATTTCAAGAGGAATAATAAAGAAAAGGATTATTTTGCTAAGTTAGACAAAGATAAAAGTTTTGATGTAAACGCTGAAGTTTCTAAACCTATGTCTAAACCTACTATTAGAAAGCATAATAAATATGTTTTTGTGCCTACTTGTCACCTTTGTGGTGTTGTTGGTCATATTAGACCAAATTGTTCTTTGTTGAGGCAAAAACCAAAATCTGAGACTAGATTTGTTGTTAGGAATACTGATGTTCTTAAATTTGTTCATGTTTGTCACTTTTGTGGTGTCTCCGGTCACATTCGTCCTAATTGTCATAAATTGAAATTTAAGCATTCTGTATTTCAGTCTAGGATATGTGATGATATTTCTCCTGCCATAAGTCCATATAAATTGTTTCATATTCTTTTGAAAAATTTGAGCTTGTTGGCTTGTGAAAGGAATTTGCAGGATTTTGAGTCTTTCTCAGAAGATTGGTGTAATCCCTTAAATACACTCTGCCTCTCATGGATTTTCACCTACAAAGCCGAAGACTCATGCTAAAGATTCTCTAAGGTGAGTGTTGTTGACTTGTCCCTGATTTAATTCTTTCAATTATTTGTGGAAATGTTTTGTTTTTGTTTTTGGTTGTTTTGTTTTTTTTTTTAAGTTGTTTTTTATTTAAAAAAAAATCCAAAAACATTGAAAATTTTCAAAAAATATTTTATTTTGAGTCTTGTTTTATTTTTCTTGAGGATTACATAAATTATGCTATCTCTCTCTTGATTTAGGACATGCTTGACATTGTGGAGAAACTTGAATAGTATGTGTTATATAAGTGCTAAGATATTTTTGATTTTGTATAAGTATGTGCTAGTTTGTACATGTACTCAATGGTTAATTAAGAAATTGATATTTCTTATGTGTGTACCCTCTATAGCTTAGTTAAGCACTATCATGCAGTGCATTTGCATTATTCATTTAGCATAATGTTTGCTTTTTGTTTTTGGTCATAAATTTTTTTAAAACCAAAAAGATTTTTGTGTTTTGTATTTCACATCTTGGATTTATAATCAAGGATTGGCCATATTATTTTTACATAACATGCTTATGTACTTTGTTTAGCTTTGATGAGTTTATTTATTGCACTTTACTAGTTTGAGCTTTGTAGTACATGTTGTGTGGGAAGATGTTTATAGTTTTTGATCACATGATCTTGATCTTGAAGTCACATGCCTTTGATTGTCGGACTTGAACTTTTTGAGAAAGGCATAAATAACCATCTCACCACTGTTTACTAGCCAATCATGAACACCTTAGTGCATATCGTAAGATTTTGTGCTCGAGAAAGTGTAGCACATGCACAAAAAGAACATAAGGTGTAGCCTCGGTTAAATGCTAAAATTGGTGTGTACATTATTGGGCTATAATAAATTCAAAATCTAATAAAATTGGCGTGTACATTATCCCAGCTATTTTTAATAAGTTTCTGATTAAGTAAAATTGGTGTGTACATTATGAGGCAAATCAAGAAACTTACATGATTGTAAGCTTTTATTCTAGGAGATGTGGGAGTTATATGATGTAACTCTTTTAGGTGATAGTCTCTTTCAAACTCTTTGTGATGAATTTTGTAGAGATTGTGATTGATCACTATTCATATATCACCTCACATGTATCTCAAGTTTTTGCTAGTTGCACACACTACACAAGTTACTCTTTGCTAAACTTGGTACATTGTATTGTGTGTGATCTAGTTATGGCCATCCAAGATTAAAAGTTCCTTGGTTTTAATGCAAAATGTGTTTAAAAGTTTGAGATTTAGGGACAAATTGATTGAAAATCTTGTTTTTGGAAGATTTGGGTTCAGTATAAGTGGTTTTGAAAAACATTTCATCACATACTTATGCATTATATTCATAAAATACTATGCTTTGAAGAGTTTTTGCATAAAATTGCTTTGTTTTTCAAAAAAAAAAAAAAAAAAATCCAGATTTTCGATCAATCGAACTTGTTTCTCGACTTATCGAAATTGTGATTAAAATTTTGGTTTGAATATGCTTGGATCGATTGGTGCTCGATTGATACTCAACCGATCGAAACTGAAAAATTTTCAGTTTTTAAGTTTTTGACCAAAATTTTTTTCATACATTGTTTATGTTTATAATTCACATGCATTGCATTGTTTTTTGTATCCATCTTGCAGTTTTGCAATCATATCTCTCATTGTTTTTACACATAACATGCATACACTTTACTAAATTGGGTATTCAACTTGATTTAAAAATTGATTAATTTTTGAGTTATGTACTTTTTAGTATATGCTATTTTTTATGTGTGAACTACAGAAAATATTTTTTTCTTAAGAGATATGATGGATAATCAATGTACAAATATTTTCTCTACTCATGCAACTATTTATGGGTCACGTAGTGTCAAGTTTGCATTTATTGAAAGAGAGAATATTTTTTTCATGTGCATCCTCACCTTATCAACTTAGTTTTTAAGTTTGGTTTGTGTCTTTTTATTTATCCCCACCTCCTAAATTTTACCAAAACTATTTTTCCTAAAACTTGTTTTGTTTTTCCTATTTTTATAGGGGGAGAAGCTTGTTTTTAACCTTTGTTGTTCATAGGGGGAGTTGTCTCTATTTTCTATAGAGTTGAATTGTTTTGTGTTCCCTTAATACTCTATTTTCTCTTATTCTCTGTTGAGTTGTTACTCTTTGTTTGGGTTGTCTTTGTCAATACGTGACAAAAATGGGGGAGAAATAGATGAAATGTGTGAATCCTGTTTGTTTTGTTTAGGGGGAGTTGAAATTGTTTTTGAAAGGGGGAGAATATAAAAAGTTTTTTGATGTATCTAACTTACAGGGAGAGTTAGTTTACTTTTGTTTTTTATATTTTGGTTTACTTGTATTTTCCATACATGCGTTTATGCGTTTTGTTTAAGTGTTTCAGGAAATATACCGGTTGATTCAGTTGTACTGTTGTCTAAACTTGCAACTGATGGATAGTAGTTTGGTTGGATTATTTTGTAATGGGCATTATTTTTGTTAAGGACTTTTACTTGTAACTTTGAGCATTGTGTTTGTGTTTTGTCACGGATTGCCAAAAAGGGAGTTTGTTAGGTTCTAAGTACTTATGAACTAATGTATTAGAACTCTAATTTGTATTGTTGGCAAACCATGATCAAAACAGGTTGTTTAGTCTTGTTTTAGACTTGCTCAAAGTATGTGATTTAAGTAAAGTTGGAATCGAGCTGCTACAGAATTCATTGTGCAATTCGATTTGGCTCGATCAATCGAGAATTAGACTCGACCGATTGAAAGTCGGGCAGAATGTTTTTTCTGTAGAATTTCCAACTCAACCCTAAGCCCATATGACGTGTAAGGTTTTATGTTTTGCCCTAGGTATAAAAGGGAAACCCCAGCCACGTTTTTGAGGTTGCTCTGCTTACTGTGTGTGTGAATCTCTTGTGAGATCTGAGAGGTGGTTGCCTTCACACATGCTTAGGATTATCAAGAATGAAATTTCATTAAGAGCTTGATGATCATTCAGTTGCTGAACTAAAGAGCTTAAAGATATACAAGCAGGAGTGCTTGTACTTGCTGGAGAATCCAAGAAAGAAGGAGCCCGTGGTCTCGGAGCTTGCACGTGGTCGTGTTAGTAAGTTTTCTACATGAGGTGGCAACAGTATGTTAGTAGTCTAAGTCGCTATTGTAAAACTTTGATTCTTTCATAGTGGATTCAGTTTTACCTTGAGGATAGCTAGGTTAAATCCTCCATAGGTTTTTTACCGGTTTGGTTTTCCTGGGTCATCATATCTTTGTGTTCTTTATTTTCCGCGCTTTACATTGATATGATTATATAATTGTGTTAACCTAGATCTAGAATTTGGACCAAGTAATAACTTAGCTTGTTAACTAAGTTAATCCAATTGTATTTTAAGGGGTCTAAAAACTCACAATCCACCTAGTACATACTGTGTAAAAGAAATAATAATTTGAGGTGTTTTCTATTTTGGGTTAAATTTCTGGTTTAAGGCTATATATAAAAATTTATGCATTGTACACAAAATCGAGTTGCATATGAAGTTATTAGCAGCTTATGGATTAGGTCAAATGCAAACCACACCTTCTATAGTTTTCTCTCAAGCAAGCTCAAAAGGAAAAAAAAAAAAAAAAATCATCTGAAACAGTTGGCAAATGCCAATAATAATTTCAAATAGACAACCTTTGTAATCTGGTCTTTATGCTTGGATGAATATATAAATCCCTCATACTCTTAATTAATGTAAAGGTTTACATTTTTCTGTATACCATAAAGTAGAGGTTTACATTTATTATCCCAAACAACAAAAATTAATGTGCTTTATGAAATACCTATTAGCTTATACCTAAAGTAAAATATAATTGTAAGAATTTGACTTCCGTAATTTTATGTACTTTCTTCAATGGCTTTACAGTTCACATTACATCTCCTATCGTGTCACTACTTCAGTAGTTTCTGCTATTTCAATGATATCTAATTTATATCGAATGACGGGTCAAAGGAGGGCCTAGGGGTAGCCTAACATGTTCATCCTTTAGGTTATATGAATGTGTGGGAGAAAGGCCTAAATGTACTGATGTTTTGTTTAAATGAAATTATAAACCTTTGATTATTAAATTTTCTAGATGAATAATTTTTTCGTGGTGTGATATGTTTCACTACTTGTGAGATTTGATAATTCAGTCCTAATATTGGTGGTTTTGTATATACAGATGATTATCAACAAACCCCAGTAGCGGAAAATAGGCCTAAAAGATGTGGTCCTACAAGGCTAGCTGACATATGGGCATTGAATGGTGAGTACAAAATCCCATTGCCGTTAAATGATCAAGGCCAACTGATTGGCCTGGACGGTGCATTCGATGGTTGGGAACTTTTTGCGAGAATGGCTTATTATGCCCGCTTACACCTGTTGGGTGGCCAAGCGTCTCTGAAAAATTTAAATAGGATTGTAGGATTAAGATTAAGGTAATATGAAAATAAAGTATAAGTAACAGTCATTTACAGCCGCTGTCCTAATTAAATGTCATATTCAATAGGGTCCATGCTTGTGTTTTGCTAACTCCACTTATGCATTTCAAAAACGGTATCTAATTGACCCCGATATTGTTGCACCACCCGATCAAATGGAATAGGCAATGCATCAACTCGGGTTCCTGAGGAGAAATCGGAGGACAAAGTTGAAGAAGGATCACTATAAATGTGGGATGACAAAGGAACAAGTATTGGCCAACAAATTGTTGACGGTTGACAAAGTGTAGTGGACGAAGATGGTTAACTATTGGTTTTTGGACAAAACATAGGTACTGCTACTTTATTCGTCTATCTCATCTTAGTGGTAATTTAGTCAAGAGATGTTTTGTTTTCATATACTTTGACGCTAATGTGGTCGCAGACATTAAGTAACAAGAACAAGGTGAGTCGAGGTAAACAAAAGGAGATAGCAAGGTCTAGGCCCAAAAGTTTTGCACAAATTTTTGATGACAAGGTAAGAAATGCATTACAAGTGCTATTGTATTCGTGTATCACATAAGTTGTTTTTATCCTTCTGAATCACACTAAATGTTGAAAATAGTCTTTTACTTTCTTGCTGGTGGTAGATATAAACTTAGAATTCATGAACACCTTAGTCAATGCAAATGATAAACAACATGACAATTATGAGAGCAATTGTGTTTATTGTATGAAATTTTTTTCATCATGTAGGTGAAAGCTAACGGGGCTCCGGTCGAGCACGCAGATGTGTATCGAAAAGTATACTCTGGGAAAGATGGGGCTGCTGTTACTAACCATGTGCAAGAGAACATGGTAAGCACAATTTGAATCGAATTTTAGTGTATCTTGTGTTTGTATTGTTTATGGTGTGTAATATTTGGTTTAGAGCGAACTGGATGTGTACGCGGGGTGGGATTTGGAATCACCCCATCTAGAAGAAGTGCCACAAACCTTTCGCAGTTTACCTCGACTCCATCGTTGTTGCAGAACGACCCAAAGGATTTCGGAGTTGGAGACTTCCCTTAGGGAGCAACTAGCCCAAGTACAAGAACAACTCTCCTAATTAGAAGCAAGGCATCAAGAACAACTCTCCCCAAGTAGAAGCAAGGCACCAACAGCAAATGGCCGAAGTGATGACGCACATGAAAGAAATGTTCGCCCAACTTAGCCCTTATATGCGTGATTTATGCCCTTCTCAGGTACCAAAC
The DNA here is from genome assembly GCA_023736055.1 of Quercus glauca. Classification (NCBI taxonomy): domain Eukaryota; kingdom Viridiplantae; phylum Streptophyta; class Magnoliopsida; order Fagales; family Fagaceae; genus Quercus; species Quercus glauca. The sequence goes on along the minus strand of CM043319.1, from coordinate 20,995,987 downwards.
AAATGTTATTTAGCAAAACACTACTTTTTGCAATGCATTGTTATGTGATATTAATACGATGCCTTTAATATATTCAGGGTGGCAATGCTTGATGGGGACTCTCCATGGGAATGAAAGTGTGAATCCTCAGGTAAAACAAATATAGCTATTCGTTATAACATATACAACTATATTGGGAAAAAAATAAAAATAAAAATCAGATATGTTCCTACCTTTGTTGGTTTTATTCCAATTTGAAGGTCTCACATCAGTATATATGAAGCAAGAAGCAGGGAATGAGATGTACTATAAGACATAAAATCAAATTAGAATATTTCAAAGTATCCTTGTTCCAAAAACCTTTCGAGTGAATATATACATGCCTTTTACACTTGCTAAATGTAGCTGATAGTTCCACAATGCATGAGTGTTTTCAAGTGTTTGCACTGTATGTATACATTCCTAACATTACACATGGTCTTAAAAATGTTCCAAGCTTATTTGTGCGATTTTGGGTGGGCTCAAGTTGATGCAAAATATGGCCCTTTTGCACTCCAATCTACTGCTCCTATTTTTCCTTTGCTAACTCATTCTCAATTGTGTAGGCTACGGGCATTGGACTGATTGATCAAGTACCATGATGCTTGCTGGAAACTGGCTGATCAAGTACCATGATGCTTGCTGACCATTTTTTGTGATGTAAAAAATCCTTGAGGAATATATGCATTTTGTGATGTAAAAATATTTTGTTGGGAACTTTTTTGGTTTTGGCAATGAAATTATCTGTTTATGTAAATTATTTGGGCAATGAAATCTTTTGACAATGAACTTATTTTGTTTTGTTTGCTAGCAATTGGTTGGGAACTTGTTGGGTTTTGGCAATTGTCGAGTGCTTGCAAAATTGTAAATTATTTGGGCAGGAACTTGTTTGTTGGGGACATAGTGTAAATTATTTGGGCAGGAATTGTATTTAGCAGGAAAAAAGAAAAAAGAAAAAAAGCACCTATAGCCACGGTTTTGAAAACGCAGCTATAGAAAAACCGAACGTAAGGGGCTTTAGCCGCGTTTATAAACGCAGCCCAAAGATGGTCTATATCTACGTTTCAAAAAACGTAGATATGACTGAGCCTACAGCCACGTTAAAAAAATGCAGGTATAGGTCTAAGCTATAACCGCATTTTAAACGCAACCCAAAGTGGGTCTATAGCTGCGGGTGGAAAAACACAACTATTGGCTTAGAACTGTAGCTGCGGTTAAAAAAACACGGCTATAAACCCGCAGGGGGCTATTGTTGCGTAGAATAAGCTGCGTTCATAAATGCGGCTATAGCTTATAGCTGCGTTTTTGAAACGCGACTATAGCAGACAAACAAGAAGGCAATAATGGTAATTTTCTCTCCACCCCCCACCCCACAATAGTAGTCTATACGTGAAATAGCAATCCTAAATCACATCTCCCATGTGCTACCCCTTGGCCATATGAGCTGGGGCTGAGGTAATTGTCATTTCACAATTTAAAAGAAAGTCGTCTTTATAGTTAAACCCTGGAAATTTTCTCCTGTTTGTCAAATTTTCCTTAGAAGCAATGCCCTCCCTGGAATTTGCCCGTGTCAATTAGCTCCTTCAGTCGACAGTTTTATGTCATCTATTAATAGGGGATCTCAAGAAACTTACAAAGTGGCCATTTGACCCATATGCAACTATTCAATTATATGAAAATTGAGTTTGCAATCATCACTCCAAGATAGTTATTGATAGTTTTACCCAATAACAAACCAAGCAATTGAGAATAAGATGATTAATGTATATTTTTGTATGATGACCAGCAAAGCCAATCTCTCATGCACAACACCCTATCCCCTTCATGACTATGTAACAAAAATCTATTGACAGGATATGGGATGCAAAAGCGACACAGGTATTGCAACAAATGAAGGTTAGGGGATAATAGACACAAAGAGAAAGTCCAATGGGGACAAATATAGAAACCCCTAAAAGGATTTTAGTCCTTTGATTTCCAATGAATAAAACATTTTAAGGGAAAATTATATGAAGAGTCACATTAATACACAATCTAATTCGTTTTCTGAGTACATCCAGAGCATGGAATCCCTTATCTGAAGTTTCTACCAAACCTGTAGCCTAAAAAAAAAACACTTTTGGTCATAAGTATTTCAAGGCTAGTCTGCTTCTTAACATCTTGAAAAGGGAGACGGCATTGAAAAAGAACCATCAACAATAACCCCAAAAGAACCAGATTCCGTAAACAACATAGAGGAAGAATGATGTAAATACATTGGTAGGATCAGATGGATTTTTTGGCAACAAATGAAAACTGGAGTATCTTGAACATTGAGAAGTTAGGGCACTTCAATTGAATTTAGTGTTGTTGGCACATATACGAAAAAGGCAATGTGAGTTACTTCAATTTTTGAGTTTCCAATATTGGCCCCTGATTTTATGCCTCCACAAACCAATTGATCCCCAAAATTTTTCAAATTCCCATGCACTAAGAGTTTTCACATATGAACTTAACTTAAAACAGGACAATAATGAAAGCGCTTTCTAACAGAGAGATATTGGGGCATTAATCATGGCACTTGCAAGCATGCCATGTTCTCGGAAATCAGCAGAACTTCCAGCATGAAAATTTTCTATTCTGACATTTGTTGACAAGCGTCTCTCCTTATTGGACATCTCAGAATGCTCACTTACTCTCCTGGCTAAATCTCTTCCACCCGCATTATTTAGGGCTAAGGGACTGTGACTAATACTGTCCGCAGAAGTGGGCAGCATGTACTGCTGATCAGGAGCTAGTTGAAGCAACGCAGCTGTTAGCCATGTTAATTTGTCATTTGACATCCTCTGTTGTTTTTCAGCCTCTGATAAAGTTTTTCCCTTCTTTGGATACTGCAACCAATAGGAACAAAGATTGAGCTGTAATCAGAAAAAGCCAGAGATGAAGAAAAAAACAAGGAATGAAGCAATTACAGATATTCAAATACACATATCTTCAGAGAGATAATAAGATCAACATCACCAAAACTTGTGAATAAAGGATTTATAACTTTCAATTGTTGTAAAGGTAGAAAAGCATTCCTGTATGCTATGGATATAATAATTATCAATGACATCTGTTACTAATAACAAGTGTTGGAAATAAAGTACATAAAAGGAAATTTTCTCTATAGACAAAAAATGCAGTGAAAAAATTTGTATGGACGTGCATTATAAATAAAACAAAAAGATTTAATAAAAAAATTTTGAATTAGGGTACATCAGAAAGCAAGAAAATGGGTCCACGCTTGCAGATGATAAGACAATAATATGCAACCAAGGGAGCTAACAGTAATTGAAATTTGAAATAATGACAAAAACTTGTTTACATCTACGGGAAAACATTCATAGAGGATGTAAATAACCATCAGATACAGCAGAAACACTAAATAAGTAAAATCATAAACCTAACATGCACTATACATTCCCATAGGCCGACAAGTCAAAAAAATTGTTCATGTCATTACTCTTCTCATGTTCAACTTAGAAATGCAATAAACATGGACATATAAAGTTTAAAAAATATGCAACTGAGAAATAAAAAGTTCAAAAGCAACAAAGTATAAAATAGAAACCCAAACATCGACTATTATAGATATAAAACCTAATCAAATTAATCTTAGACAAAAAAATACATCATAAATGTACTCAATTACTTATCCTACCAAACACTTGTAATGCTACAATATCTCCATTCCCATTGTTGTATCACTTCTACCTCTATTAATCATCCTTCAAATCACAAAGATCAACATTTAAAATTTACCATAAGAATCCATGATCCTGCCATTAAAAAGTGAATTATTATGCCCACAAAAAGATAAATTTCAGGCCTCAAAATATTTTTTTAATACCTTCATGAGAATGGCATTATAAAGAATCTGAAATTCCAGATATTATTACACACTGATAGCGATTATTATCATTTAGCCTTGTAATATCCCAAGAGAAAAGATGAGAATTCTCATAATTTTTGGTGGCTCATTGAAAAGCAAGTAAAGACACAAACCCCCCCCCCCCCCCCCCCCCCCCCCCGGCGCCCCAAAAAAAAAAAAAACTAAGTACTTCATCCAAAATATTATTCCAACATATTGGAAAAATCGTCATATTTATAGAATAAAGATGAGAATTCTCATCATTTTTGGTGGCTCATTGAAAAGCAAGTAAAGACACAACCCACCCCCCGGCACCCAAAAAAAAAAAAAAAACTAAGTACTTCATCCAAAATATTATTCCAACATATTGAAAAAATCGTCATATTTTATAGAATAATACATCAAAAACATTAACTTAAAGAGACCTTGACAGTGAAACATTGATAATTAACTCTCCTAAAGGACAATTGGCATAGGAAGCAGCTCCAGAATTAATATTTTGCAGGTATGTCACCATGCATATCTAGTTGCAAAATCTCAAGCATATTTACATTATGTGGTTCAAGATTAAAACATATATTTTCAAGATGATAGGCGTAAAGCAAACATAAAGAGGATATGAAAAATATAAAATTCTAATTCTGATAGCAAAAGTGAAGATAAACTTACAGGTTCCTGAACCAGAGGGACAGAGATTCTCTGGCCAAGCAAACTCAGTAATATCTGCATCCTTCAGCTTTGGAAAAAAGAACTTCTGGCACCTGGATAGATTATGTGAGGCAAAACATCAAGACTCGAACTGACAAGGACAAAAACCACATGTCTGGGAGCTCAATCAATGACCTTTGATATGGCACTCCAGCAATCAGAGGACAAAGTATCACAGTCATCAAAGATAAACACTATGATGTGATGGCAGCTGGGAAACAATCATATTGTCAAGTAAATCCATAATGCTCTCAAAGCGAAATGCAAGAATTGCAAAAGCCACAAGGTTTAGGATGTTCCAAAGACTGACAATTTAAAGCTCAGGCAAATATGTGGGCGCAGGAAGTTTTACCTGTGCCATGAGGTCCATAAAACACATACAACAATCCAACCTTCCTTTTCATGACAGCATTTAAAAGAGCTTGTGCTACCAAATTTTGTCCCACCAGATTCCTGAAGGTTCTTGGCGTGTACATTTGTGTGAGGCTTTGGTGTCTATTTTTGCGGTAGCCTCTCAACTTGCGTTGATCACCAGATCTAGCTTCAGAAGCAAGGTCTGAATCAACATCATGCTTATATAAATTATCAGCAAAAATTCCAAGTTCACTGGGATAGTTATGGACCCAACCAGCATTGTCAGTCGTTTCCTGAGATCCAGATGCCTCGACCAGCAGAGGCAGTGCCTCTGCATCAGATCTTGTAGATGAGCTTGTGTAATCAGATGCCACTGGCATGTCAGACATTTCTCTCCCATGGGCAGTTAAACCGCCTTTCTTTAACCTTGAGTCTGATAAACCACAAGACATACTTCTTCCAGCCATGTCAAGAATAGTTTTACCTCTGATGAATTCTTGACCAATTCTAAGGAATCCCACACCCATTTCTTGAAGCCCTAGTGACATTTGAGTTGCCATACTCTTCTTCCCCCTCCTCCATCAAATACTTAGAACGGGCTGAACCCTGAGCTAATGTGTTAGATGCCACAGAAAATTCATTCTGAGCTCCAACATCTCTTGAAGCTTTAGCAGCTTGAGTTCTTCTTGAACCTCGAAATTTGTGCCTTTTAACTCTATTTAACCCACTGGAGTACCCATGAATGCTGGCTTCTTCCCGTCCGCATCAGCTCTGGTCATGATCAGAACACTAAAGCCTCCAATAGCAGAATCTCTTTAAAATTTAGGAAAGAAATTAATGTATATAGCATTTCTTATTGTATAACTGTTACAAACTCTTGGCAATTATGGCATCATTTCCTTAACGCCCACCAATGATATCTCAATGAAGGCATAGCAAAGCCCAAAACAATGCCAAAATTCAAGCAATTAAAGATCCTCCATCAATAACAAAACCACCCATTAGCAAAACTCCATTTCCAATAATAACACCCTCAAGTACAACAAAGCTACTCAAAGGCATAAAACCCACCTATAATATAAAGTAAGCAGGGCAATCCCTTTTAACCCATGAAATTAAAGCTCAAAAAGATTCAAGCTTCAAGCGCGAAACTCAAATGCCATTCCAAAAGAAGCAGCATTAGCCACCACCTGAACTCCAATGCATGAGATTACAACCAAAAACCCCAACCTCAACAAAAACCACCACCACCCATTAGCAAAACTCCATTTCCAATAATAACACCCTCAAGTACAACAAAGCTACTCAAAGGCATAAAACCCACCTATAATATAAAGTAAGCAGGGCAATCCCTTTTAACCCATGAAATCAAAGCTCAAAAAGATTCAAGCTTCAAAGCGCGAAACTCAAATGCCATTCCAAAAGAAGCAGCATTAGCCACCACCGGAACTCCAATGCATGAGATTACAACCAAAAACCCCAACCTCAACAAAAACCACCACCCTCTGAACTTCAACATGCAAAAACCCCAGAACCAGAACAAACTAAAAGCAACCCATCTTTTGAAATCCCAGCAGCAATCAAAATCTCAAGCCCCTTTACTTCAAAAACCTTGAAAAAGATTATGGATTTTGACAAAACAGAGAGAATTAGATACGGCCATGAGAGAAACCAAAAAAGAAAAGGAACTTAGTGTAACAACACAATAAGAAAACAAAACGAAAAAGAAGGAAGTAGAAGAAGCAAAAAAAGCAAGAAGGGAATGGTACGTACAAGACTTGACCCTTCCCTATTTTGATAATTAATGGGTATTGGATAAAGACTAAAAAGAAATTAGGATTGATCGAGGAATCCTTGACCTCTACAGATTACTCTGCATAAATAATTCTTATCTGATGATTCTTATTCAAATAAACCACTGCTCCTTTTATACAAGATAAGCCCTGCATTTTAGGAACAAACTATCCTAATAAAACTCAAACACTAGCTCCACTAGCCGTTACTGCCCAAACACTTGATAAACAAATTCCCTTATCCTACTAAAATGCAAATACAAATGCAATTGATCCTAATATTATGCAACAACTTATTCTGATCCTAAAATTAAGCAAACATCCAAATATTCTGCAGCAAGCATAACGTTAAAATCTGTAACAGAAACTCCACTTCTTTTGCACGTAACAACTCTTCCCCCCTTAACAAGGGCCCTTGTCCTCAAGGGCAAGATCTGAAAATTGATGCATCAAGCTTCTGTAAGTCCTCCTTAGTAGCATCTGCTGGTGATAGGCCTTGCCAATTCACTAAAATTTCAGTCTTGCCTCGCTGCTGCCTTTGATCCAAAACTGCTTGACTATTAAGGACCACAGGTAGCTGTGATTGAGCTAAGACATCAGCCCCTAACTTACCTTTAAGCAAGGAAGCATGAAACACTGAATGAATGTGAAACTTGCCTAGAAAATTTAATTTGTAGGCAACCTTACCAATGCCTTGGAGGATCTGACATGGACCAGAGGATTGTGGAGCAAGCTTGTACTGTATAGTGAAATCAAAACCAAGCAATTTGTAGAGCCACCTCTTCGGAAACCAATTGGTATCCATCTTGACTAAACTTCTATGGTTCATTCTCACTATGAATCTTCTCCCTAGGAGGTAGTGACGCCACCTTTGTACTGCCATGATGAGCGCCAACATCTCCTTTTCATAAGTTGAGAGCAGCAACTTTTTCCCATGAATAGTGTGGTTGTGAGAAGCAATTAGTTGCTTTTGTCGCAAGGCTGCTACTATTCTTGATCTTGAGATATCACATTCAATGATAAAAACTTGGTTGAAATTCGGAAAGGCCCACACTAGTGCTGTGGTCATGGCCTCCTTCAGCTGCTGAGAGATTGATTTAGCCACAAGGATACAACTAAATAAACTCTTCCTTAGCATCTGGGTTAGAGGTGCTGCAATCTTATTGTAACCTTTAATAATTTTATGACAGTACCTTGTTAATCCATGGAAGCTTCTCATGGCTTTGGAAGTTCGAGGTTGTGACCAATTGAGCATGGCTGAAACTTTTTTGGAATCAACAGACACTCCTTGCAATGTGATTTCCCTTCCATCATATTCAAACCTCATGATTAGTTTGGAAAAATCCCATATTATCTCCCCAAGGGTGCATAACCATTGTGTCCCCATTACTACCTCATACCCTTCAAGGGGTAGGATGTAAAAATCAGCCTTAGTAAAGAAATTTCCGAGTTTGATTGAGACTCCAGTACACCTTCCTCGGCTGACCAGCTTCTCTCCTGACGCTAATTTCACCTTAACATGCTGTCCCAAATCTGATTGTAGCATGAGCTTTATTGCCAAGCATTCACTAATGAAGTTATGAGTGCTTCCGGAATCAAGAAGCACAATGGGAAATGTTTTGCCAATCTGCCCTTGAACTCTCATGGTCTTGGAGCAATTAATTCCGCTTATAACATGCAGTGAAATTTCTGAATTGTCAGCTTCCCCAAAGGACTCCACATCCATGAATACATCTCCATCAACCTCTTCATTGCAAGCTTCTATTAAGAAAAGCTTTTTACACCGATGACCTGGTACAAACTTCTCATTACAATTGTAACATAAACCCTTCTCCCTTCTCTCCTTAAGCTCTGCTTGTGACATTCGTCGTACCATTGATGGAGAGCGTGAATCAGGTTGATCTGTCCCCACTGGAGTTGTTACTTGGCTGCTGGTAGTGTTTGGCTGAATTATTTTTCTTTGAGAAGCGTTTCGTGCCTCATACAACCTAGCAAGTCCGATGGCTGTGGTTAAGTCAGTAGGACGTCCAGCCAAGACATCTGCCTTGATGTTTTCCTTCAATCCACTCACAAAACAACTAACTTGACGAGTAGGTGTCAAGTGACCCACCTTGGCAAGAAGTTGTTCAAATCGGGATTGATATTCTCTTACTGATCCCATTTGTTGCAATTTGGTCAGCTCTCCAAAAAAGTCATGGAACTGGGTTGGTCCATAACGAGCCAAAAGGCCAGCTTTGAATACTTCCCACGTCACAAACTCTGTTCCCTGTTGGAGAAGTTGGTACCAAAGTTGAGCTTCCCCTTCTAAATGGAAAGAGGCAAGTGCAACCTGGTCTTCTAGTGGCGTCTCATGGAAACGGAAGAATTGTTCAGCACGGCAAATCCAACTGGTGGGGTCTTCACTCCCATTGAATCTTGGGAAGTCAAGTTTCACCAAACGAGGGGCGTAAGATTGGTTGGTTCCGCCTTGTTGTGAACCACGATTTCCCCAATGGTTGTGTGATCCACGTGGTTGGCCATGGGAGCTTTCGCCTTCCTCACGGTGTGAATTAAAGGAACTAAGCTTTGTAAAAAGCTCAGTTACCTTTTCAAGCATTTGTTGTTGATTGTTGAGGAGTGAAGTGACATTTTGTTCAAGCTGCTCCACACGTTGATCCATCCCCAGGCTCTGATACCACTTTGGTACGTACAAGACTTGACCCTTCCCTATTTTGATAATTAATGGGTATTGGATAAAGACTAAAAAGAAATTAGGATTGATCGAGGAATCCTTGACCTCTACAGATTACTCTGCATAAATAATTCTTATCTGATGATTCTTATTCAAATAAACCACTGCTCCTTTTATACAAGATAAGCCCTGCATTTTAGGAACAAACTATCCTAATAAAACTCAAACACTAGCTCCACTAGCCGTTACTGCCCAAACACTTGATAAACAAATTCCCTTATCCTACTAAAATGCAAATACAAATGCAATTGATCCTAATATTATGCAACAACTTATTCTGATCCTAAAATTAAGCAAACATCCAAATATTCTGCAGCAAGCATAACGTTAAAATCTGTAACAGAAACTCCACTTCTTTTGCACGTAACAGGGAACCACCCCTATCACCTGAATCAGAAAAAACCAAGCAAACCCATTTGGATCATTAAGTCTTGGATCTCCCAGCAAGCTTCACATGCACTTCACGAGGGCTTCTTTCAAAGAAAACGATAGTCAAGAGAGAGAGAGAGAGAGAAATAGACTAATACTTGAATAAAATAAAATAAAATAAAAAAGAGTTTTGTAAGCTTGTATGAAAGAGAAAGAAGCAAGTGAGTGAGTGAGTGAGTGAGTGAGTGTGAGAGAATCTCCGAGAGTTTGTATATGATATGTATGCTGAAAGGGTCAGTTTAGATTGAGGGGAGAGGGAGGGGGATAAGAGGAGAGTAGAGGAGAGTTAGTTAAAAATAGGCTAATTTTGGGCCAATGTCACTCTATTCTACTCAACTCTCCCTTCCTCCCTGTCAATCTAAACGAACCATAGAAGATCGTAAACCCTACATTATCAATCTTAAAGTGTTAGTTTCATCTCTGGAATGCTTATTGGCTATATAGAATAGTCTATCAATGATGGATTTTGTAAGATTAAATTTAATCAACCATCTAATTGGTTTTATTCCGTGACTAATTTGCTTGTAATTTATCACTTAGTAACCCTGTATTTATGTGGGAAAATTGTAAGGGTAGTGTGTGAGAAGATGTGAAGAAAAGCTCAAGAGTGTGCAAGAAAAACAGAGCTTCGCGGCTGGGACTCACGGGTGGATCACGATTGGCAAACCGCCAAACGCAGGCACGTGAGTTACACACTGGGAAGCTGAAGGGTCGTGCCAGCTGTCACGCTACAGGACAAAAGTCCCAGGCTGGCCAGGCCGTTACGTCGCGACTTGAACTCGCGACTTGGACAAGCCGCGAGACCAAGTCGCCAATTTGCCCTGTTTGGTAAAAACTGACGTTTTGCATTCCCTTCTCACCATACTATAAATACACCCTTATACCCATCATATAGAGAGAGCTTCCAGAGAGAATTTTGTGAGAGAAACTCTAGAGAAAAACAAGATTGCCTCATCCCCAATCTTCACCTTAGAGACTCTACAAATTCCTTTTCTCTCTTCCTCTCCATTGTTATACCCTTGAAATGCCTTTAGCCAAATCCTTATCTCACCACACCCATGTCTGTGAGAAGGTCTATTTGGTACTGTTGGGAAGCAGTTAAGAAGGAACCAATTTACATTGGTTGATGCTATGGTCTAGTAGCGGAATCCGGTAAGCTAAAGAAGAAATAGGTTCGGCGCAACCTCGTTGGAGCAAGAAGCTTGGAGGGTTTAGATACTTGGGTAGATTAGGCTTGGAGGGTCTTCTGCTGTTCATGTATCCCAACTATATTCTTTAGTGGATTATTTGACCGCTTGGAGGGTGGCGGAGAGGTTTTACGTCGAGGGCTTCGGTTTTCTCTTCGATAACACATCGTGTGTTGTCCGTGTGTTTGCATCTTCCTTCCCTTTATCTTTGCCTTATATTTACTGCTGTGGATGTGTTTATATTTGGGTTAGATTTGTTATCAATTCTGTTATAAGCTTGTTATCATTTTCCGCACATTAATTGTTTGATATAAAGCTTGAATTGATATTTTTGTATTTGGGGTCCAAACGTTCAAAGGTATTATATACCCTTTTTGAACTTTCAATTGGTATCAGAGCGGGTACACTTGTTGTGGTTTAATTACCTAAGTATGATCCTTGACCCCCTTTGAGATGGATATGTCTCAATCTCTTAATGTACTACCGTTCTTTGATGGTAATAATTATGCATTTTGGAAAGTCTGTATGAGGGCGTTTTTGTGTTCTATTGATGATGCTGTGTGGGATGCAGTGGAAGCAGGATGGACAAGGCCAGAGGCTGCCAAGTCTACTTGGGATAAGGCTGCTCTTGCAGCGGCAAATGCAAATAGCAAGGCATTGAATGCTATTTTCTGCGGTGTCTCTCCAGAAGAATTTCACCGGATTTCTCATATCACCATTGCTAAGGAAGCATGGGAAATTCTGGAGACAACCTATGTGGGGGGCTAAGAAAGTGAAGGACACCAAACTTCAGATGTTGACCACTCGCTTTGAGGAGCTAAAGATGAGTGAGAATGAGTCGTTTGATTCATTTTACAGTAAATTGAATGAAGTTGTTGTTGGTAAATTTAACTTGGGAGAAAAGACGGAGGACTCGAAGATTGTAAGGAAGATCCTTTGATCACTACCAGAAAGTTTCCGACACAAAGTTACAGCCATTGAAGAGAGCAAAGATCTTGACAAAATCAAGGTTCAAGAGCTGGTTGGTTCTCTACAGACATATGAGTTGTCCCTTCCTACAGTAAAGAAGAGCAAATCCCTTACTCTTAAGACAATTGATGAGAGAATGGTGTTTCATGACTCTTCGGAAGAGGATGCAGTAGATAAAGATGTGGCGTACCTTGTAAAGCACTTCTGAAAATTCCTAAAGCTCAAGAATACTGGAAAATTTTGTGACAAAGGAAAATTTCAAAGCACCGAAAAAGAAAAGAATGATTTCAGAAGAAAAGAGGGTAAAGATTCCTAATCCTCACAAGGAATTACATGTTTTGAATGTAACGGAAATGGGCACTTTAAGAAGGAATGCCCCAATTACTTGAAGTCAAAGGGAAAGGCTTATGCCACTACCTTAAGTGATTCGGACTCATCAAATTCTGATTCTGAAGAGAGCTGTGATGGAGAAGGAAATTTCTCCGCATTCATGACCATTGCTCATGTGGAGTCCACGGAGGACTTGAATCAACTTGTACAAAAACTTAGAGAACACAGCGATGATGAATCCTTAGGGATTGTTGAAGAATCAGATGCCGAAGAGGATAGAAATACATCCAGCCTTCAAGAGAATTATGCCTTACTCCTTGAGAAATCGGGTGAGTATGAAAGGGTTGCAAAGGCGGCTGTGAAGAAGATGAAAAGGGCTGAAGAGGACTACAAAAGTCTACTGGCTAGGTATAAAGAGGCTAAGTGTGAGATTGAGACACTAAATGGCGAGTTATCGGAAGCTTACACTAAAGTGAGATTCCTTGAGCAAGAGGTAGTGCAAGCACAAGCCAAGATAGAAAGGGTCTCCTTCAGAAAGTTGGATGATGTTATCTCATCCCAAAAACATTTCTCAGACAAGTCCGGATTGGGATTTACCGGAGGAAGTAGCTCATCAGCCAAATCTACCAAAGAAGTGAAATTTGTGAAGGCCATAGAGCCAATTGTAGAAGAGGAAATCCCTGAGAATGTTAAGGCTGAGAAGAAGAATGTGATTGAGCAACGGATTGTGAATAAGCCCCAAAATCAATCTGTGGGCAGACACGAAACCAGAGCAAGATCTCTTTTAAGACCACAATGGGGTCCTAGAATAGAGTATGTGTGTCACTATTGTAGATTGTAAGGGCATACTAGACCCAACTGTCAAAAGCTGAGAGCAGACAACAATGCAAGCGCACTTCGGTCACGAGGAAGAAGAAATGACAAGAGGTCTTGGGGTGGTGAGCAACCAAGAAGTCAAAACCATGATCCAGGAATGACGAACGTGATGAAGATGATCGGTGCCTTCACCAACTGCCTTGAAAGCTTCACATGAAGGTTTGATAGTCCTAATTCTCATACCTAATCCGTCAAGGATATCACCCTAAACGCATGTGACGTGTGGGTGACGAAGGGTACTCATGCATAAGTATTACAACATGTCCATGCATCAATACTTCCCATGTTTGTGAATATGCTTGGTTGTGTGCTTCTTGCTAGTATTTAGGCTGCTATTTTGCGTGTGTATTTGTCTTTAGTTTGAATTGTCTTTACATTTTTTTGTTATGATTTTGATCAATTTTTTTCTTTTGTGTCAAAAATCCAAAAACACATAAAAAGTAGAAAATCCAAAAAGTTTGATCAACTTTGTTGAGCTTCTGTCTCAAATCATATTTTGCCTTGTACCTTTGTACTAATGGCTTTGTGCATCTACGAGCTTAGCTTGTCTACTATGCACTCGTTTCATTATGGGAGAATTTCTGAAATCTATGTGACTGTTGTAAATAGATCTTCAACCTTGTCATGAATGATTAGTGAATGGTTTTGTTGATCTTAAGACATACATAGACTTATGCCTATATATCTTCCCACTCTTTATTTTTGTTTTTGCTTAAAAGAGCTCTCTAAATGTAAATCTCCAAATGAAAAGAGATATAGAGCTGCAAAAGCCTGTCGCACATACTAGTATTTGACTAGAAAAAAGGAAAAGCGACCAAAATAAAATGTTTGATGCCCAAAAAGCCAAAGGCTAACTCATTAATTGAAATATCAAAAATTTCAGGCATCTATCTCACAATGAGATTTTCTTTGCTCAAAAATTGCAAATGTTATGTTGAATATGGAGCCAAATGAAAAGTTTCAAAGTATGTAATCAAGTTTTTGTGGGAGGTCATATATGCATGTTTCTATAATTAAGATAGGTCACATTATCTAGTGCTAATTGTGTATGCCTTGATTGAATTGATCATTGAAGCTTCACATTGGACTAAGGACTATCTTATTTTTGATATCCACACACAACACATAAGTCTATGTTCAATCAATGTCATATTCATTTGTGTGATTGTACTTGATTAAATGTGTTTTCACATGCTCAATCTTTGTTTGATCAAACACAAAAAGATTTTTGAGTGTTTTTAGTTGTTTTTGGAAAGTACTTTGTTTTTACAAAAATGTCAAAAATTTTCAAAAACAGTGTTACCCTGTTTTGGCGACTAAGTCGCGGGTTGGCCCAGTCGCAAGCCCCAGTCGCGATCCTACTCAGAGATTTTTCGCGGCTCACTGGTGAGTCAGTACCCAAGTCGCGAAAAAGACTTAGAAAATTTTTTCAAAATTTGAGTTTTGCACTTTTCGTGGCTTATTTTGGCGGCTTGTTCGCGGGTGGAATGTCCAATCACGAGAGTTACTCAGAGATTTTCGTAGCTCAGCTCGCGACTCCTTTGCGGGTAGACCTTCCAGTCACGAAAAACACTTTGAAGATTTTTCTTGAATCTTAACTTCACAGTGTTTTGCGGCTCACCCTGGCGACTTATTGGCGACTTAATCTAGTCACGAAAAATGCGTGTTTTGCGTTTTAAAGTCTGTTTTCAAAATTTTTTTCAGTTTTCCCTCGAATATCAGTGACTGTTCATTGTCTTCTTCACTCTCTCTCTCAAATCATCCATGTCTCGCTGAAAAATTCTTCATATCTGCATCAATCTACAAGAAAAAGGTATGGGTTTTCTTGATTTCACTTCACATTTCATGATTTTAGTGATATATTCTTGAATCTATGTGGTTTTAGTGGTGGTTTGCAATTTGGGTATTTGAACAAGTTTATGCTCAAAAATTGTTGGTTTGATAGTTTGGTTTGTTCATTCTTAGTGCTGATTAAGGCTATTTTCTTGACTTTACTCCATTGTGCTTCTTTTTGGGTCTGAAATTTGATATATGAGTGTTTATATCCATGGGGTATACGGTTTTTGGTATCTCTGTGATGTTTCCCTAAATGAAAATTTTGGGTTTGCCATGTGTATGTCCTTATGTCTATGTGGTACACTCTGTTCTGTGTGTGTGTTGCCTTATCTTGTGTGTGGCTCTGCCATTCAGGGACTCTCTTGCACATTCCATGCTCATTTAGTCAAGTGTTAGTGACATATGCTATCCTTTGTCTATATGAAAGTTTCATCTTTACAGACTGAACTTGTTTGATGTGTTGTCATTATGTGATGTCTTATTCTTGGTTTGTGTTTTGTCCAATACTCTGTTCTTACTTATAACTACATGGTTACTGATTTGTGTATGCTTCCACATATTGTGTTTGCCTTTGTTGTGAACTTTTCTGAGTGTTTACAGATGGCTTCCACATCTTCTAAGAAGAAGACTTCTACTAAAAAGGCTGATAAAAGATTGAAAATGGACAACAACCTGTTTAGGTCAGTCAAGCATTTTGAAAGATACAGAGATTCCTTCATAAAGGGAACAATTATCTAGGAGAGGTTTGTGGATTTACATGACTTGAGGGATACAT
Source organism: Quercus glauca (assembly GCA_023736055.1). Taxonomy (NCBI): domain Eukaryota; kingdom Viridiplantae; phylum Streptophyta; class Magnoliopsida; order Fagales; family Fagaceae; genus Quercus; species Quercus glauca. Next base: position 20,980,089 of record CM043319.1, on the reverse strand, counting down.
TTATTCCAAAATGTTTTAAAAGGAAGAGGCTGGGAGAAACTTTTGGGTGACTTACCTTTAGTGTGTGAACCACTAATCAGAGAATTCTATGCAAATGCTGTGATAAAGGAGGATGAGTTGAGTTGTTGGGTGAGGAGAAAGGAGTTTACCTTAGATGCTCATGACATTGATAAGGTTTTAGGGGTGGAAGGGTTAGAAGAGTATGCATTCACTAATTACAAGGACAGAATGCTCTCTCTAGAATCTGTCCAGAAAAAGATTGGTGGGGTTATAGAAAAGAGATGTCTCAACACTTCTGATTTTCCCAAAGACATGAGGTGTCTAACCACCATTATGATGTACAATCTATACCCTATAAGGAAGATGACTACACTGACTAATGCCAGAGCTATCTTTCTTATGGAACTTAAGGACCAAACCTTTATTGACATCAGTTCCCATATCTTTGATACTATAATGGATGAAACTAAAACCACCTCGAGGCCCAAGTTGGTGTTTCCAAGTCTTCTTATGAGAATTTTCAAAGAAAAAGGTGTTGCAATCCCACAAGAAATCAGTCCTATGCCTCCTCTATTAGCCATCAACAAATTAACTCTCACAAGGATACAGAGTAGGCTTCCAGGTGAAGAAGAGGAGGGTGTCCAAGAAGAAGGTGATCCTATGGAGACTGAAGCAGAAGGGGCAGGACCAGTTTCCACACCTAGAGTAAGAGTCAAGAGGAGCAGAACTTCTACCTCATCTGCTGCACCTCCAAATGCATTTCAGATCATTATGGAGAGACTTGATACACTCAGGGAAGTTCAGACTCAGCATACTGAAAGGATGATCGTGATGTAGGACCAACTTGATGTACTATCTGCCAAGATTGACAGCATGCACACCAGCCAGGAGCACTGACCCTTTGGCCATTCCGGTCAAAAAGGGGGAGGATTGTTGGCAGCTCTTGAGGGGGAGTGTCTACTCTGAGGGGGAGTTTCATGAGTTTCATTATTTATTTATTTTTTTTAAAAAAGTTTGATACTATGCTTGGATATCTTATGATGTTATAGGTTTGATACACTGGTTTAAGTTTGTTTTAAACTCACATCTTTTGGATGGTTGTGGAACTTTGGTAGTTATTTAAATATATAATGTGATGTTATTCAGTTAATTCAGCATATGTGTTTTATCTGTTTTTTTGTTTTGTACCCATTGTTGCTTTTGTAAGCTTTGAGGGTTGTTTCTTGCACTTATGCATAGTTTGTAGGCTTTTATGGTTTGTGCCATGTATTTGCAAAACTTTGCTTATGTAGCCTTTGTGCATTGTGCTTTTGTACTTGTTAATGCATTGTATTATCTTAAGTACAACACTCTTGTGCCCTTGTAGGATTGTTCCTAGATGCATATATGTTTGTATGCATTGGTTGAGTGTTGGACTTGCAAATGATACTCTTCAATTGAGCTTATCACTTTGCATGTCCGGATGTTCATTCCTTGTGTGAATGAACATAGTAATCACTTTTGCTTAAGTGACTACTGTTGTTGATCTTGCCATGAATTATTGCTTTATGCCTTTGTTCATTTTTGCTTGATCATGCTTATTTTGCTCCATATGCATATTAAGTTTTCTGCATACAATGATATTGCTATGTTATTGTGTTTCAGGAGTTACTTATTCATATGTTCAAGAGCTTTACAGAATCTAGAGTTAGGTGTGAGTGAGTTTTGTTCAACTATTCCCAACTCACGTTCTAAGTCTAGAGTCTATTGTAGGGTTTTGTCTCGGAATAGCCAAAGGGGGAGATCGTAAGGTTGAATTTAATCAACCATCTAATTGGCTTTATTCCATGACCAATTTGCTTGTAATTTAGCACTTAGTAACTCTGTATTTAGGTGGGAAAATTGTAAGGGTAGTGTGTGAGAAGATGTGAAGAAAAGCTCAAGAGTGTGCAAGAAAAACAGAGCTTCGCGGCTGGGACTTGCGGGTGGATCGCGACTGGCAAGCCGCCAAACGCAGGCACGTGAGCTGCACACTGGGAAGCTGAAGGGTCGCGCCAGCTGTCACGCTACAGGAAAAAAGTCCCAGGCTGGCCAGGCCGTTACGTCACGACTTGAACTAGCGACTTGGACAAGCCGCGAGACCAAGTCGCCAATTTGCCCTGTTTGGCAAAAACTGACGTTTTGCATTCCCTTCTCACCATACTATAAATACACCCTTATACCCATCATATAGAGAGAGCTTCCAGAGAGAATTTTATGAGAGAAACCCTAGAGAAAAACAAGATTGCCTCATCCCCAATCTTCACCTTAGAGACTCTACAAATTCCTCTTCTCTCTTCCTTTCCATTGTTATACCCTTTAGAGGCTTTTAGCCAAATCCTTATTTCACCACACCCACGTTTGTGAGAAGGTCTATTTGGTACTGTTGGGAAGCAGTTAAGAAGGAACCAATCTACATTGGTTGATGTTATGGTCTAGTAGCGGAATCTGGTAAGCTAAAGAAGAAATAGGTTCGGCGCAACCTCGTTGGAACAAGAAGCTTGGAGGGCTTAGGTACTTGGGTAGATTAGGCTTGGAGGGTCTTTTGCTGTTCATGTATCCCAACTATATTCTTTAGTGGATTATTTGACTGCTTGGAGGGCGGCGGAGAGGTTTTACGCCGAGAGCTTCGGTTTCCTCTTCGATAACACATCGTGTGTTGTCCGTGTGTTTGCATCTTCCTTCCCTTTATCTTTGCCTTATATTTACTGCTGTGGATGTGTTTATATTTGGCTTAGATTTGTTATCAATTCTGTTATAAGCTTGTTATCATTTTCCGCACATTAATTGTTTGATATAAAGCTTGAATTGATATTTTTGTATTTGGGGTCCAAACGTTCAAAGGTATTATATACCCTTTTTGAACTTTCAGATTTCAAGATCTCCTAGAGCTTCATGTGGATGCTGAGGGTAGATCAAAGGGTAACGAAGGACTAAGAAATTTTCATTTTGGTGCACCTCATGGAATACATATGAATATACGAGTATGGAGCCAAATTTTACAATTAAAGTCTATGGTGTTGCGATAAAAATCAATGAGCAAGCTGAGAACTTGGAGATTTCACAATGAATTGATACATACATATGGCCTCTTTTGCAAAGAAGTATCATTAATTAGGACAAGCGACATAGCACTAACGAAATTTAATAATGAAAGAAGGTCAGGTCAAGAGAAAGCAGAAATTCATATGCTTCATTATTTGGGAATCATATTCTCATTTATTTGTTACCCAGCCCAATGACTAGATTATACTATAATAAGCTCTACTCTATCGAATGGACAGCAAGAGCTTCCAATTGGCAAGTCACAACTCACAACTATTGAATGTATAAAAATTTTCTGTGGGTGTTCAAAATAAAGAAACAAAAAATCAAATACATGATATATTGTAGTTGGTGAAATATAAAATGAACACTACAAGTGTGAGAATTTTTATTTTTATTTTTTTAATAATGATAATTTAATTCAATGGGTTGTGCAAGTAATTGAATTTCATGGTCGGACAACTTCACTATTGTGCAATAAGCTGATTACGGAAGATTAAAATAAGGAGAGAAGAGTAATCAACACAGAGATTTTACATGGTTCAGCAGTGTAGTTAAGTTCATAGGGTGGCGATAGGGATAAAGTTTCATTGGTTCAGTGCAAGAAACCAACAAAAGGATTCAATGAATACAATCTTTCTTGTTAAAAGGCAACCGTTGATCCCCACAAGGATTGGTTGGGCCAAGAAAAAAAAAAAAACCATCTTCAACATTTGCAAAAGAAAACAAATCTGAATATAATACTTAAAATCATTCAAATATTTGAACACTATTGAAAAATATTTAAACCTCTTTATGTTATTTAAAGATCCATTGGAAACAAATCTTAAGAAAAAAGGTACATTAAGGTCCTTCAAGATTAGCCATCGGCAGATATCCGTGGTGATTGGCGAAGGACATAGAGATGTTTTGTGCTTCTGATGCAGTGGCATTGACAACAGTTTGTAAATCGCCAGTGGCTAACAGTGGTGGGAGTGGCTGAAGCAGCAGCAATGGTAGCAACAGTGACAGCACCACCCATTAGGAGAGGAGGAAGATAAAGCGTAGGGGGAAGTCACAGGAAAATATGTGGAATTTTTTTTAAGACAGCTTCCAGCACAATTAAACCAAATCAGAAAAAATCTTACATCACAGCTGACAACAGGAAAGTTGAACTTGGTCCCCTCAATTTCCCCCTTCAGAATTATAGAAGCCCTTGAAAAGGAAGATATTGACAATCCATTACAGGATACAATCACCTACCAAACACCTATTCAGTTATATTGTGCATTATAAATAAAAGATAAGCTTATAAAAGTGGTGGATGTATACCTTATCATCCAAATGCGGCCTGGGTCGACTTGATCTTACTTCAAAGAACTTTTTCCTACACTCGCCCAGAATATCAAGATACTGTTCAAGAGGCATGCCAAGTTTTGATGCCATTTCAGTAGGGTTATGTCTCCCAAAGAGCACATTTTTACCCTTGAATTCATGGTGAGGGCCACTCATTCTAGAAAGGGCACAGTTAGCCATAGGCTTTATATAGAAATGGTTCTTAAAAATCGTAGAAAGTATGTCATCAACCTAAAAAGAGAGAAACCAGATAAGAAAATAGAATCAGAATAAAATAACCACTAATCTCACTAAAAAAGAGTGGGAAAAAAAAGGTTCCGAGTTTCACAGAAGATGTATCACCTTGAGATTGACAAAATTTGCAGACAAAATTAGGAAAATTTTTAAAAAATAAACACTCATTTCTAAATTAGCATCAATGGAAAATTATTCTAGGAAACCATTATCTTGATTTGAAAGTTCATCTACATTGCATCTATGCTGAACATTAGAATCTCCGGAGAGTGAATAAATCAGCAACTGAAAATACTGAAGATACAAGTTTACTATGTTCATTTACTTCTCCAAACTTTCCTGTTGTTCTAGAGAAATATATATATATATATATATATATAGATATATATATATATATATATATATATATATATATATATATAACCAATGAGTAATCAAGGAAGAACTCAAGCAGCAATGGTGAAGAGTGCACCAAATGCCACATTTTGAAGGGTAGTTATTTCAATTTCAGCCATTAAGCAAAACAATGGGGGACAAACAAGAAAATAAATTAGACAGGAGTCAACATTCACATGCAATGAGACATTGTGCCAGAGCATAGATCATGCACAAAATTTATATATCAGAAATCAAGATAAAGACAAAACATGCACATGTTAAGAAGACGGTGATGAGAAACAAACCTCTTTGCTGGTCCACACATAGAAGGCTCCCTCCTTTTTTCTTGAAGCGCCTTCATACTCAGCACTGTCAGCATCCTCTGCTGAGAATATCTCACCTTCTTGTCCAATCACCTCTCTCCTCAAATAATCAAAAATATCCCAAGACACACATGAATAGAATACATCTGTGGTGATGGAAAATGAATTTAGATACAAACTTGCAATCTGGCCTTGATCATACAGCATTTTCTCAAAGTGGGGAACTGCAAGTAAACAATACTGCTTCAACAAATCCATCACAACAACCCAGAAAGGGGGGAGAGGGAAGGGGGTTGATTTAAGGCAAAAAACAAAATACCCAACAAGAAAATGAGCCATCACCTAAGATTGAGAAAGAAATAAATGGACAAAATAATATTTTAAAGAGGTTTCCATTTCAATTAGAGTTAAGAAATAGCTATTTTTTTAAAGAAAAACTGAACATGCCAGAACTTGTCCACACTATATCTATGAAAGCCACATCCAACGTGCTCATGGATGCCCCCCCTTGCCAAGCATTGCAAGCTAAAGAGCACCTTTTTCAAAGTTTCATTTGCTTCTTGAAACTTTCCAGTGTGCTCCATTTTTTTGGACCAATAAAGCATCAGCTGATTTTCAACTGGTCTAGGAAACTTTGGGGCAGATCCAAAGCCCCCAAACTCTAAATCATAGCTTCCAGAAAGCTATAATAGAAATGAAACAAGAAATATATGTCAATAAAAGATTATACTGCTCATGCAATGCACAGTTTTTGACAAACTACAAACTTATAGTAAAATAAACCCCACCTATGCAATTTACACCTTAGTCATTGAATAAACAAAAAGAATATCTCATTATGATGAAACCTTACTTGCTCTGCACAAAGAAGCAGTGTATTTTGTGGAAGTTCATCTGGCAATTTACTAGGACTTGCAGTTGCTGACATTGCCTCCGATGACTGCTCGATAGCAAAGGCTCCACTCATAACAAGCATATCCCTCTTAGAATCCCAAGCAGCTGGCCTATTGGTCAACTTGTGAGAATGAGACGATTTTTCTGGACTTGAGGGTTGTTCACCAATACTTTTCTCTTCACCAATTTTTTTCTCCATTCCAGAGAATATTCCCCAAATTACACACGACACAACAGAAATTAAAGAGAGAATCAAAAAAGAAAATTGAAAACATTTTTTACCCACACAGGTGTTGTTTGAAAAATGTAGAAAGTGTTCGATAGGAGGATCAATTTTTCTAGATTCTAATTCATAAAAATAAGAAATTATATAAAATTTTAAAAAATATGTAATTATAGGGATACCAATTTTTAATATATAAATTAGAATGTAAAAGTGGTTTATAAAAATATCTTTAAGCACCATAGAGGCCAACTGAAGTTGGCCTCCATGGGCGAATCCAATTAAGGAAAAAGAAAAAAAAAAACTGAAATACAGTTTAATAAGGGAAACGCAATTAACATGTGGGAAGAAAATAATGGGGGACAAACAAGAAAATAAATTAGAGAGGAGTCAATATTCACATGCAATGAGACATTGTGCCAGAGCATTGATCATGCACAAAATATATATATCAGAAATCAAGATAAAGACAAAACATGCACATGTTAAGAAGACAGTGATGAGAAACAAACCTCTTTGCTGGTCCACACATAGAAGGCTCCTTCCTTTTTTGATGAGGACAGGAAAATGAGAAATTTGATTGATGAGGACGAGGATGATATGATGGTGCTTGAAGTGAAGATGACTGTCAGAAGCATACCACTCATGTCTGCATATCCGTTTAGGATAAAAACCGTCATAGGTGCCATCTTTCGAAAGGGCCTCAGGCTTGAAGTCCTTGAGGCAGCCTTGATAGTTGTTTCAGCTGCAGCTGAGAACAAAACTGCCATTGCTTGTATCCACATTATGCTTGGAAAAAGTCCCTTCAATGTTGCATAAAGCACCATCAAAGAAGCTAATCGTCCTATGGATCCAAACAAAATCAATTTTCTTGGTGAATATATCTCGGCCACGTAAGCAGCCAAGATCCCCGCATTCTCACCAATATCTTTTAGCCAAGAGATAATTAGGATGGTATTTTGATTGAAATGTGAATACTTCTTCAAATCGTTTGCATATGTGGAGAAAAGGCTTGAGGTGCCAGATACAGCCATGAGAAGGATGCAGGCCGCTAGGCCAGTCCAAGGGCTATTAAAAAAGGAGTTGGCCATGATTTGGAAGAGGCAGAGGTATCCTATAGCATATATCACTAAGATTAAAGTATGATTATATTAAGTAGTTTGATTTTATAATAAGTTTTAGGAAGTTAATAACTTTCCTAAATGTAGCAATAATGCAGGGCTGTTAGAACTTTCTGATTATATTAAGTAGTTTGATTTTATAATAAGTTTCAGGAAGTTAATGACTTTCCTAAATGTAGCAATAATGCAGGGCTGTTGTTAGAACTTTCTGATTATATTAAGTAGTTTGATTTTATAATAAGTTTTAGGAAGTTAATAACTTATTAACTTGGGATTTGGGTTTCTCTTGCGAGCTGCCATGGCTCACTCTCTCTCTCTCTCTCTCTCTGAAAATCATTCTTCCTATCTGAGTAAAATAAAAAATCTCTGTTGTACTCGAAAAAGTATTTTGCATGAAAAAGGATGACGTGTGTCTAAAAATAATTAGACATTAATACGTGTCTTTCATTTATTAATTGGGTAGTTATTTTTTGATGACATTTTTCAATGAATTTCGATGTGATAGCGTTTTTGATCTAACAAAGACATAAAATAGAAAATAGAAAAACCAACTAATTAGACATTAAAACGTGTCTTCCATTTATTAATTGGGTAGTTATTTTTTGATGATATGTTTCAGTGAATTTTGATGTGATAGCGTTTTCGATTGGGCAAAGACATGAAAATAGAAAGTATAAAATAGAAAAACCAAATAATTAGACATTAAAACGTATCTTCCATTTATTAACTCTAAAAATCATTCTTCCTATATGAGTAAAATCAAAAATCTCTGTTGTACTTGAAAAAATATTTTGCATGAAAAATGATGACATGTGTCTAAAAATAATTAGACATTAAAATGTGTCTTCCATTTATTAATTGGGTAGTTATTTGTGATGACATGTTTCAGTGAATTTCGACGTGATAGCATTTTCGATCTGGCAAAGTCAAGAATTATTGCGTCATCTAACCACTTTACGTTGAGTTTGCCCCGATTATGCATATTTTTTTGTTGCTTTTTTATTTTTATTTTTTTTAGTAAACAATTCAAAAGTTTAAATTAAAAATAAAGTAATCTAACTAATATTTAATAATAATAATAACAAGTGTCTAACCCAAAACCTAACTCAAGCTAATCACATGTGATGATGTTGTAAAATATAACATCTATAAACTGGTCCATATGTTTCATCCAAAGGAAAGGAATAGAGAGATGGGACGCGTGACAAAGTCGTCCTCAAGAACCTCGTCCGTCCTCAATAAAGGACGGACACGACCTCGTCCGTCCTCAATAAAGGACGGACATGACCTCGTCCGTCCTTAATAATGGATGGACGAGCATTTTGGACTTGACAAATATAATCCTTGCCTAGTGAACCAAGGCCTCCACTAACCACAATGAAGCACCGGTCCAAATAAGGTAACTTTCACGAAAATTATGGAAGTTACCTCTGAATTTGCTGAATTCCTCGACAATAGGAACGGTTATTAGAGCAAGTAACCGTTCCATGTGCACTATATAAACATTTCTCTATGAAGAGGTATTGGATTCAGACATTTCTAACAAAAAAAGTAAAATCTTAAAAGTATTTTCCCTTTCTACTTCAACTCACTGACTTTACCATTGGAGGATTCTAGACCAGCCTCCACTAGTCTTCTCTGATTTTATTTGACTTTTCAAGACTCAACCTCCAAGATCATCAACGCTTGGAGACTTTCAGCCCACTGATTTCCAAGGATTCATCAGCTGGCACCGTCTGTGGGAAAGAAATTTGTCACCCTTGAACTTCATTTGTTGAGTTCTGCGGTTTCTTTCTCCGACAAAGGATTGAAATAGTTTGGACAAGATCAAGGACTACTAGTCCAGGCCCTCAAGAGAGTAGAGACGCTTCTAGTAACTGCCATCGTAACCAACAATCGGCACCTGCCATGCAGCCTTCATCTGTCCAACATATGCAGTCTATGGCCGCTACCATGGCGGAGTTAACCCACTAGAACCAGGAATTAAGAAGGGAAGTTAATCTCAGAGGACAACGACATGAGGCCTATAAAGAAGAGCATGGTCAGAGCCAAGGAGATGGAAGAAATGTAGAACCAGAAAGCCAATCGAGGGATACTGCACCAAGAAGGGTGCCACACTTGGAAAGGGAGATGGATCAGATGAGGAAAGTTATGGATCAGATGAGGGAGAACATGAGGAGAACTAACCCTGTAGAAGACCTAGTTCACCGAATGGACTCCCCCTTCTCAGCCTCTATCAATGGCCATCCTTTGCCTCCGAAATTCAAGATGTCTTCCTTGGATTCTTATGATGGAGCGCGGGGCCCTTTTGACCATATTGCCACCTTCAAGACTACCATGCATCTTCAAGGGGTTCCTGATGAGATAATGTGTAAAGCCTTCCCCACCACCCTCAAAGGACCCGCGAAATACCCCCGAATTCAGTAAGTTCTTTCGAGGAGTTAAGCAAATTGTTTGTTAATAATTTCATTGGGGGACAGAGACACAAGCGTTCCTCGTCTAGCTTGTTAACCATAGAGTAAGGATAGAATGAAAGCCTGCATTCCTTCATCACACGCTTCAATAGGGAAGCCCTGACCGTGGACGAGGTAGATGATAAGCTAATGTTGGCAGCCTTCCATAACGGGGTTAATTCTGACTTGTTCATACACAAACTTTATGAAAAAGAGCCACAGTCCATGGCCGAACTCATCCATTCAGCCTAAAATTTTATGAACGTAGAAGACGCGATCATAGCTAAGAAGAGGAAGAGAGCTGAAAGAATGAAAACAAACCCCGCTCGTCACTCCGAGCAAGGTCCTCGTCCAAAGAAAGGACGAATAGAAGATAAGAGAGACCAAGATAATAAGAAGCCAGGTTCTTCAGTGCGGAATCAACAATATACCCCTTTGAACGTGCCACTTGAGCAAGTCCTTATGCAAATCAAGGACGAGCCTTCCTTGAAGTGGTCGGAGAAGATGGAGGGAGATCCCAACAAGCCCAATAGGAATAAGTATTGTCGCTTCCATAGAGATCATGGGCATGACACGGACGAGTGCTTTGATTTAAAGCAGCAGATTGAGAATCTCATAAGGCAAAGGAAGCTGAGAAATTTCCTTGGACGAGACCACAAGGACGAGAAATTGAAAGGGAAGGTAGAGGAATCATCACAATCACCGCTTAGAGAAATAGGAGTCATCATAGGGGGAAGTTTAATAGGACAGTCGTCCAAGTCAAAGAAGGCATACTTGAAAGTAGTGCAGAGTGTCCAATTCTCTGGACAATCATCGAGAGCAAGGACCACGGACGAGCAAGCAATCACTTTCACGGACGAGGATGCTGAGAGAATTCACCACCCTCATGACGATGCTATTGTCATCACCCTCCTTATTGCTGACTACAAGACTAGAAGGGTGCTGGTAGATAATGGAAGCTCGGCTGATATTTTATATTATTCAGCTTTTCAGCAGATGAGGTTAGGACGAGACCGGCTCCGTCCGGCGAGCTCCCCCTTAGTAGGTTTTGGTGGGATGAAGGTACAACCTGTGGGCTCTATTTCATTACCAGTGACAATGGGGGCATACCCGCAACAAATCACCAAGGATGTGAGCTTCCTTGTGGTAGATTGTTCATCCTCTTACAATGCCATAATTGGAAGGCCGACTTTAAATAGTGGGAAGGCTGTCACATCTACTTATCACCTGTCGGTTAAGTTTCCAACGGAACATGGAGTAGGACAAGTGCAAGGAGACTAACTAGCAGCAAGAGAATGTTACCTGGCTATGTTGGCCATGGACAAACAAATTTAGGTCATGAATATTGATGGAGTTATGGCAGAACTTACTGAAGTGTTAGAAGATATTTCCTTAGATGAGAACAACCCTGAGAGGTGTACCAGGATTGGGGCAGATCTAGAAGAAAAGATTAAAGAGGACCTTATCCAGTTTTTGAAGAAAAACACTGATGTATTTGCTTGGAGTCATGAGGATATGCCGGGTATAGATCCTAGTGTCATCACTCACCATCTAAACGTATATCCATCCTCGAAGCCAGTGTGACAAAAGAAAAGGGTGTTTGCCCCTGAGAGAGATAATGCTATCAAAGATGAAGTTGAGAAGTTGATGGCAGCGAAATTTATATGAGAAGTGTACTATCCAAATTGGTTGGCTAATGTAGTAATTGTCAAAAAGGCGAATGGCAAATGGAGGATGTGTGTAGATTTTACTGATCTAAACAAGGCTTGCCTCAAGGACAGCTATCCATTGCCACGCATTGACCAACTGGTAGATTCTATCGCAGGCCACAAATTACTTAGTTTTATGGATGCTTTCTCAGGATACAACCAAATAAGGATGGACGAGGCCGACTAGGAGAAGACATCCTTTGTTACTAGTCAAGGCTTACTCTGTTATGAAGTAATGCCCTTTGGCTTGAAAAACACTGGAGCAACATACCAGCGACTAGTCAACCACATGTTTCATCCTCAGATTGGACGAAACGTAGAAGTCTATGTGGATGACATGTTGGTGAAAAGCCTGGACAAGGAAACATCTGGACAACCTACAAGAGACCTTTAATACACTCAGGCGGTACAGTATGAAGTTAAATCCTAGCAAGTGTGCTTTCGGAGTGGCGTCGGGAAAATTTCTTGGATTCATGGTTTCACACAGAGGGATCGAGACAAACCCGAAAAAGATTAAAGAAATTCTAGATATGAAGCATCCGCAGAGTATCAAAGAAGCCCAATCTCTTACCGGGCGAGTTGCTGCCCTCAACAGGTTTGTTTTTAAAGTTACTAACACGTGTTTACCATTTTTCAAGGTTCTAAAGAAAGCATTTGAGTGGACGGACGAGTGCTAAAGAGCCTTTCAAGACTTGAAAACGTACCTTATTACGGCTCCATTGCTAAGTCTATCCGTGATGGGAGAAGAGCTGTTTTTATACCTGGCAGTGACCCTGCATGCCGTGAGCTCAGCATTGATAAGAGAGGAAGGAAAAGTACAAAAGCCAGTGTACTATACAAGTAAAGCACTGAGGGGAGCAGAAGGACGATATCCATTAATGGAAAAGCTGGCTTTCGCACTAATAACAGCCTCCAGGAAACTAAGGCATTACTTCTAGGCTCATGTCATCAACGTCATGATGGATCACCCACTCAAGAAGGCAATGAACAAGTTGGAGGCTGTAGGATGATTGATTCAATGGGCTGTCGAGCTTAGTGAGTTTGACATAAAGTACCAACCAAGGCATGCCATAAAAGCTCAAGCTCTGGCAGACTTCATTGTAGAGTTTACCCCAAATTATGACAATGTAGGTGAGATGGAAGACAGCCAGAAGTGGATCGTCCATGTGGATGGTTCGTCTACACAACACGCAGGAGGAATAGGTGTGGTTTTGCAATCACCAGAAGGGGATAAACTAAAACACAAAGTTCCTTTGCAGTACCAAGCAACTAATAATGAAGTTGAGTATGAAGCTCTTCTCAAAGGGCTGGAATTGGCTAAGCCTGTGGAAGCGAAGTCAATACTCGTTTTGGGAGATTCTTAGTTAATCATGGGCCAAGTGAATGGGACGTATAAGGCTAAGGAAGAATGAATGAGGAAGTATCTTAACAGGGTGATGTGCCTTATGAAAAAATTTGAGGAAGTTAACTTCGTTCAAATCCCAAGGGAGGAGAATGTGGAAGCCGATACCTTAGCAAAAGAAGCCTCAGCAAATGAAGCTGTGAACAAGTTTGATGAGATTCAGTATATACCGAGTATAGACATCCCAGAAGTACAACAGGTGGAGAGCAAAAGAAATTGGATGGCTCTAATTGTATCATACCTAAAAGACGGACGACTTCTAGAAGAGAAAGACGAAGCTAGAAAGCTGAAGGTAAAGTCAGCCAGGTACGTTTTTATGGACGAGGTTCTGTACAAAAGAGGCTTTTCCCAGCCTTATCTCAGGTGTTTGGCTCTAGACGAAGCGAACTACATATTAAGAGAGATTTATGAAGGAGCGTGTGGCAATCATTCGGGAGCCAAATCACTCATCCACAAAGTCGTTCGTGTAGGATATTACTGGCCAAATATGCAAGCTGATGGTAAGGCCTATGTCAAGGTCTGCGATCAATGCTAGTGGTTTAGTAACGTCCCCAGGCAACCATCAGAGTACCTAACCCCAATGACGGCCTATGGCCCTTTGCGCAATGAGGACTAGACATCTTGAGTCATTTTCCACTAGGTGTAAGGCAAATGAAGTTTCTCGTGGTTGGTATTGATTATTTTACCAAGTGGGTAGAAGCAGAACCCTTAGCTAATATCACACAACAAAATGTCAAGAACTTCGTATGGAAGAACATTGTGTGTAGATTTGGAATGCCTAGGGTGCTGGTATCCGACAACGGACGACAATTTGACAATGCACTCTTTAAAGATTTTTGCATACACTTCGGGATTCAAAATCACTACTCCTCGCCAGCCCACCCACAAGCTAATGGCCAAGCTGAAGTTGTAAACTGATTCTTGTTAAAAATAATCAAGACTCGGCTTGAGGTGGCAAAGGGAGTATGGCCAGACGAGCTACCAGGTGTTCTGTAGGCATATAGGACGACAATGAGAACTTCTACAGGAGAAACTCCTTTCAAGCTAGTCTATGGAACTGAAGTAGTCATACCTGCAGAAGTGCATATGGCCAATCATAGGGTGGCAGCCTATCAGGACAAACATAATGAGGAGTAACTCCGTTTGAACCTCGATTTAATAGACGAGGTAAGGACAGACGCTGAGCAAAGAATGGCAAGGTATAAAAATCTTATGGCTAGGAAATATGATGCAATGGTGAAGCCAAGGTGGTTCAACATAGGAGACCTTGTCCTGAAAAGAGTCTCCTTGGCAACAAAGAACCTAGCTCATGGGAAGTTGGGACCTAATTGGGAAGGCCCCTACAGAGTTGTCAACTACAAAAGACAAGGAACCTATTACTTGGAAGCCCTAGATGGGAGGAAGCTGGAGCATTCTTGGAATGTAGAGCACCTGAGGAGGTACTATCAGGAAAATGCCAGCCTAGAGGAGCAAGACTTTGGACGAGCTTGGAGACTACATAAAAGACTTGTTTATTTATATATTTTTAGTATTGCTTTGTTATTATGTTAAACTTATGGACGAAGTTATGGTTTGGCTTGTATTTGTTGTTCTAATAAAGGCATTAGCCTCTAAAGTGCATGCCTCGTCTATGAACAATATCTATGTTATGAATAATGTTTGTGGAATGTACATAATGTTGTGTAACTCCCTGATTTCCATACTACTTTTGTTCAACTTAACCCCTGAGAAGGCTAAAAAGCACAAGATGAGACAATTCTCTGGACGCGGAGATGTAATGTTAAGCGTTCCTAAGGGTAAAACAAAATCAAGGCATGCTCATCCAAAGCAAAGGACGAGGTAAAGCCTATGCCTAGAGCCAATTGCAATAAAGCCCCAAGGCATACTCGTCCATACAACGGACGAAGTAAAGTATAATGCATATCAGACCATGGATGAGGAAATGCATAGATGAGAGTTTTGAACTTGTTAAGGCACCTACCAAAACAATCCAGTCCATGGACGAGCAAAATGTGATCTTAATCTCATTAAACATGAAAATCAGCCAAGTCCATGGACGGGTAATGCTGATTTTTACCATTTCACATAGATGAATTATGCTTGAAATTCCAATGGAAATGGTAGAAGAATATATGTAAAATATGGACGAAGTCAAGCATTAAAAAAAAAAAAAAAAAAAAAAAAAAAAAAAAAAAAAAAAAAAAAAAAAAAAAAAAAAACTCGTCCATGCATATACAAAAGAAAAGTAACAACATTCATTCATTAACTGAAGGGTGGACATCCTATGTCCAAAAAACCCTTGTTAAGTAAACTGAAATGATTGTTTAAGACCTCGTCCTAAAGCCATGGACGAGGCAAATGTATTAGAATTACATGGAAAGGTCACAAAACGAACCAAATAAAAAATAAAAAATAAAAAAAAAAAAGAGAAGAAAAATACAAAGGATCACTAAAAAGATCAAAATCTCGTCCTTAAGCAGGGGGAGCATCAGCCTTGGGATCGTCCTGAGGCAAAGTTGTAGCGTCATCTTCAATATTGACGTCTTCAGAACCGGTTTGAAGAAGAGAGCTGGAAGCAACATTCAGGTTAAGTTTAATGGAGCTAAAGTCCACTTCAGGGAAGTTTTCCATAGCATCCATTCTAAAATCTTCAAAGCCTGCTGCATAGTTGGAGTCCAAAAGATCAGTGTATTGCTTGGACGCCTTGAACTCAGCAACTGCATCTTCTTTTACCTTGGAGAGAAGAGTACTCAGCTCGTCATCTTTTTCTGTATATGGTCAAGACAAGTATCTTTCTCCATTGCATCAGCTCTCAACTCCTCAACCAGGTTCTGTAACTCCTTCATCTTTTCTTTAGCTTTTGCAGCAACCTCAGCCCATTTTTTAGATTCGTCCTTCACTTCTTGAATTCTCGTCTCTAATAAGACCCTCGTCTTGTCCAATCCTGTAGCCTGCCTGGACGCTGCTATAAATTTTGACATGACCTATAAATAATAATAATAATAATAAATATATGTATATAAATAAATGAGTAATAATAATAATAGGAAAGACAAGGTAAAAGATATATTTACATACCTTAAAAAGATCATGAACACCAGAGTGTTCAAAATCCTTGAGGGACATGTCATAACAAGCGTTTATATCCTCGTCAGAAACAGCGTTTTGAAAACGTTCCCAAGCCAGATCTTCATTTTCAATGATATTTGAAGGGGCCTTTTGGGAAGGTTGGGACACAGACACAGTTGTCTTAGGTAGAGGAGTCTTCAACGGAGTGGTCTCAACAAGAGTGGACGAATCTACATCAAATACTTGGGCGGGCTGCTGAGACGGTGGAATATTGGCCTTGACTACCTGGGACGAGTCGTGCTTCGTCTTTTGCCTCGACGGCTGGGAAGGCTTCCCAGATCCAAGTTTTTTGACAGAGACTTCTTTTTATCCCCAGCTGAAGGACAAGGTTGAGGCTGAGTTTCAGGACGGCTCCCCTCAACCACATCTTTCCCTTTGTTTTCCTTCATTGTTGACATTCCTAAAGTAAACAGGAACAACAGTAAGTGATGAGTGGTAAACGAATGAGAAAGGTATGATGTAGGATACTTACTTCTTCATACTATGACCTCATAAGCAATAGCCTCGTCTGATGGCTCAGGACCGAGTCCCCACTTGGCAAGACGACACAGATTAACCAAAGAATGAAAATCTCTATCAACGTGAAAACGAGCCCTGTGGACGCGATCACGGTGAAATTTGCTTAAGGAAGGACGTTTAACACCTGTGAAGCAGAATATATAGGCTAGAAACATTGAAATAAGATATAAAGAAAGAAGACTAAAAAAGGGGAAGACGTACTTTCAGGATGAAGGTTTCCTAAGTCCCCAGTGTAAGGAGCGAAAGGGTCCCTTCCAACGTCTACAGGATTTCTAGACCAAAAACCGAAGACGAAGATAAATTCTGTCTTCCAATTCCTATCAGACAAAGCCAGGGACCTGATTAATCTACAATCTCTACCCTTAGCTGTGAATTGGTAGAAGCCAAGGGATTGACTTATTTCAGAAGGCTTATAGCAGAAAAGAAACTCGTCCACAGTAAGAGGACGGTCCTTTCCAAATACTTCTTTCCACAAAATTTGCATAGAGACAATTAATCTCAATGCATTAGGATTGAATTGACATATGCCTAAACCTAACTTTACTAACAACTCTCTAACAAATGCATTTAAAGGAAACCTAAGACCCTCCAAGAAATAAGCTTCATAGACGCCTATTCCAAAACGGGGATTGCAACACCATTCTCCACGAACGGGTAACCTTGGGTTGAATTCGTCCGGAATCTAGTACCATGCCCTAAGATTAGCAAGTCTTTGCTCAGATTTTTTGGAGTGAATACCAACAGCGCAACTATAGACAATCTCCTCTTCGTCCGTAGGGTTGGACGAGGGAATATTAGACGAGGTACCTGCTTGGGACCCCGAGGCTTTCCTAAGTTGTTCTTGTACGACTTCTATAGGAAACCCAGGGACGCCGAAAACGTACTCGTCTGAAGTATTCCCCTCACTGCTGTTACTAGTACTACTAGAGCTATTATAACTATTTTCATCATAATACTCGTCTATGGCTCATCTGTACTATCACTAGACGAGGAAATAACTGTTGACATTTTCGAAAAGAGAAATTGAAGAGAAACCTAAAAGATGAGACAGGAGGAAATACCTGGTTCTAAGACGGGCGAAAGCTATGGACGCGAGAAAACTCCTAGACGAGGCTCTAGACGAAGAGTGTCAAGGGCAGAAAATCTTAGAAGTACGAAGGGTAGTGGAGGTATTCCGCTATTTATAGACAGCTGACCTGGGCACTTGAAGCGACACAAACCAACCGAAAGATGACACGTGGCGTGCTCCTCAAAAGAATAAAACAACATGACTAGAAACCAACAGAATTACGACATGTGGCACATCTAGTCATCAACATAAATGCGTCTAACCAAAAAGCGATCTGAAAACATACATTTCCTTAGACAACCTATGGACTGGGGGCAACTGATGATGTTGTAAAATATAACATCTCTAAACTCGTCCATATGGTTCGTCCAAAGGAAAGGAATAGAGAGATGGGACGCGTGACAAAGTCGTGCTCAAGAACCTCATCCGTCCTCAATAAAAGACGGACATGACCTCGTCCGTCCTTAATAATGGACGAACGAGCATTTTGGACTTAACAAATATAATCCTTGCCTAGTGAACCAAGGCCTCCACTAACTGCAATGAAGCACCGGTCCAAACAAGGTAACTTCCACAAAAATTATGGAAGTTACCTCTGAATTTGCTGAATTCCTCGACAATAGGAACGGTTATTAGAGCAAGCAACCGTTCCATGTGCACTATATAAACATTTCTCTACGAAAAGGTATTGGATTCAGACATTTCTAACAAAAAAAAGTAAAATCTTAAAAGTATTTTCCCTTTCTACTTCAACCCACTGACTTTACCATCGGAGGATTCTAGACCGGCCTCTACCGGTCTTCTCTGATTTTGTTTGACTTTTCAGGACTCAGCCTTCAAGATCATCAACACCCGGAGAGTTTCAGCCCACTGATTTCCAAGGATTCATCAACATGTTATATTTTGATTTCAATTTTGGTTTTTTTTTTTTATCGAACAAGTTGAAACTTATTTATGAGCTATCTTATTCTTATTATTTCCATTTATATAATAAATATTATTCTTGTCACACGCGCTATGAGAATCTTTTTTATTTTAAGTTTAATATAATTTTTTAATTTGAATTATTTTGAGTTTAATATAATTTTTCAATTTGAATTTATCTTTTGTTAGTAAGGTTACACAGACAGGGATATTTTTAAAAGTAAAATTTAGGACTTGGAATGAAGTAAACTGCTGGATTTAGTATGTGCAAAGTTTAGTGTGTGCTAGGTGAGATAAGTTTAGATAGAGAGTGTGCTAATTTTTAGGAAAAAAGTTTATCTCGTAGTTTTTTTTTTTTTTTTTTTTTTTTTTTTAAATTTTGTTAATTACAATTTTAACCCTATGTTTTATTTTTCAGGAATAAAGATTATCTAATTAGATTAGGGTATTTTTGACATTTTTTGAACTCATAACTAACTTTCTGAATCCTCTTAATATATGAGACTCTTTTTTATTTTGAGTTTAATATAATTTTTTAATTTGAATTTATCTATTATTAGTAAGGTTACACAAAAAGGGATGTTTGGAAAACTAAAATTTAGGATTTGGAATGAAGTAAACTGCTAGATTCAGTGTGTGCTAAATTTAGTGTGTGCTAGGTGAGATAAGTTTAGATAGTGAGTGTGCTAATTTTTAGGAAAAAAGTTTATCTCGTAGTTTTTTTAAAATTTATTAATTACAATTTTAACCCTATGTTTTATTTTTCAAGAATAAAAATTATCTAATTAGATTAGGGTATTTTTGATATTTTTTGAACTCATAACTAACTTTCCGAATCCTCTTAATATATGAAACTCTTTTTTTATTTTGAGTTTAATATAATTTTTCAATTTGAATTTATCTATTGTTAGTAAGATTACACAGAAAGGGATGTTTATAAAACTAAAATTTAGGAGTTGGAATGAAGTAAACTACTAGATTTAGTGTGTGCTAAGTTTAGTGTGTGCTAGGTGAGATAAGTTTAGATAGAAAGTGTGCTAATTTTTAGGAAAAAATATTATCTTGTAGTTTTTTTAAAATTTTGTTAATTACAATTTTAACCCTATGTTTTATTTTTCAAGAATAAAGATTATCTAATTAGATTAGGGTATTTTTGACATTTTTTGAACTCATAACTAACTTTCTGAATCTTCTATTATTATTATAGAGAAGAGATGATAATAATAATAATAATAATAATAATAATAATAATAATAATAATAATAATCTATATATATATATAAAACCGAAACTTTTGAAACTCTCACAATTTTCCACATCATCACTATTTTCTATTTCTTTTTATTTTTTATTCTTTTTATTTTAGGTTTTATATCTTATAACAATAATATTGAAAAACGTATACAAACTTGGAGGCCTATTTAAGGGCTCCATAAAACTTTATGGACAAGAAAATATATTCTAAAATAAGCCCTAATTAATACCTAACCATAATAGGAACCAAATTTGACCTAAAAAACATTAAAAGAGCCTAAAAACAAGGAAATAAATCACCTAGACCTAAAATAACGTTTTTTGCATAAAAATACCAAAATCTCTTCTCTCCTTAGAATCCTAGCAATTACCATCTCAAAACCCTAAACTCAACTTCACTTTAAGATTAAAAAAATAAGAAGGAGAGAGACTCACGTAAAAAAAAAAAAAAAAAAAAAAAAAAAAAAAAAAAAACGTAGGTTTTGTCTTTTTTTTTATTTGCTTTCATATGTGCCTGAAATTTTCATTCTATCTTATTGTTTTATTATGTTTAGAATTAATTTTCTTATAAGTATTTGGATTAATCTCTATATTTTGATAATGTTTTTATGGGTTTGGTTTTTGGGTTGAAATTCTAATAATTATTTTATATTGTATATGACAGATGAAGCATCTCTATTTTTTGGAGAAAAATCAAAACTGCAACCTATGTCTTCCAGCCCAAAGTGTGGTAAATTTTTATATGTTCTTGCTTTATTGAAAATTTATATTTGGGTTCATGTGATTTTTTTTTTTTTTTTATTAAAGCTTTGATTTTTGGTTGATTAATTATTTGTTTGGATTAATTTCAATTAATTATTTGTTTGGATTCAACGTAAAAGATAATGGAATTAGGTATTATAAATTTGATAATATTCCATATTTTAAATTGTTTATATTATTTAGACTTCTGGTAGGATTCTCTCTTCTCTCCTTAAAACCCCAGCAATTACCATCTCAAAACCCTAAACTTAATTTCACTTTAAAATTAAAAAAATAAGAAGGAGAGAGACTCAACTAAAAAAAAAAAAAAACGTAGGTTTTGTCTTTTTTATTTGCTATCATATGTGCTTGAAATTTTCATTCTATCTTATTGTTTTGTTATGTTTAGAATTTATTTTCTTCTAAGTATTTGGGTTAATCTCTATATTTTGATAGTGTTTTTGTGGGTTTAGTTTTTGGGTTGAAATTTCTAATAATTATTTTATATTGTATACAGCAGATGAAAATATAACATAGGATTCTCTCTTCTCTCCTTAAAACTCCAGCAATTACCATCTCAAAACCCTAAACTTAATTTCACTTTAAAATTAAAAAAATAAGAAGGAGAGAGACTCAACTAAAAAAAAAAAAAACGTAGGTTTTGTCTTTTTTATTTGCTATCATATGTGCTTGAAATTTTCATTCTATCTTATTGTTTTGTTATGTTTAGAATTTATTTTCTTCTAAGTATTTGGGTTAATCTTTATATTTTGATAGTGTTTTTGTGGGTTTAGTTTTTGGGTTGAAATTTCTAATAATTATTTTATATTGTATACAGCAGATGAAGCATCTCTATTTTTTGGAGAAAAATCAAAACTGCAACATATGTCTTCCAACCCAAGGTGTGGTAAATTTTTATTTGGTATATTATATATGAATTTTTTGAATTTGAAGGGTTTTGTTTGGTTTTGAAGTAGAATTTGGGGATTCTATAAAATTTGGAAGGTTTAAGTTTTGGGGTTTTTTGGTATTTGCGTCTTAGTAGGTTGATCTTAATTCTTTACCTTATATGTTTTTTCTTTATTGAGAATTTTTATTTTGGGTTCATGTGATTTTTTGTTTTCTTAATTAAAGCTTTGATTTTTGGTTGATTAATTATTTGTTTGGATTAATTTCAATTAATTATTTGTTTAGATTCAACATAAAAGATAATGGAATTATGTGTTATAAATTTGATAATGTTCTATGTTTTAAATTGTTTATATTGTTATTAATACGACTAAATAAGATTTGTTTTTATCTTTGTAGTTTATATCAGTTTTGAGTGTGTGTATATATATAACTTTTGGGAATTTTGCTTTATTAATTTAAGAATTGTAAATTACTTTGTAGGTTTCAATAACTATGTACCTGCAGTGAGACATTGACAATATAAGCATATATATATATATATATATATATATATATATATATGGTATTAACATTTTATAAAAATCTTTCTTACAACCCAATAATATTCTACGTTAGACAACACTTCTAAACTAATGAAAAGTATAGAAGTTAAATATTTATTCCCATTGTATTTTATTTAATTATGACAGATCCATTTTTTTTTTAAACGCTAACTAGCAAAATGTCTATAATATGCATATTATTAATCCAATTTTCTATTTCTAAATTTCTTAGATTTTATTATATCAATCTTTTTTTCTTTTAAATTCTTGGTGGGCAAATCAGTCTCTCACTAATTCTTTTACCTTAACGTGATGTTGGTTAATTGTCCTTTTATTTAACTATCCCGTGCATCGCACGGGTTAGCGACTAGTAATAATAATAATAAGATATATCATATATATCATATTATATATATACATCTACCAAAAACGTATAAAGACAGATTAAATCATTGTTTTTGAGATTATAAACATCCTACAATCGTTATAAATAAAAACATCCTAAAATCTTTTAATTTTAGATCTGCTTATAATAATTGTAAATGCCTGTCTAGAATTGTATTTAACTCCTTCCTTTTTCCATTTTTGTTGTTATCATTAGTTATTACTTGGATTACCAAAGTAAATGAACAGTTGAGAGCAAAATTTGACACGATACAATGTTTCATTTTATGCTTGGTACATATTTCTATGTTCATTTTTTTTACTTGGACTACCAAAATACGTTTAGGAGGAGAAATCAAAGTTTCTCACGTTGGCTAGGGTTTCTTCTCTAGCCGCGCGTAGAATATTGTCCCTAACCTAGTTTAGGGTTTTGGTTCCCTTCACGTCTCCGGACGGATAGGACGGTGAGTGCAGACATAGTTGGTAGTCTAGTTTCTTATTCAGTCCCACTGTTAAACATTATCATGGCTGGGTTGGAAGATCTGTGGGCCAAGTTTACTCTCACAGAGGATGAAGAAGGTGGTGCGGATGTGCCGAACCAAGATGCAGTGGAAGTGCATCGTCTGGCAAGGAAGTTTTTCACAAAGAGAGTTTTGAATGTCGAAGCGGTGGCTCGCACTTTCAAACCATTGTGGAAACCAGTCGGTGAGTTGAAGATTCGTGATTCGGGGGACAACGTGCTGGTTTTTGAGTTTGATGATGTGATGGACCTCGAGAGGGTGCTAGAGTATGAGCCTTGGTCATATGATAAAAGCTTAATAGCTTTCCAGCGGGTTTACGACGTGGAACAGATTCCGCACTTGGTGTACAATCAAGTGACTTTCTGGGTGCAGATACACAATATCCCATTGAAGAATCTGACTCATGAAACTGGTGAAGCTATAGCCCGAGCAATTGGATCGGTGATTCAGGTTGCTGATCCGGAGGACGACGGCGCAGGTGGTGAGTTCTTGAGAGCTCGTGTAGCAATGGATATATCTAAGCCTTTGCCGCGTGTATCAAAGCTGAAGTCAGGAGGTAAACAGATTGGGTTGGTGGGATTAAAATATGAACGCCTCCCTAATTTCTGTTATTGGTGCGGTAAAGTTACTCATGGCGAACGGGAGTGCGAAGTGTGGTTGAAAGGCCGAGGGAAATTGAGTAGGGATGACCAACAGTATGGGGAGTGGTTGCGGGCAGAACCGGTTCGCCAAAGTAAGAAAACCGTGGCTGTTATTTCAGGCAGGAAGCGCAACCAGCCGCCTTGGTGGAGGAAAGGCCAACCAGGTCAAGAGAATGAGTCCTCAACTCCACGCCGAGGTGAGGAGAATTATGGCTCTCATTCGGTGATGGAAGCTGAACACTCCATGGATAATTTTGGCACGGTGGGGGTGGCGTCAAAGCAGGTGGTTGGTGATCAGGGTGATGCTTAGAGTAGTGCTTTCACAAGAGAGCAAATTCTGAAACAAAGAAAGTCGGTCCAAGTAGAGAGGTTGGATGAACAGGTTGTTGGGCTATCTCTTCAGGAACAGGAAACTCCTTCATGTAGAGTTAGACCCACTGACTCTCCACGGCAGTCCCAAGTGCAATCCAGGCCGTCTCTTAATGCTATCCCACTCCATGACTGCACTAACACAGTCACTAAGTCCAATTCCCATGCATCAGTCAGAACTTGGAAGAAGATAGCCCGCGTTCCAGGTATTACAGTTCCAAGCTCTTCCTCTATAGTTGCTGATAGAAGGCCTAGTATTGATGTAGTAGATATGAGGGAGGGGGAAAAAGTTTGCATGGTTGGTGGTAGTTCTCATGACAAAGAAAATGTGAAGGTGGTGGCTGGTTTCCAGCACCACTGAGCCCAATGAGTTGCCTTAGTTGGAACTGTCGTGGGCTTGGGAACCCACAGACAGAAGAGGAGTTAGTTACGTTGGTACGTAACAAAGGTCCCAAGCTGATTTTCTTAATGGAAACGAAGGTTGAGAAATCAGTTTTAGTCAGAATTGGTAGAAAGATGCAGTATAATAATTGTTTTGAAGTTCCACGCCATAATACGGGGGGTGGTTTAGCTTTATTTTGGGCTACTGATTCTAATGTAGATGTTCAATCCTTTTCAGATAATCATATTGATGCAATTATTAACCTTGGAGTTGATGACGCTTAGCGGTTCACAGGTTTCTACGGAGACCCTGAGACCGCCAACCGGGAAAACTCCTGGTCCATGCTTATGAGATTGAGTACACGGTTCACTCTCCCGTGGGTGTGTATTGGTGATTTTAACGAAATCTTGTATGCAGATGAGAAACAGGGTTGGCTGGATAGACCAGAAAGACAAATGCTGGGCTTTCGTGATGCTCTTGATTTTTGTAGGTTGAAGGACTTGGGCTATAATGGCTACCCATTTACCTGGTGTAACCGACGTCCTGGTAACCAGAATGTGTGGATCCGTTTAGACAGAGGAGTAGCTACTGTTGACTGGATTCTGAAATTCCCGTCTTCTAGAATACATCATCTGGATGCTTTCCACTCTGATCACAAACCTATTCTTCTAAGTCCCGACTCAGAAGTTAACAGGTTTTATAAAAAAGGGCGCCCATTCCGATTTGAAGCCATGTGGCTGAGGGATAGATCATGTGAAGAAGTCATCTATGATTCCTGGGGAGCTGAAATGACACAACCCACGGCTTGGGGTTTTAATATCAAAGTTTTGGCTTGTCAGTCAAATCTCAGAGAATGGAACAAAAAAACCTTTGGCCATGTGAGAAATTCTTTGAAACAAAAATTAGCAGAGCTGAAATCTGAAGAGGAAAGTGGGGGGTACAGAAGTAATCCCTTGAGAATCCAGGTGTTAAGAGATGAGATTCAGAAGTTACAATCCAAGGAAGAGTGTATGTGGAAGCAAAGATCCAGAAACAAATGGCTTAAAGAAGGGGACCGGAACACAAGTTATTTCCATTGTAGGGCTAATCAAAGAAATCGGAGAAATTTGATTATAGGACTAGAAGATGATAATGGCACTTGGATTGAGGATGAGGCCGGTTTAGGGAAAGTGGTGGAAGGGTATTTCGAGCAAATTTTCACTAGCTCAAACCCAAGTGGTTTTGATCACATTCTGAGTGGAATGCAAAGCATTGGTGAGGTAGATTTGATTGCACAGTTAGAAGGAGATTTCCAAGCAAGTGAGGTTAAAGAAGCTCTCAACCAAATGGCCCCTCTTACTGCTCCAGGCCCGGATGGTATGTCCCCTATTTTCTATAAGTCTTTCTGGCATATTGTGGGGGAAGATGTGACTGCTGTTGTTCTTCGTGCATTGAATTCAGGTATTGTTCCAGAATCCATAAATACTACCTTTATCACCCTCATACCAAAAATCAATAACCCAAAGAAAGTCTCTGATTTCAGACCCATAAGCTTATGTAATGTTATTTACAAACTTATGGCTAAAGTTGTCGCTAACCGGTTGAAAAAGTTTCTAGCTAACACTATTCCAGGTTCTCAGAGTGCTTTTCTTTCGGATCGATTGATCTCAGATAATATTCTGGTGGCTTTTGAGACCCTCCATTATTTGAAGAGAAAAACTCAAGGCAAAATGGGGTATATGGCTCTTAAGTTGGATATGAGTAAAGCTTATGACAGAGTGGAATGGGATTTTTTGGAGGCACTTATGCAGCATTTGGGGCTTGGTGAGAAAATGAGGAAAATTATTATGTCATGTTTGAGATCCGTGTCCTATTCTATTCTCCTTAATGGTCAGCCAACAGGTAGTATCAAGCCTTCTAGGGGGCTCCGCCAGGGTGATCCTCTATCACCATATCTATTTCTCTTATGTGCTATGGGGTTACAAAGCTTACTGCAAAAAGCTGAGATGGAGGTTGTTGCAATCTGTAGAAATGGCCCTCGAGTATCACACTTATTTTTTGCCGATGATAGTGTCCTTTTCTGCTGTGCCACTGAAGATGAATGCCAAAGGGTTTTGGATATTTTGATTGACTATGAAAGGGGAACAGGCCAAAAAATTAATAAAGAGAAGACTAATATCTTTTTCAGCTCAAATACCACTCACCAAACCCAAACTCGCATCCAGCAATTATTGGGTGTCCCGGCGATCAGGTAGTATGAAAAATATCTGGGCTTGCCTGCATTAGTGGGGTGGGCAAAAAAGAGAAGCTTCATTTATATAAAAGAGAGGGTGTGGAAGAAATTACAGGGGTGGAAAGAAAAACTTCTATCTGTTGCAGGTAGGGAGGTCCTTATAAAAGCTGTTATTCAGGCCATTCCAACCTACACTATGAGCTGCTTTAAGCTCCCGAAAGGGTTAATAAAAGAATTAGAAGTCCTTATACGAAAATTTTGGTGGGGCTACTCTGATGACTCAAGGAAGGTGCACTGGGTAAAGTGGGAAAGGCTGTGTGAAGCTAAAGAAGTGGGTGGTATGGGATTCAAAGAAATTGAGAAATTTAACGACGCTCTACTAGCTAAACAAGTTTGGAGGTTGATGCAGAATCCGGATTCATTGTGCTTTCGAGTCTTCAAAGCCCGTTTCTTCCCTAATTGCTCTATTCTAGATGCAAAAGAATTCAATTCTGGGTCCTATGCATGGAAGAGTATCCTTGGTGCTAGAGATGTGATAAAAAAGGGGATGGTTTGGCGTATTGGGAATGGACAATCAGTTCGGATTAAGGAGGATAAATGGCTGCCAGTTAAACCTAGTAGAGTTGTCCTTTCTCCCCTCCCTTTAGTGATGGCTGAAACCAAAGTCAGCTCTCTTATAAATCATGAACTGAGTGTGTGGAAATCTGAGGAGGTGAACCGGGTTTTTATACCCCATGAAGCTTCTATGATCCTAGCCATCCCACTAAGTCGGAGACAGCCCCCTGATTGTGTGTCTTGGTCATGCACCCCATCTGGAAATTTTAGCACTAGTAGTGCTTATAAGTTGCTGGCTACATCGGCCTCATCAGATCATGCTAGCTCAAGCAACCAGGCAAGCCAAAATGGTTTTTGGAAAAGGCTATGGAAGATGCAAGTGCCCAACAAAATCAAACACTTTGTTTGGAGGGTATGTAACAATGCTCTCCCCACAAAATGTAATTTGAAGCGAAGACATATAGCTGATTCGGATGTATGTGAGATGTGCAATGATGCTCCGGAAGATGATCTCCATGCTCTCTGTTTTTGCAGCCAAGTTGCTCCTGTCTGGCTGACCCACCAGTGGTTCCAGTCCATGATTTCCCCCCCTCCCCTGAGTTTTAATGATTTACTTAACAAGTTTATGCAGGTTGATGATGATTTCAGACCGGAGATGTTTGCAATAATCTCGTGGAGCCTATGGAATAGACGAAACGCCCTCCACTTTGGACGTGAAGCTCTTCCTATTGAAAAAATCAGTTCTGTCGCTTGCACATGATTTCATCAACAGCCAACTGTCAGATGCTCCACCTGTTCGGCCTGTTGTGCACCATCAGTGGCGTCCTCCAGATTAAGGTTGGGTGAAGGTGAACTTCGATGCTGCCCTTTTCAAGCACAAGAACTCAGCTGGACTCGGTGCTATTATGCGAGATTGGCGAGGTGCGAACCTTGGTGCTCTATCCATGCCGGTTTTGCTGTCTTCAACAGTTGCGGAGTTGGAAGCTCTTGCTTGTCTCAGAGCTGTCCAGTTTGCTGCCGATCTTGGTCTTCAACGTGTGATATTTGAAGGTGATTCAACCAACATAATTTCTGCAGTTTCCCACGGTTCCTCAGTGATGGCATCGTTTGGAAATATCATAGATGATGTAAGGCACTTGTTGCCCAGTTTTTCTGCTGCTAGTTTTAGTCATGTTCACCGCTCGGGCAATGTAGTTGCAGATGCGCTCGCAAAAAAAGCCTCTTCCATTGTTGGCTGTCGTATCTGGATGGACACTCTGCCCTTAGACATTGCCGAGTTGGTTAGTTTTGATGTTCAGTAATTTTATAATTCAATAAAGTCCCACACGTGGAGGCTGGTTTCTCAAAAAAAAAAAAAAAAAAAATTGTCTTCGTCATTAAATTTTATGCTCAGTAAATATTGATATTTTGATTTTTTTTTCTCAAAAAAAAAAAAAAAATTATGCTCAGTATGTAAGGTACCAATATATATGTGTGCACTACTGTACATTAAAACTTTTATCCAGAGTACCCGATTTGTATTTGTATTATTTTGTTTATAATTTATCACACTATAAACGTTTTTGGTTTTCTAAGTCCAAAAAAAAAAAAAAAAAAGAAGAAGAACTGACAATAAGTATGGAAGCCCAAAATTTTGAATATAAAAATACAAACAAAAATTCAATAATTTAGAAGAAAAAAAAGGTTTCAATTATATATATATATATATATATATATGCACACACACATACTGTTTCCATCCTAAATTATCCAAAATGAAATCCTCTTTTCAAAATTAAATAAATAAAATCTCTGTTATCAAAAGATAAATAAATAAAATCTCTACCTTACCCTTTATTTTATTTAAAAAGCCAATCTTATTCTTTCTTTCCTTACGATGCAATTATTATTAAGTTGGATTTTCTAATCATGGTCAACATTTTGTTGAAGGCCTGACAAAAACTATAGCATCTTCAAAGGCTTTCTTTTATTTTAATTTAAAAATGAATAAAAAAATAGAGAATATGATTGAAAGTTATCCAAACAAAAGTTAAATAACATAGTTATATTTTAATATAAAGACGGTTAAGGAGAAATATAAAGATGATGTTTTCTTTTTGTTGCTCTGCACATCATATGGTCATATTCTTCTTCACTCCCTATCAAAAATTTCAAAACTTTTATTTACCGTTTTTAGTGTATTCTTATATATTCTTGCGCGTGAATTCTTCTTCTTTCTATGATTTATTCTTTCTATTTTTTTTAATAGAAACAGTACTTATTGTTCTAATCAAATTTTTCTCTTCCTCATTATCAATAATTATTCTTCTCTTATAATTTTTATATGTTTATTAGAAATCTAACTCTTTTTTTTCTTTTGTTTTTTTTTATATATTTTTTTAATTTTTTAATTTAGGCAATTCAACCTTTGAAAAATCCATAGTAGGATGCTTTATTGAACCTAAAACAAATATTAGGCAAAGCCAAATATTGCATTAAAAAAATATATGTATCAAATCAATTGTCTAGAAATTCCCTAGTAAGATTAAAAATCCCTCTAAATATACTATAAGGTTACCCCAAAATTTTACAAAAGGTAGTTCAATAGACAATTTCAAATGGATTACATTCATGAAATTGAAAGATAAAGGGAGGGGAAAAAACATACTTAACCTTTAAGAAGCAGGATAAATGAAAGCTCCACACCAAGAACTTCCAAATTTTTTTTTTTTTGGTTGAGAAAAACAACCTTCAAACATAACTGGAACCAAAAAAAAAAATTGTTATGCATGAAAATTGTTAAACAGAAATTTTTGTGCCCCTCTGTTATCTCCGTCACAGATTAAGAGTCTAGTTGTGTGAGGGGTCCCTTGGTATAAAAATGAACCGTTCTCCATTAAAAAAAAAAAATTACACCAAATAAATAATATGTTTTAATTGAAATTTAAAATATAACATGCAAATATCAACCTATTTGTCTCTGTATCTATCTATATTTATAGTATGACAAAACTTAGGTACAATACTTAGGTGCAGGTTATTCTCTTAAGATTCAGTCATGTGGCTTTTTCTTATGGGATGAAAGTGTATTTTTACTTAAGTACAGCCACATGGCTGAATTTTAAGAGGGAAATTTAAGGAACAACACTTAAATACTATACCTAAGTTTTATGCTTATAATATATAGGCAAAAATGCAAAACTGACTTTTTAACTTTTACATTTTTTCATTTCAGTCCTCTAACTTTCAGTTTTGTCAATTCAGTCCTTTAACTTTCAATTTTTGTCAATTTGGTACTCCGTTAAACTTCAGTTAATTGCTGCCGTTAGACCCACTGAAACAACATCGTTTTGCAAGCTTTTTTTTTTTTTTTTTTTTTTTTTTAAATTTGGAATTAAAAAAATTAAAAAAAAAAAAAAAAAAAACATTAAGGGTCGTTCCCTTTCCCCTGAATCAAAACAAAACCAGTTTGGTGATTGATGATTCCATTGCACCCACACCCAGAGAACTCGATCTTGTACTTCTTGGTCATATTCGAATACAGAATCCCCCCAATTCCGATCATTCCTTTGCTTCACTTTCTTGTCAAATAGCTCGTATATATACACCTCCACCACTCCTTCCTTCCTCAGCAGTGTGCTGGTCCTCGATCTCAAATGCTCCACAAGGTTCTTAAGATACATCTCGGCGTAAGTCGGATTAGCCTCGACCTCGCTCGAGTCAGCACTGGAGCTCGGCCACCCAATCTCGACCACGACCACCAGAATATTCTCATAGCCGGCAATGGCAATGGCGCTAACCACCGCGTCCACCATCATGTCAAAGAGGTTCTGGTACTGGATGCCGGTGATCAACTTAGTCTCTCTCTGTCAAGGTTACACGGGTTAGGGATTTGGGTTTCTTTGTTTTGTTTTGATTCAAGGGATGACGTTCCCCTTTATGGTTTTTTTTTTTTCTTCTTTTTTAATTCTAAATTAAAAAAAAAAAAAAAAAACTTGCAAAACGGCGTCGTTTTAGTAGGTCTAACTGCAGCAGTTAACTGAAGTTTAACGGAGTATCGAATTGATAAAAATTGAAAGTTAGAGAACTGAATTGACAAAATTGAAAGTTAGAGGACTGAAATGAAAAAAATGTGAA
This sequence comes from Quercus glauca, assembly GCA_023736055.1. Lineage (NCBI taxonomy): Eukaryota > Viridiplantae > Streptophyta > Magnoliopsida > Fagales > Fagaceae > Quercus > Quercus glauca. The sequence goes on along the minus strand of CM043319.1, from coordinate 20,948,684 downwards.
AGTTAGAGAGTCAGTTTTGCATTTTTGCCTAATATATATTATAAAAGTTGGATCCCACAACTAATGGATGCACAAAATTATGACACATATCCCTTCATTGATGCATATAACAATGACAAATGTAATCTTTAAGAGTGATTCAAATTTGCAACGCCATATGGCAAATAATGATTTGTACACATCATAAATATTTGGCACCTCATGACGAGTCTCATTTACGATATGATATATGAAAAGTTTATAAAGTAAATATTTGTAATTAATTATAGAGTAAATAAGTTTCCTTAAGTTACTATTAAAAAATATTAGTTACATGTTGTTGTTAAGAAAAATAAAATAGAAAATTAGACCAATAATAGGAGAAATTATAGAGTCCTCTGGTGGACCACGTCATTTGTCCACCATTCCACTAACAAACTTCCACTTATTTAAAATTGCTGAGTCAGTAATTAATTTTTGTTTAAAAAAATTTTCTAACTAACAATTTTAAACAGGTGGAAGTTTTTTAGTGGAATGGTGGATCACATTACTTATCCACCATGTGGATCTTATAATTTCTCCAATAATAGGTCAGAAGCAATGCCATAGAAGAGGGAAAAAAAATCAAAAACATTTTGTTTGGTTCTAAAATTATCTCTCATTTATTATTGGTGATAACAATGGATATTGTCAAAATTCTACTAAATGCAGAATCATATTATTAGATTAATGAGGAAGACAGATTATTCTCATAATTAAATCAATCATAATTACATAGTGATGCCCAAAAGTCATTTTTTAAAGTTTTATAGATATTGAAGAGGGTAAAAATCTAGGTTGACGGATCTCTATGAAATGGGCTTGACGGTTCCACATCCGTGGGCCAACAGAGGACTGGCCCAATGCGTGCAAGGTGTGTTATGGACGGATCCTGCATGAACAAATGCAACAGGGATGAATCGAGCACCCACGTGGCAGCTAGAAACCCTAGATGGGAAATACTTGCGACACACACTTAGCCACCATAGAATCTCAAGGTAAATGGAATCATAGCACAAAGAGGATTCCGAAAGATACGCGCATTAATGAAGATCTTCTCTATAAAGAAATGCCTTGTCCATCACGTTTGGGACTATTCAAGAGGATTCTTATAAGGAAAAGACTTCTACACCAAGGAAGAGATGTCAACCTTCTACTACTATAAAAGCCCCAATACCCTCACAAATCAAGGTACGCATAATTGATACCTCTCTAGCACTCTAGAGTTGTGAGAAGTTCTAACTTAACCTTCAGATGGTATTTGGCCGGCATCACACCGGTGCTCTCTATTAGGTCTTCTCTTTTTGTTGTGCAGGTGTTATTTGGAGTGTGCGAGTATCGTGTGGCTCACTGGTGGTTTTTTCGGCATCATCAGTTGGCACCGTTTGTGAGAAGAATTACGTCGATTGGCCATACTATCGCTTCCCGGACATAGAGTTGCATGGCACTTACTAGCTCAATGGCGATAACCAACAACGTTTAGGGAGACGAACCGCGACCCACTACCCTGGAAAGGCAAGTCCAAACCCTCATGGCTGCAGTGGAGCGTCTTACCAAACAAAATCATGATCTGGAAGAACAGCTATGCCAAAAGAATGTGGGGCATGACACTCAGGAGGAGGACCAAGAAGGTACCAGTGCCGAGTGAAGAGAACGAGAAGGGCCAAAGGTAGTAACACCCTAAGCAGACTAGAGCGACAAAATATGAGTCTCCCATCCCTCACATAGACAGCTCCACCACCTATTGTCGTAGAGATGCAGACGATGAAGGAACAGATGGAAGTCATGATGAACGCCCTCAAGGGACGAGTGTCCAGTGATCTTGACGATCTAATCAACTGAACAGACTCACCGTTCACTACCCCCGTTAATTCCTTCCCCCTACCACATAAGTTTCGCATGACGCAGATAGATAGTTACGACGGAGTCAAGGACCCTCTAGATCACCTAGAGACCTTCAAAACCTTGATGCACCTTCAAGGGGTAGCAGATGAAATCATGTGTAGGGCCTTCCCTACAGTGCTGAAGGGCCCTGCAATGGTATGGTTTAGTTGACTGACGTCGAACTCTATCAACACTTTCAAGGAGCTAAGCGCTCAGTTTATTACACACTTTATTGGGGGACATAGGTATAAAAAGTTTACGGCGTGCTTAATAAGCATCAGGCAGCGAGAGGATGAGACGCTGAGATCCTACATAACCTACTTCAATAAGGAAGCGCTCTCGATCGATGAAGCCAACAACAAGATACTTATAGCAACCTTCACGAATGGGTTGCGAAAGGGTAAGTTTTTGTTCTCTTCATACAAGAACGACCCGAAGACCATGTCGGAAGTACTCTACAGGGCCACCAAGTACATGAATGCTAAAAATGCACTGCTGGCTCAGGAGGAAAAGCCCAGGAAAAGGGAGCAACAGGAAGATATACGGCAAGACCAGGGGCGGAAGAAGCCAAGAACAGGAGACCGAAGGGATGAAAGGCGTTCTAAGCCACCGGGATGGAGGTTTACAAGCTTCACCCCACTAACTGCCCCGATAGACCAAGTCCTAATGCAAATCAAGGACGAGGGGGCTCTAACCTTTCCCAAAAAGCTAAAGGGAGATCCCAACAAGCGATCTAGCGACAAATATTGCCGCTTCCACCGTGATCATGGTCATGACACAGTCGATTGCTACGACTTGAAGTGACAGATCGAGGCCCTTATCAGACAAGGGAAATTGCAGAAGTTCGTCTACAAGGAGAGAGCGGATCCACCTCCTCAAGAGTAGCCCCCCGATGGGATGATGAGCATCATAGACCCCCCATCATAGACATAAGGATGATTGTAGGGGGAACAACGACTACTGGGTCGTCCAAAAAGGCCCGGAAGACTTACCTTAGGATGGTCCAGAATGTCCAGCTGACGGGATCCATGCCAAAGATAGCACGGAGAGAAGGCCCCATCATCGGGTTCTTGGAAGATGTGCGATGTCTTCACCACCTGTACAACGACGCACTTGTTGTCAGCATACGAATAGGGGACTACAACATGCACTGGGTGTTGGTCGACAATGGCAACTCAACAAACATCCTATACTACCTGGCGTTCTAGCAAATGAGGATTGACCGAGAACGGTTGATACCAACGAATGCTTCGCTGGTTGGTTTTGGAGGAACAAAGGTATTCCCATTGGGCGCGGTCACACTTTCTGTAACAGTAGGCGATTATCTTCAGCAGATCATTAAGGATTTGACATTCCTTGTGGTCAACTGCTCGTCCGCTTATAATGCTATCCTTGGACGACGCACCCTTAACTCATGGAAGATGGCAACATCAACATACCATATAATGATCAAGTTTCCTACAGATTATGGGGTCAGCGAGCTACAAGGAAATCAGGTGGCCACACGCGAATGCTACATTGCCATGCTGGAGATGGAAAATCACCAACAGACTATGTGCATAGAAGAGCAACAGACCTTAGCGGAGCCGGTTGAAGAACTAGAAAAGGTAACCCTTGATGAATCAAAACTTGAACGAATGACTAGAATCGAGACGTTGGCCAGCCAGCCAATACGTCAAGCCTTCGCAGCATTCCTTAGGATGAATCCAGACGTGTTCGCATGGAGTCATGAGGACATGCCCGGGATTGATCCCTCTGTCATAGTTCACAGGTTGAATGTGAACCCCGCATCCTCACCCGTCCGACAGAAAAAGGAAGTGTTCGCTTAGGAGCAAGACAAAGCGATAGCACAAGAGGTCAGAAAGCTACTGGAAGCAGATTTCATTTGAGAAGTATACTACCTTAACTGGTTAGCAAATGTAGTTATGGTCAAGAAGGCTAATAGGAAATGGCGAATGTGTGTCGATTTCACGGACCTCAACAGGGCGTCTCCGAAAGACTGCTACCTACTCCCTCAGATAGATAGCTTGGTAGACTCGGCGGCAAGACACCAGCTCCTGAGCTTCATGGATGCCTTTTCAGCCAAAAATCAAATCAAGATGGAGGAGGCTGATCAAGAGAAAACCTCCTTTGTCACAATCCAAGGACTCTTTTGCTACAAGTTGATACCGTTTGGACTTAAGAAGGCGGAGGCGACGTACCAGAGACTGATGAACAAAATGTTCACACACCAGATTGGAAGGAACATACAAGTTTATGTTGATGACATGTTAGTGAAGTGCCTGCGCGAAGATGATCACCTAGACGACCTCCGGGAGACCTTCGACACCCTCCAGTCATATAACATGAAGCTGAATCCAAACAAGTGCGCGTTCTGAGTGACGACGGGAAAATTCTTGGGCTTCATGGTATCCTAAAGAGGTATAAAGGTGGTTAACTAGGAAACGATATGGCCATAATGGAGTTAGAAGCACCGAGGACGGTCAAGGAGGTGCAAAGCTTGAATGGCAAAATTGCAGCCCTAAACAGATTCGTCTCGAAAGTGACAGACAAATGTCTACCCTTCTTCTGCACTTTGAGAAAATCATTCAAGTGGATGGACGAGTGCCAGAAGGCCTTTGAAGATTTGAAGAAATACCTCTCATCTCTGCCATTGTTCAGCCTGTCCAAACCAGGGGAAGAACTCTACCTCTACTTAGCAATTTTGCAAGCAACGGTCAGCGTGGCTTTCGTAAGAGAGGAAGAAGGATTTCAAATACCCGTCTACTTTATAAGTCAGGTGTTCCAAGGAGCAGAAGAGAGGTACCCCCAAATGGAGAAATTGGCCTTCGCCCTAGTGACTGCAGCACGAAAGCTCAAGCCGTACTTCCAGGCACATACCATCATAGTCTTGACGGATCGACTCCTAAGAAGAGCCATGAGTAGCCTTGAGGTTGCTGGACGGATGGCTTTATGGACAGTAGAGCTAAGTGAATTTGACATACAGTACCGCTCATGAATTGCGATAAAAGGGCAAGCTGTGGCTGACTTCATCGCCGAATTTGCTTAATTGGAAGGCAAGGGGGTAGAAATCGTTGCACAGTGGAGCATCCACACGGATGGATCTTCCAATAGACAAGTAGGAAGGGTCGGTGTGGTAATCTGAACCCCAGAGGGCGATAATATTGAGTGCATGATCCGACTGGACTTCCCCACGACCAACAACGAGGCCGAGTATGAAGCATTGGTGGCAGGGCTAGACCTCACAAAGGCTGCAGGTGCTGAAAACATGGTCGTACATTGCGACTCCCAGGTGGTAACAAGTCAGATAATGACGGCTATGAGTGCAAGAATGAAAGGATGAAGAGGTATCTAGAAGAGGTGAAGAATCGAATTAGTAGTCTCGAAGTTAGATTCGTTCAAATCGTAAGGGAGGAAAACAAATGTGCCGACCGTTTAGCAAAAGCTGCCTCAGCAGAATTTATGCTTGTCCCCGAATAGGTATTGTCATTTGTTCAAGTCTCCTCACTTATTGATGACGGAACGAATGTGCATGAAGTAGATTCTGAAAGCAATTGGACTACGCCATTAATATCCTACCTGAGAACTGGCGTATTACCAGACGGGAAAGATGCCGCTAGAAAGTTAAAGGTCCAAGCATCACGATTTGTGCTGATAAAAGATGTCTTATACAAAAGAGGATTCTCTCGACCATACCTGAGATGTTTAAGCCATGAGGAAGCAGATTACGTAATAAGAGAAGTCCACAAGGGTATCTGCGGAAACTACTCAGGGGCAAGGTTATTAGTGCACAAGTTGATCCGAGCAGGATACTATTGGCCTACAATGCTAAAGGACGCACAAGCTTATGTCAAGGCCTACGACAAGTGTCAAAAGTTCAGTAATTTCATTAGGCAACCGTCTGAAGAGCTGACCCTTATGACGGCCCCTTAGCCATTCACTCAATGGGGACTAGATATCATGGGCCCCTTCCCGACAGCAGTTAGGTAGCTAAAGTTTCTGGTAGTTGGTATTGACTACTTCACTAAGTGGGTGGAAGCAGAAGCCCTAGCCACTATCACGGAGAAGAACATTTGAAGTTTTGTTTGGAGAAATATTATCTGCAGGTATGGGATACCCAGAGTGCTTGTCTCTGATAACAGAAAGCAATTCAACAACAGCGCATTTAGGGACCTCTGTTCGAAGCTAGGTATCAAGAATTACTACTCGTCGCTCGCACACCCATAGGCCAATGGGCAAGTTGAAGTCACGAACCGATCCTTGCTCAAAATCATCAAGACCCAGCTCAAGGAGGCAAAGGGTATCTGGCTAGACGAGATACTAAGCGTTTTATGGGCATACCGAACTACAGCAAGAACACCCACTGGAGAAACGCCGTTTCGACTAGCATATAGAAGTGATGCTGTCATCCCAGCAGAAGTATGGCTCACAAGCTATCGAGTGGAGAACTACGATGAGGATAAGAACGAAGAGGCCATGTGCCTTCAGCTCGACCTGGTGGACGAATTCTGGGGGACAGCGGAGCAAAGGTTGGTGCGGTATCAGAATCTCATGGCAAAACACTACAACTCCAATGTTAGGCATAGAGACTTTTAGGTTGGAGATCTTGTACTACAGAAGGTAATGGGTACTACTAGAGATCTTTCACAATGAAAGCTCGGCCCCAACTGGGAAGGACCCTACAGGATCGCATCATGGTAGAGGAAAGGCACCTACTACCTCGAGACGCTGGACGAGCAAAAGTTGCAGCACCTATGGATCACGGAGCATCTACGAAAATACTACCAGCAGAGATAATATGAAGAACAATGACGCTCCCCAACTTCCCAGTTTATTTAGTTTTACTACAATTACTAGTTTTACTTAGACAATTTTTTACAATATGTATCTTTTTAAGCCCAAGGGGGCAGGTACTTTTCTACATCGCATGGTTTTTTAATTAATAAGAGGAATATTCAGACACAACTATGTTTTCCTACCTGAATTCTTACCGCCCAAAAAGTGAGCGGGTATAAACTAAAGTCCACAAAGTGGATGGATCATCCAAAGAGGATGAAAATTATTATTAAGTCCACAAAGGGGACAGATAAAAGTCCATAAAGTGGATGGATCATCCCAGGAGGGTGAAAATTCTTATTAAATCCAGTACATGGACGAATACAAACTAAGTCCACAAAGCGGACGGGTCATCCCAAAAAGGTGAAAATGAGAGTCTAATAGCGGACGGATATAAATTAATGTTCGATAAGGTGGATGGACCACCCTTAAAACTAAAGTCCATAAAGTGGACGGTTCATCCTTGGAGGGTGAATATTTTGATAAAGTCCATAAAGTGGACGGTTCATCCCAGGAGGGTGAATATTTTGATCAAGTCCATAAAGTGGACGGCTCAACCCAGAAGGATGAATATTTTGATTAAGTCCATAACATGGATGGTTCATCACAAAATGATGGATGACTCCTTACCTATGTGGACGGGGTCTATTATTAACAAATTCATCAAAGTTCACAAAGTGGACGGGTTCCATCATTAACTAGGTAAAATCATCGAGTCTACAAAGTGGACGGAGTCTATCATTAAATAAATGAAATCACCAAGTCCAGAAAGTGAACGGGTTTCACAATTAAATAGGCAAATTCATTGTCCATAAAGTGGATGGGGTTTATTAACCTATTTAGTTCATAAATTGAATGGATCTGCTCTAAAAGATATCAAATAATCCTTATAGTAGACAGATCCAAAAAACTCATTAAGCTAACACATTCTCAATGAAAAAATGGTAACCAGAACCACGTAAAGGATGGAGTCAACATTGGAAATCCACAATATGGATGGAGTCATTCACATCTATAAATAAACAGATCCATTCACAAAAATAAAATAGACAACATGGTTAAGGGTGAAACCCATTAAGAGAGAAGTTTATGACGACGGATTAAGTGAAACATTCAAATGTTCTCCAAGATCATTAAAAAAAAAAAAAAAAAAAACAACAACTAAGGATTGGGGGTATGTTCGACATTTTCCCGAACTACATTTTCAGGAAGACGGACATCATCATCGATGGTCTGAGCTTGGCCTTAAGGAGGAGCTGAGTTGCCGTCACCAACTGCATTGTCAGTAAAGAGGTCCTCCGGGCTGTCAGATTCGACGGGCTGTACAGTCGTTTGGGCTTGGTCGTCAATATTTAGCATTGAGAAGTCAAGGTCAAGGTAAGCTCTCTTGGCATGACGAACAGCATCATCAAATCCGTCTGCATAAGAACTCGCGAGCTTCTTAATGAGGGCGTCGGAGTCCCGATACTCACGGATCGCTGCTTCTTTTGCTTGACGGAGTTAATCCTTAGATTCCTTGATCTCGTTCTCCTTCTCCTCCAGGACCTTTTTTAGGTTCTCTGTATAATCCTCAAGCTTTTTCCTGGACTGCTTCGACATGGTAAATTTCTTATCCATGTCAACCTTCCAAGTCTTTAGACTAATCAACTCATTCTCTGTCTCATTGGCCTTCTTCCTAACACGGTCTAGGGCCGTCTCATGGTTCAGACATCGTCCTATAAGCCCCTTCATCATAACCATGGCCTAAAAAATAAGAAGGAATTAGTTTAAACAAACAAAGAGGTAGATGGACGAATAAAGGATGGGTAAGATTACCTGAGCAATACTAAACAGCCCCGTCTCCCCCATCACCTCCACCGAATGGTTGCTTAAGTCCTCATAATCTTCAGGGGTTATGATGGAAGAAAGCCTCTCTAGGGCGTGTTTAGAGTCCTCTCGAAGGTGGACGGGTGGCTTCTCCTGTTGGGTGGACGGACCTTTCATCAAGCCCTTCCCTGCTCCATGCTTTGCAGGGGTGATCGTCTTTGCACCCTCAGCCATTAGCCCTACAACAGGCTCCAAAGGGGCCTTGGGTTTCTTGGGAGGACGGTCCCTTTTGGACGGCTGCTTCCTTTTTGTAGACGGGTTGCTTGAGCCCATCCCCTTGGGATCCACATCGCTGGTCTCCTTTTCCTTGGTAGCCTATGCCTTAATCATTGCTCTCCTTTTAGCATCATCCATTTCTGTAGAGGACGGGTGAAGTTAATTACTAAGATAAAAATTAAAACCGTTCAAATAGAATGAGGACGACGGACTTACATTGGCGAATTCTGGCGTTATATTTGATGGCTACTGGCATTGGTTCAGGTCCGTCATAATACCAATGGATGGTATCAAGTGTGACTAGTTTGGCCCAAGTCCTTTCCTCCGGCTTGGTCTTGGCAAAAATTCTCTCAAGAAAGTTGAACTCTTCAAGTTCAACTTGTGGACGCCGTCGAACTGCAAAGAAGAAGACGGTTAAAAGTGTTGAAGAAATTATAATAGATTGAACGGTTATGTAAAGGGTTCACATACTAGGACGGGTGCATATTGGACAGAGGCAATATTCCCCAAGTCGTGTCGATGGGCATATGTTCCATGTCCCCTGGACGACACATCCACTTGTCACCCTCTAGGAAGAAGTAACTGCTCTTCCAATTCCTATTGGAGTCTGGGGTTTCAAATATAACCTTCAACAATGGACTCTTAGGCACAAAACTATATATCCCCCTTGATTTGTCTATTTCATCTGGACGGTAGCAATGAAGGAATTCTTGCACCGTCAGCCTCTTAGCACCATTTGACATAGCATCGTACAAGACCTCCATTGCTATGAAGACCCTCTAGGCGTTTGGGGATATTTGGTTGACGGACAGGCCTAGGTACTTGAGAAGCTCACTGTGAAGGGAGCTTAGTGGAAGCCTAAGCCCTGCCTTCAGTATCTGGTCATACACCCTGACACCTTCTACCCCTTCATAGTAGCATTTCTCTGACTTATAGGGTAGACGGATGAGGATGTTATCTGGAATTTGATAATTGGCCCTAAAAGTGTTGAAGTGTTTCTCCTTAATGGTGGACTTAAAATCATTCACTGTCCACTCTAATAGCATGATGAACTCCTTAAGTTTATCAGCACCTACGACGGACTTTATTGGTTGTTACTTACTGTCATTAGAACCCTCCTCTGGGTTAGCCATCTCCATATCCTCATTTGTTGAGGATGGGGAAGAGGCGGATGGACTCCTCTCTTCGCTTGGACTCCCTTGGTCTTTGTGACCTGAAGGGTATACTTCCTCGTAATCTGCCCCGTCATGGACAACTGACTGGTTACTTGACGCACTAGACATTGCCTACAAGTAATGACAAAACCTAAGACTCTAACGGGTCTAGAAGGGGTGACGGGGGTATAAAGTCTAAGAAAATAAAAGAGTATATCTGAAGGTAAAAGAGACTTGTGAAAAATAGAGTACTTACCAAGTTAGTGAGTGAACGGAAGAAGGGCGTTGGTGACGGACATAGTAACTGGACGGAGTGGTCTCTAACAAGGATGACAGAAGCGCTCTGACTATTTTTCAGCGAAAAGTAAAGAAATGAGAAAAGAAGAGTGTGATATTTATAGAGGAAGTGCATGGAAGACGAAGCGACGCTTCGATCCGAGATAATATCCAATGGAAGAGCGACACATGCCATACGTCATAAATGGCTTCCAGACAACCTGTCAGGGGTGGGCACAGTTCACGGAATCCGCATTGAAACCGTCGACCCACAGGCCTTTGAACGGTCATCCCCTTAACCTTGAATCGTTACCCCACGGGTCCTTCCGCTCAAAGATGACGGACCTATGGGGTGAGGGGGTAACTGAAGAGGGTAAAAATCTAGGTTAACGGATCTCCATGAAATGGGCCTAACGGTTCCACATCCGTGGGCCGATAGAGGATGGGTGTAACGCGTTTTAGGTCTGTTATGGACGGATCTTGCATGAACGGATGCAACAGGGATGGATCAAGCACCCATGTGGCAGCCATAAACCCTAGATGGGAAATACTTGCGACACACACTTAGCCACCATAGAATCCTAAGGTAAATGGAATCCTTGCACAAAGAGGATTCCGGAAGATACGCGCATTAATGAAGATATTTTCTATAAGGAAATGTCTTGTCCATCACGTTTGGGACTATTCAAGAGGATTCTTATAAGGAAAAGACTTCTATACCAAGGAAGAGATGCCAACCTTCCACTACTATAAAAGCCCCAATACCCTTACAAATCAAGGTACGCATAATTGACCCCTCTCTAGTACTCTAGGGTTGTGAGAAGTTCTAACTTGACCTTCGGAGGATATTTGGCCGGCACCAAACCGGTGCTCTTTGTTAGGTCTTCTCATTTTGTTGTGCAGGTGTTATTTCGAGTGTGCGAGTATCGTATGGCTCACTGGTGGTTTTTTCGGCATCATCAGATGATAATGGGTTGCTCATTGCAGCATGAGTTGCGAAAAGAGCAATTTGGATTTGGAGAAGGCAAAACTAGCTGCAACTGTCCAATTTTGCAATTGAGATAAATGTAAGATATATAATCTTAGAGATATGTATTGACAAACTTCAATTAAGGAGGAAGATAATTCTTGGTTATGAGCTATGGTAGAAACAGCAATATTATAAGTATTATGCTTGATCATTAGGATAATTTCATATTGAAAAAAATAATAATTTTATTTATTTATTTATTTATGAAATGTGCTAAAAGAAATTTATATTGTACCACGGGACATCGGCTAGTTGGTAATAATACTTGGGAGGTCCCTGAGTTTACACAAAACCAATTCAATTTAGGTGTAACACGTTAAAGCTTCATCGTTAGAGAAAAAAAAAAAAAAGAAAAAAAAAAAAATTCCATTTGAAGAAAACGTTACGCCAAGTAGCCACCACAGCTCTGCAGCCTCCACAATTTTGCACCTTATTATTAATTTATTTAATTTTTAGACTTCAAAGAATTGAATAGATTTTTTAATTTATTTATTTAAACATTTTCCCCATAGTTTGTCCCTCATTATCAAAGAAATTTGACCTTCATGTCTTTTTATTTCCCTCACATTAAGAATGATATAAATATTTTTTTTATAAGTAATAAAAATATTGTATTACCAAAATTTTATATATCGTAATATTTTTTAAATAATATATATCATAGTTAAAAGATTTTTTTAATAAAGCAAAAGTATTGTATCAAATTTTATATAATAATCTTTCAAGTGTCATATAAATATTGTTAATATATTGAAAGATTTTCACAGACATTTTATGTCATATTATGATATAAATAAAATTTATTCATTGTTTCACTAATATTGCTTATTCCTTGATTATGATTATATTTTTGTTAAATTTTTACTTCTACTAAATATTTAAAATAACAATATTTATGAGTTTTCATGCATCACAATAATAATATTACTAATTTACAAAAATGAAACATTAGAAAAAGTATGCAAAGCACAGGTACTATTAGTATTTTTTATTTATTTTTTATTTTTTTATCTATCTATAATAGTATATAAATCATATAAAACTTGAATCCTAAGAGCATTCTTATCAAAAGTGCTAAAAATGCTAAATGCTATTTTTTTAGCATTTTTAGCACCTCAAATGATAAAAACACACCTACATCAAATATGCTAAATCTTAAAAATTTTAGCATTGAGCTATAGTGGAATCTCATCTTTGACACCCTACTGTAGCAAGATGCTATAGTTTTTTATTTATTTATTTTCTCTCTCTCTCTCTCTCACTCTCTCATGTGTCATGCCTTTCTTCTCCACTACTTTCCTCTCTCTTTCTCTTTCTCATTCTCAGACCACCATACGCTTTCATTTTCACCTTCTAGACTACCACCTCCACTGCGAATTGAAGCTCTCCAACGACAGACGTCGCAAGCTCCACCTTCGCGTTTCGAAAATCCTCAACTAAACGCAGATGAAGACGACGCCGTTCCGAGACTGAAATGGCATAGATGGTTTGGGGTTTGGTTTCGGAATTGGATGTACTGTGATGACTTCAACTTGAAGAAGAGGTTAATGGGTGAAGACGTGCTAGAGATTTTGGCTTTGCTCAAGGTAAACAACCGTACAAACAGACATGTCCAAGATGTGGTGGGTGGATGTGAAGGGAGAGGATGTTTTTGATGGTGGACATGGTGGCGTTGTCGACGACATAGATGGTTATGGTGGTGCGGCTGTTGATCTCGCCGACGAGGTGCGTGAGGGAGAGGTAGTGGTTGAAGGTCGAGAAGTCTGGGTGTTGAGTTGATTTGTGGGCCTGGGTTGATTCGATGGCTTTAGATGTGGAGTTTTCTCTCTCTCTCTCTCTCTCTCTCTCTCTCTCTCTCTCTATTGTTGTTTGTGGTTGCGGTGGATCTGGCTAGTGACTGGTGGCGGCGATGGTGGGTGGATGTGGAGGTTTTTTTTTTTTTTTTTTTTTTTTTTTTCTTTGCTGTTGTTTGTGGTTATGGTGGATTTGGCTGGTGGCTGGTGGCGGCAATGGTGGGTGGATGTGGTGGTTGTGGTATGGGTGGGTGGATATGGTGGCCGGTGATGCTGGGTTGAGAAAGAGAGAGACATAGGAGAGAGAGACAGAGAGAGAGGAAGAATAAAAAATGATAAAGAAAGAATATTTAAATGAAGTGTTAAAAAAATAGAAGTTTTGATGTAAGGGATATTGTAAAGTGATGTGTTATATGTTATAAAATTGGTGTTTTAGATGCTAAATGCTAACATTTTTAAGATGTTTGATGGGAATGCTCTAAAACTAATAGATACACACATGGATGACATGTGTCTCCTTCTCCAAGCATGTTGCGATGACACATTACATTCTATTACTTTATTTGGTATGATGTCCACAAACTATGACACATGCTTACAATAATTTGTACATATAAATTTGTGTCAATATATTTATTTAATGCAATTAAATGTTTAATTGCTTACTTCCTCAAATACCTCCCATTTAATTCTATTTACCGTTAATTTTATGCTAATCACACCTAAATTGCTATATCCTTAGATAACCACAAACAAGATACTTAAATCATCTGATCATTTTTGTAAAATAGTTTATGTCTGTAGCATTACTATATTTAATTACACTCTTACTCCTCACACTAATGTCAAACTTAATGATTAGCCTCAAAACAAGCCAGTTTTTAACTACCTAAAAGTCTCAATCTATTTTCAATGCAAATTTGGAAACTACCATAAAAATACAACAGTCGATGAGGGTTTACAGGATCAATAAGTGAGATTTGGCTAAGTGTTCTAAGGGAAAATTCGTCCTCGGCCCAGTCCGAGGAGCTTTTCCCTGGTTACTAATGAATATAGGGGTTGTACTTGAACACCCTGAAATCCCCTAACCTTGAACCAACCAAAGAAAAGCCCAAAAGCCCCTAACCCGTGAGGGTTCATTCTATTATATAGTCTTGTTCAGTTGATCTCTGCCGTCCATTTGTTGGTCATCTGAACCTGTGTCTGAGGGCTTGTCCCATCAGCCGCCTTCACAAAGTTTCTGCTAGTTGAAGTAACCAAGGCATCGCTGTTCAATGGCCAATTCTTCATTAATGTGGTCAGAGTGTCAGCAGCACATATTTAATGCGTGGGTGACAGCTTCCTCTCTTCAATGTCAGCCGGCTGAGGACATAGTCGTCCTCGGCGATTCTCTTTGGCAGTTTGGGCCTTCTCCGCTCGTCCTCGGATACTGCCTTGTCCTCGGCATGGGCCTTGGGCCTGATATGGAGCGGGCCGGGGTTGCCAAATCTTTGGGCCCCACAATATATAAATATATATAAATTTAAAAAAACATTAAAACCCCCAACCTACCCCCACTCTCCCATATCTCTCCCTTATCTCCATGCCAAGCCTTAGACTTCTTTTCTCTCTGGGTTTTTTTTTTTTTTTTTTTTTTTTTTTTTTTTTTTTTTGTTTTGTTTTGTTTTTGTTTTTGTTTTTGTTTTTTTCCTTTCTTTCTTTTTCTCCCTAGCTTGTCTCTCCACACCAAAGTCTCAGACTTCCTTTCTCTTTTTTTTTTTTTTTTTTTTTTTTTTTCTCCCTTGTCTCTAGTACTCCTCCATCTTTCTTCTTTTCTTTTTTCTTTCACTTCACACCTGAACTGATTCTTTTGTATTCCTCTCCATTTTGATTTTATTTATTTTGTTTTATTTGTGATGGTGTTAATGTTTGTGGGTTTTGGATTTGCAGATAGTGTTGCAGCTTATTGATTTTGTTGAAATTTGTAGATGGTGTTTGAAGCCATTGGTCGTATAGTTGCAGGTAAGCATTTTTTTTTTTTTTTAAAAATTATGATTGTTTTGGTCTATTTATTTTTTGATAATAGTTTTGGTCTATTCCTTGGATGTGAGCATGTTGCGTTTGATTTTAAATTTTTTTAGGTGGGTTTGTGTTTTCATTTTGAATTTGCTAGGAT
Organism: Quercus glauca; assembly: GCA_023736055.1. Taxonomy (NCBI): domain Eukaryota; kingdom Viridiplantae; phylum Streptophyta; class Magnoliopsida; order Fagales; family Fagaceae; genus Quercus; species Quercus glauca. The sequence continues at coordinate 20,933,456 of CM043319.1, read as the reverse complement.
AGCTATAGTACTATTTGTATTTGAAGTTGCTATTTTTTTTTTTTTTTTTTAATTTTTGGATGTGAGCATGTTGTGTTTGATTTTGAATTTTTTTAGGTGGGTTTGTGTTTCATTTTGAATTTGCTGGGATAGTATAGTGTCTGTATTTTGTTTTGTATCTTTTAATTTAATTAAAATTGTAATATTAATTTAATTACAATCTTAATTCAATTAAAAAAACTTTTTCACGTCCAACAAAAAATTCTTTTCATTACCAAAAATTAATTTTTGGTAATCAAATTAATTTTTGGTTTTTTTGGCTATAGCGGCGTTTTTAGAGTCTATAGTGGCGTTTTACAAATGTCACTATTGTACCGTCACTATAGACCTATAGTGGCGTTTACGAACGCCACTATAGACTCATTTTTTTTATTTTTATTTTATAATTTTTGGAAAAGCTTATAGTGGTGTTTGTCAAACGCCACTTTAGCCTTTTTCAAAAATAAAAAAAATTAGTCTATAGTGGCGTTTATAAATGCCACTTTAGCCCATAGTGGCATTTTTAGTACCTATAGTGGCGTTTCACAAACGCCACTATAGGCCTAGTTTTTTGTAGTGGTGTTTTACTCCCTTTAGTACCGCTTCTATCACCATTGATTTTATGCACACTTGTATTGAAACTGACGAAATTTGTAAACCCACCAAAAAATATTTAGTTTGGGCATGAGTTTTTTTTTTTTTTTTTAAAGAATATTAAAAAAACTAAATTACAAATCTCAAAAAAAAAAAAAAAAAATTCAATACATAAAACTAAATAAATAATATTATGTGAATTAAAATAATTTATTATGTTAACGTGTATAGTTGTGGGCTTTAGGCCTAACTAGATTACTTGTATAGTACACTCTTGTACTACATTCTTACTTGTATTGCACTTATATGCCTCCTATATAAAGGCACTCGTGTATATTCTTTCATTGAGAAATACAATACAATTATTCAGTATTTCTAACATGGTATCAAAGCCACTGCTTTGACATTTTCTTAGCAGTCTTGTCTTTATTGGTGTGACTCCATTCTCAACATCGCTTCCGCCATCACAACAGTCGCCGCAGCCTCTCGCCGTTGAACCTCCGACGTCTTCCAGTCGTCGTCTTTAGGTTCTGGACCTGCAACCGCCGTCGTTGAGGAGTTTCACACTACAAAGATCACTGCCTGTTGCATCACCGCCACAAATATTGCTCCAATTACATTTGTGAAGGTACCACAGAGATCGTCTTGCACCGATCTACACAGTCATGGAAGCCTCGAAGATCGGAAATAGCACACGCTCCCACGCGCCGCTCAAAGGTTCTGCTTCACAGCGCACGTGCTCCACGCGCCACCCACATGCCACTACACATCTGGGTTCTTCCTTACGCACTACCACGCGCCGCATCTACAGTGCCACGCGCCTTCACGCGCTCTCACGTGCCGTCTCTGCTTTCTCACGCGCCACATGCGCGATACAGCTCGGCCACATCAGCCCTAGCTAACGTCAGCGGCTTGTCATCTGCTGACGTCATCTCCCAGTCAGTCTGCTGATGTCATCCGTTGACTTGACAGAGTTGACCGTTGACTTCCATAGTTGACTTTGACCAGGGTTGACTGTTGACTTTTTGCCAGAGTTGACTTTTGCAGTTTAGGTGCTCCTTGCCCAGTTTTTTGCATAGATTTCATTTTTGCGGTCCATTTTTGCATATTTTGCTTCTAAATGAAGAATAAGGACATGTATTCTTCTTGTTGCAATAATCGTAGCCGATAATCCAACAAACGTTTTTACAATTTTTGCAAACGTTTTGGCCACAATATTGATACTTGCTATCGTCACAACAAATTTGCTGTTTCAATTTCTGCTGCTACTATTGCTAACACTGAGAGTGTCCAGCCAATGACTTCCATCTCTACACAGTCTCAGTCTTCTGGATCGACTTTCTCCGTTTCCAGAGATGACCTTAGAAATATCATTGCCAATGTCATTCATATGGTTGGTAATACATCTTATTCCTCTTCTCTCTCAGCTTTAATTGGTATGTCTCCTACCTCTTGGCTTACGGATTCTGCTTGTTGCAATCACATGACATCTCACTCATTCTTATTTTCTGAGCTTAAACCTACATTGCACCCTCTTAATATTCGCACAGCAAATGGTTCCACAATGTTTAGTCATAATATAGGTTTAGTTTCGACCTCCAACCTCTCGGTTCTTGGAGTTTTTAATGTTCTTGACCTTTCTTATAATTTATTTTCTGTGGGACAATTAGCTGAGTTGGGTTATCGCATTATCTTTGATTATTCTGGGTGTATTGTGTAGGATCCGAGGACGGGACAAGAGCTTGGGACCGGTCCCAGAGTTGGGCTTATGTTTCCTGTGGACAACCTTCGTCTTCCACTTGTTGCTCCTATTTCTATTGCTGCCGCTGCTACAATTTCTTCAATTCCTTCCCTTGCACTTTGGCATGCTCGACTTGGTCATGCATCTTCCTCTCAGGTACAACAATTAGCTTCTAGAGGTTTGTTAGGTACAGTGTCTACAGAAATTTTGATTGTGTTTCATGTCGGTTAGGAAAACAACTAGCTTTGCCTTTCAATACTAGTGAATCAATATCCACTGATATTTTTGACCTTATTCATTCTAATGCTTGGGGGCCTTCCTCTATCTCTAGTATTAGTGGGTCTCGATATTTTGTTGTCTTTGTTAATGATTACTCTCGCTATAGCTGGATTTTTAAAATAAAACATTGTTTTGAATTATTGGAAGTATATTCTAATTTTGCAAAAATGGCTGAAACTCAGTTTTCCAAACGCATCAAAATTTTTCGATCTAATAATGCTCTTGAATACACTCAAAATGCTTTCAAAGTTGTTTTGCATTCCTATGGCACTGTTCATCAATTAACTTGTCCAGGTACCTCTTAGCAAAATGGTAGAACTGAACGAAAACTTCGTCATATTCTTGACACTATTCGTGCTCTCCTTCTCTCTGCCAAAGTTCTTGCTCCTTTTTGGGGCGAAGCTGCTCTTCATGCTGTTCATACTATTAATCGCATTCCGAGTCCTGTTATCCAAAATCAAACTCCATATGAGCGCCTTTTTGGGTCACCTACAGACTATCACCACCTTCACTCTGCTTGTTTCGTTCTTCTTTAGCCACATGAGCATAACAAACTTGAGCCTCGGTTAAGGCTTTGTTGTTTTCTTGGCTATAGCGAAACTTAAAAGGGGGTATCAGTGTTATGATCCTGTCTCTCATCGTCTTCGTATCTCCCACAATGTTGTCTTTTGGGAACATCGTCTCTTTGTCGAGCTCTCTCACTTCCGTGCCTCCCTATCTTCCTCTTCTGTCTTAGATCTTTTTCCAGATGAGTCACATATTCCTTCTATAGCTACTCTTGATCCTCATATAATTGCTCCAGATTCTCCTGTTGACTTCTTTGTCCAACCACCAGATATCACTGATTCCTTTCCTAGTTCACCCTTTAATAAATAGGTGGAAGATGAACAGGTCGAAGACGAGCTACCCAACCCTAACCCTGAGCTTGGGTCCCTTGCTCCTGCTTCACCTGAAGATCTTGCATAAGACATTCCACCTCGTCACTCAACTCGGGTAATATCTATTCCTGCACATTTACTTGACTATCATTGTTACACTGCCCTTGCTACACTACACGAGCCTCACACCTATCGTGAGGCTTCCACTGACCCTTTATGGCAGATTGCAATGAAAGAGAAACTTGATACGTTATCTAAAAACCATACTTGGGATTTAGTGACACTCTCCATCGGTAAATCTGTGGTTGGTTGTAAGTGGATTTACAAGATTAAGACTCGCTCTGATGGGTCCATTGAGCGCTACAAAGCTCGTCTTGTTGAAAAAGGTTTTACACTGAAGTGTGGGATTGATTATGAAGAGACCTTTGCTTCTGTTACTCGTATCTCATCTATTCGTGCCCTCTTAGCTGTTGTTGCTGCTAGTAAATGGGATCTTTTTCAGATGGATGTTAAAAATGCATTCCTTAATGGGGATTTAAGTGAAGAAGTTTATATGCAATCTCCTCCTGGTCTCTCTGTTAACTCAAACAAGGTTTGTCACATTCGACGTGCACTTTATGGCCTTAAACAAGCTCCACGAGCTTGGTTTGCCAAATTCAGCTTTACCATCTCCCGTTTGGGTTACATGGCCAGTCATTATGATTCTGCTTTATTTCTTCATCGCACTGACAAAGGCACTATTTTACTTTTCTTGTATGTGGATGATATGATCATAACTGGTGATGACCTCAGTGGTATTCAAGAACTCAAGGATTTTCTCAGTCAGTAGTTTGAGATGAAAGATCTTGGACATCTCAGCTACTTCTTAGGTCTTGAAATCACTCAGTGGTATGCTTCTGAACTATTGTCTCGAGTTGGATTTACTGATAGCAAGACTGTTGACACTCCAGTTGAGCTTAATGCGCATTTAACTCCCTCAGGGGGGAAACCATTGTCTAATCCCTCTCTTTACAGATGCTTGGTTGGCAGCCTAGTTTATCTCACTGTCACTCATCCAGACATTTTCTATGCTGTTCACCAAGTGAGCCAGTGTTTGTCTGCTCCACGATCGACTCACTGTGCTGCTGTTCTACGCATTCTTCGATACCTAAATGGCACTCTATTCCATGGTCTTTTCTACTCTGCTCAGTCTCCTCTTATTCTCTGTGCATTTTCTGATGCTGATTGGGCAGGAGATCCCGCTGATTGGGCAGGAGATCCCACTGGCTATTGCTTTCTTCGTGGTTCTTCTCTGATTTCTTAGCGAAGCAAGAAACAAATTCATGCGGCCTGCTCCAGTATTGAAGCAGAATATCGTGCCCTTACTGATACCACATCTGAGCTCCTTTGGCTATGATGGCTTCTCAAAGACTTAGGTATGTCTACATCCTCTGCTACTCCTCTTTATTGTGACAACCAGAGTGCTATTCATATTACTCACAATGATGTCTTCCATGAACGGACTAAACACATCGAGATTGATTGTTATTTTATCCGTTATCATCTTGTCCATGGTGCTCTCAAGTTGATCTCAGTTTCCTCTAAAGATCAACTTGCAGATATCTTCACCAAGTCACATCCTAAGAGATGCCTTCGTACCTTGGTTGATAACCTCAAGTTGGTCTCACATCCACCTTGAGTTTGAGGGGGGTTTTTAACGTGTATAGTTGTGGGCTTTAGGCCTAACTAGATTACTTGTATAGCACACTCTTGTACTACATTCTTACTTGTACTGCACTTATATGCCTCATATATAAAGGCACTCGTGTATATTCTTTCATTGAGAAATACAATACAATTATTCAATATTTCTAACATATTAAAGAGTTTTTATTTTATTTATTAAAATATAAAAATATGAAACAATGAAATTTCAATATTTTTGAAACAAACTTTTATTTGATGAGAATTAGATTAGACACCCAAAATACAAGAATATATATATATATATATATATATATATATATATATATATATATTACTATTTAAGGGGCTTCCCCTGTTTGGACCAGATTTATTTATTTATTTATTTATTCCAAAATACCTCTACAGCCTAGGTTTAAATAAGGGCAAGACTTGGTAAAAATGCTTCTTTAACTCCCATGTAGAACACTATCTATAAAATAGGACCACACTCTTAGTACACTCACGTTGGTTTTCAAAATCAAATTACTTCTTCTTCGGTTCTCCAATTCTCTCAATTTTGTGTTAATCTTATTTTAGAAACAAATCAAATAGTTGTCGATTGAATAATTTCTTACACATATTTCATTTCAACCTCATATTTAATTTCTTACACATATTTCTTCCAAAAACGTGCTGATTGGAAAAGGAACGGCATTAGGCTAGAGAGAGTGGTGATTTCATTGATGGGCTCTTTGCAATAGTTGTCGATCACGGGTTGCATTCTGCAAGCAAAGATAAAGCAAACATTGTTTGTAATCAAGTTTCCCAAATGGGTATACAACTTTGCATTGACATCCTTTTGGGCCTTTGTCTCTCTCTCTCTCTCTCTCTCTCTCTCTCTACTTCTCTTTTGGTTTGATGATGTGTATAGAGATTAGAGGTATATTGTGGCAAATATGAATAAATTCAAATTGAAAAATTATATTAAACTCAAAATAAAAAATAGTCTCATAGCACGTGTGACAAGAATAATATTTATTATATAAATGGAAATAAAAAGAATAAAATAACTCGGAAATAAGTTTCAACTTGTTCGACAAGAAAATAAACCAAAATTGAAATCAAACTATAACATGTGATTAGCTTGAGTTAGTCTTTGGGTTAGGCACTTGTTATTATTATTAAATATTAGTTAGATTGCTTTATCTATACTACTATTTAAGAGGCTTCCCCTGTTTGGACCAGATTTTTTTTTGTTCCAAAATACCCCTACAGCCTAGGTTTAAGTAGGGGCAAAACTTGGTAAAAATGCTTCTTTAACTCCCATGTAAAACACTATCTATAAAATAGGACCACACTCTTAGTACACTCACGTAGGTTTTCAAACTCAAATTACTTCTTCTTTAGTTCTCCAATTCTCTCAATTCTGTGTTAATATTATTTTAGAAACAAATCAAATATTTGTGTAAAATAGCCCTTCCATTTCAACCTCATATTTAATTTCTTACACATATTTCTTCTAGGAACGTGTTGATTGGAAAAAGAATGGCATTAGTGCTAGAGAGAGTGGTGATTTCGTTGATGGGTTATTGGTAATAGTTGTCGATCACGGGCTGCATTCTACAAGCAAAGATGAAGCAAACGTTGTTTGTAATCAAGTTTCTCAAATGAGTATACAACTTTGCATTGACATCCTTTTGGCTCTCTCTCTCTCTCTTTCTCTACTCATTTTTTGGTTTGATGATGTGTATAGAGATTAGAGGTATATTGTGGCTAATATGAATAAATTCAAATTGAAAAATTATATTAAACTCAAAATAAAAAAGTGTCTCGTAGTGCGTGTGACAAGAATAATATTTATTATATAAATGGAAATAATAAGAATAAAATAACTTGTAAATAATTTTCAACTTGTTCGACAAGAAAATAAACCAAAATTGAAATCAAAATATAACATGTGATTAGCTTGAGTTGGGCTTTGGGTCAGGCACTTGTTATTATTATTAAATATTAGTTAGATTACTTTATCTATACTACTATTTAAGGAGCTTCTCTTGTCTGGACTAGATTTTTTTTTTTTTTTTTTTTTTTTTTTTGGTTCCAAAATTCCCCTACAGCCTAGGTTTAAGTAGGGGCAAAATTTGGTAAAAATGCTTCTTTAACTCCCATGTAAAACACTATCTATAAAATATGACTACACTCTCAGTACATTCAAGTTGGTTTTCTAACTCAAATTGCTTCTTTTTTAGTTCTCCAATTCTCTCAATTCTTTGTTAATCTTATTTTAGAAAAAAATCAAATATTTGTGTAAAATAGCCCTTCCATTTCAACCTCATATTTAATTTCTTACACATATTTCTTCTAGGAACATGTTGATTGGAAAAGGAATGGCATTAGTGCTAGAGAGAGTGGTGATTTCGTTGATGGGCTTTTGGCAATAGTTGTCGATCACAGGCTGCATTCTACAAGCAAAGATGAAGTAAACATTGTTTGTAATAAGTTTCCCAAATGGGTATACAACTTTGCATTGACATCCTTTTGGCTCTCTCTCTTTCTCTCTCTTTACTCCTCTTTTGGTTTGATGATTTGTATAGAGAATAGAGGCATATTGTGGCTAATATGAACTTTGTGTAGGAATCAGATGTGAGATTGCCCATTGTGATTGGTTAGATGGTAGGCCGAAACAAGGTCACTTGCAAGAAGCAGCTCAGTAAATGAGGTATTTATTTATCTAAACTCCAAGGAACTTGCACTGGAGTGTGGATTTTCAAGATTTTCGTGTGTACTATCCTCCAACTCCAACAGACTGTTTGGACTTTGTACTTGAAGTGTAGTCAATGGCAAAAATGTAAATATTTATGATGACCTCTATTTAGATGCCTCATGCGATTAGGTTCTCTGTATCAGAAAATTACGTTTGCTTTTATGAGTTATTTGGTTTATATTTGATTTCCTTACTTTGTTATCATTATCTTATCTTATCTTATTGAATGTTCAAAATGGGTATGAAACATCCTTGAACATTTAGACCCCAAATTACAAATTATCAATTCAAGCTTATTATCAAACAATTAATGTGCGGAACATGAACATAAGCTAAACGCAGAATAGATAAATAATCTAAGCCAAATATAAAGACATCCTTAGTAGTAAATAAATGACAAAGATAAAGGGAAGGAAGATGCAAACACACGGACAACACACGATGTGTTATCGAAGAGGAAACCGAAGCCCTCGGCGTAAAACCTCTCGCCGCCCTCCAAGCGGTAAATAATCCACTAAAGAATGTAGTTGGGATACATGAACAATAGAAGACCCTCAAAGCCTAATCTACCTAGTGTACCTAAGCCCTCAAAACTTCTTGCTCTAACGAGGTTGCGCCGAACCTATTTCTTCTTTAGCTTACCGGATTCTGCTATAAACCATAGCATCAACCAAAAGACATTGGTTCCTTCCTAACTACTTCCCAAAAGCACCAAATGTACCTTCTCACGAATATGGGTATGGTGAGAAAAGGATTTGGTCAAGAACCTCTCAAGGATGTGTCAATGGAGAGGAAGAGAGTAGAGGAATTTGTAGAGTCTCTAAGGTAAAGATTATGGATGAATCAATCTTATTTTTTTCTAGGGTTTCTCTCTCAAAATTCTCTTTGGAAGCTCTCTCAATTTAATGGGTATAAGGGTCTATATATAGTGGTGAGTGTTTGGAATACGAAGAGAGAGTTTTTCCTAAACAGGGTTGGTTGGCGGCTTGGCCTCGCGACTGGTCTGAGTCGCGAGTTCCAACCGCGAGGTAACGGCCTGGCCAGCGTAGATATTTTTGTCCTGTAGTGCACCAGCTGGCATAACGCTTCAGCTTCCCGCATGCTTGACACGTGACACACTTTTGGCGGCTTGCACCCGCGAGTTCCAATTGCGAGTCCCTACTTCTTTGCACAACGAGGAACATTTCTTCACACTTTCTCACATACTACCCTTACAAGAATCCCACCTAAATACAGGCTTACTAAATGCTAAAATACAAGCAAATTTGGCACGGAATAAAGCCAACAAGATGGTTGATTAAATTCAACCTTACACTTATCTTATCTTATCTTATCTTTTTTTTTTTAATCTTTTCTTTTCTTTTATTTGGTTTGATGAGTGTTTAATATTTTCTCTAATTAATGAGTCTTTTTTAAAGAGTGGGAATGATATATATTATTGTATTTTTTTTTTGTCTATTTTTCCACTAACCACTTGTTTTTTACATTGTATTTAAAAAAAAAAAAAAAAAAAAAAAAAACCACTCTCATGGTTTCTTTCATTCATGTTGTTTTGTTCAAAATTCAAATATGAGTTTTATTTGAACTCAAATTACTTTTTTAAAACTCAAATTGATATTTAAAAAAAAAAAAATTAACTAAACGCTGACTTAGAGTTTAAGGGAAAAAAAAACCTTATGCTTTTAATTTTATTTAGAGTTTGAAAGAAAAAAAAAAGGAAAAATTATTTTAACTCCCACGTGAAATAGTGCCGACAAAATAGGATCACACTTTTTCAAACTCTACTTCAAATAAATTTTGTTTGTATAGGTATACGTTTGTTTTTATTTGATTACAATATTACGGTAGAATTCTTTTCAAAAAAAAATTTGGTGGGGGGGGGGGGGGGGGGCACTATATTAATTTATTTATTGAAAGTCTAAAAAATGGATTGGTCTTGTTCAATTATATTCTCTTCTATATTTTGGGATAAAGGTTAAAAATTTGCATCCATTATAATTTGAGATAACTAAATTTTCCATTCACAAAAAAACCTAGGAGTGTGATGAAAAAATTATTTCACTTACAAATAAATAATACTCATCACACCCTTAGGTTTTTCCTTGATTGAAAATTTTAGTAATCCCAAATTATAATGGATGCAAAATTTTAATGTTTATCCCAAAAAATAGAAGAGCCTCTAAGCATGCGCTCATGCGCGTGCTCAGAGGCTAGTATTATATACAAGAGAATTCCTCTCTTTCAACTGAACTTTTATGTGGTTCAAAAATGCCTCCATTAATGAAGGATAACTTCATTTAGAAATAGGGTCAAAAAACAAATTCATTTTAAATTCAAAAAGAAAACTCCTAAAATTTAGGATTTTTTTTCCCTTCACGTTCAAAAAAGAAATTACAGTTACTGCTTATCTCTAAAGTTTATCCTTTTTATTTGTTTAAATATATATATATATATATATATATATATATATATATATATATATATATTTCTAAATTATAATGGATGTAAATTATTAACCTTTAACAAAAAAGAAAAAGAAAAAAAAGAAGAGGCTCTGAGTACGTGCGTGAATGCATGCTTAGAGGTTAGTATATATATAAATGAAAGCAAACTCTCATCGATCCCTTCAAACAAAAATAAAATACTTTCAATAAGGGTTAATTACACTGCCTAATCTTGAAGTTTGAGGGAATAACACTTAAGCCCAAACTTGAATGGAAAAACAATCCCCTCCCTTGAGGTTTGAAAAAATTAACACTCCCCCCCCCCCCCCCCCCCCTTTTTTTTTATATTAGTTATAAAATTCTAAAATTCTATAAGAATCTCACAACAAAAGTTTAACCATGATTAATAAAAAGAAAATAACTTAAAATTTTAGAACAAAAATAGAAAATTTATCATGCACCAAAACTCTTGAAATGACAAATCTCTTCCTAACCCGTTGAAAAAGGAAAGAAATAATAAACAAAATTCATACTTAATATTTTAAAATACACTTCAAATAAAATTTTAATTTTGAAATGGAGGATAATTCTTGAAACCTACTCATAAACAAGGACAAGTTAGTACACAACATTTTTAATATTAATATATATATATATATATATATATATATATAACCGAAGCCTCTGCTGGCACCACAATTTTCCACGTAAGCATAACACAATATTTAAAAAATAAAAAACATTATTTTTCTTTGCAAAACCCGATAGTTTTTCTTTTTATAACTTGTTGGTTCTAAATCTTCTAATTCTTTAATATTTTTTTTTTTCTTTTGAAAGTTTAAAAATTTGTAGTAGATTTCAATAGAAGGTGACCAAATTTTCTCTTATATTTCTCTCTTTTGTATCCATATATGTTTTAACATCTAAATTTTTTAGTTTTTTTTTTTTTTCTTTAGCATATGTTTTCAGCAAATTTCAATAGCTTTAGCCTATATATATATATATATATATATATATATATATATATATATATAACCCAAGCCTCTGCTGGCACCACAATTTTCCACGTCAACATAACACAATATTTAAAAAATAAAAATAAAAAATAAAAAAATTATTTTTCTCTGCAAAACCCGATATTTTTTCTTTTTATAACTTGTAGGTTCTAAATCTTCTAATTCTTTAATATATATATTTTTTCTTTTGAAAGTTTTAAAATTTGTAGTAGATTTCAATAGAAGGTGGCCAAATTTTCTCTTATATTTCTCTATTTTGTATCTAAATGTTCAATATGTGTATAAAACACAATGAACGTTTAGACCCTAAATTACAAATTACCAATTCAAGCTTATTATCAAACAATAAATGTGCGGAACATGAACATAAGCTAAAACAGAATTGATAAATAATCTAAACTATAAATAATCACAACCACAACAGTAATTAAATGGCAAAGATAAAGGGAAGAGAGATGCAAACACAAGGACAACACTTGATGTGTTATCGAAGAGGAAACCGAAGCCTTCGGCGTAAAACCTCTCCGCCGCCCTCCAAGCGGTCAATAATCCACTAGAAAATGTAGTTGGTAAACATGAACAGCAATAGACCCTCCAAGCCTAATCTACCTAGTGTATCTAAGCCCTCCAAACTTCTTGCTCCAACGAGGTTACGCCGACCTTTGTCTTTTCTAGCTTACCGGATTTTGCTATAGCCCATAACATCAACCAATATGAATTGGTCCCTTCCTAACTACTTCTGAAAGCACCAAAAAGCCTTCTCACAGATATGGGTATGCTGAGAAAAAGATTTGGTTAAGAACCTCTCAAGGATGTAACAATGGAGAGGGTGAGAGTAGAGGAATTTGAATAGTCTCTTTTGTGAAGATTGTGAATGAATCAATCTTACTTTTCTCTAGGGTTTCTCTCTCTAAATTCTCTTTGGAAGTTCTCTATATTTCGTGGTTATAAGGGTCTATATATAGTGGTGTGTGTCTGGAATGCGAAGAGTCAGTTTTTCCAAAACAAAGCTGGTTGGTGGCTTGGCCTCGCGACTTGACTGAGCCACGAGTTCCAGCCGCGAGGTAACTGAATGGTCAGTCTGTAATTTTTATCTTGTAGTGTAACAACTGGCATGATGCTTCAACTTTTCCGCATGCTTGGCACGTGACTATTTTCTGGCGGCTTGCCAGTCGCGAGCCACCCGCGAGTTCCAGTCGCGAGTACCTGCTTCTTTGCACAAACTTGAACATTTCTTCACACTCTCTCACACACTACCCTTACATGATTCCCACCTAAATACAGGGTTTCTAAATGCTGAATTACAAGTAAATTTGGCACGGAATAAAGCCAACAAAATGGTTGATTAAATTCAACCTTACAGTATCCATATATGTTTTAACATCTGAATTTTTTAGGTTTTTCTTTTCTTTAGCATACGTTTTTAGCAAATTTCAATAGCTTTAGCCTATATATATATATATATATATATATATATGAGTTGGGTTCAAGTTACACTTAGTGTAATTTTAAGCAATGTTACACCACCCAATAACTTATTATTGAATTAATATATTGAAATCCAACCATTAAATTACACATTCTATATGTTCTTAACATGCATGCCAAGTTTCATATCAATCGGATGTTATTTACCATTTGACCCATAAACTCATCTTTTATGCATTATTTTAAATTACAAAAACTTGAATTTTAACAATTGATTGATGACATGGCTATTAATCTTTGACCACCTTGAAATTTTGCAACTATGGAGAATATATGAAGATAATGTAATCTAACAGTGGATTTGTCAATATTCGCATTCAATTAAAAAATATTGGGTGATGTAAAATTGCTTAAAGTTACACCAGGTGTAACTTGAACTCAGCCCTATATATAATCAAAGTCTCTGCTGGCACCACAATTTTTCAAAGTCAGCATAACACAACATTTAAAAAATAAAAAATAAAATTAAAAGCATTATTTTTCTTTGCAAAACCTGATAGTTTTTCTTTTTATAACTTGTATGTTCTAAATCTTCTAATTCTTTAATTTTTTTTTCTTTTGAAAGTTTTATAATTTGTAGTAGATTTCAATTGAAGGTGACCAAATTTTCTCTTATATTTCTCTATTTTGTATCCACATATGTTTTATCATCTGAATTTTTTAGTTTTTTCTTTTTTTCTTTAGCATATGTTTTTAGCAAATTTCAATAGCTTTTGCCACGTATTATTCTTTTGAGAGTAACTCGTTTTTCTCTTATATTTCTCTATTGTGTGTGTGTGTATATATATATATATATTGTATTGTTTCAATAATTTATAGGCTCTGAATCATTAGATTCTTTAATTTTATTTGTTGGCATTTTGAAAGTTTTAACATCTACATTTTTGCGTTAGTTATTACAATATCTGAACATGTTTAGCAGATTTCAACGATTATACCATGAATTATATATTCTTTTGGAGATAACCTATTTTTCCCTTATATTTCTCTATTGTGTAGTCATATATATATATATATATATATATATATATTTGTTTTAAAAATTTCTAGGCAGTAAATCTTCTAATTCTTTAATATTTTTTGGCCTTTCAAAAATTTTAATATCTAAAACCAATTGGTAGATTTTTCGCAAGATATTGCTCTTTTAAGCAATAACTTCTTTATCAAATCGTAACAAAAATTGAAGTAAAATAGGAGAAATTTATGCAATGGTATAGTTTCATAATCAATTTAAGATTTTATATAATTATTTTAGTTTACCACACAAACAAGTAGGCATGGGCACGGGTTTGTGACTAGTTTAACAAAATTTGGTTAATCGGATGTTAAAGGGGGAAATAGTTTTTTCCCTTCAAGTTTGGGGTGGAGTGTCATTTCCCAAACCTCAAGAGAGGGGAGTGTTATTATCCCCTTTCAATAATAATCACATCATATCATTGCGTTGATCACGATGGAATGTTAAAAAAAAAAAAGGGAACAAATTGATGCCAAACAGTTGCTACAATTCAAATTCAGCAGTACCAACTTTGCCGCTTTTATGCCTATATCAAAGAACCAAAACCTTAAAAGCAAATAAATAAAAAATAAAGACAAATCTTTCATGCTTTGAAGAGGTGGGACACGAAGGTGAAGAAACCTAAAGATCAAGGAGGGACACAGCGAATCAATGGTTGAAGAGAGAGGAGAATCAAGATATTTGGTCGTGGGCAACGGCAAACGGTGGCATGAGCATGAGCAATGATGAATGTGACTATTTTTTGGTTGGTTCAGATTGGTCTATTCGGTGTATCGAGGTTTTTTTTTTTTTTTTTTTTTTTTTTTTTTTTTTTTTTTTTCACTGCCCTAATATAAGTTTGGGGGTTTTCATTAAAAATTTTTTAGGAGCTTCATCCACATAGAGTTGTTGTATCTAGAGTGAGTGGAAATTTTAGATAAGTTCATATAATTTCCTAAAGAGAAAATATTAGAGTATTTAGGGTAGATCTCGAGTTAGGAATTAAGTTGAGAAAATATTATAATTGATTTTATATACAGAGTTTGTATCATAGTATTTCTCTTGAAGGGGAAATTGTTGGCAAAATTTCAAATCACAGATAGGCAACTTAAATTACAGCTAAATCACTTTTTTTTTTGAGAGAGTTTCTACCTATGACGTCCGCTTCTAATGATAGCTCTTTATCATCAGACCAAGACACCAATCAGTTTTTGGTGTAGGCAGGGATTGAACCCCAGATCTCTTATACAACCATCAGAGACTTTACCAGTTGAGCTAACTGAAACTCACAGCTAAATCACTTCTTGTTTAGCCATCTAAAGATTTTGAACTGCCCACTTTTTATATCCTAAGTCCCAAAAAATAATTGTAAATAAGGTGTGCCTTTTTTGCTGCTTTTGGGTTAACATTTTATAAACTGCTTTTAATTTTTTCTAATTGTAACATATTTCTCTTCTAATTTTTAGTTGAGATGTGTGGAGTATTGACAATTTGACAAAGTTCCTCAGATAGTGGTGTTTTTTTAATTATTATTATTATTATTTTGGTTTTTTACTCTTTTTTTTTTTTTTTTTTTTTTTTTTTTTTTTTTTTTTTTGTGTGTGGGTAGGTTACACTCATGCACGGCAAGGTAATTTGAAATTTGGAATGCGTCCATCTTCTCATACTTACGAGTGTGAAGGTGCCACTTGACCCAAAGTTCATTGGCATCATTAATGTTTGGTTGATGCAGTTGTAATAGTTAATTATAATTGATGTTGTCATGAAATTTAAGAGACAAATAGAAACCCATTTGCTTGAAGCTTTAAAATTAGTAAACAAAGTCAAGTTAATGGACATTTTCTGTCATGCATGTGAGCAATAATCCTACCTCTTTATGTTAAATTCTGGGTCTATTTGGGGGTTGGGGCCTTGAGGAAACTCACTAGGCTTTCATTTTCTCTTTATATGTCAAATAATGAATCAGAGCACATGGAATCATCTCTTTATCTTTCTGCCAATAAAAAATTATGGTAGCTTTCCTTTTAAGCATTAACAATTGACTCTCAGTTTTATTTTGTAAAAAATTATGGATTTTCCATTCTGCAAATTAGATCTCTTGAATATTAATTTCTTTAACTACTTTCATTGACATAAATGCAGATAACATTTATAAATCTATGGAAAACAAATATGTCAGCATGTTGAGAAGCAAACTAAAGTATTCTACATTTGATTGAGTACAGTTTGTCTGTGTCTTATTTGCATTATTTACAATTACTAAATTGTACAACATAGGTTGCAATTAATCTTGACTCTTTAAATTTAGAACCAGATTACTATGGCTTAAAGCCACTACTATTTTATGTCCTAAACAAGAATTTTCCTTAGTGATTAATCCCAAAACCTTCAGCTACCTTTCACATAATAATAAACTACTTTGCAGCATTTTACAAACTATGCTGAAAAGCACAATTGATGGAATGTACTTTGAAGAAGATGATAATGTCTCATTATATCTAAAATAAAAAAATCAAACCATGACCTTTTTTAGTTAGTCTCATCCTTGCTCATTGTTCAACTCTGCAGTTTGCTGTTGTACTTGAGTTATTGGATGACCCAAGTTGTAACTTGTAAAGTTGTTATTTACAACTATATGTTTTGTTGGCTTTTATTCCGTTCCAAATTTGATTGTAATTTTATTCAATCTTATGTACCTTGTATTTATTGTGGGATTTGATTGTAAGGGTTGTGTGATAGAGAGAGAGTGTGAAGACTCAAGCAAATTGAAGACTAAAGAGTTTTCGCGGGTCGCTCGCAACTAAGCATCCTAACCTATGTGCCTTGCACATGCTGGAATGTGAAGAGTCAGGCCAGGATGGAGACAACTGTGTTTCGCGAGTACCTCGCGGATAAGGCCTTCCTGCGAGACACCCGCGAGACATTATGTTCTGCCAGCCTGTCCATTCTGATACACATTTTCTGTGCCTACACTATTTATACCCACATTACCCACAAATGTTGAGGAGTGCTTCTGAGAGAAAACCCTAGCCAAATACCTTGAGAATTAGAGATTGTCACACCCACAATTCTTTACACATTTTGCTTGTGGTATTTCCTCAACTCCTACCTCTCCATTTCCATACTATTGAGAGGTTGATAGCCCAAACACTTACCACACCCTTTCAGAGTGTCAAGTGACGTTTTGGTGTTGCTGGGAAGCATTGGAAGAGGCCAAGGATGGCAGATGCAACATGGAGCTTGTTGTGGGATCCGGAGAACTAGACAAGACACGGTTCTGAGAAGCCTTGTTAGAGTAGGAGCTTGGAGGGTTTAGGTACATTAGGTAGATTAGGCTTGTAGGGTCTCTTGCTAACTCATGTATCCCAACTGATTGTCTAGTTGATCGATTTCCGCTTGGAGGGCAGCGGAGAGGTTTTTCGCCGAGTTCTTCGGTTTCCTCTTCGATAACACATCGGATTGTTATCTTGTGTTTGCATCTTTCTTCCCTACTCTTTTACATTCCATTTTACTGCTGTGTTGCTTAGATTATAGATTAGAGTAGCTTATTTTTTTATCCGCTTGCATTTATACTATTCCGCACTTAGTATTAAGTTAGTATAAAATCTATTGAGCCATAATTTTTATTTGGGGGTCTAAACAGCTCTTGTGTTTTCAACACATTTTCGAGCATTCATAACTGACCCCAGCAACACAAGACATGGATATGGTTTTGAGGGCAAAAGCCCATTTTATGGATAGATTGTAAATCTCCATTGGAAGTTCTACAATTGATAGAATGATAGTTGTGGTGTAAATGCATAGAAAAATGATATTAAGGTTGCAATAGCATTTTGCAACATATTGCAAAAATGATAGAATGATATTTTGATGTGAAATAAGTGGTTATTTATTGCAACAATATATTTCAACATAAAATATGATTTAGCTATTACAACAATACATTCAGATGTAACAAGGTAATTCTTGCAACAATATTCTTAAATTGATGTAATGCATTTAAGTTACTATTACCAAAAAAAAAAAAAAAAAAAAAAAAAAAAACCATAGACTCAATAATATATATATTGCCCCAATTATTTTTGTTGTCGCAATAGTACTTGTTGTCACATGTTTTTTTTCACCTATTACAACAATATATTTTGATGTGAAATAAGTGGTTACTTATTGCAACAATATATTTTAACATAAAATAAGGTTTAGCTATTACAACAACACATTTAGATGTAATAAGGTAATTCTTGCAATAATCTTAAATTGATATAATAAATTTAAGTTGCTATTATAACAAAAAACAATTCACAAATGTAGTAGCATATATATTACCCCAATTATTTTTGTTGTTGTAATAGGTTTTTTTTCTTGTCGTGATGTCTCATTACTACAATATTTATAGCTATATATATATGCCTATATATATATAATCTTTTGAACGAGTGTATGGTAACTGTGTATTTTCTTCTTAATGCATTTCAGGTTTCAAGGTTACGAATGTTGGGTGTTGTACAGTAGGAGAAAATGGGTAGTGCACTCGTTCTCAAACTCCATGCAAGAATAGGAATGAATACATATTCTGGGACTCTTTCCATCCTACAAAAGCTTCTAACCGAGTCACTGCAAGTAGATCATACAAAGCCTTTCTCCCAAACGACACTTATCCAATTGATATTAGTCACCTAGCTCAGCTTTAATCATGGCTGTGGATTTAATAATCATTTGAGTTGTTTACAATTCATCACAAAGTTGTTAGAACCATGCACAGTCCTTGGTTTTTATTGTATTTTTCCAATAAAAGTTGTCCAAATTAGGAAAAAGATATATCAAGAAATTTACTGCTTTTTCCTTCTAGAGCTAGTGTCTCTATTTCCACGTGGTGACATGTTTTCCCGTGTCTATTATATTTGGAACATCTTGGGTAGAGTGTTGTCATTTTAGCACTACTAATTTTCCAACCCGTGGGTTCCAGTTAGCTCAACTAGTAAAATTTCTGATGGTTGAATAAGAAATTTGGGTTCAATTTCCACCTATACCAGAAACCGATTGGTGCCTTGTCCGATGATAAAGAGCTAATATTAAGAGTGGATGTCATAAGTTGAAACTCTCTTAAATTTTTTTTTTCCCAACCCATAAATAAATATCAATTTAATTAATAAAGCAATTAAATTTTTAAAGCGATTTTTTAAATTCTCATCCATTTTCAATTCCCCACTAATATTTATAATAGAACCCCTACTCGATATGCTAATCCCGTCGACTCCCTAAAATTTCAATTAATTTACAAAAAACTTGGGTAAATTAAAATTATAATCTCAATTTAATTTACATAATTTCAATTGCTACATTTTACACTCTAAACTTTGGATTAAAATGACATTTAAGGATTCTATTCATATTAACTGATTTTGCATGTTTTGGATGAATAAATCACCCCATTGTGGTTCCTTACTCATGACTAGTTCAAATAATAGGGATCAGTGTGGTCATCCAATTGCTTAGGATTTCGATGGATTGGTTATGTAGTGGTGGCACAATGGACTCCTTGGTGGCAATGATTACTCAAACACTTAGCTTGCCTGGGGGAAATTTTGAAAGATTGCTCAAATTAATTATCAAAGTTAAATCAATTTCAATAATATAGCGATACAGTCAAATAAGAAGTTGCACTAATCAACTAAACAAAATCAACAAGTGTAAAAGCATAAAAAAATTTCAGGATTAAACATAAACTTATCAGAACTAAATTTGTTGTCCTTAAAGAAGGGATTTTGCTTCCACTAAAATGATTTCGTCGGTGTAAATGGCTCAAGCAGTTGCTCTCCAGAATATAATGACAACTATAGGACAAAAGGGGCTTCTGCCCTTTTTGGGCAAATTAAATAGGAAAATGCCCCCCTTCCCAAACTAAATAGGGAAATGCCCCTATTTTAAAAATCGAGTTTCTCAAAATCGATTTAGGCCCTATAGCGGCGTTTTTAAGGAGCCTATAGTGACGTTTTAAGGACCTATAGTGACGTTTTTTAACTCGACTTTAAAGAAATCGAGTTATAGGTAAAAAAAATGCCACTATTGGTTGATTTCATTGCCTATAACTCGATTTTATTGAAATCGAGTTAAAAAACGTCACTATAGGCTCAAAAACGCCGCTATAGGGCCTAAATCGATTTTGAGAAACTCGATTTTCAAAAGAGGGGCATTTTCCTTATTAGTTTGAGAAGGGGGGCATTTTCCTATTTAATTTTTCTGAAAAGGGCAGAAGCCCCTTTTGTCCAACAACTATGTCAGTGTGCACTCACAATCAGCGCATCGAACTCTTCTCAAATGCTCAGAGAAATTTTCAGTATTAGACAAAGAGGAGAAAAATATCAAAGTAGTCTATTCTTGATCTTTAGCAACTATTTTTTACATATAAAGACTCATGTACATGGAGGAGGAAAATAGTTGTACTTACAATTTTGGCAGGAATAATACATGATGAGAGACTCCTCAATTGAGCAATCCTCACGTTCCAATGGTAATAGAAACAGAGAGTTTGACAATTTTTAAGCTTGAATATGGAATACAAGAGAGAAAGAAGGGATTGGAGTGATCTTCTCTTTTCTCAGATGCCGCAAGGTTTATTGATAAGGAAGGGAGGAGAAGAAGGTGGGATATGTTTTTACCCATCAATGATCAACCCATACTCCCGCGCGTGATGAGAGACTTCTAGAGCATGGACTTGGGTTACTTAAGACTAATGGGCTGAACATATCCAATAATTTTAAACATATCCAAAGTCTTTGCTTGATCAAGGTAGGTTTGAAAGGTTTTTTGTCCCTTGCTTGTATCTCACTCAAGCAAGGCCTAAACAGAAAGTCTTGCATAGTTGCATGACACTTGCATGTTATTTGCTCAAGCAAGATTCTTAAACACAATTTTATTTCTTTTAATCATTCTTCTAACACTAAAGTAGGATTACTCACATATTACAACATATATGTATATACTTATACTTACAGCATAATTATGTTAGTAGTACCTGTCCATAGGATCAATATGTGGATCGTGTTCTTGATTACAATATTCTTATATGTGGCGTTGTTTATATATCTATTATGAATTACTAGCTTGTAACCCTATGTATATGTATGGATACACTTAAAGATATACAATAAGATGCATAATATAATTTCTATAGATATAATTTAAATACTATCAATAGTCATTTTTATATTTTGTTAAATCTTTAAAAAATTTTATATGGATATTATTAGGTATCAAATGTAAATTGTCCATTTTTTGTATTTTTAATTATTGTGAAGCACGTTTTTTTTTTTAATGATTCATTTATTCTAGACTCTTTGGTTTTTATACTTAATAATTCACTTGGATGAATATTTATGATGTGGTTCCACATTTGATTCTAAAATTAAGAAATAAAACTTTTTAAGAATAAATAATTTAGGAGACATGACGCAAAATTAGACCTCTAATTTGGAATTCTAATTTGAGTTTCTCTCAACTTCACCTATTATATATATATATATATATATATATAGATTATTAGTTAGTTTTCTTAGCTACTAAACAGTAAAAACATAGAGCGGCAATGTCACGGACCAAATTTGGATATCTGGAATCTTATCCATCTATGTTTGATGTAGACTATATGGAGGGAACGGAATCAGCATATTTTTGAAGATGTGGAGTGCATGTCTTCTCAAATACAAGCATCCTTTATTGTTTCTCAGAAAAAAAAAAAAAAAATTACAAGCATCCTTTATTAATTCTCTTTATGAGTGGTCTTTTGTATCGGGTCTTACTAATAGTAACTCTATTAACTCCTTCATAGAGTCAACTCATATGTAGATATTATCTCATTGTAATTCTTTGGGCTACTTCATGTTTATTTTCATGACGTAGTTTCTTTTCAATAGTATTATTTTTACCTTAAAAAAAACACACACACAGAGGTTGTTCATTTCAGTACCATGTTATGAAAATACGTAAATGGGACTGGATTTTTTTGGGTAAAAAATAATAGTAAATAAAGAAGAGTGGAAGTGAAAATTTTCATGCTTTCTAACAAAGGACTAAACTGATACCACAATGAAGGTTCTTGATTCAATTTCTCTCTTGGAATTTTTATCATGTTAAGTTTTAGTCGTTAGATATTATTTTTCATATGAGATTGTATAAAGATTAATGAAAAATTCTTATAAAATATTGAATACTTTAACTTTTATTAGGAAAAAATATATATAATGTGGATGTTTGTATAATGTATTGCCTCAGTAATAAACTTATACCTTTAATCTCATTTTATGGGACAAAATGGGCTTTTGCCCTCTTCAACCAAATTAATTAGCCTTATGCCCTCCTTCCCAAACTAAATAGGGAAATGCCCCTCTTTTAAAACTCGATTTTCTCAAAATCAAGTTATAAAAAAAAAAAAATCTGGAGCCCTATAGCGGCGTTTTTAAGGACCTATAATGATGTTTTCCAGACCTATAGTGACGTTTTTTAACTCGACTTCCATTAAATCGAGTTATAGGCAATTTTTTTAATTTTTTTTTTACGTATAACTCGATTTCATATAAATCGAGTTACAAAACGCCACTATAGGTCTTAAAAACGTCACTATAGGTCCTTAAAAACACCGCTACAGGACCTAACTCGATTTATCAAAAATCGAGTTTTAAAAGAGGGGCATTTCCCTAATTAGTTTGAGAATGAGGGCATAAGGCTAATTAATTTGGTTGAAAAGGGCAAAAGCCCATTTTGTCCCATTTTATGAGATAGTTTTGAAAGTACTATCTCATGAATATTTGAATTTTATTGGTGCGTTTTGAATTATATTTATATTTTTATACAAATCAATTAATAAATTTTAAAAAAATTTTGGGCGGACTGGCAACCCCATAACCCCTGCACCTAGTACCACCCTCGCCCTTTTTGGGATTTTCTTTACTGAGCGGGGTTAGCAACAACTTTTTGTTTGTTAATGTGTTTCGTTGTAGATCCTGGAGAGTATGTTGTTCATGAGGGTGAAAGTGCTGATGATGTTTACTTTGTACGGGATGGAGAGGTAAGCTTACCTGAGATAATCTCTTTCTTAGAGTGATGAATATTCTTTTTTTATCCAAAAAAAAAAAAAAAACAATTCCTTGGAAGGACGATAAATTTAAAAGGCTGAAAGTTTAATTAACTGGTTTACAGGCCGAGGCTGTCGAATCTGTTGCTGCTGATGAAGAAAGTTGCCCAGAGTTCCAATTGAAGCGCGCGATATGATTATTTTTTTATGGTTATAAACTGTATTCTGTACCTTTTTGTTTTAATTTGTAAGCTATTTATTGTTGTCTTTCAACCAAACATGAAAATGTTGGTAATCTATATGTGGGTGCAGTTTGTGTCCAATGAAAGTTATCACTGGATACGTTGAATTGTGGACACATGTCCATTCTTGGACATGTGTCCACTGTTCGAATCTTGCTGTGTCCAGTGAAAATTTTCACTGGACACAAGCCCTTTCCTCTATGGGTATATATATATAAAACCAAAACCTCTGCTAGCACCACAATTTTCCACGACATCATCATTTAAAAAAAAAATACAAAAATACAAAAATTCTGATTTTTTTTTTCTCTAAAACCCAATAATACATAAAACCCAATATACAAAAAAAATTGCTCCCCTCTCAAAC
Organism: Quercus glauca; assembly: GCA_023736055.1. NCBI lineage: Eukaryota > Viridiplantae > Streptophyta > Magnoliopsida > Fagales > Fagaceae > Quercus > Quercus glauca. The sequence continues at coordinate 20,909,896 of CM043319.1, read as the reverse complement.
CCGATTCTTTTCCCATCTTCACTCTCAATTTTCTCTCCACAACCCAGAACCACAATCAGTCCTTCTCTGCCACAACTCAACGGCTCCACCTTCTCTGCCACAACTCAATAGTTGCAATCGCCCAAGTTGCAGATACATCCCCAGTCTGATGGAGAGGCAACATATGGAATAAGTGTGTCAAAGAAGATTGCGATGACCATTAAGTAGCTCTTTGAGATGGTTTGCTAGACTAACAGTGGCGTTCATCGGTTGCAATAAGGTTATATCCCCAATTCTTTTGTTGTATGTATTGAATATAAATTGGATTTTTCAACTTAAGCCTGAAATTGGTGGTATATCAAATTTAGGGATTAGGTTTGCACGACATAATTAGGGGAATGATCAATTCAATTTTGCTTTGAATTAAATTACATATTTTCATTCATTTTTAAGTCGTTATACCATCAATCAAAATAAATATATGTAATTTTTTTCGTTTTTAATTCCTAGATTACATTATTCTAATTTTTTTTTCACGTTCCTCTATTTCAGCACCTGTACATCAATCAAGTTCTATGTCTTGGCAATATCTGTTAGGTGTTTGACAAAAGGCCTACAAGAGTAACTGTTGAACATGTATTAGAATAATAGAATAAATGAACTGGCATAAACTATTTGATGATGGCCCATGGTTACTACGTTGCATCTTGCTATTCAATATGTCATTAAGTCATGTGTTTCTATTTTATAACTTATATTCATGGGTGTATATTTTTGCTATATGAAAAATGGGGTTGTGCTGATGGGGTGAACTAACTTGATTGTATTTTTGAAGACTAGGTTGGATTACTGATGTGTAGATAATGGGTACATGTGGGAGAAGGAATACATTATGCGATGATATCACATTAAGCCTCAATTTGGATCTGTTAAAGAACATAGGAGAGTAATAGAAAATTTTAAAATTGCTAAGTTAGGTATCTAATTTCTTAAGCAATATAGTAATTTCCTTTTTCTCACCCAAATTCCAAACAGATTCATATACCCGGCTTTAGAAAGTTTATGTCAAATAATTGAAAATTGCTTCATATGTATATTGAATGGGGGTAAAAAAGAGTCATAGGGTTGATTCAGTTTAGGAATAGAGTCAGATAGTACTTTAGTGAAAAATGAAGATAATCGGATAGGGAAATCTGTGAAAGTCTAAATCCTATGCTAGCAAGGTTTTGTTTCTAATTATGGGCTTTGTTGACAATTGGTTTTTGGTGTCATTGAATGTGGATGTGTTTTGAAGTGATGACGTGGGTGGATTTATCAATTTATGAGTGTGAGAAAGTTTAAATTACTACTTGGGTTTTCATTTTTTGCAAAGCCTATATTTGATCATGGGAATAAAATGTGTAGATTGTGGAGCTAGAATTAGTCATTGGGTTGTGATGAATGGGGAGGTCACCACTTTAACTAAATTTTGTTGTTTAATTTAGTAGTTTGTGCTAAGTCCGTAAATGTACCTAATTTGGATTACTAGAGTTCATATTAGGTCAACTTTATGGGTTATACAAACTCAACTTTGATGGGATTCCTTAAGTGATAAATAAACATGGATTTCAGACGACAAGACAAGAGGGATCACTGTGTTAGCTTCTAGATTGTTAAGGATGCTTGATATGGATATCGGTGGTATTGAGAATATATTGTTTGATTCTTTGCTGGTAGATGGGTGCTTTAATAAAAATATGTTGGATTGTGTTAGGACATATGTGGTTTACATGTTAAGAACATATGTCATACTTTTATATAATTGGCTAATCCTTTGACAAAACGCACTTTACTTGTATTTGGGTAGATTTAGGATGTGTTGAAATACTTCAAGAAACCATGTTTCAAGATCAAGTATTGAAGCCTTCAAGTCCGTTCAAGAAAACAAGCTAAAAGTGCAAATTCATTAAAGCTCGACAGCTGCATCTATTGAGCTTCAGTAAAGCTGTTTAAGCCCGTAAGCTCGACACCTGCTCGACAGCTTCTATCTGTCGAGGTTTATAAAATCAAAATTTCTAATCTGATTTCTTGGGATCCGTGAATGTGTCTTTGGGCCTTCTTTTCTCCTAACTCTAGACATATAAAAGGATTGTTTTAAGGGCCGTCTAAGAGTTCACAAGTTGCACAAGCATTGAGCAAACTCTGTTCAAGCAATTTGTAACCGTAGACAAAGTTCTTAACCTAGTTCATCTCTTCTGAAGAAGTTATTGTGTATTTGCACGAAAGGTTTTGTGACCAAGCATCTTCTTGATCTTCATCATGTGTATGAACTGAAGAACTTTGCAGCTAACCTTTCTTTCTAGTTGATGATTGAAGTCGCGTATTGGGATCCGCGCAAACTGGTTAGTCACATACTTGGGAGCCGTGCATCAAAAGTGGAAACTATTACTACAGATTAAGTCCAATTGGGTATTGGGGTAAGGGTTCAACTGTAGGTTGGTAAGGTACTTGAGATTCCTTTACTTGTAACCGCTTGTTGTGATAATAGTGGAGTTTTGGGAGTGGTGACCTGAAAATCACCCGATGGGGTTTTTGCCATGTAGGTTTTCCCCATTCGTAAACAAATCACCGTGTTATTTATTTTCCGCTGCTTAATTAGTTTATTGGTGATTTGTTTGTGCTGCCACCCGTTTGCATGTTAATTAACTTAATTAATTCACTTGGCTAAATTAATTGGTTAATTTATCACAAGGGGTCAATTCGTTTGTGGCCTATCAAGTGGTATCAGAGCAGGCATACTCTGATTAGGTTTTAATCTTTGCTGTGTTTGATCCATTGACCCCTGTTTGTCATGGAGAGGACAGTCGTTAATTATACCTCCTTTATTTGATGGGACTAACTATGCCTGCTGGAAAGTACGCATAAGAGCCTTTTTGCAGTCTTTAGATGAAAAGGTGTGGCAAGCTGTAGAGATTAGCTGGACTAAGCCAAAGGAAGCGCCGGCCGATTGGGATGATGCCAAGATCAAGGCGGCTAACTTCAACAGCAAGGCATTGAATGCGTTGTTCAGTGCAGTGACCAATGAGGAGTTTAAAAAGATATCCTCAACTAAAACTGCTAAAGAGGCTTGGACCATTCTCTAGACAACCTATGAAGGAACCAAGGTTGTCAAAGATTCAAAACTTCATAGGCTCACTACAAGCTTTGAAGAAATAAAGATGGAGGAGGATGAGTCGTTCGATGAGTTCTATGCCAAGCTTAAGGACATAGTGAACTCAGCCTTCAATCTTAGGGAAACCATTCTTGAACCCAAGATTGTGAGGAAAGTGCTCATATCTCTACCCGATAGATTCCATGCAAGGATTACGGCAATAGAGGAATCAAAGGACATCGACAAGATTCCTTTGACTGAGCTGGTTGGAAACTTGCAGACCTACGAGCTAGGGTTGACTAGAATTGGCAAGTCGGGTAAAGGAAAGAGTGTGACACTGAAGGCCAAGAGCAATGAGACAGATGAGTCTTCAAATGCTGAAGATTTCAAGATGAAGTCCTACATCACCAAGCAGTTCAAGAAATTTATGAAGAATGCCAATGGAAAGGGCTTTGACAAGGACCGCAGGCAATCTAGTTCTTCTCTGTTTAAAAGCCAAGACAAAGGGAAGAAGGATGCAAAGGACGGTGGTCAGTACACTGTTCCTGTAGGACCTAAGTGTTTTGGGTGTCATTGGTTCGGACACATGAAAAATGAGTGTCCTACATATCTCAAGAGCATTGGGAAGAGCAAGGCACTTGCTGCAACCTTAAGTGACACTGAGCCTGAAGATGATTCCTATAGTGAGGATAACAGAATCTTAAATGCCTTCACTGCCATAGTCAATCCTACTGAAGGGATTGTTGATGAAGTGGAAGAAGAAGAAGAATTGGTGGATTCTAAGTATGAGAAGATGGATGATCAAGATGATATCCATTCAGCCTATGAGAAACTATACAAGCTATCTGAGAAACACGAGAAACTCTATAGGCTGACCACCAAGAAGCTCAGTGATGTGGAACTTGACCGTGAAGAGTTGTCCACAAAGTTTGATGAGGCAAATCAGACTATTGGAGCGCTGAGGTTCGAGAACAATTTCTTGGCTGAGAAGACCAAGAAGCTTGAGGCGGAGCTATTTCAAGTTAAAGCTCAGTTGGAGAGGACCTCGAGCGCAAAGCTTGATGAGATGCTTAGAATTCAGAAATCTGCTTCAGATCGAACAGGTTTAGGGTATGATCTTTCTTCCTTTAATATTGCTTCTACTAGTGCTATTGTTTTTGTTCCTCCTGCTAATATTGTTAAAATTGAGAACAATGATGTTAAAACTGAATTAGCTAGTGAGAACTTAGACAAGGGTAAATCCATCCTAGGAGCACCCCCTAAGCTAGATAAGAAAGATGCTAAAAACCCCAAGACTAAGAAGGCTAACTCTCAAAAGCCCAAACAGAAGAAGCAGCATCTTTGTCATCATTGTGGTGTTGCCGGTCATACTCGACCAAATTGCTATAAGTAGTTAGCCACTCAACAGAGCAATAGCATGATATCATTTGGAAGCCAAAATTAGCTTCAATCCTCTCTTGCTCCTCTTGGAGATCTTTTGAAAGCCCTCATGTTCCTTTCGAACTTGAACGGGTTCAATTCTTCCCCTTCTCCACCGGTTCAAGGAATCAATCAAAGAAAAGGTTCTTCCAAGGTGTAGAAGAAAAAGGACTCTAAGTGGTTAAATCACTTTCTTCTATCTTCTTGTTTTTGTTTGTTGCATTACTTGTGTGTTTTGTTTTTATTTTGAGTCAGTCTAGTTTTATGCTTTGCTTTGATAACATGTTTTTGTTTGTTTTCAGTTTTGTTTATTTTTTTTTCATATAAAAATAAAAAAAAAATTGAAAAATCAGAAAAATAAAAAAACAGTGTGTGTTTTGTGTACATTGGTACTTGTATACCTTGGATGGCCATTGAAACAAAGTTTTCTAAACTTTGTATCTTTTGTATCTTAGATGAGCATCTTTATGCACAACTAAGCAAGTGAGCTTTGTGGCTCTTGTTTGTGATGAGTAAGATTAAGTTATCTCTTAGACTTAACACTCATATCACTATTTTTGACGGGTAGGACTAGAAAATCCTAAGAGAAATGCATAAATAACCATCTTACCTGTTAGGACATATGTGTTTTTACTTGTTAAGAACATATGTCACTTATTTATGTAAATTGGCTAATCCTTTGACAAAACACACTCTATTTGTAATTAGGTAGTTCTAGGTGTTTTTAATACTTCAAGAAACAAGGTTTCAAGATCAAGTGTTGAAGTCATCAAGTCTGTCCAAGAAAAACAAGCTGAAGTGCAAATTCATTAAATCTTGACACTTGCTCGATAGCTCCTCGACACCTGCTATCTGTCGAGAATTAAAAAGTTAGATTTTCTTATCTGATTTCTTGGGATCCGTGAATATGCTTTTGGGCCTTCTTTTCTTCTAACCCTAAAAATATAAAATGATTGTTTTAAGAGCTGTCAAATTGTACACAAGTTGCAAAAGCATTGAGCAATCTCTGTTTAAGCAAATTGTGATCAAAGACGAAGTTCTTAACCTAGTTCATCTTCTCTAAAGAAGTTGCTGTGTATTTGCACCAAAGGGTTTTGTGACCAAGCATCTTCCTGATCTTCATCGTGTAGGATGAACTGAAGAACTTTGCAGCCAACCTCTCCTTCTAAGTTGGTGTTTGAAGTCACGTACTGGGATCCGTGCATTAGTTAGTCACGTACTTGGGAGTTGTGCATCAAAGGTGGGAACTGTCACTACAGATCAAGTCCAATTGGGTATTGGAGTAAGGGTTCAACTGTAGGTTGGTAAGGTACTTGAGATTCCTTTACTTGTATCCGCTTGATTTGATAATAGTGGAGTTTCGGGAGTGGTGACCTGAAAATCACCCGATGGGGTTTTTGCCGTTAGGGTTTTCCCCATTCGTGAACAAATCACCATGTTATTTATTTTCTGCAGCTTATTTAGTTTATTTGTGATTTGTTTGTGCTGCCACGCATTTGCATGATAAAATTGATTAATTAATAACTTGGCTAATTAATTAGTTGGTTTAATCACAATGGGTCATTCAGTTTGTAGCCTTTCAAGTGGTATCAGAGCAGACACACTCTGATTAGGTTTTAATATTTGCTGTGTTGATCCATTGACCCCTGTTGTCATGGCTATAATTGGCTCGAAGAGATCTATATTTTCAAATACATCTTGTTTTTCTAATTACTATTTGTTTGAGTGTCTCAGAAAATACAAGTCTAAAAGTTATTTGAATTCTCTTATAATGACTATTGGAAAAGATCTCACTTTGGCTAAGAAGAAACTAGACTGTCTCAGAATGAAAATGTGCAAAGGAGTTCGTCTGAGAAGAGTGAAAGTTAAAGACTTAGCTCATAAAAGGCAGTTGAGTGAAAGAACCATTCCCTCTGATTTGTCATCTAAGCATGAAGTGTGTTTCATGATGAAGTCTGCATTAAAAGTGATGGATACATGTCTATGGTATCTTGATAGTGGTTGCTCAAGACACATGACTGGAGACCGATCTCTCTTCAAGATCTTTGAGCCTAAGAAAGGTGGTAATGTGAGTTTTGGTGATGGAAGCAAGTCACAGATTAAAAGGAAAGGAATCATATCTCTACCAGGACTGCCAGACATTGCAAATGTTCTTTATGTAGAAGGTCTAAGGGTGAACCTATTGAGCATAAGTCAGATATGTGATTAAGACTTCATGGTGCTATTCTCAAAGGGAAAGTGTCTTGTCATGGATGAGTCTGGAAAGAAGCTCATTAATGGGGTTCGCACTTTGGACAACTGTTATGGATTGGTTCCTGATGCTGATATAGTGTGTAATAGCATTCGTTTGCCTAATGAAGATCTATGGCATCAACGAATGGGACATGCTAGTTACAAGCATCTATCCATTGTATCTAAGCATGAATCAATCTTGGGGATACCGAAGCTTAGTAGAATGAGCAATGTGGTGTGTGGACCATGTTAGCTTGGGAAACAGACAAAAACTAAGCATCCAGGCACTCAGACATCAGCTACCTCCAGACCATTGGAGCTTTTGGATTTAGTTCTTATGGGTCCAACCAAAACCGAGTTTCTTGGTGGTAAGAGATATATCATGGTTGTGGTAGATGACTTCACTAGATACATTTGGGTGATCTTACTACGATCCAAGTCTGATGCTCCTGAGCACATTGAGGCCTTGTGCACAAGACTACAGAATGAAAAGAGCTTAAAGATTGATCAAATTCAAAGTGACCATGGTAAAGAATTCGAGAACTCATACATGGAGTCTTTCTGCATAAGATCAGGTATATCTCAAGAATTCTCTGCTCCTATTACTCCTCAGTAGAATGGTGTGGTAGAAAGAAAGAATAGGGTTATTCAAGAGATGGCCAGAGCCATGTTGCATAACAAAGATGTGGCTCGAAACTTATGGGGAGAAGCCGTAAACATTGCATGTCATACGGTGAATAGGGTGTACTTCAGACTCGGTACCAAAAAGACTCCCTATGAGTTATGGAAAGGAAGAAAGCCAAATGTGAAGTATTTCAAGATCTTTGGAAGTACTTGCTTCATTCTTAAGGATAGAGAGAATGTGGGAAAGTTTGACTCTCGAAGCGATAAAGGCATATTTCTGGGATACTCGTCTACAAGCAAGGCTTATCGGGTATACAACAAGAGAACTATGAAAGTAATGGAAACAGTAAATGTCGTCATTGATGAATATTCAGATTCCATTTCTGAGAAAGGCATTGAGGAACTCCCTAAAGAAATTCTTCCTTCTGAGCCTAAGGAAGTTCAAGATATTGTTGAACTAGAACCTGTGTCCCCAAGTACTCCTAGTATTGTGGAAGACTTTGCAGATGCTCCTACTTCACCAGATTCCGAGTCTCATAAAGAAAAATGACCTTCCTCTAGAATCAAATTAAATCATCCTCCGGAAGTTATTGTGGGAAACTTGAATGAACTCACATTAAGGAAACGTATAGTTGATAAATGTGTTGCTAACTTTGTGTCTTATTCTTGCAACTTGTCACAGGTTGAACCTAAGAAAGTTGAGGAAGCATTACAAGATGAAAGTTGGATCGAAGTAATGCACGATGAACTACTTCAGTTTCAGAGGAATGATGTTTGGACTCTAGTACCTAGACTAGAAGGTGAGCACATCATTGGTACCAAGTGGATATTCCGTAACAAGACTGATGAAGAAGGCAATGTGATTCGCAACAAGGCTCGACTTGTGGCTCAAGGATACTTGCAAATGGAAGGAGTAGACTACGATGAAAAATTTGCCTCAGTTGCCCGAATGGAGTCAATCAGAATTCTCCTTGCCCTAGCATGTCAGCTGAATTTCAAACTTTATCAGATGGATGTAAAGACTACTTTCTTGAATGGGTTACTCAAAGAGGATGCCTATGTGACTCAACCAAAAGGATTCATTGATCCACACTTTCTGGATCATGTGTTGTACCTTAAAAAGGCATTTTATGGGTTGAAGCAAGCTCCTAGAGCCTGGTATGATAGACTCACACAATATCTAGTGTCATATGGGTTCACTAGAGGAAAGGCTGATCAAACTCTCTTCATCAAAAAGGAATATGGTGAGTTGATAGTTGCTTAAGTCTATGTTGATAATATCATCTTTGGGTTGACTAAGGATGAACTTGCGCATGGCTTCTCAAAACTCATGCAAGCCAAGTTCGAGATGAGCATGATTGGAGAGCTGACTCACTTCCTAGGATTGCAGATTCACCAACAAGATTCAGGAATATTCCTTTCTCAATCTAAATATGCTAAGAATCTTGTGAAAAAGTTTGGTTAGGAATCTGCTAGTTCTGTTAGAACCCTTATGAGCCCAAATGTTAAACTCATTGTAGACTTGTTAGGTAAAAGTGTTGATCCTTCTCTTTATAGAAGCATGATAGGTAGTCTTCTTTACCTTACTGCTAGTAGACCTGACATTAGTTACAGTGTTGGAGTGTGTGCTAGATATCAGGCTAATCCCAAAGAATCCCACATGACTGCTTTAAAAAGAATTATAAAGTATGTCAAAATCACTGCTAAGTTCGGTGTGTGGCATAGCAAGGACACTAATGGTGTCTTAGCTCTGTACTCTGATGCTGATAGGGCTGGCAATGCTGATGATAGAAAGAGTACTTCGGGGGGTTGTTTTTATGTGGGTAACAATCTTGTCTCTTGGATGAGTAAAAAGCAGAACTCTATCTCTCTATCCACTGCAAAAGCTGAGTACATCGCTGCTTGCAGCTGCTGCACCCAACTCCTCTGCATGCAAAAACTCCTTCATGATTATGGTATTTGTCAAGAGCATCTCACTATTTACTGTGACAATACCAGTGCCATAAATATCTCTAAGAACCTAGTTCAGCATTCTCGAACCAAACACATAGAGATTCGACATCACTTCATTAGGGAGATTGTCGAAGATGGTACTCTCACTCTTGAGTTTATCCACAATGATGAATAGAAGGCTGACTTGTTCACCAAACCTCTTGACAGCAAACGTTTTGAATTCCTTCGTCAAAACATTGGTGTCATCTCCATGGATTGATCTTCTTCTCTTGTTCCTTTTCCTCATGCATTTGCATCTAGTTTTTGCTTTGCTTTATTAACATGTTTTTGTGTGTTTACTTTCAGCTTTTTTTATTTTGTTTTTAATATAAAAAAAATTGAAAAATCAGAAATATACAAAAACAGTGTGTGTTTTGTGTACTTTGGTACTTGTGTACCTTGGATGGCCAATGAAACAAAGTTTTCTAAACTTTGTATCTCTTGTAGCTTAGATGAGCATCTCTATGCACAACTAAGCAAGTGAGCTTTGTGGCTCTTGTTTGTGATGAGTAAGATTAAGTTATCTCTTAAAACTTAACACTCATATTACTCTTTTTAACGGGTAGGACTAGAAAATCCTAAGAGAAATGCATAAATAACCATCTCACCACTGTTGCCTGCCAATCATTAATGACATCTGTATGCTTTGGCATAGCAAAAGTGTGATGTCAATGACATTTGTGTGCTTCGGCATGGCAAAATTGGAATGTCCAATATCAATGGGTATTTCTTTTCTTTTCCTTATATGCCCATGTATGATATGCTTAAAAAGAAAATATGAAAAGAAAATAAAAAGCAAAAAAATTAAAAATGCTTTAAATATGATTGCAAGCGTGTATTCTAGGAGATGTGGGAGTTATAGGATGTACCTCGAAGGTGATAGTCCCCATCAAACAGTTATGATTGTGTGTGAGTTAAAGTTATTTTCTCATATCTCAAATCGTCATAACATGTATACACTTATGCAATCTTACGTTGTTTTTCACACACGACACGCAACATGCTTTACTACTTTTGATACATGTACAAGTACAATGTGATTTGGCCATCACAAAGGTTTACATGTGCTAATGTATGCTCACTAAACTATCTTGACTTGTTTTTGAAAAATAAAATTGGTTAGACTTGTTTAGTGTGTGTGTGTGTTTTAAGGATCCATATGCTTAAAGTTTTGTTGAGAGATGATTTTGAGAGCTTTATATGTTGAGTGGATCAATGGTTGAGGTGTATGTTGGATTGCATTCATGTTTGTGTTTTTCACTTCTCGAAAAACTGATTTTAACTGCTAGCTCGACACCTCCTCGATACCTTGCTATCTGTCGAGCTTCTGTTCTTTGAAAGTGGTTCTTGTACCTCGATACCTCTCGACACCTTCAGCTATCGAAGGCCTTTTCCTTGACACCTACCTCGATAGCTTCCTCGATACCTCTCGACACCTCAGTTGTCGAAAATTACTAAGGTTCCTATTTAAGCTGCTGTCGCGATCCAGATCTCATTTACTCGATTTCTCTCGATCTATCCGCGATTGTTCCTCTTCCAAACTTGATTTTCTCACTCTAATCCTTTAACCCACTTGATTTTCAGCTTTTCCTTGCTTCTAATCACTTGGTATGATCTCATTTTTTCCCTCATTATTCATGCATTTCATGTTTTGATTCTTAGGTTTTGGGGTTTTTCAAAATTAATGAGTTTTTTTTGAAATTTTAGGTTGGGTTTTCACTTAAATGTGTTCAAAATGTCATACATTGCATTTCATGTGCATTAGAATGATATTTACATGCATTTAGATGTGTGTTCTATGTTTGTGTGCTGGTAGGATTGGATTGGGTTGAGCCCATGATGCTTTTTAATTTGCATGTCACATGTTCATACATTCCTCATGCATACGTACTTATTATTCAATATATTTGATATATGTGAACTGTTTTGGGACTTTTCTGATTGTCTCCTTCTCTATCTCTTTCTCATTTTGTTTACGTTAGTAGTGTCTATGGCACTCAAACGTAAATCCACTCCTGCTCGGAACCCTCTGCGTTCTGGAGCTTCTTTATTTACTGATTCTACTCCTCTAAATCTTCGGTTCCGTGATGGAGATGCACACAAGGCATTTTCAGAGAACTTTTCTAGACAAGGTGTTCATTTGGAACGCTAAGTCATTTTGGCGTACTTCGCTGACACTGACCTTCCCTCTATCATTCACAGTAGGGGATGGGAGCCACTATGTGACGTCCTGGTCACATATCCTCTCGTGCTGATTCAGGAGTTTTACTCCAACATGCATGGGATCGATCGTTCAGTACTTCTCTTTCACACTCGCGTTCGAGGTACGCGCTTTGCTGTCACACCGCAGCTAGTTGCGGATGTGCTTAGGATTCCTAGGATAGATTTTCCTGACTATCCTTCCTGTGAGCATCTGAGGACTGTGTCCAAAGATGAGCTCCTTTCTGGTTTTTGTCAGCGCCTAGCTGATTGGGGTAAGCATCAGTATACATCATGTAGACCTTTTGCTAAAGGTCCTAGATTCCTAAACATGGTGATGACGTTTGTACTCCATCCACTCTCTTACTACAACTCCATCACAGAGCCTCGTGCTTGATTTTTGTTACCTCTTCTTGAGCATCTTACTATAGATTTTCCTTCTCATTTCATCCTTTCTATCATAGATGTTCATCTAGATTCAGCGTCCCGTGATAAGCTCATCTTTCCTTCCGCTATCACGAGGATCTTACACCATTTTTCTATCCCTTTTCCTGTGTCCGACCACTTCACACACATCTATGCCATAGATGCTGCTACCATAAAATATAGTGAGGCTTAGTTTAGGTCAAGACAGACAGATTCCACTCCTCCCTCCCCGTTCAGCTCCATCTAGATCTGCTCCATCTACATCTGCTCCTTCTTCCTCTACGGGCGATGTATCTCTTGGAGACATCATGGCGCAGCTGCAGCGCATGGATGCTCACCTCAATACACTCTCCACTGAGTTGTATCAGGTGAATATTCGTGTTGGTCGTATTGTACGACGGCAGGCGACCATGGGTGGTTTTGCTCATAAGGCTACTCCTTCACCACCTTCTCCAGCGGCTTTTGACTCTGAGGATGATGATGATGGTGATGACGATGACGCTTCGAATGATGACGATGGAGATGCTAGCTCTACTGATGAGATGTCTACATGACACTCTACTCTTTGTCACTTGTGACAAAAAGAGGGAGTAGTTTTAGGTTATGAGAGTAGTCATCTTAGGGGGAGAGTTAGTATAGGACATTTTTGATAGGGGGAGTGTTGATATTTTGAGGGATGTAGTGAGGTTTTGATGTATCTTTTCTTTTCTATTCTTTATAGATACATTGATCTTGTATATGAGGTCTTGTGACCAGTTTTACATACATTGTACTTATTTTCTCTCTATATGTGGATGTATGTTTCTTTCACCTCTCTCTTCATGTGTTTTTTCTTCTCTATCTTTATACACATGTTCATTATACTTGTATGCAATCTATTATTTCTGTTTCACACAAGATGCCTTGATGAGTTTTGTTTAAAGTGTTTCAGAAATATAGGTTGTCAAAGTCTACTTGCCATAAACTCTCTTCTTGCAAAGTTTTTCAAGAGTTTGTGTTAGGATAGATTTTATTGTATTCAACAAGTGAATATGAGTTGAGTGATTTATGACTTCTCTCATATGTTCATTTGTTTGTTGTGGTTTTGTCACGGATTGCCAAAGGGGGAGATTGTTAGGACATATGTGTTTTTACTTGTTAAGAACATATGTCACTTATTTATGTAAATTGGCTAATCATTTGACAAAACGCACTTTACTTGTAATTTGGTAGTTCTAGGTATTTTTATACTTCAAGAAACAAGGTTTCAAGATCAAGTGTTGAAGTCATCAAGTCTGTCTAAGAAAAACAAGCTGAAGTGCAAATTCATTAAATCTCAACACCTGCTCGATAGCTCCTCAACACCTGCTATCTGTCGAGAATTAAAAAGCCAGATTTTTTGATCTGATTTCTTGGGATCCGTGAATATGCTTTTGGGCCTTCTTTTCTTCAAACCCTAAACATATAAAAAGATTGTTTTAAGAGCCGTCAAATTGTACACAAGTTGCAAAAGCATTGAGCAATCTCTGTTCAAGCAAATTGTGATTAAAGACGAAGTTCTTAACCTAGTTCATCTTCTCTGAAGAAGTTGCTGTGCATTTGCACGAAAGGGTTTTGAACCAAGCATCTTCCTGATCTTCATCGTGTAGGATGAACTGAAGAACTTTGCAGCCAGCCTCTCCTTCTAAGTTGGTGTTTGAAGTCGCGTACTGGGATCAGCGCATTGGTTAGTCACGTACTTGGGAGCCGTGCATCAAAGGTGGAAACTGTCACTACAGATCAAGTCCAATTGGGTATTGGGGTAAGGGTTCAACTATAGGTTGGTAAGGTACTTGGGATTCCTTTACTTATAACCGCTTGATTTGATAATAAAAGAGTTTCGAGAGTGGTGAACTGAAAATCACCCGGTGGGGTTTTTACTGTTAGGGTTTTCCCCATTCGTGAACAAATCACCGTGTTATTTATTTTTCGCTGCTTATTTAGTTTATTGGTGATTTGTTTGTGCTGCCACGCATTTGCATGATAAATTAATTAATTAATAACTTGGCTAATTAATTAGTTGGTTTAATCACAAAGGGTCATTCAGTTTGTGGCCTTTCATCACCACTGTTGCCCGCCAATCATGAATGACAACCGTATGCTTCGGCATAGCAAAAGTGCAGTGTCAATGACATTTGTGTGCTTCGGCATAGCAAAATTGGAATGTCAAATATAAATTGGTATTTCTTTTCTCTCTCATATATGTCCATGCATGATATGCTTAAAAAGAAAATATGCAAAGAAAATAAAAAGCAAAAAGATTATAAATGCTTTAAATATGATTGCAAGTGTGTATTCTAGGAGATGTGGGAGTTATAAGATGTACCTCGAAGGTGATAGTCCCCGTCAAACAGTTATGATTGTGTGTGAGTTAAAGTGATTTTCTCATATCTCAAATCGTCATAAAATGTGCACACTTATGCAATCTTGCGATGTTTTTCACACACGACATGCAATATTCTTTGCTACTCTAGATACATGTGTAGGTACAATATGATTTGGCCATCACTAGGTTTACATGTGTTAATGTATGCTCACTAAACTGTCATGACTTGTTTTTGAAATATAAAATTGGTTAGACTTGTTTAGTGTGTGTGTGTTTTTTTGGAGATCCATGTGCTTAAAATTTTCATTGAGAGATGATTTTGAGAGCTTATTGTGTTGATTGGATCACTGTTGAGTTGCTAGTTTGATTGCATTCATGCCTATGTTTTTCACTTCTCGAAAAACTATTTTTAAAAGCTTGCTCGACACTTCCTCGATACCTGGCTATCTGTCGAGCTTCTCAAGCTTTTTCTTATCGCAATCTCGACACATCCTCGACACCTGGTGGATTGATCGAGAAATCTCCTGTCTCCTCGATAGCTTCTCAATACCTTATCGATCGATAAAGCTTTTGTTCTTGGTCCTGGTGTTCCTTCCTCGATACCACTTCGACACCTGTATCTGTTGAAGACCATTTCCTCGACAGATTCCTCGACACCTCTCGATACCTGTATCTGTCGAGATTTACTGATGAGCTATATAAGCCCCTCATGTGATCCGGTTCTCATTTTCTCAATCTCTCTCGATCTGTCCGCACCTGTTCACCTCCTAAACTCATTTTTCTCACTCCAAACCTTCAACCCACGTGATTTTCGGCCTCTCTTTGCTCCAAATCACTTGGTATGATCTCTTTTCTTCTCATATTTCATGCATTTCATGTTTTTGAAACTTAGGTTTTGGGGTTTTTGAAAAATTTTGGGATTTTTCAAAATTGATGACTTTTTGTTAAAATTTTGGGATGGGTTTTCATTTAAATATGTTCAAAATCTCATGCATTGCATCACATCTGCATTATAATGATATTTTCATGCATTTAGATGTGTGTAATCTGTTTGTGTGCTGGTAGGATTGGATTGGGCTGAACCCATGATGAAATTTCTTTTGCATGTCACATGTTCATGCATTCCCCATGCATACATACTCTCTTTTATCTTGATATATTTGAAATGCTTTGGGACTTTTCTGATTGCCTCATTCTCCCTCTCTCTCATTCTGTTTATGTTAGTAGCGTCTATGGCACCTAAACGTAAGTCTGCTCCGTCTCGGAACCCTTTACGCTCCAGGGCATCATCTTCTTCTGATCCTCCTCATTCTAACATTTGGTTCCATATTAAGGATGCCCGTAAAGCATTTTTGGAGAATTTTTCTAGACGAGCTGTTCATTCAGAACGCCGAGTCATTTTGGCGGACTTCGCCGACACTGACCTTCTCGATGTCATTCACAGTCGGGGATGGGAGTCACTATGTGACGTCCCAGTCATTTGTCCTCTCTTGCTTATAAAGGAGTTTTACTCCAACATGCACGGGATTGATTCTTCAGTACCTTTCTTTCATACTCGCATTCGAGGTACGCGCTTTGTTGTCACACCGCAGCTTATTGCGGATGTGCTTTAAGTTCCGAGGGTAGTGCATCCTGATTACCCTGGTTGTGAGCGTCTGAGGACTGTGTCCAAAGACGAGATAATGTCTGCTTTCTGTTAGCACCCATCTGTTTGGGGTGAGCGTCAGTTTACACCATGTCGACCTTTTGCTGAAGGTCTTAGATTCATGAACATGGTGATGACTTTTGTGTTGCACCCACTCTCTCACTATAACTCTATCACAGAGCCTCGTGCTCGATTTTTGCCTTCCTTGTTGGAGCATCTCACTATAGATTTTCCTTCACATTTCATTCTTTACATCATAGATGTGTTTAGGAATATGGCTACTCGTGATAAGCTCATCTTTCCTTCTGCTATCACGAGGATCCTATGCCATTTTTCTTTTCCTTTTCCCTCTTCTGATCACTTCTCTGCATGTGTGCCATAGATGCCGCTACCGTAAAACGTAGTGAGGCTCAGTTTAGGTCGCGACAGGAGTCTGCAACTCCTCCCTCCGGTTCAACTCCATCTCGTTCGGCACTCTCTCGCTTTGCTCCGTCCTCATCTGCTCCCTCATCTTCTTTGGGCAATGTATCTCTTGGAGACATCATGGCGCAGCTGCAGCGCATGGATGCTCGCCTTGATACACTCTCTACTGAGTTGTATCAGGTGAACATTCATGTTGGACGTATTGCACAACGTCAGGTGACTATGGGTGGTTTTGCTCCTGATTCTACTTCTTCACCACCTCCTCTAGTGGCTTCTGATTCTAATGCTGAGGATGATGATGATGATGGTGATGATGATGACGCTTCGGATGATGATGATGGAGATGCTAGCTCTACTGATGAGATGTCTGCTTGACACTCTACCCTTTGTCACTTGTGACAAAAAAGGGGAGTAATTTTGGGATATGAGAGTAGTCATCTTAGGGGGAGAGTTAGTATAGGACATTTTTGATAGGGGGAGTGTTGATACTTAAGAGATGTAGTGAGAATATGATGTATCTTTTCTTTTCTTTCTTATATAGATACATTGTTCTTGTATATTTGGTCTTGTGATCACTTTTGACATACATTGTACTTATTTCTTTCTATATGTTGATGTATGTTGCTTCTTTCACCTACCTCATACATGTGTTGTTTCTTTTCTCTCTTTATACACACGTTTCTTTACTTGTATGCAATCTATTATTTCTGTTTCACACAAAGATGCCTTGATGAGTTTTGTTTAAAGTGTTTCAAAAATACAGGTTGTCAAAGTCTACTTGCCATAAACTCTCTTCTTGCAAAGTTTTTCAAGAGTTCGTATTAGGATAGATTTTATTGTATTAAACAAGTGAATATGAGTTGAGTGATTTATGACTTCTCTCATATGATCATTTGTTAGTTGTGGTTTTGTCACAGATTGCCAAAGGGGGAGATTGTTAGGACATATGTGGTTTATATGTTAAGAACATATGTCATACTTTTATGTAATTGGCTAATCTTTTGAAACAATGCACTTTACTTGTATTTGGGTAGATTTAGGATGTGTTGAAATACTTCAAGAAACCATGTTTCAAGATCAAGTATTGAAACCTTCAAGTCCATTCAAGAAAACAAGCTAAAAGTGCAAATTCATTAAAGCTCGACAGCTACATCTATCGAGCTTCAGTAAAGCTGTTTAAGCCCGTAAGCTCGACACCTGCTCGACAGCTTCTATTTGTCGAGGTTTATATAATCAGAATTTCTGATCTGATTTCTTGGGATCCGTGTATGTGTCTTTGGGCCTTCTTTTCTCCTAACCCTAGACATATAAAAGTATTGTTTTAAGGGTCGTCTAAGAGTTCACAAGTTGCAAGAGCATTGAGCAAACTCTGTTCAAGCAATTTGTAACCGAAGACAAAGTTCTTAACCTAGTTTATCTCTTCTGAAGAAGTTGTTATGTATTTGCACCAAAGGTTTTGTGACCAAGCATCTTCTTGATCTTTATCATGTGTATGAACTGAAGAACTTTGCAGCTATTAGGTTCTAAGGAATTAGGAACTAATGTATTAGAACTCTAATTTGTATTGTTGGCAAACTGTGATCAAAACGTTTTTGTCTTGTTTAGACTTGCTCAAAGTGTATTTATATGTAAAGTTGGAATCGAGTGTTCTGCTGGATTTACTATGTAAATCTGCCTAACTCGATCGATCGAAAATTAGGCTCGATCGATCGAAAGTCGTGCAGATTGTTTTTCTGTAGAATTTTCCAACTCAACCCAAGCTCATTAAGGATTAGGGTTTCAGATCTACTTCTCCCACTATATAAAGGAAACCCTAGCCACGTTTTTAGAGGAGCTTTGGTTGCTCATATTGCTGTTTTGTGTAAATCTCTTGTGAGATCTAGAGGAGCTTTCCTTTACACAAATCTTAGGGTCTTCAAGGTAGAGATATTATCAACACCTTGATGATCAACTCATTTGCTGCCATTGGAGCTTAAAGAAACACAAGCGGGAGTGCTTGTATCTTGTGGAGAATCCAAGAAAGAAGGAGTCCGTGGATTCGGAGCTTGCACGTGGTCGTGTCAGTAAGTTCTACTGGTGGGTAGCAATAGGAAGTCAAGCGGGGGTGCTTGTAAGTCTTATTGTATGAACTTCGATTCTTTCAAGATAGTAGATTCAAGTTTACCTTGAGGATAGCTAGGTGAAATCCTCCCAGGTTTTTTGCCGTGTGGTTTTCCTAGGTCATCATATCTTGTGCTCTTTATATTTTCGCTGCTTTATATTCTTGATATGATTGTTTGATTGTGATAACCTAGAATTGTATAATTTGACTAAGTTAATCACTTGGCTAATTCACTAGATTAATCCAATTGTTGTTTTAAGGGGTCTAAAAATGTAACAAGTGGTATCAGAGTGGGTAGCTCTTTTATTTTAGATCTTTTGATGTAAGAGCTAATCCTTGACCCCTGTTGTCATGGATAATTTGAAGTATCTTTTTGATCATGTTTCTACTCATGCATCTGTTGATTTTAATGATGCCCGTGAAACTCTTCGTAAGGAATTATTAAAATCTATGAAAATTGCTAAGAAATTCAAGAAAGAGTTAAAATTGGCTAATCTTGAAAAAGAGCAATTGATTGTTAGATTAGATGAATCTAATAAAAAGAATGAATTTTTGAGAAATCAAATTTCCTCTCAAGATGAGATGATGAAAAGCTTGGAACAAGAATTAGTTGAATCTAAAGCTAAAATTGAAAATCTGACTAGTACGAAGCCTGCTGTTGATAACAGAAGTGTTTCTGCTTCTCTTAAGCCTAAAATTGAGAAAGTTTATATCCCTCATTTTAAGAGGAATAATAAAGAAAATGCTTATTTTGCTAGGTTAGACAAAGGTAAAAGTTTTGATGAAGACGCTGAAGTTTCTAAATCTATGTCTAAACCTACTATTAGAGAGTATAATAAATCTGTTTCTATGCCTACCTGTCACCTTTGTGGTGTTGTTGGTCATATTAGACTAAATTGTTCTTTGTTGAGGCAAAAACCAAAATCCGAGACTAGATTTGTTGTTAGGAATACTGATGTTCCTAAATTTGTTCCTGTTTGTCACTTTTGTGGTGTTCATGGTCACATTCATCCTAATTGTCATAAGTTGAAATTTAAGCATTTTGTATGTCAATCTAGGATATGTGATGATATTTCTCCTGCCATAAGTCCATATAAATTGTTTCATATGCTTTTGAAAAATTTAAGCTTGTTGGCTTCTGAAAGGAATTTGCAGGATTTTAGTCTTTCTCATAAGATTGGTGTAATCCCTCAAATACACTCTGCTTCTCATGGATTTTCACCTACAAAGCCGAAGACTTGTGCTATATGGGTGAGAAAAGATTCTCTAAGGTGAGTGTTGCTAACTTGTCCCTAATTTAATTCTTTTAATTGTTTGTGGACATGTCTTGTTTCTGTTTTTGGTTGTTTTGTTTTTTAGGTTGTTTTTTTATTAAAAAAAAAATCCAAAAACATTGAAAATTTTCAGAAAGACAAAAATATTTTATTTTGTGTCTAGTTTTATTTGTTTTGAGGATTACATGAGTTATGATATCTCTCTTGATTTAGAACATGCTTGATATTGTGGAGAAACTTGAATAGCATGTGTTATACAAGTACTAAGCTTTTTCTGATTTTGTGTGAGTATGTACTAGTTTGTACATGTACTCAAGGGTTAATCAAGAAATTGACATTTCTTGTTTGTGTACCCTCTATAACTTAGTTTAGCACTATCATGCATTGCTTTTGCATTGTTCATTTAGCATAATATGTGCTTTTTGTTTTTGGTCATAAAATTTTTTTAAACCAAAAAGATTTTTGTGTTTTGTATTTCACATCTTGGATTTATAATCAAGGATTGGCCACATTATCTTTACATAACAAGTTTATGTACCTTGTTTAGTTTTGATGAGCTTATTTACTGCACTTGACTAGTTGAAGTTTTGTAGTTCATGTTGTGTGGAAAAGATGTTTATGGTGTTTAACACTGTCTTAATCTTGAAGTCACATGTTATTTGACTGTCGGACTTGATCCTTTTGAGAAAGGCATAAATAACCATCTCACCACTGTTCACTAGCTAATCATGAACACCTTTGTGCATATTATAAAATTTTGTGCTCAAGAAAGTGTAGCACATGCACAAAAAGAACATAAGGTGTAGCTTCGGTTTAATTGCTTAATGCTTGGTGTGTACTATTAGGCTTGATGCCAAATCACATAATTAAAATTGGTGTGTACATTATTCTGACTATTTTAATAAGTTTCTGATTAAATAAAATTGGTGTGTAAAATATGAGGCAAATCAAGAAACTTACATGATTGCAAACTTGTTTTCTAGGAGATGTGAGAGTTATACGATGTAACTCTTTAGGTGATAGTCTCTTTTAAATTCTATGTGATGAATTTTGTAGACTTTGTGATTGATTGCTATTCACATATCACCTCACATGTATCTCAAGCTTTTGCTAGTTATACACTACACAAGTTACTATTTGCTAAACGCGGTACATTATATTGTGTGTGATCTTGTTGTGGCCATCCAAGATTAAAAGTTCCTTGATTTTAATGCAAAATGTGTTTAAAGTTTGAGAAATTGGAAATTCTAGAGCTTGAATGTACCCAAATTTGGGATTTTGTTCAAATTGGGTTCAATTGTTGCAATTGGCTTGTTGAATTGATGTAATTGATCATTATAATGTGTATTCTAGCTTGTGTGATGATCAATTGGTCAAATTTTTCCTAAAATCTTAACAAGTGGTTTTTAAATTTTGGGGTTTATGTTAGAAACTCTATGCTTAAGCCAATTTCGTGAAATTGAACTTAAATTGAACTTAGTTTTACTGCATTAGAGCATGTATCATTTATGTTTATGATTCACATGCATTGCATTGATTTCTGTATCCATCTTGCAGTTTTGCACTCATATCTTTTATTGTTTTCACACATAGCATGCATACACTTTGCTAAATTGAGTACTCAACTTGATTTAAAAATCAATTGATTAATTTTTGAATCCTTTGTACATTTTAGTATATGCTATTTTTTATGTGTGAACTGCAGAAAATATTTTTCTTAAGAGATATGATGGATAATCAATGTGCAAATATTTTCTCTACTCATGCAACTGTTTATGGGTCACATAGTGCCATGTTTGCATTTTATTGAAAGAGATAATATTTTTTTCTTCATGTGTATCCTCAACTTAGTTTTTTTTTTTTAAATCTTGGTTTGTGCCTTTTTATTTATCCCCGCCCCTTTTATTTTTCCTTAAAATTGTTTTTCCCAAAACTTGTTTTGTTTTTCCTATTTTTATAGGGGGAGAAATTTTTTTTAACCTTTGTGGTTCTTAGGGGGAGTTGTTGCTCTTCATAGGGGGAGTTGTCTCTATTTTCTCTTACTCTGTTGTGTATGTTTTCTGTCTACCTTCTAATTAGGTAGTCTTTGTCAATACGTGACAAAAAGGGGGAGACATAGATGAATTGTTTGTTTTGTTTAGGGGGAGAATATAAAAACTTTTTGATGTATCTAACTTAGGGGGAGAGTTAGAATTTATTTTGTTATATATATTTCTTGTTTCACTGCTTTTTGAGTTATATTTATGATGTTATTCATTGGTATATCTCTTTATTTTGTGTTTTGTGAAATCAAGGTCTTATTTTGTTTACTTGTATTATTTCCACACATGCGTTTATGCATTTTGTTTAGTATTTCAGGAAATATACAGGTTGATTCAATTGAGGTGCTATCTACACTTGCAACTGATGGATAGTAATTAGGTTGGATTATTTTGTAATGGGCATTATTTTTGTAAAGGGCTTTTACTTGTAACTTTGAGCTTTGTGTTTGTGTTTTGTCACGGATTGCCAAATGGGGAGTTTGTTAGGTTCTAAGGAATTAGGAACTAATGTATTAGAACTCTAATTTGTATTGTTGGCAAACCGTGATCAAAACGTTTTTATCTTGTTTAGACTTGCTCAAAGTGTATTTATATGTAAAGTTGGAATCGAGTGTTTTGTAGGATTTACTGTATAAATTTGCCTGACTTGATCGATCGAAAATTAGGCTCGATCAATCGAAAGTCATGCAAATTATTTTTTTGTAAAATTTTCCAACTCAGCCCAAGCCCATTAAGGATTAGGGTTTCAGATCTACTTCTCCCACTATATAAAGGAAACCCTAGCCACGTTTTTAGAGGAGCTTTAGTTGCTCATATTGCTGTTTTGTGTAAATCTCTTGTGAGATCTAGAGGAGCTTTCCTTTACGTAAAGCTTAGGGTTTTCACAGTAGAGATATTATCAAGACCTTGATGATCAATTCAGTTGCTGCCATTGGAGCTTAAAGAAACATAAGCAGGAGTGCTTGTATCTTGTGGAGAATCCAAGAAAGGAGGAGTCTGTGGATTCGGAGCTTGCACATGGTCGTATCAATAAGTTCTACTGGTGGGTAGCAATAGAAAGTCAAGCGGGGGTGCTTGTAAGTCTTATTGTATGAACTTCGATTCTTTCAAGATAGTGGATTCAAGTTTACCTTGAGGATAGTTAGGTGAAATCCTCCCCAGGTTTTTTGGCGTGTGGTTTTCCTGGGTCATCATATCTTGTGTTCTTTATATTTCCGCTACTTTATATTCTTGATATGATTGTTTCATTATGATAACCTAGAATTGTATAATTTGACTAAGTTAATCACTTGGCTAATTCACTAGGTTAATCCAATTGTTGTTTTAAGGGGTCTAAAAACCTAACAGCAACCAACCTTTCTTTCTAGTTGGTGATTGAAGTCGCGTATTAGGATCCGCACAAACTGGTTAGTCACGTACTTGGGAGCCGTGCATCAAAAGTGGAAACTATCACTACAGAACAAGTCCAATCAGGTATTGGGGTAAGGGTTCAACTATAGGTTGGTAAGGTACTTGGGATTCCTTTACTTGTAACCGCTTGTTGTGATAATAGTGGAGTTTCGGGAGTAGTGACCTGAAAATCACCAGTGGGGTTTTTGCTGTGTAGGTTTTCCCTATTCGTAAACAAATCACCGTGTTATTTATTTTTCACTACATAATTAGTTTATTGGTGATTTGTTTGTCCTGCCATGCGTTTGCATGTTAATTAACTTAATTAATTCACTTGGCTAAATTAATTGGTTAATTTATCACAAGGGGTCAATTCGTTTATGGCCTATCAGATTGCTTTAATTGGAAATACATAACTATGCAAATAATTATGTGTGCTGTTTCAAGTCCACCCTTTGCAAATTATTTATAAGGAAAACAATATTATGGTCAAGGGTGAAAGTTTTTAATTTGAATACTTTGTCTTGGCTTTTGGATCCTTTGGCATATTTTGATATGATTAGGCAAGGTGGCTATGTAGAATCCATTGTGCCATTTAGAATACTTAATATTTACATTTTCTTACTCTATACAAATTGAGTGCATTTGATTTAGTGATATTGGCTTATAGCATCGTTTTATCTGATTCATTGTTCTCATAGTTTGTGTAAGGTTGAATTTAATCAACCATCTTGTTGGCTTTATTCCATGCCAATTTGCTTGTAATTCAATAATTAGTAACCCTGTATTTAGGTGGGATAATTGTAAGGGTAGTGTGGGAGAAGATATGAAGAAATGCTCAAGATTGTGAAAAGAAACAGAAACTCGTGACTGGATATCGCGAGTGACTCGCGGCTTGCAAGTCGCCAGAAGTTGCACACGTGTCAAGCATGTCAGAAGCTGAAGAGTCGCGCTAGCTGTTGCACTACAGGACAAAAGTCCCAGGCTGGCCAGGCTGTTAGCTCGCGGCTTGAACTCGCGACTCAACCCAGTTGCTAGGTCAAGTCGCCAATTAGCCATGTTTGGGAAAAACTAACTTTTCGCATTCCTTTCTCACCCCACTATATATAGACCCCTATACCTGCTAAATCGAGAGAACTTCCAGAGAGAATTTTGTGAGAGAAACCCTAGAGAAATACAAGATTGATTCATCCACAATTTTTACCTTAGAGACTTTACAAATTCCTCTACTCTCTTCCTCTCCATTGTCATACCTTTAAGAGGTTCTTTACCAAATCCTTATCTCATCACGCTCACGTCTGTGAGAAGATTTATTTAGTGCTTTTGGGAAGCAGTTAGGAAGGAAACAATCTACATTGGTTGATGCTATGGTCTAGTAGCAGAATTCGGAAAGCTAAAAAAGAAATAGGTTCGACGTAACCTCGTTGGAGCAAGAAGCTTGGAGGGCTTAAGTACTTTGGTAGATTAGGCTTGGAGGGTCTTCTGCTGTTCATGTATCCCAACTACATTCTTTAGTGGATTATTTGACTGCTTGGAGGGCGGCGGAGAGGTTTTAAGCCGAGGGCTTCGGTTCCCTCTTCGATAACACATCGTGTGTTGTCCGTGTGTTTGCATCTTCCTTCCCTTTATCTTTCCCTTATATTTACTACTGTGGATGTGTTTATATTTGGGTTAGATTGTTTATCAATTCTGTATTTGGCTTATGTTCATGTTCTACACATTGATTGTTTGATAATAAGCTTGAATTGATAATTTGTTAATTGGGGTCTAAACGTTCAAGGGTGTTTCATACCCATATTGAACTTTTAGTTTGAATTTTCGCTGACCCTATTTTGTATTTTACTAATCCCTGGAGAAGAAATTGATGTAGAACATCTGAAAAATTCAAGTCCCGCTACAAAAATACATTGCCTTGATAGAGCTTTAGGTTGGACTAGGAGTTTCACCGTCATTGAATTTAGTTTTGATGATGATTGTTGTACATTGTTTGCATATTGATAGGCCACAAACTGAATGACCCCTTGTGATTAAACCAATTAATTAATTAGCCAAGTTATTAATTAATCAATTTATCATGCAATTGTGTGGCAGCACAAACAAATCACCGAATAACTAAATATGTAGCGGAAAATAAATAACACGATGATTTGTTCACGAATGGGGAAAACCCTAACGGCAAAAACCCCACCGAGTGATTTTCAGGTCACCACTCCCGAAACTCCACTATTATCAAATCAAGCGGTTACAAGTAAAGGAATCCCAAGTACCTTACCAACTTACAGTTGAACCCTTACCCCAATACCCAATTGGACTTGATCTGTAGTGACAGTTTCCACCTTTAATGCACGGCTCCCAAGTACGTGACTAACCAATTTGATGCGCGAATCCCAATATGCAGCTTACTCCTTTGCACGAATCCCAGTACGTGACTAACTCCACAGCAACCTTCTGATTGTTGTAGTTGATTTGCAGCAGTTTCACATAGAAACACCAATAAGATCTTCAATGTTGGTGCAAGAGACTTTGCTTGGTTACAGAACCCAAAGGCGTACAAGAAACGCAGCAAGAACTCTTTCTTCTGTAGTAGGAGGCTAGGGTTTCAAAAAGAAAATCTTATAAAGCTCTCTAGGGTTAGGTTTTTCTTTTTCCATCTCCTTTAAATAGGAGTTTAATGGGCTCTCCTATTCCAATTAGGTTTACACAAACCTTGAGCTTTCCTAGTCCAATAAGGATTATACAAACCCATAAACAAATAGCCTTTTAGAATAAAACATTGCTGGCTATAATCTGAAAACCCGTAAGCTCGATCGATCGAGGCATCTATCGAGATTTAATGAATCTCGACAGATCGAGCTTCTATCGAGAAGGTATCGAGATCTACAGATTTGCACTTTTCTTGAGCAGTTCTTGAGTAGTCTTCATGTCTTCAATTTAACCACTTGTAATGATCATCTTGAACCTACTTAGATTTACCCAAATACAAGTAAAGTGCGTTTTGTCAAAGGATATGCCAATTACATAAAAATATGTCCCCAACACATATGGTCACCACGTGCCAACAAATTGTCTGATAATATTTTGAATAGTATTGAAAATGATTGTCTTGTGCATAATGACATTTGGATTGATTGTGTATTTTCAAGTTTGGGATCATCTTGAGATGTTGAGACATTGTAGGGCTATAGTTTGTTTCATTATGATGCCTTAACATTTTTATTGTTTCTTTATTTCCTTCATCTTTCTATTGTTGGTATAATTAAACCCCTTTCCTTAATGAGGTTTTGTTGGAATGCATGTTTGTGTGCTTAGAATTCTGTGGAAAGACAAATGGACTTAATTTATCCTTATGTGATGAATGAAGTCCTATTGAAATTTTGAAAGAGGGGTAATACAGATATTTCCTTTTAAAATTTTTTATGTTTTATTTTTTACAGGAGAGGAATGAAAGGCTGTTCTACAAACTTCTCATTGATAATGTTGAGGAATTGCTCCCAGTTGTCTATACTCCAACTATAAATTATTGGGTTGTAAAAGTGAACTAGCCTTCACATGATGGTGTTGGATATGTTTTAGGGGATGGGGATTCCTGTGGGGAAATTGTCTTTGTATATAGCACTCGGAGGTCTTCTTCCTTCTATAGTAAGTTTATTCAAATAAAACTTGTGGTTCTTGCTTCGTTTTACTACATTGTAAATTTTTGGTCACATGGTGTACTTTGTTTTAAACCTTAGGGAACATTTCTAAATGCCAAGAAAAGCCAAGTTCAAAATAAAAGCCTTGGTTGTAATCACATAACATCCCTTATTCTGATCAAGAATTGTATGGACTGTCTTCTTGTAGTGTTTGCCTATAACAATTGATGTGGGGACAAACAATGAACAGTTGTTGAAAGACGAGTTCTACATTGGGCTTAGACAGAGGAGGCCAACTGGGAAGGTTTCATAGTTTACATTTCCACCTTGCTCCAATTTTGGTTCATAAATTTTTACAAGTGATAGTATAATATACATTCCTTAAGGTGATTTTTACAATTCTTTTCAGGAATATTATGAACTTCTGCATGAGTTCATGTCCGCTGTCAAGTGGAACTAAGGTGAATTTTTAAAAGTACTTAAATTTTAAATTAGTATACTTTTTTTTATTTTATAATTAAGACATAAATATGTGGATGAGTTTAAAATTGATCATTACCAAAATATAATTGATTGAATGCTCTACATCATATCATCAAGAATATATCGTATTTACTTTTTTTCACTTGAGCTGGATTAATACATAATATTGCATACTAAACCAAATTAAACAACTTCAACACCACCAAAATAAATAAGGAGAATGAAGTGCTCTGTCATAGCATGGGCAAACATACCTTTTAGATTGGTGAAGAAACATTAGGCACACACACACATATATATATATATATATATATATATATATATTTTGGGTTTTCTTTTAGGTTGAAGATTTAAATAAATGTCTGATCTAATGTTCCTATTTGCATGGGAAAAATTTTAGTTGTTCCACTAGCTGCTGAAATCATTTCTTTTTTGGACAGACATGCAATATGTTTGATAAATCCGAAAGTTCAAATACTTAGAGATCTTTGAAAATATCAGTATGGCTTGGCCCTTTTGTTGCCCAATATATATCAAGATGTCTATTTGATAGATGGCATGATAGGATAATACAGTCATTTTAACAATGCCTACAATATTGTAACTGATTTCTCTCAAGATGCTAATTAAATTATATTAAGGACTGAAAGGATGAAGTTCTTCTTTTTCTCATTCATTACTATTAGCAACAACATCACCAGGCTGCATTTCTGTTCCAGGTTTCTTAGACAAATCAATATAGGAACCAGAGGTTGGATGACCCAGAGTTCGTGCTTGCTTTTTAGGAGATTTGTGTTATTGATTCCAAAAAAAAAAAAAATCAATTTCCAGAGCTAATGTTTTTGAGGATATTTTTTTGTGAATATATGTTTTAAAACTACAATGACTATTCTTCTTATGCTTCTTGCGGATGTGGAGTGGCTGAACGGTTTAGACCCCTTACAAATAACCAGATTGCGTAGCCTAAATTAATTAGCCAAGTTGTTACTTAGTCAAATAAAACAATTCTAGGTTAAAACAATCACAAAATCATATCATGCATATAAAACATATAAAGCAGCGAAAAAAATAAAGAACACAAGATATGATCACCCAGGAAACCACACGGAAAAACCTGGGGAGGATTTTACCCACCGATCCTCAAGGCAAAACGGAATCCACTAAGAAAGAATTGAAGTTCTTACAAAAAGGCTTACAAGCTCCCCGCTTGACTTCCTAATGCTACCCACCAGTAAAACTTCCTGACACGACCACGCGCAGGCTCCGAGTCCACGGATTACTTCTTTCTTTGAATCCCTTCAATCAGCTACAAGCACCCACGCTTGATATTCTTTAAGCTTCAAAGGCAGCAACCAAGTTGATCATCAAGATGTTGAAGTAATCTCAATCTTGAAAACCCTAAGCTTTGTGTAAAGGAAAGCTCCTCTAGATCTCACAAGAGATTTACACAAAACTGCAATGTATGAGCAACAATACAACTTGTGCAACTCTTAAAAACGTGGCTAGGGTTTGCCTTATATACCTAGGGCAAAAACATAAAACCCTAAACGTTTAAAGAGGTAGGGCTGAGTTGGAAATTCTGCAGAAAACGCATCTGGGCCGACTTTCGATCGATCGAGTCTAACCTTCAATCGATAGAGCCAGGCCGAAATGCCCCAATGCATCTGCAGTCACTCGATTCCAACTTTTCAATATTTTATCAACTTTGAGCAAGCCTAAACAAGACTAAGTACATTGTTTTGATCATGGTTTGCCAACATTACAAATTAGAGTTCTAAATACATAAATTCCTAAACCTTTAGAACCTAACAAACTCCCCCTTTGGCAATCCGTGACAAAACACAAATTAAAAGCTCAAAGTTTACAAGTAAAAAGCCCTTTACAAAATAATGCTCATAAACTAAAATTCAACCCTAAATACTATCCATCGGTTGCAAGTGTAGACAGCAGCTTTGTTGAATCAACCTGTATATTCCTGAAATACTCAACAAACACATAAACGCATGTGTGGCAGGAAATAGTATATAAACAGGTATAACATTCTTGTAAGATTCACACAACACAAAATAAAGATATATATCAATGAATCAACTCATAAATATAAATCAATAAGCAGTGAATCATAAGACAACAAGAATCAAATAAAGAAATGTATATCTATATATCAATCAATGTTACTCCCCCTAACATGAATATCCCCAAAAATGATATACAAAGTGAAGCACCTAGATACAATCTAATAAACTCTACAAACTAACAAAAATATCCCATGCTAACAAAAAAAATATCTCCCCTTAACTACAAAAACTCCTCTACAAGTCAAAACTGTACTCCCCCTTTTTGTGACGGAATGCCAAAGGACATCATAGGCCATCATCAAAAGGAGGTGGTGAGGAGGAACGAAGATGCGCCAAATCCGCTCTCAGAGCACAAATCTCATCGAACAGATCCACCAAAAGCTGACCATGAGCCGCCTGAACGGTCATGACAGTCTCCAAAATACGACGAACATCGAAGTCAGCTGCAGGAGGTGGAGGAACAGCAGCAACACCTACAGGATCAGGAACAGCCTCACCAGCAGGACCTGTAGAAGAAGAAGGAGGAGGAGGAGCGCTATTAGATGGCTCAGACCTAGGGTGTTTAGAGCCAGCTCGAAGATGAGCAGCCCTCTATCTAAGAAAAGACGCACTTATAGGAGCTATGACATGAACAGGCTCAGAAGTAGGGAAATCCTCTAAACTAAGAAAAAGTAAAATCCTATGAATGAAAATAGGATGAACAAGGGCATGAGCTGTAGATGAACTCCTCTAAACTTCGTTCAAAGAACGAAGAAAAAGATGAGGAAAACTGATAGGAGCATCAGTGACAAGAGCGTACAAAAATACACACCTCTCAAGAGGAATGGTGTGCAGATGAGAAATGGGCCAGAGTGAATGACAGGCTATCCTAGAAAAGAGATAGATAGTCTCAAGAAGCTTAGCGGTGGTGATCCGAGGATCAGAACCCCACTGGATAGAAGACCCAGTGATGTAGGACCTGACATCACTCAGCTCAGGTGACTCATCATAGGGATAGACAGGGTGCTGTACCAAAGGTACCCTAAGAGCATCAGACACTACTGTAGGAGTAATGACGTACTCTTCACCTCGTATCCAACACTTTACCAAAGTGGTGGAATCATAGACGTGGGCAGAGAGGTTCGAAAAGAACTCTCTAATCAGGGTAGCTGGAGGAGGAGGATCAGAAACATCTAGCAAAGGTAACCAGCCCCGACGCTCAAAATTTGCCATAATGGCAGGATCTAGCTCATCTAGAATAACATAACACTCAGCCCAAATCTTCCTCTGAAGATTGAGCTTCTCATAGGTCTCTTGGTTCTTCTCACTAGGGAACCTCTCACTATCAAAGGAAGGTGGGGGTGGAGAAGGAGAGGGAACAGTCCTACGGGCTCTAGTCTTCTTAGGCATGGTGCTAAGGAAGGGACAGAGACACAAAGAGAAAACCAAAAAGAACAAAACCAAGGGCAGACTGCAAGTTAGCACAAAAAAAAAAAAATATAGAATAAAGTCTATATGATGTATGAACAATAACAATGTTATGATGCATGAACTAATGCAGTAATCAAGTTCAAATTAAGTTCAAATTCACAAAATCGGCTTGAACATAGAGTTTCTAACAAAAACCCTAAAAATTTGAAAACCACTTGAAAAATTTTGTACCAAATTGATGAATTAAGCATTACAAAACACAATACAATGATTATAATGCCTAAATACATCAATACACAAAGCCAATTTCATCAATTTTAACTCAATTTCACAAAATCCCCAATTCGGACCAAACATAAACCCTAGAATTTTCAATTAATCACAAAACTCAAAATTGATCAAATTAACCAACAAGGAACTAGTATATGATGTGTCCCCATAAAAACCCAATGATCAATTGCAAGAAAAAGAGCTTAAATCAACCCAAATCCCAATATATGCAATGTCCGAAAATCACCCTTAAAATGCATGAAAAATGCATGTAAATGTGAAAATAAATTGAAAAGGAAGGGTAAAAGAGTCTTACCGGCTTGAGGAAAGAGAGAATGTGCAGAAAATTTGGAGGAAAACGACAAAAAATTGACCAAGTGAGCTTGCCTTGTCGGAGAGAGAAAAGGAAAAGTTTGAAAAGTTTGAAATAGTTCTTTGAAAAGTCAGATCTGAACTTTCAAAAAAAGCTTTTCCACGATCTTCAATCGATCGAAAATTACATTCGATCGATCGAATGTGACAGTCATTTTAACACATTCTGAGACACTTTTTCGATCTATCGAAAAACACACTGGATCGATCGAAATGGGCAGAGGCTCACTAAATTTTGAGAAAAATCACAGTTTTGAAAATTGCAAACCCAATTTTGAAAACAACTCCTCAAAGCATTTGAACATTGAAATTAAAATGCATGAGTATGAGATGGAATGTTTTTTCAAAAACCCAAATTTTTAAACCCAATTTTCTCAAACACAAGTTTCAATCATCCTCCCATTTAATTTTTTCAAGCAACAAATATGTTGTGCACAAATCTCAAGATATTTTCAAACTTGGTTGGTCAGACCAAAAACACACACACTAGCATGTACAGTGTTTAACAACGAGTAACTTGTGTAGTGTATGAACCTAGCAAAAACTTGAGATACATGTGAGGTGATATGTGAATAGCAATCAAATACAAAGTCTACACAATTCATCACATATAATTTAAAAGAGACTATCACCTAAAGAGTTACATCCTATAACTCCCACATCTCCTAGATCAAAAGCTTGCAATCATGTAAGTTTCTTGCATTTTTGCCTCTTATTTATGTGAAATGGCATTCAGCCTAATAGTACACACCGGTTTGAATTAAGTGAATTGG
Source organism: Quercus glauca (assembly GCA_023736055.1). NCBI lineage: Eukaryota > Viridiplantae > Streptophyta > Magnoliopsida > Fagales > Fagaceae > Quercus > Quercus glauca. The sequence goes on along the minus strand of CM043319.1, from coordinate 20,877,659 downwards.
CATCAAGCCTAATAGTACACACCAGTTTTTAATTTAATTTGAGGCTACACCTTATGTTCTTTTTGTGCATGTGCTACACTTTCTCGAGCACAAAATCTTATGATATGCACTAAGGTGTTCATGATTGGCTAGAGAACAGTGGTGAGATGGTTATTTATGCCTTTCTCAAAAGGATCAAGTCCGTCAGTCAAAAACATGTGACTTCATGATTAAGGCAAAGTGATTAACAACCACATACATCTTTCCCACACAACATGCACTACAAAGTTTCAACTAGTCAAGTGCAGTAAATAAGCTCATCAAAGTTAAACAAGGTACACAAGACATGACATGTGTAAAAAGATTGACCAACCTTGTTTTCAATAATCAAGAAAAAAAATGTCCAACATAGTTTTTGCTTTTCTCCTTTTCCCTTTTTTTTTTTTTGTTTTTTTAATTTTTATATTAAAAGAGAAAAACAAATAAATCCTAGAATGAAATGCATGTATGTAATGCAATGCAAGTCCTAGAACAAACAAAAAAAAAACAAAAACCAAAGAACAATGGTCTCAACAGAATAGAGCAATGAAGCACAAGGACCAAGGAAGCCAAAACAGCTAGGGACAACGAAGCACACCAATCACTTGACGAAGTGTCTCAAACTTACTTCCATCAAGCGGTTTGGTAAAGATGTCAGCGTTTTGACGATCAGTAGGGATATATTCAAGAGCAACTATTTTCTTTTCAACCAAATCCCTAATGAAATGATACCTAAGCTCAATGTGCTTGGTCTTAGAATGCTGAACCGGATTCTTTGATATATCTATAGCACTAGAGTTATCGCAATAGACAACCATGGTATCTTGAGGAATCCCATAATCACCCAAAAGTTTCTTCATCCGAAGGAGCTGAGAACAACAACTCTCGGCAGCAATATATTCTACCTCAGCAGTGGATAGAGAAACAGAATTTTGCTTCTTACTCATCCAAGCCACAAGATTGGCTCCTACATAAAAACACCATCCAGTGGTGCTTTTTCTGTCATCAGCTTTCCCAGCCCAATCAGAATCAGAAAAGCCAGCAAGAGACAAATTTGACTCCTTGCTATAAAATAAACCATAATCACAGGTTCCACTCACATATTTTATAATCCTTTTGACAGCATTTAAATGAGAAACCTTAGGATTAGACTGGAATCTAGAGCAAACACCAACACTAAAAGATATATCAGGACGACTAGCAGTCAGATACAAAAGACAGCCTATCATGCTTCTATACAAAGTAACATCAACAGACTCACCTGATGGATCAATTGTCAACTTTGCATTAGCCGCCATCGGCGTTCTAGCATGAGCAGCCTTATCCAGTCCGAATCGTTTAACTAAATTCCTTGCATATTTAGCTTGATTGATTTAGATTCCTGTCTCTGTTTGCTTTACCTGCAATCCCAAAAAGTAAGTTAGTTCTCCAACCATGCTCATTTCAAACATTGCCTTCATTTCATCTGCAAAAGAATGAGCAAGAGAATCATTAGTAGCACCAAAAACAATGTCATCAACATAAATTTGAGCTACAACAAAACCAGTTTTATCCTTTCTTATGAAGAGTGTTGTATCTGCAGATCGCCTTTTGAATCCATGCTCAGTGAGATATGCAGTCAATCTGTCATACCAAGCCCGAGGAGCTTGCTTCGACCCATAAGAGCTCTCTTCAATTTGTAGACGTCATCCGGTCTATGAGGATCTACAAAGCCTTTAGGTTGTTCAACATAAACTTCTTCTTGTATCATTCCATTCAAAAAAGCACTCTTGACATCCATCTGATATAGCTTGAAGTTTAGGTGACTTGCTATAGCCAACAATATCCGGATGGATTCTAACCTTGCTACTGGTGCAAATGTCTCATCAAAGTCAATTCCTTCCACTTGTGTGTACCCTTGTGCAACAGGTCTTGATTTGTTTCTGATCACAGTGCCATGTTCATCTGACTTGTTCTTAAAGATCCACTTAGTTCCAATCACATTTACATCCTTCGGTCTAGGAACTAGTTCCCACACATCATTCCGAACGAATTGATGAAGTTCTTCATGCATAGAATTTACCCAATCAGCATCTTGAAGTGCTTCATCCACCTTCTTCGGTTCAAATTGGGACAGATAGCATGAGTGAGTGATCACATTCAATGCTTTTGATCTTAACCTCATGTTATCATTCAGACTACCCAATATATTTGTGGAGGGATGGTTCAATCTCACTCTAGAGGATGGACCTTTGACTAAAGAAGTGGAAGTTCCTTTCTGTGCAGATGAGGGACTGAGTTGACTTTGTGCCTGTCGAGTGTCACGAACTGGAGTGGATGGTTCTAAACTTGAAGGTACTGAGACTGTATCATTTAACACCAACAGCTCTTCCTTACTATGTTTGACAACATCCTTAGTAAGAAGAGTGTCATCTACTTCTAAAGACTTATCTTGAGCAGGAACAGTACTTTCTGAACACACGTCATCATATATCACAACATTTGAGGATTCCATGACTGTTTTGGTTCTCAGATTGTACACTCTATAAGCTCTACTGGTGGAAGAGTATCCTAGAAAGTATCCTTTGTCGCTCTTGGTATCAAATTTTTCTAGGTTCTCTCTATCACGTAGAATGTAACAGTCACTGCCAAATATCCTGAAATATTTGACAACAGGTTTCTTCCCTCTCCAGAGTTCATAGGGAGTTTTCTTGGAGTCAGGTCTAAAATACACCCGGTTGAGTGTATGGCAAGCAGTGTTAACTGCTTCTCCCCAGAAAGACTTTGGCAAATTTTTGTTGTGAAGCATGACTCGTGCCATCTCCTGAACAACCCTATTTTTCCTTTCCACAATCCCATTCTGTTGAGGAGTCTTGGGAGATGAGAACTCTTGGTGAGTGCCTTGCTCATTGCAGAAAGTAGCCAGCTTGGTATTTTCAAACTCTTTTCCATGATCACTTCTGATTCTAGCTATCACAGTATCTTTCTCAACCTGCAATTTCTTGCACAGATGGATCATCTTCTCAGGAGCTTCAGCTTTATCCTTCAAAAGTACAACCCAAGTATATCTAGTAAAGTCATCCACAACAACTAGAATATACTTCTTTCCACCCAGACTTTGAACTCTGGCAGGACCCATGAGATCAATGTGTAGTAACTCTAAAGGTCTTGACGTTTGAACACTAGTCACAGATGGATGCTTGGATTTTACTTGTTTACCTATCTGACATGGTCCACAAATGCACTTCTCTATCTTCTCAAATTTAGGTAAACCTATAACTGCCTCACATTTAGAAATCTTTTCTAACTGCTTATGACTGGCATGCCCCAACCGTTGATGCCACAAATCAACTTGATCTATCTTTGTACTAAAGCACTTGTTGTTTACACTTGGTGTTATCCCATAGCAGTTGTCAGCTGTCCTTACACCAACACATGTACAGTCACCTCCTCCATCAAGTATTTCACACTCATACTTGGTGAAAAGAACATTTAAACCATTGTCGCAAATCTGACTAATGCTGAGCAGATTGGCCTTCAATCCATCAACATACCAAACATCTTCAAACACTGGCAATCCTAGAATATCCACAGTACCAATGCCTCTGATTACAGATTTACTTCCATCTCCAAAAGTGACTGTCCCAATCTTTCCTTCAAAGAGTGATTTGAATAAATCTTTATTTCCTGTCATGTGCCTGGAACAACCACTATCCAAATACCAAAGACAAGAATCACGTGCCCTTAAGGCGGTTAAAGCAGTATAACAAACATAATTCTTATCACATGTGATTATGCCAAGATACTTAAGGAAATATTTAATACAAGCAACAAATGGCAATGACAGCAAGTAGATAAGTTGACCAATAAGCAAAAAGATTTTCCAAGAATCCATGACAACAGGGGTCAAGGATCAGCTCAGAGATAAAAATCTCAAACAGAAGAGCAACCTACTCTGATATCACTTGAACGGTTTAGACCCCTTACAAATAACCAGATTGCGTAGCCTAGATTAATTAGCCAAGTTGTTACTTAGTCAAATAAAACAATTCTAGGTTAAAACAATCACAAAATCATATCATGCATATAAAACATATAAAGCAGCGGAAAAAATAAAGAACACAAGATATGATCACCCAAGAAACCACACGGAAAAACCTGGGGAGGATTTTACCCACCGATCCTCAAGGAAAAATGGAATCCACTAAGAAAGAATTGAAGTTCTTACAAAAGGACTTACAAGCTCCCCGCTTGACTTCCTAATGCTACCCACCAGTAAAACTTCCTGACACGACCACGCGCAGGCTCCGAGTCCACAGACTACTTCTTTCTTTGAATCCCTTCAATCAGCTACAAGCACCCACGCTTGATATTCTTTAAGCTTCAAAGGCAGCAACCAAGTTGATCATCAAGATGTTGAAGTAATCTCAATCTTGAAAACCCTAAGCTTTGTGTAAAGGAAAGCTCCTCTAGATCTCACAAGAGATTTACACAAAACCGCAATGTATGAGCAACAATACAACTTGTGCAACTCTTAAAAACGTGGCTAGGGTTTGCCTTATATACCTAGGGCAAAAACATAAAACCCTAAACGTTTAAAGAGGTAGGGCTGAGTTGGAAATTCTGCAGAAAACGCATCTGGGCCGACTTTCGATCGATCGAGTCTAACCTTCGATCGATTGAGCCAGGCCGAAATGCCCCAATGCATCTGCAGTCACTCGATTCCAACTTTACAATATTTTATCAACTTTGAGCAAGCCTAAACAAGACTACGTACATTGTTTTGATCATGGTTTGCCAACATTACAAATTAGAGTTCTAAATACATAAATTCCTAAACCTTTAGAACCTAACAGTGGCTATTTGCTTCACTTTGCTTAAGCAGTTTAGTTATTGGACCATGTTTCCAAAATGAAATGGTGATGCTTTAGGTTATTGTTGAAAAATTTAGGTTCTTCTCCCCCCTGCCCTCCCAAAACAAAGGAACCCTAAAAAGGAAGTGGAGATTTTTATGTAATAGCCATCAATCAAGGAGTTCCACTTCCTTTTTTTTTCTTTTTTTATTTTTTTTTTGAAAAATCTTTTTGTTGAGGAAAATATTCTTAATTATATGTAGCTCAATCTCCAATTTTCCAATCTATGATGGCACGAGTAGAGCCTCTAAAATGGGAAAAATCTTAATGAGTGTAATATAAGATTTTAGCAGCATAATAGTGCTCAATACATAAATTTATTGCTTTCCATATTTTCATCTTTTCACATCTTAAGCAAAATCTTCACATGGAGCTCACTGTTATTACTTGGAAGAAGATATTATCTGTATTGATGCAAGATTTTGATGTTTGACACAAGATTTTGTTATTACCAAAAGAAGATTTAAATTGTTGTTTTAAATTATAAGAAAGAGCCATTAATTTTCATATTGTGTGGTGTGTGTGTGCGTATTTTCATATTGTTTTTAATCTTTAAGGGTGTTTTTTTTGTAAATCATTACTTAAATTTTAGGCCTGCTGCATTTCAACATGTTTTGTTTTAGTGTATGATTCCTCAAGGTGAAAACCTTAAAAAGTTTTTCCATGTATTTCATTGGTTATTCATCTGTAATTCTGGCTTTCATGTTGCTTTAAACATGTGTTAAGGATTATGAGAAGGTTTTCTTGGAGGTAGCAACTGAGAGAGTTCTCGTTAAGATGATGACCATCGAGCTCCACTGTTTGTTGTTTGTAATTTTTGTTTAAATATCCTGTGCATTGCACGGGTTAGTGACTAGTTTAGTTTATTCTTATTATCATCTACAGAGTTATGTTGATCGGTTCATTTTTGAAGATTTTATATATTATAAATGGGTTTTGTTAGGTGCACATGCACCATAGTCCAGCCCATGAAGAATCAGGAGCGGCCCAACAAATTTGGAGGCCTAAGGCGATATATTTAAATGGGACCTTTTTGTTATCACTTAAATAATATTTAACTAGTATTTAGTATCATAATTATTTTATAACAAAAATCTATTCCTTTTATTTTTATAATATGCTTTTTTTTTTTTTTGGGAAAAATATTAAAACTATAACAAATTTTTCTAAAAAAAACTTTCAAATGAGGTCAAAATCAATGCGACTAGTGACATGTCAAGAAGAAAATAAATAAGTATTTGAATGAATGATGTTAGGGATATTATAAATTTACAGCATAAGGCTTACAAAGATATATCATTAATCACAAAAAATAATTCAAAAATGCATTTAATAGGTTATTAGCGTCCACATATCATATTAATTGTCACATTAATTTATAAAGTTTTCAAGTAAAATTAATAATATTTCTAGCATTTTCCTATATGAATTATTTCTCGCAATTAGTAACACATATATTTATAAGGGAAAATGCTAGTAATACAAATTATTTTACAAAAACTTTTACAAACTAATGATGTGGTGAATGATTATAAATAAATAAAAAAGTGATGTTATCGGTGGGCCCAGATGAGAACTAATAAGAAGTTGGCCATAACAATAGTTTGTAAAACTGTTGTTAAATAGTTTGTAAAACTATAGCATTACTCTATTTGTAAGACCTATGTATTTAAAGTTGTATTATCTCTAGCATTACTCAATGTTTTGGGACTTCTTAAAAGTAGAGGAAAATTATAAAACTATTTTTTCCCTCTATCTCTATTTAAATATATATATATATATATATATATATATATATATCAATTTTTGCCCCAAAATTTGGGGCCTTCCTCTAGTAAGGGGGCCTAGGCGGTGGCCTAAGTGGCCTAGGCCTAGGGCCAGCCCTGTGAAGAATAAAAGCCCAAAGCCCAAGTGATGAAGACTCCTATATCATGTTGAAATAAGAGATCATGGTCAGTTTGTACTCTGTGTGTTTCTAGGAGTCCAGCCGCATCTAATCACTACTCTTTAATGAGTTTGTGATAAGCTTGAATAGCAAGGAGTCCTAATTCCTTGCAAAGTACTGTATGTGGTGTACCAAGATTCCTACTCCTAATTGATTTAGAGCATCTCCAACAGATGCTCTATCTCTATTTTTTCTCCAAAAAAGTCATTGTTCACACAAAAAAAACCTTCCAACAGCTTGTCCATCTCCAATTTTTTTTTAGATTTGCTACAGTAGCTTTCCAAGCCTGGAGAGCACTGTAGCAATCACTGTAGCATATCTAAAGAACATTTCCCCTTAAAATAATACCGGTTGAATTAAAAAAACTTTTTTTCTCTTTCCTCCCTTTCTGTCTCTCCTCACGGCTACAAACACAACCATCTTTCTCTCAAATATCTCTAAACTCAAGCATAATCAAAATACAAACTCAAAAACATAATCTTAAAATTAATCAAACCATAACAATAAAAGTAAAATCCAATTCTTAAAATAAAGTTGAATTAGAACAAGCAAATATGAAAATGAAAAAAAGAAAAAAAGAAAAGAAAAGAACAAGCCGATCTGACCCAGCCTAGTGGTGGGGCAGCGGACGTGGTAGTGCTGCATGGTGAACACCGATCTCCACCGGCTTTGTCCTTTCGGCGACCTTGATCTCCACCGGCAATGGGTGGCAGACGAGCAGCAGTCTCTCTCTCTCTCTCTCTTTGATGTGAAGCAAATGTGAGGTTGCTGGAATGTTCTTGAGGTGAAAAATATAATAAAAGAAGGGGGCCTGGACACTTGTGTGGAGGAGAAAAACAAGAAAAAGAAAAAAGAAAAAAAAGAAATGAAATGTGTATGGATGAAAATGAAATGAAAGAAAAAAAAATAATATAAAAAAAAATCCTAATTGAAAAATACTACCACAATATTTTAACAATAAATTTTAAGTAACAGATTGTTATTAGTTAATATTGGCAAGTAAAAAAATAATTTCAGTAGTGGGTTCAAATTAGAACTAGTAACAACTTTCCACATAAATTTTGTTGTGAAAGTATTGCGTAAAATGTTGTGAACATAACACTTCTAATTGAAAAATATAGTTGTTAAAAAAAGAATAAATGATGATTAAAAATAGAATAAACAATGAATGAAGAAATAATATTTAAATGGGATAGAGAAAAGGATAGAGAGTCTGTTGGAAAGTGTATTTGAAAAAGTAGGTAGGCAAAAGGTAAAATGAACTGTTCACTCTCCAAACAGTACAAAAATTTAAAGAGGCTGCTGGAGATGCTCTTAAGAGTGTGAAGGCATGCTTTTATATATAAAAGGCATGCGTGTGGTGTGCTAAAAAGTAGAACACAAACAAGAAGAAAAAGGAGGTGCCGCACAATTAAAAAAAAGGTAGGTGCCACATAGTGAAAAAAGAAAAGAAAAAAGATTGTCGCTTTTGAGAAAGATAATTTATGTGTGTAAGAGCAAAGAAAAATAAGAGAGATTTTTTTCTTTAGCCGTGAGGCATACACAAGAATTATTGTAATTAATTTGATAATAGTGAAATTATTCAGAGTTTGTCCCGTGGTTTTTCCCTTCAAAGAGAAAAGGTTTTCCAGATAAATATTTGTGTTCTTGTGTGTGATTGCTAGTTTGGATTGCTAATATTTGTGATAATATTATTTGGGACCCAACAGGTTTTGGTGCAATGGAGGGTGTTATTATTTCCAAAGTATCTCTATATATGATATGTTTCGCACAAAAGGGTGCATAAAGTTGTTTGTTATTTGCTATATCGGTACCTTTTTTATGACAAATTGGTGGCAATGATGGTCAAAGAGGCCTTAACTCTATGTTTTTTTGATAAGCCTCAATATTTATTCAAACTAAGGCAAAGAGCAGTTTGTCTTACAAGCAGCAACAATTGCCAGAGGGAGACTGTGTTTATTGAAAACAAAAGATTCAGAAGAAGTCAGAGACAATCTAGCAGCAACATGTGCTACCGAATTACAAACTCTACTGACCCAACAAAAATTGCAACCACGAAAGGACATTTTAAACTCTAAAATACTAAAAATGATGGTGCTAATAGACCAGTCAGGTGGGGTAGCAGGTGTTGTGAGAGAAACAATGCAAGATTTAGAATCCCCTTCTATGATGACGTGAGACATTTTAACTCTATGTTGCTTCTTGTGTTATTTGCATCTTTGTATATATGCTTAAGATGTTGCCAAAATATTATGGGAATAACGCGAACTTTTTGTTGCAGGCATGTCAACACTTGTTAATGAGGCAAAAGTAATTGCTTTGACTAAGGTAGCTGCATACTAAATACACTCACATGTATATCATTTATCTTTGTCTTTTGCTTTCCCATAACATATACCTCATGCAGACTCCTCAAGCTTATTTAGATTTACCTCCAGATGCTGTTTTTGTGTATGACTCTAGTAAGTTTCTAATGTTTTGTTTGTCATTGCAGCTGACGTGCTTGGTAATACCTGGTGAACATTGTAGTTTGCTGCAGAGAAAATCAATCGGAAATGCAGGAAAAACCCTCGAGACATGCTCACTTGTGGAGAGTATATTACACTTGGAGCCAATAGAAGTGAGTTTTTAAACTGTTGTTTGAGAATCATCTGTTTTGGTGTTGAGTGCGTATGCTTCTGCATAAAGCTTTTTCATATTGACTTTTCTTGGTAGCATATCTTGTTCAAGCTTTCTACAAGTACAACTATGCTTATTATGTTTTTGTTATTGTATTCCTGACTATTTCTGGTTATTTTGCTTTTATGTTGACATGCTGAGCATTACAAATTAGTTTCCTTAAGAAATAAATGATTTAATGAAAGCTCTTAAATTTTTCACGTAAATCATATTATTCTTGTCAGATCAAATACAAAGAATTATGGATGTATAGTTTTAAGAGGATTAAAAGAAGAAAATATATAAGCCTATTGTGGAAATTTGGAAATAGTGAAAAATCATCTCAACTGGCATACGAATGCATTGGAGCCTCATTTCCAAGCAGGGGGGGTTCAGCTGCATGACTTTTTTCATGTCATTCCTCATGGTTAATGCCACATCCTTCTTTTTATTCTTTACTAATGTGTACATCCCTCTGCCTTTACCACCTTTTGGACCTTCTCGTGTTCTTTGGTCACCTTTTATTAGGAAATCATTTTAAAAAGTGCTATAGCTATTGTCCTTTACAAAATTGTAGAAGGTTTTCTTAGGAATAGGCTACATCTGGTCAAAGATTTGTTAGTATAAGCTGAGATAAGATGTGTTAAGGACATATTTGATGTAATTGGCTAATCCTTAGATAAAACGCACTTTACTTGAAATTGGGTAGATCTAGAATGGGATTAGTACTTCAAAAAACAAGTGTTCAAGTTTAGTATTGAAGTCATGCAAGTTTGACTAAGAAACAAGTGAAGATATGTTGCTCATTAAAGCTCGAAAGATGTCTCGACAAAATTATTTCTATCAAGATTTAATGTTGAAGCTCGGCAGAAGCTGTATATGTTGAGAATTACGAAATCAGAAATTTCAGATCTGATTACACACATATCTTTGAGTATTTGTGTAGGGTTTTTTTTTTCTCACAACCCTAGAAATATATAAGGATTATTTTAAGGGCCGTCACACTGGGATACAAAGGTTGTTGCACTAGTTGTTACATGCATTGTGTGACCGGAGACAGAAATTGCCCTAGTTCATTATATTCTTTGTAGAAGCTACTATGTCTTTACACCAAGGGTTTTGTGACCAAGGAGCTTCCTAATTTTTATTGTAGGATGAACTGAAGAACTTTGCAGCCAATATCTTCCTCAAGTTGGTGTGTTAGTCATGTACTGGGATCCATGTATCATTGGTTAGTCACATACTAGGATTCATGCATTGAAAGGAGAGATTGCTGCTACAATACAAGTCCAATTGGATTTTTGGGTAAGGGTTCAATTGTAGGTTGGTATTAGGTACTGGAATTCCTTTTACTTGTAACCGCTTGTTTTGATAATAGTAGATTCTCAGAAGTGGTGACCTTAAATTCACCCAGTGGGGTTTTACAGGGTTTTCCCCATTCGTAAAAAAAATAACTCGTTTCAAATTTATTTTCCACTGCATTTAGTTATTTGGTTATTTTTTTATGCTACCATGCTATTGCATGTTAAATTGACTTAATTAATTAACTTGGATAATTAATTAATTAATTTACCAAATGGGTCAATACATTTTTGGCCTATCAAGATAAATGCTCCAAAACAAAATAAAGTGCATTGGGATGCTTGACTTAGGTAGAAATTGTCCATTTTGGTCTCCAATAGTGGCCTAGAATGACCTGAAACAAAATGAAATAAAAATTAATGCCTAGAAAAGAAAAGGAAAAAGAAAAAAAAAATTGACTGCTTTGGCCTTTGGTTCTAACTATTTTGACTTCTATAGATATCAAATTTCATTTTCTGTACGAAGTTTATTTGACTAACCATGAGTTTCTCATGTATCACCACCTTCTACAATTTGTTTTGTGCTCTGGGAAATGCTTGCCATATGCTCATACAGAAAAAATCTGAACTTTTGGCTTATGCTAAAGATTCAACTTTGTTTTTCCCTTTTAAGTTTAACGTATTCCGGGGGATCACCTTACCAGATGCACCAAAGTTTGGAAAGGTTTTTGAAGGACAATTTATTGGACAGGAAAGATTAAGCTGCTCTCTCTCTCTCTCTCTCTCTCTCTCTCTCTCTCTCTCTCTCTCTCTCTCTCTCTCTCTCTCTCCTACTGGCATGTTTTGTAAAACAAGTTTCCAGTAACCACAAGTAATAGATAATTGCATATTGTAATAGGCTGTAGTATGGCAGAATCTTTGGACTAGGACATATTAGAGAACTTGTATACTTGTGCATGTGGCAGGTCAATGTTTGGGAAGATTTGCCAATGATATTTATGAACCTTTTAGAATAAGGTTTAGGGTTCAAAATAGAAAATATTTGATCTATGGTTGAAAAGATAAGAAGAAGAAGAAAAGGAAAAAGGAAATTTTAAAATCTACAACAGTGGCCGCGAAGATTACCCGTGAATAATACTATGAACAGTACTGCAAGAAAGAAACGAAGAAAAGAAAGAAGAAAAGGGCAGGAAAAAGAATACTAAGGCCAACATGCTTCAATACTCAAAACACTCAATATTTTATTGATCAACTCTAACTTCCTTGAGTACACTTGTATAGATCCTAACCTTAACTTCCACATGTGATTGTTCTTTTGTAATATTTGGTGGTTCCCTTATTTGTTTCTCACATTTGATGGTTCTATTGTTACATTCGGCAGTACCAACATCACATTTGACAGTACTTTTGTCACATTTAGTGGTTCTCTTTTTTTCTTTTCTTTTTTTTTTCTTTTTTTTTTTTTTTCAAATGTGACTGTATTTTTGTCACATTCGATAGTTCCCTTATTACCATCTTCACATTGTGCAGTACCAATATCACTTGTGACTTCACTTTTGTCACATTCGATGGTTTCCTTATTTTTTCTCTCATTTGATGGTACCATCTTCATATTGTGCAGTACCAATATCACTTGTGACTACACTTTTATCACATTTGGTAGTTTCTTTATTTTTTCTCACATTTGATGGTACAATCTTCACATTGTGTAGTACCAACATCATACGTGACTGTACTTTTGTGACATTCGGTGGTTCCTTTATTTTTTTTTTCTCACATTTGATGGTACCATCCTCACATTGCATAGTACCAATATCACATGTAACTGTACTTTTGTCACATTTGGTGGTTCCTTTATTTATTTATTTTTTTTCACATTTGATGGTACTATCCTTATATTGTGCAATACCAACATCACATGTGACTACATTTTTGTCACATTCAGTAGTTCTCTTATTTTTTTTCTCACATTTTATAGTACTATCCTCACATTGCGCAGTACCAACATCACATTTTACTGTACTTTTGTCGCATTTGGTGGTCCCTTTTTTTTTTCCTAACATTTTATGGTACCTGTCTCGCATTGCATAGTACTAACATCACATATGACTGTACTTTTGTCACATTTGGTGGTTCTCTTATTTTTTCTCACATTTGATGGTACCATCCTCACATTGCGCAGTATCAACACCATATATGACTGTACTTTTGTCACTAAAAACTGGACTTTTAGTGACGAATAATTTCGTCACTAAAACTATGTTCAGGTACATATAGTGACGAAAAAGTTCGTCACTAAAACTATTTTTAAGAAAATCTAGGCACATGTAGCGACGAAAATTTTTGTCACTAAAACCATTTCTTACAAAATTTTGCTACATTTAGCGACGAAATATTTCGTCACTAAAACAATTTTTGTTGCCATATTTGTGACGAAAAAATTCATTGCTAAAACTTATTTTCTGTTATTATTTTTTTCATGGCTTTGATATTAACCTGCAACCTGTCATTACATTATTAAATCCTCACATTTGAATAACACATTTATTTCAACAACACATTTATATAAAAAAGATCCATACATTCCACATGTAAAAAATAAAACAAGTATCCAATTCGAACTCCTTCCATACAATAATTGTTTGCAATACATACAATAACTCAAGATGTTTTATAACAATACAAAAATGGTAGCATAATATAATTAGAACTAACGGAAGATGTCTTCAAGTAATGCCAACATTACATGTGACTGTACTTTTGTCACATTCGGTGAGTTTTTTTTTTTTTTTTTTTTTTTTTCCACATTTGATTGTATTATCTTCACATTATATAATACCAATATCTAATATGACTACACTTTTATCCCATTCTATTTTTTTTCTCATATTTGTTGGTTTATATTCTGTAGTAACAAGATGACGGTGGCTGCACTTTCGTATAATAAAAAATTTTCAGTCTCTGCTATCAGTTTCTGAGTCTCTGATTTTCTTCTCTCTCTCAGTTTTTCTATAGTCTATGCTTCTCTCTTCAGTTTCATCTCTCTCAAATTCTTCTCGCCCAAACCATCCACAAGAACATATCTAGAGCGACTATTACTAAACAAAACCCTAAGCAAGACCCACATAAGAAGAAACATATTCCTAAGCCATGAACGATACCTCACCAGCTCTAGCGAGGGAATTGTTCTTGCCAAATAATTAAAATCCATTGTTTATTTGCTGTCCTGCGGTCCCTCTCTCTCTCGACTGTGCTCTCTTTCCTCTCTCTTTGACTTTGCTCCATTTTCAGAAAGGACCTTGCCATTAATTGACCTCGCCGACGTAGGGAAAGGGGTTTTACACGGCGACGATCGAAACCCATTTCAGGTATTGTAGAGTTGGTTTGAAATTTCCCCAAAATTTTTTGATTTGTGCTTCACTTTTTCACCAAAATTGCTTGATGATGGCATTTGTGAGGTTTGTTCATTCCAAGTTGATTTTTTTTTTCCTTTGTTCTGTTAGAAGAATTTGATAAAGTTCGCATTTTTATTGATTTTTTGTGAGGATTTGTGTTTGTTTGGGGTTTGATTTTGAAGGGTATTTATCGTTTTGGTGATTGGTCATTTTGTTTATGGTTATTTATTCTTGCACGTGTTTCATACTTTTGGTGTCCTCTATTTGGTTGCTTAGAATGTATTGGGAAAATAGAATAAAATGGAATCTCAAATTTCAATGTTTCGTTTTGTTTTGGATTTGGAAAAAATGATAACTATACGTCTGAGTAGGGGTTTACTGATTTTTTTTTCCTTGGGTT